>JBANSL010000010.1:21758119-23169369 GCA_037127255.1 Persicaria tinctoria
CTTTTTTAATTGTTTTTCTGTCTTACGCATTTCTAATTTTGGTTTCCTTGTGATTGTAATGGTACAAAAAAAAATGGTCACATCTTGTTGTGGTTTGAGTCCTTTTCAGTTCATTCATGATTCCTTTGTGTTGACGAAGTTGGTAGTCAATTCGATTTCCTACTATTTGGTATTTAGTACCGCTTTGGTACAGAATTTCTTTCAGTGAAGGAGCATTTTGCGTCTGCGAATCGCTAATTGTGTTTCGATTCCTTTTATTTGATCAATTTACAGGTAGAAAAAGATGCAGAAGAAGATTATCTCATTCTTCAAGCCATCTTCGAAAGAGAAATCTGGAAACATTGCTCTGTCTTCTGATGATTTGGCTTGTAACGACTTATGGGAGGAAAAACAAACCCAAATTTGCATCAAATACACCAGAAAAGCACCAACGGCTGACCACTGTCCCAAGTACATTTCACGCCCATCTTCATTTCTCCAGATTTGATTAAATTTTCTTCGTCCAATCATCTGATTTACATTATATTATCGTGGATAAAATTTTGCAAATGGCACGAATGGAATTGACTGTTTGTATGTTCCCTAACCTTTCATTTATCTTCTTAAAGAGGTGGGGCTGAATCAGGAAGTAGAAGCAATGATGAATTGAGTGGTGAAGAGCTTGACCAGCTAAGATCAGAGGATGAGGTGTTGAATACAAAATCTACCTCAGGAAAGGTCCTTAACAAGAAGAGAAACTATGCTCAATTTCATTTGGATCTGGGCCAATCTGATTTTCTTTTACATACCTGTTCGACTTGTGGGATAAATTATGCTAAAGGAGATGATGTAGATGAAAAGGTTCACAGTACTTTTCACAAGAACTATACCCATGGAATCCAGTTCATGGTTAGTCTTCGATTTTAATTGTATCTGTTTGCTTTCTTCTTGGAGCCTGTTGAATGATATCTCCGGCTTAAACTACAGTGTTGGCGTCATGAGAGGAAGATTGCTATGCCATCAGTCAAAGAGGGACATATCATACTTGTATTAAATAATGACCCTCCAGCACAGAAGAAAAAGGTCTACATCTTTCGCCTTTCCCCTTTTAAGTTATGGAGTTAGTTTCTCTGTAGTGTTATTGTGTGGCTTGATTTTTAAGCTATCCCAGGGGTTAGTCTGATTTACTGACATACATGTGAACTTGCTGAATGGCAGATTCAAGAGGTGATCAAAATTATGGAGATTGAACTTGGGGATGGATGGATATTTCATGATCTTTGCAAGGTGAGCTAAACAGTTGGTTAAAACATCATTGGTAATGAAGAGGGCAGGGCCCCATCACCTCTAACTTTCCATGTTTGTCTAAAATATTAGAAAGAAGAATTAGATATTGTTAGTGATTCCAAAACTTTGATATGCTGTTGTTACTGCCTACTAGTTGGCAGTTCATTTGTTTAAGCTCTCACCTTCTGTTGCATTATTGTCAAAATTTGAAGGCCACTTCAACTGAATCAAGTATTTGTTCACTACTCAGTTGATTTTTCTAGTCGTCGTCTCCACTTTTTTTATTCGCTTCATAAGCGCTTGCTAGATGTAAACACTTGAGTGCTTTTGCGAAATCCTTTTGGTCAGAGAACATTTTCATTGTGTACTACATGACTTTATTCTATGTTAAACTTCAGGATGAGTCATTCATGCTGCTAACATGATTTTTGTTCCTATAATCCGTGGATGGTTCAAAAAGAACTGTCAAAATCTGCTTCCCTGTAGTAATTTCTACTTTTTTCGGTTCCCTTAACTGCAGGTTTATTTGTTTATCTCTTCACGTAGAGTCGTTGGTTGTCTAGTTGCGGAAGGGATAGACAAGGCTTATAGAGTAGTTACAGGTTCAGCTGATCATACCTCTGATATCATTAGCAAAAATGAGTCAAGGCCGAAATCAACCATACTAACATTTGGTGGAGTGAACTTTCAAAGAGAAGTTAATAAAAGAGCCGTGTCTGCGAGGAACAACTCAGAGGAAATTTCAATTGGTTCTATCGTCTGTGAGGAGGAAGCCTTGCTTGCTTGTTGCGGTGTACGTGCCATCTGGGTTAGTCCATCCAATAGAAGAAAGCACATTGCAACCTACTTGTTAGATGCTATGAGGTACTTTTTATATGTCCTACCTCTGAATCAATGCCCCTTTGTTTGTCTACAATCTGAACACTGTGAACAGAATAGTGTTTCTCATTTGTCTAATCTCAGAGCGAGCATTATCTTTGCCCTTCCTTACAAAGTGACTTACTCGCGCAGGAAAAGCTTCTGTGATGGTTCCTCTTTTGATCGCTCTCAAATAGCATTCTCGCAGCCAACATCAGCCGGAAGAGCACTGGCATCCAAATATGCTGGCACGAATTTGTTCCTGGTTTACAAAACCAGTTAGGTGTGTAGAGTATCAGACTAGCAGTTTGTGAACAACATCCTAATTTTACAATGTTAAAGAGTTTCTTGATGTTTCTGATGGTCCCCAACTCCACATACTACCGGGATAATCCTTGTCCTAGAGTGCTTCTTGCTCGGAAGCAGTGCTCACCAATGTCAGTGAACTCAACAATTTCCATAATCTTCAACCATCCTTGTACAAGTTCCTCCCTTGAGCCGAAAAAAAAGGATATGACTACTTGCCCAAGATTGCGATGTAAGCTTTGGCTTCTCGTGTATTACTAGAACTGGACAGCTAACATTGGCAATAGATAGGGGCTCCCATGTCATGTATTGCAGCCTGTGTCCAGAATCCAACCATTTGGCACTACTCTGACTAGTTTCTGTGAGGGATATAGAATGTGTTTAGCACTTTAGCATGTTTGGTTCCTGGTTCCTATTCAATGTCTATTATGCAAGGTTAGAAAAACAACATACATTCGATTTGAGCCCCCTAGTTGCTCCCTCGAGACTCTGACCTATTCGGATAGTAAGAAGTGATGTTGGTTGGGTTGAGTACAGGGTGCTGAAGAGCAATGTACAACATAATCTGAAGCTTCCTTTGGCGGATTTGGAAAGAAGTCAATAACCTTCAACTAGCCGAATGAGGCTTTTGTTTTCCCTTTTTAAAATTACATGTGATACTCATGATATCATCCCTAACTAATAATCCAATTTTACATTCATTTCCTCCAAATCAATAAAAAAGAGAAACCATCATATTTTTCTTTGTTCTCTAAACTAGTCATGTAGGCCCATAACGATATAACTAATGTGCTAAGCAAAACAACAATAAGAACCTGCTTAAAATGGATTACATGACATAAAAGGAGTTTAATAAAAATAAAATGAAACTAATTTGGGTGTATTACTATCAAGCCAGCCTATTGACTGGAATATACACTTCTGCTGCTGAATATCACGGCTGCAAATGCTGGTATAGTAAAGAAAACTGATAGATACAACACAAGCTTGAACTCCTCTGATCAAACGACATCTCCTTTGCTGGACATCATAGCTATATCACTAACTTGCATGCACCTATCATCACCATCAACAGATCAAACCAATGTTCAGACAATAACCTATAATAGATTCCGACTGCAAAGGTCCTTTGCCAGCAGCCTGTTCCAAACTGAGTTCCTGGAAATCACATTTTCCATTACTTGCATCTTCATGTCTGTCGTAATGCATTTTCAGCATAGTTGCAGGCTAGTGGCAATGCAGCATCAATCGCATTAACAAGAATCTCCAGATACCTTCTCTCACAAAAATGTCTTCTAGAGGCAAGCCCACATTATGCAGCAAAACATACATTTGCATTTCGCAAAATCGTCACAGAACCTACTTACCATCCTGGTGAACATTGAATAAGATCACACTTGAACAATCCCCAAAACTGTGGAATCAACTTGCATGAGTGGATTTCCTCCTAATGCAGCAGAAAAAGCGCTGCCTGTTGCCTGGAATAATGTTGCAGCAATTGCAAACAAACGGTTCCAAGCTCTTTTCCTTTTGATGAATGTCAACTAGTATAGTAAATAAATTGATCTCGCTTGTTTAAACATTTGATAACCATAGCCACTCTTTACCTCATCTTCTCTCCCTTCATTCTGAGCTTGAGTACATCTTTAGCCTTACCTTAGGAACTCAACAATGAAATCTATCAACCCTAAATAGTTCAATTTCTTTTGCCTCACAAAGATATACTAATGGACTCCTAGGTCCAACGTGGCCTTTTGGCAGTTCAGGATCTTCCAAAAGACACTCCATGCCTATACTAACTGTCAAAGAAAAGGCAGCTGCATTTGGAGTTCTATAAAAGGGTGCACTGTACACAAATTTTGTTACCTCATTATATCCACCTAATTGATCCAAGCCCAAAAAGAGAAATTGACTTAACCCTCCATCCAACTTCATGTCAAGCCACAGCCTGTGTTCACTCGATACATTATATAAAGTAATTTCACAGGGTACCCCGACAGGTAATCCAGAGATGAAAGGGAAAGGATGCTCAGCGTCAAATCCAGGGAATTCTATGTCCGCCTTGATGTGTTTAATACTCTGAGGGAGCACAATATCCTTCAGGTCAAATGAGTTAACCATATTCTTGACTAGAAGAGGTCCTTGGGTTAACCCATTGCTCGTGGCACACATTCCTCTGGATAATTTTTCAAGTCCATTGACAAATTCGGAAGGCATAACAGATAATGTCTGGCATAGATGCACCACATGTGAAATTGTAGTTGAAAGCTTCTTTAATGTTTTGCAGCACAATTGCACTCTATACAGCTTCAGCACATAGTTAAGAAGTAAAAACTCAAAAATATGCAGCTCATCTTCTTCACTGAACCCTGTGAACCGATATCGTAGGTGCATAATATGTTTCTCCAGCTTGTTAAGCAAAAGATCCATGCAACCCATTCCGCAGAAATCTTTTCCAGGAAACCTTATATGATCCCACCATTCTGTGAGCAGATTAACCACCTTGACATATTGCATACCAAAATCTAGTATGCTAGAAAATTGGACAGTGCCAGCCCCAATTGTATCTATCTCTTCTTGGCAACACCTACAAGTACAAATAGAACAACTATTAAATAAATTCAATAAGCACGACCATTATATTATATTGATGGCATATAAAGTAAAACGATTAAGGGGTTGCGACAGGACAAAGAACATAACATCAATAAAGTGGCACACTTCAAATGGGAACCAATGAGCTTAAGAAATACTCTGAAATAAATAGAGGAAATGAAGATATCCAGAAAATTAATATCCTAAAAAGACCAATTAATTGCGTATCAACCATTCTGGCAAGTGTAAAATAGATACCAATGGTTGAAACTTTAGTGCTTTAGCTAATTAGTTTGCATCAGTACCGACTATAAACATATGATTTAAAAAAAGAGATCATGAACACATTATCACCTCAGTACTTTAAGAGCTTCACTTGTGCAACCTGATTTTGCAAATTGCCATGAACTCTTTGTAGTTGCTAAGATGAGCTTTATAGACTCACTGACTTCAACAAGCATCTCATTTCGACTGTTTGTGAATGGGAGTGTACCCTCCCTGAACTTTGACGGCATTTCAGAAAGCAAATCATCCATTTCCATCGGTGCGAAATATCTGGGACTAGCAGAGGAAGTACAGTTCTTGTCAACATCAATGCCCCTAGGGCAATTTAAGAAATGGTCTTCACCTTTAAAAGTAGAAAAAAGTGAAGACCTACCACTTCGAGAAAAATATGCCAAAAGAGTTTTTTGGTCCATTACTTCTCTAAGTGCATAAGATATTCGGCCAAGAAAGACACCTGCAGCTGATATTATTCTCTGTACAATATAATGCAAGGGAGCTTCAACTGAGAGTGAAACTGAAATAGCCAATACTACGAGCCCAATCATTTCAGGTTTATCAAATGCTAATTTCCCACCAGAATTGGTCATCTGCTAAAAGGATTACAACAATGGTTAGCATCATCCAGAAGTGGTGCAAAAACAAGAAACCTACATATATACAGTATTCTTTAACAAAAATAATAACCGGGAAGAAGGGTGACAGTGATGTTTTGAGTCATTGATCTATTACTGACATTACATAGGTCACAAAACCACCCATAAAAAAATTTATCTTTCAAAGAACCATCCATAAGTCTTTTTATCACTAAAACATTTGATCAAAATAATAGAAGAATAAAGTGGTAATTTAACATTTTAAAGCATAAAAAGGGTCGTGGGCAAGTCTTTGAAAGAAAAAACTAATTTATGGCTGGTATGTGTAAATGTGTAATATCCTAAAATAAGGGTGGTTTTGTGAAAAGTCCCCTAATTTATGGGGGGTTATGTATAACTTATGGGTGGTTCTATGTAATTTCCTAAGTTGCAATGCCAACTTCATTTTATTTGCAACTAACAGCATAAATGTAATTGCCAAACAATGAAACTAAAGAGTTTTTATAGGAATAATACAAAGAGTAATGACTAACCTCGTTATAAGCATTCTCAATTGCACTGAATGCAAACTTGCTATGAATTTGTCCACTCCTAAACAAGGCACAAAGTGTCTCGGCTTCATCCTGAAGAATGTAAAAATAAGAAGAAACAATCAGAAGAACTTCCATGAATTATATGACAACACACTCAAGTTATCCTTCCATAAATGAGCATGGCAAAAAAATTCAGCTAGGCACAAAAATCTACAATGCAAAGCTATGCTTTCATTACTGCTATACTTTTCTGGGCTTGCATATATAATGATATAAATATCCAGCGTAATAATTGCATTTGAAACGCCTTTTGAGGCAGAAAGAAGACAACTTGCAAAATGCATAACAAATGGAGAGAATGAAAACCTGAGGATGTAAATCCAAGTTCCCCAAAAGGCTTTCAATATATAGTTTACAAATTTTGGTATTAGGCAACTTTATCAATCCAAGTACTTCCATTGCTCCGACCCTTATCTGGGGTATCTTGTCAGAGAAACTGGAAATTAACTGCAAAACAGATAAAGATGATAAAAACACCAGTTATTTTACAAATAAAACAATATGAGAAGTAAGCAACATGATCGCCTTTGCATGGATTAAGCTTTTTCATGGTAGGATACTGTTTTGCAAAAGAAATCTTAATATATTGATTGACAAGTTATATTTGAATATTCATCTCTTTTGACCTATTCCTTGAAATGGTAAATATATAGATATGGTGTAAAACCAAGTTACAAAAAATAAGACCAAACCATGAGTCTTATACAAACGTAAGGGACCAACTCCAAAAGGGTCCCTATATACCCCCCAATACATCATCATCCTCCCACCCTACTTTTGACCTATTCCATGGTCAGGTTCTTCACGAAACATCCTTAAAATGTATTACTATTTTGAATTTACTACCCTTTTACGACATATGGATTCTTTTTGGTTTACAATTATGAGTAGGAATATTTGTGTATTATTATGTTGTAGAGGATTGCTGAATTGGAATCGAAGGTCAAGGATCCGAATTACAATTCCTTTTTCTGTCAGCATCAGAGTAAAACTCAACTGTTTAAAAAAAAACTCAGATGCGAATGTCTCCTTCCCTAACAAATAACAGAGCATAGCCATAATTTATTGCTCAGCACTTCAGCAGTTGTAATGTCCTTTCTTTGTAGAATTTCTACAGAGGATAATAACAAGCCAAAACTTAGTTACTTTAATAAGATCATACTTCAAAGTTTCCATATTTAGTACATTGATCTACTAAAAACACGTGTTAGAATTGCAATGTATCAAGCACCATTTACCTACTTGAGAAAAAAAGACAAGATTATAACCAAGGAGGGAATGATATGAAAGGGCAATGCAGGATGGATATGGGGTTAGATACAAGAATGTAGTTAGACTGGAAAAGTGCAGAAGATGGAACAATTTGGCATATCACCAAACTGTTACAAATGCTGCACAAATCATTAGTGGACCCTGGACATGGAGAAAACTGGTAAAGAATTGTTGTATAACACAGAGGCAACAAGCCAGTGGCAAGCCACTCTGGCAAAGATGCAGCGGTTTCTAGATTGACGGATCAAATATGACATAATGGTGCCCGGAGAAGAGATCGGAACTATTGGGATGTGAGGAGAGACTAGAGATAGAGGGTTTCTTGAGGCGAGTGTAGTCGCTCAGCATATTATTTGGCTGTGCATTCTTCAGTGAATATTAACTAGTTGGATCCGAGCAATTTAGAGTGCAGAAATCTATCTCTTTTCATCAATTTATCAAGGTCTCAATGAACTACTTTATCAAGAAGTATAAAGCAGCAAATTATATTAGAGTTACTAGATGGCCAGCACAAAAAGAATCAGTAGTTCATGAAATAAAGTAGATCCGACTAGTTCAGATTACACAAAATTTAATACACATTTCGCACAATAATTTACATTTGGGAATAAGACCAATCCTTTAATTTTACAGTGAAATCAACAGAAGCTGAACCACAGGACAAGAAAGATAAATTTTGATTTTCTTAATATTAATAATCATGAAGAACAAATTGCCTCATTTAACAGAAGGAAGGTGGGGAAACTAACCACATGCATAAGTTCTTCTTGCAAGTTCAAATGGTGACATAATATCATATGACGTATTGTTTCTAGAGCTTGCAGCCTAACCATCACCGATTCATCATTCATAACACCCATCAACAAGGTTGCAGCTTCATTGGAAAACTTAGAAGAGATAGTTGCAAGTATCTGTAGTGACTTGCAAGAAGCGAACCGCACCTTCAAAAGATTTACATATCAAGAGTAAAAGGAGCAATTAGAAGTGGACGGGAAAAAAAAGTGTATGAACTATAAGCGATATCCACACCAAAAGTTGATCAACAAGTAAATCAGGGTCGCAATTTTATTGCATGGTTCACACTAACATATTTGTTCCACCAATACCAACCTATCAGACAATCATGATCACTTAAAACCATTGATCAAGCATGTAAATGATTGCCATAAAATAAATTGGAAAAGTTTTAATTTTTCTTAAAAAGGGAGCACAAAGTTGCGATCCGAGATCGAAAAAACTGTACTCAGGGAATTACCTCGCTAAATTCATCCTCAAGCCCATGAAGAAAAGCTCCGGCAACAGTAGACGTGGGTAATTCATACTGTTTTCCAGAACTTACATCAAGAATTTTCTTCTCGTTATTAGTCTCTTGGACCCTTTTGGCCAGGGTCACCATCAGTACATTTTCAGACATCACTTTGATGCTCCCAATAGAATCAAAAGCTTCCAATCTGACGGCCACACTCATATCTCTCACCATGGAACAGAGCTACAAAGGCAAATGAAAAATTCAATCAATTATAATAGGCCAATGCTGACTACTTCACTGAATCTAGACAAGCAGAGGGGGATGAATACAACATCCCCTCTTCAACTATGCAATCAACCAGGGGAAACCCAAATGGAAGCAAGATTTTCAATCTTATCATTAATACCAGAGAATGTTAGCGGATACCCAGTAATTTATAATAGAAGATTAAAAACTCCTTTCATTTCAAACTATGCTTTAGGAAACTTCAATATTTAGAATTTCACCAAAAGAATGAACAAAACATCTAGAACACTTCCAAAAAAAAATCCTCCAGAAAATATTATGCTCCTTCTCCTAAAAAGTTTGATGACTTGGATGATTTTTCCCACATCATTTTGGTGCCAAATGCCATTCTTTTCAAAAGCCAAAAATGTCTTTCCCTAGAAATGATCCAAAGGCCAAAACAAAACATTCAAACTGCAATACAGCAGTCAGCACAAAACTGCAATACAACAGTAATTTCTGACGCATGTATAATGAATAGGAGAAGTTAAGAAAGAGAGAGAAGTGTGCAACCTGGATAAATAAGAAGTCGGAGCAATCCTTGTAAGCTGACTTATTCTTCGTTTCCAGGAGCATCTTACCCCACCTACTCACCTGAAATTAAATCGCATTGGACCATTGTTGAACAAAAGGGAAATGCCCCTGCAACATTGCGTTTAACTCTTATACAATACATGATGTACACAAAGAAATCAACCAACCAATCCCCGATCCATGAGGTTAGGAAAAAATTAATAACTCTAATATTCTAGCAACACAAGATCATCAAAGCTACTCAGAACAACCGATATGAAATAGCACTAATCTTACATAGATCGATTAACTTACCACTCGAATAGCAGCCACCCTAACGTCATCCTCAGCATCTCCTAGGAGCTCGACGGCCCTCAGAAAGCATCCTTCAATAATACCACAGTCACTAACAGAAACACCGTCGTCAGAAGCCTTCGACAGCCCTTCCAACGCTGATCTCCTCACCCCAGGGTACGGATCCTTCGTAAACCCTAAAAACACAGTGACAAGCAAATTTGTCGCAATTCCAAGCTTCATGGCATTGTTCAGAATCCACATCCGCACCTGCACGCAGGGGCGGAAGCTGAGAGAAATCAGAAGGCCATCATCGATGGAATCAATCGAGGAGCGAAGAGTTGAATCGGAGTCCGCTATAGACACTAGAAGAGAAAGCGCGGCGGCGGCAAGGCGGGAGGAGGAGGCGGCATCAACAGCGGAGGAGGAGGAGAAGACAGAGAAGACGGAGGCGAAGATGAGGTGGGAGAGGTGGGGGCGGGAGAGGAAGAGGGCTGAGAGAAGAGAGAGGGTGTGGAGGTGATGGCGGTGGTGAGGGAGAGAGGGTAAGGTGTTTAGGGTTTCAAGGATGGAGGAGACTGTGGCATCGGAGGTTGAAGGATTGACGATGAGAGATCGGACGGCGGACAGTGCTCGAAGAGAAGGAAGCTCGCCGGCGGAGAGGATGGATTGGCATTCCCGCCATGTCCTCTCCTCCATTTTTTTACGAATTTTGAGTTGCAGAGATGAACGATGGAGATAATTGTCGGCCAGAAAAGACAGTCTCAATCCTTCAACCTCCGATGGCCCAATTATTTCAGATTTGCAAATTAAAGAAAGGCCCAAAGTCTCAATCCAACCCACAATCCAATCCCTAACCAAAACGCACAAGAGCAACCCTAACCTTAAGTCTTCGGCGTTCGGCCCCAATCCCAAGTCTCCGGCGCTCGGACCTTATCTCGTGTCTCCGGCTCCGTCGCTGCCCTCACCGTTTTTCGTTGCGCCTACCGTTCGGCGCTCCCGACCGATCCAATCCCTAACCAGAACACACAAGAGCAGCCCGACCGTCGACGCTGCCCTCACCCTCCGTTGCTGCGCGAGCACTCCGGCGCAATCAGTATCCGGCTCCGGCCTCAACCCCAAGAGCAGACCAACCCTCCGGCTCCGACTCCATCAGGCCACCCTGTGACTTGTCTTGATTAGAAACTCTCTCGAGTCTCGACTTCCTAAAGGTAAAAGCGGATTGTTTGCAAACAAACTTCAGTTCTTCATTCTTTGATAGATATTTGTGTTACATGTTGCTTAAAGTCGCAAATATTGTTTTCATTGTTTTGCTCAGTAATGTACTTCGATTTGAGATGAAAAGTATGTGCCCTTGTATTCCCATGTCGAAATGTTGAGGAACTGACATCCGATTTGGTGTACCCTTATAGTTAATTTTCATTTTAAGAACTTCAATTGGTGTTTAATGGCCACTTTCATTTATTGGTTTTGCTAATACAGTAATGCTTTGTTCTGAAACTGGTAGTTGGCTAATACAATAATGCTTTGTTCTGAAACTGGTGGTTTTGCTAATACAGTAATGCGTCAAAATCCATCCTTTTTTGTTGGCTAATTCTGGATCATGCCTACCACATAAGCACTAGCAATAGCTGCAGATTGGTAGTTGTTTGACTAATGATATACTTTTGTATGTATATGTTAAACCACCAACAAACAATCCTCCCTCTTGCTTTGTCAATTTCTAGGGAGTTTCCCCCCTTTTGCTTAAATTTTGTGATTGTCCATCAATATTTAATTATTTGGATGTATTTTCTTTATGTTCTTTTTTCATATTGATTGTTAATTTCTTCAATCTGAATTTGAATTCCAGATATTACAGATTTGTTGGTTAAGGCTACAAGAACTACCCAGTAACTTCTATGGCTATTTCAAGAGGAGACAAGGCGGCGAAAGCAAGTCCTTCAGGGGCAAAGGGTAAAAGGAAAAGGATCATTGAGTCAGATGACTCAAATGGCATGGAAGGTGTGGGTACTAGTAGAAGCAAGTTGAAACCTAAAACATCTACTCCTCAAACAGAGGTGAAAGTTAGTACAACTCATATTTAATATAGTTCAAATCATTTCTGTAAGCTATTTAGTTAGACTTTCTACGGAAGCTGATGTCGAATGAATGTATATGGTGGTGTCTGCATCTTTAGATGGGTCTATACGTGTTTGGGATGTTCGTTCTGCCGCCAAAGAGAGCTCAACACTTTTAGTTGAAGTCAGCACAAGATCAAGACCACTACAAAAAAATAATGAAATTTGCCACCCTACCTAGCTTCGGCAGAGGCTGGTCGTGGCAATTGACACTCTTTTGCCACCAATGGTAGCTTCGGCAAGGGTTTCCGTGGCTATCAGGTCGAATTTGCCACCCCTGCTAGCAACGGCAGTGGTTCCCGTTGCTAATTTTTTCAAAGAGGGGTGATCTATGCGACGGTAAGGTGATGCCGTAGCAAAGGCCAATAGAGTTCAGGGCTAAAACGCACAGGATAATTTTTTATTTAAAAAAATAAATAAAAAGAAAACCCTAACCTGTATGTATGCTTCCTCGCTCACTGTCAGTCTGTCACTTTAAGATCTAGAAACCCTTGCTCTTCGTCCTTCCAGATCTAGAAACCCTAACCCTCAGATCCATCCATGGCCGCCCTTGTCCGCCATTGAAGACCAGTGGAAGTTTCTTGTGACACTCCGACCTCTCGATCTGTCATCCTTCCTGGCTCTCTCATATCTCTCTCGCCATCACTCTGCTCGCGTTCCCCTTCTTCGCCACTAACCTCCCTTCCCGCATTTGCCTTAACCCGTCGCCGACAGGAGCTTCGATCCCCGTCAACCGGAATTCGGCGTCAAGACGAAGGCCGACACCCAGCCCTCTCCTCCCTCGGATTGTCGCCGAATCTGAAGCCAAGCAATGCCCCTCGCCTCCAGATCTTGAACTCCTCCGTTCCTCTCTCCACATCTCTGGTTCTCTCTCCGATCTCCCTTAAAGGGCTGAATCAAAGCATCTCCGCCCTCATTCAGAGAAGTTAGAGACTCCTTATCGCTCGCCCATCCTAGTATCATCCTCACCGGTACATCAATTTTTTTTTTATATTCTCTGCCCAGAAATTGTTACTTGTAATCATATTATAATCTGAAAGGTTTTTGATTGCTTCCATTGGTCTGGTTCATGGCGTGATCTGAATTGCCCCTGTGATTCGGATATGATGTCTATTAGCTAATTAGCTAATTTAGGGTTTTAATTGTTATCCTAAAGTTCCGGATTTTGCTCGTGCTGATTTTCTAGCAAGTTAAAGTGTACCTACATCTGTCGCTACTGGTTCTCGATTTCTCATGAATCACATAATCAGTTTGTTCTACGTGTTAATTAGTTCTCACTTGTTAACCGTTTGCAGAAAGATGCATATGATTGTAGCTTGTGTTGATACAAGCAAGTATCTTTGATCTATAAATTAATATCATGGATTATCACAATAGCTTGAAAGTCATTTTGGATGGCCAGGAGTACCTATGCTTTTGTTTCTTTTTTTTTTCTGGTGGATTATCAATTACTTACTAGACTAAGGAGAATGGAAAGTCCTTGTTACAGTTGAAATTAATTACTTTTATTATTCTCGTGGATTATCAAACTATGTGTTTAAAGAGTTCTTATTGTTTGCTTCTGTCTATGTGTTGCAGGTGGAAATAAACGGACATGTCTTCTCTAGATGAATTGGATTAACAAGGGACGAGGCTAAAGTCAAGGTAGTATAAGATTTGCTGGCTTCGCAGTTTGGTAATTTTCATACATGTTTTCATTATGCAGTTTATGAGATGACATGGTAGTAGGAACACGAATAAACCTGAACAAAAGACTGAGTCACATGGTAGTATAAGAAAGTTGTACTTAGTTTAAATAAGCTTAATGTCCTTTTATTTTTCTGATAAGGCAGTGGAGTATGTGATTGAGGGTGAATTAATAATCACATGCTTCTTGAACAAGATGTGTGATGTTTTTAAAGCTTTGCCAAGTCTTATTCCTATATGTGAAGGTTTCTACTCCCTTCGTTCATAAATCGATTTGTTCGTCCTTTAATATTGCAAATTCTTAATTTTATTGTGGTTTCAGACGATGATAAGAAATCTGGAAGAGGGAGCAGTAGAAGAGACGAGAAAGAGCACGACAAGTCCCATAGGCGCTTGAAACATTATTCTGATAAAGGTACTATTTTTTTTCTTCTTTTCATCTAATTTGGGTGAAATTTGAGATTTGTGGCAATTTTTTGTGAATAAAACTGTCCTTAATTAGATTTCATCTTGTTTTTTGTTGATTTGATTATTTTTTGTTTGTGCTTGAGTTCTCATACACGATGCGAATGACCTTATTTTCAATTTACACTTCTCTTCCATTTTCCGAAACCCAATTAATTGCAACTGATGGCTGTTTTTTGTTCATATATCTCCATTGTTATGCTTGTTTTGCACTGCCTTGTATAATTTGAAATTGCAGCCATAAAACCTTTTTTTATCTCATTTGGTTAATTGAGAGTTCATTATTATGCTACAAATCTTATCACCTAGCTTGGAGGAAACTTAGAACGAGTGGAAGTTGTGTGGATCTAAAAATACCCTGCTTTATAAGGTTGTTTAGAGCTTTTTGTTATTTTTTTTTCTTGTTTCCATGTATTGTTGCTCATATTTTCGAATATCCGTTTATTAACAAATATCTCTAAAAAGCACAAAGAACTTTTATAGTCTTCTGAGGTTCCATAAATTTCAAGTTCTTATTTGTAATCTTCTATATTGTGATGTATTCATTTTAGGTGATTAAGAATTCACAAGTCTAACAAACTTACATGAATTGTGGCTTGGTCGAAATCGAATCTAAGTGGTAGATCTTTGTGAAGGGACAAGAAAGTTTCAAAATTTAGGTAGATTAAGGCATCTAGAACATTTATTGTGATTCTTGAGGAAACAAACATTTGTTCTGGAATCGTATATTTCAAAGGTTTTACTTGCTGATGAACTCGGTTGTGATCAATATTGCAGCAGCGCTTCGAATCCATTATCTAGAGAACTCAATTCAACTAGAAAACTTCAGTTATAGTGGTGAGCACACTGCCTTTTCTTATTGAGTAGCTCACAATGTTTCATCAGGCTTATCAAATTTACCTGTACATAATTGAACTAATAAGAAATTGGATAAACATGAGTAGGTCACAACTTCAGTTAATTAGTTTCTCTGCTTTCTCTTCTT
The DNA here is from genome assembly GCA_037127255.1 of Persicaria tinctoria. NCBI lineage: Eukaryota > Viridiplantae > Streptophyta > Magnoliopsida > Caryophyllales > Polygonaceae > Persicaria > Persicaria tinctoria. The sequence continues at coordinate 21,773,485 of JBANSL010000010.1, forward strand.
TTTAGTTGTTTTCACCTCCTTGAAATATAATCTCTACTCTCTAGGGCATGCTTATTTGTTGTTTGTCCACTCTATTTCTTGAAATATAATCTCTATTTCTAGATAACCTGTAAATATCTCATCTCTATCTCCCTTCAATTTTTTATTCTCGTGTTTTCTCCTTACTTTAATTGCTTAATTTTGTTCTTCTTCAGTGGATGCATGATGAGCACAAAGTTAAGAGAACGGCTAACGGTGGAAAAGTAAGCTAGCCCTTTCGTGCTCCACTGTCCTTTTTTTTGGAATAGATATGTATAAGGGTTCTAAATGCTTTATGATATTTGGGATTGTTTAGCAATTATCTGAAATATCAAATAAGTATTTTTTGATATTAGGCCTTCAAGGGGTGGCAAAAGGTTGGGGAATGTCAGATCCTTTTTTTTTGATATTAGGCCTTCACCAAAAGAAATTGCCTCATGATGTAGATTGCAGAAGTTTACATTCTAGACTTACATTTGTAAAAAAGTTAACAATCATACCGAAACTGATTCAAATGACTCTCTTGAGACATTTCAACAAGTGAACTCTACGTCTGGTCTGGTTGGAATGCATGTCTGACTGTGTGTTTCAATCTGCAGGTCATCATTAAATCCTGAATCAAAACTTCTTTTCCTTGTCCATGATGTGCTGATCTAGTTCTGTTAATTGCAGGGACGGCATTTTGTCAACACCAGCAGTTTCTGCTGTCATTAGGAAGAGAAAGGTGTGGCAAAACCTGTAACATTTATTGTTCATTTGTTCCTATTCTATCTTGCAATCAATATGTAACTAACATATGACGCTTCTGCAGGCTAATGGCGACTTTATTATGAGTGCAAGCCATAATCCTGGTGGTCCTGAATATGACTGGGGTATCAAGGTGTGTATAGTCTGTTTCCTCACTGTTCATTAATATAATTCTTTGTAATTGTGCAACGCTAGAATGGGTACCATTCTCTTTGTAATGATGCATATTGTTTGTGCCTTGTAGATGAGCATAATGACTTTTTAAACTTATTTATGACCTTTTTTCCACCATCACTTGATTTTACTTTGTGCTAGGTATTTTATTCTTTGACTTTGCACTTCTCTAAATATTGGGATGTTGGACTGGAAGTGTAAATAGTAAGCTCCTTCAGGGCATTGTTAGGTCATGACATATATCCTCCCTCGAGGTTAAATTTACTATTGGAAGGCTGTAAATTAAGACTCTACATGAGATATGATATGTGTTTGATATGTAGTTGCTGGGCATTCCATGTGACTTGTGCACGCTTTGCTAATGCTTCATTCCATGTGACTTGTGCACGCTTTCCTCACTGGTATATTGCTTGCCCCATAACTGAAGGCGTTTATGTCTTCCAAGTCATGACTCTGTTTGCTTGCCATACTACTTGTATGATTTGTAGCCCTTTTTCTGTCCGAATAAAAAATTTAATTTTCTATTACTTTTTCTATTATTACAGTTCAACTACAGCAGCGGGCAACCTGCACCAGAGTCCATTATAGACAGGATTTACGGAAATACACTTTCTGTATGTGTTCCTCTTTCATCCTGCTTCTATTGACATCATAGACTGAACTGAAACTGTATAGTTGTATAAATACAACAATTATGATGAGATCATCATTCACTTATATAGTTGTATGCAGACAGACATCTTATTATTCTTAAGCCTTAAGTTTTGCATTGTGCATGGTTCTTGCAGATTTCTGAAATTAAGATAGCAGAGATTCCTGATGTGACTTATCCCGTGTTGGGGTGACAAATTTCGGAAACTTTAGCATAGAGGTGGTTGACCCTGTTGCTGATTATATGGAGCTTATGGATGTAAGTGTAGAATAATGTGAACGTCAGCCTTCTTCTGATGTTTTGTTTAGTATGGCAAATTGATGGAGTGTTCACGTGTTTTCTTTCTCTTGCCGAGTGTTTTTGGTTTCCAGCTTATTAAAAGTCTGTTTGAACGATCAAATTTTAGGTAGGAATTGATTTTTTTGTCTTCTGTTGCTTTTTAACAAAACAAAGGGTAAACTATGTATATTTATTGTATGTAAACTATGTATTGTTTGACATTTTATTTTGTATCTAAATTATGTAAAATTAATGAAATTCTATTATATAGGTAAATTGTGGGTTTTATTTAATTTTTTTAAAAAAAATATTGGACTTTTTAGCCCGGGTCTAAAGAATCCGGGTTAAAAAGCAGTTTTTTTTTAATTTACCCCACACCCTAGCTACGACAGTTAGCCGTCGCTAATCCGTCGCTAATTTTCTTGTTACGGCTATTTGCCGAAGGTACCAAATTTTGCCACCCCAAAATTCGCCACCCCCCCATTTGCCGAAGCTAGATGCCTTTTGCCACCCCTTGAAGGCCTTTTGCCGAAGCGAATTTCATTTTTTTTTTTGTAGTGAGGCTTACCTACCTTGCTGGCTATACTCTCAATCTCAAGTGTAAGTAATCCTCTTCAGCATAAAACTATTCAATTTCTCTGATGTTTGTTGTTGTAATCTAACTGAAGTGGGAGATGGAGTTTATGATTCGATTAGAATCAATTCAGTTTTGGCCTTAGGGATGTGATGTCCCCTTTTGATGTATTGTCAGTTTTTTGTTATAGTGAAATTCAGAAGTGATGTGTATCCATTAGCTAAACTCTGTTTTGAACATCTTCAGCCGTGGAAGGTCTTAAAGTTGAGTTCTTGATGATTCCATTGAAATTGCTTGAGTGGTACCCCTTTGCTTCATAGTCATTTTCATTTATGTACAACAACTTTGAAGCTCATTACCACAACTTCTGCACTATTGATGATGCGGCAATTAAGTGGTCAGGGTTAATAATCTAGTGGTTATGATTTAGGTCAAAATCGTATCTTTACTCAATCTCCCGCCAATTTTTTATCATATCCTGTCAATGTTCATATTTGGGATTGTCAATGACAATATTCATCTTCTCAATGTGAAGATATTATGGTTTCAAGATATATATATTGACAACCCTTTTGTAAATATGATTAATAATCCTGAAGATATGATTTATCGTATCTTCAGTGATTCTCTCCCCGGTTATAGCTTCAATCCTATCAAAGTAAACCTACAGCCTTGTCACTATGAACATTGCTTCTGTCGTTGTGAACAAATAACTTTGTCATCTTGGACAAGCCTTTAATTTCTAGTTATGGTATGGATAAAATCGTATCTTTATTCTCTTCCCTATTATAGACTTCATCATGTCATTATTAATTATCAGCTTTGTTATGAAGAACGTATATCATGTCAAAAAGAAATTTTATTTCTGTTACTATTAATTCTTTTACTAAGACAATGATTTTCATCTGGCTAGTTTTATTATTTTTAAATTTATGAGAAAAAATATTTAAATAATTATTTTAATATATATTTAACTTTTTATATACTTTTTTACTTTTCTTTTAATTCATAATTCTACCTTTAACGATTTTTATATTTAAATTTAAAAGAAAAAACAGTCATTATTTTTTAGCACAAATGGCCTATTTGTTTTAGCACAAATGACTCACATATCCTATGCTTGCTATTCTCAGAAAATGGGTCTATTTTTGCAAACCGAATACTAATTTAGTGTATTTATACGAATCGGCGTCGTTGAAATTGGATATTCGCCTAATATTAGGGTTCGTTTGGTTCAATGTGGGAATTAAAATTCCCAGAAAATTACTTAATGAGAATTGAATTCCCGGAAAATCCAATTGACGGGAATTCTAAAAATATGTTTAGTTGATTTTTTATTCTAAAAGATTAAACGAAGGAAATGAAAATTTCCATGTTAAAAACGGGGGAAGTTCAACTTACCTAGAATTAGGTAAGAGAACTTCCTCTATTTTTGAGGAATTCAACTTTTCAAACAATTGAATTCCTGCATTTTTTAATGAGTGAATGGGGTTTATAGACCTTATTCAACGATTGTAGAAATAAATAGACTCCTATAGTGTTTTTATTGTAGTGTAAACCCTTATGATTTATAATGACATAAACACCCCTAATTATAAATTTAAAGCATTTAGTTTTTCCATCACAATACTAAATTAAAAATGAGATTTTAAAAAGATACACTACAACTACCAAATTTTTTGTAATTGGAAAGTAAAATATTTATTTAGCCATTAGCCGATAACTCCGTATGATCAGTTTTTCGAAACATGAAATCTATGTTAATTAAAACTCCATTATACATGTATAATCATGTATAATGGAGTTTGGGGTTGAAGGAACGAGGTCTATTATAGGGTAAAGGGGACTGTTACGAGGGGGTTAAGGGGATGATGGTTGCATTACGATAATGGCAACCTAATTCTAGAGTAATAGAAAAGAAAGATTGATTGTATTGTAAGATATTATTGCAATAATGTAATGTAATCAGTTACAAGAAATACAATATGTAGTGGATAATTTATTGTAATTATATATTATTATATTACAATAAATAATAAGACGGGTAAAAATAATGTAATAGTTATTGTAAGCATTTAGATTAATTGTGATAAATTTTGATATGGTGTTAATTAAGATATAATTATCTTCTTATATACTTAAATATTTATATAGATAAACTCATAAACTGTTTAATTAATTAGGGAATAACATATTTTCAATTTTATGGTAATCTTATCCTTTAAGATTTTTGTGAAATACAGTAGTTTCCATATTTATTATTTAATTTTGTTAATTTTTGAAACAAAATTAGTTAAGGATAACTTGGTAATAACATAAATAGACTCCTATAGTGTTTTTATTGTAGTGTAAACCCTTATGATTTATAATGACATAAACACCCCTAATTATAAATTTAAAGCATTTAGTTTTTCCATCACAATACTAAATTAAAAATGAGATTTTAAAAAGATACACTACAACTACCAAATTTTTTGTAATTGGAAAGTAAAATATTTATTTAGCCATTAGCCGATAACTCCGTATGATCAGTTTTTCGAAACATGAAATCTATGTTAATTAAAACTCCATTATACATGTATAATCATGTATAATGGAGTTTGGGGTTGAAGGAACGAGGTCTATTATAGGGTAAAGGGGACTGTTACGAGGGGGTTAAGGGGATGATGGTTCATTACGATAATGGCAACCTAATTCTAGAGTAATAGAAAAGAAAGATTGATTGTATTGTAAGATATTATTGCAATAATGTAATGTAATCAGTTACAAGAAATACAATATGTAGTGGATAATTTATTGTAATTATATATTATTATATTACAATAAATAATAAGACGGGTAAAAATAATGTAATAGTTATTGTAAGCATTTAGATTAATTGTGATAAATTTTGATATGGTGTTAATTAAGATATAATTATCTTGTTATATACTTAAATATTTATATAGATAAACTCATAAACTGTTTAATTAATTAGGGAATTACATATTTTCAATTTTATGGTAATCTTATCCTTTAAGATTTTTGTGAAATACAGTAGTTTCCATATTTATTATTTAATTTTGTTAATTTTTTAAACAAAATTAGTTAAGGATAACTTGGTAATAACACCATTAAAAATGTCTATTTAACTAAAATATTAATTATGGAGTCTATAAACTATTAAATTTATTGAATGGGGTACTAATCCTCAAATTCTCTCTTTTTGAATTTCAAAATTACGAACCAAACACATAAATTTCTCCTAGTTACTACAACGAGCTCTTAGAGGTAACCGTAACATTAACAGGGATGGGCAAAGCGGAAAATTACCCAACAACGGACTTTTACAAAACGCGGTTGACAAATCACCGTCAACAATCCCTTACCGACGAAGCATACGAAATTTATTTTAAAATTTACGAAGCTACGCGTCTCTTTCTCAGTTTCCCTCACGCGCCTCCACTCTATTTTTATTCTCTCCTTTCTCTCATTCACCCATTCATCATTCCCAACTTCTCTCTTTCTCTCTCTCCCTCTCCTCTTCAGATCTGAAAAATACACTCCCTTTTTCTCCACCGGCGATGGCTTCCTCCGCCCCTCCGATCCTTCCCCTCTCTGTCCCCCAGGCCACCCCGGCCACCGTCCCCGCCGCTACCTCGGCCTCCTCCGCTCAGTCTCAACCACCAATCGCCACTCCAGCGCTCCGATCCTTCATCAACAACATCACCTCGCAGGTCCGCGATGGCTTCGCCCAGCGTCGCCCCTGGGCGGAGCTCGCCGACCGCTCCGCCTTCTCCCGCCCTGAGAACGTCACCGACGCCGTCGCTCGCCTCCGCCGTAACTACTCCTACTTCCGTGTCAACTACCTCTCCCTCATCGCCGTCGTCCTCGCCTTCTCCCTCCTCACCAACCCTGGCTCCCTCATCCTCCTCCTTGGCCTCCTCTGCGCCTGGATCTTCTGCTACCTCTTCCGTCCCTCGGATCAGCCTCTCGTTCTCCTTGGCCGCCCCTTCTCCGAGCGTGAGACTCTCGGGGCCCTCGTTGTCCTCAGCGTCTTCGTTATCTTCCTCACCAGCGTCGGATCTGTCTTGATCTCCGCGCTCCTTGTCGGCGTTGCCATTGTCGCCGCTCACGGCGCGTTTAGGATGCCCGAGGATCTGTTCTTGGACGATCAAGAGCAGGTCTCCACCGGTTTCCTTTCTTTCATCGGTGGCGCCGCTAAGAACGCCGCTGCCGCCGCTCCTTCGGTTGTCGCCGCGACTCGCGTTTGAGGGATCTTGGATCGGTACTATGCACGGTAATTAATGAATCTGTTGAAGGATAGATGCATGCTTTCATTCGATGATGTGGTACAGATAAACGATTTTCCAGATCTAGTCGAAATTCACTTTTTGTGCTATATAGAACTGCAAAAGAGATTGGATACCGCAGATCTCGTGATCGATTAACGTCAATTCTTTGTTCTTTTAGATACTATAATATCAAGTCTTACCTGTTTGATCCATTTGGTATCCTTTTTTGCTTACGTTCAAGAGTAACTGTAGTCCGTGACTGCTGCTTCTTCCTTTTTTGTTTTCTCCGGTTATATAGTACAGATCTGTTCTCTTTTCTTGTATGTTTGGTCGACTCTTAATAATGTCTTTTCAATCTGAATAATCTACTCAGCATATTCCAGAAATCTGCGAATAGGTGGGTATCAGTTGTGGTTTGTTCTGGATACATATGAGAATCAAATCCGGCTTTATTTGTTGTTTTGATTCAAGAACAGATGCAAGGGATTTGAGTGACACAATGTGTGCTTGCCTTGAATCGGAATTGTAGGAATCCAATTCCAAAACATGTCTTGAAATCCTTAAATTGTTGATTAAATCGATTGATCTAGGATTTTTTTATCTGCAGTCCATGCATTTTCTGCTTCTTCAGCATTTCTACTTCAGCCTTAATAAGGTGAAGATTGGCATGAGTTTGTTGGTTTTCATTGCATGGATACATGGGCATTTATTGTGCAGCTTGTGCTGTGGTTTCACCGTTTCAGAAAGGTTGTTTTGGAGTTGCTTGAGCTTTGATTTGTTTCCTGAAATTAGGTAGCATTGTTTAATTAACAGATAGTTTGTTCAGAATGTTCAGGGTTCTGATTTCAGTTGAGTAATAAATCAGATTCATCAGGCTCACTGTACATTATTAGCAGCCATTGTAAGCTCATTGTACATTAGGCTCATTGTACATTATTAGAAGTTCCAAATGAAGGGTTGGCTTATACTCCCTCCGTTAAGAAAAACATGTTGTTTTAGGAGTAAAATCTTGTTAAGAAAAACTCGTCGTTTTAGGTATTTTGGTGTTCACTTTCCAAAATTATCCTTGTCATGATTAGATGTTTGTTAGTTGTAGTTTTCAATAGAGTGGAAAAGTAAAGTGATAATTAGGGGTATAAGTGTATTTTTGTTTGCTTTTATTTCCTTTCTTAAATAATGTGCAAATGTCTAAAACGACATGTTTTGATTAACGGAGGGAGTAGTAAATTTCTTAGGGGTAGGCTTATAGTAATACCTACCCTGAGAAATTCTTTTGGCGGTTCAAATCAGGGATAAAAAATGCGTACAAGGTCCCTATCACTTAAGCGTGAACTGAGCGACACGAAGCGCTTGCATCATGGACGGAGGGTCCAATACTATAAAATGTGTTTTCAGAATATACACTCATGCTATGGCATAAAATAGTAATGATTCATAATACAAAATTGATACATATCATTTGAATTGGATTTTTTTTGGAAATGCGGGGTATGATTAACGTATATAGATGACCTGATGTCCTCCCCTCCTGATGCAAAGCACCATCACCATTCACCACTATTAGCTTGCAACTTCATATCAATTCCCTTGTCAACCTCTTCTTTATTTAGCGAAAATACAAATCAGGACAGTCAACAGTGATCTTTATTTAAAAAATTACTCTAAATAATACCGCGTATCAAAATACGCTTTTGTTCACAAAGTGCTCGCTTAATTGATTTGTTGCTTCGGGACTTAAATGGGTGAAGTGGGCGCTTCATGGACACCGCTTGTTGTATGAAGCGCCCACTTCAGGCATGTTGAAACGTTTTGAATAGCGCTTCAACGTTCATTGAATCAAATGGCCAACAATCTCAATTCTTGGTAATTCGGCAGGATGACACGAGCTTAACGCAATGGCATGCCCATCTTCTGAAAATTTCGTGGGCATGGAACATCACAAAATTGTATGCATAGCTTAACAAAACTCATTTATATGCATAAACAAAGGAAGAGAGGAACTGAAAGCACATTTTGTTGTCGTATCGATGTTGGAAAGTAGTAGAAGCACAAAACCGAAACCAAAACGAGCACAAATCCACAATTAGGGATCAGGTTTGACCCAAAACCAAAACAAGCATAAATCTACAAACAAGGTAAAGATTCGACCCGTAGAATTTATCGAATCTAACACAAACTAACTACAATTCTAACATAGGACTTGTACTTCTTATAGCTGTTAAGCTGAATTCTATCAAGGTATTTGATAGATCGAATAGTTACATTAATAACTTGAATAACTACAAGTTTATATCGAATGTAAAAAAATTTGCCTTATCTGATTCTCGAATGGTGTTGAACACATTTCATGATTAAAATATGACCGGTTAACCAACCAATAAAACTAATTGTAAATACGATTTTTCTATCTTATGCCATTGGGGCATAAGATAAGACCCTAAATTTAGAAAAAAAAATTAAAATTTTAATTATTTTAACATTTTTTTAATTAGATTCTTAGGGACACTCGCCTTTTTTGTAGGGAATCTTTTCCAATTTAGGGTCTTATCCTATGCCCTAAGAGCATAAGATAGAAAAACAGTTGTAAATAACATCTTGTTGATTTTTTTTTTTTTGATACAAGCGAGAATTTGGGGTGGCTAACCACAGTTCGACCACCACTCAACCGCGTCTCTATGGACGAGACCTAGAAACTCTAGATCATTACTCCAAGACGATGCTTCCGACTCCAAAGCCAAGTGAGCGAGCTGATCAACCGCTCTATTTGCCTCCCTGAAAATGTGTGTGACATAAGCCGTCTCAAAGCAGCGTAGTAAACGAAGAGCATCCGAAAGAAGGATTTCAATCTCCCAAGGAGTCTCCCAAACACCATTAATCGCATTCACAATCGCTCTCCACTGCAACTCTTTAGATCCCCAAACGTCGCGCTTCCAACAAATCGATCTACATCCTAATGGCCTCGGCCTGGATAGCAAACATCGTCCCATATCTACTAGCACTGCACGCAATCACTCGCCCATCCTCGTCTCTGATAACAAAACCTGTAGAAGTCAGTCCGAACGAGGATTTAGCGCCATCAAAGTTAATTTTAAAAACTCCCTTCACATGTCTACACCATCGAATGGTACTCATTTTCCGCGGGTTTCGCGTAGGCTTGATTCTCCTTGGTAGTCCATCTTCTTCATCCGAGTCAAATTTTTTAGTTTTTTTTTCCAGTTTAACATCTTGTTGAAATGAATTAGAGGAGGGCTTGTGTGTTTCACATGAGACAAATTTTACATTTTTTTAGCCTTGTTACGGTAATGCACTAGCCAACCAGTTTGGTGGCGAACACGCTATGTTGTAAGCTAAGTTGTTCACCTTGTAGACTAAGGAAATATAGAAAGTCTGTCGCGCGTGATTCATAAGATTCTATAGTATATTATTTTACTTAGCTTACTTCTCCCTTGACTTTCCGGACCAACCAACCTGGATATGCCCTTGCAAGTCTTTTTGCATTTTGTAATACGTTTGGAATCCCCGATCCTTCGCCTGTGGGCTTAGAATCAAGGACACCAACTTGTTGATGGTCCGATCTTGCAATATTCTTGATATCCTTGATGTTTACAATTACTTACAATAAAGACTTTGAACTATTGTGAAAGGAAAGAAAAAACAAGTAAATAAGACAAGTAAAAGACAACAAGGAAACAACGACGGAATCTAGAAGTGTGCAGCGACGACCACAGTGGCGGCGACGGATGTTGCGGCCGCAGCAGAGATTGCAGCGGCCGCCGCAGCGACGATTCCCGGGTTCTGCAACTACGGATTTCCTGTGTTCCAGCGACAGTTTTTCAACTTTTCTCTTCTTTCTTGTGTTTGGATGAGGGTTGGGTATCGGATGATTGATCGAACAATAACTTGAAGGCAAAAGCTTTAGGATGGAGAATTGAAGAACCTTTTTAGCCAAAAATGTTTCCTCAATATAATTTTCCCATCTCATTTTATTAAATGTAGAAAAGGGTTTAAATAACAAAGCATTGTCAATCCTTCCTTGCAAAGGATAGAATTTGACTTCCTAAAATAATAATTAAAGTAATAAATCCTAGATAAAATAAACTAAATAAATTCCTAGATAAATATCCCTACTTAGTGGCCAAGGAAAATATCTAGAAGAGATAAACTTTCCTTTTCCCATTTATTCACCCAACTAAGTATTACTAAAAATAAGACATTCCATAAATAGCACCAACTACATAGGAGTTACTAAATATGAAAATAACTGAATAATAATAATAATAATTAAATAATATCTTTTCTTCAATCCATGGTGGCGCCTTCTTCTTCCTCTTGAGGAAGACACTCTTTGCCATCAATAGCCCTCGAATCGATCTTGAGATCTCGCTTGGATCAAGACCATTGTTTGACCCATAAAAGGCCATCTTGATCCGCATCATTTTGAGAACATGCAAAATCGAGCAATGGATCTTAAAAAAATTCCACTTTGCTTTGAACGACACAACTCATTTACGTTGGCATTTGCTCAAATAGCTTCGAGCCTCTCTTCTTTCAATCGACACACGCAAGGCAGATAGCTCCGAGCGGTTCCCGTTCGTCTGCTCTCCTCATAGTCCATTAGTGAGTAGGGTGGTCAAAGCCGTATGATAGGCGATAACTATCTTTTACGGTTCGAAGGGTAATCGACGTACTCCGATCAGTGGGGTGGGGTGGGGGGGGGAATCTTTGGCTCTATCAAACATACAGGGAACTGGAGGTAGCATTCTAATGATATCAAGTCATGGACTGGTTTCTTCAACCTTTTTTCTATGTGTTGGTGTTCTATATGACCGACATAAGACTCGACTTGTTAGATATTACGGAGGTTCAGTGACCACCATGCCGAATCTCTCTACCATTTTCTTCTCTTTCACTTTGGCCAATATGAGTTCACCTGGTACTAGCAGCTTTATCGGGGAATTTCTCATCTTAGTAGGAGTTTCCCAAAGAAATAACTTAGTAGCCACATTAGCCACGCTTGGAATGATTTTAGGCGGGGTATATCCCTTTGGCTATATAATCGTGCGGTTTCTGGAAATTAAAAACCCGATTTCCTCCATAAATTCTCTGATCCAAATGGCAGAGAAGTTTTCATATTTATACCTTTTCTTGTTGGAAGGGCGACCATCCGTTAACCTACCAAAGAAAAAAGGGTAAACCAATGTGATCATGATATGGTAGGTGCTTGAGATGGGACATATGTGACTTCCCTCGGTTGGTTTGGGGGGCATAGCCTATGTCAGAAGTCCCCCATAGAGCATAACAAAGCTATGAAACTTCCAATTGTCTTTACGTATGTGTTGCGCGGCGTAAAGGTCGAACCTGTCCTTCCGCCACCCGAATCTCACGTAAAAGCATAGAAATAGAACGATTCATCCATCTATTCCTATGCCTTTCTTGGTTTGACCAATCGGTGATTTCCTACAAGCTTTTTTGGGGGGATGCCCCTCCACGAGTAAGGAGCGAGAGAACATAAAAAAAAATGATCATGAATATCCTTCACCCCCTATCTCCTCATCTTCCTATTTATAAGTCACAACTCACGCTTAGGCTGGTTGGAAGCAGGAATGTCGGAAGCGGTAAGGGAACTAACCATTTTTTCACTACTAAAAGTATGCATTCAACTCATGTCAATATTCACAAGGCGGGGGCAGGATTCGAACCTGCAATCTTTAGGTCATGAGCCTAAGGAGTTAACTAATTCCTCTACCCCGCTTCAAATCCTTTTCAAACTCTCACGAGCATAATTGAAAACATTTTCATTTCTTCACCGAGCTTGGACCATGTCTCCCGAACAATCTTAGTAAAATGAAGGAAAATAAGCCGACAAGAGGGCTTGTATGCCCTCTCGTATAAAAAATTATGTACCCCCACTTGGGTGTTTTTCTTATCTTTTCGATACTAAGAAAGATATTCAACTTTTCAAACAGGTTTTTAGTAACCGAGAGATTGGACAAACTAGCGGATGGCCAAACCATCATGATATTTAATGGAAATATCTTTTCCTAGTCTACTTTCTTCATAGTAGTGTAACATAAAAATGAAATTATAAAGTCACAACTGGCTCTCCAATGGTAGAAAGTCTTGTAATATTTCCCCATAATTTTTTTTGACCTAGAAAATAATTAGGATGCACGAGCTTATCCAGTGTTATCCGAGAACATCCTTATGGATGAGGTCTTTCAAACCTAGATTGTTCTCGAGATTGTGGCTTAGGGTTGTGGGACAAAAAGGTGTGCAAACTTATCTCCCATGCAATTCCCCATCCTAGCCACGTGAAGAACACATACTTGTGAAAAAGTTGTTAAATGCATCAAAATATCCGTGATTAGCATCTCTATTTCCTATGGTGATTTCCATACTTCTTTGATGTAATTTATGACTATAAGGGAGTCACTTTTGATCTCGATACTTCTGATATGTAGGCATTTTGCTTGTTTTATCCCATGAAGCATGGCAATATCTTCTACTTTGAGGGGTGTTTGATAGCCAATACTGGTACCTCCTAATAATGTACCCAACTGAGGTTTCTCTTGTTGATCCATCCGTGTTTAGTTTTTAGCAACCTTGTCAAGGTTGACAAAGGCACGTTGGCGGTGAGAATAAGGCTAGCACAATCTATGCCCGCGATTATGATGTTCCTGAGGGAGTTGCAGCAGTCGTCTGTCGGTGATGATGTCCTATTGTTGCTGCTCCATGTGACGTAGTTCATACAATGTATGAAGGGTACTAATCATCGAAGTGTTGCATGAGGTTGGGATACTACTACTCTGGTCGCTTGCTGACCCCAAAAAACTACATTAAAATAGACGTTGCTATGACAAAAATGCATGACTAGAAGCATGATTTGGAACCAAATTGCGGCATTTTGTCCACCTTGACGGTGTGTGTTTAGAGTTTGGTATGTTAGGAGTGATTTGAAGTTGGTTTTGAAGCTGAACAAACCCATTAATTTGATTTTGATTTGAGTTTCTTATGGGTTTAGTTATGTTAGGCAGTGTTAGTTGTAGGGCCGGTGGAATGGGTGGTGCAAGAGGTTCGACTGCGCAGGGCCCAAAAATTATGGGGGCCTATATATATACAAGTGTGGGCAAATAACATGAAAGCTTCCTGGTACAAGTGGTATGTTTTGAGCCCTCTCTCCCAAAGGTTCGGGGTTCGATTCTCCACAAATCCCTACGGGTTTTCTGCCTAATGGAATGGGCCTACTTCCCTTCAAATTAAGTTTTGGGTTTTCTGCCTAATGGAATGGGCCTACTTTCCTTCAAATTACGTTTTGGGGATATTAATGGAATGACCTTACATTACCTTTTGAAGTTTTCCATTCTTCAAATTAAGTTTTCGGTTTTGAAATTTTTATTCACCAAATAATAATATTCCCTATCATTTTTTCTGTACTCCACAATTGACACTTTTTATTACATTTATTTAATTTAAGTATTCATTTGATTTAATTTGCCTATTTAATCTTTTATTAGGCACAATCATTACAAAATGTATTATAAAATTGTTAATATCAATTTTAATTCAAATTATAATTACTTAGAACACAATAATTCATTACCCCCACTTAAAACCAACTTTAATACAAGAGCCCAAAAATTTACGTAGCACAGGGTCCATAAATTCCCCAGGACGACCCTGGTTAGTTGCAACATGCAGCAAACTTGGAAATTTGGAGTTATCTTGAGAATGAAATGGTTATTGATAATGATCTTAATATATTTGCTTATTTTTCTCTTGCCATGACCCCCATTACATTGCTTAAATTGATTTTTCATTGGATTGATTGCATTTGATATATAATCTTAAAGTTGATGACAAGTGATAATATGCGATTTTAGGTATACAACTAATAATGATGCCACATTTTCAGAGACCGTACGCCTTTAAGATGACACTGTTTTGATTCCACATTTTATTCTTTATATTAATTCTTTATATTAATTCTGTCTTTTTTCAGCTGAGGGCAGTTTTAATAAGTAGTTTTGAGTAACTAATTACTAGTGATGCTGTATTAAGGTGACGTATAAAGTGTATGAGGTGATTTGTTTTGTTGGTGCCACATGTTTTGATGACATTTTAGGAGGTGAATTCTTTGACGAGGTCATGTTTGAGGCTAAATCTCAATAACATAAAATAATTTAACAATAAAAATACGCAACCACAAATAAAATTCATTGTTTAAAAGTGGTATCAATAAAAAATAACATCAATAAAGTATCATTAATGTATATAGAAAATTTTCATCAAATGTATAAAAGTGTCGCCAATAAATTAATATTATCACTGTAAAAATGTTTTGGATAAAAAAATAATTGTGATCAATAAAGTGTATTCATTAGGGGTGGGCATGGGACGGGACGGGACGGGACGGGACGGGACGGGATTGGGGATTACCCGCGTCCCGTCCCTCGTATTTTTTGCGGGACGGGATCGGGATGGGATTGATTTTTATTTTTTTCAAATCCCGCCGGGTCTTATCCCTCACGGGACGGGACGAAATTTGTCCCTTGTTAATTAAGAAAATAAAAAATAACCCAATTAACTTAGAAAGGTGAAAATTACTAATCTCATTACAAATTAAAGTATATATTAGTAATATTACATGCAGAAGACTAGCAAGTTCTCCAGTAGACTAGCAAGTATATATTACAAATTAAAGTATACTATAGTACATAATCAGTAACCACTGCCAAGTTAATTAGTGCAACGGTAACTCTTTTTTTAATTTCTTATATATTTTTAATGTTTTATTATTAGGGCTTGTTTGGTTGAACATAGGAAGTACACTTCATAGGAAGTCAATTCCCATGAATTCAATTCCCGTGAATTATAATTCCTATAAATTTGAAAAAGTTGTTTGGTTGATTTATAAGATGTGGGGATTTAAATAGGGAGAATTGAATTTTTACATTAAAAAGGGTGGAATTGCAACTTACCTAGTCCCCCCTAGGTAAGCTAAATTCCCCCGTTTCGTAGGAATTGGAATTCCCGGGAAGTTAAATTCCTGTGTTTTTTCGTGTTGAAAAAAGTAACCAAACACATATATTTATCCCACTTCCTGGGTTTTTTAACTTCTTGGGTTTTTAAAGGGTAACCAAACGAGCTCTTATTTTAAATTTGGATTTAAATAAATAATAAGGTATAATATAAATATATTCTTATATATTTAAATAAATATAAATATATAATTTTATATATGTACGGGACGGGACAGGATTTGCGGGATACGAACTCTCCGTCCCGCGTAATTTTTGCGGGACGAGATGCGGGACGGGACGGGATTTGCGGGATTTGTGCCCACCCCTAGTATTCATAGATACATATCGATGAATAAAAGTAAAATAAATGAAAACGTGGAATTAATAAAGTATATAATTATCAATTATGAATATGCCATCAATTTGTTAATATCGAAAGTGTCATTAAAAATATCATAAATAAAGTGCAATCACATTTTTTTATTAGGAAGAAGTTCGGGTGAGCAACCTCAACCCGAATGCATCCTTGCGGAAGAGGTTTGTAAGACTGAAATTGTTATAAATATCGGCACCCCTGACAGAGTGACAAATGTGTGCAACCTTATCCGTCCCTCCTATTGCCAAGACGGGGTACACATTTTATACTCATATCTCATCAATTGTATAAAAATCTCATTAACAAAAAATGTCATCACAAATATGATTGAGATCAATTAAGTATAATCGCAAATGTGTTATCAATGAAAATATAATGTCAATGCATTATCGTTGTACAAATATGTCATCATTTTTTTTTATATAAGAAAGTGTCATTGATATACAATTAGTTGGATTTAAAAATTGACTTCAAATAATTACATTAGAAAAATATTATCAAATCATTTAGAAAAGTGACACACAATAGCTAAAAGTGTCATTAAAGTATAATAAATGCGACATTAAAAAAGTGTCATCAAACGTCAACGTTAGATCGTTGATCATTGACCAATCAACGATCAACGTTGACCATAGATGGTTAGCTTTGGAATTTGGTTAATTAATCACTTAAATAAATTTATTTGAGGTCTAATTGAAAGGGTATAATTACGAAATTCGCCCTTAATAATAAGGTGGTTAGCTTTGGACTTTGGTTAATCGATCTTTATTCTAGGGGGTGTTTCATTTGGCCATGAATTGTTGGGAGTTGGGACTTTCTCTAAATACGGATCCTTTCTAATTTCTACGTCCAAAAGTCCCAACGGATTCTCTCTCTCTCTCCGGCGCCTTAGAGAGAGAAAATAAATCCGCCATGGAAGACCTTCCATTGCAGAAAGTAACAATCCCCGGCGCCATCCTCGCTGATCTCCTCCACCGCTGCTCCTCCTCCCCCGGCGACTCTGACGGCCTCCTCTTCGGCCACGTCTCCCTCCTCACCCCTTCCTCCCTCTCCGACGACAACCCTGCTGACCAGTTCTCCTCCTCATCCCCCTCCCTCGTCGCAGCCATCACCAGCTTCTTCTCCTCCGGCACTACCGCCTCTTTCTACGACTCCTCCGGCCACATCGATGTCTCCTCCCTCCGTCGCTTCCTTCGCTCCTCCCCCTCCCTCCGCCCCCTTGGCTGGTTCTCCGCCCGTCGCCGCTCCTCTCCCCGCCCTTCTCTCCGCGAGTTTGCGGTCTCACAGTCTCTCTCGTCCAGATCCGATTTCTCCTTCGATGTCCAAGACGATTCCTCTTCCGCTTTCTCCCCGTCCATTTTCCTCCTCCTCACCACGCCATTTCCCGATCAGCAAGCCCTAATTCACACCCATGACTACTGTGCCTACCAGTTTCAGGTCTCCAGCAACACCTTCGATGCCAAGCCCTTGCATTTGATCAACATTGGCCCTGCCTTTCGTGGCCATTATAGTTCCTTCTGCCCTAATTCGGACTTTCCCCGTCTACCTTGCGGTGCCAGGGGGTCTCCGATGAAGGAGGATGCAAAGGAGAGTGATAGACTTAGCCATATGAAACAGCTATCCAAGGATCAAAATCAACTGAATTTGTATGCGGATGGACACGAGATTGGGAGTTTGAGCAAATTATTGGGCTCTGAGGCGTCGAATCATACTTCTGGATTGGAGAATCTGTACGAGAAGATGCTTGCTAAGCTTGACAATTTGTCCAGGCTTGTTGAGAGCTCCTCTTCTAAGATTCTTCAGCAGGTGAGATTGGATTAACACTGCTTTTTCGTTTGTAGTTGTGAATTTGTCATTTTGAATGTGGATTAGGGTAGCTTTAATTGGCGTGCTCATAATAGTAACATTGCTTTCCTGGCTGTTAACCTTTTAAGCAGTCCTGGGAACCTTTTATAAGCAAAAAGCACACCGTGCCAAACAACTTCTTGTTTTGACATTGTGATCCTGTTGTTGACTTGGTTATGCTTCACTGGAATTCACAGGAAAACTGCAATATGATGCTAAGGTCCAAGGTTTCTGGACTGGAAGGATAAAGTGGCACAAAATTAGGGAGTAATTAAGGTATATCGAGGTAAGTTCTCAATTGTTTCGTTGATCATGTTACAAATTGTGTGGATGAATATCTCAATGTCAATTGCTGTAAGGAGTAGTATATTGTGATCGTGTTGCATAAGAATTACATCTTCACATCAGAACAGAGGTATTTATGGAGAATACATTAAGGATATTGGTAGGATGTGAGCAGCATTTGTTGGTATTAAATATTACTGGATGAACCTTCTGTTACAAGTGTTATTTAGAATAATAAAGGCATTTCAAATGCCTGGGGTGAACAGTGAGATTGTAGATTTTTGAAGAGAAGCGAATGACTCTCATCAATTGCAAAAATTCATCAGACCAGTGACAATGAGGGCTTGCTTTAACCATCAAATTATAAGCTTGTTTATGAGAACCACAATTTTACTTACCATCTATATCTTAAAAGCTGTATGATTTCTTGAGCCAGAGAACCTAATACTGTCTAGTGTCTACCTATAAACAAGATGTGTGAAGTAAAATTCCCATTCCTATTCAATTGTAGAAAGTTGCTTCATTGTTGAGTGGTTTTTTGTGGCATTAGTGCAAAATGCATCCATTTACCTGTGACATGTCTCTGCGCCCTTGCTTACTTTTAGCAGACTGTTTAGATTTATAATGATAAGAATGTTGCTTGATCATTTGTGGGTGGGCAAATCTCATTTGGTAGCCCCAGCCTATTGTCTTTGTAGTTTGTCCTATTTGGACCCCGAACCTTTTGCTTCCCCTAATAAAGCCTGAAAACCTAATATGTTGTTCAAAATTAATTCTTCCCTTGCACTGTAAATTTGCAACTACTGTGCTATTTGGGAGTTGTCACCAATGGGTTGTCCCTTTTTAAAATGTATTGAATTGGATCACATGTCATTTTTGTAGCATGTATGGATTTTTTTTTGGGTGTGTGGAGAGAGCCAATTTGGGAGAGAATGAGGGTTCATCGCATCATCAGGGAAATCAGGTATGTTTGATGCCAATTTTGGTGGTAATTGGCTTGTTCATTGTTGATTTGGATGACATAAACCCCTTTTTAGAGCAATTTGGGATAGAGCTTCAACCATCTCTGACTATGCTTCTGCAAGACAATGGCATGATGTTCACCAATATGGTACATACATCCTTGGCAAAAAGTTGATGGGCGTGATTAGCTATTGATTTCTACCCATAAAAATTGTTGATGGGCTACTGCCTTACTAGTCAAGCAATTGACGGGCTTGATTTTCACCCATGAAGCCCATTGGCAATTTTATCAACCAAGCCGTTAGCAATACATTTTCACCCACGACTCGTAGCTTAAGCTTTCAATTTGATAGTCAAAGAGAGCATGCACCTTTTGTTCATTTAGAAACTCCAGCTGCCTTCCTCTTTCATGTAGATTTTCTCAAATTCTGAACCAACCTAAATGTTTTGGCATGATTCCATTAATGCCACAAAATTGCCATCTGATCCAGCTCACTATAATATATATAGCAGGAGTAATTGTGAACACAAATATTGTTTTGGGATTTTATCAGGACTTTTCAAAGATTTGGGACTAGAATAGGGCACATGTAAAAGCTTGGGGACTGTAAATGGGACTTATCCTTTGTTATTGTAAAAAAGAATATTCTATAAAGCGTATCTTGCTTTAACTCTCTACACCCATGTTTTTAAATTTTTCCTTCCTGATACTGGCTCTACAGCCATGCCAAGTTTGCACGTTCATACATAATATCTGTCAAAATTATGAAACACTGACACTTAAGAAACCTGAATGCCTGATCAAGCAAAAATAAAATAAAATAAAGGAGAGAAAAGAAAAAGATGAAGCAGGAGAGAACCTTGGGCTATAAAATTGCAATAATTTCAAATTCAGAAATACAGGGACGCCAATCTATTTGATGTGTAACTCAGCTAAACAAGACTAATTTGGTGTGCTGTTACCTAGGTTGTCCTAACTGACAGGAATTTACTCTTCCTTTTGCTTGGTTGCTATGATTGAGGACTATAGAACTTCCATCAAGTGAAAGAGGAGAGAGGAAGTAAAAGGATAGTTGAATACTCTCAATTAAGATTAAGTAGAGATGGTGAGCTACGGTTGATATGCGGAATGAATAAAAAGAATTGGCAACGTTCTTAAATTGCCATTTTTAGGGGATTTGGCACCTTGTGAAGAATTCATGGATATGTAGTTTTCCCTTTCTGTTTATTAGGTTGTGTCTTAGGGATGATTTACCTTTACATGGTTTACTCGACTTTTTCTTTAAGATCCTTTAGTTTGATTTTTTGGTTGCCAATAACAGCTATTATATTTTCTTCTGGTAAGCTCATTTCTCATCCCGCGTTAGTGCCTCTTTCAGTAAAAAGGAGCGACTTGTCTCATATTGAAAATTTGTCTATTTTCCTTTTTGCTCTAGTAGGGATGATTTACATGCTCCTTTTATTTTATTTTTTTGCCTTAAGATTTAAGAGTCATAAATTGTTTGATGTTTCGGTTGGCAATTACTTCTATCTGTTCTTTCCCCTTGTATTTGATGTTCCTGCTCTTGCAAACCTCCCTTGAATGACCTCTCATTAGTCATCTTCTTTAACTCTTCCGCTTTTGATTTCTCCACTTTTACGTACTCGACCTTTAAAGGGTCATTTAGTTGAGTTTGGCTTTAAGATGAGGAGAAAGGGAGAAGCGGTAGCTATGAAGAATTTGTATTCGAGAAGCCTTCGGCAGGACACTTAAAGCCACAAAAGGCTTTGTAAAGCAATTTGGCTTTTGCATATTAAGATTTTGTGTAGGATCTCTCTATACTGTCATGTTTTTTTTTTTGTTTTTTTTTGTTTTGTGTATGAGTATGATGTGCACTGTCCTTTGACTCCTTTCTTTCAAATTAATCCTGAAATGATTTGTAATTGCGAATCTCACCATCTCTACCAAGGTGATAAAAACAGTGCCTTCATTGCCCACATTCCTTGTGCTCAAGATAAAGATTCTCTGCATATCTTGATGTCTGAATAATATTTGTGCTGGATGTCATTTTTTCTTTCCCCTGAACGAAAACGTATCTTGTTGTTTGAATAGAGTCTTGTTCAGCAAGCAGAGGTTTGCGCTGCTGACACCCTTGTGCAATTTGTTCTGTCATTGTGTACAGTGGGGCCTGGAGCAACAAGGCATGCAATTTTACTGACATTGGCACATCTCCGTTTGTGAAACCGGTCACATTGCAACAGGTGAATGAGATTGAATCCACTGTTCGCCATCTCCTTTTAAAAACGCTTGATTCGGTTTAGCTTTGTGCAGTAGTGGGTTTTGGGACAATCATATTTCTTTTATGGGATTTTGTTTTCCTACATGGCGTATTGCATTGCTGCTGCTATTCTCATCTGAAATGTAATCGAAGCGGGTAAAACCAAAGTTGTTTTAAATGTCAGTGCCCTCAAATTGTTCCCAGCAGTTTCTTGTAAAGTACGGAGTAGCACATTCCGGTTTCGAAATTTGTAATGAACTAAAAGTTTCCAAATTAGTGTCCGTCCATAGCAGCAGGGCTCTAACAACGTCTTCCAAATAACAGTAATTTAACCTCCCTTAATTCATTCAAATTTTCACTCAAGGCAAGTTTAAACGGTAGTTTACCTGTACCTATCTATACTATCCAAGTTATTTGCAATTAGATATTCGCCTCCGTACCAATCACAAGTTGGTGTAGTGGTTATGGGGCTACATCCCATGCCTCGAGGTTCGAAGTTCGAATCCCCGTGGAAACATGGAGACGCTTGTGAGTGGGAGGGTCAACCCCTTAAATGGGCCTACAGTAACCCGATCCAGATGTAGAGTGGGCTGAGCCCACCTGAACTGGAAAAAAAAAAAAAGATATTCGCCTCGGTAGCTTCAATGAACAAAGATACCAGCTGTGGTACAGATGCTAGGATTAACTTCCACGTCTTGGATATGGGGCAGCGTCTGGGCGCCTCTCCCTTGTGCGGACGTTCTAGATTAATTCCCCATCTTGCATTTTTTTGAACAAACTACCGGGTACTTCCGCGTGGTATCTATAGGCTAATTTACATAATACTCCCTCTGTTAATTAAAACTTGTCGTTTACTATTCATGCACGCTTTTTTAGAACGATAAAAACTATATAAAATATTAATTTTTTTTAAAATTTGTTTTCATAAATTCATACTTAATAGTAATAAGTATGATATTATTTAAAAAAATTATTTAAAAAGTTAATATTTTATATAGTTTTTAACACCTAAAAATGCGTGCGTGAATAGTAAAACGTCAAGTTTTAATTAACGGAGGGAGTATAATTTTACATTCTAGTAAAATTAAAGGTAAGTATAAAGTATATAACTTGAAGTAGAATAATTACTTATCTATCTTCTATTATATTATTTTATTATAATATTATTAATTCTGTTAGCATTTTGCTGACGTGTTACGCCCACAATTAAAGTTGAATTTTTTATTCAAATGAGATTTTCTTATTGGTCAATATTATTATGGAAATATTTGTTTCCTATCTTCTATATACATATACTAAAACCGATGCATTGTTGCCTGCGTGGCGGCTTGTGAATGAATCTGCTTACGTGGCAGCACGTGAGTACATCTCGCAAAACCTTCTCCCGTCAAAAAGGAAATCTAATAAAAATAATAAGGCAGTTCTAATCTATATAATTAAAAATAATTATTTTATTTTACCATTAACTCATATAATTGAATAGATGTAATATCTTATAAAAAAGTATATACTACCTCCGTTCCAAAATACATGGGCTTTTCCTTTTTGACACGTTTTTTAAGGAGCGAAAAACTCTATGAAATATTATTTTTTTAATCAAATTTTTTATATCATTTGATACTTATTAGTAATAAGTATCAAATGATATAAAAAATTTGATTAAAAAAATAATATTTCATAGAGTTTTTCGCTCCTTAAAAAGCGTGCCGAAAACTAAAAACCCATGTATTTTGGAACGGAGGGAGTATTATATAAGGAAATAACTATATCAATATAATTAAACGCAATAATAGTAATAAATTTGGCATATACCGATATACAAATTGCCATATAAGTGTATCTCCATCTGGATTATAAATAATCTATCCAATGGACGGTTTATATATAAATTACACCATATGGACGGGACCTAAAAAAGACATTAGGTTCACCCAATTTTCATATAGATGAATTTTATGGAGGGTCTTTGGGGTCTAGGTGGGTCTTGGTGACCTTGAAAGCCTTGGTGGAGGGATGAGGTAAGGGGTTTATGCGAGAGTCTAGACGAGTCTTGAAGGGTTTTTTTTAGAACAGTAATCATAATTACCAAAAATATTAATAGAAACACAATAGTAAATATTAGATAGGTGTTATCGATTATTTTTGGTGGAAAGAATTAATTATTTCATAGTTACTTTATTTATACATATCTACTATTTTTCAAGAGAATGAGTTATTTAGATCTAGATTAATTTTAATCTTATATTTTCAGTTATTAGTTTAAATATCATAATGTAATTCATATTTATTTATTTATTTTCATATTTATAATATGATTTTTTTTTTATAGATAATTAATGTAATTTTATAATATTGTGTTAAAATATTCCCGTGCACGGGACGGGGCATACACTAGTTTTAAATATGATTTGAATCCATATATTACTAATTCTGCTAGCATTTTGCTGATGTGTCACGCCCACAATTAAAGTTGAATTTTTTATTCAAATGAGATTTTTTATTGGTCAATATTATTATGGAAACTTTATAATATTTGTTTTCTATTTTAAATATGATTTGAATCCATTCTTTTTTTTTTAATTTTCGGTTATATTGCCGTAAATATTGAGACATGTTTCCATTTTTTTTCCGATTGCAATATTCTCATAATTCGTCTACATATTTTTGGAAATTTATACTTTACATAGACCCATATCCAATTGTCAGTTTATAAAATGCTACGGAGTATAAATTAACTTTCACATATGTTCATATTTTCTCATCAACCATGCAAGTATTTCATTTTCAAATAAATTAATCAAAGATGTACTCGGATTGCCTGCATTCATTATCTTAACGGATTGAATTCATTTAAATATTTGTTTATTATATCACATTTATCCCAATCATGTTAAAATTTACTACTCTCTCTATTCGTTTAGCTAAATATGTTGTTTAATATTCATTCACGCTTTTTAGGATGGTAAAAATTATATAAAATATTATTTTTTCAAATTTTTTATTAATTAATTTCGATAATAGGTAATCTATTAATAATATTAATTCTACTATCATTTTGCTGATGTGTCACGCTCATAATTAAACTTGAATTTTTTATTCAAATGGTGTTTTCTTATTGATCAATATTATTGCTGAAATTTTAAAATATCTGTTTCCTATTTTAAACATATTTGTTTCCTATTTTTATACTAAAATATTATTTAATTTGATATGTTGTATGTCAATCTGTGATCTATTTTAATCGTCTACGTACATTGAACATTCGTCAAGTCTTGACTGACTGCAATATTCAATACAACGAACATGTAATAATCAATTTGTAAATATTCGATTTTAAAAATTAATTATAAAAATCAATTAGAGCCAAAAAAGTGTTTTTTTATAATTTAATTATTTTAGAAATCTTAAATGACTATCGAAAAATAAATAATATTTTAAGACTCAGAAGCATTACTAATGCTTATTTTACATCTTGGATTAGGCTTCTTAGATTGCTTTTCTACCTTTAAGGATATTTTTTTTACCATCTTACCTTTATTTTTACTATTTATTTCTCTCTCTTTCTAACCATCTTTCTCATGAAAATAATGAATAAGTTATGCACATCTACATAACTTCAAAATTATTCACACAATCTTGTGCTTATGATTTTTTAATATTTGTACAGGGACTTATATTTTACTTTTTAGATCTATGTTAATGATAATAATTATATATTTATTTCAAATTATATTAGGTGGCGTGCTTGAGTATTATTACTACTTTACCTTATTAAATCATTTTCAAAATTTGTATCGTATCTCTTTCCAACTAATTTATAAATTATAAAAAAATACTTTATACATATTTTTGTTGTAAACACGTATATATATTAATATAGTATTATATAGATATATAAAATGATGTTCAAATTAAAATGGATCAAGGCACGGATATTACACTAGTATCTATATCTATATCTATATATAAAAAAGGGAGCAAGGCCAACTTAAACAGTAATTTTACAATTCTATCCAAGCCTTTGTAATAATTTTCATTTCTATACTTACAGCCCATATGTTTTCTGATTTAATTTTATTGGGCCTATTTTTCTTCATTTTCGAAAAACCAAATACAACCCACGTGTTTATAAAAAAAACAATAGGCCCATTGCCCATCTTATTCAATAGGCTTATCTTCCTAATCGACCTTACACAGCCGACATTACGCAGCCGACAGCACTACTACCTCTCTCTTCTTCTTCATTAAATTATTCTCTGCACCTCCATTGCTCTTTCAATTTCTTTCCGATCTCTTTTAGTAGATTTCATTGCTCTTTCAATCTTCCTTTTCGACAGAGGCTACCACCGACTTCTTTCCGATCTCTTTTAGATCCCATCGCTATTGCACCTTGCTTTCCTGGCTTTGATTTTATTCTGTTTTCTGGTATATCCAGTGGCGGCCGCAGGATCCTCCGAAAGGTGGGGCGAAATTTTCTAGTGTGTACTAAGACATTGGCCTTAAATAAACTTCTTTACCTAAGCTATGATTTTCAACTTAGCATTGGATTATAGAAAAGTAGGCTTACATTTGCTTACATTTGCTTTGTTGCTATGATAGTTGTTTATCGTCATTCATTGAAAATTCAGGCATTTGTCATATTTAGGAGTGTAAACTTATCGAAATTCAATCATGTTAAATTCAAAGCTTTTGCATATTAGCTCGGATTGTAAACTCACCAACTTTATAATATCTTTTGGTTCCCAAAGACATGATAGAAAATGTGATTTGAATATGTAGGTTACGAAAATACAAATATTGCATAAAGCTTCACAAATTCAATTCATAAATTTCATTCTCAAAATCACATACGCAATAATTAAAACACAAAATTTATTCTCAAAATCAAAACTCTAATGAAAATTTCACAAAATTTATTTTCATAATCAAATCATAATTTCGCCAATTTTATGGGGTTTAATTAGTTTATAGCTAGATAATTTGTATATAGTAGGGAGCTCGAGAAGTGGGAACATAATTAAATAAGGGGTAGAAACATAGAGAGTAGGTGCAAGTTGAACAAAGAATTAAAAAAACTTTTTTGAGGGAGGCGAATTTTTTTTTTTTTTAAAAAGAGGCTAATTTCACCAATTTTATGGGGTTTAATTAGTTATAGCTAGATAATTTGTATATAATAGGAAAGTCGGGAAGTGGGAATATAATTAAATAAATTTTATGGGGTTTAATTAGTTATAGCTAGATAATTTGTATATAATAGGAAAGTCGGGAAATGGGAATATAATTAAATAAGGGGTAGAAACAACGAAAGTGGGATGTAAGTTGAACAAATAATAAAAAAGTTATTTTTAGGGAGGTGAAATTTGTTTTAAAAAATGAGGCTATTGGGACTTGAACCCCCAACCTTTGGTTTAATGTTAGATTCCTTAATTCATTCCCACCAACCAACTAAGCTAAGTAGACTAATTGATTCTATATTCATCCTAGTTTTACTTATTACAACACTTCTATATATATATAAATTATTTTTTATTTTTTTTTCCAAACCCCGGGACACGTGGGTCGAAGGGTGGGGCGGGGCCCCCGGGTATATCCATTATCTCGGTCCTCCATAGCCGGCGACGACAACCCCGCTCTGCTCCTCCTCCATAGACGGCGGCTGCTGTTAGCTCCTCGATCCTCTTCCCCTTTGGCCGTTGCCTGCAACCTTGAAGTAGAATCTAAATTATTCTTCCCGAATTTAAAATCGTTTTTGAATTGAAAAAGGTTAGTGTTTTATACCTTATACTCTGAATTTGTACTATATATATATATATATATATATATATATATATATATATCTATCTTTTGATATAAGATTATGATATTTCGTTTTGGGTTTTGATTTTAAGAATCAATTTGGGAAATTAGGATTTTGATTTTGAGTGGGATCAATTTGGGAAATTTTGGAAATTAAGGTTATCGATATTGCTTCTATGGTTGTTAAATAACTTAAAATTATCATATATATGTAAGGGCATATCCGTGAATTTTGTTTAAGGTGAGATGCAAGCTAAAAGCATTAAGGCATTAACACGTAGTTAAATATTTTTATTTTTATTTTTTGCAATAATTTTATCTTTTCTGAATTAGTTTAGTGGTCCTAATTATCAGTCTAATTACTAGCTTAGTACCCGTGCATTGCACGGATCTTTGTTTAAAAATATATGTTCATATAATTTCATTTATCATTGTTGACATCAATATTATAAGTATTACTAAGTAATAAATAAATAAGCATTCTCTAACACATTGAATAATGAAAAAAATATAAAAATTCTAAATAATAATAAGAAACTTTAATTATTGGAATCGAATTGAGCTAATTAAAAATATTATAAGTATTATTAAGTAGTTAAATAAAAGCAAAAAGAATAAAAATATAAGCCCTTCTTTCATGTGTTCGACTTTGTTTAAATAGTTTTTTTTTTTTTGTAATGGATGATTGTATCTTCGAACCCTACACATCATTTGTAAATTTAAATGTTTACACATGCAAATAAATTTAGTGTAAACAAATTAATCAATTGTTAAACAAAATTAATTTTTCATCTATTAAAATCTTGTCAATCGAATGAACTTGTTCAGGATCATTGTAGTTTAGTGATCTTGATATTCTTAATACACCAACAATAATATTCCATCGGATTCATCTAGTGTTTAGTTTTTTTAGTAGTAACTCATCTAGGTAATGAAATTTTCGATTGCTAATGTCAATGTTTTCATCGCCTCCAAAAAAAATGAAAAGATGAATTAATCCTTGTAATGTCCGATAACAAAAAGATTATATATGTAAAACACACGCATAAACTAAATATTTAACATACCTCTCTTTTGAACCTTCCTACCTTCCTATTGTTCTTCTCTATGAACACCTTACCTTTAGTATTTGTCATCGCGGGCAATCTGAGCTAGCTCGGTTCTACTCCTTATTTTTACACGGCATACAGTACACTACACTCACAAGTCAATCAAAAAATATATAAAACAAATTGCAATAGAATCCAAACAATAACATAATTTTCAATTAATTGGATTTGGTTACTTAGTTGACTGATGAGATATGGTTATATCCTGAGTTAATTAATAGCAATATATATAAGAGAATTGGTTGGTTAGTTAGTTAACTGAAGGGAGATTTGCTTATATCCGAGTTAATTAATTAAATAATTAAAACACATTTTTTAAATCGGATATGGCATACCGACCACCACTTTCCACCAACAAAAAAAGATATGGAAGATCACTTAATATTAATTAATTAAATAGATTAAAAATATTGCACATATTTTCATTTATCCTCAGTTTGTTATTAATTATTATCTTTGCAATTTGTTATTAATTGTTATCCTTAATACTCTCTCCGTTAAGAAAAACATGTCGTTTTAGGAGTAAAATCTTGTTAAGAAAAACATGTCGTTTTAGATATTTTGGTGTTAACTTTCCAAAATTACCCTTGTCATGATTAGATGTTTGTTAGTTGTAGTTTTCAATAAAGTGGAAAAGTAAAGTAATAATTAGGGGTATAAGTGTATTTTTGTTTGCTTTTATTTGGTTTCTTAAAAAATGTGCAAATGTCTAAAACGACCTGTTTTAATTAACGGAGAGAGTAACTTTTAATTGGATTTGTAAAATAACTTAATTAATTTAATTACTAATTAAAAATCCATACTTTAAAGGAGAAGGCGTCATATGGGTTAGACGACTTCTCCTTTAGTATTGATACAAGATTCAACCGCTCTACACATTGCCTCAAGGCTTAGCAAATCTAATGATTAAGGCCATAACAAATTATTACTACCTCTGTCCAAAAATACACTGCCTTTACTATTCACGCACGCTTTTTTAAGAAGGTAAAAACTATATAAAATATTAACTTTTTTATTAATTTTTTTTAATAATTACAAACTTATTGATAATAAGTTTGTAATTATTAAAAAAAATTGATAAAAAAGTTAATATTTTATATAATTTTAAAAAAAGATAATTACAAACTTATTGATAATAAGTTTGTAATTTTTTTTAATAATTACAAACTTTTTTATTAATTTTTTTAATAATTACAAACTTAATTATGCACATTTTAATCTTATTTATGCACTTTAATTTTAAAAGCTTATACGTAAACAAATCGATTTCAAACTTACATCTATCAACCTAAATTATCCGAGAGGTGAACCCAAGCTCTCAAAAGTAAAAAAAAAAACAAAAGTAAAACATCGATTTCAAAAGCACATCTTTTGTCTTATTAATGCACATTATGATCTTACATTTGCACAATTGTATTCTTAATCTGTACAATTGTATCTTACTTTTGTACAATTGTAGTTTAAATTTGCACAATTGTATCCTACTTTTGCACACTTGTATTCTAAATTTGCACATTACAATTTTATTTTCACACTTTATGTTCTTATATTTGCACTTTAAAGTTGCACAAATGCACTTTACAGTTGCACAAATGCACTTCACAGTGAAAACGGGAAAAAGTGCATTTACCCATAAAATTAGACACATTTACCAATTTACCCATAAATTAAACATATTTCAATTATAAATTTTTATAATTAAAATAAGCACATTTACCTATTTACCCCATAATGAATTATTATGTCTGTACAAAATAAACTTATATTTGCACAATAAGATGTTATATGTGCACAAAAGCAAGTTATACTTGCACAGCAAAAAGTGTTAACACGAAAAAAAATTCTGGGACAAAAAAAAAAATCTGGTCCGAGAAGGGGGGGCACACGCATGGGCAGGGGGACAGATATTCTACTAATGAAATTAGGTCCATTAGTAATTAAATTAGGCCCATTACTGTAAAGGCTCGGATTTTTAAAATATTAGTTATCGGAAAAAGAAAATCAAAATGAATTTAAAAATAAATTCTGTAAAGGCTCGGATTTTTAAATCCTAAATTTTTACGGAAAAAAAAAAGAGAATTAAAAATGAAATTAAATTGGTTTTAAAACTCGTTTAGCGGATTCCGACCGGAATATAAAATTTGACAAATAATTTCCATCATTTTACCCCGAAAATGCAAAATAATTATCGGATTTCGATATCCTTGTCGATTTTTAAAATCTAATTGATCGAGAGAGAGAATCGAGGAAACTAACACTTGAGAACTAATTGCGGGATTCGAAATTCACGTATTCGGGAATTATTTCCGGGTAATCATTAACCAATTCCACACTCCATCCTCAACCACTCCCTCACCTCACCATACCCTTCAAATTCAACCCACCCCTTACCCCATCACCCTCACGATCACATTCATCACCATCACACTCATCGTCACCATCACCATTTCACCTTCACCATCACCACCAAGCTCCATCGCCACCGTCCTCCTTCTTCCTCGAGAGCGCAGCAGCCACGTCAGCACCTTCGACACCTCATCGGATCCAGCAGCAGCCGCAGCATCCCTAGGAGCCACCCACAGCATCAGAGCCACCACTGGATCAGCCACGAGAGCCACCACCAAGGTCGCCGCCCGATTCGTTCTCGAACCAAACTTCCGGTAAGCCGTTCTCACTCGTTTTCGATCGGAATCGCCCTCGGACTTCATCGTCGCGCTCACATACATCCGGTGCAGGTCCGACGAGCCATCGCGAGCCACCGACGAATCCCAGAACTCCGATCGAGAGCTCCGAAGTCGCGAATCCCCTCGGTGAGCTTTCAAAACTTCCTCCTTTCCTTGGTTCATTTCGGTTCGTTCTTGTCGTCGGGCGGTCGAGAGAGATAGAGAGTCGGGGATGGGTAGTATAGGAGAGGCAAGCCCGAGAGCTCCGGCGAGCTCGAGGGCGGCGAGGCGAGCGTGAGCTGCGAGAGCGAGCGCGGGACCGCGAGTGGGCTGCGAGGGACGCCGGGAGCGAGGGCCTGGAGCAGCGACGCAGAGCGAGGAGGCGAGAGCGAGGGAGCTGGCCGGACGCTTCTGGCGAGCCAGACGGCGGCGCTGAGCGGGTCGCGAGCGCAGGCGAGACTCGGGTGCCGGCCTCCTTCGAATTGAGGAAGATGAAGAGGAGACGTGGGTCCCCCTCTCTCATCCCAGTCAGCACCGGGTGTGGGGCCCACCTTTTAATTAAATTATTTGTTTGGTTTTAATATTAAACCGGTTGGGTTTAGGTGGGTTTGGTTCGGTTCGGGTTTAACCGTTTACCTATTTAATTATTTATTTAGCTAATTAATATTATTTGAGGATTTAAAAGGGAAAATATAATTTTGGAGATTTTCTAAAGGGTTGGTTTTATTTTATGAAAAGTGGTTAATAAAGAGTATTTAAAATATCATATAATGTTATTTGAACTTAGAGATTAAAATGAATTTGAAAAAGAATTTCAAGGTTGGAGAGTGATTTAATAAATAAATTGAAAAAGGAATTTAGCGAGTATTTTCAAGAGTCGAAATCCTTAACTGTTTGATTCGGATTCCAAAATGGTTTTGGAACTAACTTGGGAATTATACTTTTTCGAGGACTAACTAGCATGATAATATGATCGTTTGACTAACGGTATGATATGTGTGACTAATAGTATGATATTATAGTGATTATTAGAAGCGAGTAAATGTTCGATACTTATGATGATAATGATATATATATCCTTATGGAAAGTAAGAGTATAAAATGATAGTATGCGAATTTGACTAAGTATGATATGGAGGTTGTCATGAGATGAGGGTGACGTTATGATCAAATTGAGAAAGATGTTAATTTATAAGATATGATGAGACAATATGAGAATTGAAAATGAGATGATAATGTCAATAATGACAAGTTGGTTGAGTTATCTTATGTGTGTATCTTACATGTTTCATATGTGACTTGTGTGCTTTGTGTAAATTAGACTTAGACTTATTATGTTATTTATGGGATTACTAGGTGATCTCTGATAAGTTGGATTGCTTGCCATTGCTAGTCATTGTTTGGATTCTGCGCTTCTCCAGGTAAGTTCTTTGAACTTACTCATGATGGGCGCTCTATGCACTGGGTGTTATATAGTAGGCTAGTGTTCATGCACCATACGACTTAGAATCACGCTTAGGATCTAAATTGGAAACCATATGACTTGCTATATGTCTTTGCTAGAAAACGGCCGTTATAGGTGTTTATTAGATGTGATCTTTTTCTCTATTCTTGTCATCTTAGTGGGGCTTATTATAGAAAGTTGCTTGCACTTGATGGGTGAGGTAGGCTTTTTGGTAATAAGTCGCCATAGGACTCTTAGAGCATTAGGCCTTATATGGGTGTCGTTATTTGCCTTCCCTTCATAGTTAGTAGGCTCCTTACGTAGGGACGACCTGCACCGTGGGTGAGGTAGTTCCCTTTGAAGGGAGTTGCTAGAGGATTCCTTATGAGCCTAGAGGGACATGCTATTTGGCATTTCTTGTAACTGCACGCCTCTTTATTTATCTCCGCACTTAATTATTCGTATGCTTGTCTGTTTAAGTTCCGCTTTGCATTACGCATTTCATTTTAGGAATAGGATGCTTATTATATGCCTCTCAGAGTGTGTTTACACACGCGCATGAGTGGCCTGATGATTGACCCAGATCCCCCTCATTTTTTTTAGATTCAGGTAACTGTTAGCCGCTATCTTTGCTTATATGGATGCTTGGCGGGTTCAGACTTTTGACGTTAGATTGAGAGCTCGAGAGACCACTAGACTTCCTCTCTTATACGTTGTTTTGTCCCGGCTATGTCGTGGCACCTTTGGGATTGTATTTTGCTTTAACTTCACTTATCCTGGTTGCATGCCTAAATGGATTTTCCGCGTTGTAGACTTAGGACAGGCACAGGGGCTTACCCCGGGGTCTCCAACGGACCTTACGGATTTGGGTGCGAAATCCCGCTTTAAACTACAAATCTTCGGTTTCAAACCTTCAACCTGTACTCGGAGCGCAAGATCCTAACGAGGGGTTTTATCCCTCGAAACGTAACTCGGAAATCATAATCCCGGGCCGTTACAAATTCCGACCCAAATTTTCCGATTTAAATATCAATTCCGTCCTTGGGCTTTTAAACGACCAATCAGCGGAAATTTAAATTTCCGACGTCGGGACCACAATTCCGTCCCCTATCACCTATTCCTATCTAATCTCTACACGAGGTCCCATGTTTAACCAATCCCAACTCATTTCCTCCACTTTGGGTAAATCTTATCCCCTCCTTTCACTCCCCCTTCCTTGTTCCCTTTCTTTTAGACAAGGACCAGCTGTAGGCTATAGGCTGTAGCCTTGCCTTCCCTCTCTCAATGTCTGAAGACAACCCACTCTCCATTTCATTTTCAATTTCAACCCCTCTTCCCCTTTGGAAGTTGCCGAGAGACTCCAAGGTCCTCCATTTCTCAGCTGCCACCACCACCTCGCAGCCACAACCCCGCCCCACAGCCACCTCGCCGCCACTGTCATCCCCTCCCCTTGTCCTCCTCCCCTTCACGGCCAACCGGCACCACCCGAGAGCCGCCTCCGCCCCTGTTTCGGGAGCTCCGAGCAACCCAGCTCCTCCTCCCTCTCGCCTCCATCTCCCTCCTTCCTCCTCGAAGCGAGCAGCAGCCAGGGCGTCCCCCACAGCTCCCTCGACACCCACGTGCAGCCAGTGGAAGCTCCGAGCCGCACCGACGCCGCCGACTCTCCTCAACGGCCCTGTTTTCGCATCCCCGACAGCGGCCAAGCTTGTTGATTCTCGACTTCGGCGAGCCCAATCGCGCACCGACGAGCGTTTCCGGGGAGCATCGATGCCGCGCCTCGGTGAGCACCCTTAGCCACTCTTTAACTCCTTTTTGCTCGAGTTTCTATGTGATTTTGTCCTTTTCTCGTTGGATCTAATCGAACTGACCGGAGAATGAGGGAGGGAGCGCCGGAGAGATAGGGAGAGTGCGGGATCGTCCGAGAGCGAACAGCGAGAACGTGAGAGAGAGAGGGGTGCGAGAGCGCGAGATTGAGGGAGCCGGTGCGAGCCTAGGACACCGGAGACGAAGGGGAAGGGCGGAGCCGAGGTCGCGTGAGCCGAAATCGTCGGCGGTATCTGGGCATCCGAAGAACAGCAGAGGCGGACGGAATCCTGGTGAAGAAGGTGAACAGTACCAATTCGGGGTCGGTTTCTTTTGTTTTTAAAAGGGTCCGGTTCAGCGCCTATTTTAAATGAATACCGGTTCGGTTCTTTAAAAATAAGATGAATTTGGTTTTGTGGGCTGGGCTGATCCGATATTTGTGAAAGGGGTTTGGGCCTTTCCTAATTTGGGCCTAATTTGAATAAAATGATCTGGGTCTTCAATTTGGATTTAAAATAAGAGGGGTTCGGTTTTATATAATTTAAAATAAGAGGGGTCGGTTTTGAAGCTTTGATAAAATAAGGGCGGTTTTGGTAGATTATTAAAGGGCTAATTTTTATAAAATAAAAATGATTAGGATTTTTAAAGGATTTGGAAATATTCTATGGAAGTGTTAAAGGAAAATTGGTATTTAGAATATTATATCATGTTAATTGAGTTTTGAAATATAAAATATTATTAGTAAGATTAAGGATATAATATTAGGGTGATTTAAAGGTATTATCGGATTTAAAAAGGGATTTGACGAGTAATTTCCAATGACAGAGTTTCTAACTAGCCAACTCGGCTTTTCAAAACGGTTTTCGGGACTAACTCGGGAATTATGTGCTCGATGACTAACTAGCATGATTGGTGTGAATGGTTGTCTAATATCATGATTTGTGTGGACTAATGACATGATTGGTTGACAAATAGCATGATGAAATGTTAAGTTATGTATCGTTGTCTTATCGCTTATGAGCTATGATGGATATGATGAACTTGAGATATATGACTATGCGGATATATTATTAGTATGAGGATATGAATGTGGCTGAAGGGAATGATGAGAACGATATGGTATTGAGGACTGTGGCAATGTGATGAATGGTTGAACTTGAAGAAACGATGATTGCGATATGGTTGCTATTCTCGTTGAATGATATGCTTGGGTGTTTGGATGATTAGACGTAGACTTATATATGTGTTCTGATATGTATCTAGGTGATCTTTAATCTATTATAATGCTTGCCTTGCTGTTCTGCACCGCCAGGTAAGTCTCTTCGGAGCTTACTCAGATTGAATAGAGTTATTCCCTGCTTTAGGTGCATGATATACTAGGTGTTGCATTCATGATCAGCATGCCATGTAGTACCATGCTAGGTTGCATCTACGTTGAGCATCCTATTTCTTTATGCGTATGTAAACAGAACGGCCGTTATATGTGAAGTCACTAGAGTCATTGCTAGAGTCATAGGGTAGCCCAGCCTCATCGGGTACCCTGAGTCAATCGAGTCATCTACTTCCTTATATTATGAGATGCCTGCGGGCTTTATTGTGGAGCGGGTTAGGCATGCGTGCCGCCCTATTATGAATGAATGCTTTCACGAGCTGGCCAGTCTCCACCTATCGGAAGGGGTGGAGGTAGGAGAGGGATATACCACTTGGTATTCTGTGCTAAGGCCTTATTATTATTATGTACTTGATCTTAGGAGCATGTTAGTGTGTTAATATTCCGCCATGCATCTAGAAGCATCTTTATTAGGTATAGCGTATATGTGTGCTTATGGTTGGGATGCAGAGTTAAGTGTGCATCGATCTGATCCCGCCCCATATCAATTTTTTTAGGTATTATTTATGTTCCTCCTATCGGTGCTGTTTGCTTATTGCGCGGGTCATTTTGTCGACGGAGAGTGAGTGCTGGAGTTATCGACCTCACCAGACTCTGATTATATTTTTGGATTTACACTTTAGACTCCGTTTTGGCCCGGCTCTGCCGTGGCACCCTCTTGTATTACACTTGTTTTCGCTAGTCGTATGATTCCTGATTTCCACGCTTAGACTTACGACAGGTACAGGGGACTTCACCGGGGATTCCAACGATCCCTTCGATTTTGGGTATGAAATCCCCCTTGAAAACATTAAAGTAGGTTTGGAAACCTTCAACCTGTACTCGGGGCGCAAGGTCCTAAGGAGGGGTCTCATCCCTCGAAACGTAACTCGGGAATCATAATCCCGGGCCGTTACAATTACTCCATTAGTAATTAAATTAGGCCCATTAGCAAATTTTACGCGATAAACAAATTTTACACGTTAAGGAGTTTTTACATTTGAAGTAAACCATATATATATATATATATATATTGTTAGTTATTTAAGTTTATACAAGTTTATACAAGTTGTTATTCAAATTCAAAATTGCAATAATATCCAATTCAAAATAATTTGAATAAAATTAATCAAAAGAAATTTAAAAGAAAATCAACTGGTTAAGATTTAGGGAAAAATGAATGAATTAATGAATTATGTATTTAAATAAGCAATTTGATTTATAATGAATAATAAAAAGATAACCAATTAGATTTTGTTAGTTATTTAAGTTTATCTGAATTGTTATTCAAAATTCAAAATTGAAATAACATCCAATTCAAAATAATTTTGATAAAATTAATAAAAAGTAATTTAAAAAGAAAATAAATCGGTTAAGATTTTGGGGAAACATGAATTAATTAATTAATTAATTACGTATTTAAATAAGTAATTTGATTTATAATAAATAATTGGTTAATTAATTAATTAATCAATTAGGTGACCAAACAAGCATTTTCCATCTCTACCCGTTAGGCACGCCTCAATGAGCATCTAAAATGTGACCAAGCAAGTATTCATCATCTAGTATATATCATGCAAATAGTAGAACATTATCTCTCTAATAAGTTAATTAATTAATTCGGTTATTAATTTATTTAGATAAGATCTCTAATAAATAAATTAATCGAAAATTTCGCCTGGTACCCCTGAGGTATTGCCTATTTCGTGGGGTGTACAAAAGATTAACGAAATTCGCCCGGTACCCCTGAGTTTTGTAGGTTTTTCGCCCCGTGCCCCTCCTCAGTTAACACTAACAGAGCTTACCACTTATGTTTGTTTTTATTTGAAGATGCTTAGAGGAAACGAAGGAATGAGAGGAGAGGAGAGACCGACTGGAGGAACACGAATCATCGGCAACCAAGAGAGCCCGTAGCCACCGGAAGGAGAGGTGGAGAAGGAGACCGATGCCCGACTTGAGGAGACACAAAGAAATGGAAAAAAAAAGAGAGAAGGAACTGAAGAAGGAGAGCGACACCTGACTTGGAGGAGGAGAGTCATACCATGAATCAGCGACAACCAAGCGACCATCAGAGGCGCGGGTAGGGGTGGTGGAGGCGCCTTAGGATCCACCGGAGGTGGTGGTGGAGGCGCCAACAAAGGTATGTTGAATTAGGGTTTTAATTTTTATTTGCGAATTGGGGGTTCAATTTGTGTTTGCAATTTGGGGTTTTCAATTGGGTTCTGATTCGTGATTAGTTCGAATTAGGGTTGAGAATTTGAGAGTGGTAGTTGAGAATTTTATTAGTTATAATGGGGGTTTCAATTTTTGTCTGGTTAATTTATTTTTCATTTGAGATTGGGGGTTTTGATGGAAAAAAAGTGAAATCATATTTGTGAATTTTTCGGTTAGAGAGTGACGAACATGTTTTTGCTGTTCGTTTTGCACCATTTGTCAGTCACAATCTTTGTTAATAATTTGAAGCAAGGCTTAAGGCCAGGTCTCTACAACTATATGCTGTGCTACAGTTTGGATATCCAACAAGTTTTATCTTCACATCAGCCTGAACTTTTCGACTTTGATCATCTGTACTTAGATTCAAATGCTTGGTATGGTTCACTGAGATTCTTTGTGATTCATAATTTTTATTTTTTTTTCTTTCCTTTGTATTGACTATGAAGGACAAATGAATTCAAGTGTATATCCTTTTGGGATTTATGAAACTAAGCTGATCTTGTTGAAGGTCACAATCTAATTATTTTTACAGTATTTAAAAAAAGTGATCGACATTAGTGAGCAATTTAGTAGAAATTCTATTGAGTCATCTTGTTAATGCTTTCCATTGCTGATCTTTTAAATGTTATTATATTGATTTGGCTAGTTGGTTTGCATGTTGTGATTCTTAGTGCTTTTAAAACTCAGTTGCATAAACTCATTAATTCATGAATAAAAAAATCTTTAATTGCAATCACGAAGGGTTAGTGATATGATAAAATTCTTAAACATCTACCAAAGCTGCTGGATGAGTCAAATAAGTTGGAAAGTAGCCTGTTTGCCTTAAGCACCAATGATTTGACATTACCAAGTAACCAAAGCAGCAGATCGAGTTACTGAGTTTGATGATCCCTCTACTCAGATGCTTCATTCTAGAATGTCAGATGAAGATCACAACCTCTCACATATTTTTATGTTGGTGAATAGTCTACATGTTAGGATTTGATTTAGCTGTTAACATTTACTCATTGAAGATAGAATATGTTAGCCTCTTGATTTGAAAATTTTGGCTTATTAGCTCAATTGGTAGAGCATTGTGCATAAACACAAGACGTGAGTTCGAATCCCACATAAGCCACACATACGTACATTACAAATTATGGCTAGTCCCCCATCATGTTTAGGAGCAATTTTAAGAAATCAAGAGCATTGTGTTTATGAGTTATGACTAATGCTAACTCTGTCTGTATATAAGCTAGAAAAAAGAACTAAATTTTATAGCAATTCATTGAAGACCATTTTGGTTGCATTTTGAGAAATCAACCTATATGAGACTCGAACCCACATCTTGTGCATAAGCACATACTCTACCGGTTGAGCTAATAGACTTTTTTAACAAGCTTCAAATCCATAATTGAATGGAAGGTATAAAATATAAACCACAAATGGAAGAGAAGAGACTTCTAAATTTTCAATTAAAACTTGCAAAAAGGGATCTTTTTGAGACATCCGCCAAAACAGAACTAGCCTAGAGGATTGGCATTAAGTCATTAACAACATCTTACCAGCCCCAATTGCTTGAAAAGGATTGATGATGGCGCATAACTGTTTGATTCTGAACTGTCCTCCCAAATTTGACGCTGTAAATGTTCCTCTCTGTGGTGTCAATGAAGCAGTAATTTTATTACCACGTTACTCAGAGAAGTAAAGTCACTAGCAATTAAAGGGTGCAAGTACAACCTCACAATCTTCTGGTTTTAAGCAGTTCTCTTTGGCTTTCTGTGCCACATTTTTAACCTCTTGTCAGCATCCATGATAAAATAGGAATGAAAGAAACCATCAGAATGAATTAGCTTGTGATGCAAAAAATATCTTCATTATGCAATTCTCAATCCAAAGGGTCAAAGCAGTTTGTAGGAGTTCCATCTAATCCAATCAGAAATGAATTGACTCAATTCAACAATCCAGAACTATTATTAGTACATTGATCAAACAATCAAATTAAGGCCATTAAAACCCTGTCAAAATTTTGAAAGATGAGTCCAAATCTGATCTAGTGTCTAATATGTTCAATCTAAACCAACCAATTTAGCATAGTTTGTAATTTGTAGTCAAATTTGATACCCTGGTTCAAAGAAACAATAAAGTATTTATGTTTACCCGAATGACAGGAACATATAATCCATTGTCAGTTTACACAACAACGTTAACAAATTCCTCACTCTCAAATTTCAACACTAATTCGAACTAATCACAAATCAAAACCCAATTCGAAACCTCAAATTGCAAACACAAATCGAAACCCCAATTTGGAAACAAAAATTGAAACCCTAAATCGACGTACCTGGCGCCTCCACCACCGCCTCCGGCGAGTCGAGCGATGCCTCCACCAGGACCACCACTCCTAGAGGCGCTTCCAATGACTGCCTTGGTTGCCACCGATTCAAGGACGGACCCTCCTTCTCCTTCTCCTTCTCCACCTGCAGGTTGACCCGCTTCTCCAATTCCTTCATTTTTTTTCGTTTCTCTGTGTGTCCTCTAGGTACGACGTCGCTCTCCTTCTCCACCTCTCCTTCCGGCGGACACGGGCTCTCGTTGCCGGCGATTCATGCTTCTCCAGTCGGCTATCCTCTCCTCTCGTTTCTTCTTTCCCGACTTCCCTCTTCTTGAGCGTCTTTCAGATGGAACAAATTAACGGAGGGCTGTAACCACTGTTAGTTTTAACTGAGAAGGGGCACGGGGCGAAAAACCTACAAAACTCAGGGGTACCGGGCGAATTTCGTTAATCTTTTGTACACCCCGCGAAATAGGCAATACCTCAGGGGTACCGGGCGAAATTTTCGTAAATTAATTAATTGAGTTTATTTATTTATTCAGATAAGGTAGGATCTGCAGTAAGATTTGGTTAGGATCTAAATTTATCTAATTAAAAATTAAAATAACAAACAATTAAAATAAATCAATTAAAATTAAAAAACCATGAAAAATAATTCGATTAATAAAAAAAATAAAAAAAGGCTACATTAAAGGAGAAGCCGCCACATGTCGTAGGCGACTTCTCCTTTAGTATTATAATAACTAGCGTAGTACCTGTGCGTAACGCACGAGATTTATAAAAATATATTATATTTTTTAGAAGATATTATCATAATTTATTTACATTATATATTAGATATATTATAATAATATGAAAACGATATAGCCGAATAATACAAATTTGGATAAAAAAAAATCCTTATATTATACTCCCTTCGTCCAAAAATAGATGGTCTTTTAGACTTTGAAATTTTGTCGAAAATACATGGGTTTTTAGGTGTACAGGTAATTATTACCCCTAAAATATTACCCTTTTTTACTTATTAAAATTAAAGAAAACTTTTTATCTTCCCATCTCTATATGGATAACCAAAGATTTTAAGTTTTAACATATAATAATAATGATGAGATTTAAGTTTAAATATGTTCGTTAATTAACGTGCAAGAGCCTAAAAGACCATGTATTAATGGACGGAGGGAGTATCAATATATAATATGTGGCAAAACGTCATTGTCTCACCTTCATACTTTCTTAGATTGAAATAATTGTATATACATAATTGTATAGAGTGTTTTTTTTTCCAGCATTCTATGTTTTTTTTTAGTAAGTTGATTGTTTACTCTGAGCATTAAACAAATATTTGTTGTGGTAATGTGTTGGAAGGTAATACCAAATAATTTGATAGTTCGACTACATATTACACAAATTCTAGGTGAATGAAATTTTAAGAACTTTTGGATGGAGAGCACATAAAAATATCGGAGAAAAAATATTCTTGTAATAAACTAATGAAAAGGAATGAGGTTTTTAACCAACAAAGTGTAATGACTTTAGTTAAACTTACTAATAAAAAAATCCATATACTTAAAAGAAAATTGGGTCCCCTTTAAATTTTGGGCTCGATGCAGAGACCTGTTTTGCCTCCCCTCAAGCTTGACCATACTTTTTAAATGGAAACAATTGTATATATAATTGTAGAGTGTTTTAATTATTTTTTTAGCATTAAAATTTTTTATAGTAAGTTGATTCGTTAGTTTGAGTATTAAACAAATATTTGTTGTGGTAATGGGTTGGAAGGTAAGACCAAATAATTTGTTAATTCGACTATATATTACACAAAACGCTAGGTGAATAGAGTTCTAAGAACTTTTGGATGGAGAACACATAAAAATGTCAGAGAAGAAATATTCTTGTAATAAACTTAAAAGTAAAAAAAAATGCTTCATCCGTCTCTAAATATTGGTCATTTTATTTTTTGGGCATGTTTTTAAGAAGCTACTTGGATTAAAAAAAAACTAAAGGAAAAATAAAGTATAATTTATTTAAAAAACCCCCGTTTATTTATTAATCAAAGTGAAAGGAAAAAGTTTCTGGAATTTTCAAATAGATCAAGTTTTTTGGGTAAAATGTGATAATAAATCACCAACATTGAAGAGGCTTATTGAGATTATTTTTTGTAATTCATATGAAATATTTAAGCAATTGATTTTGTTTTAATGATTATTATATTTGATTATTTGTATAATGAAATTAAAGACTGGAAAGTAAAATTATGGACCAATTGAATGGTTAAGAATATGAGGATGTGGCATAAATATTTGATCGACATGTGGCATTTTAAACGTGAGGGCGCCACATGGCGGAGAAACAACTACTTCAAGGTGGAAAGGGGTGAAGATGCAAAAAATGGTCTTCACAAAGCCTACAGTATAGAAAGGTTTAACATTAATAAAGAAAGACAAATTAATCAAAGTTGTATAAACATGGTGTAGGAACGATAGATATAAACCGATGGAATAGATATGAATAAAGGTGGATTAATTAGTTGTTATTTTTCATTCTCAATATAGAATACTATTGATGATTCAATTAGGGCATATCAACTTAGAAAATCCGTTTAAATCTTATTTTTGAGTAGATATGTAAATATATAATCTTTCGGTGTAAAAAAAATATAAACATTGTTGTTTGTTTACCATCTATTTGTATGTAGTTATCATATATAAAAATAAAAAGGATTGTCTAAAAAAACATTGTTTAATTCTCCTTTTTTGAGACAAATTTTAATGTTGAGAAATAGGTTGCGTTAATATTTTTTTTATTAGTGTTTTGTAGTAAATAGATAATCTTTTGGTTAAGAAATAGATGAACCTTCAATAATTTAAAAACAATTATCATATATAGGAGTAAATAGATAAGCAGTAAATAGATAAGCTTTTTATATTGAGGATTGCAATCTTAAATTTTTGTTGTTAAATACGTAGTAGTAAATAGTAGGGGTGGGCACAAATCCCGCAAATCCCGATCCCGTCCCGATCCCGGTGGGATTTAGGACAAAATAGCGAATCCCGTCTCGCAAAAATTATGCGGGATGAAACGCGGGACGATCCCGGTGGGATCCCGCAAATCCCGTCCCGTCCCGCATATATACGCATCAGCGCTCTGCTAGGGCAAAGCGACAGGCGATTGGCGATCAGCGCGGTGATCGGCGATGCAGGCTTCTCCGGTGGGTCCCTGCGCTCGGAGCTGTCATTTCTGAGGCCTCATCGGCGTGGCTCTTCATCGTCGCCGGGGTGTAGGCTCTGCGGAGGGGTATCTCTTCAGCGCTAGGGCAGGCGATCGTTCGGCGATCAGGCGATCGGCGAGGCCACCAGTGTGGGCAGGCCTTCTGATGGTTCGGCGTGGCCGGTGCTGGCGCTCCGAGGGTCGGACCCCATTCTCGGTGGCCGGAGAGGCCTGGGCGAGGGCACAACGGCTTCTTCCTGGGTGGTGAGTGTTCAGCGATCGAGTGCGCGGCGATCTTGGTTCAGCAGGTTCATTTCTTCCGCACCATTGATGGTCAGCAGGTGCGTCTTTCTCTGTATAGTGTGCTATTGGTTGGGATTTCATTTTGACGCTTAGCAGGGAGAGGTTGTTTGTCGACCCGGTTGTTGTTTGTCGACCCGGTTGTTGTTTGTTCGATTCGGGTGGGCGTGATTGCCTCTGCGTGCTGGAGGTTGTTAGTTGGCGCTGTTGGTTACTGCTATTGTTGTTTGCCTCAATTGCGCTGGTTGAATTCGTGCTCGTTGGGCTTGATTTGCCGCCATGTCAGTCCCTAAGGAACGTTTTCTTTGCCCTTTTGTTATGTAAAGGCTCGGATTTTCAAATCCTATTTTTTTCGGATAAAGGAAATTAAAAATGAATTTAAATCGAATTAAAAGCTCGTTTAGCAGATTCCGACCATAATATAAAATTTGACGAACGATTTCCATCCTTTCACCTCGAAAATTGAAAATAATTATCAGATGACGATATCCTTGTCTATTTTAAAAATCTAATTGACCGAGAAAGCAAGAGTCGGGAAAACTAACATTCAAAAACTAATTTCGGGATTCAAAATTCGCGTATTTGGAATTTATTTCCGGGTAAATGTTTACCCATTTCCACACTCTACCCTCACCAACTCCCTCACCATACCTCTTGGAAGGTTACCCCGTCATTCACCATTCACCATCATCACCTGCTCCCTCTTTCACACGCTTCACCATCACCATGATGCTTCATCACCAACTTCAATCTCTCCATCTCCATCTTCATCACCACCATTAGCGTCACCATCTTCGATCATAATCTCCATCGCCGCCACCGATTCCTCGTCCCTCCTTCCACCTCGAAGCCACCAGCGGTAGCAGCAGTATCCCTCGGAGCCACCAGGAGCAGCCACCCGAGCCACCGCAGCTCCGACGACCTCCCTTGTCCCCTGTTCCCACAACCAAGGTTGTCGCCCGATTCGTTCTTGAAACAAACTTCCGGTAAGCCGTTCTCACTTGTTTTCGATCGGAATCACCCCCGAGCTCTTCAATCACAATCACCCATGTCCGACGCAGGTCCGACGAGCCATCGCGGGCCACCGACAAAGCCCAGGACTCCATTCGAGAGCTCCGAAGTCGCGAACACCTCGGTGAGCTTCGTTCATTTCATTTGTTTCGTTCGATCCTTTGTTTCATATTGTTATTGGTC
Source organism: Persicaria tinctoria (assembly GCA_037127255.1). Taxonomy (NCBI): domain Eukaryota; kingdom Viridiplantae; phylum Streptophyta; class Magnoliopsida; order Caryophyllales; family Polygonaceae; genus Persicaria; species Persicaria tinctoria. The sequence continues at coordinate 21,818,363 of JBANSL010000010.1, forward strand.
GGGAAGAGAGGGTGAGCTGAGTGCGGGACGATGGGGTGTGCTCGAGAGCTCCGGCGAGCTCGGGAGCGGCGAGGTCGTGAGCGTGAGCTGCGTGTGCAAGGAGCGAGGTTCAGGCGAGTGAGCAACTGGGCAGTGAGCGAGACCGGAGACAGTGGCGTTGAGGTGCTGGAACGAGCAGCCGCCGGCGAGCCTTCTCCGATCGGTGTCGAGCGGCGTCGCGAGGAGCAACGGCCGGGAGCTGCCTCTGCGTTCCAATTTGATGAAGAAGAAGCAGGCGGGTCCCTCCCTCCATGCCCAGTCAGCGTGGGGCCTGCCCAGTCAGCGCGGAGCCCACCTCTTTTCTTATTATTTTAAGCAAACCGGGTTGAGAGTTTATATTGCGGGTTCGGTTCGGGTTTAACCGTTTACTTATCTAAATAGTTAGTGGTGATTAAAATAAAGATAAAATATTATTTTGGGAGAATTATAAAAAAAAAAAGGGTTGGTTTATTAAATAAAAATGGTCGGGATATTAGGGATTTGAAAATAATTTATAAAGGTGTTTAATAAATGGTATTTAAAATACCATATCATACTATTGAGATTTAAAATATATTATTGGGACTTAAAGATTTGTAAAGAATTTGGAAACGAATTTTAAGATTGGAAAGTAATCTAATAAATAAATTTAAAAGGGAATTTGACGAGTATTTCCAAAGGTCGGAATACTTAACTATCTAAATGGGATTCGAAACGGTTTTGAAACTAACTTGGGAATAAGACTTATTCAATGACTAACTAGCATGATATTATGATCGTTTGACTAACAGTATGATATGTATGACTAATAGCATGACTTGTGATGAATTATTATATGAGATTAAATGTTGGATAATTATGACGATCTAGTAGGATTTTATATCACACAAATTATGTCTTATGATTTTGATGAACCGTTGAGGTATATGCTGAATTGATGTATATGAACTTGCGGAATTGGTTGAATGATTTATGGAGAACGATGTGGTCTTGGAGAGCGGATGATGCGATGAAATTACTTTCATAATAGGTTACTTGTTCTATTTATTGAGGTGTGTTTGAGTGCTTAATAGTTGAATATAGACTTATGTGTATTGTCATTATGTACTTAGGTGATACTTTGTGATCGTGACAACTGTGTGCTGGATTCTTCTTTTGTCGATCTCCTAGCCAGGTAAGTACCTTCGGGGCTTACTCAGTAACCAGTACCTCCTGCCTGATGTGTCATATAGTATGTAGGTGTTGCATATGCATAAGAGCATGTCATGTAGTATCATGATTAGGAATTGCATTTACGAATGAGCATCCTTATTCTGTATGCGTTTGAATACAGAACGGCCGTTATCTGTGAGTCCTAGAGTCCTTGCTAGGGTCATAGGGCAGCCCAGCTTCATCGGGTGTTGTCCTCCTCGAGTCATTTATATATATCACGAGATACGAGATGGGCATGAGATATGATATGATGATGAGATATGATATGATGATGAGATTTGATATGATTATAGCATCGAACTGGCCAGTCTCCACCCTATCTGTAAGGGGGGTGGTGGTAGAAGAGGGATATACCACTTGGTATTCTTTGTTAAGGCCTTACTTAATATTATGCACATATGAATTAGGAACATGATAGTGTGGTTAATATTCCAGTAATGCATGAAGACATCCTTTATTCTAGGTATAGGCGTATTATATGTCCTCAGCGCGGTCAGAGGACCCGCGGGCGGACTCTTGGCCTGACTTGGTGGTATAGTTTCAAGTACCCGATACACTACTTGATTTTGTGCTGTTATGACGGGGTCTATTCATATGGCGGAGAGTGAGTGTTGAAATTGGACTTCACCAGATTCATGCTTTTGGGATTCTCCCTACTTATACTCTGTTTTGACCCGGCTCTGCCGTGGCACTGGTTGTATCATTTTCAGAACTTATGCCCTTTGCATGATAAAGGATTTCTCCCGTTGTAGACTTAGGACAGGTACAGGGGTTTACCCCGAGGTCTCCAACGGACCTTCCAGATTTGGGTGTGAAATCCCGCTTTAAACTACAACCCTTCGGTTTCAAACCTTCAACCTGTACTCGGAGCGCAAGATCCTAACGAGGGGTTTCATCCCTCGAAACGTAACTCGGGAATCATAATCCCGGGCCGTTACATGTTAGCCTCCATAATTGCCCCAACGGTGGTGGTCGTGGACTTGTCAGAACTGCCTTCTTACGTCTTTTCAAGGATAGGCATGGTTCCGTCATCGCCGTCGTTGACACTTGTTCACTTTTGTCGTCTTCTGCGGCCGTCTATGCCGCTGCTGAGGCTACTTTCCGAAGGTTGAACGTGTGGTTATGTGGTGTTTGTTGTTCCCTTCACACGTTACGCTCTCCATGCCGTCATCCCGATGGAGTTGTTGTTTCCCCGCCGGACGATGGTGGTGGTAATGCTCTGTTTTTCATTTTCAATATTGATTGCCCTATTTTGCCGCCTTCTATACCTGCGCCAGGTTCTGTTTTGTTGTCCCCTGGTTCGCTAAATGGGAGTGCTCCACGTTTAAATGTTCCACGTGTGGATTCTTCTGATAGTGGGGCCACGCGGGTTGATTGTGGATGGGATTTGAGTACTTTCGATCGTCTTTTGGTCAAGGGACTACGTACAGTTAAGTCCGTACCGCCACGTTGTCGTCTTGGTTTTGCCCGGGCTCTTAAAGGGGTGCTTGACCATGTTATTGCCGCCCCTGATGACATTGCTGGTTGGGTTCGGTTTCTGGCTATGCCCATATGTGTTTTGCGTGCTTTTGTACCACGGAGTAGTAGCGATCGTCGATCTGGTGTTCCACGTACTCGCCAGGAGGAGTCGATTGCGAGTGCTCTTGTTGATTGGAGCACTCCGGGGGGTGACATTGGATTGCTTAGGGCTGCCTTGAGGGCATCCCCTGTGTCCTTCAGCGAGGGTGTTGGGGATGATGATGAGCCTCACACACCGGAGCTCAACCTCCGTCAATGCCGTAAGAAGATTTCTGATGGGCATTTTACTGCTGCTATGCGGGTTCTCTCTTCTTCCGGTGTTGCTCCTTACTCTACTTCTACTTTGGTTGCGCTTCGAGACAAGCACCCGGATGCCCCTCTCCCTGTTTTGCCTTGTGGTTTCGTCCCTCAGCCTTCTATTATTGCTCGCCCGCCCATTGTTTTGGATTCCATAAGGAGTTTCCCGCGTGGTACTTCTTGCGGTAGGGATGGGCTCAGGGCCCAACATCTTTTGGATTGTTTGAGTGCTGCGGCAGTTGCTATTTCTGATGAGCTTCTTGTTTCCATTACGGGGGTGGTGAACATCTTCTTGGAGGGTCGGTGTCCGTCTGCTCTCGGGGAGTATGTTGCTAGTGCCCCTCTGACTCCCCTGGTCAAACCAGAGGGTGGTACGATCTGGAGGCGCCTTGTGTCTAAGGTGGGTGCTTTCTTGGTTGGGCCTCAGTTATCTGGATATTTTAGGGACCTGCAGTTCGGAGTTGGGGTTTCTGGAGGTGGTGAGGCCATTCTGCATGCCTTAAATAGGCTTGTAGAGTCTCGTGGCTCTGAGATGAGTCTTTCTATGTTGTTGGTGGACTTCCAAAATGCTTTCAACTTGGTTGATCGCACTACTCTACTTTTGGAGGTCCGTCGTCAGTGCCCTGGCCTCTCGCGGTGGGTCGAGTTATGTTATTCTAGCCCTGCTCGGCTCTCCTATGGGGACCACTGTCTTTGGTCTTGCCAAGGGGTTCATCAGGGTGATCCCCTTGGTCCGCTGCTCTTTGCTTTAGTCTTGCATCCTCTGTTATGCAAGATCCGGGATTCGTTTGATTTATGCTTGCAGGCTTGGTATTTGGATGACGGTACTATTGTAGGAGACACCCTTGTGGTTGGTCAGGTTCTTGATATGATTATGTCTGATGGTCCAGCGCTTGGGTTGCACCTTAACGTGGATAAAACTGAGGTATTCTGGCTGGTTGTGGATCCTAGGGGCTTGGTGCCTGGTGTTTTCCCTCCCCTTATTGCTCAGCCTGTTTCTGGCGTTACGGTCTTGTTGCCAAACTTGAGGATCCCCAGAGTGAGCTGCTTTTGATTCGGGCTTGTTTCGGTATCTCTAGACTCTACTTCACCTTGCGTACTTGTCCGCCGGATGCCGTTGTCCCAGCTCAGTCTACCTTTGACAGTGCCCTCCGTGTCTGTTTAGAGCGTATTGTGGCTGCTTCTGGACCCGGGTTTGGTGATTGGCAGTGGAGATTGGCTACTCTTCCGTTTCAGTACGGTGGCCTTGGTGTTTATGCTGTTGGTGACGTCATGCATTATTCTTTTCTAGCCTCTCGCCTGCAGTCTTCTGGGTTGCAGTCTTCGCTCCTCCGCTTTGCTGGGTTGCCCGTGGGTGAGGGACCCTTTTTCGATGATGCGCTGTGTGACTTCAATGGTCTTACCGGTTCTGATTTCAGTTGTGATTCTTGCGAGTTCGCTGCCCCCAAACTTATGAAGAAATTGGCAGATGTGTACTTCGCCCGGATTGTGGCTTCTTCGGAGTCGGTTTTCTCATTGACCCCGCGGCAGGTGGTGTTGTGGAGGTCTCAGCATGGGTCCCATTCATCTGATTGGCTCAGAGCAGTTCCTATTTCTGGGTTCGGTCAGACCATGAATGGTAGGACTTACAGGTCTGTCCTCTGCTATCGTTTGGGTATCCCTCTTTTTCGTGCTGGTCTTCCTTGCTCTGCATGTGGTTGGGTTTTTGAGGATGACACTTTTGGGGATCATGCTGTGTCGTGTTCGAGTTCCATTGGGCTCAAACATCGGCATAATCTTGTCCGTGATACCCTCTTCGACATTTGCTTCCGTGCTGGGATCTCCGTTGGGAAGGAAGTGGACATCGGTGTTGTTGACAGTCTTGGTAGACCCCTTAGGCCCGCTGACATTCTTCTTTACTCTTGGGATCGGGGTCGAGATGTGTGTGTTGATATCACGGGATCCTCTCCCCTCACTCAGACTTGCTTAGCTTCCTTTGCTCCTGGACGGTGTGTTCTCGACGCAGCGCAGCGTAAGTGCACCAAGTATCGGGATGTGTGCTCTGCTGCTGGTTATGGGTTTTTGCCTTTTTCTTTCTCCTCCTTTGGTGAGCTGGATGGGGATGCGATTGCGCTTCTGGGACGGATCCGTTCCTTCTCTTTAGCCTTAGATTCTAGTTCTCGTCTAGCTGCTCATATTTTTACCAGAGTTTGTTTTTCCATTGCTAAGGGGGTTGGCGCGCAGCTTGTTTCTCGGCTGCCCGCTAACTTCTTGTAAACATTCCGTTGTTTGATTTCTGTACTATTTGGATAATAATAATAATAATAATAATAATAATAATAATAATAATAATTTGTATAATAATAATAATATTATAATATTATAGAATAATAATAATAATATATTATTAATATTATTATTTTGAGAAAATATTACAATTATAATTATAATCATAATCTTCCATTTATAATAATAATATTTTTTTATAATAATAATATTATTATTATTTGAGCAAATATTATTTATAATTATAATAATAATTTTCAATTTATAATAATAATTGATTATAATAATAATAATATTATTATATAGTATAATTTAATAATAATAATACTTTATAATAAAATTATTATTATTATTATTATTATTATTATATCATATTATATTTTTTTCTTGTAAAGTACAGTATAATTATTTTATAATAATAACAATAAAAATAGGTAATAATAGTATATTTTTTTTAAATTATAACATAGCATTATTATTATTATTATTATTATTATTATTATTATTATTATTATTATTATTATTATTATTATTATTATTATTATTATTATTATTATTATTATTATTATTATTATACCTATTTAGAGCTACAAGAGGCAAATAGCTAAATTCGGTATTCTTCCCAACTACTCTAGTATCAATCGATAATGAGAGAGTATCTGATGAATCTCGTCTCAATATATCCCTTTCCGTCCTAATCTAGTAAGATAATGTAGCCAAATATGTTGAGCATTATAATTAATTATACAATCATTGTATGGATTAATAATAGTATTATAATATTAATAATATTATTATTATTGAATAATATAGTTGAGAAGAATATCGTATTCAACACAGTATACAAATTAATGAATTATGAAAACATTTTTCACTTTGCAAATTTATATAATATTTTATTATTTTTATTTGCGGGACAAGGCCCGTCCCGTCCAGACACCATCTCGTCCCGATCCCGTCCCGAAAAAAAAGTGTCAATCCCGTCCCGATCCCGTCCCGTAAAAATTTCGCGGGACGAGTCCCGTCCCGGCCCAATCCCGTCCCGCCCCGTCCCGTGCCCACCCCTAGTAAATAGATTTGTGGTGATTTGTTACCGATAAAAATCCCACTAAATCCTCGGTTTTAATGATAAAATATTTAATAATTATTTTTATGTTAGATAAATAGATAAATAGAAAATGAAGGAAAAATCAACTCTCGATTACGTGTGTGAGTGCATGTATGTTATAAATAAAAGCAAATTAATAAGATCAAAATCTATCTATCTATATTAAACATATACTAAAACCGATGCATAGGGTCATAATTTTTGTGTAAAATGTGGTAACTAAAAAATGAGAAAAAATATATTGAGTTTTAATTCAAAATAAATGAGAAAAAATAAATTAAAGTTATCATACAAAAATAATTAATTGGTATTTAAAATTTTTTAAATCACTTTAATTTAGGAAAAAAGATATTAGATTTATTTTAATTAATAATTGAGTAAATTGAATTAATTAGTTAAGTGGGGCCACATTAGAGGGGAACTTGCCACGTAAGTCTGGTTTAAGGAGGAGCCGCCATGTGGCATCTTCAACGTCTGTTTTAGTATTATACTAGTGTAATACCCGTACCTTGAAGGCACGGGAGTGTAAAGGCTCGGATTTTTAAATCCTAATTTTTTTTTCGGAAAAAGGAAAATCAAAATAAATTTTAAAGCGAGAATTAACGAAGAAGTCGCTAACTTGGATTTTTGAACTCTTAAAGCGAATTCCGGTCTAGTTTTAACTTTAAGTATCAATTCCGTCTTTTCGTCTCAGGATGTGAAATAAAATTTTGGGTTACGATTTCCTCTTGATTTTGAAAATTTTATTTTAATCGAGTCGGGATATGATCAAGAGAGCGGGTTTCGAGATATATTTCCGGGTATTTCAAAATTCTTTTGGACCACACCCTTCCCTTTGGCTTATCTCCTTTCCCTTTTGTCTCTTTCGGAGGCCCTGCAGTCCAACTGCCCTTGCCAATTTGAGCTCAACAACCCCATCTCCACACTCCACCTCTCCCATTCCATTTTGCCCCTTTTTGGATGTGGATTCAACCAACGCTTGCATCTCCCTTCAAAAAGCTGAACATCTCCCTGCCTTTCATTTTCAACACAAAGACCAAACACACACACTCTCTCTCACTGTTGTTGCCGAGGAAACCCAAACACCCCCCTTTTTATCCCTTTTTCCTCCTTTGTGGCTTGGTGTGCCGAGAGCAGGGCTCTTCTCCTCCCTGCTCAACCACCGACACCATTGTCGTTGCCGGCCACCCCGGACTCGCACCTCTGCTTCCAGAAGATGAAGGCAACCAAGCATCTTCCTTCGCTTCCGCCCCGCACGAGCCCAAGCGGCAACAGCTTCCTCCCGACGTCGACGAACCCAGGAGCTGCACAGACGAGCCCGAGCAGCATCTTGTCCCCTTCCCACCTCTGTTTCGCAAATCGAATCGGCTGAGAAGGAGCGTCTTGAGTCTCCGGCGGGGCCATCGATTCCGGCGAGCTTCGAAAGATCTCAAACCTCGGTAAGCCTTCGATCCTCCGCTCCGACTCCAAAACCTTGTAAAGGTTCCCCCTTTAACCTCCTTCTTCCTTCCCAGGCCGAGAATGCTTCGATTCCATCTCCGACGAGCCATGTGGAATTCCAACGACCTCTGCTCCGATCGAATTTCTCGGTGAGCTTTCGAACCCTCTCTCTCCCTTTATTCCGATTCCTGTGTGCTTCGTGTTCCTCTTGCTTACCTATTCGGAGAGAGAGGGTGGGTGAGGGCGGGTCGAGAGCTAGGCGAGAACGAGCGGCGTTCGAGAAGTAGGCGAGAGCGAGATCGGTTGCGAGAGCGAGAGAAGCGAGTGCGAGAGAGTGAGAGGGAGCACGCCTGAAAGAATGAGCGAGGGAGAAGCGAGAGTGAGTGCCGGAGAGCAATGGAGCCGAGGAAGGGTGGACGGAGGAGGAGCTATCGAGCTCCGGCGGCGCTCCTTGAACCAAACGAGCAGCGGAAGCCAGAAGGAAGATAGAGGAAGAAGGAGAGGCGTGGGTCCCTCATCATGTCACTGCCAGCTGGACGTGGCCCCCCCTTCTTTTAAACTTTCTGTGTTGTTTTCAGAAATGAGATGGGAGAATGGCCGGGTATTTTGGGCCTATTATTTTGTGGGCTGGGATTGCTTGTTTTAAAACAAACATGATTTGGTCATCTTATAAAATGAATTCGGTGTGGGCAATTTCACAAGGGTCCGGTTTTGGAGTATTAAAAATAAAGAGTCCGGTTTTGGAGTATTAAAAATAAAGGGTTGGTTTTTATAAAATAAAATAGTTGGGTCAATTTTATAAAATATTACATTAAGGGTATTATCAGATTTAAATCAAAAGGAGAATTTGACGAACGTTTTCAAGGATCGGAAATTCTAACTATTTGAAACGGACCTTGAAACGGGTTTTGGGATTAACTCGGGAATTATGTGATCAGTGACTAACTAGCATGATTAATGTGAATGATTGTCTAATAGCATGTTTTGTGTGGACTAATGGCATGTACGAATGATTGATGGCATGATGAGACGTTAGAGTTATGTTATCGCTTAACTTATGCCTTATGAGCCATGATTAATATGATGAACTTTGGAGATATAAGATCATGCGGATATATGAGTATTATTGCGAGTATATGAATGTGGCTAAATGGAATGATGTGTGCCTTGAGTGCTTGAATGATTAGGCGTATACTTATACATATATGTTATGATGTGTATTTAGGTGATACTTGTGACTATTATTTATGTGTGCTGGACCCTTTGTTATGCTGTTCTGCAAAGCCAGGTAAGTCTCTTCGGAGCTTACTCAGATTGAATAGAGCTATTCCTCGCTTTAGGTGCATGATATACTAGTTGCTTGCATTCATGATCAGCATGCCATGTAGTACCATGCTAGGTTGCATCGACCGTTGAGCATTCTATTTCTTTATGTGTATGTAAACAGAACGGCCGTTATCTGTGAAGTAACTAGAGTCATTGCTAGGGTTATAGGACGACCTAGTCTCATCGGGTCCCGTCCTGAGTCAATCGAGTCATGAACTTCCTTATATTATGAGATGCCTGCGGACTTTATTGTGGAGCGGGTTAGGCATGCGTGCCACCCGATTATGATGGAATGCCTGCGGACTTGGTATTCTGTGCTAAGGCCTTATTATTATTATGCACTTGAGCTTAGGAGCATGTTAGTGTGTTAATATCCCACAATGCATCTAGAAACATCTTTATTAGGTACAACGTATATGTGTGCTTAAGGTTGGGATGCAGAGCTAAAGTGGGCATCGATCTGATCCCGCCCCATATCAAATTTTTTAGGTATCCGTTATGCTTACTACTGTTGATGCTGATTTGAGTCCATGACCACTGGGTCTAACATGGCGGAAAGAGAGAGTTGAGATTCCAACTTCACCAATTTAACTACGGCTCGAATTTGAATGGTTGATCATATTTTGACCCGGCTCTGCCGTGGCACCCCTTTGTATTATGCTTTACTTTCGCTATTTGTGTAACCTTTGGTTTTTCACGCTTAGACTTATGACAGGTACAGGGGACTTCCCCGGGGATTCCAACGATCCCTTCGAACTTGGGTATGAAATCCCACTTAGAAAACGTTAGTTTAGAATTTCAAACCTTCAACCTGTACTCAGGGCGCAAGATCCTAACGAGGGGTTTCATCCCTCGAAACGTAACCCGAGAATCATAATCCCGGGCCGTTACAAAGTTGGTATCAGAGCGAGGTTGTGCAAACCGAGTATGATAGGTTGAAGTGGTCTTGAAAATAGCCCAAGGTTTTCAAATGGCTTTTCAAAATATTTTAGAAAGGGCAAAATGAATTTAATATGGCTAACTCAAATGGACTAAATATGAACTCGACTCAATAAATTCGGTAATCAAACAAAGGGAAACGATTGGGTAGTAAAGGCGCTAGACCATCCCTATTGGATGTAGTTGGGAACGGGTAGGCAATACTAGCTTTCTTTTACAGACAGGGTTTGAAGACTCCAAGGAGCCCGAGGGTTGGAGTAGTTTGGGCTAGGGGGGTTGTGAGGTATTTGCCTCTCCAGTCAGCCGTCCCTCGAAGGACGGCATAGATCGTTTATGTGATTACATGCATTATATCCAACTGGGCCCGAGGGCGATCCTCCTCGAAGAGGATCAAATTAATCTCGTTGATTGCCTCCATGCTGAGTGCTATTGTGCTTAAGATAGAGGACTAATCAGTATGCCGTGACTTGAAACATGTATTGAATAACTGTGTAAACGGAATAGCGGGAGAATACCTCGTTCTTATGTCATTGGAATTCCTGTCTTGTCGGAATAGCTCTTCCATAATTCAAATCCCTGATGATTTTGACTCTATCAACCATCCCACCAAAACATTTAGGCATGATTAGCAAGGGTCGAAGAGCATTCGCTCTCCTCGTTTCGGGTCCTGTTTGGTACCCCACCATGTATGCTTCTACCGAGTCTTGTACTAGAGGTTGGTGTCTTCCACGGGATATTTGGGTTGGTTAACTAATTACCTTTGGAAATCGTGTCGGATGTGAGGGTTACTTGAGTATGTTAGTGGGAGTGATGACTAAAGTAGTTTCGAGTTAGGAGTTAGTTTGTCTCATGGAGTCACCCCTTTGATCCTCGTAAATGTCAACCATGTCTTCTTTCCACAAGAGTCTAAACACGAGTTTATCCTCCCCTCTCGGGAACAACGTGAATGTCATTGTGTCCTACCAAGCGAGTCATACTAATGTCCCACGGGAAACGGGGTGATGAGTCAGTGATTTTCCTTAGAGAATTCTGTCTGATTATAATGATAGCGTCCTTTATGACTTCATGACATGATATGTTGGTGTATTTTAGTATGACTTCCCTGATAACTTGCATGGTTGCTTCTATGAGGAGATATTTGTGCCGTATGTATGAAACTTCCAGGATTATTATCTTTCCATGAATTAGGTTCATGATAGTGTGATCAACCCTTGTTGTATGTTTAATATGAGAAATGAATGTCTTAGCATGCTAAAATGACTTAATTGGACCTCGTTGACTATGTATATGTTTAATGAGTATTGGTAGTATCATGTAGGACATATACCTCCCAAATTTGGACCCTCGTATGATTATTTGTCGTACTTGTCTTACTGTGTGAATATGAATGTATGTGATATGATAGTTGTTGTACTGCCCCTGTAGGACTTGACTATACTTGTAGTAGGATTATTAGAATGCATTTTAACATGCTTGCAGTGGTCCCATATTGTCTTGATATGCTTATGTGTGTACCTAAGGTTAGTGATTAATCATACATGTTATATTATGTGATGCTCGCTAGATCTTGCATAACTTGTGTTGCATATGTCCATTGTCGGTCCATGTATAAATGATCTTAATATGTCAGGCATGACTGGTGAATGAAATGATAGGGTACTTGCTTGTTCCGCATGCATGAAGAAATCGATTAGATGAACATGTTGTGAACTCATAGATCGTTATTCCTTGAGATATGTACATGCTAGTGTGGAATAATGCTATTGAGATACTTTGTGATTGCTATGTATTGCTTGCGGCAAATATAACCTCATAGAATGACCTAAGGGCATCATTGTAACTCTCGGGTTGAGATCTTATCTCTAGTGTCACCGTCTAGTCCTGGTCCATGCCTGAATCATTAAGGAAGTCGTGTTGTCCGCCCTTGTCTCTCCCCTATCTCCGTAACTCTTAATCTTTGCGATCATTCGATGAGCACTGACATGAAAGGAAGAAGCGACGACCAAGTGGCACCGGAACGGCGCAACGGAAGCATAGTGGGTCCATGACCCATAGACTCCAACGAAGACGTCACCGATGGCAAAAGAATGGATATGTTTCAAGGATGGCAGACGAGAGCAGGATCCTCCCGACTGACTCGAGGAAGAGCATTCTTAATTCAAACCACGAATTTTCTTATTTGTCGGAATTGATGGTGTGTGATAGGCCTAGAACTGACATGATGAGATTGGTAGTGGCGGATATGTCGAACCAGTAGTGAATGGTGACCTGACTAACTTGTGCTTGCGATGATGTATCTTGATGCTTGAGTGTACTGACATGCTAGTAAATCGATTATGAGTTATATATGTAGTGGTGTTTTCTTCTTGGGCATGAGTCGAGTGATTCCTTGGTGAATGGGTCGGAAAGTGGCAGGTAGGTTCGAGGTCCTTGGTTCTGGTAGTTGGTTATGTGAGATGGGGTACGTGAAGAATGTTGTTGTGAGCCTAATTTGCCATGTTTTACACTTACTTTTATATCGATTTCTGCATACATTGCATGCATTTGGGTTAGAATAATACAGAATCTGTGTATTTTACACTTATTTGGCAATATATGGAGGTCTACACAAGTTTTGGTTATATTTCGCAGAAATCGAACGCACTTTGGAGCTTAAAGAAAACTCATGGAGAAGCTAAGAATGGTACAGCCGGAGAAAAGACCATTTTCACCATTCTTCATTCAGAATCAAGCTTTGATGTCTTCATGAGAGTTGTAGCCCTCGGAAAGAGCTTTCCAACGCATGGTCATTTGCGTCAATCCGACAAACAAGGACTCGGGAAAGTCCGTTTCAAGAACAGAGCAGAAAGCTGAAGCCAAGTGTACTCGATATCGAGTACATCTTACTCGATATCGACCAACTTTGCCGAGCAGACCCGGTCGAGCAGAGCTGGTCGAGGACACTGAGTCAGAGACAACCCGACTCCGGAACCCTACTCGATCTCGAGTACCTCTAGTCGAGATCGACCACACTTCGGAGCCATGTCCGGAGTCGACGAGCTGTGCCAGGCCGAGAAGCCGAGGACGAAGACGCAGACCACCTCTACTCGATCTCGAGGAGGCTTAGTCGAGATCGACCACGCCTAGGAGCCTTGTCGAGCAGAGCCACCCGACCAAGCCAGCCAGACGACGAATCCTACTCGATACAGAGTAGGGCTACTCGAGATCGACGACGCCAGGAGCCCAGATCCGAGCCTGTCGAGCAGAGCTGCCCGAGAAACCTAGTCGACGAAGAATCCTACTCGATATCGAGTAGCCCTTGTCGATATCGAGTAGCCATGTCGAGCCGCGTTACTCGGTTTGAGCAGTCCGAGTAGAGTTGGGATTCCTTGGGCACGAAGGATGTCGAGTAGACCGAGATCTATCATCATCTATCTATGGAAGGAAGATCTATCAACATGAAGACATATTACCTAGTTTAGATTTATCTTTTCTATTTAGATTGATTTCCCTTAAACAATTTATTTATCATTAATGCAAGTAGATATAAATTTAGATAAAGATAGAGATATTCTATCCTTGATTAGCGAGGATTAGAAGCTTATAAATAAAGACCTAGGGGCTGGTTTTTGATTCATTCAATTTCAGAGACAATTAGTTACACATAGAGGGAGAGAGAGAGAAGAGATTGTAAGTTTGAGTTTATTTAATGCAATTTAGTTCTTTTCATACATCAATGTCTGCTATTGCGATGAGGCGTGAGTAGTCCACCCACTTCTGGGGCTGGGGTGAGCCCGACGGTGGCCATAAAAGGTGATGCGGTAAAGGTCAGATCTTTTTATGCAATTCATATTCTATCCCTGTGAGCATGATTCTTTTGCGAGAGTTGAAGGTGATCCTTGTTTATATTATTGAAGCGAAAGTGATCTTAATACAACTTGGATTAATTATGTGAAAAGGGTTAGTAACAATTAGGGTTTATGCGAAAGCCTCTATATGCCTATTTGTTAGTAACGAAAGTTATTTTGATGGAAAGCATGATCTTTTATGCCTTTATGTGTTACTTTGCATGGTGATCGTTGTGGTGTTGATACCCTGGCTTTGGAAGTTTTTCATATATTGAGTTTATTTCTGTCAAATTTCCGTTCTGTGTTCGAAACAGCAAATTTATGTTTTCTAAGTTTTTGGTCGATACAGAGTAGGTCGTAGTCGATATCGAGTTGACTGTGGTCGTGATCGAGTAGCCTCTGTCTTTGCTTTTGTTTCTGCTTTGCTTTGTCTTTTCTGCTTTTATTTCTGTCTTTTCTGTCGCTTGTCTGTGAGAATCTGTTGCTACCTAAGAACTGCTGACGTGCTTCCTCGTGGATTCGATCCTGACTTTCTCTTACTACAACGAGAGGAAGTTGATAGGCTAAAACCTACACCACAAGTGTATGGGGTTCAGTTGTAGTATATCGAGTGTCGTATCCACAAGGACTATGTGGTATCGATTATCAATTCAAACTGATTTAACTAAGTCAAGAAAATAAAGGCGAAATGTTTATATGGGTGGAGAAAGTAACCAACTAATGAGAAACAACTATGCAAAAATAGGTATTAAACAATGGATATGAGGTAAATCTAGGGTAAGGATCACCACAACGACACTTTAGTAGATTAATATTGATATTCGTGCCACCTTGTCTGAATTTGTTGAAGATAGATTGTCTGAGGTAATCGCAAATCTCCTTTCGGAATCAAAGTGAATGTGTCTAAATTGGTTAACAATCACCTTTCGGACTCAAGCAACCAATTTAGACCCTTTAAGTTCTTAGAATTCTAGATGATAATCATATCAACGTCGCCTTTCGGTATCGATTAATATCAAAATCATCTAAAATATCTATGACAATCTATAAATCCTCAAGAAGCTTAATTTCACTTTCGATCAACTAAACTTCAGGTTTAATCCTATGGTTCCGATAGATCCAATAGCTTTTCGGCCTAAATTCACCATCTAAATTCTAATTTAGGGTTTTAGCCTTTCGATTTCAATCCCTAAATCAGTTCTAACCAATTTTCATCAATTAGGGCTGGCGCAATAGGATTAAATCTAACAATGATCAGACAAACAAATATCAATCTCAACACTATCAAATCATCGTTTGGATCACCCTAACCCTAGAACGGAGAAATTAGAAAAGCATAATAAAATAAACAATGAACTAGATTATAGACAGAAATAGATCAAAGTTTAGAATAGAATGCAAGCCGAAATTTCTGTCCTCGATCCAAATTGTATGCCGTCAAACCAAGAACAAAACCTAAAAGCTACAAACCAAGGCCGAAGCCTCCATTACAAAACCAAGGTCCGAACTCCCCCCCGTCAATTGTAAACACTCGGGAGTATATATGTTTTATTTTTAAGAAATTACAAATTTGACCCACAAACTTAAATAACTAAATTGCATCCCAACACCCAATTATAAATTAACTCCACAAAACAGCTCCCACATTTAGCAACTTCCGCAATTGACAAGTTAGCTCCTCGGGTCCGATCCATTATGATTGCCGCTCCGCATTAAAGCTTGATTTTCCTCAATATTAGCCTCAAAATGCCTAAAACACATACAAACAAGGTGTAGACTCCGAAAATGCAAAATAAAATAAATAAAGTATAAAATATGATAAATATGCATGAAAATGACCTAAACTAATATGCAAATGTATGCCTAAAATATGACTAAAATAGATGATATCAAATCACCCCATGCTTGAACCTTGCTTGTCCTCGAGCAAGAACAAGTGTAAAATTCACAAGAAAGATTTCAGTTTCAATCCAAGCAATGTGTTTGCCCACTTAGATCTAGACATTGGGTTCAAAACAAGAGTAAGCAAATCATGCAAGAGACAAGTCAAAACATCATTTCCAAGACCTCACATAGGACATTTTGTGGAACACTCTCACTCATGTGTCTAAGGTATAAAAGTTCTGCTCTTGCTCAAATCTTGAAGACTCATCTACCATAAGCTTGAATTAGCGTCCTAACTCTCCACCACTTGGACTATGCACATAAACATAAATCATGAGGTCTTTTCATGGGTTGTAATGGGGCCAAGGTAAGAAACAAAATGTATGGATTCTTTGGCCATGTGGTGCTAAAATCCGGGAAATAGAATTACTTCCTAAACTTCCACCACAATTCATCTTCATTTTTCAACACATACCAAATTTCTCACAACAACCACATCACATAATCAAATAAGCTCAAACTCTCAACTTTTGATAACACATTCCCTTTTCACAAACAATTCGCTAGTAATGAAGAATTTTATTCATTTTTTCTTTTCTTTTCTTTTTTTTTTTTCACTTTTTTTTTTCTTTTTTTTTTCTTTTATTTCTTCATCACAAGAAACTTACATTTGAAGCACCTACCCCTCATTCAGTACATAATCACTCAAAGCACATATTCCTTCTTGTCCACAAAACTATAGATAAATCTATTTCATCCTAATTCCCGGATGGGTAAACGAGGCTAAAATAGGCTTAAGGATAATCTTGTGGAGCTACAAATGAATAAGCTATTAGGCTCAACGGGCTTCAAGCAAAGCATATCATAATAGGGTAGGAAGGGAATAATAGGCTAACAAAAGTTGCCTCAATCATGTTTATGCAATGCACACAAATCATATATGTGATCTCAAGAGGTTCTAACGCAAGTTCTGAAGATAGAGCAATCAAGATGAGCAATTCACACACAAAGGAAAGAGGACTCATGAATGTTAGTCCTAGGCTCAGAAGCTCACATGCTTTTGTCTCAGAATCTCAATCTCAACAAGTCTCATGATGAAAAGTTTTTGAAAGAATTATAGCATAAACCCAACAATCAAGATCATCACAAGCTTTTTAACGTGCCTTAGAGGATATCATCAACCAATTTCAATCAATGAAATGACATGTTCTTCAAGAAGAGCAAGGATTTTGTAAAGCAAGGGTTCATCTCAATACATCTATATGCAAATGAAATGCAATGTATGAAATGCACATGAAAAGGAAACGAAAGGAAAAAAAAAATGCAAAAACGGAGTTACACTAGAATTACAAGTGAATTACAAGTGAGTTACCCCCACCCCATGCTTAAAATCTACATTGTCCCCAAAGTAGCGAATGATAAAGAGTGAGGGAAGAGGAAACTCACTAAAGAATCAGGCACCATTGAGCAATTCTTCAAACCAGCACACGAGGAGGTAGTGGTGCAAGTTGTATGGAACCATCCGTGATATGTGTTTAAAATTTCGGCAGCATCTCCTCTGTAATTTGGCCTGTACACAGCACAAAAACGCAGCAGACGCAAGCCTAAAAAGTATAGCAACATCACAACAGCAACCAGGTTCCAAAAATCAATGAAAATAAGCACCATAGCAGCTAAGTCGATCAACAACAGGATTCAAACCAATCAATAAACCATCTACTCCAAAGCATTCTACTCCAAATCAATAGTAGCATTCAACAAATTAAGCATAAATAATTGGCCAAATCTAAAAGCCTCAACAATGGCACTAAATCAGCACAACATCTACCTTTCACTTGAAACAGAGTCGACTAAAATTCAGCAGCTCAATAGACAAAAGAAATCTCAAATTCCAACTCAGCTCAGATAATCAAATTCACCTTAAATTCAGCACATGTATAGAGCAAGCTAGTGACAAAAATAAATTAGAAGTTGCAGTGCCATAAATCAAACATCAACATGAACAACTTCAATTTCAGCAAAACACAAAACAAGCCGTGAAGTCTCATGTACAAATTTCCTTCTAGCTACAAGCACAATTAGAAAAGACACACGCTCCATTCTTGTGCAACAACTCAAGTCAACAAATAGAAAAGATATATCCAGTGCACAGTCAAATCAAGAACCAATCCAGCAACAAGTACTTAGAGCAAAGCACGTCAAACCAATAACCTCATCTAAGTTCATCAACACTTCAATCCATGGAATTAATTTCATCCGATCAATTGATGATGCTGAACCGTTAAATCCTCAAAATTTTCTCATGAATTTCCCAAATTGCAGCAAGGTAAGAGAAATGAAGTTACCTGCACTTACCATCGAATTCGAAGTCGAGTTGCATCCCGGATTAGCAGCTGGGCCGATGGCAGCAACAGCAAGGGTTGAGAAGCATCGGGCGGCGAGGGCTGAGTATTCGGGCGGAGGCATGGTGCAACTGCTGATAGAGGTGAACAGAGGCGGAGAGGAGGGCTGGCGAAAGGGAGCGGGAAAGAGAAGGGAAGGGAGATGGAGGGTGGTGCGGCGCCGGCGGTGGCGAGGAGCGGACAGTGAAGAAAGGGCGAAGCGGCCTGGGTGGCGGTGATGCGGGATGGTGAACGACTGAACGCCGTGAGAGGCGGGCTGAGGAGAAGGGAAATGATGGAGAGAGAGTGCGGAGGAGATGAAGAAGAGATAGGGAAAGAAGTGGTCCGGCGATGGTGGGCGGCAGAGAGAGAGCGTGGTGAGGACTGGGAAGATGATCGGAGGCGATAGGGAAGGCGCAGGCGGAAAGAGGAGAAGAACGCGTTCTCCACTTTTTTCTTTCTTTCCTTTTTTTTTTTTTTTTTTTTGAGGAAAGGGATTTCCACTCGGACGAGTGGACAAACCACTCGACCGAGTGACTGCATTGTCAAAATTACTGGAGTCCACTCGGGCAGAATTGAAATTTCACTCGACCGAGTGGATCTAGTTTCCCTTTACCTTTATTTATAAAATAAAAATAACAGTATAATAATAATAATAATAAATTAAAGAAAACTTACCTCGGATGGATTTTCGAAAGCGCTTGAACCTTCCTGAGTGGATGGTCCATGATTCAATCCATCCATCTAGTAAGGTCTTTTCGGAGCGGATTAGTAGATGTCCGTTGAAATTCAAGCTCCTTAAGAATTTGCTCCCCTTCTTCTTAGAGTATCGTCCCTTTTTATCTTCACTAAACTCGAAAAATGGAACCCATTCCTCGTGCTCTAAAATCTCCATGTCTTCAAAAACCTCCATGTCAAGAAAGACGATAGTGCAATCGTCATTGTCACTAACCTCACATTCAACACAGAAAACTTTGGGAAAACATGGAACATTCATTTATTGAGCCTCTTGGATCCGCAACATCTCATCTTCAAAAACAACTTGGATCTTTGAGAGGTGGGTTTCCAAGAAAGTGAAGTACTCTTCCATATTGATCAACTTGGACGATTTTTGTGAATTTTCTGAAGCTCGATCTCGACACCCAAGCGGTGCGTATCCCTCGGTGGTATCTCTCTCGTAAGAAATGTGAGGATGCAATGAGTAGTACACCTCTTGTTCATTCCCAAACAACACCGGGCAATCACTAGCTACATGATCAAAAGCTCCACAAAACTCACAATAGCTTATGCCATCCATTTGAGCACAACCTGAAATCAGAAACAAAAGGGAAAAAAATCAAAAGCAAAAGAATGACTTAGAAAAATCAGTCTAAATAAACAACCAATAGTCCCCGGCAACGGCGCCAAAAACTTGATAGGCTAAAACCTACACCCACAAGTGTATGGGGTTCAGTTGTAGTATATCGAGTGTCGTATCCACAAGGACTATGTGGTATCGATTATCAATTCAAACTGATTTAACTAAGTCAAGAAAATAAAGGCGAAATGTTTATATGGGTGGAGAAAGTAACCAACTAATGAGAAACAACTATGCAAAAATAGGTATTAAACAATGGATATGAGGTAAATCTAGGGTAAGGATCACCACAACGACACTTTAGTAGATTAATATTGATATTCGTGCCACCTTGTCTGAATTTGTTGAAGATAGATTGTCTGAGGTAATCGCAAATCTCCTTTCGGAATCAAAGCGAATGTGTCTAAATTGGTTAACAATCACCTTTCGGACTCAAGCAACCAATTTAGACCCTTTAAGTTCTTAGAATTCTAGATGATAATCATATCAACGTCGCCTTTCGGTATCGATTAATATCAAAATCATCTAAAATATCTATGACAATCTATAAATCCTCAAGAAGCTTAATTTCACTTTCGATCAACTAAACTTCAGGTTTAATCCTATGGTTCCGATAGATCCAATAGCTTTTCGGCCTAAATTCACCATCTAAATTCAAATTTAGGGTTTTAGCCTTTCGATTTCAATCCCTAAATCAGTTCTAACCAATTTTCATCAATTAGGGCTGGCGCAATAGGATTAAATCTAACAATGATCAGACAAACAAATATCAATCTCAACACTATCAAATCATCGTTTGGATCACCCTAACCCTAGAACGGAGAAATTAGAAAAGCATAATAAAATAAACAATGAACTAGATTATAGACAGAAATAGATCAAAGTTTAGAATAGAATGCAAACCGAAATTTCCGTCCTCGATCCAAATTGTATACCGTCAAACCAAGAACAAAACCTAAAAGCTACAAACCAAGGCCGAAGCCTCCATTGCAAAACCAAGGTCCGAACTCCCCCCCCCCGTCAATTGTAAACACTCGGGAGTATATATGTTTTATTTTTAAGAAATTACAAATTTGACCCACAAACTTAAATAACTAAATTGCATCCCAACACCCAATTATAAATTAACTCCACAAAACAGCTCCCACATTTAGCAACTTCCGCAATTGACAAGTTAGCTCTTCGGGTCCGATCCATTATGATTGCCGCTCCGCATTAAAGCTTGATTTTCCTCAATATTAGCCTCAAAATGCCTAAAACACATACAAACAAGGTGTAGACTCCGAAAATGCAAAATAAAATAAATAAAGTATAAAATATGATAAATATGCATGAAAATGACCTAAACTAATATGCAAATGTATGCCTAAAATATGACTAAAATAGATGATATCAGAAGTCTTGTATTTATTTTCTGAGACAGGGAAGTCAGTCTGATCTATACTTTATATTTATTTCATACTTGACCATCCTCCTGCAACAACAAATGTGTTAGTTTGGTTAGAGCCGCGTGAGTTGGGACGTGTCGGAGATAGTGGTTAGTGGGTACAATTGAGCTTCTAGGTAGGTCTTAGGTGAGGAGTGGAGCCAATTTGGGAGATTCCTAGGGAGAGGCCTTCGTTAGAGGTAGTGTCGAGCGATAACGTGCGAGTAGTGTAGTCCTACAGGTGGATGAGTGAGCTAGGAGTAGATTGGGGGATTCTTGAAGGGATGTGTTGATAGACGGGTGAGTGTGCCAGGAGATCGAGAGTGTCTAGATAGTCTAGGGGAGGATCATGGGTGACGTTGTAGTTGACCGACTAAGGAATGTCTAAGAAATCATAGAATCTGGAACTAGGTTGTGTGTGCGGTGATTGGGAGCGGTTTTGGTAAATGATGAGGTTGAGGAAGTGCTAAGAATGAGTAGTATAGTGTTACTTGGGAAATCATCGATCTTGGGGATTAGGTTGTCATATCAGGACTGTAGGTGAGATGAGTATTGGGGTTGTTTAGATAAGAGTGGGAATGCTTGGCGAAGTTGTGAGTGGGGGATTCTAGATGCGTTGTCGGAGGATTCTAGCATAGGGAAGGAATTTGAGATTGATGTGTGGAAATTATTGTGGCGATTGAGGATATGAGATGAATCTTCGAGGAATGGCTGCTAGCTAGGCAAGAATGTCATTGAGATTTCTGGTAAGATTGTGGGTTGAGGGGTTGAGGTAGACAGATTCAGAGCTTGGAATTGGGAATTGAGTAGGGTAGAATGTTCTGGGAACGTTAGAGGGTGAAGGATTTTAAAAGGTTGGCGAAAAGGCGGTACTTGGGAAACTCGGATGAGGAGAGTTTAGGGATTATGCGGAAATGATTATCAGTAAAACAGAGCCTTGGACGGTAAGGTGTCATGGGTAAGAAGCAGGAACTTGAGGCAATTTAGGAATTTGAAGAGATGAGAAACTGGAGTAGGACGACTTGAGGATTTCGAATGGGTAAGGTTTAGTAAGATTTGGAATGAGGAAATTGGGAATATGCTGAGACGAGGGTCTAGAATAGGTCGGCTGAGGAGTCGTGGATGTTCAGGTTTCGTGATATTCGGAAAGGGACAAGTAGGTAGAAATTGCGATTGGTCATTGAGGATAGACGTGGGTGATGAGGAACTCGATGATTAATGGTTATGAGTCCGCACTAGACGGTTTTCTGCGTTAGAGTTAGTCGGAAGTCTTGAGCATTGGTCGTAGTGTTGGGCTTGTCGAATTAGGGAAATTGCACGATTGAGAACTCCGAGGTATGATTTTAGTTGGTTGAGGGAAAGGTAGGACTTGAGATTGGTCATTGAAGTAGATTGATTCTTAGATGGATTGATAGCATAAGAGTTTGGGTACTTAATAGTTGGCTTGGGATGTAGACCTAGAATGGCGGATAGTTAAGAGGCTAGAAATGTTGTATGCTAAACGGAATGTAATGGTAATCAGAACCAGTATCGGATCAAGTTGGTAGACTTAGGTGAGGTTGATCTTGATGCGAGAGATGATGAGTAGTGGCGTGTCTTGTTATGGTTAATGGTTATAGATAGGTTCTCTTGGGGATGTGATCGTGTTGTGCTTTATTTTAGGCCGAATGTTGGGCGAATTCTATGCTTAAACGATGTTGATTCCATGATGTATTGGCGTATAAAATAGTGGGTTGCTAGTACTAACATAGTTATCCCCTGAATTTGATGAAATGCTAGTGTACGAAAGTACTTGTTTGCCTCTAATGCGATGACGCTTGGTATGACGTGATTATCTTATTGATATGATGTGATGTGATTATCTTATTGATATGATGTGCTATCTAATTGATATGACGTGATTATCTTATTGATATGATGTGATGTGATGTGATGGACCCTACTATGAATGATACTATGCCAGATTTGTTATATTATGTGACTATCCTTGACATGGGTATGATATGATTCTATACCGAATGATTGCTATGGTATACAACGCGTTGAATGGGAATTGCTAGGATGTTACAACCAAATTGATGAGCTTTGATTCTGACTTGGAACCTAGGAAGAAAATTGGGATTAGCCTTAGAGGTGGATGACTCCAACTCGTGAAATTTGAAGCTTGCTTGACTAACATCGGGTTAAGGGATTTTGAATCATGTCAAAAGGAACTAACTTGGATTTTGGGAAATTTAACGCGATTGAGAATTTCAATGATTTTGAAACCAAACGTTTTCGAACTAAGATCCCCCTTGAAACTTTCCAATCGAGCTTGCATTATGACGCCACACGAAGTGGATACATGCATTTTATAGGGGCCCTTATAGACTGTTTGCTAAGACCTAGTGGAGACGTTGTAATGCTTTCGAGTTATGATATAACCGAGAAGTCGGGGTAAGGATGTGGTAAGGGCCCATATCACACTCTCGCTACGACCTATCGGGAATATTATGACCATGACGACGATGTTGTGAGGATCTCATTGGGGCACTTATGAGGCACTTACGGGATCAATGGAATGGTCCTTGGACTCACCTACTTCCAACTTCATCCCCTGCCTTGTTTTGATTTTAGTCTCGGGGACGAGACTTGTTTTTAGAGGAGGATGATGTAAAGGCTCGGATTTTTAAATCCTAATTTTTTTTTCGGAAAAAGGAAAATCAAAATAAATTTTAAAGCGAGAATTAACAAAAAACTCGCTAACTTGGATTTTTGAACTCTTAAAGCGAATTCCGGTCTAATTTTAACTTTAAGTATCAATTCCGTCTTTTCGTCTCGGGATGTGAAATAAAATTTTGGGTTACGATTTCCTCTTGATTTTGAAAATTTTATTTTAATCGAGTCGGGATATGATCAAGAGAGCGGGTTTCGAGATATATTTCCGGGTATTTCAAAATTCTTTTGGACCACACCCTTCCCTTTGGCTTATCTCCTTTCCCTTTTGTCTCTTTCGGAGGCCCTGCAGTCCAACTGCCCTTGCCAATTTGAGCTCAGCAACCCCATCTCCACATTCCACCTCTCCCATGCCATTTTGCCCCTTTTTGGATGTGGATTCAACCAACGCTTGCATCTCCCTTCAAAAAGCTGAACATCTCCCTGCCTTTCATTTTCAACACAAAGACCAAACACACACACTCTCTCTCACTGTTGTTGCCGAGGAAACCCAAACACCCCCCTTTTTATCCCTTTTTCCTCCTTTGTGGCTTGGTGTGCCGAGAGCAGGGCTCTCCTCCTCCCTGCTCAACCACCGGCACCATTGTCGTTGCCGGCCACCCCGGACTCGCACCTCTGCTTCCAGAAGATGAAGCCGACCAAGCATCTTCCTTCGCTTCCGCCCCGCACGAGCCCAAGCGGCAACAGCTTCCTCCCGACGTCGATGAACCCAGGAGCTGCACAGACGAGCCCGAGCAGCATCTTGTCCCCTTCCCACCTCTGTTTCCCAAATCGAATCGGCTGAGAAGGAGCGTCTTGAGTCTCCGGCAGGGCCATCGATTCCGGCGAGCTTCGAAAGATCCCAAACCTCGGTAAGCCTTCGATCCTCCGTTCCGACTCCAAAACCTTGTAAAGGTTCCCCCTTTAACCTCCTTCTTCCTTCCCAGGCCGAGAATGCTTCGATTCCATCTCCGACGAGCCCTGTGGAAGTCCGACGACCTCTGCTCCGATCGAATTTCTCGGTGATCTTTCGAACCCTCTCTCTCCCTTTATTCCGATTCTTGTGTGCTTCGTGTTCCTCTTGCTTACCTGTTCGGAGAGAGAGAGTGGGTGAGGGCGGGTCGAGAGCTAGGCGAGAGCGAGCGGCGTTCGAGAAGTAGGCGAGAGCCAGATCGGTTGCGAGAGCGAGAGAAGCGAGTGCGAGAGAGTGAGCGGGAGCACGTCTGAAAGAAGGAGCGAGAGAGAAGCGAGAGTGAGTGCCGGAGAGCAATGGAGCCGAGGAAGGGTGGACGGAGGAGGAGCTATCGAGCTCCGGCGGCGCTCCTTGAACCAAACGAGCAGCGGAAGCCAGAAGGAAGATAGAGGAAGAAGGAGAGACGTGGGTCCCTCATCATGTCACTGCCAGCTGGACGTGGGCCCCCCTTCTTTTAAACTTTCTGTGTTGTTTTCAGAAATGAGATGGGAGAATGGCCGGGTATTTTGGGCCTATTATTTTGTGGGCTGGGATTGCTTGTTTTAAAACAAACATGATTTGGTCATCTTATAAAATGAATTCGGTGTGGGCAATTTCACAAGGGTCCGGTTTTGGAGTATTAAAAATAAAGAGTCCGGTTTTGGAGTATTAAAAATAATGGGTCGGTTTTTATAAAATAAAATAGTTGGGTCAATTTTATAAAATATTACATTAAGGGTATTATCAGATTTAAATCAAAAGGAGAATTTGACGAACGTTTTCAAGGATCGGAAATTCTAACTATTTGAAACGGACCTTGAAACGGGTTTCGGGATTAACTCGGGAATTATGTGATCAGTGACTAACTAGCATGATTAATGTGAATGATTGTCTAATAGCATGTTTTGTGTGGACTAATGGCATGTACGAATGATTAATGGCATGATGAGATGTTAGAGTTATGTTATCGCTTGACTTATGCCTTATGAGCCATGATTAATATGATGAACTTTGGAGATATAAGATCATGCGGATATATGAGTATTATTGCGAGTATATGAATGTGGCTAAATGGAATGATGTGTGCCTTGAGTGCTTGAATGATTAGGCGTATGCTTATACATATATGTTATGATGTGTATTTAGGTGATACTTGTGACTATTATTTATGTGTGCTGGACCCTTTGTTATGCTGTTCTGCAAAGCCAGGTAAGTCTCTTCGGAGCTTACTCAGATTGAATAGAGCTATTCCTCGCTTTAGGTGCATGATATACTAGTTGCTTGCATTCATGATCAACATGCCATCTAGTACCATGCTAGGTTGCATCGACCGTTGATCATTCTATTTCTTTATGTGTATGTAAACAGAACGGCCGTTATCTGTGAAGTAACTAGAGTCATTGCTAGGGTTATAGGACGACCTAGTCTCATCGGGTCCCGTCCTGAGTCAATCGAGTCATGAACTTCCTTATATTATGAGATGCCTGCGGGCTTTATTGTGGAGCGGGTTAGGCATGCGTGCCACCCGATTATGATGGAATGCATTCACGAGCTGGCCAGTCTCCGCCCTATCGGAAGGGGGTGGAGGTAGGAGAGGGATATACCACTTGGTATTCTGTGCTAAGGCCTTATTATTATTATGCACTTGAGCTTAGGAGCATGTTAGTGTGTTAATATCCCGCAATGCATCTAGAAGCATCTTTATTAGGTACAACGTATATGTGTGCTTAAGGTTGGGATGCAGAGCTAAAGTGGGCATCGATCTGATCCCGCCCCATATCAAATTTTTAGGTATCCGTTATGCTTACTACTGTTGATGCTGATTTGAGTCCATGACCACTGGGTCTAACATGACGGAAAGAGAGAGTTGAGATTCCAACTTCACCAATTTAACTACGGCTCGAATTTGAATGGTTGATCATATTTTGACCCGGCTCTGCCGTGGCACCCCTTTGTATTATGCTTTACTTTCGCTATTTGTGTAACCTTTGGTTTTTCACGCTTAGACTTATGACAGGTACAAGGGACTTACCCGGGGATTCCAACGATCCCTTCGAACTTGGGTACGAAATCCCACTTAGAAAACGTTAGTTTAGAATTTCAAACCTTCAACCTGTACTCGGGGCGCAAGATCCTAACGAGGGGTTTCATCCCTCGAAACGTAACCCGAGAATCATAATCCCGGGTCGTTACAGGGAGCTTGATCCATTTTAATTTGAACATCTATTTATATATTTATATAATACTATATTAATATATATACGTGTTTACAACAAAAATATGTATAAAGTATTTTTTTATAATTTATAAATTTGTTGGAAAGAGACACGATACAAATTTTGAAAATGATTTAATAAGGTAAAGTAGTTATAATACTCAAACACACCACCTAATATAACTTGAAATAAATATATAATTATTATCATTAGCATAGATCTAAAAAGTAAAATATAAGCTCCCGTACAAATATTAAAAAATCATAAGCACGTGATTGTGTGAATAATTTTGAAGTTATGTAGATGTACATAACTTATTCATTATTTTCATGAGAAAGATGGTTAGAAAGAGAGAGAAATAAATAGTGAAAATAAAGGTAAGATGGTAAAAAATAGATCCTTAAAGGTAGAAAAGTGATCTAAGAAGCCTCATCCAAGATGTAAAATAAGCATTAGTAATGCTTGTGAGTCTTAAAATATTATTTATTTTCGATAGTCATTTAAGATGTCTAAAATAATTAAATTAAAAAAAAAACACTTTTTTGGCTCTAATTGATTTTTATAATTAATTTTTAAAATCGAATATTTACAAATTGATTATTACATGTTCGTTGTATGTGAACATTGTGGGGAATATTGCAATCGGTTAAATATGATAAATCAACAATTTCAATATCCAATAATAAAATCAGTGAAGACTTGACGAATGTTCAATGTACGTAGACGATTAAAATAGATCACAAATTGATATACAACATATCAAATTAAATAACATTTTAGTATAAAAATAGGAAACAAATTTGTTTAAAATAAGAAACAGATATTTTAAAATTTCAGGAATAATATTGACAAATAAGAAAATACCATTTAAATAAAAAATTCAAGTTTAATTGTGAGCGTGACACATCAGCAAAATGATATTAGAATTAATATTATAAATAGATTACGTATTATCGAAACTAATTTATAAAAAAAATTGAAAAAAAAATATTTTATATAATTTTTACCATCCTAACAAAGCGTGAATAAGTATTAAACAACATATTTAGCTAAACGAATAGAGAGAGTAGTAAATTTTAACATGATTGGGATAAATGTGATATAATAAACAAATATTTAAATGAATTCAATCCGTTAAGATAATGAATGCAGGCAATCCGAGTACATCTTTGATTAATTTATTGAAAAATGAAATACTTGCATGGTTGGTGAGAAAATATGAACATATGTGAAAGTTAATTTATACTCCGTAGCATTTTATAAACTGACAGTTGGATATGGGTCTATGTAGAGTATAAATTTCCAAAATTAAAATATACCAAGATTCAAATTTAAGTTCAATGTATGTAGATGAATTATGAGAATATTGCAATCGGAAAAAAAAAAAGGAAACATGTCTCAATATTTACGGCAATATCACCGAAAATTAAAAAAAAAAGGAATGGATTCAAATCATATTTAAAATAGGAAACAAATATTTTAAAGTTTCCATAATAATATTGACCAATAAGAAAATCTCATTTGAATAAAAAATTCAACTTTAATTGTGGGCGTGACATGTCAGCAAAATGCTAGCAGAATTATTAATATATATATTGCAATCGGAAAAAAAAAGGAAACATGTCTCAATATTTACGGCAATATCACCGAAAATTTTAAAAAGGGAATGGATTTCAAATCATATTTAAAATAGGAAACAAATATTTTAAAGTTTCCATAATAATATTGACCAATAAGAAAAGCTCATTTGAATAAAAAATTCAACTTTAATTGTGAGCGTGACACGTCAGCAAAATGCTAGCAGAATTAGTAATATTAATAGATAATAGATAGATTAATAGATAGATAGATAGATAGATAGATAGATAGATAGATAGATAGATAGATAGATAGATATATATACTGCAATCGGAAAAAAAAAATGAAAACATGTCTCAATATTTACGGCAATATAATCGAAAATAAAAAAAAAGAAATGGATTCAAATCATATTTAAAATAGGAAATAAATATTTTAAAGTTTCCATAATAATATTGACCAATAATAAAATCTCATTGGAATAAAAAATTCAACTTTAATTGTGGGCGTGACACGTCAGCAAAATGCTAGCAGAATTAGTAATATTAATAGATAGATTAATAAATATATTGCAATTGGGAAAAAAAAATTGAAACATGTCTCAATATATACGGCAATATAACCAAAAATGAAAAAAAAGGAATGGATTCAAATCATATTTAAAATAGGAAACAAATATTTTAAAGTTTCCATAATAATATTGACCAATAAGAAAATCTCATTTGAATAAAAAATTCAACTTTAATTGTGGGCGTGACACGTCAGCAAAATGTTAGCAGAATTAGTAATATTAATAGATAGATAGATTAATAGATTAGATATTAGATATAGAAATATAGATATAGATTAGACATTTTTATTCTCATGACATTCTTATCTTTAACCATTGTCATAAACTCCTATTCTTTGGCAGTTTTAATGTCCAAAAGCTGTTCTTTTTCCATGTTGAATGGGTTTTACTAACATTTATATTTCGTTGATCGCAAATAGTTTCTATGGTTTTGTTTTTAGATATTTCAACAGATTTCTTTCTTGATGCTGTTGATTCTTTCAATTGCAAAGCTATTCAGAGCCCAATTGTTGATATGTTACAGGTTCAGTAACAACAATTCTAATTATGCCCATTTTGAGCCTTTATGAAATGTAGATGCCCAAACTGGGCGGGCTTTTCATTCCAGTTTGCTCCATTCTCACAAGTGGGAATCCGGTACAACTTCATCTATTTGAACCATTTTTAAGGATGGAATGTGCGAGGTGCAGAATACCTACACCTAGGTATAGATAAAAAAAACAGTCCCTGAATGAACTTGTAACGGCCCAGAATTATAATTTCCGGGTTACGTTTCAAGGGATAAAACCCCTTGTTCGGATCTTGCAATCCAGGTACGGGTCGAGGTTTCAAACACTTTTATGATTAGTATAAAGAGGGATTTCAAACCCTAAAAACCTCGAAGGGCCGTTGGGTACCCTTAATCTGTCCTAAGACTATGTCGCGGAATCCATTTCAAACGGAAGTAAAGCGGAAGCAAAGTAAAGATACAAGTGCCACGGCAAAGCCGGATCAAAACCAAATCATGAGTGGGTAGTTACCATTTTATTAAGTTAGAATGTTAGCCAGATTCTTCGAATCGCCAAAAGGGAACCCCATCATATAGACATCGAGCACTCAATCTGCAGATAATACCTTTAAAAGAAGAACGGGGAAAGGAATCAGATCGAGCCACGCACGCGGGACCGGCAGTCCTCACTGAGGCCACATAGTATGTGCTATACCTAATAAAGATGCTCTAATGCAGTACGGGATTCAAACACACTAGCATGCTCCTAGTTCATAATAATGTGCAGAAATACTGTAAAGGGCCCAAGACAATGCCAAGTGGCATATCCCTCTCCTACCTCCACCTCTTCCGACAGGCGGAGACTGGCCAGCTCGTGAATGTATTCATTCATAATAGGGCGGCACGCATGCCTAACCCGCTCCACCATAAAGCCCGCAGGCATATCATAATATAAGGAAGTACTCGATTGACTCAGGGTACCCGATGAGGCTGGGCTACCCTATGACCCTAGCAAAGACTTCTAGGACTATCACAGATAACGGCCGTTCTGTTTACATACGCATAGAGAAAGAGAATGCTCAACGATCGATGCAACCTAGCATGGTACTACATGGCATGCTGATAATGAATGCAACACCTAACATAAAATGCAACAACAGGCCTGAATGTCCAACCTGAGTAAGCCCCCTAGGGAACTTACCTGAAGATGCAGAACAGCAAGATAACACAAGCAAGGGCCCAATGCAAGTCCAAAAGCAACACACACCTATCATCAAGTCGATTCCATAAGCTACCAGACCGATATTCATACATACGAAACCCAAGTTCCCAACATACTCAAAACCAACCAATAGTGAAACTGTTTTCCAAAACCTTTCCGATATGATCAACATCAACCCAAAATCATTCTTCCTATCACCCATTGACAAAATCATACCAACCATATTTTCCAAACTCTTAAATCCCAATTTAAGTCAACTCATATCCAAAATAATTTTCTCAAATCATCTAAAAATCCATTTATGAAACATTACCCTTTCATCAACTCATTTTATTATCATTTTAAGACAAATCCGACAAGGTTAGTATATTTCCAAAATCCTCTTCTTAATCTTATTAAATCAATTCTCCAGTCATCAAAATAAATTTCAACCTTGAAACCTTTTCCAAATTCTTTTCTTTCTTTTTAAAATTCAAGTCCACAAATATTATATTTTTGAATCTCAACAATAATATGATATGATATATTATCCATTTATCTAACATATTCACAAAATATATTCATAAGTCTTAAAAATTCTTTTTCTCCAATTAAACCTACATAACCCATTTTGTTCATAAATTAGGGCCAAGAAGAAGAAAAGGCCCAAATTCGGATTCATTTGCAACCAGACCCAACAAATAAAAGGCCCAACTCTTCTAAACCCTAATTTCCCTCAAAACTGAACCGGTCCGGTTTTTATCAAATAATTTGCTGAACCGGACCAATATAAAATAAGAAATCAGGAAACAAGTGAACCGAACCAATCGGCCACTGTTCATCGTCTTCATCAGGCGGTTGCGAAATTCAGAGAAAAGAAGGGAGAGAGGAAGGAGCTGCCAGTGGTGGCCGTTCTCCGACGACTCAAGCCCGACACCAATCGACAGAAAATCGACAAGAAGAGAGAGGAGGGCTCACCGAAGAGGGCTCGAGTTTCTCGCCGGAAAACGCTCGTCGAGCTCGATTGTGCTTCGTCGGAGTCCGAATCGTGGAGATCGCGGCCTAGGACGACAATAGGAGGTCAAAAGGCGGGTTTTTATCGAGTTTGAGAGCGGAAGGAAGGACGGAAGGGCTTACCGCTCTTCGGATTCGAACAGCGCAGCGGAAAGGGGAGGCGGGGGCGGCGCTGCTGCGTCGGGTGTTGCTGCTGCTCGGAGACGCCGGGGAAGGCGATGGGGTATTGCTGTTGCTGCTCGGACACAGGAGGAGGAGCTGCATCAGAGAGGGGGGAGTGCGGGACCTCGGCTCGGTTGCTGGGCTTCGACGGAAAGGAGGAGCAGGGTGAGGCGGTGGCTGATGCGTGGTGGCGTACGATGAAGAACAGGAGGCGACTGGTGGTTCCAGGGCTGCTCGCTCAGCTTCGTCTTCGGACACTGGAGGGAGCGTCGGAGCTCGGGTGCTCAACCCCTTGGCTACGAAACAGGGGAGGAGTACTGACGGTGGCGGCCTGGAGAGGCGCTCGACGCCTGGAGCTCGCGAAACGGAGGTGTGGTGGAGTTGTGGTGGCCCCGACGGATGCAAGAAACAGTGAGGAGGGAGGCTTCTTTGTGGTCGGAAATTGAAACCGACATGGTGAGGTGGTACTGTTGATTGAAATTGCTGAGTTTGTGCTGTTGTGGGGAACAATGACAGGAATGGAGAGGGAGAAAAGGGGTGTTCTTGTGATAGGTTTTAGGGTTTTCAGCAGATCCAATGTATAAGGAGGAAGAGGGAGCAAGTAAGGTGCAAGGTGTGTATGGTTGTGAGCATGAAGACAAATTCCAGCAGAGGGAGTAGCTGGAAATGGGTGCAGGGTTCCACCGGTTGAGAGAGATAGGAGAAAAGAAAAGGGAAATTAAAATAGGAAATGGTCCCTCTCAAAGAATTTAAAATAGCGGAATAGACTCGAACCCGCTCACCCGACATATCCCGACTAACTCAAAGCGATCTTCAACTTTCAAATCCGAGTTTAAGAAATTAAGGACGAGTTTTTCTTGAAATATCCGAATTTTTATTTAATTTATCTTATTATATATATATATATTTTTATTTTTATTTTGACTTAAATCCATTTTATAATATTTGTTGAAATTTATTATTTAAAAATCCGGGCCTTTACATCATCCACCTCTAAAAACAAGTCTCGTCCCCGAGACTAAAACCAAAATAAAGTAGGGGATGAAGTTTGAAATTGATGAGTCCTAGGACCATGTCCCAGAATCTTGTAATCATCTCGGTTGCGTCTTCCGAGATTCTCGCAACATCCTAGTCATGGTCGTGACATTTCCAATTAGTCTTGACAAGTATGCAATAAGCGCCCCTATCACATTCTCGCTTCAACTTTTTGGAAGTACCACCACTCTAAAAGTTCTATAATATCATCACTAGGTCTTAGCAAACACCCTACAGGCGCCCCCATAAAATGCATGTATCCACTTCGTGAAGTATCATAGAGTTGCCCGGGTTTGAAAAGGTTATAAAGAGATTCCGCAGGTGAAAATAAAGATTAGCCTCAAAATTCTCGATAGGATTCATTCTTTTACAATCCAAGTTGGTCCTTTTTCAAAATCGCTCAAAATCTTCAAATCCAACGTCTAATCAAGCAACCTCACACCAAAACAAGTCAAATCCTTTCAAATCAAGATTTCGTCAAAATATTCCAACCACCAGATCAATTTCTCACATACCCAACAATCAAATTCCGAACTTGGGAGGTGGAATCATCCACCTCTAAAGGCTAATCCCATATTCTCTTCCTAGTTTCAATAATCAAATCAATCCATGAATCTCAATTCAAGCAGGTTTCACAAGTCATAAGCAATGCATAATCACATAACCAATCGATCCTCAACGAGTACATCATATGACAAGTCTCAAACATATGCCAGCACACTGCCACATGATCACATCAACGTCTCCACATCATACTAAATGTCATAATATGCACCTATGCCAAAATCATAACACACATCTCGATATCACACCAAGGTCATAACAGGTACATCCCCATCATAAGGTCAACGAATCAAACTCATTGTCAACACATCAACACAACAAGTCATGTTATTAAGATCCCGCGAAAGGGGAGGTCATGCGGTATATCAGTCATCGAAGGTCAGCGTATTCACCAAACATCGTCTTAACTCATCACAATGTCATATAACAATCATTTAGAATTTGATATCATTATCTCATATATACCAATCGTATATATTCATCCTCAAAGTCATATTCATCATATAACATACTTACAATCATGCCTAACGATCATATAACATAACATCATGCTTTATTACTGTAACGGCCCGGGATTATGATTCCCGAGTTACGTTTCGAGGGATGAAACCCCTCGTTAGGATCTTGCACTCCGAGTACAGGTTGAAGGTTTGAAACCGAAGGGTTGTAGTTTAAAGCGGGATTTCGCACCCAAATCTGGAAGGTCCGTTGGAGACCCCGGGGTAAACCCCTGTACCTGTCCTAAGTCTACAACGCGAGAAATCCTTTATCATGCAAGGGCATAAGTTCTGAAAATGATACAACCAGTTCCACGGCAGAGCCGGGTCAAAACAGAGTATAAGTAGGGAGAATCCCAAAAGCATGAATCTGGTGAAGTCAAATTTCAACACTCACTCTCCGCCATATGAATAGACCTCGTCATAACAGCACAAAATCAAGTAGTGTATCGGGTACCTGAAACTATACCACCAAGTCAGGCCAAGAGTCCGCCCGCGGGTCCTCTGACCGCGCTGAGGACATATAATAAGCCTATACCTAGAATAAAGGATGCCTTCATGCATTACTGGAATATTAACCACACTATCATGTTCCTAATTCATATGTGCATAATATTAAGTAAGGCCTTAACAAAGAATACCAAGTGGTATATCCCTCTTCTACCACCACCCCCCTTACAGATAGGGTGGAGACTGGCCAGTTCGATGTTACAATCATATCGAATCTCATCATCATATCATATCTCATCATCATATCATATCTCATCATCATATCATATCTCATGCCCATCTCGTATCTCGTGATATATATAAATGACTCGAGGAGGACAACACCCGATGAAGCTGGGCTGCCCTATGACCCTAGCAAGGACTCTAGGACTCACAGATAACGGCCGTTCTGTATTCAAACGCATACAGAATAAGGATGCTCATTCGTAAATGCAATTCCTAAGCATGATACTACATGAGATGCTCTTATGCATATGCAACACCTACATACTATATGACACATCAGGCAGGAGGTACTGGTTACTGAGTAAGCCCCGGAGGTACTTACCTGGCTAGGAGATCGACAAAAGAAGAATCCAGCACACAGTTGTCACGATCACAAAGTATCACCTAAGTACATAATGACAATACACATAAGTCTACATCCAACTATTAAGCACTCAAACACACCTCAATCAATAGAACAAGTAACCTATTATGAAAGTCATTTCATCGCATCATCCGCTCTCCAAGACCACATCGTTCTCCATAAATCATTCAACCAATTTCCGCAAGTTCATATACATCAATTCAGCATATACCTCAACGGTTCATCAAAATCATAAGACATAATTTGTGTGATATAAAATCCTACTAGATCGTCATAATTATCCAACATTTAATCTCATATAATAATTCATCACAAGTCATGCTATTAGTCATACATATCATACTGTTAGTCAAACGATCATAATATCATGCTAGTTAGTCTTTGAATAAGTCTTATTCCCAAGTTAGTTTCAAAACCGTTTCGAATCCCAGTTAGATAGTTAAGTATTCCGACCATTGAAAATACTCGCCAAATTCTCTTTTAAATCTATTTATTAGATTACTTTCCAATCTTAAAATTCGTTTCCAAATTCTTTACAAATCTTTAAGTCCCAATAATATATTTTAAATCTCAATAGTATTATATGATATTTTAAATACCATTTATTAAACACCTTTATAAATTATTTTCAAATCCCCTAATATCCCGACCATTTTCATTTAATAAACCAACCCCTTTTTTTTTTATAATTCTCCCAAAATAATATTTTATCTTTATTTTAATCACCACTAACTAATTAGATAAGTAAACGGTTAAACCCGAACCGAACCAAACCGAACCCGCAATATAAACTCTCAACCCGGTTTGCTTAAATTAATAACAAAAGAGGTGGGCTCCGTGCTGACTGGGCATGCCCCACGCTGACTGGGCATGGAGGGAGGGACCCGCCCGCTTCTTCTTCTTCATCAAATTGGAACGCAGAGGCAGCTCCCGGCCGTTGCTCCTCGCGACGCCGCTCGACACCGATCGGAGAAGAAGGCTCGCCGGCGGCTGCTCGTTCCAGCACCTCAACGCCGCTGTCTCCGGTCTCGCTCACTGCCCAGTTGCTCACTCGCCTGAACCTCGCTCCTCGCATACGCAGCTCACGCTCACGACCTCGCCGCTCCCGAGCTCGCCGGAGCTCTCGAGCACACAACATCGTCCCGCACTCAGCTCACCCTCTCTTCCCGACCAATAACAATATGAAACAAAGGATCGAACGAAACAAATGAAATGAACGAAGCTCACCGAGGTGTTCGCGACTTCGGAGCTCTCGAATGGAGTCCTGGGCTTTGTCGGTGGCCCGCGATGGCTCGTCGGACCTGCGTCGGACATGGGTGATTGTGATTGAAGAGCTCGGGGGTGATTCCGATCGAAAACAAGTGAGAACGGCTTACCGGAAGTTTGTTTCGAGAACGAATCGGGCGACAACCTTGGTTGTGGGAACAGGGGACAAGGGAGGTCATCGGAGCTGCGGTGGCTCGGGTGGCTGCTCCTGGTGGCTCCGAGGGGTACTGCTGCTACCGCTGGTGGCTTCGAGGTGGA
This sequence comes from Persicaria tinctoria, assembly GCA_037127255.1. Taxonomy (NCBI): domain Eukaryota; kingdom Viridiplantae; phylum Streptophyta; class Magnoliopsida; order Caryophyllales; family Polygonaceae; genus Persicaria; species Persicaria tinctoria. The sequence goes on from JBANSL010000010.1 coordinate 21,854,955, forward strand.
AGGAGGGACGAGGAATCGGTGGCGGCAATGGAGATTATGATCGAAGATGGTGACGCCGATGGTGGTGATGAAGATGGAGATGGAGAGATTGAAGTTGGTGATGAAGCATCATGGTGATGGGGAGGGAACGGTGAAGCCGAGAGAGGGCGGGAGTGATGGTGAAGCGTGTGAAGGAGGGAGCAGGTGATGATGGTGAATGGTGAATGACGGGGTAACCTTCCAAGAGGTATGGTGAGGGAGTTGGTGAGGGTAGAGTGTGAAAATGGGTAAACATTTACCCGGAAATAAATTCCAAATACGCGAATTTTGAATCCCGAAATTAGTTTCTGAATGTTAGTTTTCCCGACTCTTGCTTCCTCGATCAATTAGATTTTTAAAATAGACAAGGATATCGTCATCTGATAATTATTTTCAATTTTCGAGGTGAAAGGATGGAAATCGTTCGTTAAATTTTATATTACGGTCGGAATCTGCTAAACGAGCTTTTAATTCGATTTAAATTCATTTTTAATTTCCTTTTTCCGAAAAAAATAGGATTTGAAAATCCGAGCCTTTACATCATCCACCTCTAAAAACAGGTCTCGTCCCCGAGACTAAAATTATTTTAAAATAGGGGATGAAGTTTGAAATTGTTGAGTTCAAGGATCATGTCATTGATCCCGTAAGTATCTCATAAGTGCCCCTATGAGATCCTCACAGTAGCGTTGTCATGATCATAATATCCCCATTAGACCGTAGTAAGAATGTGATATGGGCCCCTACCACATCCTTACTCCGACTCCTCGGTCATATCATAACTCAAAATATCACAACGTCCTCTTTAAAACACCGTTCAAAATTTCAAGTTCGGCATTAGTTAAAAGCATTCCTAACCTCTCTATTCATCCTACCATCCAATTCTAAAGGCTAATCCCATATTCTCTTCCTAGGTTCTAAGACATTATCAAGGTTCAATAGTTCAATTTCTATCATTTCCATCATCAAGCATCATGTATATATACCGAATAACAATAGCACCTCACGTCTAATAGCATAACATAATCACCCCAAGAATAGCCACATAGCATAACATATCATTTCTAGCATCGTATCATATATGGTAGAATTTATCACACCATCTCACGGAAGTTACACACCATATCAATCATATAAGCATGTTATATCCATCAGATAAGTACATCATACTCATTCTAACTACCAAGCGTCATTGCATTAGAGGCAAACAACTGTTTCCGTACAGTAGCATTCAATCGAGTTCAGGGATAACTATGTTAGTACTAATAGTTCCCTATTGTCAACGACAACACATCAGAGAATCAACATCGTCTATAACATAGAATTCGCACAACATTTGACCCCCAAGTAAAGTATACACTAGATCACTATCTCAGGAGAATCTGCCTTACACTACCAATCATGATGAGACACGACCACTACTCACCATCCCTTTCACTAAGACCAACTTCACCGAGGTCTACCAACTCAATCCACTACCAGTTCTAGGCATCATTGTATCCTGCTCACAAATAACCCTTCTAGCCTCATAACTATTTGCAATCTAGGCCGAATACCCAAACCAACTACTAGGTATCTCAACTCCTATGTCATCAAGCCATCTAAGAGTCAATCCACTTCGACATCCCGATCTCAAGTCCTACCTTCCACTCGACTATTTAAAACTATCTCTCGGAGTTCCCAAATCACAAAATTCCCTCATTCCGACAAGCTGAACAACTCGATCTACTACCAAGACTCCACTTGAACATCATCCCCAAAAGAGACATCTCGAATCAACTTGCTAACCCAATCATACTTCCCACGCCAGTAACCACTCTCACTAACCATCCACCTCTAAGGACCCAAGTCATGCTGACCATCTCACACCTGACACCCCTGACCAATTCTAACGCAGATCCCAACTAGTGGTACTCCCAACCACGAATCACCATGACCCTCAAGCCGACCCATTCTAGATCCTCTTCCCAGCATACTCTACCATGACTAGTTCCCTCAACTCCGCATGTTTCTCCAAATTGCCTCAGATCGCGCTTCCTTAAACTTTGAAATCTGTACCACTTAATCCCTTATGTACCGATCATCATTTTCACCGAATTCCTATGACATCCTCGTCCGAATTTCCTAAGCACTGCAACTTCACCAACCTTCAAAAATCTCTCTAGCGTCCTCAATACCTTCTGCTTTGCCTAGTTCCCAAATCCATGCGCATAATCTCTCTATCTCAACCTTAAACCCACAGTCTTATTAGGAATCTAAACTACATCATTGCATAGCTACCAGCATTTCCTTGAAGATTCATCTCACATCCTCAATTACCTCAATAGCCACAATGAACTCCGCTCATAAATCTCGATTCATTCATTATGCCAAAATCCTCCAACAACGCATCTAGAGATCCTTCACTCATAAATTCCCCAAGCATTACCAATCCTACCTAAATAACCCCAAATACTCATCACACGAACAACCCTGATATGAACAACCTAATATCCCGATCGATAGTTTCCCAAGCAACCTCATACTACTCTTCCTTGGAAATTCCTCAACCTCATCCCTTACCGAAATTGCTCCCACTCACAGCACACACCACCTAGTCCCAAATTCTACGATTCATCAGACGTTCCTTAACCGATCATCCTCGACTCCGCCCACGATCCGCTCCTAGACTATCTAGACACCTTCCTTGGCACACCAATCTGTCTCACAACACCTCCCTTCAAGAATCCCCTGATCAACTCCTAGCTCGCCCATCTGCTTCTAGAACTATCCTAACTACCTCTACCCAGACTCGATCTCAAGATCACCCTAAAGAAGCTAGTCTAGACCTCACCCAACCACTATCTTATACTACCCGCACACACTACCTGCCTAGACTACCACTTCTCACTAGGACATTTCCCTCAAAATCTCGACATACTAGCCTCACTCCCCACCTAAGACCTACCTGGAACCTCATCTATACTCACGAACCACTATCTTCGACACATCCCAACTCACTCGGCTCTACTCAAGCTAAAACATCATTCATGCACCCCATTTCACACGACCAAAGACCTAATCCGAATACCTTAATCCACCTGCCACTTTCCAACCCGTCTCACTGAAGAATCTCACAACTCATGCCCAAGAAGAAGCACTACCAGACATATAACCCATAACCTACTCAGCAACAAGTCAGTATACCAAGCACCAAGGCACATCGTCATAGAAACAAGTTAGTTAGGCAATCATTGCTACCAATTCAGCACATCCGTCATCACACATTCAACTATGTCAATTCTAGGCCTATCGCAAAACATCAATTCCGATTAGTATAGAAGAATCCACGATTTGAATTAAGAACGTCCTTCCTTGAGTCATCTAAGAGAATCACGTACACGTCTACCATCTTTCAAATGTGTTAGTCCTTTGTATACTTCTGGCGACGTCAGTCCTGTGGTCTATGGGTCATGGACCCATCACACTTCCGTTACGCTGCTATGGTGCCACTTGGTCGTCGGTCCTTTCTTGCATGTCGGCGCTCATCGAAGGATTGCAAGGGTTAGAAGTTACGGAGATAGGGGAGAGACAAAGGCGGACGACACAACTTCCTTAAGAGTTCAGACATGGACCAGGACTAGGGACGACGAGACCAAGGAGAAGATCCTAACCCGAGAGTTACAACGATGCCCTTATAATTGTGGCACGTAACTACCCAAGCACACAAAAATCAAGAGATATCATCACATTATTTCACACTAGTATGCACCTATCTCAAGGGATATCGATTTATGCATTCATAACATGTTCATATAATCATCTTTATGTGTGCGCAGAACAAGCTAGCAACCTATCATTTCATTCACCAATCATACTTGAGAGACTAGGAACATGTATGCACAGACTGACATGGGACATATATGGCATAAGTTATGCAAGACCTAGCAAACATCACAGGATATCATATGAATGACTTATCACTCAATTTAGATACACACATAAGCAAGTCATAATATTGTGAGATTGAGGCAAGCATGCTAACATGCACCCTAAAAATCATGCTGAGGGTATGGGCAGTTCATGCAGGGTTGGTATAGCAACTATCTCATCACATACATCCATATTCACATAGTAAGACTAAGACGTCACACAATCATATGAGGGCTTATAACTGGGAGGCATATATCCTACATGATACTAGCAATACTTATTAAACATGTACATAGTCATGAGGTCCAATGAGGTTCATCTGGCATGCTAAGTCATCCAATTCATGTTTTAACATACAATGAGAGTTGAGCACACTATCATGAACCTAGTTCATAGGGAGACGGTAATCATGGGGATTCAATATCTACGACACATACATCTACTCATAAGTGCAACCATGCAAGGTACCAGGCAATTCATGCTGAATTATACCAATATACAATTTCATGAAATCACAAGGAGACTATCATTATAACTTGACAGAATTATCTAAGGGCAATCACCGACTCACCACCCCGTTTTCCCGTGGGACGCTTGTATGACTTGCTGGGTAGGATACAAGGACATTCACGCTGTTTCTGATAGATGAGGGTAGAACTCGTGTTTGGACTCTTGTGACAAGAAGACATGATTGGCCATTACGATGATCGAAAGGGATGACTCCATAAGACAACTCACTTCTATCTCGAAACGATTTAAATCCTCACTCCCACTAACATACTCAGGTAACCCTCACACCTGACACGATTTCCGAAGGTATTTAGTTGACCGACCCAAATTCCCCGTGAAAGACCCCAATCACAGGTACGAGACTCGATAGAAGCATCGATGGTGGGATACGAAACAAGACTCTAAACAGGGGAGAGGATGCTTCTCGACCCTTGCTAACATGCCTAGATGTTTTGGTTGGGCGGATGACAGAGTCAGAACCATCAGGGGGTTTGAATTATGAAAGGGCTATTTCGACAAAACAGGAATTCCGATTACATAAGAACAAGTTTTTCTCCCACTATCCTGTTTGCACGGTTATTCAACACATGATTCAAGTCAAGGCATATCGATTAGTTTGCTATCCTACGCACAATAGCACTCAACACGAAAGCAATCAACAAGATTAATATGATCCTCTTCAAGGAGGATCGCCCTCGGGTCCAATTGCATATATGTACATATATAAACATAAGCATAGAGACGATCTATGCCGTCCTTCGAGGGACGACTCACCGGAGGGGCAAAACCTCACGGCCTCCTAACTCAACACTCCAACCTCCGTGGTGTTCCTTGGAGTCTTCTAGGCCCATCTGTAAATAAAAGCTAGTATTTTGCCTACCGTTCCCCGAATTCTACATCCATAAGGGAAGTCTACCGCTTGGGTCTCTACCCACGAGATTATTTCCCCTTTATTCATTTTAGGTTTTAAGTCCAATTAAATTCATTTTGCCCTTTATAAAATATTTTCCAAAACCATTTGAAAATGTTGGGCGATTTTCAAAACCTCTTCAACCTATTGTACTCGGATTGCGAAACCTGGCTCTGATACCACCTTTGTAACGGCCCGGGATTATGATTCCCGAGTTACGTTTCGAGGGATGAAACCCCTCGTTAGGATCTTGCACTCCGAGTACAGGTTGAAGGTTTGAAACCGAAGGGTTGTAGTTTAAAGCGGGATTTCGCACCCAAATCTGGAAGGTCCGTTGGAGACCCCGGGGTAAACCCCTGTACCTGTCCTAAGTCTACAACGCGAGAAATCCTTTATCATGCAAGGGCATAAGTTCTGAAAATGATACAACCAGTTCCACGGCAGAGCCGGGTCAAAACAGAGTATAAGTAGGGAGAATCCCAAAAGCATGAATCTGGTGAAGTCAAATTTCAACACTCACTCTCCGCCATATGAATAGACCTCGTCATAACAGCACAAAATCAAGTAGTGTATCGGGTACCTGAAACTATACCACCAAGTCAGGCCAAGAGTCCGCCCGCGGGTCCTCTGACCGCGCTGAGGACATATAATAAGCCTATACCTAGAATAAAGGATGCCTTCATGCATTACTGGAATATTAACCACACTATCATGTTCCTAATTCATATGTGCATAATATTAAGTAAGGCCTTAACAAAGAATACCAAGTGGTATATCCCTCTTCTACCACCACCCCCCTTACAGATAGGGTGGAGACTGGCCAGTTCGATGTTACAATCATATCGAATCTCATCATCATATCATATCTCATCATCATATCATATCTCATCATCATATCATATCTCATGCCCATCTCGTATCTCGTGATATATATAAATGACTCGAGGAGGACAACACCCGATGAAGCTGGGCTGCCCTATGACCCTAGCAAGGACTCTAGGACTCACAGATAACGGCCGTTCTGTATTCAAACGCATACAGAATAAGGATGCTCATTCGTAAATGCAATTCCTAAGCATGATACTACATGAGATGCTCTTATGCATATGCAACACCTACATACTATATGACACATCAGGCAGGAGGTACTGGTTACTGAGTAAGCCCCGGAGGTACTTACCTGGCTAGGAGATCGACAAAAGAAGAATCCAGCACACAGTTGTCACGATCACAAAGTATCACCTAAGTACATAATGACAATACACATAAGTCTACATCCAACTATTAAGCACTCAAACACACCTCAATCAATAGAACAAGTAACCTATTATGAAAGTCATTTCATCGCATCATCCGCTCTCCAAGACCACATCGTTCTCCATAAATCATTCAACCAATTTCCGCAAGTTCATATACATCAATTCAGCATATACCTCAACGGTTCATCAAAATCATAAGACATAATTTGTGTGATATAAAATCCTACTAGATCGTCATAATTATCCAACATTTAATCTCATATAATAATTCATCACAAGTCATGCTATTAGTCATACATATCATACTGTTAGTCAAACGATCATAATATCATGCTAGTTAGTCTTTGAATAAGTCTTATTCCCAAGTTAGTTTCAAAACCGTTTCGAATCCCAGTTAGATAGTTAAGTATTCCGACCATTGAAAATACTCGCCAAATTCTCTTTTAAATCTATTTATTAGATTACTTTCCAATCTTAAAATTCGTTTCCAAATTCTTTACAAATCTTTAAGTCCCAATAATATATTTTAAATCTCAATAGTATTATATGATATTTTAAATACCATTTATTAAACACCTTTATAAATTATTTTCAAATCCCCTAATATCCCGACCATTTTCATTTAATAAACCAACCCCTTTTTTTTTTATAATTCTCCCAAAATAATATTTTATCTTTATTTTAATCACCACTAACTAATTAGATAAGTAAACGGTTAAACCCGAACCGAACCAAACCGAACCCGCAATATAAACTCTCAACCCGGTTTGCTTAAATTAATAACAAAAGAGGTGGGCTCCGTGCTGACTGGGCATGCCCCACGCTGACTGGGCATGGAGGGAGGGACCCGCCCGCTTCTTCTTCTTCATCAAATTGGAACGCAGAGGCAGCTCCCGGCCGTTGCTCCTCGCGACGCCGCTCGACACCGATCGGAGAAGAAGGCTCGCCGGCGGCTGCTCGTTCCAGCACCTCAACGCCGCTGTCTCCGGTCTCGCTCACTGCCCAGTTGCTCACTCGCCTGAACCTCGCTCCTCGCATACGCAGCTCACGCTCACGACCTCGCCGCTCCCGAGCTCGCCGGAGCTCTCGAGCACACAACATCGTCCCGCACTCAGCTCACCCTCTCTTCCCGACCAATAACAATATGAAACAAAGGATCGAACGAAACAAATGAAATGAACGAAGCTCACCGAGGTGTTCGCGACTTCGGAGCTCTCGAATGGAGTCCTGGGCTTTGTCGGTGGCCCGCGATGGCTCGTCGGACCTGCGTCGGACATGGGTGATTGTGATTGAAGAGCTCGGGGGTGATTCCGATCGAAAACAAGTGAGAACGGCTTACCGGAAGTTTGTTTCGAGAACGAATCGGGCGACAACCTTGGTTGTGGGAACAGGGGACAAGGGAGGTCATCGGAGCTGCGGTGGCTCGGGTGGCTGCTCCTGGTGGCTCCGAGGGGTACTGCTGCTACCGCTGGTGGCTTCGAGGTGGAAGGAGGGACGAGGAATCGGTGGCGGCAATGGAGATTATGATCGAAGATGGTGACGCCGATGGTGGTGATGAAGATGGAGATGGAGAGATTGAAGTTGGTGATGAAGCATCATGGTGATGGGGAGGGAACGGTGAAGCCGAGAGAGGGCGGGAGTGATGGTGAAGCGTGTGAAGGAGGGAGCAGGTGATGATGGTGAATGGTGAATGACGGGGTAACCTTCCAAGAGGTATGGTGAGGGAGTTGGTGAGGGTAGAGTGTGAAAATGGGTAAACATTTACCCGGAAATAAATTCCAAATACGCGAATTTTGAATCCCGAAATTAGTTTCTGAATGTTAGTTTTCCCGACTCTTGCTTCCTCGATCAATTAGATTTTTAAAATAGACAAGGATATCGTCATCTGATAATTATTTTCAATTTTCGAGGTGAAAGGATGGAAATCGTTCGTTAAATTTTATATTACGGTCGGAATCTGCTAAACGAGCTTTTAATTCGATTTAAATTCATTTTTAATTTCCTTTTTCCGAAAAAAATAGGATTTGAAAATCCGAGCCTTTACAATTACCTCGTAATATAATATCATGTTTTCACATAGCAACATGTCCTTATTTCATGATTCATATATCATATCATAACATGCTTCTAAACGACATAGTAGGATAGCAATGCATCAATATATCATGGTAACACTTGTCACTACCAACTACATTTTAATATTGCATATCAGCATGCAATCCCATATCAGATTCATCATAGTTGCTACATAACATCATGCCAACACATATTAATAATTCACACAAGCAAGAAAATCCTCACATCATCTCCACTCAAAATAAAATGTATTCCCAGCTCGCTCGGTTCCAATTCTCAAGTCAAGGCCCGCCTCGTCTAGACTCACCAACATCAACTCAGATAACATCCTCTAAAAGAAGTCCCAGTTCATTTCGATATTCCAATCTTGTTCCTCATTTCACCAAGTGCTCTCACTAGCCATCCACCTCTAAGAACCCAACTCCTATCTCTAACCTCATGTCCGAGTACCCTCTTACACTATATCTTCAACATCCACAAGGTCATTTCTTACGCTTCTCACACTTCCCAAGGTTTCACACGCATCCTGCCCTGCTAATCACACATTTCCTCTAGAAATTTCTCGATCATCGCCTAGCCGACCTATTCATAACCATACCCTCACCCAAGATTCACTCCTAAGCTCATAGGAACCACCCAAGCATTGTCTCTCATAAACCCCAAACTCACTCGGTCTTACCTAAGCCAACATCGTTTCCTGTAACTCGACCTTATATCACCATCGATCATCCTAACGACTCAAATTCTTTCACCACTCTCCAACCACACTCCCAAATGATCTCACACACAGGTTTAAGGGAGAAGTAATAATTAAAATCATCAAACACAAGGTCTACATCATGTCAACTAGCATTTATAACATAACATCATGGGTTCAACAAGTCTCAATTTATCATCATGCTCAATAATCATTGCAAACATCATATATGAACATACTGAAGTCAAGCTAACATGTTGCACTATAACCTTATCAGATACAACTCAGGTCTCTTAGCATATGTAGTTCACATTTTACAGGCAAAGGAATTCAAATCATGCTTAGCAACTTAGAGTAGTAACACGTCACGACATCATGGTACATTAGATTCATAAGGCGTCACATCATATCATCATAGGCGACAGACAATCAGGCAATAGTCATCATCAAGTCAGCACATCGACACGTAAATGTCACCATCAAGCATTGCAACATGGTTATCAACATATTCAGAAAAGTTAGCAATTCAAACGGAGGACACTCCCGCCTGCCAGTCATATCGTACTCGGTAACCGCAATCCACAAAACGTGCTCGTCCTCCCGACGTTGTTGATCCTGAGGCCCGTGGGTTATGGGCTCACACTTTCTTTGCGTTGCTCCATTGCTAACTAACTTCTTGTTTTCTTTTTCACGCGGTCGTTCGTCCAAGTATCGCAGAGGAGTCTAAGTTAGCAGAGATAGGGGAGTGACAGGGACAGGAAACCCAATGTTCACTTCGGAAATACAGGCCAAGGCTAAAAGGATGACAAGACTGGAGACAAGACTCTGACCCGGGAATAGCGACGATGCCCTTATGAAAGTCTATTAGGTTATAATCGCGACGAGTAACATAAGTTCATCATGGAGCATATCAATTACAATAACCCACACTAACGTGTACCTATCTCAAGGGAAAAGAACATGCGTATTCATTCCAAAAGACACAATCAAGTCCTACACGGATGCATGTGAGATAAACTTGTAGTATGTGATTCCATGGAAACAGATATGCTCAGCAACTTTAAACAGGATACGTGGGATTTATTGAGCATCACAATTATCACATATATGAACAATGTACGAGCTTGGTGTATGCACCATACGAGAACATATAATAGCAACATAGTAACTACCTCATCTAACACAATGATCATATAATAGGTCAATCATGGCACGTAATCATATAACGAGATACATTTAGAAATCATAAGTCCCACACGATACTAGCGATACATGATGTAATACAAGCATAGTCAAGAGTCATTAAGAGGAGCTCAACATAATCTTCACGAAACATGAGGCATCATCAAAATAATAAGAAGGGCATCATTGGCGACATATTATAATCATGTTAAGAGCGAACCATCATAGAGCACATATATAGTACAATAGTCATCACATCATAGAACAAGTGCAACAAGTGATCCATTTAGTTAGTTATATTGGAAATCATGAGCCCTACCAGACACTACTAGCATTTATCAATCATTAACACAATCAAGGTAACTCGATTAAATCCATTCTAACATTCGTGCATCATGCGTATGCGAAATCATGATATAGCGTGGTGTGTGATCATGCGAGGTGTCCAGTCATACGTTCATGCAGGCACGAGAGAATATCATAGGGTAATAGGGAATCACTACCAAGAGGTAACATGTAAGCATGCCAAGATAACCATCACGAAAAGCAAGTCGCTCATCGAATTCAACATCGGTCTAATCATGAGTAAAACACCTAAGAAGATATGAAAAGGGAGAATCACACTATCAGGGACCTAGCTCAAGAGAAATCAGCAACAACGTAGGCAAGATACAAGTTCGCACAAGTCACAACCGAGGATCCTACATGATGCTAAAAGCTCAACATAACACGCGATACATACATGCAACTAATCATGGCGGCACGTAAGAAATCACTTCAATCACATTCAAGCAATCTAGAAACATGAGGAAGGTTTTACGATGTATAACACGAGTTTAAGCAACAATAATTAACCCGATGTATACGTAACAAACAAGCATGCTATTGATTCTTGTCACAAAAGGAATAATAGGCATTGACACGTCATCATCCAACATGCTGAGATGATCATCTATCAACATTCATACAAAGAGGAATTGATCACATTATCATGGACCTAATCCATGGAAAGCAACATTCATATAGACTCATATCATGCCCTTCATGTTTCTAACCAATCAGTAGTACGATCATTACAACAGGTCAATTGGACACGCGAGACCAAACTTAATCATGACAGAAAGCGAGATGCAACACGAGACCTCTAAACAATGTGACTAGCATGGATACGGAATGTTACACAATCACGAATTTACATTAAGGATCATCACAATAACACCTACTGGGAATTACGTATCATATAAGGCATGTTGACATCAAGTTGTAGCACGTATCAAATAAGGAACTTGCTTCATCAGGTTATCAAAATTTAACGATCACACTATCATGAACCTAGTAGAATAGAATCATGCAGATTCATTTCATGCAACTCACACATCCATTCAATCATACGATCAATAGGCCAAGTAAACATGCTTTAACAACATATAATCATGGTAGAAGCCAAGACATAACACAAGACCTAAGCAAGGTAACCAATCATAGATGCAACAACATGAGTAGCCTTTTTACCAATGGGCATTCACAGGGTACATGCCAAAGATTACAAAATTATGTCATGTAGTTCGGAGAGAGTCACAATTACAACTAGACAGAGATCCCTAAGGGCAACCATTGACTTTTCCAACCGACTCACCACCCCTCTTCCCCGTGGGACTTTGGTATGACTCTTCATGGCATGAAAACACTAGTTGATTATAATAAGAATAAGGAAGGACAGCCCCATAAACACCTCACTTCTAACTCAAGTGACATCAAGAACTCCCAACTCCCAACACTTAACATCCAACCATAAATCCAGACACAATGTGTTTACCAACCCAATTTCCCATGAAAGACACTGACATCCAGGAAAAGGCTAGATAGAACCGTCAAGGGGTTAACATAGTGGAAGGGGTTATTCCACACAAGCTGGGTTTGACCACACAGAAACAAGGATACTCCCACTATCTCATTCGCATGGGTCAATCAATACACATTTAACTGTTAGGCATACCAATCAGATATCTAGCATAGCAAGCACTCAACACAGAATCAGTTAGTGACACTCATAATGATCTCCTTGGAGTTTCCCAGACCCATCTGTAAAGAACAAGCTAATATTTCGCCTACCCATTTCCAACTACATCCAATAGGGATGGTCTAACGTCTTTCACTACCCACTCGCGTCCTCATTTGGTCGGTCTTCCTCTTTTATTACAAGTCAAGTTCATTACTTAGTCCAATTTAGGTTAGACATCTTAAATTCATTTTGCCCCTTTAAAACACTTTCAAATCATTTGAAATTCATGGGCGGTTTTCCAAAACATACACTCGACCCTTTTGTACCCGAATTGCACAACCTGGCTCTGATACCATCTGTGTAACGGCCCAGAATTATAATTTCCGGGTTACGTTTCAAGGGATAAAACCCCTTGTTCGGATCTTGCAATCCAGGTACGGGTCGAGGTTTCAAACACTTTTATGATTAGTATAAAGAGGGATTTCAAACCCTAAAAACCTCGAAGGGCCGTTGGGTACCCTTAATCTGTCCTAAGACTATGTCGCGGAATCCATTTCAAACGGAAGTAAAGCGGAAGCAAAGTAAAGATACAAGTGCCACGGCAAAGCCGGATCAAAACCAAATCATGAGTGGGTAGTTACCATTTTATTAAGTTAGAATGTTAGCCAGATTCTTCGAATCGCCAAAAGGGAACCCCATCATATAGACATCGAGCACTCAATCTGCAGATAATACCTTTAAAAGAAGAACGGGGAAAGGAATCAGATCGAGCCACGCACGCGGGACCGGCAGTCCTCACTGAGGCCACATAGTATGTGCTATACCTAATAAAGATGCTCTAATGCAGTACGGGATTCAAACACACTAGCATGCTCCTAGTTCATAATAATGTGCAGAAATACTGTAAAGGGCCCAAGACAATGCCAAGTGGCATATCCCTCTCCTACCTCCACCTCTTCCGACAGGCGGAGACTGGCCAGCTCGTGAATGCATTCATTCATAATAGGGCGGCACGCATGCCTAACCCGCTCCACCATAAAGCCCGCAGGCATATCATAATATAAGGAAGTACTCGATTGACTCAGGGTACCCGATGAGGCTGGGCTACCCTATGACCCTAGCAAAGACTTCTAGGACTATCACAGATAACGGCCGTTCTGTTTACATACGCATAGAGAAAGAGAATGCTCAACGATCGATGCAACCTAGCATGGTACTACATGGCATGCTGATAATGAATGCAACACCTAACATAAAATGCAACAACAGGCCTGAATGTCCAACCTGAGTAAGCCTCCTAGGGAACTTACCTGAAGATGCAGAACAACAAGATAACACAAGCAAGGGCCCAATGCAAGTCCAAAAGCAACACACACCTATCATCAAGTCGATTCCATAAGCTACCAGACCGATATTCATACATACGAAACCCAAGTTCCCAACATACTCAAAACCAACCAATAGTGAAACTGTTTTCCAAAACCTTTCCGATATGATCAACATCAACCCAAAATCATTCTTCCTATCACCCATTGACAAAATCATACCAACCATATTTTCCAAACTCTTAAATCCCAATTTAAGTCAACTCATATCCAAAATAATTTTCTCAAATCATCTAAAAATCCATTTATGAAACATTACCCTTTCATCAACTCATTTTATTATCATTTTAAGACAAATCCGACAAGGTTAGTATATTTCCAAAATCCTCTTCTTAATCTTATTAAATCAATTCTCCAGTCATCAAAATAAATTTCAACCTTGAAACCTTTTCCAAATTCTTTTCTTTCTTTTTAAAATTCAAGTCCACAAATATTATATTTTTGAATCTCAACAATAATATGATATGATATATTATCCATTTATCTAACATATTCACAAAATATATTCATAAGTCTTAAAAATTCTTTTTCTCCAATTAAACCTACATAACCCATTTTGTTCATAAATTAGGGCCAAGAAGAAGAAAAGGCCCAAATTCGGATTCATTTGCAACCAGGCCCAACAAATAAAAGGCCCAACTCTTCTAAACCCTAATTTCCCTCAAAACTGAACCGGTCCGGTTTTTATCAAATAATTTGCTGAACCGGACCAATATAAAATAAGAAATCAGGAAACAAGTGAACCGAACCAATCGGCCACTGTTCATCGTCTTCATCAGGCGGTTGCGAAATTCAGAGAAAAGAAGGGAGAGAGGAAGGAGCTGCCAGTGGTGGCCGTTCTCCGACGACTCAAGCCCGACACCAATCGACAGAAAATCGACAAGAAGAGAGAGGAGGGCTCACCGAAGAGGGCTCGAGTTTCTCGCCGGAAAACGCTCGTCGAGCTCGATTGTGCTTCGTCGGAGTCCGAATCGTGGAGATCGCGGCCTAGGACGACAATAGGAGGTCAAAAGGCGGGTTTTTATCGAGTTTGAGAGCGGAAGGAAGGACGGAAGGGCTTACCGCTCTTCGGATTCGAACAGCGCAGCGGAAAGGGGAGGCGGGGGCGGCGCTGCTGCGTCGGGTGTTGCTGCTGCTCGGAGACGCCGGGGAAGGCGATGGGGTATTGCTGTTGCTGCTCGGACACAGGAGGAGGAGCTGCATCAGAGAGGGGGGAGTGCGGGACCTCGGCTCGGTTGCTGGGCTTCGACGGAAAGGAGGAGCAGGGTGAGGCGGTGGCTGATGCGTGGTGGCGTACGACGAAGAACAGGAGGCGACTGGTGGTTCCAGGGCTGCTCGCTCAGCTTCGTCTTCGGACACTGGAGGGAGCGTCGGAGCTCGGGTGCTCAACCCCTTGGCTACGAAACAGGGGAGGAGTAGTGACGGTGGCGGCCTGGAGAGGCGCTCGACGCCTGGAGCTCGCGAAACGGAGGTGTGGTGGAGTTGTGGTGGCCCCGGCGGATGCAAGAAACAGTGAGGAGGGAGGCTTCTTTGTGGTCGGAAATTGAAACCGACATGGTGAGGTGGTACTGTTGATTGAAATTGCTGAGTTTGTGCTGTTGTGGGGAACAATGACAGGAATGGAGAGGGAGAAAAGGGGTGTTCTTGTGATAGGTTTTAGGGTTTTCAGCAGATCCAATGTATAGGGAGGAAGAGGGAGCAAGTAAGGTGCAAGGTGTGTATGGTTGTGAGCATGAAGACAAATTCCAGCAGAGGGAGTAGCTGGAAATGGGTGCAGGGTTCCACCGGTTGAGAGAGATAGGAGAAAAGAAAAGGGAAATTAAAATAGGAAATTGTCCCTCTCAAAGAATTTAAAATAGCGGAATAGACTCGAACCCGCTCACCCGACATATCCCGACTAACTCAAAGCGATCTTCAACTTTCAAATCCGAGTTTAAGAAATTAAGGACGAGTTTTTCTTGAAATATCCGAATTTTTATTTAATTTATCTTATTATATATATATTTTTTTATTTTTATTTTGACTTAAATCCATTTTATAATATTTGTTGAAATTTATTATTTAAAAATCCGGGCCTTTACAGAACTTGTGTTTTTTTTTTTTTTTTTGCATAATATATGGAATTATACCATAATATACAAGTATATACATTTTCATATTTTGCTAAATATATTAACTTCGATAGCTTTCTTTGATTCAAAAGGAAAGAAACTGACTCTATTCAAACTTGCGAGTGTAGATAGAGAAATCTAGCACCTTACTATCTTCTTGTTTCCTTCAATTTCTGTCCATTTCTCTCTCTTTTGGTGCTGTAGAAGAACTTCTGTTAACTGATTAGCTCTGAATTTAGTCAAAGAAGATGAGTGTTGGAAGAGCTTCTTTCAAATTGAGGAAAATCTCTATAATGAAGTTGGTAGTTGGTACGCAGTATTAAAAATGAGACAGTGAACATAATCTATTTGAATTTTAATTTATTTTTATGAAAAAGCTTTTTTCAAAAGCTTAAATATTTTGATTATGTAATTTTTGTTCTATTAATCTTATAAAGATTTTAAGGGTGTGTTTGGTTTCCATTGTATTTTAATTATAATACAATTATTTTACCTTGTTTTATGTGAGCATTTGACTGTACAAAAAAAATCTCGTAAAAATCGAGTTAAAAAAATAATTTAACCAAATAATCACATAAATTGAAATACAATAATTGTGTTATAATTAAGACATCATGGAATCCAAATACACCCTTAATTTAAACACCTTAAAAATTATATTAATCAAACACCACCTTATCTATTTGCAGCATAAAAATAATACAATTGGAATCCAAACATACTCTAATTAGTTTTTTTTTTTGATAGAGATGTAAGAAAAATTCTACCTTAGATAAATTGATTTTCCATGGTTTACTCATTGATGGATGATTTTGTGACTAATTTCTTAATTGAGGGGTGGTTTTATCAATTAATTGGACTGCTTTTGCTACATTTTGTGGATGTAATGAACGTTTTTTTAATTAGATTTTTCATGTATTAGTTTATGAATGTTTACATTTAATGTGTGATGTTTTTATAACAAATTTTGCTGATGTTTAATTTAGTTTGCTGATGTTCTTTTATTTATATATTAGTTTATGAATGTTTATATTTAATGTGTATGATGTTTAATCTATACATAACCTTAATTTAGAAGACTTTGCTTACGTGTCAATCTTAGAGGAGTTTTAGAAATATTGACCAATTATGTTTTTTCCTTGATTTTTTTATTTCTCCTTTTCTATTTTCTTCCATTAGTTTTTTTTAATCCTCCATTCTCTTTTATTCTTAACATATTTACTAACAATCTATATCTAATATCTAATATCTAATATAATACTAAAACAGCTGCTTCTCAAGCCACGTGGCAAACTTTCCTTAACTATAGGCTTACGTGGCGATTTCATATTAAACCTGACCCCACCTTCAATTTAAACGAAAATTAATTAATGCTTCTAATTTTAATTTATTTATTTTTCAATTAATGTATTTTCTTTTCCATGTTTTGATATTGTTACCATAATTTTCTAACAAACAAATTTTTACTTTATTAATTTAATTTTTATTAGCACTTAATTATATCGGACTTTTGAAAAAAATTATATTTTGGTTATTATAGATAACAAGATAACATAGAAATAATATGTAGTTGATGACTATTTATATATAAGGATACTATACTAGCACATTTGAGTACATGTAGGCTATCTAATATTCCTATTAATTTCGGACCAATATTTAATCAGTTGTAATTGAAATAATTATTGCATTTTGATCTTCCATTGATATTTTAATCTTTTATGCCATTATCTTTTTCACATGTCATTTATTTATCAAATTGTAAATGCAATAATATAATTCTTTTTTATTAACTTTATTTATCAACTTATTAACTAAAAATGTATTTTTTTTAACAATTATTTTGCACAAACCAACAATAAATTTACAATCGACATTTAAAATTATTTTTACTTACCATTTTTATTTAGTTTATATTTAACAATATTAATTTCTAACCTATATCCTTAAAGAATAGGTTGTTAAGAACCTTGATTTTAGAAGATTCTCTGCTATAAATGGATAATTATTTTGCACAAACCAACAATAAATTTACAATCGACATTTAAAATTATTTTTACTTACCATTTTTATTTAGTTTATATTTAACAATATTAATTTCTAACATATATCCTTAAAGAATAGGTTGTTAAGAACCTTGATTTCGGAAGATTCTCTGCTATAAATCGATAAATTAAAGAATTAAAAATATTATTTAATCTAAAATAATTAAATTTGGGAAATTATTTTCAAATTAATGTTATTAATTTATGCCTTTGAAAAATAAATAAATAAACCATATATTTTTAAAAGTTATATTGCAAACAATATACATGTGCACATGTTTTTTTTTTCTTTTAAGAAATTTAAAAAATGGTCATATCAACAATCTACAAATTATATAATAAAAGCTTCATTTTTTGTTAGTATTTTATAATAATCTTAACAAAGGTAGCAATCACAACAAATTCTTCATCTTAAGTTTTTTGGAGAATATTGGGATTGTTTTTAGTCCAATAGTTCCCCCATTACAATCCACGTTTATAATGCCGCTGCAAACAATATACATGTTCACATTTTTTTTTCCTTTTTTCTATTAAGGAATTTAAAAAATGGTCATATCAACAATCTAAAAATTATATAATAGACGCTTCATTTTTTTTTGTTAGTATTTTCTAATACTCTTGACAAAGGTAGCAATTCCAACATATTCTCCATCTTAAGTTTTTGGAGAATATTGGGATTGTTTTTGGCCCGGCAGCTTCTCTATTACATTCTCCAAAATAAAGAAATAGGAGAAAAAATGGAGATCATTTCCTAAATTTGAAAAAAAAAACTCTATATATTTTTGGTCCAACAACCACCAGACATGCTCACATAATTATAAGCCAATGAAGGCTTGAGTACCCACTAATTATACATAGTGTGTAAAAAGTGGAATTTGAACCATTGACCTCTTGGCTCTTGCAAAGGTTTCTTAATATGTAATACATTTATTTTACCAGTTTTTTAAAAAAATAAAGGTACATCCAAAATCAAAATTGTGCATCGATGCCTTGAATTCTTCAAGGTGATGGACTATTTAAATTGTCGTTATTTATACACACTTTTAATTATTGATCGAAGATGTGGATCGAGTGAGTGAAACCAGTTTAGTATATTTATCATTTGGATGTTTGGATTTGATTTATTCTTATGATGATTGATATTTCTTTAGTTGGATGAATGTCCCATAGTACAATCAAAATAATTAAAATTTAAGTTGTTTAGTCGTTAGTAATTATGTGTCATTACAAAAATATAATATATTTTACAAATCCCGTGCGTAATGCACGGGTACTGTGCTAGTATAACCTTAATTTAGAAGACTTTGCTTACGTGTCAATCTTAGAGGAGTTTTAGGAATATTGACCAATTATGTTTTTTCCTTGATTTTTTTATTTCTCCTTTTCTATTTTTTTCCATTAAGTTTTTTTTAATCCTCCATTCTCTTTTATTCTTAACATATTTACTAACAATTGAGTTTAATTCAAAACATTAAATTCAATCTAATATAACCATTAGGCTTAACTCACATTTATGTACTAACTATTGAGCTTAATTCAAAACATTGAATATAATTATTAATTGTGACACATCGCATTTAAATGCATGATTCATATTTCAAAATTTCTAAAAAAGTTACAATGATATTGATATTATTATTACTGGGTGATTTAAAATATCTGCATTTATGTATTATGCTTTAGACGAGATATAAAAAAATATATTTCAGAATTATAAGATACATTTATGGTAAAGTTTTTTTATCTTAACTTTTATTAGTATTTTATTTTATATATATTATTACTATTTTAGTTTTAAACAACCGCGCCATGGCGCGGGAATTGTACTAATTTTGATTATACAGTAATCTACTTTGTCATTTTACAATTGGTTTAACAGATAAATATATTTATGTAATAAGTATTATTTTAAACAGCTCCATCCACTCCCGGATGAGTATTGTATGAGTAGGTTGTTTCAGTCCATTTGCCCCATTCACCTACAAATTCATATAAATGCATAGCAACAGGGCCGTGCGGATACTTTTAGGGGCCCCTGTACGAAAAAATAATCAGACCTTATTCATATATTCTGTTAACGATCTTATTTATATATATATATATATATATAAGTTGCATTATGTAAATTGTTTTGCTATTATAAAAATATATATAATTATGTTTTATTTTAAAAAAATCAACAATGACTCTATTTATATTTACAAAATGCATAAAAAAGAAATCAAAATGGCAAGGACCGTAAGGAATATTGTAATTCATAGTCAACTTTATGTACATTAAAGTAATCAAAATAGAAATAAGGTAAAAATTTGAAGCCTTTAAACATTCTTTTAAACATAAAACGGTTGTGAATGATTCTTTAAAAATGATAAATATGATTTTCTTAAAAAAATTATTTGACTTTCTTAATAAGTTCATTAAAATTTTAATTATTTTGGGGGAAACTCCACTAATTTCTCTAAGCAATGGGCTTTGTATGTTTTTTTTTAAAAAGAAAAAGAGAATAATTTTTTTTTGAATGATTAAAAAAATAAGTTAAAAGGTGAAAATTTCGTGAAAAAAGGGCCCCTTAATAAGTTAAAAATGAAAAAAAGAGATATTTATATACTTAATATTATGATTTTACGAGTATGAAAGAAAAAGAAGAGCAGATTATACAACAACAAAAAAAAAACAATTCCGTAGCTGCTGGGAATCGAACGCAGGGGGTAGGCAAATGTTGAGAAGGCCTATAGCGCAGCTTGCCAGTAGACCAGATTAGTAATTTGTTTCATTTACACACTTTTTTTTTTATTTATCCTAAAACTAAAACGTTATTGGGCCCCTTAAAATTTGGGGGCCCTGTTCAGTCGATCCATCTGAATCACCATGGGGCACAGGCCTGCATAGCAATCGAACCTATAAATAGGGGTGGGCAAACACAATTAATTGATAGTTCAATTAATTGCTTAGCAATTAATTGCTATTTCAATTACTAAAATTCAATATATTTTTTTGAATTGAAAAAAGCAATTAATTGCTAACAATTAATTGCAGTTTCAATACTATTTTTCAATTAATTGAAAGCATGCGTCTCAAAAAACACAAATTTGGGGGAAATCCAAATCTCAGCCAAATCCCCTGTTTTCCCCTTCCATGGATTCAGATCTTCAGCAACAATGATTAATCATTTCAACCACCGTTTACAACTCCCGAAGCAACAACTGAACTCCGGTGGGTACGGCGGCGACGACGACGGCTACCACACCCGCTACCGCTCAGCCTTAGCCCCTACTTTTCAGCCTTGCGAGCGACGATGGAGGAGCTTCGAGATTGAGATCCTGGAGAGAGGGGAATGAAGAAGGGTTCAAATGCTAGAGTCCGGTCGACTGGAGCCAGAGGCCATTGGAGGTCTCCAAGAAGTTGTCGAAGTGCTGTCTGTGGTGGTGAGGAGGGCTCGGGATGCCAGATCTCTGCATTGGCCTTCCAGTCGTCATCTCTCAGAACCTCGAGGACACCATTGATGTTGTGGTTTCCTCTACTGAGATCTCGAGGACGCCATTGATGTTGTTGTAGGGGAGCTTCATAATTCACAGTTTTGAGGGAGGGAGAGAGAGATTGTGGTGGTGGTAGTCGGTTGATGGCTAATTGGCCACAGTCTACCCGAACAGCAACTCAATTAACAATTAATTGTACCAATTAATTGGTATTGTTTTGAAAAAACAAATCAGTTAACTATCTTGAAATAGGCCTTCATTTCAAAACAATTAATTATAAAATGGAGCAGTTTTTCAATTTTTCAAGACAATTTTTCAATTACAATTATTTTTGCCCACCCCTACCTATAAATCCGCGTGTATAACCACTAGTACTTACTATTATAAAAGTGTGAAATCCAAAATGAACAGTATTTTTTTATTAGATGGGTCTGGACTCCAACTTGTAAAATGGGCCTATCATCAGTTATCCATTTTAACCTCTACCTCTATTCCCCACCTGTTGTGCCGTTCATGGTTCACGTCAAGCTCCAAAACCTCTCTTCATCCTCTTCGAGGTCTAGAACGATGATGATGTTGATTAGCTGGAAAGATGACAACCGTACCACCATCCTCCAGGTATTCACACATCTCCCTCCTTCCTCTCCTTCACCTTGCCTCTTGATTTCTTCTAACTTTGGTAAATTAGGGTTATGCCTTCCTTGTCTCACCATTTCCTATTTCCTCTGACTTACCCTCTTCTGTACACCTCTGTCTTGTCTAAGTCGTAATTTGTCTTATCTCCTCTGGACCTGTCAAAACACAACCTGAGCCGGTCTACCTGACTCGATCGCCCGGAAATTTTCTGACCCGAACACGGTATATAATTACAAGTGCTAGAACTTATGAACAACGTCTTTAATTTTAGAACTTTAAAATTATCAAATCATGATTTTTTTAATTTAAAAAATAAAAAATTGACAAACCCGAAATTGACCCGAAACACGGTCAAATCCGGATTCGAGTCAATCCGGACATACCCAGAACCCGGATTACCCGGGACCCGAATGACCCGTTTGACAGGTCTAATCTCCTCTCAATAATGCTTTCATTTTTGTCTCAATTCCTAATCTAAAAGAAGTCTTTACAACACACATAGTGTTCGATATACAAACTAGTGTCAACGATATAACAAACTAATATAAAGAGTTCATCATTTTTAATTAGAGATCAATACTACCAAATAGGTCAACACAATACATTCTCCTCACATCATCTCCTCCCATCATGGGTTAGTGGTTCACAAGGACCTTTATCCAGGTATATTCTCTTCACATAATAGAAGAATCATAATCATCAATAGATTTGAAAATCCCTAGATCACTATTAAACTCAATCTCATCTTCACATATATTCTTTATTCGAGCTCTTCTTTCTCTCTCCTAACATCATGCAGACCACAACCATATCAACTTTAATTAGAAAATCTACACTCACATCTTCACTCGGATAACAAATTTATCTATGTTCCTATTTAAATAAAATACAATATAATTGCACACAAACATAATTCAATATCAGGCTCAAATTCACTCTACCAAAACAGGGAGATAACCGCTTCAGATGATAAAGACGCTTTAGGAAAGTAGGGAGATAACCGCTTCAGATGATAAAGACGCTTTAGGAAAGTAGGGAGATAACCTATTTCAATGAGTACATAATCAAATTTCAATCAATAGGAAATAACCCAATTTCAATCAGTAAATTAGAAAATGAAGTTGGGAATTAGGATTAGGAAAACTTATCGTGTTACAGATTAAACTTACCGTAATTAGAAAATGGGGTTAGGATGGATTAGGAAATAACCCAATCTCCAAGTTGTAGTCAAATTTCAATCAATGGGGTTGGGTTATGATTAGGAAAACTTACTGTGTTAAGATGGGGCTAGGCTGTCGGCTCAGGCGCCCGGCAAATCGGCAATAATTTTGTGCAGCAGACCAGCAGCCAACAGCCAACAGGGCTCGTCGGCTCGGCAAATGGTGACGACAACGGGATTCACAGCCTACACAAGCTCACAGCCGGCTTGGCAAACGGGGACGACCGACGGGATTCACAGCCTTCACAGGAGCTCAGCACCGGCGATATACCCCGATCCGAATACGACATGATTAGTATCGTATACTCGACCCGGAAACACGATGGTTCTGTATCGGATACCTATGTATCACGACATGAACCATTTGCTGAAACAAATTGAGTTTTTTAAATTTTAATATATATAATAGTAATAATAAGTTAATGTAAATAATAAAATATACATATATACATACATACATATGTGAGCAGTACAAGTTTTCATAATAAAAATACGTGGTTTTGGATCCGAAGACATTATTTCCTATTAGTTTATTCTATTTCCTACTAGGGTTTTTGCCGACTCTTTAGAGCATCTTTAACCATGGTACTCATCATGAGTACCATAACTTGTTTTTTGACATTTCTCTCACATCCACCTCATTTTAGTATTTGGTACTCCACAACCATGATACTTAACATGAGTATCTTAATTCACCTTTTTTCATTAAAATTACTTTTTGCAATCTATTTTTTTGAAATAAAAATCAAATGAGACCCACTATTAATTTTTGATTGGGTGATATTCTATGTTATTGTGTAAAAATGAGTATCATACACATGATACTTGAACCCATTTTTCTTTATGGGTTCTTTAAAAAATCTTACTTCTTCTTACATTTCTTTTTTTCTTAATTGCTATGGTACTTGGAGTACCACCACTAAAGATGCTCTTAGAGTCTTTATTATATTTTCAATTCTATTGAGAGAGAGAAGTTGGTTGTTGTGAGACTATGAACACAATTAGAGAAAGAGAGAATTGATATATGAGTTGCTAAACTCATAGTTTCGCATGTGATTCGAAGACATGGTTGTTTGGATTTTGAGGATTTCATTCTATTTGGTTATTCATGTTCTTAGTTATCATCTTGTCCTTACCTATTATATTTGTGTTCCTTTCTATGCCTAATCAACATGTTAGGAATTGCACCTTAGCTATGAATTCGTTGTTGTTTTCTCGATAGCAAACAAATGTATTGATGATAGATGATAGTGATGTCTCTTTGTCTTTGTAGTGGATGGTTTCAATTGATTTATGTTGAGGATATTCAATTAGGGCTGAGTTCGGTATGCGCTTATTAGTCTTAATTGTGTTGAGTCAATGTGTCAATTGGTCTTGATTACTTGAGTCCTTAATGCTATTCTTTAGAGATATTGAATAAGATGAGTGAATCTTTGCGGATCTCTCAACTTTAGTCAAGTAGACCTAGGAATATGAATAGTTAATAGATTAATCCGAGGACCATGAATTCCAACCATTGTCAGAGAATTGCAGGTGAAATGTTCTTTCTACTTTGATATCGATTTACTTTGCGATCTTAAATCTTGTTACTTTTACATCTTTGTTACTTGTTACGACTCATTGCTTTGCTATAAGAGTCTTTGCTTAGAGTTATTGAATAGGAAATCGCTTCTCCCTGTGAGTTCGACACCCGACTTCATCGCTATACTAGTAGTTATTTGGTTTATCAAGTCATTGATTTGGTTTTGTGTTTAAGTTTGAATATTATTACTGCTTTGGGAAAGGGAGAAAGTGCCAATGATGTTCATCCCGCACCAATCCGGGATATTATTTCGAGATATTACATCTAATATCCCGGGCGTGTTTTACATTTTTTGCCCCGTAATATTTGATTTTATTACATTTTGGAATCTACCCCTAATATTCCGGTTTTATTTGTTAAAATCCGTGATATTAGGTCTTTACCTATTAAATTTTTATTTTCCCGACTTAAAAAGGCCTAAAATCACGGATATATTAGGTCCGTGATATTAGAGTAATTATGTGATTTAATTGAAGATTCATCCAGGTTCTTGATTCGAACTTCTTTTATCTAATTTGTGATTGTTTCAAACGGATTTAGCCCCTTTTGAATATTTATATGGTATCAAAGCTTAGATCTACCAAGGAGGTTAGATCGATCTTGCGAATTTTCTTGTGTATAGTTTTGAGGTTTGATCCTAGTGACCAAATCTCGTTTTCGTTGTTTGTTTCCTCTGAATAATGATGCAATTCTTAGTCATGACTGATGAGATTAGTAGTGTATTGTAAATTAAGATTGATCTGGTGTGAACATGATGATTGTTAATTTGGTTGTGTCATTGTCTGTTTAGATGCAAAAGTTATTTTCTAGATGTTTTAACATGAGGTGAACGTAAATGAAAAGAAAAATAATGGTAGAATAGAGAGGGAATTAAAAAGGTAATTAATAAACACACTCTTTATTACTCCGTATTATATAGATAATCGATCACTTATATTACTAGCACTAGAGGCTAGCAGACATAAGTACTAGCTAGCACGCACCAGAGGCCGGCTAGATAGCGTACATACTTAATTGTCACATATATATGACATTTATTGAAAATAAAAATAACACTCAAGATCGACCACCGTACGCTTATGTAGGTGAAGTTGCAAATGAATCTCTCGAAAAATGCATCATGCGTGTTCTGGGTTTTGCACCAAGGGTTCTATTCGTGCTCTTGAAATTGAAATTACGTAAGCAACGCATATATATGAATGGAGATATCACGTGCGTTAATGAATGTGTGTGTATATATATATATATATAGGGAAGCTTTAAAATGTAAAATATCCTTAACGTGTAAAATTTGCTTAACGTGTAAAATTTTCAAATCAACACAACACATACGCGCGCAACCCCGAGCCCTCGGACTCCCGCACCCGCACCCACCACGAGCCACCTCCGGCCACCAGCGACCAGCCGCCCTCGAGCCCACCCCGGTGCGTAACCCCCGAGCCCTGGACCGGCCTGGTTCGAGCCCAGACGCGCCCAGACGCGAGCGTCTCTCGCAGCACCGTCGAGCCAATAGCGGCTTCGGTTGTCGGCCTCCCACGCCACCCATGAGCCACCTCCGGCCACCAGCCCCGGCCAGCTCGAACCCCCTCCCTCAGGCGCACCCCCCGATCCCGGAACCCCCTTGGTTCGTGCCCAGCCGAGCCCACACCGAGCCATCTTCCCCAACAGCGCTAATCGGTTCTTTTTGGCTCGGAAAACCTTCGAAATCCCGATTTTTCTCCTTGTTTCCACTCGAATTTGGTATGATTTCTAACTCTAAACTTGTTTATTACTGTTATTTGGATTGTTTGAATGATTTAGGTTGAGATTGAAAACCTAGGGTTTGATTTAGGAGCGGAATTTGGGGCTTTTTGATAAAAGCCAAATTGATTGAAATTGATGATATGGTTGTGTTGTTGGGTTGATTTTGAGCTAATTTCATGTTCATATCATTGTCAAATTGTTTATGGATCATGAGCTAATTGAATTTTAGAATTTTAGGTTGCGATATGTTTTAGAATTTGGGGCTTTTTGCCAAAAGCCAAATTGATTGAAATTGAAGATATGGTTGTGTTGTTGGGTTGATTTTGAGCTAATTTCATGTTCATATCATTGTCAAATTGTTTATGGATCAGGAGCTAATTGAATTTTAGAATTTTAGGTTGCGATATGTTTTAGAATTTGGGGCTTTTTGCCAAAAGCCAAATTGATTGAAATTGATGATATGGTTGTGTTGTTGGGTTGATTTTGAGATAATTTCATGTTCATATCATTGTCAAATTGTTTATGGATCATGAGCTAATTGAATTTTAGAATTTTAGATTGCGATATGTTTTAGAATTTGGGGCTTTTTGCCAAAAGCAAAATTGACTTAAACTGATGATATGGTTGTGTTGTTGGGTTGATTTGGAGCTAATTTCATGTTTATAGCATTGTCAAATTGTTTGTGAATTATGAGCTAATTGAATTTTATAATTTTATTGCAATATGCTTTAGGTCGATTAGGTTCTTCTATTTTAGCATAAAAAACATCATTCAGCCTATTAGCTCAATTGGTAGAGCAATGTGCGTTTGCACAAAAGATGTGGGTTCAAATCCCACATAGGTTGCATAATAGACAAGAGCGCAACAATCGCAAATTGTTAATCATGCACATTATAATCTAAGTTATGCACTTTTTAACCTTAATTATGCACATTTTAATCTTATTTATGCACTTTAATTTTAAAAGCTTATACGTAAAAAAATCGATTTCAAACTTACATATATCAACCCAAATTATCCGAGAGGTGAACCCAAACTCTCAAAAGTAAAAAAAAAACAAAATTAAAACATCGATTTCAAAAGCACATCTTTTGACTTATTAATGCGCATTATGATCTTACATTTGCACAATTGTATTCTTCATCTGCACAATTGTATCTTACTTTTGCACAATTGTAGTTTAAATTTGCACAATTGTATCCTACTTTAAATTTGCACAATTAAAGTTGCACAAATGCACTTTACACTTGCACAAATGCACTCCATAGTTGCACAAATGCACTCCACAGATGCACAAATGCACTTCACAGTTGCACAAAAGGTATCGAAAACGGGAAAAAGTGCATGTACCCATAAAATTAGACATATTTACCAATTTACCCATAAATTAAACATATTTCAATTATAAATTTTTATAATTGAAATAGACACATTTACCAATTTACCCCATAATGAATTATTTGTCTGCACAAAATAAATTTATATTTGCACAATAAGATGTTATATGTGCACAAAAGCAAGTTATACTTGCACAGCAGAAAGTGTTACAATGAAAAAAAAAATCTGGGCAAAAAAAAAAATTAAAAAAATTAAAAAAAGATATTCTACTAATAAAATTAGGCCCATTAGTAATTAAATTAGGCCCATTAGCAAATTTTACACAATAAACATATTTTACACTTTAAAAACTTTTTACATTTGAAGTAAACCCTCTATATATATATATATATATATATATATATATATATATATATATATATATATATATATATATATATATATATATATATATATATATATATATATATATATACACATTCATTAACGCACGTGATATCTCCATTCATATATATGCGTTGCTTACGTAATTTCAATTTCAAGAGCACGAATAGAATCCTTGGTGCAAAACCCAGAACACGCATGATGCATTTTTCGAGAGCTTCATTTGCAACTTCACCTACATTCACCACCCCAAAAAAGTTGCAATTAGAACCCCCCAAAATAAAAAAAACCCACTTGTAACAAATACATATTACCATAGGCATGGGCATTGCAGGAAGAGATGCACATCCGATCTCCTTGAATGGAATTGATGGGAGTGAAAACGCGCAATTAATTAATTAAGTACAAGTTAATTGCATTAATATATACGGAGTACTAATTAATATATAATGAATAGAAATACTCCGTAGGTATTAGGTAGGGATGGATGGGCGGAGGTTTACCAGATGATCGAGTTTTCAAGAATATGATATCATGATTATAAGGGGCCGGGGTACGCAACGCAAGTGGTGGAAGATTGAATTTTACATCCAGACAATTGGGCACATAAACTCTGAGATCCGCCCGTAAAGCGGCATGTATTATATATGTTTCTGGCAGTGGTACTCGGGCAGCAGCTTTTTCCCTCCACTTGAAATCACAGCCCTTCCATCTTTTTTGGATTTGAGATTTGTTGATCGGAATTAAGATCAAATATGCTTGCTTGCTGATTGATCGATATGATGAAACTCATCTTACATGTACTGCTACTTAAATACTTGGTGTACGTTCAACAAACTATATGCTATGATCCTAGCTTGTCCCACCCTATCTCTATCTTCATGTACGTACGTACTAGTTAGTAGTTACTACACCCATGCATATACCCTTAATTATATTGATATGCGTAAATTTATAATCAAAAGAATAAGGTTGTAGGTGATTTGGACTGGTTAATTCTTACTCCCTCCGTTCGGCAAAACTTGACGTTTTACTATTCACGCACACTTTTTTAGGAGGTAAAAACTATATAAAATATCTAGTTTTTTTAATAATTTTTTTAACAATTTCGTAATTATAATTAATAAGTACAGACTTGTTAAAAAAAATTTAAAAAAATGAATAATTTATATGGTACTCCGTAGTTTTTATTATTCTAAAAAAGCGTGCGTGAATAGTAAACAACATGTCCATCTTATCTCTAGATATTTGTGTATGTACTATGTCGTACTTCAATTAATACATCATATCTAGTACGGAGTATAATGTTGTACAGTACTACGGAGTAATTGATATGTAGCCAATTAATTAAAGAAATTTTTTGCAAAATATGCACTTTATTTGGACGTATTTGCAAAATGGTCGCGTTTTTGGACAATTTAGCAAAATGGCCACTATTTAACCCTAATTCAATGTTAATTTCTCTCTCTAACCTACCTCTCTCTCACCGTCTCCATTGCGCGCTCTCTCTCCATTTCCATCGCGCTCTCTCTCGCCGTCTCCATCCCGCGCATCCACCTGTCGCTGCTGCCGCTCCCCTCGTCGCCGGCCATGGTACCGCATTCCTAGTCGTATTCGCTGATGAGGAGCAACACTTCGCAGAGAGGCGATCCAGGCCCGAGCTCCTCGCTCCTCGCTCCATCACCGTCTCTGTCTGCTCCCTCAACCTCCTGATTGTGTGAAGCCGGTCGAGGACAAGATCATGGACATCCCTAATTAGTTGCTGCTGCTGCCTTGTGTCTCGAATTGAGGTAAGTCTGATTGCTTTGCCCTTAGTTAGAACCATTTTATGTGGCTTGCAATCGCCTTCTCGTCTGTCAATCTCGGTCTGTTGATCTCGATTTGCTTGCTCTGTGTTGGCCTGCAACAATTGTTGATACTTTAGGGCTTTTGAAAAGCTGAATTTGAATTTGTCCAAAAATTACCTTGTACTAATGTAAGGTTACAATTGGATTTCTGAATAGTCGATGGTGTAAAAAATTGAGCGATGTCGAGTTTCCTTCAATGCTTTCTATATTGAATTGTTTCTAATTGCTCACTGATATGCCTTTGTTGCTCACTGATATACATACACTATTATACTGAATTTGATCTGCAACTCTTTGATTTTCATACACTGTTAATTTAGGAACTTGGAACTTTGTTTATTTTGAAATAAATTTAGGAAGAAGCATACACTGTTATACACATAAATCAGGTACTGACATTGAAGCACCTTGTATCCATGTATGCTAAATGTGGATTTTTTGCCCAAAGAGAGCATGTTTTTCACATAATGAAGCACAAAGATATAGTTACATGGAATGCTTTGATTCATGAAAGCAAGTGAGGTTTGATTCATGAAAGCAAGTGAGGTTTGGTGTATAATGCTTTGATTCATGGAAATATCTATTAGAAGCTCTTGTTTCTGTTGTAGTAATATATTTTTGGTAATGCATTGAAGGAAACAATTTAGTTTTCTGCTACATGAATTTATGAGTTTGGTTGCTGGTTTTAACTTCAAAGGGAACAAGTGTTCTTTTCCCCCCCCTAGTTCTATTGAGACAAGTTCCATTTTGAATTACAGATTTTGGAAATCTGTTTTACAGAAAATAGATTTTTGAAAATCTGTTTTTACAAAAATCTGTTTTACAGAAAACAGATATTTGGAAATCTGTTTTACAGAAATCTGTTTTTACAGAAAACAGATTTTTGGAAATCTGTTTTACAAAAATCAGTTTTACAGAAAACAGATTTTTGGAAATCTGTTTTACAGAAAATAGATTTTGGAAAATCTGTTATACGGAAAACACTTGATCTCTGTTGTGTACTTGATGATTTTTATCGGCCGGACTGATCTGTTTGATTGTGCTGAATGAAGGGTCTGGCTGTTGGTGGTATTGGTGGAGTCGTAATTGAGATGGATTTGTGCACTGGTGGTGCTGTCATGAACCATGGAGACCTGCCATGGTTTGTATTTTTGTAGTGTCATACTTTCTGCTATCACAAATTTGCTTGCTTGGGAGCGTGTCTTCTCGCTGCTGCTACTAATTAGATTTTGTCTCACACTTGGGCTCTTCTTGGAGGCTTAATTTTATTAAAATTCATATGGGCTTTTTTCTTGATATTTTCGCTTGTGTAATGAGAACTATCATAATTACAAAGTGTTATATAATCCCTTTTGAATGCCTTTGTTTGGAGCTATTCATTTGGTTGTGGAGTTATTGAGTTTCCTAGTCGAATGCTTTTAGCCTATTAGCTCAAATGGGAGAGCATTGTGCTCATGCACAAAGATGTGGGTTCGAATCCCATGTAGGCAAATTGAATTGTGATTAAAATGTGCAATTTTAGTTTGAATTTTATTTTTTAGTGTTTGAATTGTGATTTTTTCTTGAATTGGTTTTGTACACTAGATGAATGTGTTTTTTGATTTTGAAGTGTATGTGGTGACACTAGGTGGTTAAGGCCCAAAGTAGTGCTGACACTGATATTAGTTACAAGTAGTGGTGACACTAGCTTTTTATTTATTTATTTTGATGTGTATGTGGTGACACTAGGTGGTTAAGCCCCAAAGTAGTGCTGACACTGATATTAGTTACAAGTAGTGGTGACACTAGCCTTGGGTTTTCTGATATTGAAGTGTATGTGGTGACGTTTTCTGTTATTGAAGTTTATGTGGTGACACTAGGTGGTTAAGCCCCAAAGTAGTGCTGACACTGATATTAGTTACAAGTAGTGGTGACACTAGCCTTGGGTTTTCTGATATTGAAGTGTATGTGGTGACGTTTTCTGTTATTGAAGTTTATGTGGTGACACTAGGTGGTTAAGTCTCAAAGTAGTGCTGACATTGATATTAGTTACAAGTAGTGGTGACACTAGCCTTGTATTTTTCTATTTTGAAGTGTTATGTTGCATATCATTGTCTTATTTTTGTTCAATAATAGATTATATTTGCACAATAATCGAAGAGTTGTGAAATTGCGCTCAATAAACTATGATTGTAGAACATGGGGAATTAATGGAATTTTTGCTAAACATGCTCTTATTTTTGCTCAACAATTCTTTATTTTTGCACAACAATCGAGACTTGTGAAATTGTGTCTCGACATGATCTTATTTTTTGTAAATATAATTTTATACTTTTTTAATATATTATTGCACAGCACGGTCTTATTTTTGCTCATCAATAGAGTAAAATTGCACAGCATGGGGGATTGGTGAAATTTTGCTCAACGTCATCTTATTTTTGCTCAACAATAGGTTATTTTTGCACAACAATCGAGACTTGAGAATTTGTTCTCAATATGATTTTTTTTCTCTCAATATAATTTCATACTTTCTCAATAAATTATTGCACAACATGCTCTTATTTTTGCTCATTAATACTTTATTTTTGCACAACATTCGAGACTTGTGAAATTGTGTCTCAACATGATCTTACTTTTTGTAAATATAATTTTTTAATAGATTATTGCACAACATGATCTTATTTTTGCTCAACAATCGAGACTTGTGAAATTGTTCTCAACATGATTTTATTTTCTCTCAATATGTTTTCATACTTTCTCAATAGATTATTGCACAACATGCTCTTATTTTTGCTCAACAATTCTTTATTTTTGCACAACAATTGACACTTGTGAAATTGTGTCTCCACATAATCTTATTTTTTGTAAATATAAATTTATACTTTTTTAATAGATTATTGCACAACATGGTCTTATTTTTGCTCATCAATAGAGTAAAATTGCACAACATGGGGGGATTGGTGAAGTTTTGCTCAACATCATCTTATTTTTGCTCAACAATAGGTTATTTTTGCACAACAATCAAGACTTGAGAATTTGTTCTCAATATGATTTTTTTTCTCTCAATATAATTTCATACTTTCTCAATAAATTATTGCACAACATGCTCTTATTTTTCTCATTAATACTTTATTTTTGCACAACATTCGAGACTTGTGAAATTGTGTCTCAACATGATCTTACTTTTTGTAAATATAATTTTATATTTTTTTTAATAGATTATTTCACAACATGATCGTATTTTTGGTTATCAATAAACAATAATTGCACAACATGGGGGATTGGTGAAATTTTGTTCAACATCATCTTATTTTTGCTCAACTATAGGTTATTTTTGCACAACAATCGAGACTTGTGAATTTGTTCTCAACATGATCTTATTTTCTCTCAATATAATTTCATACTTTGTCAATAAATTATTGCACAGCATGCTCTTATTTTTGCTCATCAATACTTTATTTTTGCACAACTAGTGGTGAAAATTAGTGCTGACACTGATATTAGTTACAATTAGTGGTGAAAATTTGCTCAACATGTTGAGAAATACCATGTTGAGAATACCATGTTGTTTCTCAACATGGTATTGTTTTTTTAAGTAAACAATAATGATAAAATCTAAAATTTGATATGTACCGATGACAAAATTGTGCTGACATATAAAAATGAATATACAAACTTGTCTTATTACATGATAAAACCTAAAATATTATTCATAATATTGAATTAATGTTTAATATGAAACATAAATGTTTAAGATATAATCTTTCTTAGTAGTACTTTTATATAGTATCGATGACAGAATTGTGCTGACAGCCTTATTTTGAATGCTTTATCCTTCTCTTGAACTCTCCTATTGAAATCTTTCTATTGCAGGGTGGTCTTCA
The DNA here is from genome assembly GCA_037127255.1 of Persicaria tinctoria. Taxonomy (NCBI): domain Eukaryota; kingdom Viridiplantae; phylum Streptophyta; class Magnoliopsida; order Caryophyllales; family Polygonaceae; genus Persicaria; species Persicaria tinctoria. The sequence goes on from JBANSL010000010.1 coordinate 21,889,147, forward strand.
TGCTCTCGAAAATCAGTAGGCGGTCCCTCTGTTGAGCAAAGAAGAAATCCAATTACACATTGGAAATTAAGGCAAATGAAGAAAAGGAATGAACTAAAATAGGGATGTTAGACATACTAATAAGCTATCAAATATGAATTTCAGTTTGATAGCTTATTAGTGAAGGAAATAAGAGTGATGACAACATCAACAGTTCAAATACAAGAATAGTGAATATGTAAATACAAGATGGAAGTGGGCAAATACAAGAAGAGAAAATTTGTGCCGAATGCACAAATTTTTAGCAGCAACAAACATGATCATTAAATCAACTAGATGAATAGAATACTCCATTTATGAACACAATTCTACAAAATTTGCACCTCTTGTGCAAATTTTCTATTATTCAGATGCAGTGATGACATGAGCAATGAAAGTGTAATAAGGAATGGGTACTTCATTATAATGTCAAATGCAATAATGGATGCAACAGTGAGGAATGCATATTATTAAATCAACTAGATGAATAGAATACACCAGTTATGAACACAATCCTACAAAATTTGCACCTCCGGTGCAAATTTTCTATGATTCAAGTGTAGTGATGACATGATCAATCAACTATATGAATAAAATACACCAGTTATAAACACAAATGCAGTGCTGACATGGAGCAATCAAAGTGTAATAAGGAATGTGGAGTTCATTTTATTGTCAAATACAATAATGGATGCAACAGTGAGGAATGCATATCATTAAATCAACTAGATCAATAGTGTAAGCACATTATTCGGGATGTATTTGATCTAGATATAGCAATGTTGTAACGGCCCAGAATTATGATTTCCGGGTTACGTTTCAAGGGATAAAACCCCTTGTTCGGATCTTGCAATCCAGGTACGGGTTGAGTTTTAAAACAAAATATTTGTACTAAAAGAAGGGATTTCGAACCCTTAAAGATCGCGGATCCATTGGGGATCAAATACCTGCCTTAGTCTAATCGTGAAATCGAGCGAAAGCAAAAATAAGGTTGAGTTTAAATACAATCCGAAAAGGAGTATAAAAGAGAGGAAGTGTGGTGGTCTCTCAACCTCTCGATCTAACGCCAAAAGTCTGAACCCGCCAAGCATCCACCTAAGCAACGATAGCGGCTAACGGTTACCTGAATCTAAAAAAAATGAGGGGGATCTGGGTCAATCATCAGGTCACTCATGCGCGTATGTAAACACACTCTGAGAGGCATATAATAAGCATCTTATTCTTAAGATGAAATGCGTAATGTCATGCGTAAATTAAATCACATATATATACTGACAGTTTAATATAATGCAGAAAGCGATAAATGGATCCACACAGAATGCCAAGTGGCATGTCCCTCTCGTACCTCCACCCCCTTTCAATAGGGCGGAGACTGGCCAGTTCGGTGCTATAGCATATCAATTTCCTCGTGGTGGTGCACAAACCACGGCATCATCATATCATATCATCTCATCGCTTGCCCGATGGTGCTGGGCTATCATATCATGCTCATATAGACTCGATTGACTCAGGGTACCCAATGAGGCTGGGCTACCCTATGACCCTAGCAAGGACTCTAGAACTATCACAGATAACGGCCGTTCTCTTGCAAGGACATATAGCAATCATATGATTTTCATTTTAGCTCCTAAGCATGATTCTAAGTCGTATGGTGCATGGACACTAGCCTACTATATAACACCCAGTGCATAGAGCGCCCATCATGAGTAAGTTCAAAGAACTTACCTGGAGTAGCAGATCAGCAAGATGAAAAGCAGCAAGATATAAGCAAGCAGGTTACAGATCACCTAGCAATTATTAATAAATATGCATAAGTAAACTGCACAAAACGGGATCCATTTACCACTACATAACATGCCCACCAATCCATTAATCATAGCATCATCAACATTCTTTATCTCAACTTATGGCAACATCTTATATCATCTTATTCCATTGTCATTTCCATAACTGACTCAATCATACTTCAATCCATAAAATCTCACTCGCTAGTCCAGTTGTTAGCCAAAACAATTACTTCAAGTTTATACTTAGCCATTTCTAATTTATAAAATATTTAATCTTTAAAAATACTTTCAAAAAAATCCATTTAAATAATCCCGACATACTTTACTTTAATTAAAATCACCATTCTAGGGATTTAAGTAACTTTCAACCGTTACAAAATAATTCAATTTATATACTTTAAAACCGACCCCTTTTTAAATACCGACACACAAATCAATTTCTGAATAATCAATTATCGGAAATCGGTTAAACAATTAATTAATAAATTAAATAAATAAATATATAACGAATAACCCGAACCGAACCAACGCTTTTAACCCAAACCGAACCGAACCCAACCAAACCCGCTAACTAATCCCAATCCGGTTAAATAAACCCACCCAAATAAATTAAAAGGTTGGAGGGCCCCACATAGCCATGCTGGTCTCCTTCCTCCTCCGGATTCAAGCGACGATGTCCCGCACCCGCACCCTGCTCGAGCCTTCGATGCCGCTGGCGCCGCCTTTTCCGTGCCCAGACTCACCCGGACTCGGACTCGGACTCGGACTCGGAATCCCGCCTCCCACGCTCCTGCTCGCTGCTCGCTCGCGGTCGCTCGCCTATACTCAGCCTCGCCTCGCTTGCTCCTGCTCGCCGGAGTTCTTGCCGGAGCTCCGCCTGAGTTCACACGCGCCACCCGACACCCCGCACTCAGCTCACGCACACTCGACACTAGCCCTTAGCCCAAACCCAGTCAGAAATCGGATTAAAACAGAGGAGGAAAGATGGAACTCACCGAGGGATTTCGCGACTTCGGAGCTCTCGATCGGAGGTCTGGGCATCGTCGGAGGCTCGCGATGGCTCGTCGGATCTGTGTGGGATATTGGTGAGCGTGATGGTGAAGCTCGAGGGTGGTTTCAATCGAAGACGGAAGAGAAACGCTTACCGGAACGTGGCTCGTGCTCAAACAGGGGAAACGATGATTCGGTGGCTCGGCAGCGGCGCTGGTGGCTCCTGGGCGGACACTGGGCTTCGATGGTGGTGGAGTATAGCCGCTGCTGCTGGTGTCTCGCAGAAGGAGGAGAAGGATTGGAGGTGATGGTGCTCGGTTACTTGTGGTTGCGAAACAGGGGAGAAATGGAGGCGATGGCGGCTCTGAGCTCTCCTGGGCGGATCCTGGATGGACGACGACGACGAGGTGCTGGGATGGTGGTGCAGAAATGGTGATGCTCAGCTGAGAAGGGGGAGATGGTGATGGAGGAGAGATGCAGTGATTGTGGCGTGAGGTGATGGAGATTGTGACGATGGGGATGGTGAAGGGAAATGGGGATGGTGAATTGATCATCAGATCGGGGATGTCGACGGGTGATGGGGAGCAGGTGAAGGGGATGGTGAGATTGTGTGTGGGATTGGTTAAAACATTACCCGAAAATAAATTTCGAATACGTGAATCTTGAACCCCAAAATTAGTTCTCGAATGTTAGTCTCTCTGAATCTCGCTTTCTCGGTCAATTAGATTTTAAAAATTGAGAAGGATATCGTAATCCGATAATTATTTTGAATTTTCGAGGTAAAAGAACGGAAATTGTTCGTTAAATTTATACTCCGGTCGGAATCCGCTAAACAAGTTTTAAAACCGACTTAATTTCATTTTTAATTCTCTTATTCCAGAAAATTAGGATTTGAACATCCGAGCCTTTACATCATCCACCTCTAAAAACAAGTCTCGTCCTCGAGACTAAAAAAAATCTTAAAACAGGGGATGAAGTTTGAAATTGGTGAGTCCAAGGATCATGTCATTGATCCCGTGAACACCTCATAAGTGCCCCTATGAGGTCCTCACAGTACCGTTGTCGTGATCATAATATCCCCAATAGACCGTAGTAAGAATGTAATATGGGCCCCTATCACATCCTTACTTCGACTTCTCGGTCATACCATAACTCAAAAAGCATTACAGCATCTCCACTAGGTCTTAGCAAGAAGTCTATAAGGGCCCCTATAAAATGTTTGTATCCACTTCGTGGGACATCATAATGCAATCTCGGTTAATTTCCAAGAGCGTCCTTTGTTTGAAAAGGTTTGGTCTCAAAATCATTGAAGTTATCAATCGCGTTTGATTTCTCTACATCCAACTCCGTCCTTTTTTAAACACCATTCAAAATTCCCTAACCCGACATTAATCAAGCAATTTCACATCACGAGAGGTGGAATCATCCACCTCTAAAGACTAATCTCATATTCTCTTCCTAGTTTCCGAATCAAATCAATCATCATTCTCAATTCAGCATGAACAAAAGTAAACCAACTCATCAACTCATAACATCATCAGCCACCTCTCGTGTGGCAAATCTCAACATCAATCATGATAATCTCAACCACATAACATTTTTACCCATAACATAAATCATACCATCCATTCAGAACATGTCAAAAGCAATAACAAAATCTCAACATCATACCACGAGCCATAAGGCATATCTACATCATACTGAAGGAATCACAAGTCCATGATCGAATTCTCATAAGTTATCATGCAAGCACACATGTCAAGAGATCAATGGGCTAGGTATCACAGGGTTAGTATGTTAGTACACATCAATTCTCACAATCGCATAACATTGCACTACAAGTAGAACCAGTCATAGCAGATTTACCATGTCAACATATCAACACATCAAGGTCATGCTATTAAGATTCAGAAAAGAAAGATCAAGTAGTATATAATTCACCAACATGTCAGCATGCTCTGAAAGACATCACCTCAACTCATCACAATATCGAATGACGATCATTTAGTAACCAGGCACCATTAGGTCATGTTCATCATTTAACATATCAATAATCATGCTTAACTATATAATACAACATCATGCTTTCGTATAATAACACATCATTATCTCATATATCTTATCGTAACACATCCTAACATTCCTTTATAACAACATAACAGGATAGCAAATCGTCAATATCTCATGATAGCATTTGTCACTTTCACTAGATTTCAATATTGCATATCAACATGTAGTATTGTTCCATACCAAGTTCCTCATGGTCGCTATCTAACATCATGCCAGTACATATTAACAAGTCATGTAAGCAAGAAAATTCCCAAATTATCATAAGTCAACAAGTCTCAATTTGCTATTATGCTTAAAATTATTGCAAAACACCACATATGAACATAGTCAATTCAAGCTAGCAAGTTTCAACATAACCTTATCAGATAACAATTCAGGTTCCTCAGCATTCGCAGTTCATACTTTTATAGGCACAAGAGTTCAGATCATGCTTAGCAATATAGAGTAGCAACACATCAAGACATCATATTATGTAAGAACTGCAAGGCATTGAATCATATAATCATAATCACTAGACCCTCAGGCCACATTTATTACCAAGTAAGCACATCAACACGTAAACTTCATCGTCAGGTCAGTGCAATATCGCCATCAACTAATTTCGAAGGATTAAGAGTTAGAACGGAGGACACTCCCGCTCGCAAGTCATAGCGTACTCAGTAATCGTCATCATCAAAACGTGCTTGTCCTGCCGAAATCGTTGATCCTGAGGCCCGTGGGTTATGGGCCCACGCCTTCGCGGCGTTGCTCTATTGCTATCCGACTTCCCATTTCCTCTTTCATGCGGTCGCTCGTCCAACGTGTCGCGTAGGAGTTCAAGTTAGCGAAGATAGGGGAGGGACAAGAGCGGACAACCCAGTGTTCCTTTCGGAACAAACACAGACCAACCCTAAGATGACAACTAGAGACGAAACTCCGACCTGAGAATAGAAACGATGCCCTTATGGAAGTCCATTAAGTTATAATCGCGACAAGAAAACACGAATTCACCATGGAGCATATCAATCACACTAATTCACGCTAACATGTACCTATATCAAGGGAGCAACATTCGTATTCATTTCCAACGACACGATCGATTCCTATACTCATGCATGCGAGACAAGATAGTAGTCTATTATTCCATGAAAGCAGATATGCCTAGCAACTTAAGCAAGTTATGCGGAATCAAGAATGATCATGCAGGATTCGAGGTCATGTGGGATTTAACGACGATGACGAGTATGGTGTATATGAAAGAATGCACAAGCATGGTGTACGCATCAATAGGTGAGGTCAAATATGGCATGGTGAGGTGTAACATAACAACTAGATTAAGTGTCATATAGTAGGTCAAGCATGGCACGTAATCATATGATGAGGTACATTTAGAAAGTGCATGTCCTACATGATACTAGCGACACATAATGTGATACAAGCATAGTCAAGAGTCATTAAAATGGGTTCAATAGGATGTTCACGAAACACGAGGCATCATCAAAAGTAACAAGAAGGATATCATGGCAATAGATTATAATCATGCTAGGAACGAATCATCATGGGACACATATAAAGGTACAGTGGTTATCACATCATAGAATAGGTACAACATGTAATCATTTAGTGAGTCATATTGGAAACCATAAGCCCTACAGGATACTACTAGCACATATCGAATCATGACCACAATCAAGGTAACTCGCCTAAATTCATTGTAACATTTATGCGTCATACATATGCGAAATGATATAACGTGGTGTGTAATCATGCGAGGTGCCAAGTCATACATCTATGCCAACACTACAGGAATTCATAAGGTAATAGGGGAAACACTACCGAGTGATAACATGTAAGCATGCCAGGATAAACCACCACATAAAGCAATTGATCATCGAATTCAACATCAATCTAATTTACATGAGTAAGATATTTCAAGGTGATGGGAAGAGGAAAGGATCACACTATGAGGGACCTAGCTCGAGAGAGAATCAGTAATAATGCAAGCAAGGTATAAATCCGCACAAGTCACAAACAAGGACTCTACATAATGCTAAAGGCTCAACATGACATTCGATACATACATGCGCTTGAATGACCAACACATCCATGTGCAAGAAATCATATTAACATAGCCCGTCGATATAGAAGCATGGGAGGAATATAGCAATGCATAATGCAAACCTACGCAACTGGCAATATGACAAGCATACAAGGTATGTATTCCAACTCAACAACCATTTTAATAAGGCATGCATTTACCAAGACATCACGTCAAATAGCATTATCGCAATTGAACTACTAATTTAGTTAACAAACCACGGGTAACATCGACTAATCATGCAGGGAAAATCATCTTACGACATTCATACAAGGGAAGTGTAGCACACTATCATGGGCCTAATCTAGGGGAAGACAATAACTATATACAGACACTTATCATGCAATTCATGCTTCAAATCAGTCGTTAGTACGACCAATACAACAGGTCAATTAGACATACAAAGGCGACATATAATCAGGACAAGAAGCAAGATGCAACACGGGACCTAAGCAATGGGGCAAGCATGGGTACAGAATGTCATACAACCACAAATTTACATTAAGGATCATCATCTTAACATGTACTGGGAATTACGTATCATATAAGGCATGTTGACATCAAGTTATAACACATATTCATCAAGTATGGAACTCACTCTATCATGACACTAGAACTGAACGATCACACTATTATGAACCTATTTACAGGGAGAACATTAATTATGCGGCTTCCTACACATGACATTTACATTCATGCACTAGTATGACGATGCAACATACTGAGTAGGGCATGCTGGGATGATAGAGACATAACACGTGTAACTTGGACTCACACAATGGCCATCATGAACATTATAGCATGCATTCATCAAGACTCAATTATACCCCATATTCCCCATCCAACGCAACTAATCACACAACAATATCAAGTGAAAACAACCAACAATCATTAATCTGATGAATACAAAATAGATGGGCATGTTGTAGATTCTTGTCATAAAACGAGTAATAAGCATCAAGGCGTCATCCACTAGTATGCTAAAGATATCATTTACAGGCATTCAGACGAAGAAGAGTTTATCACACTATCATGGACCTAACCCAGGAGAAAACAATTATCATGTAGGTTTATATCATGTGGTTTATACGCTTCCAATCAATCATTAGTACAACTAATACAATAAGTCAAGTAGGCATGCTATGGCAACGTAATCACGATAGAGAGTGAGACATAACACAAGACTTGATCAATGTAACTAATCACAGATGTAATAACATGAGCAACATTTTACAAATAAGCATTTTGCAAGATACATGCAGGAGGTTACAAAATCATGTCATGCAATTCAGAGAGAGTCACCATTACAACTGGATAGAGATCCCTAAGGGCAACCATTGACCTTCCCCAACTTACTCATCACCCCTATTTCTTGTGGGACCTGGGTACGTACGACTCTTTGTGGCAAGAAAACCTCGGTTGATCATCATAAGAATCAAGGAAGACAACCCCAAAACACCTTACTTTTGACTCAAAATGACATCAAGAACTACCTTCCAATACTCAATCAGACAACCTTCATATACATACATGAGTTTATGACGCAATGTGTTTACCAACCCGATTCCCATGAAAGATACCGACATCCGGGAGAAAGACTCGATAGAACCATCAAAGGGTTAACAAACATAGTAGAATGAGATATTTCACACAAGCTGGGTTGACCACATAGAATTAAGGTTACTCCCACTATCTCGTTTGTACGGATCAGTCGATACACATTTAATTGTTAGGCATACCAATCAGACCTTAGCATATCAAGCACTCAACATAGAATTAATCAATGACAATTATAATGACCTCCTTCGAGGGAGATCGTACTCAGTCTCAATATATAAAGCACATCAAGCTATCTAATGTCGCTCTTCAAGGAGCGACTGACCGGAGGGGCAAAAACCTCGCGATCCTACCTAACTCGCCACTCCAACCACCTTGATGCAAATTCCTTGGAGTCTTCTGGACCCTCTGTAAAAAGCAAGCTAGTATTTTGCCTACCGTTCCCAACTACACCCAATAGGGGTGGTCTAGCGCCTTTACTACCCACGCGTGTCCCCGTTTGGTCGATTTTCCTCATTTATTACTAGTCGAGTTTATTACTTAGTTCAATTTTAGTTAAGCATCTTAAATTCATTTTGCCCCTTTAAATCCATTTCAAAAAGTCCTTGAAACTCGTGGGCGGTTTTCAAAACTTACACTCGACCCTTGTGTACCCGAATTGCACAACCTGGGCTCTGATACCATCTTTGTAACGGCCCAGAATTATGATTTCCGGGTTACGTTTCAAGGGATAAAACCCCTTGTTCGGATCTTGCAATCCAGGTACGGGTTGAGTTTTAAAACAAAATATTTGTACTAAAAGAAGGGATTTCGAACCCTTAAAGATCGCGGATCCATTGGGGATCAAATACCTGCCTTAGTCTAATCGTGAAATCGAGCGAAAGCAAAAATAAGGTTGAGTTTAAATACAATCCGAAAAGGAGTATAAAAGAGAGGAAGTGTGGTGGTCTCTCAACCTCTCGATCTAACGCCAAAAGTCTGAACCCGCCAAGCATCCACCTAAGCAACGATAGCGGCTAACGGTTACCTGAATCTAAAAAAAATGAGGGGGATCTGGGTCAATCATCAGGTCACTCATGCGCGTATGTAAACACACTCTGAGAGGCATATAATAAGCATCTTATTCTTAAGATGAAATGCGTAATGTCATGCGTAAATTAAATCACATATATATACTGACAGTTTAATATAATGCAGAAAGCGATAAATGGATCCACACAGAATGCCAAGTGGCATGTCCCTCTCGTACCTCCACCCCCTTTCAATAGGGCGGAGACTGGCCAGTTCGGTGCTATAGCATATCAATTTCCTCGTGGTGGTGCACAAACCACGGCATCATCATATCATATCATCTCATCGCTTGCCCGATGGTGCTGGGCTATCATATCATGCTCATATAGACTCGATTGACTCAGGGTACCCAATGAGGCTGGGCTACCCTATGACCCTAGCAAGGACTCTAGAACTATCACAGATAACGGCCGTTCTCTTGCAAGGACATATAGCAATCATATGATTTTCATTTTAGCTCCTAAGCATGATTCTAAGTCGTATGGTGCATGGACACTAGCCTACTATATAACACCCAGTGCATAGAGCGCCCATCATGAGTAAGTTCAAAGAACTTACCTGGAGTAGCAGATCAGCAAGATGAAAAGCAGCAAGATATAAGCAAGCAGGTTACAGATCACCTAGCAATTATTAATAAATATGCATAAGTAAACTGCACAAAACGGGATCCATTTACCACTACATAACATGCCCACCAATCCATTAATCATAGCATCATCAACATTCTTTATCTCAACTTATGGCAACATCTTATATCATCTTATTCCATTGTCATTTCCATAACTGACTCAATCATACTTCAATCCATAAAATCTCACTCGCTAGTCCAGTTGTTAGCCAAAACAATTACTTCAAGTTTATACTTAGCCATTTCTAATTTATAAAATATTTAATCTTTAAAAATACTTTCAAAAAAATCCATTTAAATAATCCCGACATACTTTACTTTAATTAAAATCACCATTCTAGGGATTTAAGTAACTTTCAACCGTTACAAAATAATTCAATTTATATACTTTAAAACCGACCCCTTTTTAAATACCGACACACAAATCAATTTCTGAATAATCAATTATCGGAAATCGGTTAAACAATTAATTAATAAATTAAATAAATAAATATATAACGAATAACCCGAACCGAACCAACGCTTTTAACCCAAACCGAACCGAACCCAACCAAACCCGCTAACTAATCCCAATCCGGTTAAATAAACCCACCCAAATAAATTAAAAGGTTGGAGGGCCCCACATAGCCATGCTGGTCTCCTTCCTCCTCCGGATTCAAGCGACGATGTCCCGCACCCGCACCCTGCTCGAGCCTTCGATGCCGCTGGCGCCGCCTTTTCCGTGCCCAGACTCACCCGGACTCGGACTCGGACTCGGACTCGGAATCCCGCCTCCCACGCTCCTGCTCGCTGCTCGCTCGCGGTCGCTCGCCTATACTCAGCCTCGCCTCGCTTGCTCCTGCTCGCCGGAGTTCTTGCCGGAGCTCCGCCTGAGTTCACACGCGCCACCCGACACCCCGCACTCAGCTCACGCACACTCGACACTAGCCCTTAGCCCAAACCCAGTCAGAAATCGGATTAAAACAGAGGAGGAAAGATGGAACTCACCGAGGGATTTCGCGACTTCGGAGCTCTCGATCGGAGGTCTGGGCATCGTCGGAGGCTCGCGATGGCTCGTCGGATCTGTGTGGGATATTGGTGAGCGTGATGGTGAAGCTCGAGGGTGGTTTCAATCGAAGACGGAAGAGAAACGCTTACCGGAACGTGGCTCGTGCTCAAACAGGGGAAACGATGATTCGGTGGCTCGGCAGCGGCGCTGGTGGCTCCTGGGCGGACACTGGGCTTCGATGGTGGTGGAGTATAGCCGCTGCTGCTGGTGTCTCGCAGAAGGAGGAGAAGGATTGGAGGTGATGGTGCTCGGTTACTTGTGGTTGCGAAACAGGGGAGAAATGGAGGCGATGGCGGCTCTGAGCTCTCCTGGGCGGATCCTGGATGGACGACGACGACGAGGTGCTGGGATGGTGGTGCAGAAATGGTGATGCTCAGCTGAGAAGGGGGAGATGGTGATGGAGGAGAGATGCAGTGATTGTGGCGTGAGGTGATGGAGATTGTGACGATGGGGATGGTGAAGGGAAATGGGGATGGTGAATTGATCATCAGATCGGGGATGTCGACGGGTGATGGGGAGCAGGTGAAGGGGATGGTGAGATTGTGTGTGGGATTGGTTAAAACATTACCCGAAAATAAATTTCGAATACGTGAATCTTGAACCCCAAAATTAGTTCTCGAATGTTAGTCTCTCTGAATCTCGCTTTCTCGGTCAATTAGATTTTAAAAATTGAGAAGGATATCGTAATCCGATAATTATTTTGAATTTTCGAGGTAAAAGAACGGAAATTGTTCGTTAAATTTATACTCCGGTCGGAATCCGCTAAACAAGTTTTAAAACCGACTTAATTTCATTTTTAATTCTCTTATTCCAGAAAATTAGGATTTGAACATCCGAGCCTTTACAAATGTTACATTTAAAGTCCAAGCACATTATTCGAATGAGCATAAAGAAGCATGGATTCAAAAGGAGACTTCAAAACCTCATCCAATACATAAAAAATGAAATAAAATTTACCAATGTAACATATTAACGAGCATACATAAGCATAAACAAGCACAGATTCGATTGGAGACTTGAAAATCACACACATATAGCAAAAAACGATCATAATCAGTAATTGATGCTTCAAAAATCAATCAAAATTTGCGCCAAAGGCGCAAATTTTGATGCATTCCATAACAGTAATCACTTGATTCGACTGTATTTCATAGAGATATAGCATAAATAAACATAAACAAGCACATATTTGATTGCACACTTGTAAATCACATGCATATAGCAAAAAACGATCAATATCAGTAATTGATGCTTAAAATACAGGTTATGTGCAAAACATAAAACAACATATCAATCACAAACATAAAACAACAAGGACAAGATTTCAGATTTCATTCAGCAATTGCAGCCATCACAAACAAAATCGAGTTTCTTATCAATCGATCTTCGATCGATTGATAAGGAAAACAGTCGGAAGGAAAGATCGATCAGTCGGAAGCAAAAATCGAGTTCCTTATCAATCGATCTTCGATCGATTGTTAAGGAAACCTCGACTAGTAAAAATACAATCACTCGACCTATAGGGGCATTTCATCAAACAGGTTATGTGCAAAACATAAAACAACAAAATCAGAAAAATTAGCAACAAAATCGCTCAGCAGAAGCAATGTTCGATTTCCATAAGGAAATCAACAGGTAGAAGCTTTTTAGGCTCCTTTAACAGATCCAGTAGCTTGCTAGCGCCATTGCTAGTGATAGGAATCCACAGGCAGGAGCAGCGCCTTCGCCGCTCTTCTTTTCGCCTTCGTGCTTTTCAGGCTCCTTTTGCACACATGAATCGACAACGAAATCAGCTAAATTAGCAACGAATCACTGAATTCTATTGCAGTAATCACTGGAGACTTCAAAATCGACTCCGACACTTCAAAAATCGAAGAAAATTTGCGCCTTTGGCGCAAATTTTCCATGAATTCAAGGCAGCGATGAGCAGTGCGATAATTCAGCATAATCGAATGTTGTACTTACCTGATTACGTAGAAGAGACGCCGAAATCGGTGGTTTTGATGAGATCGGAGAAATGATCGGCAATATTCCTGTGAAATCGCCGTTGAGTAGCGAGAGAGAGCGTGCGGAGAGGGAGAGCCGGAGGAGAGAGAAAGGCGCTTGGGAGAGAGGGTGGAGGCTTTTATTTAGGACATTTTACAAAAATGTCCCAAAACATGAATATTTCGCAAAATAAGCCAATTTTTGTGGCTATTTTGCAAAATCCCCCTTAATTAAAAAATCATGTGCTATCTTCCAAAATATATCTCTCTATACACAAAACGTGCTTAATTAATTATATTATTCATTCTCTCATATTGTGGCCAACATCACACATTCTACTAGCTAGTTTGGTGAGGAGTAAGCGCGCGGTACCACTCGCCCACTCTAGCTGCCGTGTTGGACATTTTTGGAAAAAAATGTAAAAGTGATAATATGCATATTTTGTATAGGTATTTTGGGTAATTTTAGGGTACTTTTATATTGCAATTTGATGAACACTGCACTTAGGCTAATGTTAGAGCTTGTACACGTGACTGTATTTTGGTTGTTAGAAGTAGTTACAAGTTGTTACTCCTTCCTAATTGTAGCTCTATAAATACTCAGCACATTGTGTAATAAAAATCAATTGAGTTTTTCCCCAAATTCATCCTCTTCATCTCTCTGTCTCTCTCCAATTATAACATGCTATCAGTTTAGGCAAATTGATCCTTGATCCTCTGCTGCGTTTCCATGGAGTTTCAGCAAGTTCCAGATCAGCGTTTCCCCCCACCATCGCCGATAGATCCTCTCAGTGAATTGTATCTTCAAAACTCGGATCATCCGAGTTACATCCTCTCGACGAATTTACTTGAAGGTCGCAATTATCATCAATGGCGTCGCTCGACCGAGGTCTCTCTTCTTGCGAAGAACAAACTCGGCTTCGTTACTGGCACCTGCATGCTTCCTGTGGATAATCAGATTCTCTCCATTCATTGGGAGAGATGCAACAATATGGTGCTCTCTTGGATCTTTCACTCGGTAAGCAAGGACATCACCGAATCCATCCTTTACTGTCGATCTGCTTCTCAAGTGTGGAAGGAATTAGCTTCGCGATTTGGTAAACTAAATCGTACTCGAGTGTATCAGGTTCAACGTGATCTCAGTTCTCTTGCTCAAGGTACTTCTTCCATCTCTGATTACTTTACTAAAAGGAAGAAACTCTGGGATGAATACATGGTCCTTCTTGATGATAAGGTCCGTTCTTGCGGATCGAAAGCTGTTGTCGTCGAAATTCTTCAAGATCAACAGGTTGTGCAATTCCTTATGGGATTGAACGATTCTTTTTCTGCTGTTCGTGGTAACATCATGTTGATTCATCCTCCTCCTACGCTTGATGATGTTTATCAAATGGTGCTCCAAGAGGAGGAACAAAGAGCAATTCATATTCCTGATGCGAAGGTGAATCTTGATTCCACTGCTCTTGCTTCTAAGCAATTCTCCAAGACCGGCAATAGCAAGGACAATCGATCCACATCTCAGTCATCCCAGAAAGGTTCTCAAAGGGATTCAACAAAGAAGAACAATCTCTTTTGCGAACACTGCAAGCAGACAAATCACAAGATCGATCGCTGCTGGAAGCTTCATGGCTATCCACAGAATTTTCAGTCTTCTCGATCTAATCATACAACAGCCACAACTACTTCTGAATCCCCAAAATCGGGGTCGTATGGCTCGAATACTGGTTCTTCATCCGGTTCAGGTGCTAGTAATGCAAATGGCTCGTTCTCTCTGTCTGCAGATCAGTACAACCAGTTGATATCTCTTTTGGGTAAGGTCTCACAATCTCAAACATCATATTCATGTGCCTTCCTAGCAGGCAGTGCTTCTTGCCTTCTTTCCTCTTGTCATACTTCTTCTTGGATCATTGACAGTGGGGCAACTGATCATATCACCCCACACCTTTCTTTTTTTTCCTCTTTTCAGAAACCATCTAATTGCACCACAATTACTTTACCTAATGGCCATAAATCACATGTCCAACACCTTGGTACTTCCAATTTCAACTCTCAGTTTTCCATTTATGATGTTCTACATGTTCCAGATTTATGTTTTAATTTGCTGTCCATCCGTAAACTCACCAAGAACCTTCACACTAATGTGTTGTTCACTGCTGATGCTTGTTACCTTCAGGACCATTTGACGAAGAGGCAAGTTTTGATTGGTAAAGAAGATAGAGGCTTGTATGTGTTGGATAATCCGGCAACACCAAATGGCTCTCAAATTTCCGTTGGACCATCCATGATTGCTGCTACATCTTCAACTGGCTCCTTTGATAGCAGCATTAACCTCTGGCACTGCAGGTTGGGTCACCCTGCTTATGATCAGCTTAAATACATTTCCTTTCTCAAAAATTCTAAGTCTACTCTCATTTGTAAAGTCTGCCCTCAGGCTAAACAACATAGAAAACCATTTCATACTTCTACAACTAGAGCTATTGCTCCCTTTGATGTCATTCATATTGATACTTGGGGCCCTTACAAAGTCCATACTTACAATGGGTTTCGGTTTTTCCTTACCATTGTTGATGATTTTTCTCGTTGTACTTGGTTGTTTTTGATGTCTCATAAGAGTGATGCTTTCACTGTCATTAAATCCTTTCATTCTCTTGCGATCAACCAATTTCATGCCCACATTAAGGTCATCCGATCTGACAATGCACCTGAGTTTTCTGATGCTCAGGCTCGTGCCTTTTACAGTGATCAGGGTATAGCTCATCAGACATCTTGTGTTGAGTGTCCTCAACAAAACGGTGTTGTTGAACGAAAACATAAACATTTGCTTGAAGTAGCTCGAGCCTTGTCCTTTCAATCCAACCTTCCACCTCAATATTGGGGCCATTGTGTGCTCACAACAACCTTTCTCATAAATCGTACCCCCCTTGCTTCCCTTCACAACAAATCTCTCTATGAGCTACTCTTCAATCGACCTCCCAATTACAATTTTTTCAAAGCCTTAGGTTGTCTGGCCTTTGCCTGCACCCTCAAACGTGGAAGGGACAAATTCAAACCTCGTGCATCCCCATGTGTCTTTCTTGGCTATGCTTTTGGCAAGAAAGCATATGTTGCTCTAGACCTTCAAACCAAGCGTGTCTTTCACTCCAGAGATATGACCTTCCACGAGAAACGCTTCCCTTTCCATTACATGTTTGTTTTCAATACAGCCACATTGCCTACCCTCAATGATGAATACCCTGATCACATCTTCTTGCCTTCTGAGACTCCTATACTTGGTGATACCCCTGAGTCTCCATTAGCTGTCATACATTCCCCATCTCCTTCTCCCACACCTCCCCCACCACCACCACCTCCACCACCATTATGCCGTTCCAACAGAGAACACTCCACCCCTGCTTACCTGAAGGATTATGTTTGCACATACAAGCCTCCATCGACTGCACTGTCAATACACTTGGTAACCTCTGATGTTCTTCATTCTTCTCATTTTGCTCCCATCTCTACTCTTTCCTCTTACACTGAACCATCTTCTTACCTTGAAGCCTCTAATGATCCAAATTGGGTATTGGCTATGAAGAAAGAGGTGGATGCACTACATGCCAATGGCACTTGGGATCTTGTGACCTTACCCAAAGGTAAGAAACCCATAGGTTGCAAGTGGGTGTTTAAGGTCAAGCTTAAGGCTGATGGATCTCTCGAAAGGTATAAAGCCAGATTAGTGGCTAAGGGCTTTAACCAAAAGTATGGGATTGATTTTCATGAGACCTTTTCCCCAGTTGTTAAAATGCAAACTGTACGCAGTCTTATCTCAGTTGCAGCATGTAGACAGTGGCCTATTCACCAATTGGATGTGAATAATGCCTTTCTACATGGCAATTTATATGAGGATGTCTATATGAAGATGCCTGAAGGCATTCCTAACCCGGATCACCTTGTTTGCAAGCTGAGAAAGTCCCTCTATGGCCTCAAACAGGCATCTCGACAATGGTTTCACAGGCTGTCATCTTCACTGGAATCTCTTGGTTTCATTCAGTCGAAGAATGATTATTCCCTATTCATTTACAATCATGATGATTTGATTACTCTTGTTGCTGTCTACGTTGATGATTTACTCATCACAGGTTCGGATATTGATTGTATTCATCGCTTGAAATCCTTTCTTGATAAGGAGTGATAACTCCCTCCCTTGATGAAAATCGGAATAAGTTTCAAAGGCCTTGGCAATATGTCTGTGTCAAAGGTCTTGGAGCTTTAACAGTGTTGATGAAATACAAAACCTGTTCTATATGTTATATTGTTCGAATATTATTTAATATTATTATATAGTTCCATTATGTTATTATATACTCAACTAACCTTTCAGGAAGTATTTTCGAATTATTTCCTTCCTTGTGATGCGTGTTGAGAAGATTCAAATCGGAAAGATTGTGGACTTGAAGTTTCCAAAGATAGAAGATCCAGCTTATGCCATAATCTTGTCTAGCCGTTGGAGAAGATCCTTGGCGCCGATTTGTCTCAATATAAAGAAGAAGGAAGATGAAGACAGAAAGACACATTCATTGAACACGAGCTTTCATACACTCCAAGCCTTCAAGAGAAATCTGTCTTCGTGTGCTCTCTGCTTGTGCTAAGAGTCTGTTATTTTTTGTTAGGAGGAAATCGAGTATGAAATATAACAAAATAGATCAAACCAGATTTAGGCCCATGCAAATAAATACAAGACTCCTCCAATGCAGTAAGAGAAAGTCAGGATCGAATCCACGAGGAAGCGTGTCAGCGGATCCTAGGCAGCTGTAAATTCTCACAGAAAAGCAGAAAAGACAGAAACACAGAAACAAAGAAATAAAAGCAAAACAGAAGCAAAGACGGAAAATAGCGAAAGAAAGTAAAGAACAAAGCAAAGACAGAAGTCAACTCGATCTCGACAAAAGGGCACTCGAGATCGACGACAGCAAGTCGACAACAGAAAACAGAAACGAAACATACAATGTCGAGTAGGAACTCTCCTCGATATCGAGTACAGACAACTCGATATCGACTAAAGCTTCTCGAGATCGAGGAAAACAGAAACTTAAATTGCAAATTCTGGAACCCAAAACTCAGAATTTTGACGAAATAAATCAATATAATAAAGACTTCCAAAGCCAGGGTATCAACACCACGACGATAACCATGCAAAGTAACACATAAAGGCATAGAAGATCATGCTTTCCATCAAAATAACTTTCGTTACTAACAAATAGGCATATAGAGGCTTTCGCATAAACCCTAATTGTTACTAACCCTTTTCACATAATTAATCCAAGTTGCATTAAGATCACTTTCGCTTCAATAACACAAACAAGGATCACCTTCAACTCTCGCAAAAGAATCATGCTCATAGGGATAGAAGATGAATTGCATAACAAGATCTGACCTTTACTGCATCACCTCAAATGACCACCGTCGGGCTCACCCCAGCCCCAGAAGTGGGTGGACTACTCACGCCTCATCGCAATCGCAGATATTGATTGATGAAAAGAACTAAATTGCATTAAATAAACTCAAACTTACAACCTCTTCTCTTTCTCTCTCTATGAGTAACTAATTGTCTCTGAAATTGAATGATGAAAAACCAGCCCCTAGGGCTTTATTTATAGGCTTCTATTCCTTATTATTCAAGGATAGAAATCTATATCTATATCTAATTTTGCTAAAAGATAAATAAATAGCTTAAAGGAAATAAATCAAATAAAGGAAATTATATCTAAAATACTAAAATATCTTCCAAGTGGGTAGAACTCCTCTGCCATAGATAGACTTTATCAAAATGGATAGATCTTCGGACTCCTCGACTTCCTTCGGCCCCAAGACATGCCAAATCGAGTAGGATTGTTCAAGCCGAGTAACGCGGTTCTGGAGGTCTACTCGATCTCGACAAGGCTCTTGTCGATCTCGAGTAGAGTTGTTGTCGACTGGATCGGCTCGTCGTCTCGGCTAGCTGGTGCTCGACAAGGCTCACAGGGTTCACGAGTCTAGTCGATCTCGACTAGACTGGCCTTGTCGACTAGGTCTTCTCAGGCTGCTCTTCTCGACAGGCTCGGAATCTGGGCTCAGGGCTCGTCGATCTCGACTAACTCTCGTCGAGATGGAGTAAGGTGTGGTCGAGGATGGCTTGCTGGTGGTGTCGAGGACTCCTCCTCAGCATGGACTCGGACAAACGCGGTGCTGGTCCTCGATCTCGACTAGATCTCCTCGAGATCGAGTAAGGTTGTCCTCGGCGTCTCCGTCCTCGGCTTCTCGACTTGTCTCAACCCGTCGACTCCGGTCTCGGTGCTCTCTAGTGTAGTCGATCTCTACTAGCTGTACTCGAGATCGAGTAGGGTCTCTGGAGTCGGGTTGCTCTGGCTCAGTTTCTCGATCAGTGCTCGGTCGACAAGGTCTGTGCTCGGACACCTTCGTCGAGGTCGAGTAGGCTTACTCTAGACCGAGTAACCTAGGCTCCTTGCTTGCTTTGACTGGTTCTGCTGTATCTTGGCCTTGGACTTCTGTAGTTGATTCCCGAGCTTTTCTGACCTTCCTTAGAATTGCTGTAAAATGCCTCGAATTCTGCGAAATTAAACAGAAACTGGTGTAGATTCCATATATTGCGAATAAGTATAAACTACATAGAGTCTGTACTATCTTAGCCCAAACAATTGAAATGTATGTAGAAATCGAAATAAAAGTTACTGTAAAATATGACAGATTAGGCTCGCAACATTATTTCATTTCAAAGCATTTGAAATGAACACTAGGTGATTGATTCACTAAGTGTAAGAGGATTGTACTAGATAGCATAGAGAGGTGGGGCTCTTCTAGATTGGTCTAGGACTCCAAGGGAACGAGAGTTGACTAGATTGCAATTGTATAGGAGAGAGGCTTCTCAGTGAGCTACTAGGATCCTAAGTATTGTGAATCAATAAAATCCGGTTGAATCCTAGGGTTGTGGAATAACCCTAGGCGGGGACGTAGGCCAAGTTCGTGTCGAACCTCGTAAACAACTCATCGAGTCCTTTACTTTATTGCTTTACCTTATTTCCGCACTTGGTTCGAATTGTTTAACTTTGTGATTCAGGTTTTCAGAGAAAAGACTAAGTCTAATCTCAAAGGGTTTTGCACGAGCTTCAAAAGTCTTGAGACTATCTGCGAAAAACCGGCATACTCTATTCAACCCCCCTTCTAGAGTATTTCCATATTACTTAGTTTTATATTATCGAACCTTCAAGGAGTTTAGCATCAAAGATTTGGGTCTGCTCAGTTACTTTCTGGGGTTGGAAGCTTCCTACATGCCAAATGGCATTGCTCTTACTCAAAGGAAATTTACTCAAGAGCTTCTTGCTGAGGTTGATCTTCATAATCTTTCAGCTGTTTGCACACCCCTTCCTCTCTAGTGCAAGCTTCTCCCAGATTCTGGCACACCTCTTACTGATCCATCTGTGTACAGACGTCTCATTGGCAAGTTAAACTTCCTAACTCACACTAGACCTGACTTATGTTTTGCTGTCCAGACATTGAGTCAGTTCATGTAGGCTCCCTGTTCTGATCATCTTGATGTTGTTCATCATACACTGAGATATGTTCAAGGCACTTTGGGTTGTAGGATCCTTCTTAATGGATGCGACAATCCCGTGCTCAGTGCTTACTCGGATTCTGATTGGGCTTATTGCCCTTCCACTCGAAGCTCAGTCACAGGTTATGTTCTTCTTCTTGGCTCTTCCCCAATCAGCTGGAAATCTAAGAAACAATCAGTAGTGTCTCGGAGTTCAGTTGAAGCCGAGTATCGTGCAATGGCCCAAGCCTCTACAGAAGTCACTTGGCTTGTTCGTTTACTTCATGAGATGGGTGTTCAATCTCTGCAACCAGTGACCTTACATTGTGAGTCTTTGTGACAATAACTCTGCTATTCAGATTGCTCGCAACCCTGTCTTCCATGAGAGGACAAAACACATCGAAATTGACTTTCACTTTACTCGTGACAAGGTCCTTGAAGGGTTAATTCAACTCACCTACATTCCTACTACCCAACAACTTGCAGATGTGTTAACCAAGACTCTTCCATCAGCTCAGCAACGTCTCCTTTTGTCCAAGCTTGGCATGTACCGCCCCAAGCTTGAGGGAGGCTGATGAACACTGCACTTAGGCTGATGTTAGAGCTTGTACACATGACTGTATTTTGGTTGTTAGAAGTAGTTACAAGTTGTTACTCCTTCCTAATTGTAGCTCTATAAATACTCAGCACATTGTGTAATAAAAATCAATTGAGTTTTTTCCCCAAATTCATCCTCTTTATCGATTATAGCACAATTGGTATAGTTTTATAGATAAGTTGCATCTTTATCATTTTCTATTTGAAGTTCGAAATCTATGCTTTTCGATCTGTCAATTATGCAGATTCACGAATTCGAGCTCGGATAGAAGGTGCAAAACGGAGATGCTAGTGCCCTTAAGCTGAGAAGATACTTAGGACGGCTTGACGATGAAGAGAAGAAGACTCAAGAAGGAGCTAAAGAGGAAGCCAAGTGATGAGATGAAGAAAACATGAAGGATGCACATGCAACGCTCGTGGAAAATGATCTGGCGCCTGCCGATGTTGGAACCCGCATGCAGAGTGCTAGCGTCCGCTGAGAGCGGCACCCGCTGGACCTGCGGCGGCGCCTGCTGATATAGAATAACCATATGGAGTTGGATGCTTATCCGACGGAGATTTATTTTTATCTTTTGGAGATCCTTTGCTTGGCCATCAAGCACAATACTCTAGGGTTTTCAACCACTTTTGAGCCCTATAAATACCATAGAGATCCAATATCTTAGTTCATCTTTTGTTAGTTTTTCGAGGTAAGCCATGCTCGACTAACATCCTTTATAGTTTCACTTACATTTCAAAACTTGGTTAAGGATATGTGATGGTTGTTGCTTTTATTTATATTTGAGTTATGCCTTACGATTATTTCAATTCTCTTTGTTCTGATATTGCTTATGCGCTGTTGATTTATCTTACTTGGACACTAGGATAGATTTGCATCATGCTAGGATTATAGCTTCATTCCGCTAATGCGGGCCTTAATCCATAAGTAGCAACAATGTCATGTACGTAGCGACGGGTATGAACTCATGATATTATAGGAAAATTGACCGGTAAGGGTTATCTTTTTTAGTGGAAGCGATACTTGAACGTGACACCCCAGGTACGAAGTCAATGAGACAGGAGAGATGATGTTTATTTAATTGCTAGGTGTTAGGGACTTATTTCCACTCAGCTCCCATGCTAGAGTTTAGGAATTTAGAAGGTATTATCGACAAGCCTATTTAGTTATGTGCTTAAACCAACCCTAGAGTAATTGCAAATAGATATTCATGCATAACAACCCGATGATCATGGAATTATAATTGTTGTGAATGTGAGTAAAACTATATCATCATCACTATTGCTCTTTACCAATCATTGCTAGTTTAGTTTCTTTTTATTGCTTTCTTTTACATTGCCTCATTACTTTGGTTACTTTGCTTTGCAAACACATATAAAAAGTTGTAAGTGCTCTCTGCGGGATCGACCCCCTACTTTTTTTTAAACCACGATGTTTAACGTCCACCAAATTTTTGCCGTCGTTGTCGACAAGCGCCGATTTTTTTAATTGTGTTTGTTAGAATGGTGTGCGCCATCTTGTATGGTTCACACTCGTTCTACTAATCAATTTATAGTGCCTTGTGATCCAGAGATAGAAAAGACCCTATTCAGAAAACAACATTCAAGCAAAATGGCACTTGACAAAGAACCAAGGAGGACACGTTCCAATAATTTCAACCCAAAGAATTAAAATTTTGAAACAAACATAGACCCGCTCTTACTTGAAACATGAATGAGACCGACCCAAATACCGATCTGAAAGGCCAAAACTCGAATGAGACCCACCCGATTTGACCGAAAACTCGAATGGGTCCAACCCGATTCAGACCGAACCCCGACTAATCTGAAATTTTTTTTTACCGAATCTGGCCCGACCCGACCCGACCAAACCCGACGTAGAAATTTTGACCGATTTGACTCGACTTATCACTGACTCGACCCGAATATGATCGACCTGAACCCGACCGAGTAACCCGAATTGCTAGCTCTAGCAAGGAGTGTGTCGAAACAAATAGTGGCATCATTGGAGCATTGTGATGAGAGTCAGGGGACCCGATAGATAACCTATTTTCCATGATTGTCTGCAGGCTTTCAGGCAATACCAAAGAGTGTTTCTAACAAGCTACTACATTGAAGCTTGCAAAGAGACCTTCTAGATGATGGAGAAATACAATGGTGGTACCTGTCGATCTGATCGCTCGCGAACGCTCCTTAGTGGCTCAGTCAGCCCTCATCCCTCCGTCCTGAAGGCGCTCCGCCCTTAGTCAACCCTCGTCTCTCCGTCCCTTGTGCTCGCTATTCCTTTGTGCTCGTCATGCGGCCCTAGCGTTCTTCTTCTTCTTCCGTATCTTAATTTTCCCTTTTAGATCTAGGTTTGTTTTTGAAATACCCCAAAGTATTTTTGGGTATTCCTATTTTAGTTAAGTAAATGAATAAGGTTAAAATTTTAAAATAAAAAAAAATATAAGATTTTTTTATGGAATATTTATCTTATATTTTGGTTCTTATTATTTCGAACATAAAATTTGGTTGGCTATTATGATTTCAAGAGTGAAACTTATTTTAACTAAGATAAAGCATTACTTTTGTTTTATATAATAAAGGTTGATGTGATTTCTTCGTTTTATTCTTTTATTTGAGGGACTACTTAAATTATTTCAATACAAAATAAGTATAATTTATGATCCGAGTTATTCTATTAACATATCTTCTAATTAAAAGGTAGGAATGAATTTATTATTCTAATAATATAATAAATTTTATTATAAAGTTTGAAACATTACAAGAATTAATTTGAAATAATTATTTAAATAAAAGAACATATCATAATTTAATATATATATATATATATATATGTGATTTTATCTTTTATTATATTTATTTTCTTTTACCTTTGTGTGTATACATATATTCTTTTGTTTTATTGAACCGGATGAACCGGACCAAATAAAGTAAAAAAAAAAAAGACGAACCGGGTTCGGCGGAACCCATCTTATGCCTCCTCCTTTTATGTTGAACGCAGGGACATGGCTTTAATGATGATTTTTAATCTTTGAACGTTTCACCTTCAAAACGTCCCCATTAAGTGCTAATCAATTTCAACTTATCATCAACGTGGACAAATCTTGAATTAATGCACGAATCCATCATCAATTGCATCCAAATTCATAAACCCTAAGATTTGGGATCCGAAAAATTGATATGGAAGATAAGTCTAAAACGCTCAATTGATTGTATGAATTGAATACTCTCTTTTATACCAATTCAATGAGACATTAACTTTGTGGTTCTGTTCACTTTTACAAGCCCGAATTATACACTACATGAAAAATGGGCCAATTTCGACGCTTTTAATGGCCATTCTCGACGCCATAAAACGTCGAAAAAATCAATTTCGATGCTTTAAGAAAGCGTCGGTAATTTTTGCATCACAAATGGTCACCAGTCCGTTTCGACGTGAATTTGTGTCGGGACCTATTTCGACGCTTAAAAGCGTCGAGATTGGAATGCCATTTTCGACACCCTAGAGCGTCGAAAATGGCTTATTTAATATTTACCTTCCAACCAATCTTGACACCTTATGCTGTTGAAAATGGCTTACGAGTGTTTTACTGTCAGCAAATTTCGACGCCCTATGGTGTCGAAATCGGCACACATATATATTTTTTTATTTTTTTTTATTTTTTTTCTTTCTCCCCTGTTGGCATATATGTGTATATGTCACTGCTCCATAGAAAAATAACCAAAGTCTTGGAGAAAACGATTCTTTCATTGAAACATTGTCTAACAAATTCTAATAAGTTAACAATTAGAAACTTGGTTTCCACAATATACTAATCATGCATAAGTATCACAACTTAAACTATTTGGATCAACAACGTACAAAAAGTAGTTGAGCTGCAGTTTCAGTTTGTTTCCCATATGAAAGATAATATGAGTAGCTAGATGATCTGCTCTATCCTCCATTTTAGGGATCTTTCCTCTGTTTAGTATCAGCAACAAAAAGGAGTACTTAAGCTCATCCTAGAGATTGCAAAGAACGGGAACCCTATTTTGACCTGAGAGAAACACCAACCAGCCAAGGGTCAGATCCACATGAATTTACTGATTGCAAAGAACAACAAAAAAGGGTGTGAATTTTTTTCATTAGGCACATGCATTTTGCATTTAATGATGTCCATGCCAAAATATTTATCACCCAAACCTCAGAAAACAATGAACCTGAAAAAGGGAAATATGAAATAGATCCAAAATTTCTATTCATTCCGAGCACAAGGCGATGGACCAGTGTGCAGTGTGGCTGGTTTCTTGGTTCTTAACATAATCCCATAATTCCCCTCTTTCATTCGAATAATCTGTGATCCTTTTATTTTCATTTCTTGGTTCTTAACAAAACCGAGCCAGTGGACAATGTTAAAGGATTAAGATCATACAGAAAAAGAGAAACTCACCTCAGAAAACGAGAAACTGGCTTGAGTGAGATACTTACTTTGGCCTATAAAACATTAAGATTTCACAATGAAATTACACATGTAATGGAAGATTGAGATACTAGTATGATATTGCTCACTTATTACTTCATCATGACAGTACTTTATAAGCTTTAAGATTACAACTTATACCTCTTAAAGGGATATTAGTCACATTTGATACATGCTTTCCTCCGAATCACCACTAGTAGAAGCGACCTTAATACAAAAACAAAAAACAAAAAACAAAGGAGGTTAGAAATGGGAGGAACCGAAATTGGATTAGGAAATATAAAACGAATCATTATGAAAATAAATAGAACCTGAGAATCAGCCACGTCCAATGTAGGAGCCTCCATACACTCTTCAACTCTACCGGTACGAATTGCATCTAGAGCTTGTAGCATCATTTAGTTAGATTGATCTACCTTTGCTCGAAGCTCTTGATTTTCCATTTTCAAGCTTGTTATAGCAGCTCCATTCTCCACCTCCATCTTTGTTAATTTTGATTTCAAATGCTCTACTTCCATAGAATTGTTCATGCTCGCGCACCACCGCTTGTTTGTCTCAAGAAAAAGGACATCCCAAAAATGTCACTTTCTTTCACTCCTAACCCAAATCCGACTGGCCTCGTAGGTTTTAGATCTTCATACATAAGCCTCTCAAACATGGCATTTTCAATTTCCACTTTAGCTTTTGACGAGCCCGATTTTTTAAGATGTTCTTTAACTTGTTCATTTGCTTTCACCTAAAATCATATGAAAACATAATAGTATAAGCAATGCTTGAATTACATGAAACAATCACTCACACATTACAACAACAGCAACAATTAGATTCATATACACATGAAATTAAACCAAAAATTGGAAACCAGAAGCATAAAGCAAGAGGAACAACGCAGCAGGAGGCCGAGTACTACAGATTCTTTTTTTCCCTTCTCTTTCATCAAGGAGCGTTACGAGGCTATTAAAATGTCATCAGTGGCAACACTCACCATAGCTAGTATTCTGCCCTTAGTATGTTGGTGCAGTTTTATGGACCATTTTTAGTTATTTTCTAACTTTTTGAAACTAGAGAGAGATATTTTTCCCCTGAAGAGGTATTAAAATACATACCAAGAACTCCGATGAAATTGTATTATCAACAAACCCTCCGTCATGTTTGGTATGAGTCAATTTGAAAAACTCTAGGTGGCTAGGTTATCTTCCCTTTGATTCCACCTTCAATAAATTAAACAAAAAAAACATTATACTCATCATTGACAAAAATTTATATTAAATAAATAATAATATGTATAAAATTAGAGTAAATTGCAACTAATATCCCAACCTTTAGGGATAGTTGCTTTTAATACCCTAACCTTGTAAAATTTCACAAAATATCCTAACATATACCATTAGTTGCACTTAACACCCTGGATGACATTCTTAAATTTAAAAAATTACCCACATCATACAAAAATTACAAAAAATCAACCGTATTCATAAAATATTTTCAATAAACTCCTAATATATTTCAAAATTTGAAATTAAAAAAATCTCTTACAATTTAAGCCCAGCCAACCCACCATCCAAAAATAATAATACTAACAAGTATATAAAATCTATTCCTTTAAAAATAGAATATAATTATTTTAGCATTTACTCATTTAATATTTTAATATAATTACTCAAAATAATTAATTATTTATCTTAAACATAATACTTTTACAAAAATAAAATAATGTAGATTTTAATAAATAAATGGTATGAGATATTTTAATATAGATGTCGTTTGAATTTTTGACACATTTTTTAAGGAGCTAAAAACTATATAAAATATCAATTTTTTTTATTAATTTTTTAATATAATATAAATACTTATTGATAATAAGTATCATATTATTGAAAAAAACTGTTTAAAAAGTTAATATTTTATATAGTTTTTAGCTCATTAAAAAACATGCCTAAAAGTCAAACGATATCTATTTCTAGAAATAATATACAGGGAATATATAGATGTACAAATCGGCATGTATCGAGACAAAATTATATAAATTCAGATTTTAATTATAATGTATGTTTTTTTAGATAAATAAATAATTACTTGATTGATTATATTAAAATTTTAAACGAGTAGATGTTAAAGTAATTATATTATATTTTAAAGGAGTATATTTTATATATCTACTATAGTTATTTTTGGATGGTGGGTCGGGTGGGGTTAAATTGTAAGAGATTTATTTAATTCTCATTTTTTTTTAAAATGTATTAGGGGTTGATTGAAAATATTTTATGAATATGGGTGATTTTGTGTAATTTTTGTTTGATGTGGGTAATTTTTTTATTTTAGAAACTCATTTAGGGTGTTAATTGCAACTAATGATATAGGTTAGGATATTTTGTGAAATTTTACAAGGTTAGGGTATTGAAAGCAACTATCCCTAAAGGTTGGGATATTAGTTGCAATTTACCCATAAAATTACACATAATGAAAATCATACAAAATCAGCCCTTTTATTAGCATAACTAGTAGAACTAGTGATGTGCACGTGACTTTTGGATGATTTTGCCTCTTTTTCTTGTTTGGATTGTTCCTATAGTAACCATCACATAAATAGTTAGAAAATGCAAAAATTGGTGTGCAAAATTGAGAGCTTTATTCAGGACATAAGTGAGCTTTAATGTAACTTATCTTGAAAGGAGTGAGCTTTTGGTAAACTGCTTCTTAATGCCTCATTCGGAAAATGGGAATAAACTCGGGATTAAATGAATAAGTACCTTACTTTCTTCTGAATACCAATAATCAACCAAACGTATCCATTGGTTAAGCTCTTGTCCATCAGGCACATCCTTGTAGATTTCCTCCTTTTCTCTATCCTTTGGGTTAAATTTTTTATCCTTCAAAGCATGTTTGTACTGCCTCAAATGTTTGGAAACACGCATGAGGATTGCCTTGTTATATGTGTCTTCGTCTGGGATAAGAAACTTAGACGGCAAAAAAAAGTAATTAATCGCCATATGACATAAAATAAACAATGTAAATCCAAATAAATTTCAAAACATAAGATACTAACTCGAACTAGTTGAATAATCTCAGCTTTAAATTGATCGTGAATGTCATTCCATGTCTTCTCTCCAATGGCGCATAATCTCTTATTTCTGGCCAAAGATCCAAGGTATTTGACTAAAATATAACCACCTTTGCGTATTGGTTGGTTGAGGTGATTGAAGTTGACAATGCATCTGATCCCAACATCAAGGGTGTCTGTATTGCGAGCTTGTATCGGTCCACTCAACTTCATACGCTTTCCTTCCCTATCTATTTACACAATTGCAAATCAACAAACATATAAGAAAGTAAGAACACATTAAGCTACAATGCAATTTGAGTTGAAAGATTTCAGAAAAGGTATGTTTCCTTTCTGTTGACAGATTTCAGTTGCAACTGTTTATCCATTAAGAGTCTTAGAGCAGGGGATGATGAGCTTACGAGTTCGAAAACATGGAAAAAGAAATGTCAATCATCTAATAAAATGCCTAAGTCACTCACCAATAATCAAAACCTCTTCATGTTCATCAAAATCTAGCTCATCAGGCCAATCTGATTGTAGATTTGTTTGCTTTACACGCCGAACTCTAGCCCGCATGGCTTTAGTTTGTTTGCCACTTTCATTTTCATTCTCCACTGGCTCACTATTGGCTTCTCTAACCGGCTCTTCCATGTGAGCATTGATATTAGATGAAGGTGCACTAGCTGGTCCCATGAGTAATTTACCCTTCATTGGTTTGGGAGGCCTAGCCTTTTTTGTTTCTTTATCTTTTCCATGATGTGTCAAATGGCCTTGTGCATTTATCCTTTTCTCTTTGCTAAGAATATGAGGAATACTTGTTGAATGGGCACTTACACTTGTCATTCTCTCTTTGCCATAGGAGCCTTGAAGATGTCTTGAATGGGCATCTCCACTTGTTGAATGGGCACTTACACTTTTCATTATCTCTTTGCCATGGGAACCTTGAAGATGTCTTGAATGGGAATCTCCACTTGTTGAATGGGCACTTCCGCTTGTCATTCTCTCTTTGCCATGTGAACCTTGAAGATGAATTGAATGGGCATCTCCAGTTGCTCCTATCTCTCTACCATGATTACCAAGAAGTGTAGGTGAGCTAGCTGAATAGGCATCTCCGCTGTCTTTCCTTCTCACTCTGACATCTCCAACTGAGCCCGACTCTAGTACTTGATCGTGAATAGTTTTTGTTCTTTTGCTTCTATAGCTCATTTCAAAACAAGAGAAATGGGTAATCTTGTCCTGCATTACCAAGCAAAGTCACATTACCAAGCAAAGTGATATATGCATCTGAACTTTTACAGTATTTCATAACTTAAAACAGAAATGTCATAAACTATATATTTATAAGCACCTAAGATATCATAAACTATATATTTATAAGCTAAAATGAAGACGAACCTTGTTTGCAACAGATGATTTCCAGACAAGTGCCAATGTCAGCAAAGAGTTATCTTGCAGGCAAAAACTATATAGAAAGGGGGACATAAGTACTTAAAACATGAATTTCATAGCATTTATACGTTAGCAATAAATCTATACTTAGCACAAGAAATTTTAACATGATGCATATCTGATTGGTTTATTGATACCTTACAAAAAGTAACAAGCTCAAATAAAATAAAGAACCCGAATGGGATTTCACAACTAAAGCATAACATTGCCCAAATCAAACAAATCTCTAGGTTTTGTCTTGATCACATGAAACCAGTCTTTATGCATCTCATCTTCCACGAAAAAGACTTCTTTAGCTTGAGATGGAAATATAAACGGAACATCTTTCAACAATCTACCCGTATGCATCAACTTAGAGAAATTGACACAAGCACCTCCATTGGCATATGTCCTGACACCCTTGTTTATGTCCACCCAATCACAGCGAAATACAATGACTTTGTAGACCCCATAATAGTCCAGCTCATATATATCAGTTATCTTCCCATAATATACTTCCCCATCAGCTTCCACAATAACTCCTGAATTTTGTGTCTTTCGAAGATGTTCTCGCTCGACAGTGTGAAACTTATAGCCGTTAATCATAAAGCTTTGAATCTTTTGACAGATCTATTCACACCACCTGCCAAAGCCTTTCTCAGTTTTCCATCATCATTGTCATCAATTATATCATGCACCTATACATACATAAATAAAAACACATAAAAACACTTAAAAAATTCATAACAGACTAAACAATTTCGAAGGTTAATTATGAACAAATTAACCTTGTTTTGAAGCCATTCAGAGAGTTCATTTATAACCCAATCATTCTTAATACTTTCGTTCACCCGAACTCTTGGATTTTGTTGTTGCTTTTGATGAATGAATTCACTAGTGTTGGGAAAAAAGAGGTTAGATTCATGTATGTATATAATCCGTGACAGTAAACTGAGCATAAATAAAGCATGGAGAAGGAGAACTTGATCAATCGTGTCCAGTCAGGGATGGAGGGAGAGAGGAACATACATATGACACAAACAAAGAGGGAAGACATACGTGGATCTCGAATTGCCTCTAATCTCCTGATTTCGCCTCCAAACCCTTGATTTGAGTCGTATCTCGAATCGCCTCCTTGTGATTTTGAACCTCCTGATCTCGAATTGCCTCCAATATCTCGGATGTGGATCTCGAACAGAGAGGGAAGACGGATACCTCCTCACCTCCTAATTTCCTGATTTGGATCTAGTCCGAAGAGACGAACCTCAGTCGATCTCGAACCTAGAGGGAAGTCGAAGGGAGAGAAGAACAAGAAAGGAGAGACAAACCTGCTCAGACTTCAGGTGGCCGTCTCCGGTGGGCGGTGGGAGGCCGTCTCCGGTGGGCGATGGGTGGCCGTCTCCGATGGGCACAATTAGGTTTTTTCGGAAGTGTGAAGCAGAGAGGGACAAGAGAGTCGGGAAGAGTGAGAGTGAATGCCGTTCCGTCTCCGTTTGGTTAAATTTTTTAGTTAAGCCATTCTCGACGCTTTAGGACGTCGAGATTTTTGTCAATTTTGACAGCTACAACTGTAAAAAAAAATTCGACAGCTCAAAACGTCGAAAATTTTCGACGCTTTTTAAAAGCATCGATAATTACACACTTTTCCCGTAGTGTATAAAGTCTCTCAACGTTTTCGGGCCCTAACTCACCACCATTGTAATATCCGAGCTTTTAAACTACCACATCGCGTTCAAAACACTTCAAGGAACGTTTCCCTTCCCAAAAGTTGGCCAAATTCTTGCCAAATTCGAAAACCCCAATTTCGGAATTCCCCTTCGCCGGAGCCTCCCTCGGCGCCACCACAAGCCATTGCCGGAGCCACTGGAGTCCGGAGGTAGGTCCTCATCTCCACGAATCCATATCCACCGATCGTGTCTCATTCTGTGAAATATTGAAGCCGCTACGCCTTGCCGAAGTGTCGACGAATTCGCGCCGGGAAATTCCTGTGAAGTTGCTGCGTCGGGCGATAGGTTGAAGGAGGTCATTTACGAAAAACCTCCCAAACTCTCAGTTTTGGTAAAATATGTCCCTAGTAGATTTAAAAATTGACGCCCATTCTCTCAAACAAGCTTTCTCAACAAACATGTAATTCGCTAACTCGGACCTAAACATGACTAACATGAACATGACTATACTTGAGGTACATCTTCATCTTTCCTCTTACAACTTTTATCCAAGACCCTATCTATTATTTTGAAAAGCAACTGCATAGGAACTTTCTGCACTTTATAAAGATTAATTGAAACAAAACACTCGATCTCTATTAATTATTGAAAGAGATATATGTTTCAGTTATTATAATTAGCTAGCTGAATTGAGGTCAGAATTTACATCTAAGTTGTTTCACTTCATCAAGTCTGAAATTTTCACATTGGCCATTTCATGAATGATGCCTTTTTTTTACAATAGGCAAACAATAGAATGCCCTAGCAACGCAGGGTACATTCTTAATCATCCTTAAGGATGATGTTAATAAGTTCTCCATGCAAGGGGAGAGTTGACAAATTACACATCTCTCTAGTCTTAGCAAAAACACAGAAGGTTCATTTTTTATCATCCTTAAGGATGATGTTAATAAGTTCCCCGGGGAGAGTTGACAAATTACATATCTCTTTAGTCTTAGCAATACAATCAACTGCTGCATTTGACTCTCTGAAACAATGTCAGAATTCAATTTTTTCAAAACTTCATTTCAGCAGATTGATCTTCTCAATGATTCTGCAGATTTCACAGTCGACCTTAGAGTGGTCATTTATCGCCTCTACGACTTTGAGATCTTCTTAGTGGTTATGAATGATGCCTTTCTTTGTGCATAACACCTCATAGAATCTGTAGCCATCTTCATTTAACGCAAATGCATCTGCAATCAATAAAGACATCTCATATCAGAAAAGATGAACCTTTGAAGGACAATGAAACAGTAAGGCTGAGCATGTTTTTTGTTCCAGTTAGATGATGAATGAATAATGAAAATATGTCTAATATAAGTCCTCCAACTGTCAGCCAAAACCCTAGATTTGATAGACAGATTTTCCACAAAGATAGAATTGGGCCGCGTTGCGCATATCCGAAAACTAGGAAACCGACGGGCACCGCTTTAAAACCGGTCGCTTTGACAGCTTCGGTAGACTGAAGTTGTAATGCACTTTCTGGAGTCGGTGTTTGTCCGATTGACGCATATGAATATGAATGGGAAAGATCTTTTCAAGGAGTACAACTCTCATAAAGACCTCAGAAGCTAATTCCAACTTCTCAGAACCGTAAACATGGGATTTCTCCATGTTTTTTCGTTTCTGCTCTCGTTCTTGTGCTCCTTAGCTTCCCAAATCGCTTTCTAACCCTTCCTTAACTTGTTCCTTGATCTTTGGACATCCTCCTTTGTCTCTCCCAAGCTCCTCACCATGTATGCACTACGAATCTGCATAAATCCAATAAAATAGCGTAGTTTTTGAACTTCACCACTAAAAGTGCATAATGTGCAATTAACCATAAAACATGATTATATGACAATGAAATGCATCTAAAACCATCCTATAATGCCTACTAATATATGCCTTATCAGAGAGGCGTGTGCGAGAGAGAGAGAGAGAGAGAGAGAGAGAGAGAGAGAGAGAGAGAGAGAGAGAGAGAGAGAGATGGCCCTGCTAGGTCCAACTCCGAATTCCGACAATTCAACCTAAATCACGACTCTTGGAAAATCCAACTTGAAATTTCAAATAGTTTCCAAATGACACACGAGACGCTAAGTTTTCAAATCCGAAACTCGATACCGGAAAGAAGACCCGTCAAACTCAAATTTAAAGGATGCCGAAATCATTTCAAAGAATTTTCAAAATAGCAATTTGCTCGGGAACGGATTTTCAAAAGCTTTCCAAATTCGGAAATTAAATAATAATAAAAAAATTTGGTCTTTACATTCATCCACCTCTACAAACAAGTCTCTTCACCGAGACTAAAACCTTCAAAATCGAGCAAAACCTCTCAACTTCAAACCATTCAAAACCTTTCAAATCCAAGTTAGTCTTTTTCCATAGTCGTTCAAAATCCCTCAACCCCAAGTCAGTCAATCAAAACCAGAACTCGAGAGGTGGAGGCATCCACCTCTAAGGGTTAATCTCATATTTTCTTCCTAGTTTACAGAGTCAGATCAATCTGTCGGTCTCAATTCAAGCAAGGATCATAAGCCATCAAGATGCATAATCATAAACCAGCTCATCTCCAACTGTACATCATACGACAAGTCCCAAAACACATACCATCATAATGCCAACAAGGTCTCATAACATCTCTACATCATACCATAAGTCATAATATGCATCTCAAAGCATGCTAAAATTCATAACAAGGCATCAACATCATACTACGAGTCACAAAAGTATCTCTACATCATACTGAAGACATAGCAAGACCATCATTGAACCTTCATAGCTATTCACGCAAGCACACATGTCAAGAGATCAATGTATTATTTATTATGGAGTTAGTACGTCACCACAATTCAGATCTCACTATCGCATATCAACACTGCAATCATAGTAGGACAAGTCTTAACAGGGGTTTTCATTTAACGCATAAATTCACATAGTCGGCTCATCAACCTATCCAAATTCCATCCAGCATCTTCATAACAGGTTTTATCATATCAATCATTGGTATTGCAAAGGTAGTCATATCTAAATTTTCATCATAAGGTCAACGGACCAAAAACCATTACCAACACCTCAACATAAACAAGATCATGCTGTTAAGATTCAGAAAAATGGAAGGTCAAGCAGTATATCAATCATCAAAACATCAATATATTCACCAAATATCCTCTCAAGTCATTACAGTGCCATATAACGATCATTTAGCAATCAGACATCATTATCTCAAATATACAAGTCATATTCATATTCCAAGTCATATTCATTATTTAACATATTCATAATCATGCTCATCAACCATGCAATATAATATCATGCTTTCACATAGCAACACATTATACCTCATAATTCATATATCTTATCACAACACATCATAACATTCTTCTAAAACAACGTACGTAGAAGGATAGCAATGCCTCAAGATATCATGCCAGTGCATATCAACAATTCACACCATCAAGAAAATTTTCACATCAACACTACTCAAAATAAAACGCAATCCCCACTCACTCGCCTCCACTCTCAAGACAAGATCAATCCTCATCTAGACTCACCAACATTAACTCAGATAACATCCCCTGAAAGAAATCCTAATTCATTTTGTTACTCTAATCTCACTCCTCATTCCACCAAGCTCTCTCACACACAACCCTTATTTCTAACCTCACACCCGAGTACCCTCTCCTACCATGTCCCCAATACTCACAACCCTCACGAAACACCCAGACCCGCAAAGCGCCGTCAGGAAGGACCACTTGTGCCGACGCCGACCGGAGAGGGGCGAAGCCAAACGACCGACGGATAGGCGGCGCCACCAGCCCTGCGACGGAAACACCACCCCAGAATGAAGTAGGCAAAAGGGCGAGAGGCAACTCTAGTTTGCAGCGAATGCCACAAAAATGTCGGCGAACCCCGAATAGACAAACTGAATATTGCAATCGAAGGTCGGAGAGCCGAAAACAACCAAAATCCCGGTCGAATGGAGATTTGGGTGGAGGGTTCGAAGTTAGGGTTACATACCCACCCCAAATTGAGACCGAAACTCACCAAGGTGAGGTCAACCGACCACCACTAGGCTAGGAACGAGACCGAAAAGGGGCGACAAGGTCCGATGGAAGGGTAGAGCGGAAGATCTGAATAAATTTAGGTCGAAGGAAATGAGATTTGGGGGCGCGTGGCCCCTTAGACCATGTGCAACCATGGGTTTTACTTACCTTATAGGTCTTAAAGGGTAAACCCATGGTTGTAAGCCAAACCTTAAGGGAAGAGGTTGGAAGGGGTTACCCCTTCCCACTAAGGTAACCTCTTCCCTTTTATTTTTATTTTCTCTTTATTTTTTTAAACACACAAGTGAGCCACTACTTGTTATTTATATTTTTTTAAACACACAAGTGAGGAACAAGGTAACCTCGTGGTTGCAAGGGTAACCTCTAAAGAAGAGGTAGAAAAAGTAGAAAATAATTTAGAGAAAAAAATATATGAAGTGACAAATTATAATAAGAGGATAAAAATTAAAAAGGGAAAGAGGTAACCTCATGTTGCACATGCTCTTAGGACCAACCTATACTTCTCCAAAATATGGGTTTTTATGGTGTTTCCTAAGATGTTACATTAATGAAATAAATATGAATTGATGTCTATCCAAAGTTGCATGTATTTTTTTTTTTTAATAAAAAAACTATTTTTCAAAAGATTCAAAGTACGTTTCTTAATGTACTGTCATGTTTTCTTTGGTTATCATATTGATAAATATTTTATGCATTTCAATTGTTATATACTCACTCTCTTCACTCTTCATTAATAAGTGTCGTTTGACTTTTCGACACGTTTTTTAATGAGCTAAAAGCTATATAAAATATTAGTTTTTTTTATTAATTTTTTTAAATAATTTTAAACTTATAACAAATATGTATAAAATTATTTAAAAAAACCAATTAAAAACTTTATAATTTATATAGTTTTTAGCTCCTTAAAAAACGTGTTAAAAAGTCAAACGTCACTTATTTCTAAACGGAGGTAGTATTATTTTGTCGCAGGCATATGAAAACGAGATTTTTTATCTGGCAAATATAAGTCAAGCACCCTTGCCGCTATTGTGGTAAGTATTTTGCGACAGATAACACAATGGTTGAGGAGATCCTAATTTATGAACATTTTGAGATGTAACCTTTCTTTTGCAAACAGAATTTCATTGATCTTGCTGGAAGTGAGCGTGCATTATAGATCTTATCGGTTGTCTCGCAACTAAAGGTAGGTTCACATATAAATCGAAGCTTAATTACCCTAGGAATTGTGATTTGTATAAAGTAAATTGATTATCATTGTTTTTTTACCGTTATCGCAACGGTGAAAAACCCACCGTACCTATGCGGTGGTTTTTTTTTACCGTTGTCTTAACAGTAACAAAACCCATCATATAGGTATGCGGTGAGTTTTCAAAAATTCATCAAACCCGGTGGGTTTTCAAAAATTCATCAAACCCACCACATACATATACGGTGGGTTTTGAATATGTTCCAACCATTCGGATTTCGCCATAACGGACTCCGTTATACCCTAATCCAACGCATGTATATGCGGTGAGTCGACATACGGTCAACACACCCACGTATGCGGTGGGTAAGAGGAAAATGTGATTAAGCTACCGCATAGGTATACGGTGGCTTTACGGTGTAAATAGTACTCCCTCATTTCGTATATAAATAACGTTGTGGCATTATACACACAAATTAAGAAATGAAAATTCTGATTCAAGATGGTACCGCTGGAGAGACATGATTACATGTAATTAATGCTACAAACCGCATCCTCAACTTTTAACTCCAAATTGGAGAAAATCCTGGCCCAAGCTTGGCCCAAACGGCTGCACCTTTTCATTCTTTTCATTATTACGGTTAATTAATGGACAACCCTCTCTCCAGCTTTCAACTCAAAATTAGAGAGTACTCCGCTTAATTAGAAAGAAGAGCTTGGAAGGGCAAAACGTCAATTAATTAGATAAACTAATGAAACCTCAAAACGTCTTTTATATACGAACGGAAAGAGTAAAAATTAACGGTGAATTTATCATCACCTTTTTTTAATCTTTAACTTGCACCTTTGATTATCTAGGCAATGATTAACATGTATCTAGAAAACAATTAAAATGTATTTAGACAATGCTTATTAATTAACAGGTATAAGTGTATAACGGTTCTAGATACTTGGACAACAATTAAATAATGTAGTATTTAGACAACGGTTAATTATAACAAGACAATCCTTACTTCCTTAGTCCCCTAAATGTGGTGAAAACATTTTATGAAAGTTACATTGACCGTTAGATTTAGTGCATCAACGGTTTACAGCCCTCCCATTGTGTAAAGTCTAAACTGCCCATCAGAAGTTGAATTTAAAAATATTCATTTTTTTGTTTAGGGGCACCTTTCGGTAATTTCATCTAATGGCTAACTATGCTCTGCCCTCCCGTGTCTTCCCCTATTCACCTCTCTCTGTCTCTCTCATTTTGCAGCTGCTTCTCCGGATATCACCTGTCGTCGGAGCCACTTCTTATCTTTCTACTGTTCTCCCCTCCCTCGCGGTCTCATCCTTCGGTTTATTCGCCACCGGCTATCGGTTTCGTTCAAATCCCAGGTTTGCCTTTCGATTTAGGGTTTTGTCTTCTTGTCTGTGTCTTCTTTTTTTTTTTGCCTCTTTGGTTGTTTGCTTTTTTGCTGCGTCAGACATCCAAATTGATTATTGTTCCGTCTTCTTTGAAAATTTTAATTTGGTTATTTGTCTTCTTGTACCTAATTTTCGAATTGGGTTCAGCAGTCTCAGTTTTTGTTGCCATGGACAGTAAATTTTGGCATCGTCAAGAGAAATTTATGGAAATGAATGCAAGTTATTTAGTTAAGGAATCAAAATTAGAGTGAACAATCTTTTTCATACGTAGCATTAAAATCAATGCAAAGAAATTGCCTTTTTACTTTCTAGAAATACATCAATTCTATCAAAAAAAAAAAAAATACAAGATCAATTCCCCAATTTAATTAGTAGATAGTTGTGTTACTTTTAATTTGTAACACGAGATTATAGCTTCGATTCTCTTCCTCTATGTGCAACAAAAAAAATTGTTATACGATGTGTAAGAACATCATCTGGGCTCCAATACAGTGACGTCTGAAGTGATATTAGCACTAGCAGCTTGCCCCTGGTTACTCCCTGATGTCGCTGGTAAGCTCTTTGGATGGTCTCCCTCTTCCCCACGCTTATTTGTTCCTCGGCCTCCAGAGATACGCGGAACTCTTTTTCATGCTTGATTCCAATTATCTGATTCAGATATGAATTAGGCTTTGATCTTCCGCTTTCGTTGATTTTGGGTTGTTCCTTTGATTTTGTGATGTTTATTGATGTTGATGCACATAATTTTGATGTTGTTACTATGTTATGGCCGTGTTGGATTTAGGGTTTATCTTCTTTTATTGACTGAATTTTTTTTTTCCTGTATTCCTGGCTTCCTACCACCTTTGTCCTCGTGGCAGCCTATAATGCTATTTCGACTAAATAGTTGAATTGTTACGAGGATACCAATAGGCTATATCAATCACTTGAGAGGGGGATGAGGGTTAGATCAATAATTTGAGGTCACTTGGCTTTTTGAGAGATACTCTTTATTTGTCGTAGTTTCATATACAGATACATTATACTGTATATATATGATTGGATAACTTTCTCCCGTTTTGTTTTATGCTATTGTTATTCTGTGCTTTCTTTTATCTCCTTAACTTTTTCTTTCCCACATGCATGAATGCTTTCATTTGTAACCCAATTTTTAGCCTATAATGCTAAATCATGTATTTTATTATTTCTAATGGTGTTAATGTTTTTAATCTAGTTAGAGGTTTATGAGGAAGCTCTTGAAATAGTATCCTATATGATATTCTTCACTAATTTCAATGGATATGTGGACCCTTTGGCCACAAGATTGTGGAAGCTTTAGCAGATTAGGCAGCTCATTATTTCTCAAGTAAGCACCATTCATCAATTTTGAATCTTATCAAGTGATTTAGCTTCCTTAGCTCACACTCGAGACTGTTCGTGAAAAAGTTGATCAAACCTTCTAGGTTTTGGTGGTTCATTGATGTCAATTTTGTGGAAATTTCACCTTGAAGGCAAAATTTTAATCTTGATGTTTTTGCCCTGGTGTGGATGTGAATCATGTACACAATTTGGATTATTGTTTTTCCTAAATCTTAATAAATTTCTCTTATAAAGTTGGAAAGGATTTGTTTTTGCATATTGGGAAGAAGGAGAAATATAATTTTCCTTTTCCTGGTCAAATATTATAAATTGAAATTTGACCATTGAATTTTCAGTTCAAACCTAGAAACAGCAGGTGGATTCCACATTTACTTTTCCTTTCCCCTTCAACTTTTGATGTTAAGTGGAGATCTATAAATGGAATTTCATCAGTACACTTTTATTGAGTCTCTCGTCGGTCGGTCAAGATTTGCATTGTGTGGTATGAAGTTTGGTGACCTTTTATTAGAGTTTTTCCCTTTTGAATCCGATAATTGGGTCTGGTACTTCAGTTTCCTCGATGTTATGTTGAAGAACCAATGCAAAGTTACATCTAGGGGAATTGTACTGAGATGTGAAATTATTACCAGACTTTTATTGGGGGCGGATTAAAAAACAGGTTCTTCCAACTTAGGATTATAACTTGCCCTAGGGGTGTATAGTTTTGTAGTGAAGAGAAAACTTGCCTTATGTGCATTTCAAACAGATACATGACTTTAATTTATGCTTTGTAATTTGTATTCGTTCACAACTATTATTTCTAATTTGTTAACTTACATGTAATATCACCTATTTATTTATTAATTTTAATCACTGATATCTCAAGGGTTGTTTGGAAGACCTGAGTTCATCAATGGATAATGATTCTGAGGATGAAGATGGCTTTGAAGATAAAGATAAGATGGATTTCGATGAACGGTGTAAACCCTTACACAAAGTTGGTGATATGGACATTGACCCATCCTATTACCAGAAGAAGCTTTCAGATAACAGAAAATTGGTAAATACAATTGGAAAGGTTGTGCAAGAGTTTAGAAATCTTGAAATTACATCTATAACTGAAGATGCATATGCCTCTGCAATATTTCTGCAATTTAAGGCCTGAAAATTTTCTATTTCTTATCTACAAATGCTTAAATATCCTATTTACCTGTATTATTTTATAGTTAACTTATTTTTTATCTGAATTCTCCTTACAGTGTAGCTGTTGTCTTATTCATAGGCAAAAGGTTCATGAGTTGCCAGTTGATAATTACAGGAGTTGTGTTCTGGAACGCATCAAAGATTGGATGAAGGTTGTGTCTTTTCAATTATTTATTTATTACAACCTACATCTGCACCTAAATGAGTTACTGATGGCTCAATTTGAAAAAAAAATTGTGTTAGAGACTAACAATTTAAACATCCATTTTCTATGTCCCACTACCAAAAACACAGGAAATAGCCACGGAATTTTAGCCACGTCGTACAGTCGTTGCCAAATCCGTAGCTGATAGCCATGACTATAGCTACGGCCTGACAAGCCGTAGCTATAATAGCGTCGAATGAAAATATTCGTGGCAAAGCCCGTGGCTAGGGATGAAGAAATAATTTCGTGTCCGGAATTTCGGGGTTTTTAGCCACGAATATAAGTGTCGTGGCTGGTATCATGGCTATTAGCCACAACTTTGGCCACAGTCACCTTTTCCGTGGCCGATTTGGACGCCATTTTTGGCGAGTCTTACCCGACATGTCAGTGTAGCCACGAATTTAGCCACGAATAATATCCGTTGCTGGACTCATGGCTAAGAATGTGAGGCAATTAGCGATATATGACCCGAGTTGGAGGTGAACAGCCACGGTTGGATTATCCGTGGCTGTATTCGACGCTAACATGGAGACGCCCATTATCACTTTGGTGTATCCGAATTGAGGAAATTCACAAATTAAACCAAATTAATTTGAAAGAAAATATCAATTTTTAAGCCCAAAATCTCACCAAAAAAAAAGGTAGGGTCTAAAGATGGACAAACCCAATTTTAGAGAGTCAAAGCCCAAAAAAGGTCAAGCCCATTAGTATTAGTCAAAGCCCAATGAATATGTAAGCCCAATTAATAACTCTCGACGTATTAAGAAGCCCAATTAATAGCCACGGCCATATATGTGGCTAATGTCGTGACTATTTACTGTTAACCTCAAATGACACACTTTAATTTATTATGGGCCCAAATACGATTATAATTTTTGCCAATAGGCCAATTAATGGTATATGTATTTATATCTAAATAAATACTAGAATATAAACAAAACTAATAATTGTTAAATAAAATGTGTTTTGAGGGAAAAAAATCATATAAGTAACTAATAATCGTTGAATAAAACCTTATATTAACTAATAAATTCATATGAGAATATTATGAGAGTTTATCTTGAGAAACAAATCATATAAGTAGCTAATAATTGTGGAATAGAACTTTATATTATGCAATAAATTCTTATTCAAATAATCTAAGTGAGTGTTTTGAGGGAAAATCGTATAATTAAGGAATAAATGTTTAATAAAACCTTATTTTAACTACTAAATTCTTATTATAATATTATAAGAGTATGTTTTGAGGAAAACTAATATAAGTAACGAATAAATGTTTAATAAAACCTTATTTCGACTACTAAATTCTTATTAGAATACTATAAGAGTATGTTTTGAGGAAAACTCATATAAGTAATGAACAAATGCTTAATAAAACCTTATATTGACTAATAAATTCTTATTAGAATACAATAAGAGTATGTTTTGAGGAAAACTCATATAAGTAATGAACAAATGCTTAATAAAACCTTATATTGACTAATAAATTCTTATTAGAATACAATAAGAGTATGTTTTGAGGAAATCTCATATAAGTAATGAACAAATGTTTAATAAAACCTTATGTTGACTACTAAATTCTTATTAGAATACTATAAGAGTATGTTTTGAGGAAATCTCATAGAAGTAACTAACGAATGTTTAATAAAACCTTATTTTACCTACTAAATTTTTATTAGAATACTATAAGAGTATGTTTTGCGGAAATCTCATAGAAGTAACTAACGAATGTTTAATAAAACCTTATTTTACCTACTAAATTCTTATTAGAATACTATAAGAGTATGTTTTGAGGAAAACTCGTATAAGTAACTAACGAATGTTTAATAAAACCTTATTTTAACTACTAAATTCTTATTAGAATACTATAAGAGTATGTTTTGAGGAAATCTCATAGAAGTAACTAACGAATGTTTAATAAAACCTTATTTTACCTACTAAATTCTTATTAGAATACTATAAGAGTATGTTTTGCGGAAATCTCATAGAAGTAACTAACGAATGTTTAATAAAACCTTATTTTACCTACTAAATTCTTATTAGAATACTATAAGAGTATGTTTTGAGGAAATCTCATAGAAGTAACTAACGAATGTTTAATAAAACCTTATTTTTACTACTAAATTCTTATTAGAATACTATAAGAGTATGTTTTGAGGAAAACTCATATAAGTAAGTAACAAATGTTTAATAAAACCTTATTTTAACTACTAAATTCTTATTAGAATACAATAAGAGTATGTTTTGAGGAAATCTCATAGAAGTAACTAACGAATGTTTAATAAAACCTTATTTTTACTACTAAATTCTTATTAGAATACTATAAGAGTATGTTTTGAGGAAAACTCATATAAGTAACTAACGAATGTTTAATAAAACCTTATTTTAACTACTAAATTCTTATTAGAATACTATAAGAGTATGTTTTGAGGAAATCTCA
The DNA here is from genome assembly GCA_037127255.1 of Persicaria tinctoria. NCBI lineage: Eukaryota > Viridiplantae > Streptophyta > Magnoliopsida > Caryophyllales > Polygonaceae > Persicaria > Persicaria tinctoria. Next base: position 21,933,007 of record JBANSL010000010.1, read on the forward strand.
TAGAAGTAACTAACGAATGTTTAATATAACCTTAGTTTACCAACTAAATTTTTATTAGAATACATAAGAGTATGTTTTGAGGAAAACTCATATAAGTAACTAACAAATGTTTAATAAAAACCTTATTTTAACTACTAAATTCTTTTTAGAATACTGTAAGATTATATTTTGAGGAAACCCGATATAATTAAATAATAGTTGTTGAATAAAATATAATATTAAGCTTTTATAAAACCCTGTATTAACCTTATTATTATTATTATTGTTATTATTATTTTATTATTTAATATATATTTTTTAATTTTTGTTTTAAATAATAAATTAAACTATTATTATTTTTACCATTATTTTGATGTTTAAAATATATTATATTTTTATTTGTATTGATGTTTTTTTTCTAGATGTAGATTTTGAATGAAAATAAAAAAGCAATGTGTCTGAAATTTTTTTTACCGCCCAAATAGGTTTTGAGCGGTAATTTTCCCGCACCCTGAAATTTGGAGCATTTTGAAGCAACCCTAATTTGGCACCGCCTCATTCCTCCATTATGTTCCCTCTATCTGGCCGCTCCATCTTCCTTCCATAACTCTCTCTTCCAAAAATTTCAGATCCTCATCCTCCCCATCTCACATCCACTCTTGTCCTCCTCCACCGGAGATCGACGCCGCCAGACCACCACGGGAGATCGACGCCGCCAGACCACCACCTCTTGCCGGCGATAGCCCTCTACCAAAATCACCCCAACAGTCCTCCCACCGCCTTCTTCTTCACCCCGCTGGCCCTCTTTCCCTCTCCATTGAAGATCTCTAGATCGAAATCGCTAGTTCGAGACTAAGTTTCTTCCGGCTTGGATCTGTTGGCGGAGGCTACTGGTACCCCCTCTCCCTTCTTTCTCTTGTCTGATTTTTCCTTTTTTCTTCCGGCTTGGATCTGTTGGCGGAGGATACTGGTACGTACTCCCTCTCCCTCCTTTATCTCTTCCGATTGTTCTTTTTTTACTCCATCTCCCTCATTTCTCTCTTCTGATTGTTCTTTTTTTCTTTTATGGCGGTAGCTACTGGTACTCCCTATCCCTCATTTCTCAACTTAATGTTCTTTCGACTTCGACTTGCTGCAGAAGCCGGTTGTCTTCGCTTTGCCCACCGGAGCGGATGGGGAATCCGGGAAGGAGTACGGTGTCGTTTCCGAGGGAGAGGATGGAGAGGAAGTAGAAGGCGAGGGGAGAAAGAGTGGAGGGGAGAGGGAGTGGGTTGATTGGGAGGACCAGATTTTGGAGGATATTGTGCCCCTTGTTGGCTTTGCTAGAATAGTTCTTCATTCGGGAAGGTAAGCTTGAATTCGTAATCAGTAATCGCTCTAATTTTTTAATGCTTTGAGATTGTGAGTCGGAAATTGTGAATGAATCTGTGATGTCAGTGAATTGAATTGGGATTGTGGAATTTATGAACAAATAAAGTTAACATGACATTATCGGCAAATGTTGTGTTTTAAGCAAAGCGCTCTCTATATCAAATAATTGTGTTTTTGATGTTTGTGAACAAAGACTTAATTTGTTCTCTTTAGTTTATGTTATATATATGTTGTCAATTTGGTGATTTATAAGTTCAATATCTAAAGATGCTCATTAGAGTTTATCAAATTTCTTATTTTACACTGCTTAAGATTTGTATTAAAACCCATTCTAGTGTTTTAAAACTTGAATTTTTTTTTCCTGTTTATATGTGGTATGTAGGAAGGCCTATTGGGTACAAATGACTAAGTGACCCGTAGAATTTTCAAGAGATCAGCAGTTCGTGTGATACTTTGTCCACGTCTTGGCAGGAAGGGACGCAACAACGGTGAGATGCCTGCAGTTTATGTGGAATAGATGTCCACATAAATTAATGTTAGTACATATATTGTTGTTATCCATTCTGAATTGAATACATGTTTTTATTGGGTATCCTTGGTTAAATATCGGTTGGATATGTTTTGGATGGTTGTGGATGTCTTTGTATGTGTTTTGGATGAACAAATTCTGGCAGTGGTATGTGTTTTGTATGTGTTTGTGCTCGGCGATAATAAATAATTAAATTATATTTATTATCGAGCTCACAATACAATTAATAATATGGATACACGAATGTAGACACGATATAGCCACAACTAATATGCCATATGGCCACGGGCATAGCCACGGAACTTACGTCACATGGACACACACGTAGCCACGACATTAGCTACGACATTAGCAACGACCTGCCAAGAGATGTCCCTTGGGTGGCCACGACTTTAGCCACGACACTATTCGTTGCTGTATTCGTGGCTACAGCCACGGACAGCCCATTTTCGAACCGGCCACGGACATAGCTACGGAACTGTCAGATCGTGGCTATTAGCCACGGATATTGTGTTGGTGGCTGTTAGCGTCGAGGCATATAGCCTCGAATGGCGACGAACGTCAAATTTATGGCTATGCCCGTGGCTAAACCGTTTAGTCACGGAAATTCATGGCCAATTCGTGGCTATTTGACCGTGGCTATTTCCTGTGTTTTTGGTAGTGTCCTCCAACCAATTCTTCTGGATTTTGTTGGGAATCTCTGTCGTTCTTACCTATGGCTACATTGCATTCCTATTAACAATTACAATCAAGAATGATATGACCTTTAGACCCCAAGGAATTAAGCATTCATGATTATGTGTTAAATATGACTTTACCTTGCATCAATGTCCAGTATAGAATCATAATTGCATGGTATAATTCAAGTTCAGCATGTCAGCTCATGTGAATACTGAAAACTTGCTTACAGGCACGAGAAACAAGAATCAAGAGTATCAAATAGGAGGTACCAAGATTGACAAGGTATTTAATGCAATCAGTGCTGTCTCGACAGTTATTGAGTGCAACACTTCACGAATGTTACTGGAAATTCATGTACAGAAACTTTTAACACTTGTAAAATAGAACTTGTACAAGGATTGAGCCTCTTACAAATATTCTTTAACCCTCATACAAGAAAGAAAACACACCAGTGAGAGAAGAGCATGACAAAGAATCTCAAGTAAGAAATCTTCTTTCAATGATTTTGTGCACCATGATTTTTGAGGATATCATTTACTGAACTGTTTCTAGGCTTTAGTTGATCTTTGACTCACATTATTCTTTCGGACAACAGTGGAGTCAATTAATGTATATGCTTTATTGCTAACATTTATTGTCTCCATTTTGCTAGATTTGAAATTGATACATACTTCTTGCAGGGTCGTATATTAGAAGGGAAAGAACCACCTCTGTTTGTTACACTTTTTCAGCCTATGATTGTGCTTAAGGTATGCTATTATTGTAAGGTATTACACTTTTTCAACCTATGATTGTGCTTAAGGTACGTTATTATTGTAAGGATATATGCTCATGTAAACGATTTTAGAGTTAGTTTTTCCTCCTTGTATTGTTTTATGAATCATACAATTCTATCTTTAAGGTGTGCTCTCCATTTACTAAAGCCAGCAGGTGAAAATAAAATTTGCTATGCAAAATAGTCGAGAGGCTTTGTGCATTAAGCTATCACATGAGAAGTCATGGGACAATGGTAAACAAGAGTGTAATTGCATCTCAAGATATGTTATACTGCCTTAGAATGCCATGATTGGAAAATCATAACTGGCTATTATGATTTGAAGAAAACGAGATGAAGCTACCACATGTCGGAAGCCTACTTAGAAATATTAGTTCAAATATGTTCAAGTAACGGTTAACGAGTATTTAGCCAATGGTTCTAGTCTTCTAGATATTTAGACAATGGTTAAAGCCTACTTAGAAAAAAGTTAGAACGTACTTAAACAATGATTATAAGGCATTATCCGATGGTTAAATGGTATTTAGATAACGGTTAAAATATGCATAGACAAATGTCACACATTATTTAGACAATGGTTAAAACGACCTTAGATACGGTTATAAATGGTTAATATTGTTCAGATCCCATTTTGGAGTTCCATAGACAACGGGTATTTGGAATCTTTCCGTTGTTTAAATGAACCATTTTGATAGAGTCAACTGTTGTCATTAACAAAAACCACACAGACTAATACAATACTTCTAAAACCCTTATTCGTCTTGTAAAATAACCATTGTCTAAAGTTTTTTTTTTATACTAGTGGAGGTGGAAAAGTTAGTCGGTCAACTGCACAATTCTTTTTCTTAAAAACGCGTTCAATATAATGTTATTGGATTTCAATGTATACATCCAAATGGGAGTATGAGACAGGGGCGGAGGCAGGGGGCATGCGGTGGCTCGAGCCCCCCCCCCCCCCCCCCCCCCCCCCGGGAAAATATAATCCTGCCTCCGCCCCGGTATGAGATAATCATGCATCTTGCTCTCCCATGGTCAACTCCGAATGCCCCTAATAGCATTTAAGATGCAAATATTATTGGAATTTATCGCTTTCGACACACAAATTTCTTGGGGACGTCGATGGCATAGGCGGCGCACAGGAGTGGCGGTTCGAAGTAGCGGACTTCGGTTGCACCTTTGCTTGATTTCAACTCAGATCGGACAGAGATTTGAAACGAATCGCCTCCGCCGATTGCCCACGACTTGCCAACCTTCGATCGCTCCACGAATCACCAGTCGTTCTCTTTGGGTGCACACCTCCGCCTCGCCTCAGCCTCCGCCTCGCAGGGTTCGCTTCCGCCTTGCCTGACTCTCTTCGACTCCACGGGTGAACAACAATGGAGAGAAGCAATTGAAAAAAATGAAGAAGAAGCAATCCGTCGGCCAAAAAAAAATGAAGAAGTAATTAGGGATTTAGGGTTTTGTTCACATAACCCAATTCCACCCTTCACACGCGCCAAGAAAGTGAGTAGGTCCGATTTGGATACTTAGTGTGATGGCCCCACTATTTTTTATATTAAAAAATGGAAAAAATCCTTTTAATCTCAGTCATCCATCCACACCCGATCAATAGTAAAAAATCGTGCACAAAGTACACCCTAAGGGGTGTGCACAATATATCTATTCTCTATATTTACAATTTAATACTTATTAGTTATTACCAACAAATATTAAGTTATAAAAAATAATTAAAAATTGATATTTTATATATTTTTAAACCTCTTCAAATACATGCTAAAAAGTCAAATGACATGTATTTTAGATAGGAGAGAGTTTAATATAACATTATTTATTTTAAAAAAAATCTTATCATAAAATAAAATGACTTAAATAAACAAAAAAAAAAGATAATTTAGGCACATAAAATAATTATGGATGGTTATACTTTTGTGAAATTTCATGTAGATGATTTTGTTAAAAATGGTCTTCATTAAGAATGGTTTTATGAATATTATCTCAAATATAAATTTCTAAAAATTCTACTTTCCAAAATTTTTTAGCAAATAAAAATCTCTAGTTTTTTTTTTCTTGACAAAGGTAAGATTTTTTTTTGAATGGGCCATAAATTCCATAAATCATATTCGGGTTTAGTTTTGCTGACTTAATTAGACAGGTCACAGGTGGGCTATAGTATAAATACAGCTAAACAGCCCATTTGTAAATCAGATTGAATGAAACAAAGTTCAGTTTCTCCCTCCGACCTAAACAAGCTCTGCAATGGAGGTTTTTACAGATCTCTCTTTCTCCTTCTTTCTAATTCATTCAATCACAGTTCATATTCACAGAAGTTAACACAGTATCAGTTTAGGTTCGTTCTTTGGTTCTTCCGTGCTAATTTTTGTTTTCTTTCTGGTTCTCTGTTCTTCGTTCTCTATGGCTTTTGAACACGCTTCGGATTCGCGACGATTTCTTTATCAGATTGATTCGTCTGATGAACTGCTTCTACACCAATCCGATCATCCAAGTTACGAGTTGTCCACCACCAAACTCAACGACAGTAATTATCTTCAATGGCGTGATTCCGTAGAGGTCTCCTTGCGTGCGAAAAACATGCTCGGCTTCGTCTACGGTACTTGCAGCCGACCAGATCCAGGCTCGCAGATCGGGCGTCAATGGGAAAGATGCAACAACAGGGTAATATCCTGGCTTCTTCACTCCATCGATAAGGAAATTGCTGAATCCGTTCGTCATTTGCGATCTGCTGATGCGATTTGGAAAGAACTGGAAACTCGATTTGGCGGATCGAATCGTACTCGGGTCTATCAAGTTCAGCGGGATCTCCGTTCAATGTACCAAGGCAATCTCTCTGTTAAGGCGTTCTTCACCAAATGTAAATGCCTATGGGATGAATTCCGTCTTCTTGCTGATGGAAAAGTGTGTTCTTGTGGTTCTAACAGCGCTGTTCTTTCTCTCATTGAAGAACAACAGGTTCTTCAGTTCTTAGTGGGACTCCGTGGATCTTTTGCTGCGATTCGTGCTCAAATCTTGCTAATGGATCCGCCTCCGTCACTCGATCGCGTTTATCAGTTGGTCGCTCAAGAAGAGGAAATCCTTTCTCCTAATAACTCTGGCTCCTCGAATCGATTGATGCTGAGTCCACTGCACTTGCTTCGAGCAAGAATGGATCTGGCAGGAAGAAAACCTATTTTTGTGCTCATTGCAAACACACACTGGCCACACAATGGATAGATGCTGGAAGATTCATGGTCACCCTGCTGGTTTTAAAAGGTAGCAGAGTTGCACCGAATGTGACATCAGCTCCTGCTTCTTCATCATCTACTGCTTTGACACCTGCTCGGCTCGGTACTGTCAGATTCATACTCGCAGAAGGTAACAAAAAGGCCTCCAGGAGAACTGAGCTAGCTAGATTTCTTGTTCCTTCCTTCCATCTTATCTCACTTGTCACATTTGATTAATGCTAACTTGTAATTAATCTAGCTAAGGAGTACCATTTTATGTGTTTCATCGAGTGGCAGATCCGCAGATGTCGTATAAACTATTAAACTCCTAATGCGGTGGTATCTTAATAATCTTCAGGTATTTAATCCCATTTGGTGGATTCCTTCAGTTTTATATTTTTCGCAATAACCACATCAACCAATTCATGCCTTGACAAAAGATCAATCTCAAAACAAGTAGCAACTGAACGAGTGTGGCCTCCCAACTTTGGGATTTCCTTGATTTTATATTTTTCTCTATAAATTTCTTTTTAATTACATTTTGCGCCCAAACAAAATTTCCGATTGCCACATCAGCTATTTCAAAAGAAAAAGACAAAAGTTGTTAGTTTAATGCATGAATTTAACTAGATATAGATAATGATATTTTCTTCTAGTTAGATTAGAATACAACCAAGGGAATTATTTCGAATTAATGGTTCAATCGGAAAGAACTTGCAGATAGTGGTCATTTGCAAACATCTACTTTTAACGGTGTCTTTTTTATACTTTTAACATCAAACTTAATGTAAAAGGTGGATGCATGGTCATTTGCAAATTAACATCTAACTTTTAATGGTGTTTTTTTTTTTTGGAATTCTTGTCTATTCAAGGTGTAAGTACCTCTTACGGTGTAAATTGTGATCGAATAAATTGATTATTTGTACGTACCAACATAATTATTTATTTGACGTAATGTAATTATTAAATTAATTTTTATGCATTAGCAATCGTTTCACATGAAAATTATTCGTTTGTTACAACGTACGTGATCATTAATCAGAGTTATGTACACAAATAATCTGTTATGTCCTTGGATGGATCATAACCAAAACAAGGGAGATTGAAAGGTAAGAGAAGAGATTAATTAAGGGAAGAAAGATGAAGGTTTAGGGAGGAAGAAGGTAAAGGAAGAGGATCGAGGAAGTACTGTAAACGGGAAAGAGATCAGTAAAGGGAGAGGAAGAGATAGTAAGGGTAAGGAGAAAGAGTACGTAATTGGTTTCTTTGATTATTTCATTGATATCCTTTCTAATACAAGATATATGTCACTAATACCTCTACACATATAACCCCTATACATGAAAATAATCCTATTATTACATATGTGTAGTTTTGCTTTTCAAAATTTCATATATATATATAAAAGCCCCAAACTTGTTCACAGTTCAGAAACTGAAGGCAACACCAAATTGCAGTATTTTTTTATTGTTAGATTATGAACACTGTTTTGAGGTACGTGACTGTACAAAAAGTAGGCACAAACATTCACATATACCTACACGTTTTATTCCTTAACAAATTACATATAAACAACAACATATATATTTTTCAACCAAAAAAAAAAAAATATAAAAAAGAACGACACATATATCTAGTAGTTTTGAACGACCGTATAAATTATAAATGAAATAGCAGGACATGGTATATGACTATATATATAGTTACATAAAACACACAATAATATGGCCTTCCAAATATACATATAATCCCATATATAGCTAGGTTAATTAGTGACCTATACCAGGACTTGGAATACCTTCATGGTTCCTCCATAACTGGTAAGTAGTTGTCGTTGACGATGATCATAACCACGGGTCCACGACGACTCTGATCCTTCAACCTTCTAGCGGCTTCCACGACGAAGAGATTTGGACAAGCTAAGCCCCAAAGGATCGCCGAAACGAGTAGAAGGAGAGTGGTGATAAAGCTCATTGTCTCGTAGTTTCAAAGTGTGAGAATTTTAGTGTAATGGAAGGTAGGAGAAAGATGTAGGTTTGGCGCTGTAGGAGCTCTTTTGAGGCACTTTGGGTCTTAGCTAGATAGACTAATTTTTATGTTATGGGAATTTTCGATTATATATATAAATTAGGTCAAAATTAAAAAGTTTGTTAACATGCTATATGAATGATGATTGTTGTTTATGGTGCATGGAAAAGCCTAATCATAAGGCACCCACTAATTGACATAAAACCCAATTGCGGGTCCCTAAAAAGCAAAATCTATCATTCTCTGTAGCTATTTATTATTATCATTATTAATTTGTTATGATATCTTTATTATTTACTCCATTATTTAGGAAATATCGTTTGCGTCAAGTGTAAACTTCTGCTTAATTGTAGGTTAATTAATTAATCAATTGAAATTGGGGCAGTTACTATACGGGCCATATTTTTTGCCTATATTAGGAAATTGTCTCTCACCTTCTCCATATTAGCAAAATGTCCATCCCTAAAATAAAGTTGTTGAAATTTTTGTTTTCATCAAAAAAATTTTTCCGCGAAATTTAGTTTTTTTTTTCCGCGTTGCTGAAACTGCTGAAATCGAAGTTGCTGAAATTAAGTTCTTTTTTTCCACGTTGCCGAAATTACCGAAACCGAAATTGCTGAAATTGGTTTTTTTTTCCATGTTACCTTTTTTTCGCTTTTTTTTCCACGTTTCCTGAGTTGCTGAAACACATGTGCCACCATCTGTTTCAGCAGTTTTTTTTCTTTTCACGTTTACTGTTTTTTTTTTCGCGTTTCCAGAGTTGCTGAAACCCCTGTGTCACCCTCTATTTCAGCAGTTTTTTTTCGCGTTGCCGAAACCGGAGTTGCTGAAACCCTGATTTCAGCAACATTGTTAATGCTAAACCCCCGGTTTCAGCAACATTAATTGTTGATGCCAAAACCCCGATTTCAACAACGTTGTTGATGTTGAAACCCCGATTTCAGCAACGTTGGTGATGCTGTAATTTTTGCTGAAATCGTGTTACGGGATATAAAATTTAGCCTATGCAGGATTCGAACCCACGTATTTGTGCATAGCACATCGCTCTACCATTGAGCTAAGAGGCTTTTAAAAGAGATTTAAAGCATTTTAGTATTCATTTCAGCATTTCAGTATTCATTTCAGCATTTCAGTATTTATTTCAGCATTTCAGTATTTATCAGTTGCGAAAATAAATATAAAAAATATAAAGGGGGAAGCAAGAAATCTAACATTTGTAAAGGCCTGCGAATTGATTAAAAGTTTGCTGAAATGAATTGCTAAAACAATTACAACAAATCAAACATAAAATCAGTACTGTTGAAGCAAGAATCGGAAACTAACGTAGTGTGAGCGAAATCATCTCAAATCAAACATAAATTCCGAATTGATGGAGGACAACTAATTAATCTTTGCAGCAAATCAAACATATTGAGCGAATTCCGAATGAGCGAATCTTTTTCAGCAGCAAATCAAACATAATTTTTTTTTTTTAAAAAAAGGACAACTAATCTTTGCAATGCTCGAATAAGCAACAGATTAAGCAAATTCCGAATGGATCGAGGTACTCTCAAATTGAAGACATGCAAACAAAATCCGGAGAGAGATGGCCGGAGAGAAGGAGTCAGTACCTTGTAGACAAAGGAGATTCGACTTTAGAAGCCACTTCTGATCGAGCCTCTAATCCAGAGCTGGAGTTCCGAGAGAAGTGGTGGCCCGACCTGGAGTTCCAACAACAATGGTGGGGGTTGTCGTGGTCGCCAGCGGTGGATGTTGGTGGAGGCAACAGTGGAGGATGCGGTGGTCGGCAAAAAGGGCGATGGTGGTGAGCGCGAGAAGAGAGGAGCGAGAGGGAGGCGGTGATTGAGCGAGAACGGATGAGCGATAGAGAACGACGGCGACGATGGAGGATGAGGGAGGACGCTCGATCCGACACCGATCTGAGATCCGGTAAGGGGGAGGCGCGTGGAGGAGGTGCAGTCACCGGATCTGCACCCGGAGGAGGTGGATCTAAGCGGATTCAAGTCCGGCGCGTTGATCTCCTTTCCCTGGATTCAAGTCCGGCGACGGAAACGGTGGAGCGAAGAGGTCGGTATCCTCCTCGTCATCATCTTCAGCATGAGGAACGGTTGTCGTGTTGAGTGAGAGAGAATGAAGGGCGAGGAAGAGAGCGAGAGAAGGAGGAGCCGCCAGAATGCCAGATGCTGAAACGCTCCAAATCTCTTAGATTAGGTTAAAATCTCAGGGGCAATTTTGTCCAAAAAATTAGAGATGACAAAAACCTAATTTGCCAGGCTTGGGAGACACTCCCTCAATAAGGCCAAAAAAAGGCCCGTTGGGCAAATTTTCTCGTGAAATCGGGCCCTGCACGGCCCTTGCACCAAAAATAAATTAATCAATTGAAATTGAATTCCGACATTACTTCAGAGAAGCAAATTCAGCAGCTGATTTTATAGCTAAAAATGATTTTGATTGTAATCTGGTTATCATCCATTTGAATAGGGAGCTTTGTAACATCAATACCGTAAAAAAAAAAAAAAAATTCTTTATGGTCCCACATAAAATCAACAACTAGATTATATTATATTTTATTTTATTCAATGAATCTATTAATATTACTAATTCTGCTAGCATTTTGCTGACGTGTCACGCCCACAATTAAAGTTGAATTTTTTATTCAAATGAGATTTTCTTATTGATCAATATTATTATGGAAAATTTAAAATATTTGTTTCCTATTTTAAATATGATTTGAATCCATTCCTTTTTTTTCCGGTTATGTTGCCGTAAATATTGAGACATTTTGCATTTTTTTTTCCGATTGCAATATATCTATTAATATTACTAAGAGCAAACCCAACAGCTTCTCTAAAATAGAAAAAAGTTGAAGTTTTAGAGAAAAAATGCATTTTTTCACCCCAACAGCTTTTGTAAACCCATTTGTAAAATAGAGAAATGAAAGGAGAGAGGAAAAAAATCTCTAAATTTAGAGAAAGATAAGTAATCTCTATAATTTATTGTTTCACTACTTTTTATGTATAAATTTAATGCCTACCCTTCAATTTGGCACCCTTATTCTACATGAACCATCCATTCTATCATTTTTTAACTATCAATTATCTATATAATATAAATTTCTGTATTGATTATAGTGTATAATAAATGCAAAAATCTATAAAATAGAGAAGCTGTTGGAGTTGGGGTGGAATTTTTTTTGAGATTTTGACATTTTAATCTTTATTTTAGAGATTTTTTACAATAGCTGTTGGGGTTGCTCTAATTCTGCTAGCATTTTGCTGACATGTCACGCCCACAATTAAAGTTGAATTTTGTATTCAAATGAGATTTTCTTATTGGTCAATATTATTATGAAAACTTTAAAATATTTGTTTCCCATTTTAAATATGATTTGAATCCATTCCTTTTTTTTCGGTTATATTGCCGTAAATATTGAGACATGTTTCCATTTTTTTTTTCGATTGCAATATATCTATTAATCTATCTATCTATCTATTAATATTACTAATTCTGCTAGCATTTTGCTGACGTGTCACGCCCACAATTAAAGTTGAATTTTTTATTCAAATGAGATTTTCTTATTGATCAATATTATTATGGAAACTTTAAAATATTTGTTTCCTATTTTAAATATGATTTGAATCCATTCCTTTTTTTTTCCGGTTATGTTGCCGTAAATATTGAGACATTTTGCATTTTTTTTCCAGATTGCAATATATCTATTAATATTACTAAGAGCAAACCCAACAGCTTCTCTAAAATAGAAAAAAGTTGAAGTTTTAGAGAAAAAATGCATTTTTTCACCCCAACAGCTTTTGTAAACCCATTTGTAAAATAGAGAAATGAAAGGAGAGAGGAAAAAAATCTCTAAATTTAGAGAAAGATAAGTAATCTCTATAATTTATTGTTTCACTACTTTTTATGTATAAATTTAATGCCTACCCTTCAATTTGGCACCCTTATTCTACATGAACCATCCATTCTATCATTTTTTAACTATCAATTATCTATATAATATAAATTTCTGTATTGATTATAGTGTATAATAAATGCAAAAATCTATAAAATAGAGAAGCTGTTGGAGTTGGGGTGGAATTTTTTTTGAGATTTTGACATTTTAATCTTTATTTTAGAGATTTTTTACAATAGCTGTTGGGGTTGCTCTAATTCTGCTAGCATTTTGCTGACATGTCACGCCCACAATTAAAGTTGAATTTTTTATTCAAATGAGATTTTCTTATTGGTCAATATTATTATGGAAACTTTAAAATATTTGTTTCCCATTTTAAATATGATTTGAATCCATTCCTTTTTTTTCAGTTATATTGCCGTAAATATTGAGACATGTTTCCATTTTTTTTTCCGATTGCAATATATCTATTAATCTATCTATCTATTAATATTACTAATTCTACTAGCATTTTGTCGACGTGTCACGCTCACAATTAAAGTTGAATTTTTTATTCAAATGAGATTTTCTTATTGATCAATATTATTATGGAAACTTTAAAATATTTGTTTCCCATTTTAAATATGATTTGAATCCATTCCTTTTTTTTTTATTTTCGGTTATATTGCCGTAAATATTGAGACATTTTCCATTTTTTTCCGATTGCAATATAGCTATTAATATTACTAATTCTGCTAGCATTTTGCTGACATGTCACGCCCACAATTAAAGTTGAATTTTTTATTCAAATGAGATTTTCTTATTGGTCAATATTATTATGGAAACTTTAAAATATTTGTTTCCTATTTTAAATATGATTTGAATCCATTCCTTTTTTTTTTGTTATATTGCTGTAAATATTGAGACATGTTTCCAATTTTTTTTTCCGATTGCAATATATCTATTAATCTATTAATATTATTAATTCTGCTAGCATTTTGCTGACGTGTCACGCCCACAATTAAAGTTGAATTTTTTATTCAAATGAGATTTTCTCATTGGTCAATATTATTATGGAAACTTTAAAATATTTGTTTCCTATTTTAAATATGATTTGAATCCATTCCTTTTTTTTTATTTTCGGTTATATTGCCGTAAATATTGAGACATGTTTCCATTTTTTTTTCCGATTGCAATATATCTATTAAATATCTATCTTTTATCTATCTATCTATCTATCTATCTATCTATCTATCTATCTATCTATCTATTATCTATCTATTAATATTACTAATTCTGCTAGCATTTTGCTGACGTGTCACACCCACAATTAAAATTGAATTTTTTATTCAAATGAGATTTTCTTATTGGTTAATATTATTATGGAAACTTTAAAATATTTGTTTCCTATTTTAAATATGATTTGAATCCACTCCCTTTTTTTTATTTTCGGTTATATTGTCGTAAATATTGTGACATGTTTCCATTTTTTTCCCGATTGCAATCTCTTTTCGGTTATATTGCTGATGTGTCACGCTCCCAATGAAACTTGAATTTTTTATTCAAATGGTATTTTCTTATTGGTCAATATTATTGCTGAAATTTTAAAATATCTGTTTCCTATTTTAAACATATTTGTTTCCTATTTTTATACTAAAATATTATTTAATTTGATATGTTGTATGTCAATTTGTGATCTATTTTAATCGTCTACGTACATTGAACATTCGTCAATTCTTGGCTGATTTTATTCTTGGATATTGAAATTGTGGATTTATCATTTTTAACCGATTGCAATATTCCCCACAATGTCTACATACAACGAACATGTAATAATCAATTTGTAAATATTCGATTTCAAAAATTAATTATAAAAATCAAATAGAGCCAAATAAGTGTTATTTTATAATGTAATTATTTTAGACATCTTAAATGACTATCGAAAAATAAATAATATTTTAAGACTCACAAGCATTACTAATGCTTATTTTATATCTTGGATGAGGCTTCTTAGATCACTTTTCTACCTTTAAGGATCTTTTTTTTATCATCTTACCTTTATTTTCACTATTAATTTCTCTATCTTTCTAACCATCTTTCTCATAAAAATAATCAATAAGTTATGTACATCTACATATTTAACTTCAAAATTATTCACACAATCATGTGCTTATGATTTTTTAATATTTGTACGGGAGCTTATATTTTACTTTTTTAGATCTATGCTAATGATAATAATTATATATTTATTTCAAATTATATTAGATGGTGTGTTTGAGTATTATTACTACTTTACCTTATTAAATCATTTTCAAAATTTGTATCGTATCTCTTTCCAACTAATTTATAAATTATAAAAAAATATTTTATACATATTTTTGTTGTAAACACGTATATATATATATATATATATATATATATATATATATATATATATATATATATATATATATATATATATATATATATATATATATATATATATAAAATGATGTTCAAATTAAAATGGATCAAGCTCCCGTGCCTTGAAGGCACGGATATTACACTAGTTTAGACTAAATCTGATTTCTATCTATGTATTCTTTTTTTTATATATATAATATTATATGATAAGCGCCCAATATTAACTAAGGGTCAAGTACCGATGACGACATTGTGAGGTAAGCAAATTTAGTTGGGTTATAGACTATGCACTGTGCTAGGTGTTATTTTTATTTTTATTTTTATTTTTTTCACGCAGAATAAAAATGGGCGATTTTGGTAATGAGCCTTTTTTAAATATCCAATTAGTCACCTAGCCCATAAATCAATTTAATTAGTTTTGCCCTAGCCCCTTCCCAATAGGGTGGGTTGGTCAATGGTCAACCGTTTGACCATTGATCGGTCAACGGTTGACCGTTGACCGGTCAACGTTGACCAACCCATTTTGATGCCAACTTTTTTTTTTTTTTTTGATGCCAACTTTTTTTTTTTAGTGATTCCATATTTTACCGTTTTGATGCCAAAATTTTACTATATTTTATTTTCACTTTGATGCCACTTTTTTACGTCAATTTTTTGATAATATTTTTTTTACCGTGATATGATATTTTTTCAAAGTAGTATTTTTGATGACATTTTTTTCTTTAATGTGATACAAATTTTTCAAAATGGCATCAATGGTCAACGAGACATTAGAGTAAACAAAAAATGTCATCAAAGTTTAAAAAAAGTGTCATCCAATAATATAATTAGAAAAGTGGCATCAGATTGAAAATAAAATGTAATAAAATTTTGGCATCAAAACGGTAAAATATGACATCACAAAAAATGTCATCAATGTTTTAAAAAAGTGGCATTAAAAAAAAAGTCATCCAATCATTTCATTAGAAAAGTGACAATATTTTGATTCCACGTTTAAAGCTCTTATGCCATCAATTATATAAAATTGTCACCACAAAATGTTGACATGAAAACGGTAAAATATGGCATCACTAAAAAAAAAAGTTGGCATAAAAAAAAAGAAAAAAGTTGGCATCAAAAAAAAAAAAAAAAAAAAGTTGGCATCAAAATGCGTTGACCGGTCAACGGTCAACGTTGACCGTTGACCGGTCAAGAGGGCTAAGCAAGCTAAAAAAACAATTAATGGGCTAAGCATGCTAAAAAAATAATTAATGGGCCTATCTAGCTAACCAAATACGCTTAAAGGGCTTTTTCAACAAATTCCCTCAATAAAAATTAGGTTGGGTCGGCCGCAACAGAACTCCTTCCTAGCGCATCCTTGCGGATGAGAGCACAGAGCTCTGGATCGTCGTCGTAGCTGTCGTCGGCAGGAGATGCATGTGCACTGCGCGCGAGATAGTCAGCCACTGCATTTGATTCCCTGAAAAGATGACGGATAACTACATAAGAGAAGGACAAAGTATCTAAAAGAATATCAGATTGTAGTAGCTCGATATTCCAGGGGCATTTCCAATCCCCTAGCAGAACTTTAATAACCAGTAGGTTATCACCCTCGATCAGTAGGTTACGAATATTTAACTGTTTAGCCCGAAGAATTCCCATTCTGAGGCCGAGGTTTTTAGCAAAGGTGACTGAGACATTGATGCACGTGTCTCTACCCATGGCTACTACCCTGCCACACCAAACCCTAATAACGAAGCTGTAAGAGGGCGAAATCCCCTGTCTTACAGAACCGTCAAAATTAAGCTTGTAGCAATCCATCGATGGTTTGTCCCATTGCCCTGATCGGTTCTGCCTCTTACCCCCAGCCGAAGCAGAGGGATACCGAGGAGTAGAAATAAAGGGGCGATTCACCCTAGGCGGAGTAGGGGTCACAATAGACGACTCAGCCTCGAGAATCTTCGACTGTTTCCAGCATTGGGTAAAGGTTGTATAGAAAATTTCCATTTCTGTAATGGATACTTTAGTCGTATGGTCAAAGGCCAACTGGTTTCTGAAGAACCAGATAGCCCACCAAGCACAAGCCAAGGGGCCGAAATGTTTCTTGCCAACCGATAGCAGTACTTGGTTTAGGGGAAAAGGAGAGCCTGAAGTTACGGCGAGCTGTGACAAGCTCGGGCAACGGATGCAGAGTGTCCGTAGTAGGCGGAAGGTAACCGTGCACTAAAGGAACATATGATTGTCTGATTCGTTGGTGATATCACAAAAATGGCACCCAGATGGTACAGACACATGAGACTTTTGGAGGCATTCCGACGTCGGAAGACCGTCGCGAGAAATTTTCCAGATAAAAATGTCGAACCTTAGGCGGAACATCTAAGTCCCAAATCCAACCACATTCAAAGTCTTGTGACCGCTTGTTAGATGAAAGCATGGTATTTGCGGAACTAGTCGAAAACCACCCATTGGTGCTCGCCCCCAATACATGCGGTCCTTCATGGGGTTATTTGGCAGGATGATGCCGAGGAGATGGTTGATGTCGTCCACTGGAAGAATGTTGGTTAAGCTTGAAAAGAGTAAATTCTTATTCCACTATAGATTGTGGTCGATGAAATGGGAAACTTTCAAGCCTAATAGCTCATTTGGGATCGGATGTAGGGCTCTGGAGACCAACGTCTCAGAGAAGGCCCATTTCTGAGACTAGAAGTCAATAGAATTCCCATCACCAACTGACCAGTGAAGGGCATTATGAAAAAGGTGTCGGATAGACATCAGCCTCTCCACTGCCAAGAAGTATTACTTTTTGTCTAGTAGTTTAGGATGTTCTGAACTTTCAGATATTTCTGGGAGATGAGGCGAACCCATATATTGTCCGGCTCGGACAATTATTTCCATAACAGTTTAATTTGTAATGCAATATTCATTGTTTCCGCTTTGTGAATACCCAACCCACCTTTCAAGGTGTTAGCACATATTTTATCCCAACTAATCAGCGGAGGGGCTTTAGAATTTTTATTCCAGAAAAATTGCCTGTAAACCTTATCGAGTTCATGGTGAATGTGAGATGGTAGTAAGAAGGCTTGCATGAGAAAAAGCGGTTTGGCACTCAAATTTGATTTGATAAGGACATTCCGGCCTTCGGTAGAGAGGCTTGACGCCTTCCACTTGGTCAGTTGCTGCTTGGATTTGAGAACCACACCGTTGAACGTGTCTTTGTTAGTTCTTCCATTGACGATGGGACAACCCAGGTATTTGTCAAAGTTATTTGCTTGGGGGATGCCAAGGACCGCAATCGTGGCATTAATTGCTGCTGGTGTTGTGTTCGAGGAAGCTTGGAAGCTAGATTTGTGTAAATTGACCTTCTGCCCCGAAATAAGGCAGAAACGGTCGAGAATAGTTAGAAATGAACAACAGGCTGACTGGGAGGCCTTGCAGAAAATGAGGATATCATCTACGAATGCTAAAAAAGGAATCTTAATACCCGGTTTGCCAAACACTATACCCAGATCTTTGTTTACAGAACTTTCCCGTTGTAGAGTCCTTGCTAAGACTTCCGAAGCCAAAAGAAACAGAAAAAGGGATAGGGGATCACCCTGCCTTAGTCCCCGAGTGGGCTCGATGAGTGTCGTTGGCTCATCATTAACCAGGACCGAGTATGAAACTGTAGTTACACACTCTCTGATCCAACGGATGAACTTAGCGTTAAAGCCAAACCTTGAAAGGACATCAAAAAGGAAGGTCCATTCGACACGATCATAAGCCTTCTCCATATCAAGCTTCAAGGCAAGCAGACCCGACTTGCCCCTTTTAAGCCTGAAGGAGTGGAAAGCCTCATGGGCTACCAAAATGTTATCCTGGATGGACTGACCTTTCGTAAAAGCGCCCTGTAAGGGATGTATCAGGTTTTCAAAGATCTTGGTTAGCCTGGCTGTAATCACCTTTGCTATGATCTTGTAAACTATGGAGCACAAGCTAATAGGACGGTAGTGGTTTATTGCTGAAGGATCATCACGTTTTGGTAGTAGCGTTATGAAAGTATGGTTTGTTTGCCTTAATAGTGTTCCACTAGAGAAAAAGGCTTTTACAACTTTCGTGACAGAGGGGCCAACTGTATTCCAGAACTTTTTGTAGAAACCTGCTGAGAACCCGTCAGGACCCGGAGCTTTGTCCGGACTCATTGAGAAAACAGCAATTTTAATTTATCCGTTAGAAACCGGAGCTGTGAGCATGTCGTTATCTACCTGTGTTACTTGCGAGAGGACGACTCCCAAATCCCTAGTTGTGTCCAGATCGCTCCTCGTGGAGGAGCGGAAACGAGATTTGAAATCTTTTTCAAATTCTTGTTGAATAATGTGAAAATCAGCCGTGACTTCCCCACATGGGAGGGTGATTGATTTGATCATTTTCCTACCCCTCTTGGACGAGGCGATTTTGTGAAAATATC
The DNA here is from genome assembly GCA_037127255.1 of Persicaria tinctoria. NCBI lineage: Eukaryota > Viridiplantae > Streptophyta > Magnoliopsida > Caryophyllales > Polygonaceae > Persicaria > Persicaria tinctoria. The sequence goes on from JBANSL010000010.1 coordinate 21,952,300, forward strand.
ATGAGTTGGAATCATTAAACTTGGCGTGCTTAACCTTTGCCCTTTGGCTTCAGTATCTGCGATGGAAATTGAGCATTCTTTCTCTTTTGTTGAGCAGTTGCTTTAATAACTTGATGTCACTGTTATTTTAGTTTGAAAGAAGCGATGTCTGAAGTTGGAGTAATTTCTGATCAGTCGTCTGAATTTGGTTGTTAATATTAAGAAAAGTTTTCTTATGCCAGTCTTTGGAGAGACGCTTTAGAAGTTTCATTCTTTGAAACAGGCGGTACATAAAGGAGCCCGAGGAGTCTAGTCGCCAAGCCTGAGAAACAAGATTCTTGTAATCAGAACGGTTAGCCCATGCTAGTTCAAATTTAAAGGGCCTGTTTTTGGGTTTTACATTCCGACTGAAGTCTGTCGAGATTGGCGCATGATCAGATCTGGTGAAAGGGTGAATTTGAGTTCTAAGGGAGTCAAAAGCAGTGAGGACATCGGTGTGTATTAGGAGACGATCCAGTCTCTCAAAGCAGCAGTCAATTCCGTTTTTTTTTCCGTTTCCAGGTGAATTGTCCACCAAAGGAAGGAACTTCGTGTAAAGAAAATTTGTTCTTGAGGTCGATCAGACGTGCAAATCTAGCATTTAACGGACAGGCACCCCCCATCTTCTCAGACGGAGAGTAGATGTCGTTGAAATCCCCCATTATACAGTTTGATGTAAGCAAATTTTGGATATAGAGAGCGATAGATTCCCAAAAAACCCCTTTCCTGACCTCATCAGGCGGGGCATAGATCACCAGCATGGCAACTGTTGTGTGAGTTATAAAGTCCGAGTAGTTGAAATGTATAAATCGGTTATGAACCGATATAAGATCAATGGATCCTTGGCTCGAGGGCAGATCTTTCCAGAGCAAACAGATGCCACCGAAAAATCCCGAAGCCGAGTCAAAAGCTATGTTAGTAAAGCCACACTTCTGCCAGCACATATCAGACGGAACCTTTTCTGTTTTGGTTTCCAAGAGAGCTAGTACATTAATATGATTATTCTTACAGAAAATATCAACATTCGTCCAGAAGTTCCTACTGCGAATACCGCAGGAATTCCAAGTGCATATATTCATGGGAAACTTATTTTTGTATCCGTTGGTTCATGTATATGTTGGTTTTGGAGTAAGTGATAGCACTTAAAAGGGACCTGTAGCGAACTCCAAATGGTGATTAGTGGGCAGCCAGCAACCGAGCATATGAAACAGGCGACATGATGCAACACCAACAGCTTGGGATTCAGCAGAGAGCTAGATGCAAGCAGTAAACCCGGATCGAACGAGGGGACAATACGATCGTAAGGTGCCACACGCGGGGGTAGGCTAGAGCTAGCTGATGTAGCAAGAGAGGACATAAGGGGCCGACTGATCGATCCAAACAAAGTAGCCCAACGTGAGCGAACTAAAATTCGAGAGTAAAGTACGATTGTTATCGTTCAAAACCAATGTCATTACACCAATTATGATAAAAAGTTGCTGGTAGCAAACTGTGATTTGTCCATAATGAAACGATTGGGATTGTGTACAATTGTAATTTTAAAAGATAGCCAAACCACCAGCTACTTAAATAATTAAAACCACGGTGAATGAAAACAGTCCAGTAAACCAACCGATTTGAGAAATTTGCAGATGTAAAAGTGGGATTGTGATCCCAAATGTATCCTGTAGGATAGATTGAGTAAATATGGTGCTTGTAAGCCATAAAAAAGGTCAAGTGGTTAGTCGAGAGGGAGGGCGAACTTACAAGGATCAAAGATGATCGGCAGCGCGAGAAAACATCAAGCGAGCAGGACAAGGGCAACGCAGACAGCTGAACGGAGACCCCCAGAAACGGGCAGCAGAGCAGCGACCAAGAGGAAGGACCAAACAACCACCAACGCCACCGAGAGAGGAGACGGCACCCGCACGGCCACCACCGGCAAATCCCAACCCTCAAATAAGCTCGAAAGCAAGCACGAAAGATCCTCGAAATGGGCGATTCATGCCCAAACAAGAGCGATTCATAAGGCGGCGCCACCACTCGGAAGGCCTTGCACAGGCGAAATCCGTCATGAACGGGGAGAGAGCGAGTGGGCGAGTGGGCCAGAATCGACGCCTCGCAGCAGGTTGTCGGAGGATCAGGCTAGGGCAGGAGGGGTTAACAGAGGGATTAACCTTTGGCTTTCGCAGGTGAGCGGGACGGGATCCGTTAGGGTTTGGTGGCGGCGGCGGCTGGTCGGCCAATTTGGGAGAGGAGGAGGGTTTCATCCGCTAGGTTTTTTATTCAAAATGTGTATTCTTTTTTTTTTTTTTTGATTAGGAAAAACTTCAGGTGGGCAGGCCCTCCCTGGCAGCATCCTTGCGGATAAGATCATTAAGACCTGGGTTGTTGTGAATATCACTACCTCGGGCAGAGCGGCAAAAGTGTGCAACCTTATCCGCCACTCTATTGCCCATACGAGGTACATGAAAGTAACCTACTTCTTTTATATGTGATAACATGATTTGAATATCAGAGAGGATTAGTTCAATCTCTCAAGGGCATTTAGCTGTCTTATTTAGATAGTCTATGATTATTTTGCTATCACCTTCAATTTGGATTCTTTCAATGCGGAGTTGTAGTACTTTTTCGACCCCCAATCTGAGAGCGAGGGCTTCTGCTTTGATGGGATGCTGTTTTCCCAGTGATTTGTTCTTGATGGCAACAGACCGCCCATTCCAGTCCCTAATAATGATTCCAGTGTTGTTGCAGGAGGATGGTCAAGTATGAAATAAATGTAAAATAAAGTTCAGACTGACTTCCCTGTCTCAGCAAATAATTACAAGACTTCCTCCCGTTGTAGTAAGAGAAAAGTCAGGATCGAATCCACGAGGAAGCACGTCAGCAGTTCTCAGGTAGCTATCAGATTCTCACAGACACAGCAGAAAAGCACAGAAACGAAGACAAAAGCAAGCAAAGCAAATAAACAAATAAACCCGGCAAGGGTAAACAAAATAAAAGCAAAGAATAAACTAAAGACAGAAATAAAAGCAAAGCAAAGGACAAGAGCAAAGACAGAAAGTAACTCGAGGACACAGAAGCTACTCGATCTCGAGTAGCTGTCCTCTAGATCGACTAAGGTAAGTCGAAACAGAAAATAAAAGCAACTCGATAAAACAAGCCAACTCGACCTCGACAAGAGGTCCTCGATCTCGACGAAGAAAAGTAAAAGACAGAAACTTGAAATCGATGAAAACAGAAGACAATCAACTCGACCTAGACTAACTCTCCTCGACCTCGACAAAGGTGTACTCGAGATCGACAAAGGCTGGTCTATGTCGACAAGAACAGAAAACACAAAATCGCAGATTTTCGACATAATTCAGAAATTTGACATAAATTAACTCAATATGCTAAAAGACCTCCAAGGCCAGGGTTTCAACACCACAACGATAACCATGTAAAATGACACATAAAGGCATAAAAGATCATGCTTTCCATCAAATAACTTTCGTCATTAACAAATAGGCATATAGAGGCTCTCGCATAAACCCTAATTGTTACTAACCCTTTTTCACAAAATTAATCCAAGTTGCATTAAGATCACTTTCGCTTCAATAACACAAACAAGGATCACCTTCAACTTTCGCAAAAGAATCATGCTCATAGGGATAGAAGATGAATCGCACAAAAAGATCTGACCTTTATTGCATCGCCTCACATGGCCACCGTCGGGCTCACCCCAGCCCCAGAAGTGGGTGGACTACTCACACCTCATCGCAATAACAGACATTGATTGATGAAAAGAAACTTGCATTAAACTATATTCAAAGCCTTTTACAATTCCGGCAATCAACTTTCGCAGAAAGCCAAAACCCTAAAAACCTTAAAACTCCTAACTGTATCTCTGAATGGAACTAACTAACTGTGTCTTGAATGATATTGTGTGTGTCTTGGAATCCATAAAACTGAGCCCCCTAGGGCCTTATTTATAGGCTTCTAATCCTTGCTAATCAAGGATAGAAGATATCTATCCTTATCTAAATTGCTTAAAAGATAAATAAATGTTTAATGGAAATAAATCCATAGGGAATAGATAAAACTAAAATAGGGAAATATGTCTTCATGTTGATAGATCGCCTTCCATAGATAGAACTTGATAGATCGGGATAGAATTTTCCGCCTTCGCGACCAAGCAACGTCAACTCTACTCGGACTGGGCTAGTCGAGAAGATTCTGGACACTGCCTTACTCGACCTCGAGTAGGTCTACTCGACTCGGCTTGACTCTGCTCGATGTGGCTCGGAGTTGGCTCACTGGGATCTTGTCGATCTCGAGTTAGCCTAGTCGATCTCGAGTAGAGTTGAGTCATCGACTGGACCTCCTCGGGTAGATCTCCTCGGGTTGCTCGGACATGGCTCAGGGCGGCTCGTCGATCTCGACAAAGGTTAGTCGAGATCGAGTAGAGGTGACTCGGCTTCTCGAGCTGGCTCTTCCGCTGGCAGCGAGTGGCTTGGTCCGCGGCAGCGACTGGTTCTTTCCGCGGCAGCGAGTGGTGTCGCTGGCAGCGAGTCTCGCCTGGTCGTCCTCGGCTATGTCCTCGGCTTCTCCTCGTCGACTCCGGACGTGGGCGTCTGGGCTTCGTCGACCTCGACGAGGGCTTGTCGAGGTCGAGTAGGGTCCGGAGCTCGGTTTGGCTGGCTCGCTCGATCATGGTCTGCTCGACCAAGGCCGCTCGGCCATGGCTCGTCTAGGTCGAGTAAGCCTACTCGAGATCGAGTAGACTTGACTCTCAGACTTGTTCCGCTGCTTTGACCTTGGACTTTTGTAGTGGTTTTCCGAGCTTTTCCGACCTTTTGTAGAATTGCTGTAAATGCCTCGATTTCTGCGATTTAAACAGAAACTGGTGTAGATTCCATAATTTTGTCAAATAAGCATAAACTACATAGATTCTGTACTATTTAAACCCAAATGAATGAAATGTATACAGAAATCGATATAAAAGTTACTGTAAAACATGGCAGATTCCGCTCACAACAAACACCCCATACTTAAGCTTGCTTGTCCTCAAGCAATACTTTTATTTGTCATTCGGGGGAAGTAATTAAAACTCTCAACATCTTAGATTCATTCTCATATGTCCCTGCAATCAATTACCATCCTCGAAAAGGTACTAGTGTCTCAAATCCATGCATGTGCAAATATATCAAAGCAACATCTACTCACAAAAGGAGAGTTATGCACTAATAATTTTTATGTGACAAAGCATTGAAAATCAAGAAGACTTTAATTTAAGCTCATGAAGGAGTAGATTGGTAAAAGGCTAAAAGATGGGCAATTTCTGGCAATGTGGTGCGTTTGATCCGGGGAAATGGATCACTTTCGAATTTTGAGTTTCATTCCACATTCTTTCTTTCTTTGATACATCACCTTTCATATTGCTTTTTTCAATAATAATGCTTTTACCTCTCTGACCTTAGCACTGCCTTCTCGCGAGTCACAAACATGGGTGTCATGAATGGCCCCGGATACTTAGTGCTTTGGACTCCTCACAATGTGTCCCATCTCTCCAAACTATTATCTCAGAGAGCAGGGTCAATCTACCTTTATCTCCTGAGGTGATTGGATTTTCTTTCACTCATTAAATTTTCCATATATTTCAAACAAATTTCCTTCCAAACTCCAAATACGACAATAACAACACAAACACCATATGACATCTCCATAATGTAACATCATTCTCAACATAATCCCCGGATAAGGTAAAGAATGGCAAATATTTAGATCATGTGGAGCAATATATGAAATAAGGCATATTATGGCTTTTGTGATGCGTAAGCATAGGTAAGGCTAGGATTATAACAATGAGCATTATATGGAATTTAAAGTCCTCAATCATTTTATCATGCAACATGTCAAAAGCAATTTCAAATTTTACCTCCTTTCATGGTTTTCAAGAAATAATGCACTTCATTGTGACTTCCCTTTACTAGGCAATTTCATGCTATATCTCTAATGAATCCAATTTTGCATCGTTGAGTCCAATATAAGCTTCCATGCCATTATTCAAAAATTTCAATGGGGGTCATTTTTCAAGATTTTTGGAAAACATGCATATAAGCACATAAATAAATAATGCATTCCAAAATAGCCATGTAGCAATTCCAAGAAATAATGCACACATAATGTCAAGTATGGAAAATATGCATAATGTAAGCCCTTCCCCCACCCCATACTTAAACATTACAGTGTCCTCACTGTATATAAAAAAAACAATGTAAAGGGTAAAGAAAGAAACTCACAAGACATGTGTGCAGAGCTGGAAAATTTCGAATGGAGCACCTCTTAGTCCGAGTAAGCTTTGGTTCTATCCATTGACCTGAAAAAGTAGAACGCATATACCCATAATAGCAAAAACAAAAACAAAGTCTCAAATGTCCTAAAAAGTCTATGTACATGCTCTAGATTTTATAGTCGCTAGGCCGACTTTCATTAATGCTCAAGGTGGCATCTGCAGGGCCCATGTAGCTTGGGCCTCAAATAGGACTCCATTCTTGTCCATCAGCTGTAATCCTCCAGAATGGATCTTGTTCACCACGAACGGTCCCATCCGCTTCTTGTGGAATTTGTTAGGAAACCAATGATCCTTTGATTTAGAGACATAGAGCTTGTCTCCAACTTCATACTCCTTAGGCTCATCGTTGGAAATTCTGCACAATCGCACATACCAAGGCAAACCTCTCCCATGTATAGATAAATCTTTGATGGAAATAGGAGAAGAAAGATCCATACCTTGACTTACCTTTGCGGAAACGGAATCGGGCACCACGGTGTTTGGTCGATCTCGACTAGGATTCCTCGAGATCGACGAGACTGCAGGCTCTGGTGGTGTCCTGGTCGAAAAGGCAGAAGTCGACGAAGAAGTCTGGTCGACCTCGACAAGCCTACTCGAGGTCGAGTAGGGCTCTGGCTCTGGTGGCTTGCTCCTCGAGAAAACAGGGTCTGGTGGCGCCGCTTGGTGGTCGACCTCGACAAGCCTACTCGAGGTCGAGTAGGGCTTTGGTCCTGGAGTCACCATCGTCGAGGAAGGTGCCGTCGAGGAAGATGGCTCTGGTGGTGCTGAGTGCTGGTCGACCTCGACAAGCCTTGTCGAGATCGACGAGGGTTGTCCGTCTGGTTGCTGCGGCGTCGAGGAAGCAGGATCTGGGCTCCTCGATCGGTGGTCGAGATCGACGAGGGTGTGGTCGACCTCGAGTAGACTCGGCTTGTCTGGTTCGCTGCTCGACGAAGCCGGCTTCGGTGGAGTCTCCTTGGTCTGGTCGAGATCGACTAGGGTTTGGTCGATCTTGACCCCATACTTAGTCCTTGTGTTCTCTTTGAGGATTGCCATGATCTCCTCCACCTGGGCCTCCATGTCCCTCTTTTCTAGCTCCTCGGGTGTCATATTCCTGACCTTGGGTTCCCCGCAGGTGATGTAGCCAGCTGAGATAGATTTGACCTCTTCCATCGGACCCGTATGCCTTTCAGTTTTGTTGAAGGAATACTCAATTACTTCATCGCTGATGTTGAAGGTGAGCACTCCTTTCCGTACGCTTATGTTGGCATCCACCGTTGCCAAGAATGGTCTCCCTAGAATAATTGGACAAGCGGGATCTTCTTGCATATCAACAATTAAGAAATCAACAGGAACGAAGAATTTACCTACTTGTACTGGGACATTTTCCACCATGCCTGTTGGAATGACCACCGTGTTGTTGGCCATGTAAAGTCTAGCATCCACAGGCTCCAGGGCACCTATCTTAATCTTGGACCAAATCGTTAAAGGCATAATACTAACACTGGCTCCAAGATCACATAGGGCATTAATTTTGTATGGACCAAATCCAATAGTTATAGCAAACTTACCTGGATCCGGCCTCTTCTCCAATATGTCCAGATGGCTGCACTCCTCTGTGATTTCTGCCATCGATCGCTTTTTGCTCAGAATCTCCTTCAGGAACTTGACGTAGGACGACATTTCATTGAGAGCTTCTGTGAAGGGGATAGTGACGTTCAGCTTCTGAAGCATCTTGATGAAGCGCTGAAACTTTTTATCCGCTGGGTCCTTTAGAGATTTTGTGGGGAAAGGCAACTTCTTGTCGGAGCCAGAACAGACGTCGGAGTTGCTGCTGATTTCTCGACCAAGGGCTCCTCGACATCGACAAGGGTCTTGTCGAGATCGACTGGATTGGGCCCAGGCAAGTTGCTGTTCGGCGCAGACGAAGATTCTGGCAATTTCTCCTCGAGGTCGACGAGAGTCTTGTCGAGGTCGAGTACGGTCTTGTCGAGATCGACCACGGTCTTGTCGAGGTCGACTTGCTGTTCCTCGTCGTTCTGCTGCTTCCCAACCTCTGGCTCTTGCAGTTGATGGCCACTTCTGAGTTTTACAGCAGCGACGTGTCCAGTCTTTCCCTTAGGATTTGGTTTTGAAGATCCAGGGAGTGCTCCTGATTGTCTGGGGATTCCCGCTGCTAGCTGACCAATCTGTGTATCAACTGTTTTCCGCCAGATATCAATTTCCCCAAGCCTAGAGTTGACACCTTGCATCTGAGTATAGACGGAGTTGAAGGACTGCCTAGTTTCTGAGTGGTTCCTCCGTATTTCCTCCAGGACCAGCTGTATATCATCCTTCTTCTAGTCCCTTTCTGGATGTCCTGGAGCTCAGTAGGGCGGGGGATTCCTAGGTACACCTTGGTTCCACTGTGGTTGGTGAAACCTTTGGTCCCCCATGTAGCGATTTGGACCCCCTGCGTAAGCTGCATCCTCATGGTGCTCTGCCATCCTGACTTGTTCTGTGTGTGGGCACTCAGGAGTGGTGTGCCTTTGCGATCCGCATTCAATACAAGGCTGGTTGACAGAGAGATATTTGACTTGCTTGATGAGTTTCCTATTCTGATCTCTGTAGTATTGCTCCCTGACATTTGGATCGATCTCCTTTGATGGCTCATAGAGGGGCATGGATGGTGCTGGCCTGGCGTATGGGTTCTCTTCATAAGTTGCAGTAGACCCATACTTGTTGTCGTAAGTAGTGAGCTTCTCCAGCACTCCCCATGCGTCACTTGGCGGCATTGTCAGATACTCGTAGCGAGTATAATTGTTGATTCTGTCCTTAGTGACTTGATCAAGAGAGTTGAAGAAGATCTCCTGTATGATGTAGGGTGGCTGTCCATGAGTAGGGCAAGATCGCAGAAGTTCCTTGTAGCGTTCCCATGCCCTTGCCAGCGGTTCCCCTTTCTGCTGTTTAAAGGCGGTGATTTTTTGGCGGAGATGTGCTGTTTTGGCAGGTGGGAAGAATTTGTTCAGAAACTCTTGCTCTACTTGAGCCCAGGTTGTGAGTGATTTTGCTTTCAGCCCTTCCAGCCATTTCAGTGCAGGTCCAGCGAGCGACCAACGGAAAGCTTTCATCTTGACATATTCCAGAGTTGTACCTTCTGCAAGAGTACGACACATATCATGAAAGTTAGTAATATGTTCAAGAGGACACTCATTAAATCTGCCGTAAAAGGCATTATTTTTAAGCTCTATAAGAAATTGAGTGCGAATTTCAAAAGAGTTTTCAGGGATTAGAATCGCCGATTCAGGCACGACGAGAGTTGGGTGCATGTAGTCCTCTGCCGTGGTTGGATACTGGGCAAGCTCAGCTTGTGCTTGTTCCCTTGCTGCTCTCTCAGCGGCGATAGCAGCATTTTTAGCGTTGATAGCGGCATCCCTTGCGGCTAGTTCCCTGGTAAGCCTAGCGATCAGCTGTTCCTGTGTTTCAGCGGCCGACATGATCCTTTTGAGTTTGGAGTGGATGTGTAGGTAGCGCTCCGGTTCGTCTAAGCTGTCAAACTCAGGTGTTTGACCAGAACGACGCATACACCTGCAATCTAACTCAAAGAGACAGTCAGAACTGACTACCTAAGGCGCGATTGATTGCTTCCCCGGCAACGGCACCAATTTGTTGTTGCAGAAGGATGGTCAAGTATGAAATAAATGTAAAATAAAGTTCAGACTGACTTCCCTGTCTCAGCAAATAATTACAAGACTTCCTCCAGTTGTAGTAAGAGAAAAGTCAGGATCGAATCCACGAGGAAGCACGTCAGCAGTTCTCAGGTAGCAATCAGATTCTCACAGACACAGCAGAAAAGCACAGAAACGAAGACAAAAGCAAGCAAAGCAAATAAACAAATAAACCCGGCAAGGGTAAACAAAATAAAAGCAAAGAATAAACTAAAGACATAAATAAAAGCAAAGCAAAGGACAAGAGCAAAGACAGAAAGTAACTCGAGGACACAGAAGCTACTCGATCTCGAGTAGCTGTCCTCTAGATCGACTAAGGTAAGTCGAAACAGAAAATAAAAGCAACTCGACAAAACAAGCCAACTCGACCTCGACAAGAGGTCCTCGATCTCGACGAAGAAAAGTAAAAGACAGAGTCTTGAAATCGATGAAAACAGAAGACAATCAACTCGACCTAGACTAACTCTCCTCGACCTCGACAAAGGTGTACTCGAGATCGACAAAGGCTGGTCTATGTCGACAAGAACTGAAAACACAAAATCGCAGATTTTCGACATAATTCAGAAATTTGACAAAAATTAACTCAATATGCTAAAAGACCTCCAAGGCCAGGGTTTCAACACCACAACGATAACCATGTAAAATGACACATAAAGGCATAAAAGATCATGCTTTCCATCAAATAACTTTCGTCATTAACAAATAGGCATATAGAGGCTCTCGCATAAACCCTAATTGTTACTAACCCTTTTTCACAAAATTAATCCAAGTTGCATTAAGATCACTTTCGCTTCAATAACACAAACAAGGATCACCTTCAACTTTCGCAAAAGAATCATGCTCATAGGGATAGAAGATGAATCGCACAAAAAGATCTGACCTTTATTGCATCGCCTCACATGGCCACCGTCGGGCTCACCCCAGCCCCAGAAGTGGGTGGACTACTCACGCCTCATCGCAATAACAGACATTGATTGATGAAAAGAAACTTGCATTAAACTATATTCAAAGCCTTTTACAATTCCGGCAATCAACTTTCGCAGAAAGCCAAAACCCTAAAAACCTTAAAACTCCTAACTGTATCTCTGAATGGAACTAACTAACTGTGTCTTGAATGATATTGTGTGTGTCTTGGAATCCATAAAACTGAGCCCCCTAGGGCCTTATTTATAGGCTTCTAATCCTTGCTAATCAAGGATAGAAGATATCTATCCTTATCTAAATTGCTTAAAAGATAAATAAATGTTTAATGGAAATAAATCCATAGGGAATAGATAAAACTAAAATAGGGAAATATGTCTTCATGTTGATAGATCGCCTTCCATAGATAGAACTTGATAGATCGGGATAGAATTTTCCGCCTTCGCGACCAAGCAACGTCAACTCTACTCGGACTGGGCTAGTCGAGAAGATTCTGGACACTGCCTTACTCGACCTCGAGTAGGTCTACTCGACTCGGCTTGACTCTGCTCGATGTGGCTCGGAGTTGGCTCACTGGGATCTTGTCGATCTCGAGTTAGCCTAGTCGATCTCGAGTAGAGTTGAGTCATCGACTGGACCTCCTCGGGTAGATCTCCTCGGGTTGCTCGGACATGGCTCAGGGCGGCTCGTCGATCTCGACAAAGGTTAGTCGAGATCGAGTAGAGGTGACTCGGCTTCTCGAGCTGGCTCTTCCGCTGGCAGCGAGTGGCTTGGTCCGCGGCAGCGACTGGTTCTTTCCGCGGCAGCGAGTGGTGTCGCTGGCAGCGAGTCTCGCCTGGTCGTCCTCGGCTATGTCCTCGGCTTCTCCTCGTCGACTCCGGACGTGGGCGTCTGGGCTTCGTCGACCTCGACGAGGGCTTGTCGAGGTCGAGTAGGGTCCGGAGCTCGGTTTGGCTGGCTCGCTCGATCATGGTCTGCTCGACCAAGGCCGCTCGGCCATGGCTCGTCTAGGTCGAGTAAGCCTACTCGAGATCGAGTAGACTTGACTCTCAGACTTGTTCCGCTGCTTTGACCTTGGACTTTTGTAGTGGTTTTCCGAGCTTTTCCGACCTTTTGTAGAATTGCTGTAAATGCCTCGATTTCTGCGATTTAAACAGAAACTGGTGTAGATTCCATAATTTTGGCAAATAAGCATAAACTACATAGATTCTGTACTATTTAAACCCAAATGAATGAAATGTATACAGAAATCGATATAAAAGTTACTGTAAAACATGACAGATTTCGCTCACAACATCCAGCCATACTGTCACCATTGGCTAAAGAAGAGCCATCAAAATTAAGTTTGAACCAATTGCAGGGGGGCTTGCGCCATTTAATCGGACGTGGTTTGTTGGTCTTTCTTAGAAAGCCCCTCGATGAGGGATGAATAATTTCGTCACCTTCTTCTTCCACCACGGATGTTTTTTTCCAGTTATCTATGTGCGATATGACTACATGAAGGACTTTTTGGTGTTCGGGGATTGTTGCTTGTTGGAACAAGTGTTGATTCCTGGATTTTTTTTTCAAAATATTCAAGAAAAAATAAAAAATTACAAAAAAAATCACAACTTTAAAATATTTACAGAAATATTCAAAATTTGCAGGTGTGTCGGAGAAACGCGGTCTCGGACCGCGTTTCTTGAGTAGATTATCAATTTAAACATGACGCCGAAGGAAAATAGCATTTTAAAATAAAAACGCGGTTTGAAACCGCGTTTTAGCCGTAATTTCGGGTAAAACGCGGTTTAAAACCGCGTTTATTTCCTAAAAAAACCTAACAAAAAAATCTAAAAATAAAATAAAAAATAAACAGTAAAACGCGGTACTAACCCGCGTTTTACTTGCAGGCAGATCTGCTGCTCAGAGATCTCCGGCGCCATCCGTCCCTCCGCCCTCGCCCTCCGTCCCTCCGATCTGGTGCTCAAACCTCGCTCTCCTCCCTCCGCCCTCGCCCTCCGTCCCTCCGCCCTCGCCCTCCGTCCTTCCGCCCTCGCCTAGCCACCAATTGCAACCCCTCCTCCTCCTCCCACCTCCGACAACCATCTGCTCCTCCCTCCGCCCTCGCCCTCCGCCTCTCCCGGCCGGATTCGCGACCTCGCTGGCTCGCTCTCCTCCCTCCGCCCTCTCCCTCCGCCCCTCTGCCCTCGCTGCCCATCCCAGCCACCAATTTCGGGCCTTCCTCGTCCTCCCACCTCCGACAACCATCTGCTCCTCCCTCCGCCCTCGCCCTCCGCCTCTCCCTGCCGGATTCGCGACCTCGCTGGCTCGCTCTCCTCCCTTCGCCCTAGCCCTCCGTCCCTCCGCCCTCGCCCTCCATCCCAGCCACCAATTTCGGGGCTTCCTCCTCCTCCTACCTCCGCCGGAGATCTCTGTTGTGCACCGATGGGCCTGCACGTAAAACGCGGATTAATACCGCGTTTTACAGGTTATTTTTTATTTTATTTTTGGGTTTTATTTTTGGGTTTTTTTAGGAAATAAACGCGGGTTTAAACCGCGTTTTACCCGAAATTAGGGTTAAAACGCGGTTTGAAACCGCGTTTTTATTTTAAATTGCTATTTTCCTTCAGCGCCAGGTTTAAATTGATAATCTACCCAAGAAACGCGGTCTGAGACCGCGTTTCTCCGACACACCTGCAAATTTTGAATATTTCTGTAAATATTTTTAAGTTGTGATTTTTTTTGTAATTTTTTATTTTTTCTTGAATATTTTTAAAAAAAATTCTGATTCCTGATGTACCAAGTAGTCCACCAAGTGAAAGAGAGGTCAGCCAGCATGGCAGGGTTTAGGCTGCTTCCAAGGCTGGATAGAATGGGTCTAAAGTCCCGGGATTGGTTGATCAAACGGGTTGTTGTTGCTTGTTCTAGGCTTGGAAGTTGGTATAATTTTCGTGTGAAAGGGCATTCCAGAAACAGGTGTGCCTCGTCTTCGGGAGCCATATTGCAAAGTGAACAAGTAGCTGGAACCGCCGACCCCCTACACGATAGGCGCACAACAGTAGGCAGGCCATTTTGTGCAATCTTCCATAGAAAGTTCTTCACCTTTGGAGGAGCATCAATCGCCCAAATCCACGCGTTCCTATCGGGCGTAGCAGTGGATTGTGTTGTTATTAGTCTGTAAGCACTTGCCGTAGTAAACCACCCTTCCCCATCCGGCCACCAGTAAAGGCGGTCTTGTAAGTTTGAAGCCGGGATGGGGATGTCTAAAATTTCTTTGACGATGTTGTTTGGTAGAGCCATTTGCAACTTCTCTTTCCACCATTTCCCCCCCCCCCCCCATAATATACTCACTCACGGTCTCATTCTGATCGTGCCCCTGGATGTCACTAACCAGAGACCGAAGGGAGGATGTAGATATCCAATTATCCGTCCAAAATTTTATTGTGCGTCCATTTCCTACCGACCAAATAAGTCCTGACTTCAAATTGTCAATTAGATTAGCAAGCTTAGACCATTGCCAGGAGCTAGATCCCGTTCGTTTGTACTCGAAAATACTTGGAGAACGCGGGTATTTATGTCTGATTAAAGTTACCTAAATATTAGTGGGCTCTGCCAGAATTTTCCACAGAAGTTTCATTTGGAGAGCAACATTCATTTCCCCCGATTTGCGAATTCCCAACCCGCCAAACTTCTTCGGTTTGCAAATCCTATCCCAGCTTATTAGTGGCCGATATTGTAAATCCTTGTTCCAGAAGAAAGAACGATTTATTTGGTCTAGTTCTTTGTGTATGGCAGCGGGGAGCATGAAGTTCTGCATTACATGTAAAGGCTTAGCCGACATGTTAGAATTAATCAGGGTGGCCGACCCTGTTGAGAAAGGGCATTGGCCCTCCAATTCGACAGTTGTTGTTTGGATTTGCAAATTATATCTTCGAAAGTACCGCTGGTTACTCGACCATTAATAATAGGGCATCCCAGATACTTCTCTAGTGAGTTTTCGTTTGAAATGTTGAGGCAGTTACGTAATTTCAAGATCCTATGGTTTGGAATCCCAGAAGACGATTGGAAACCAGCATCAATTATCGTTTTTACTTTGCGCCCCGCATCCACACTCCCTTTGGAGAAGATGATGATGTCATCTGCAAAGGAAAGAAACGGAATACGAGGCCCGTTTTGTCCAATCGGAAAGCCGATGTGGGGACGATCAATACTGGCTTCCGTAGTGAGTTTTCGGGCCAGCACCTCAGCACCCAAAAGAAATAGAAATGGAGAAAGAGGGTCCCCCTGACGAATTCCACGGGATGGAAAGAACAATTATGTAGGACCGTTGTTTACCAGAACTGAGAACGAAACGGATGTGATACACTCCATAACCCATGAAGTGAAAGTTTCGTGAAATCAAAATCTGAGGAGCACACTTTTAATGAAGTGTCAGTCGACTCTATCGTATGCCTTTTCCATGTCCAACTTTATTGCTAGCCAGCCTTCACGCCCCTTACGGCTTTTGTAGGAATGGAAGATTTCATGAGCTATGAGTACATTGTCCTGAATCACCCTGTCTGACACAAAAGCCCCTTGCAGAGGATGTATGAGTTTACCGATTACTTTTTTTTAATCGTTCAGTCAGTATTTTGGAAATTATTTTGTAAATATTCGAGCATAGACTGATGGGCCTATAATGACAGGTGGATGTTGGATTGTCCCTTTTTGGGAGCAGGGAGATAAAAGTATGATTTATTTGGCGGAGAATTTTCCCGGAGTGGAAAAATCCTTTGACCGCGCAGATTACCGATTTCCCGACTATGTCCCAGTATTTGGTATAGAATTCAGGTGTAAAGCCATCCGGCCATGGGGACTTGTTTCTTCTTAGATTGAACAACGCTTTTTTAATTTCTAAGTTTGATGGGAGTGCAATAAGGAAATTGTTTTCTTCTGCCGAGATGGAAGGACGAATCAGGTCCAAGAGGTCAAACATCATCCTTTCATCTATTGACTCTTTTTTAAACCTATTTTCAAATACCTTTTTTTATCTCATTTCTGAAGTTTTCCTCCCCCAAAACCAATGTTCCGCTTGAAGAGGTGATGTTTCGAATATGTTTCCTGTGTCGCCGTCCCGAAGCCACCCGGTGGAAGTAAGACGTGTTTGAGTCTGACAGTTTGAGGTGTTTCGTCTTAGCCCTTTGGCTCCAGTATGATTTTTGAAAAAGAAGAAGTTTCTCTCGCTTCGTAATCAATCGGTTTTCCTTTGATTGGTATGTTTGTGAGTCTGTTTGAGAGGTCGTGGGATGGATAAGCAGGAGTTCTGAATCCACCTCTTTTAGTTGGCGGAATATGTTTTCGAAGTTCGTTTTATTCCATTCTTTTGCCTTTCTTTTCAAAAGTGTATGTTTAAACATTAGTTGAAACATAGCTGACCCGGGACAGGACGACCGCCAGGATTGCTTCACAATATTGCGAAAGTCTTTCCTCATTAGCCATACGTTTTCAAATTTAAAAGGTGGGGCTTTGAACGCGGACTCGTCGTCGATCGAGATAGAAATTGGACAATGATCTGAGGAAGAGAAAGCACCATTATGGGTTATCATATTGGGGAAGGCCGTAAGAATGGGCTGTTGAACTAACACCCGATCAATTTTTTCACGGATGTTGAAGTTCTCCTCCGAATTTTTCCTCCGTGTGAACTGGTTTCCAAAAGTGGGTAGGTCAAACATATTACAATCGTCTTTGAAGGATATTAGCCGAGAGAACCTTGATGTTCGGGTACTGGCTCCGCCCAGTTTGTCAGTACTGCAAAGAATCTCGTTAAGGTCCCCTATAACCATGCAAGGAATAGCGGAGCTGTTTACGATTGTTATTAATGTTTCCCAGAAGGCATCTTTATCATTTGGAGTTGGTGGTGCATAGACAAAGAGAGCCAGAATCGGAAATCCTTTCTGCAGGCTTTCTAGTCTGAGTCCAATTATACGGGGAGTGTGCACGGTGACGGAAATTGACACATTTAGCATGTGGTGGGACATCCAAATGACCCCGATACCACCCGATCTCCCAGTCGAAGGTGACCAAACCCCTTCGTCAAATCCAATGTTTTTCCATAACTTGTCTTCCGGAACGATCTCCGCCTTTGTTTCCGCTAGCGCCATGATTTGAATGTGATCGTTTTTACACATTGAATCAATTTCCGTCCAAAAAGTTCGTTTTCCAATTCCACGACAGTTCCAGAAGCATATCTTCATAAAACACCATTGATGATGAAAAGACAAGGGTACGGAGTCCTTTCATCGACACTATTTTGGTAATCTAGATTGTAATTACTCTTAGAGAGCCTTTTTATGTGGACAAAGGACATGCCTTCATACCAGTTGATACCAAATAGAAACGACTTGCAACCCCGGACATTACCAGGGAGGGTCATGTGTTTTTCTCTGGCAAAGTTTTTACATATAGAGAGGAACATTATATTACAAGTTAATTTCAAGTAGAAACTAATGATAATCTCCATACTTGAATTAGAGTTAAGATTAATAGATATATAGGTACCTAGACCTTGAATGCACCCCACCAATGAAAAAAACATTGGAATCACATAATGGCTAAGGGACGAAATTCTCTTACTGATGTCCACAACTATGCTCCATTGTTTTTCTGCATCCTCTGAGTGGTAGGCCTCCTCAACAAGAATGTTTTCTTTAGTTTTTTTGAAACCCTTCAGATGGGTGGGGTGTGATGGGGCATGACTGTTCATCAGAAAGTTTGCGTTACCATTGTTATTCTCTAAAGGATCCATGGAAACTAAGGAAACAATCGAACAGTGAGACCGTAGGTTATACCTCACCTTCCAGCCAAATTGAATATGACCAAAGGAGCCATCGAAACTTATGTAAGTTTTGGATTTATAGTTGTTGATGAGTTGTATGACCTCCATCTTTAGGCCCTTTGCAGGGGTGTGTGTGTGGCCATTTGTCACTGTTTTGTTTGGATTAAACAAAAGTTTAATCAATTTTGCAGTCCCTTGTTGGAAGAGCCAGGGAGAAGGCGTCTTAGTTTGCAGCCCCTTTGCAGGGGTGTGTGTGTGTGACAATAAGCCCTTGTTAACCGATTAATCGGTTTTGTAATCCCTTGTTGAAGCAAACAGGGAGAAGACTCCTCAAACCTATTTCCATGAGTAAGAGTAAGCTTAAGAAAGCAGAGTAGTTTACAGAATGAGGAAAGAAGAAGCATGCGTTCAAGGGGGTATACCGACCCCTTCCAACACACCAAGCTCCAGCTGCCGACAACCAAGCCAGACAAATGAATTTTGACCATGTAACAATAGCAAGAATGGCAACACATAACCGATATCGCATTTAACAAGACAGTAACAACTTTAGGGAGAATCAAGTCGTCATCCAAACTGGAGTTAAGAGCTAAATAGATAAGGGCATTAGCAGCATATATATTTCGAACTAATATTTTACATAGGAGGTACGGATGGCAGGGATTCCAACAAGCTTGAAACCGATAGCAAGCCATCACCAAGTGGACTAGGATCCGTACATAAGCAGCTAAATTAAGTACTGGATAGCATAAGACTAAGTTCCATACTTCATAACTAAGTAGAGAAAACGACACAATCTTGAGGTAACCACCAAGTAGCAACCATGACGGCAAGCCGATATACATACCAAAATTAAGATGGTGCTGAACCGGTGGTGACTTCAACATTCCAAAACATACTGCCCGGCTAGACCAAAATGGGCAGTGAGGCCAAACCTGGATGGAAGGCTTAATCATGGACACGCTTCTTGCTGCTTGCCGGCATGTCGGAGCAAGCAGTGTCCGTTTCCTCGAATTGCAGCTTTCTCTTGCACGAAGAGGACTTTGACATGGACAGCGTACCTGGTGCTAGGGAGAGAGCAGCCTCCCCCGAGTAGTCTATCATTGCAGCCACCGCCGGAGCGACCAGCATAGCCTGATCATGAGTAGCCACCTCCGAGAGGCGCACCTCGGAAGAGGGGGCAAAATCCTCAAGCATTCTATCCAGGGCATTACTTGTGAAATCTGCAGGAATAGCCGCACACTCGTGGATCGACGATGGATCATCTTCGTAATCCACCATGTCAAGGTCAAACACCTCATAGAAGGTAGAGTCGGACAAAGCAGGTTCGTAGCCAGGGGTAGTATACTGATCAGCGGCTGAGTTGCATCCGGGCATGATAGCCCCATCCGGAACGACAAAGGTAGATATGCCATTAGCGGGGGCTTGGATAGATGGGCCCTCATTCGGGGCCAGAGTAGCCGGGACCAGATTGACGGGGTGGGAGATGTAGGCCGGTATTTCAGGCTGTGCACCAACCAAAGGGGAGTGGGTGGCAACAACTTGGGTGGAGACGACGGCCTGAACGGGCACTGCAGATGACGCCTCCAAACCAAGAGAAGTGTTGGAGTTGGAGGAGTCAGATGAATCGTCCGCATTAGCGCCAAGCATAGCTAGTAAGGCCTCTTTTGAATGTCCAAATCTGGGTGGCGGATCCTTCTTTTTCGAGACCACTCTTGTCCAGCTCCCGGAGTTGTCAGCCCCACCCGCAGCTTCAGTAGAGGCATCCCCAAGAGGCTTTTCGACAGCATCAGGAACATCAGGTTGATTGTAACGGCCCAGAATTATGATTTCCGGGTTACGTTTCAAGGGATAAAACCCCTTGTTCGGATCTTGCAATCCAGGTACGGGTCGAGGTTTCAAACTCATTTTAAGATTTGTAGAAAGAGGGATTTTAAACCCTAAAACCTCGAAGGGCCGTTGGGTACCCTTAACCTGTCCTAAGACTATGTCGCGGAAACCATTTCAAACGGAAGTAAAGCGGAAGTAAAGTACAGATACAAGTGCCACGGCGGAGCCGGGTCAAAACGGAGTCAAAAGTATAAATCCAAAACAATATAATCAGAGCCTGATGAAGTCTATAACTCCAGCGCTCACTCTCCGCCGACAAAATGACCCGCGCAATAAGCAAACAGCACCGATAGGATGAACATAAATAATTCCTAAAAAAATTGATTTGGAGCGGGATCAGATCGATGCCCACTTAACTCTGCATCCCAACCATAAGCACACATATACGCTATACCTAATAAAGATGCTCTAATGCAGTACGAAATTCAAACACACTAGCATGCTCCTAGTTCATAGTAATGTGCAGAAATACTGTAAAGGGCCCAAGACAATGCCAAGTGGCATATCCCTCTCCTACCTCCACCCCTTCCGACAGGCGGAGACTGGCCAGCTCGTGAATGCATTCATTCATAATAGGGCGGCACGCATGCCTAACCCGCTCCACAATAAAGCCCGCAGGCATATCATAATATAAGGAAGTACTCGATTGACTCAGGGTACCCGATGAGGCTGGGCTACCCTATGACCCTAGCAAAGACTCTAGGACTATCACAGATAACGGCCGTTCTGTTTACAAACACATAGAGAAATCGAATGCTCAACGATCAATGCAACCTAGCATGGTACTACATGGCATGCTGATCATGAATGCAACACCTAGTATATCATGCACTTAAAGCAGGGAATAGCTCTATTCAATCTGAGTAAGCTCCGAAGAGACTTACCTGAAGATGCAGAACAGCAGGATAATACAAGCAAGGGCCCAAATGCAAGTCCAAGACAATCCAAAAGCAATACACACCTATCATCAAACCATTTCCATAAGCTATCGACCCAACATTCATACATACGAAACCCAAGTTCTCCACATACTCAAAACCAATCGATGGTAAAACCATTTTCCAAAACATTTCCGATACGATCAACATCAACCAAAACCATTTACTTTCAATCAAACCCATTGATAAAAATCGTACCAACTACATTTTTCCAAACTCTTAAATCCCAAATTAAGTCAACTTATATTCAAAATAATTTCTCGAATCATATTATAGAGACAATTCCGGCATTTTAGTTTTCAAGACAATCAATCCTTTAAGAGATAATTCCGGATTACGTGATAACCCTTTTTAAATAATTTTCCAAAACTCTCCTTTTTATTTTATTAAATCCATTTTCAACCTTTAAAACCTTTTTCAAATCCAAGTCCAAATATTATACTTTAAATCTCAATAATAATATTCTATATTATATTCCATCTATTTAATATTTATATAATATATATATATAGGTAAACCTTAATTTATAACACAAATTCTATCTTACTCTTATTCTGAAAATAAGGCTTTAAGAATAGGCCCATTTCTTAATTTATAAAATCTTCCCCAAAATCAGCCCAAAATCGAAATAGGCCCAAGTCTCAATCAGATTTTGCAAACCCTAAATCCAAACCGGTTTAAAAGGAAAAGAAAAGGGGGCCGGTTCACAAAAGAAAAGAAAAGGGGACCGGTTCACTTGAACCTTCCTTCCCCAATTCAACAGGACAAGCCGACGGGGACGGAAAGAAAGAGAAAGAGACCAGGGCCTCCGGCGGCCATTTTCCCGACCCCAACCACTCTCAACCTGTCGGAAATCCGATTCCTACCACAACCCAATCAAGTGCACTCAAGCGCGACCAAAGAGGAAGGAGAAGAGAGAGATTACCGAGGCGTCGTTCTCCGGCTCCGATGGGCTCCAAATGCGAATCCGGCGGAGATTGGCGGGGAAGGAGCTTCGATTGAGTATAGGAAAGGACAAGGGATAATCAAAAACTGATTTTGGTGGAACTTGAATCGAAATCGAATAAAAGAACGGTAACTCGACCTTGAGACGAAACAGGGCGCGCCAGGGGCTGGTGGCGGCGTTCAGGCGGAGGTGGCGCCTCCTAGGCGTGCTCTGGAATTTCTGGGCGTCGGAGGATGTCGGAGGAGCTGATGTTGCTCGGTTTGCTTGGAAGAAGGAGAAGGAGCTGCTACTGCTGTCCGAATTGAAGAGGCGAGGAGGAGGGTTGCGCCCGGCGGTAATGGCGGCTCCGACGACCCCCTGGGTGGCCGACGTCGATGGTGGAGCAGCTGGTGGCGATGATGGCAGCTCGAATTCAGTAGCGAAAGGGGGGGACGAGGAGGAGAACTGTGAGGTGAGGGTGGTCCTGTGGTGGTTTGGGATTCCTGGGTTCCTTCCCTGATTGAAACAAAAGAAGGAGAGAGAGAAGGGGCTGAGTTCTGTTGGAATTCAGACAAGGCAGGAGGAAGGGGGGTGGCAGTGGCGTGGGAGAGCACTTGAAGACCAGACAATGGAAGAGGACAAAGTTGTTAGCTGTAGCCATAGGAGGGGAGGTAAGAGTTGGGACCAAATGGAGGAAGAAGACAAAGGTGAGCTGGAGGAATCCTTCCTCAAATCAGTTCTGAGAGAGAGTAAGGAAAGGGGAACCATATGAGGAGTGGTCCCCTGTAGCACCAATTCAAAATTACCCGGAAATAAATCTCAAAACCCACTCTCTCTCGACGTTATCCCGACTCGACTTAAAAGATTTTCAAATTTCGATTTAGGAAATTAAGGACGAGTTTTTCTTAAAAATATCCGAATTTATATATATATATATATATTTTATTATTATTTTTTTTCTCGACTTAAATCCATTTTATATTATTTATATTATTTATTATTTAAAAATCCGGGCCTTTACATCATCCACCTCTAAAAACAAGTCTCGTCCCCGAGACTAAAACCAAAATAAAGTAGGGGATGAAGTTTGAAATTGATGAGTCCAAGGACCATGTCTAGAATCTTGTAATCGTCTCGGTTGCGTCTTCTGGGATTCTCACAACATTCTAGTCACAGTCGTGACATCTCCAATTGGCCTTGACAAGTATGCGATAAGCGCCCCTATCACATACTCGCTTCGACTTCTCGGAAGTACCACAACTCCCTACAATATAATCACTAGGTCTTAGCAAGCACCCTACAAGCGCCCTCATAAAATGCTTGTATCCACTTCGTGAAGTATCATAGAGTTGCCCGGGTTTGAAAAGTTTCTAAAGAGATTCCGCAATTGAAAATAAAGATTAGCCTCAAAATCATTGAAATTCTCGGTAACGTTCATTCTTTACAAATCTAAGCTAACCCTTTTCAAAGCCGTTCAAATCTTCAAATCCAACGTTTAATCAAGCAACTTTACATCAAAACAAGTCAAGTCCTTGCAAATCAAGATTTCGTCAAAATCTCCCAAAACCCAATCAGTTTCCCGCGTATCAATCAACCAAATTCAGAAATCAGGAGGTGGAGTCATCCACCTCTAAGGGCTAATCTCATATTCTCTTCCTAGTTTCCAGAATCAAATCAATCCATCAATCTCCATTCGAGCAAGATTCATACGTCATAACAAATGCATAACAGCTTAAACCAACCAATCTCCAACCAACACATCATACGACAAGCCTCAACCATGTACCCACACAGTGTCACAAGATCACATCAAGCATCTCGAAATCACACTAAAGGTTATAATGTGCATCTCAACAACATATCAAGATCATAACAACGTCTCGACATCACACCATAAATCATAAAAGGTATCTCACAATCGCATATCAACACCGCAATCATAGTAGGGTCAGTCACAACAAGGGATCTCATTTAACGCATAAATTCACATAGTCATCCTATCCAATTTCTATCCAGCATTATCATAACAGATTTATCACATCGAACATTTGTATTTGCAAGGTTAGCCACACGGAATTTCATCATAAGTCAATGAAACAAAACTAATTATAACCACATCCATACAACCAAGGTCATGCTATTAAGATTCACAAAAGGGGAGATCAAGCAGTATATCAACATCATAATGTCAACATGCTCTCCAGATATCATCTCAACTCGTCACAACACCATATAACGATCATTTAGTCATTAGGCAGACATGCACTATTATCTCATATATATATACAAGTCATATTCATGCTCTAAGTCACATTCATCATTTAATATATCAACAATCATGCTTGCCAACCATATAACAACACAGTATTATCTCATGTATCATATCACAACACATCCTATCATGCTTCTAAAATAATATAACAGGGTAGCAAGCATGAATATATCATGATAACACTTGTCACTATCAATTAGATTTCAATATTGCATAACAACATGTAATATCATTCTGTATCAGATTCAACATAGTTGCAATCTAACATCATGCCAGCAAATATAAATAAATCACATAATCAAGGAAATTCTCACGTCATACCAGTCAAAATAAAATACAATCCCCACTCGCCCATCTCCACTCTCAAGCTAAGACCAATCCCCTTCTAGACTCACCAACATCAAATCAAGTCACAATCCATCTCGATATTCCAATCTCGCCCCTCATTCCACCAAGCACTCTCACTAGCCATCCACCTCTAAGAACCCAACTCCTATCTCTAACCTCATGCCCGATTACCCTTTTGTACTATGTCTTCAACATCCACAAGGCCATTTCTTACGCTTCTCACACTTCTTAAGGTTTCACCCGCATCCTGCCCTGCTAATCGCACATCTCCGCTAGAAATTCCTCGATCATCGCCTAGCCGACCTATTCATAGCCATACCCTCACCCAAGATTCACCCCTAAGCTCATCGGAACCACCCAAGCATTGCCTCTCATAAATCCCAAACTCACTCGGTCTTACCTAAGCCAACATCGTTTCCTGCAACTCGACCTTATATCACCATCGATCATCCTAACAACTCAAATCCCTTCACCATTTTCTGACCGCTCCACAAAAGTATCTCACCCACAAGTTCAAAAAGAAAGAATCATGGACATTATTACACATAAGGACTACATCATATCAACTAGCATTTATAAACATAACATCATGAGTTCACAAGTCTCAGTTTACCATCACGCTCATTAATCATTGCAAACATCATATAGGAACATAATGAAGTCAAGCTAACAAGTTTCATCATAACCTTAACAGATAAACAATTCAGGTTTCACAACATTTGTAGTTCATTCTTTTATAGGCAAAGGAATTTAGATCACGCTTAGCAACTCAGAGTATCAACACTTCAAGGCATCATGACACATTAGAACTATAAAGCATCAAATCATATCATCATGGACGACGGACAATCAGACAACAATCATCACCAAGTCAGCACATCAACACGTAATTCTCATCGCCAGGTCAGTGCAATGTTGTCATTAACAACCTCAGAAGGATTATCAATTCGAACGAAAGACACTCTCGCTCGCAAGTCATATCGCACTCAGTAACCGCAATCCTCGACACGTGCTTGTTCCACCGACATCATTGATCCTGAGGCCCGTGGGTTATGGGCCCACGCTTCTACTATGCCGCTCTATCGTTATCTAACTTGTCATTCTCTTTCCCGTGCGGTCGCTCCTCCAAGTATCGCAGAGGAGTCTAAGTTAGCAGAGATAGGGGAGTGACAAGAGAAGACAACCCAAATTCCCTTAGGAAACAACCACGAATAAAGCTAAGGATGACAAGACTAGGGACTAGACTCTGACCCGAGAATAACAATAATGCCCTTATGGAAGCCTATTAAGTTATAATCGTGACAAGTAACACGAATTCATCATGGAGCATATCAATTTCACTAACCCACACTAACATGTACCTATCTCAAGGGAAAAGAACATGCGTATTCATTCCAAAAGACACAATCAAGTCCTACACGGATGCATGCGAGATAAACTAGTAGTATGTGATTCCATGGAAACATATATGCTCAGCAACTTTAAACAGGATACGCGGGATTTATTGAGCATCACAATTATCACATATATGAACAATGCACGAGCTTGGTGTATGCATCATACGAGAACATATAATAGCAACATAGTAACTACCTCATCTAACACAATGATCATATAATAGGTCAATCATGGCACGTAATCATATGACGAGGTACATTTAGAAATCATGGGTCTCACACGATACTAGCGATACATGATGTAATACAAGCATAGTCAAGAGTCATTAAGAGGAGCTCAACATAATATTCACGAAACATGGGGCATCATCAAAAGTAACAAGAAGACAACATGGGCGATAGATCATAATCATGCCAACAACGAACCATCGTAGAGCACATATATAGTACAACAGTCATCACATCATAGAACAAGTACAACACGTGATCATTTACGAGTCATATTGCGAATCATAAGCCCTACATGACACTACTGGCACTTATCGAACATGGATACAATTATTCAAGATAATGCGATTAGATTCATCCTAACATTCAAGTGTTATGCGTATGTGAAATCATGGCATAGCGTGGTGTGTGATCATGCGATGTGCCAAGTCTTACATTCATGCAAGTGCGAGATGATAAAACCGAGTAATAGGGAAGCACTACCGAGAGGTAACATGTAAGCATGCTAAGATAACCATCACGAAAAGCAAGTCGCTCATCGAATTCAACATCAGTCTAATACTGAGTAAAACACCTAAGATGATATGAAAGAGGAGAATCACACTATCAGGGACCTAGGTCAAGAGAAAATCAGCAACAACCTAGGCAAGATACAATTTCGCACAAGTCACAACCGGGGATCCTACATGATGCTAAAAGCTCAATACAACGCACGATACATGCATGCAACTAATCATGACGACGCGTAAGAAGTCACTCAATCATATTCCACGATATAGAAGCATGAGAAAAGTTAAATGATGCATAATACGAGTCTAAGTAATGGGTAATACGATTATAATGCAGGGCATGAGTGCAGATCAACACATACTAGGATGAAACATGCATTCACCAAGACTAAATTATACCACATACTCTCCATCCAAAGCACGTAATCATGCAACAATATTGACTTGCAAGATCATCAATAATAGTCAATTTAACGAATACAAAATAGATGGGGATGCTACATATTCTCGTCACAAAGGAGTAATAAGCATTGACACGTCAACATCAATCATGCTAAGGCAATCATGTACAAGCATTCATACAGGGAGGGTTAGATCACACTATCCTTAACCTAATACAGGAGGAAATGACGATCATGCAGGTTAATATCATATGGTTCATGCTTCCAATCAATCATACGATCTGTGGGCCAAGTAAACATGCTATAACAACAAACAATTATGATATAAGGCAAGACACAATGCGAGACTTGAGCAAGGTAACTAACCTCAACATGAGCTTAAACAATAAAACCATGCCAGAAGGCAAGACATAACATGGGCAACTTCTTACTAATGATCATTGACAATTTACATGCGGGAGATTACAAAATCATGTCATGTAATTCAGAGAGAGTCACCATTACAATCGAACAGAGATCCCTAAGGGCAACCACGGACTTTTCCCAACCAACTCATCACCCCTCTTTCCCGTGAGACTCCGGTACGACTCTTCATGGCAAGAAGACACTAGTTGATTATAACAAGAATAAGGAAGGACAGCCCCATAAACGCCTCACTTCTAACTCAAGTGACATCAAGAACTTCCAACACTCACTCAGACAACTTAACATCCAACCAAAATTCCCGACATAATGTGTTTACCAACCCAACTTCCCGGGGAAGACACTGGCATCCAAGAAAAGCTAGATAGACCCGTCAATGGGTTAACAAACATAGTGGAAGGGGTTGTTCCACACAAGCTGAGTTTGACCACACAGAAACAAGGGTACTCCCACTATCCCGTTTGCACAGATCAGTCAATACGCATTTAATTGTTAGGCATACCAATCAGATATCTATCATAGCAAGCATTCAACACAGAATCAGCTAGTGACACTCATAATGACCTCCTTGGAGTCTTCCAGACCCATCTGTAAAGAACAAGCTAATAATTCGCCTACCCATTCCCAACTACACCCAATAGGGGTGGTCTATCGCCTTTACTACCCACTCGTGCCACCGTTTAGTCGGTTTTTCTCTTTTATTACAAGTCGAGTTCATTACTTAGTCCAATTCAGGTTAGACATCTTAAATTCATTTTGCCCCTTTAAAACACGTTCAAAACCTTTGAAATTCATGGGCAGTTTTCCAAAACATACACTCGACCCTTTTGTACCCGAATTGCACAACCTCAGCTCTGATACCATCTTTGTAACAGCCCAGAATTATGATTTCCGGGTTACGTTTCAAGGGATAAAACCCCTTGTTCGGATCTTGCAATCCAGGTACGGGTCGAGGTTTCAAACTCATTTTAAGATTTGTAGAAAGAGGGATTTTAAACCCTAAAACCTCGAAGGGCCGTTGGGTACCCTTAACCTGTCCTAAGACTATGTCGCGGAAACCATTTCAAACGGAAGTAAAGCGGAAGTAAAGTACAGATACAAGTGCCACGGCGGAGCCGGGTCAAAACGGAGTCAAAAGTATAAATCCAAAACAATATAATCAGAGCCTGATGAAGTCTATAACTCCAGCGCTCACTCTCCGCCGACAAAATGACCCGCGCAATAAGCAAACAGCACCGATAGGATGAACATAAATAATTCCTAAAAAAATTGATTTGGAGCGGGATCAGATCGATGCCCACTTAACTCTGCATCCCAACCATAAGCACACATATACGCTATACCTAATAAAGATGCTCTAATGCAGTACGAAATTCAAACACACTAGCATGCTCCTAGTTCATAGTAATGTGCAGAAATACTGTAAAGGGCCCAAGACAATGCCAAGTGGCATATCCCTCTCCTACCTCCACCCCTTCCGACAGGCGGAGACTGGCCAGCTCGTGAATGCATTCATTCATAATAGGGCGGCACGCATGCCTAACCCGCTCCACAATAAAGCCCGCAGGCATATCATAATATAAGGAAGTACTCGATTGACTCAGGGTACCCGATGAGGCTGGGCTACCCTATGACCCTAGCAAAGACTCTAGGACTATCACAGATAACGGCCGTTCTGTTTACAAACACATAGAGAAATCGAATGCTCAACGATCAATGCAACCTAGCATGGTACTACATGGCATGCTGATCATGAATGCAACACCTAGTATATCATGCACTTAAAGCAGGGAATAGCTCTATTCAATCTGAGTAAGCTCCGAAGAGACTTACCTGAAGATGCAGAACAGCAGGATAATACAAGCAAGGGCCCAAATGCAAGTCCAAGACAATCCAAAAGCAATACACACCTATCATCAAACCATTTCCATAAGCTATCGACCCAACATTCATACATACGAAACCCAAGTTCTCCACATACTCAAAACCAATCGATGGTAAAACCATTTTCCAAAACATTTCCGATACGATCAACATCAACCAAAACCATTTACTTTCAATCAAACCCATTGATAAAAATCGTACCAACTACATTTTTCCAAACTCTTAAATCCCAAATTAAGTCAACTTATATTCAAAATAATTTCTCGAATCATATTATAGAGACAATTCCGGCATTTTAGTTTTCAAGACAATCAATCCTTTAAGAGATAATTCCGGATTACGTGATAACCCTTTTTAAATAATTTTCCAAAACTCTCCTTTTTATTTTATTAAATCCATTTTCAACCTTTAAAACCTTTTTCAAATCCAAGTCCAAATATTATACTTTAAATCTCAATAATAATATTCTATATTATATTCCATCTATTTAATATTTATATAATATATATATATAGGTAAACCTTAATTTATAACACAAATTCTATCTTACTCTTATTCTGAAAATAAGGCTTTAAGAATAGGCCCATTTCTTAATTTATAAAATCTTCCCCAAAATCAGCCCAAAATCGAAATAGGCCCAAGTCTCAATCAGATTTTGCAAACCCTAAATCCAAACCGGTTTAAAAGGAAAAGAAAAGGGGGCTGGTTCACAAAAGAAAAGAAAAGGGGACCGGTTCACTTGAACCTTCCTTCCCCAATTCAACAGGACAAGCCGACGGGGACGGAAAGAAAGAGAAAGAGACCAGGGCCTCCGGCGGCCATTTTCCCAACCCCAACCACTCTCAACCTGTCGAAAATCCGATTCCTACCACAACCCAATCAAGTGCACTCAAGCGCGACCAAAGAGGAAGGAGAAGAGAGAGATTACCGAGGCGTCGTTCTCCGGCTCCGATGGGCTCCAAATGCGAATCCGGCGGAGATTGGCGGGGAAGGAGCTTCGATTGAGTATAGGAAAGGACAAGGGATAATCAAAAACTGATTTTGGTGGAACTTGAATCGAAATCGAATAAAAGAACGGTAACTCGACCTTGAGACGAAACAGGGCGCGCCAGGGGCTGGTGGCGGCGTTCAGGCGGAGGTGGCGCCTCCTAGGCGTGCTCTGGAATTTCTGGGCGTCGGAGGATGTCGGAGGAGCTGATGTTGCTCGGTTTGCTTGGAAGACGGAGAAGGAGCTGCTACTGCTGTCCGAATTGAAGAGGCGAGGAGGAGGGTTGCGCCCGGCGGTAATGGCGGCTCCGACGACCCCCTGGGTGGCCGATGTCGATGGTGGAGCAGCTGGTGGCGATGATGGCTGCTCGAATTCAGCAGCGAAAGGGGGTGACGAGGAGGAGAACTGTGAGGTGAGGGTGGTCCTGTGGTGGTTTGGGATTCCTGGGTTCCTTCCTTGATTGAAACAAAAGAAGGAGAGAGAGAAGGGGCTGAGTTCTGTTGGAATTCAGACAAGGCAGGAGGAAGGGAGGTGGCAGTGGCGTGGGAGAGCACTTGAAGACCAGACAATGGAAGAGGACAAAGTTGTTAGTTGTAGCCATAGGAGGGGAGGTAAGAGTTGGGACCAAATGGAGGAAGAAGACAAAGGTGAGCTGGAGGAATCCTTCCTCAAATCAGTTCTGAGAGAGAGTAAGGAAAGGGGAACCATATGAGGAGTGGTCCCCTGTAGCACCAATTCAAAATTACCCGGAAATAAATCTCAAAACCCACTCTCTCTCGACGTTATCCCGACTCGACTTAAAAGATTTTCAAATTTCGATTTAGGAAATTAAGGACGAGTTTTTCTTAAAAATATCCGAATTTATATATATATATATTTTTTATTATTATTTTTTTTCTCGACTTAAATCCATTTTATATTATTTATTGAAATTTATTATTTAAAAATCCGGGTCTTTACATTGATCAACCAAGTTAGCCAGCCTAGATGGGCAATCGACAAAGTCATGTTCAGGCGACCCGCATGCACCACAACCAGTCGAAATATCCTCGAACCAAAGCGGATAGGACACCAGTTCCTCTGCTTCGTTGAGGAGTTGAATCCGAAACTCCCGGATCCGAGTGATGTCCAGTGATGCACACACTCGCAGGCAGCGAAACCTTGCCCCATTCTTTCCGAATGCCGCCACCCTAATGACATCGCCAATCCTGTTACCCTCAATGAGGTCAGTAAGAACCTTGTCGCTGATGTATTTCACCGGAAGACCCGGGATACGAATCCAAACATCAAGTTTGGTGAGCGATTCAGTGAGGGGATCGAAGTCGATCCGCCATGGCCGGATTACAAGCATCTGTTTTTTCACATGAAATGGTCTTCCCAACCACACCTTCCTGCAATCCTCAGCCAGATCAAAATGAATTTCCATCCAATTGTTTCTCATCGGAATAATTTGGAAACCACCATTGAGAAATTTCCAGTCGAATGAGATTTTCTTCCTGATCGCCATGATTGATACAGGCTCTCCGATGGTGGTAGCAAACACAGAGGTTTGGCTAAGGTTATGGATGTTTTGTTGCACACTATCAAGCACCCCTTTCAGTTTCTCAAGATTGAGAGACTGCTTCTTCTGTTTGTTTTTCTTTCCTGCATTAGACTGACCGCTACAACCCCCCAAAGGAGGAGTAGCATCAGCAATGGTTTTGGCCTCGCTAAGAGGGTTTGGGCCCTTTCGGGATTTGGTTGGGGAGAGGCAAGAGTCCTCTACCCCCATGGGTTCTTTACCTGATCGGTGAGCGGAAACTAGAGAATCCTCCATCAACCTCCGTCCCAGAAGACAAATTGGAACTCCAGATAGGGCGAAGACAGAGCGAGAGCAGCAGAAAGGAAATAGAGAAGAAGAGAGAGCGTGGAGAAGGAGAAATTGCAGACCCGAACCCCAATTTATAGAACCCCGACCACCAAACCTCACTGGGGAGCAACAGTATTCGCACAAGAAATCACCAGTGGGTAGAATCAGACACCAAATCTCCCCAATCGAATCGATTAGGCCAGGAAAAGGGTACGGCCTAGCCTGGACATACCAGAGAGGGGGCTTCACAGGAACACTAGGGGGAAGATTAGAGATTAACAGAAGCATAATCCCAACTCCAATTCGGCGAAGCAGACAGAAAACACTGGTGAGCAGCAGAGATCTGAGACTAGATGAACAGTTGTATAGCAGATCAACCCCACCGAAGAACGACACGGAAGCGAGAGCGGATGTGATCCAATGATTACTCCAAGGGGCGAGCAGTAGGGCACGCCGCCGATCGTAGAGGCCGATTTGGTGGCCGCCGACACTAACAGTAAGAGATTGAGAGATTTGAGATCGATTTTTGGCCGTTCTAGGACGGGGTTTTCTAAGGGCGCGTGTGGCGCGTTCATCCTTCATTCCGGAGTGGTTTGCGGGATAGAGGATTGTATTTTCAAAATGTGTATTCTGCTAGGTGTTATATTACTTATATGCATTTCAAGACAGATCTTTGATCAATTTCACAAATCAATTAACAAGTTGTAAAAAAAATTTATACATTCGTTATAATTTTTTTCCCCCCAAAGGATAGACACTAAAAGCTTTTTCTTTTTAACATTATTGCTGTCCTTTTTTCTCAAGTTAGTTTTTTTTTTTATTCTATTGTGTTTAGCTTTGTTAAGAGAGCGGGGAATAGTGTTGCTCATGAATTGACGGCATTCAGACCGATCTCCCACTCTTTGGTTTTCTCTTTGCAAGCATTACCTCAGAGGCTGAGACTATTGTTGTAAGGTTCATGAAAGATTTGGAAAAGCATCGGTTGACTTGTTCTCAAAAAAAAAAATCTCTAACAAATTCCTATTTTGAAGATTTTAAAATTTTTAGAGAATTTTAAGATATTTTTTGGCCTAACAGATTTTCTAAAACATTCTCTAAAATGAAAAAGCACTTTAATGTGTTTGGATTCCGAAATGCATTATAAATATAAACACTTAATTGAAAGTGTTTGTTTAATTAAGGGGTGATTACCTCGATGTCCTAGTTTTTGGTCTTTATTAGAAAAAGGTCTCCCACCTCTTCCAAATTAGCTAAATGTTCACCGCCCCCCTTGGCCCCTGTGCCCCCCTCCCGCCTCATCATCATTTTTTATTATTATTTTTTTATTTTTTTATTTTTTTTTCGCGTTTCCAAAGTTGCTGAAACGGAATTGCTGAAACTTCTGTTTCAGCACATACGGTTTCAGCAACCCCTGTTTTAGTTTTTTTTCCAGTTTTTTTTCACGTAGCTAAAACGGAATTGCTGAAACTCTTGTTTCAACACATACGGTTTCAACACATACGGTTTCAGCAATCCCTGTTTCAATTTTTTTTTCCCGTGTTGTTGAAACTCATGTTTCAGCATATACGATTTCAGCAACCGCCGTTTCTTTTTTTTTCAGTTTTTTTTTCCCGTTGCCGAAACGGAATTGCTGAAACCGGAGTTGCTGAAACTGTGTTGCTGAAACCAGAGTAGCTTTTTTTTTCTTTTTTTTTCCGCATCACCACTTCTGAAGTTGTTGAAATCGGATTTTTTTCCAAAGAAATGCTGAAATATATGCTTGTGTGTAAGATATAGTAGCCCATACAAATTTATAAGAATTAATTTCCGCTTTTCAGCATAATGAATTTTGCTAATAAAAAATAATTTTGCTGAAATCGTGTTGCTGAAATTGTTGTTTTTTTTCTTTTTTTTTTCGCGTCATCACTTCGACACCGGAGTTGCTGAAAATGGAGGTTTTTTTTCAAAAATGTTGAAATGCTAAAATATATGCTTGTGTGTAATACATAGTAGCTCAAACAGTTTTATAAGAATTAATTTCAGCATTTCAGCATAATGAATTTTGCTAGTAAGAATTAATTTAAGCATTTCATCATTCTACAAAAAGTTTCGGCAAGGCAAAAAAATTGTTGAAACCGGATTTCAGCAAATTAAGAGATTTCAGCAAAAGATTCTCACTTTAGTCTATCATATTAAATGGAGCTAATCCTCGACAACTATCCCTTTTTTCTAATCGAGTATCCTAAATATCAATTTGCAACCAAATTTTTTTCATTCCAATCAACCAAACAAAGAAAATCAATCCGAACAAAAATTAAACAATAAATTAAATTGAAATTATTCAAGGTGAAACATAAGTTTTGAAATTGAAATTATCCAATCGAAATTGAAATCAATCCGAACAATATAAAATTTCAGCATTATAGATACAAGTCTAAAAACAACAAACACAAACTAATAAGAGATCGAAGGCAAAACGATCAATTACAAAGTTCAACTCATGAAAGGTACATCTCCATCTTACCTACACTCTCTTACAATCTGTCTCTTATATTTCATATATATGAATTTTAGTTAATTAGCTTCCTACCTAATCGGGTGCTCTGCTCTGCACAGCAGGAATCGATGCTCATTTGAAGCCTTTGCTCACGGAAATGCTTTGGTCCCATTTCAGCAATAGCGCCCCAATTTCAGCAAATCAGCCAGCATTGAAAACTCAAATAAAATTTCATCAACATACTTGAATAGATGAGATCTGACATTGTTGAAAAACTCGATCAAATCGAATTTTAGCAAAAGCCCTCATTTCAGCAAATCAGCCAGCATTGAAAACTCAAATCGAATTAAACAGGTTGAAAAACTCACGCTTTAGTGGTGGCATAGACGGTGTATAGAGGATCAGATGGGATCACAGCGGCGGAGCCGGATCCGATGTTAACACTGGCGCCCTTCTTCCTCCTGAGCATCACAGATTCATAGGGGTTATCTCTCGAATTAAACAGGTTAACAATGGCGCCCTTGTTCAAGATCTTTTCATCGACCTCAATCAGAAAACTCAACTGCAGGTGGAATCCGTGGCCGCCCAGATCTGGAACGAGGCCGCAACAAGCGGCGACCGAAGAGCACGATCTGGAACGACTTCGAGCAGCGCGGGCAGCACTCCGAGAAGCCGGACTCCTCTTTCCGGTGAGTTCTTCATGGTTTTGCGAATTTCCCCGATCTACTCTGTGACGGAATTGCTACCGGAAATAGGAGAAACACCTAGATCGGTGGGAGGCCGGAAGAGCGAGAGCGAGAGGGAGAAGATCTACCGGAGTCGATTTGGAGGATCTGCCGGAGCCTGGGAAGAAGGGGCGGGGATGAGGGAGGGAGGGAGGGAGGGAGGCGGATCCAGGGGTTCGGGTTGACGACAGTGAACAGAAGGGTAGGGGGGCACGCGTAAAAATGGTGGACTTTAACCTAATATGTAGAGGTCCGGGGACATTCATTAAATTTGAGCCGAAAATTGGCCTGTTGGCCTAATTTTCTCTTTTAATTAACTGAATTTTTGCGTATCTAATTAAATATATACAAATAAACCTAATATATATTTAATATTTCCTTAAAAAATCAAAAGTTTGTTGTATCTTATTGGTTATAGGTATAGTTCCATTCCATGTGGTTAAGGGATCAAATCTCTACACTCGCAACATTTTTCAAGTATATAGTATACTCCCTCCGTCCTAAAATACATGGCATTTTAGCATTTTGCACATGTTTTAATAAAACACCTTACTTTTAAAAAAACAACATCATTGCACTAACTTTTTCATAAATTTTACGGAGTATTATTTTTTAACACCCACTACACATTTTAACCAATCAAATTATTTTAAAAAGTCAACAACACACAAACCAATATAAATCATTACAACTTTTACCTAAAAAACCTAAAAGCCCATATATTGTTGGACAAAAATCTAATATCTAATATAATACTAAAACACTTGTATTTCTGGGACACGTGGCGACCATACACTAAAAGTTGAGAATTTAGGATAAATCCCCAATTACTTCTCAAATTGTTTAAAAATCTCACCTTAAAAATAAATCATCTAACCAATCACAATTTAGTTTTAATCAACTACTTAATTTTAATCTATCTAATCTAAATTCAATTAATTCCTAATTTAATATATACATCTTTAACACTTTTTTTTAACTCACGGATAATCTACTTTGCAAGCTATAAACTCTAATTTTAGGTTTTTTATTTAGCTCTATTTACATAAAATAGTTGTTATTTAGCTCTTTTTTTAGCTCTATTTTTAACTCATGGATAATCTACCTTGCTACAGCTTTACATTTCTTACATTCCAAGGGAATACTCTATTCTGATCTAAAGCCATCCAATGCTGTAAAGGCCCGGAATTTTAAATAATAAATAATATAAATCATATAAATGGATTTAAGTCGAAAAAAAAATAATAAGATAAAATAAAATAAAAAATTTGAATATTTCAAGAAAAACTCGTCCTAAATTTAATAAAACTAAATTGAAATTCTTAGAGCGAGTTCCGGCCCAATTTATATCAGATGTAGATCAGTCCCGTCCTCTTTCACCTATTCTTATCCTATTCAGGTGCTAAAATATAATCGATCAAGAGAGAGGGTTGCGGGTTTTATTATCGGCTATTTCAAATGTAAATTTTGGTACCATTTTGTGTCTTATTCCTACCCCTTTTCGATCAGTAGCAGTAGTAGCTAGTAGCCTTCTTGTCTTCTTCCCCTAACTCTGGAATTGGTAGCAAAAACACAGCAAAAACACTCCCTTCTCTTTGCTGTTTGACCAAGCTGTCATCCCTCTTGTTTCGGGTAAATCCTATCCTAAACCTCTCTACCTCTCTTCTTGATTCCATTTATTTTGGCAAACCAACAAGACTCTCCTACTGCATTTCTCTTTGTATTCAGCTTTAGGAATAGAGACCACTCTTCAAGGATCAGAAACTCAACCCCCCCTCATCTCCACATTTCACTTTCAAATTCAATCCCCACCTGTTCCTTGTGAGGTTGCCGAGGGCAAGAGGAACCCATTCCTCCTCTCCCCATTTCCACCAATCAAGCCACCTCCTTGCTCAGCTGGACCGGTCGCCATCACCGCCACAACATCCCCGCCACCTCCCTCCCTTCTTCCCTGAGTGAAGCCGAGAGCAGCTGCTGCAGCAGAGGCCCCTACCTCCTCTTCCTCCGGTTCCAAGAAGCAGCCAGGAGGTCCGAGTTACAACGCCTCCTCCTCTTTCTCTTTTCCGGCGAGCCGCCACCGACGCCGCTGTGCCATCCTCTTCCTCCTCTTTCCCTAATTTCTGAAATTGTACGGTAACCATCGATTCTTCGATTCTTAGCGTAAATCAGTGTAAAGGCGCGCCTTTACGTCCTTTCTCGTCGTTCTAGGTCCGGAGCAAGCCTACCCCGTCGCCATTGCAGCCGGAGTCGCAGTCGGAGCACCCCCGGTGTCGGAGAATCGCGCCGCGACCCGGTAATTCCTCTCCTCTTCTCCTCCCTTGCCGTGTTGTTTGTATGGGTGTGGTCGGAATTCCCAGTCAGTCGGGATGGGGGCGATTTTGAGTCGGAAAGGGTCGCCGGGATCTGGGTTCCCTCTTCCTTCTCTTCCGTTTTCCGATTTCGCTGTCCAGAGCTCTGTCGTTTTGATTGGGGAGGAAGGGTTCAAGCGAACCGGGCTCAGCCTTTTTTTTTTCTTTTTCCTGGGAACCGGCCGGGTTGGGACAAATTTTCGGTTCATTATTTCAGATCTGGGTTTGGGCTTGTTGGATCCGGTTTTCATTTCGGATTGGGCTCTCGGGTTGGGCCTGTTCAGATTGGGGAGTATGAGAGTTGGGCCTTGGGGTTTGGGTTTTAAGAGGAGTTGTTATTAGTATATATGTTATGTTAGTTTATTGGGTTATTAATACTATATGTTATATAAATTCCGTTAGATGCATTTAATTAAGGTTGGATTGGTTCTGAAATGTTATCATTATATTTTATTGTGAGTTTATGATAAATATATATTTCCAAAATTATAATTAAAAAATGCTTTAAAAGAGACATTATTTGAAATATGTATTTTGTGGGGTTTTAAATGGTGACTTTAGGAAATTTGAAATGGATTATGGGGTTGGACTTATAAATATGATTTGTGAAAATAGGATTATTTTGATAATTAAATGTAAAATGCCGGAATTATTTCTACAATATGATTTTGAGAGATTGGTTTGAAGGTTTAAATGTTTAATGGTGGGATTTGGCTAAGTACGATTTTATCAATGGGTTTGAGTGAAAGTAAATGATTTTGGTTGATGTTGATCGTATCGGAAAGGTTTTGGAAAATGGGTTTACTATTGGTTAATTTTGGGAATGTTGAGAACGTGGGTTATGTATGTATGGATGTCGGTCTGGTAGCTTATGGGATTGACTTGATGATAGGTGTGTATTGCTTTTGGACTTGCATTTGGGCCATTGCTTGTGTTATCTTGCTGTTCTGCACTTCCAGGTGAGTTCCTATATGAGCTCACTCAGATTCGAAAAGAGGGATCTCCCTGCTTGTAGCCATGTGCATACTAGGTGCTTGCATTCATAATAAAGCATGACATGTAGTATCCTGCTAGGATTGCACTCATGATTGAGCATTCGTTTACTCATTGCTTTTGTAAATAGAACGGCCGTTATCTGTGAAGTAACTAGAGTCATTGCTAGGGTCATAGGGTAGCCCAACCTCATCGGGTACCCTGAGTCAATCGAGTCATGCACTTCCTTTTATTTTGAGATGCCTGCGGGCTTATTTGTGGAGCGGGTTAGGCATGCGTGCCGCCCTATTATGAATGAATGCATTCACGAGCTGGCCAGTCTCCACCTATCGGAAGGGGTGGAGGTAGGAGAGGGATATACCACTTGGTATTCGGTGCTAAAGCCTTATTATATTTACGCACTTGATCTTAGGGGCATGTTAGTGTGTTAATATTCCGCCTTGCATCTAGAAGCATCTTTATCAGGACTAGCGTGTGTATGTGTCTGCTTGTTTGGGACTATATTGCGTAGGGCTTCGATCTGACACCGCCCCGCATACATTTTTTTTAGGTTTGTTTTGCAGCATTATTGTTCCTTGCTTCTGTGACGTGGGAACTCTCTTGGGCGATTGTAAAGAAATTGTCTAACCTTACATTTCGACAAATACGCGTATTGATTTGGTTTTAACCCGGCTCCGCCGTGGCACCCCCTTGTATTACACTTATTTCTGCTAGTCGCACTATTTCTGATTTCCTCGCTTAGACTTACGACAGGTACAGGGGACTTCCCCGGGGATTCCAACGATCCCTTCGATTTTGGGTATGAAATCCCCCTTTTGAAAACGTCCGTCTAGAATTTCAAACCTCGACCCGTACCTGGATTGCAAGATCCGAACAAGGGGTTTTATCCCTTGAAACGTAACCCAGAAATCATAATTCTGGGCCGTTACAAAGATGGTATCAGAGCTGAGGTTGTGCAATTCGGGTACAAAAGGGTCGAGTGTATGTTTTGGAAACCGCCCATGAATTTCAAGGACTTCAAAGGATTTTAAAAAGGGCAAAATGAACTTAAGCTGTCTAACTGAAATTGGATAAGTAATGAACTTGACCTATCATAAAATATGGAAAACCGACTAAAGAGGGGATCGAGTGGGTAGAAAGACGTTAGACCATCCCTATTGGATGTAGTTGGAAATGGGTAGGCGAAATATTAGCTTGTTCTTTACAGATGGATCTGGAAGACTCAAAGGAGGTCATCATGAGTGTCACTAACTGAATCTGTGTTGAGTGCTTGCTATGCTAGATATCTGATTGGTATGCCTAACAGTTAAATGTGTATTGACTGATCCGTGAAAACGGGATAGTAGGAGTACCTTTGTTTCTGTATGGTCAAGTCCAACTTGTGTGACACATCCCCTTCAACTATGTTCTATCGAGTCTTCCTCCCAAATGTCAGTGTCTTCCGCGGGGAATCGGGTCGGTAAACACATTGTGTCGGAAACAAGTATGGATATAAAGGTGGTTTGAGTGAGTGTTGGAAGGTAGTTCTTGATGTCATTTTGAGTCGAGGGTAAGGTGTTTATGAGGTTGTCTTTCTTGATTTTTTTATGATGATTAACCAGTGTTTTCCTACCATAAGATTCGTACCGGAGTCCCACGGGAAAGAGGGGTGATGATTCGGTTGGGAAAAGTCAATGGTTGCCCTTAGGGACCCCTGTCCAGTTGTAATTGTGACTCTCTCTGAATTGCATGGTATAATTTTGTAATCTTTGGCATGTACCCTGCGAATGATCATTAGTAAAAAGCTACTCATGTTGTTGCATCTATGATTGGGTACCTTGCTTAGGTCTTGTGTTATGTCTTGGGTTCTACCATGATTATATGTTGTTAAAGCATGTTTACTTGGCCTATTGATCGTATGATTGAATGGATGTGTGAGTTGCATGAAATGAATCTGCATGATTTTACTCTACTAGGTTCATGGTAGTGTGATCGTTAAATTTTGATACCCTGATGAAGCAAGTTCCTTATTTGATACGTGCTACAACTTGATGTCACCATGCCTTATATGATACGTAATTTCCATTACATGTTGTTGTGATGATCCTTCATGTAAATTCGTGATTGTATAACATTCCGTATCCATGCTAGTCACATTGTTTAGGTCTCGTGTTGTATCTCGCTTTCTGTCATGATTGTGTTTGGTTCGCGTGTCTAATTGACCTGTTGTAATGATCGTACTACTGATTGGTTAGAAACATGAAGGGCATGATATGGGTCTATATGAATGTTGCTTTCCCTGGATTAGGTCCATGATAGTGTGATCAATTCCTCTTTGTATGAATGTTGATAGATGATCATCTTAGCATATTGAATGATGACGTGTCAATGCCTATTATTCCTTTTGTGACAAGAATTCATAGCATTCCCATATAAATTGTAATTGCC
Organism: Persicaria tinctoria; assembly: GCA_037127255.1. Lineage (NCBI taxonomy): Eukaryota > Viridiplantae > Streptophyta > Magnoliopsida > Caryophyllales > Polygonaceae > Persicaria > Persicaria tinctoria. The sequence continues at coordinate 21,993,055 of JBANSL010000010.1, forward strand.
AGATTAGCTATTGTTGATTATTTTGCACATAATATTGTTGTGCGTTACTTGTGTTGAATGGAGAATATGTGGTATAATTAAGTCTTGACAAATGCATGTTTCATCCCAGTATGTGTTGATCTGCACTCATGCCCCGTATCCTAATCCTATTGCCCATTACCTAAACTCGTATTATGCATCGTGTAACTCTTCTCGTGCTTCTATGTCGTGGAATATAATTGAGTGAGTTCTTACCCGTCGTCATGAGTAGCTACATGCATCTATCGTACGTCATATTGAGCTTTTAGCATCATGTATGGTCATCGGTTGTGACTTGTGCGAACTTGTATCTTGACTACGTTGTTGCTGATTCTCTCTCGAGCTAGGTTCCTGATAGTGTGGTTCTTCCCTCTTTCTATCACCATAACACGTCTTACCCATGCAAGATAATTGATGTTGAATTCGATGATTGATTGCCTTTCGTAATGGTTAATCATAGCATGCTTACATGTTATCACTCGATAGTGTTTCCCTATTACGTTATGAATTCCTCTTGTGCTGGCATAGAGGTATGATTTGGCACCTCGCATGATCACCCATCACGTTGTATTATTTCGCATATGCATGACGAATGAATGTTGGAATGAATTTAGTCGAGTTACCTTGATTGTTGTCATGATTCGATATGTGCTAGTAGTATCATGTAGGGCTTATGATTCCCAATATGACTCGCCAAATGATCACGTGTTGTACTTGTTCTATGATGTGACGATTATTGTATCGTGAATGTGCTCTATGATGGTTCGTTCTTAGTATGATTATAATGTATCGCCCATGGTGTATTTCTTGTTACTTATGACGATGTCTCATGTTTCGTAAATATTATGCTGAACTCCTCTTAATGACTCTTGACTATGCTTGTATTACATCATGTATCGCTAGTATCGTGTGGGACCTATGATTTCTAAATGTATCTCGTCACATGATTACGTGCCATGATTGACCTGTTATATGATCATTGTGTTAGATGAGGTAGTTACTATGTTGCTATTATATGTTCTCGTATGATGCATACACCAAGCTCGTGCATTGTTCATATATGTGATAATTGTGATGCTCAATAAATCCCACGTATCCTGTTTAAAGTTGCTGAGCATATCTGTTTCCATGGAATCACATACTACTAGTTTATCTCGCATGCATCCGTGTAGGACTTGATTGTGTCTTTTGGAATGAATACGCATGTTCTTTTCCCTTGAGATAGGTACATGTTAGTGTGGGTTAGTGAAATTTGATATGCTCCATGATGAATTCGTGTTACTTGTCGCGATTATAACCTAATAGACTTCCATAAGGGCATCGTTGCTATTCTCGGGTCAGAGTCTTGTCTCCAGTCTTGTCACCCTTTTAGCCCTGGCCTGTATTTCCGAAGTGAACATTGGGTTTCCTGTCCCTGTTACTCCCCTATCTCTGCTAACTTAGACTCCTCTGCGATACTTGGACGAACGACCGCGTGAAAAAGAAAACAAGAAGTTAGTTAGCGATGGAGCAACGCAAAGAAAGCGTGGGCCCATAACCCACGGGCCTCAGGATCAACAACGTCGGGAGGACGAGCACGTTTTGTGGATTGCGGTTACCGAGTACGATATGACCTGCAGGCGGGAGTGCCCTCCGTTTGAATTGCTAACTTTTCTGAATATGTTGATAACCATGTTGCAATGCTTGATGGTGACGTTTATGTGTTGATGTGCTGACTTGATGATGACTATTGCCTGATTGCCTGTCGTCTATGATGATATGATGTGATGCCTTATGGATCTAATGTACCATGATGTTGTGACGTGTTGCTACTCTAAGTTGCTAAGCATGATTGAATTCCTTTGACTGTAAAATGTGAACTACATATGCTAAGAGACCTGAGTTGTATCTGATAAGGTTATAGTGCAACATGTTAGCTTGACTTCAGTATGTTCATATATGATGTTTGCAATGATTATTGAGCATGATGATAAATTGAGACTTGTTGAACCCATGATGTTATGTTATAAATGCTAGTTGACATGATGTAGACCTTGTGTTTGATGATTTTAATTATTGCTTCTTCCTTAAACCTGTGGGTGAGGTCGTTGGTAGCATGGTAGAAGAGTGGTGAAAGAGCTTGAGTGGTTAGGATGATCGGGGATGTTATAAGATAAGCCGCAAGAGAGAGATGTTGGTTTAGGTAAGACTAAGTGAGCTTTAGGAATTTTGCAAGGCATGATGCTGGTGATATCTTGGGAAGTGTGGAAAGTGTAAGAAATGACTTTTGAGAGCATTGAGAACATAGAACGAGAGGGTACTCGGGTGTGCAGTTAGAGATAGGAGTTGGGTTCTTAGAGGTGGATGGTGTGGTATTGATTGGCGGAAGGAGGGGTAAGATTTGAGCATCGAGATGAATTGGGATTTCTCCGGAGAATTTTTGTTGGAGTTGACGTTAGCGAGCCTAGAAGATGATTAGTCTTGGCTTGAGAGTGGAGATGGGCGAGTGGGGATTCTGTTTTATTTTGACTGGTATGACGTGAGGATTTTCTTGATTATGTGATTTATTTATATTCGCTGACATGATGCTAGATAGCAACCATGATGAATCTGATACAGAATGATATTACACGTTGTTGTGCAATATTGAAATCTAGTTGGCAGTGAAAAAAAAGTTATCATGATATATTGATGCTCTGCTATGTTGTTTTAGAAGCATGTTAGGATGTGTTGTGATATGATATACGAGATAATGATGTGTTATTATGTGAAAGTGTGATGTTATGTTATGGGGTGAAAACATGATGTTATATTATGTATTAGTAAACATGATGTTGTATTATATGGTTGACAAGCATGACTATTGATATGTTAAATGATGGGTATGACTTGGAATGTGAATATGATTTGTATATATATGAGATAATGGTGCCTGATTACTAAATGATCGTATATGACATTGTGATGAGTTAAGATGATTTCTAGAGAGCATGTTGACATTTTGATAGTGATATGCTTCTTGATCTTCCCTTTTTATAGAATCTCAATAGCATGACCTTGACTGTATTGATGTGTTGATAAGTAGCTTTGTTCCGTTGACTTATGATGGAATTTCGCTATGGCTAACCTTGCAAGTACCAATGGTTGACGTGATAAGAATGTTATGCTAATGCTGGATAGAAGTTGGATAGGATGACTATGTGAATCTATGGGTTAAATGATATCCCTTGATGTGACTGACCCTACTATGATTGCGATGATGATATGCGATAATGAGATATCCTTTATGACTTTTGGTGTGATATCGAGCCATGTGTTATGATTTTGGCATATTGTCGAGATGTGTATTATGACCTTTAGTAAGTGGTAGAGACGTTGATGTGATCTTGTGGAAGTGTGCTGGCATATGTTTGAAACTTGGTATATGATGTACTCGTTGATGATCGATTGGTTATTTGGTTATGCATTCTTATAGCTTGTGAAGCTTGCTTGAATTGAGACTGATAGATTGATTTGATTCTGGAAACTAGGAAGAGGATATGGGATTAGCCCTTAGAGGTGGATGATTCCACCTCCTGATTTCTTAATGTGATTGATTGATATGCGGGAAACTGATTTTGTTTTGGGAGATTTTTGACGAAATCTTGAGTTAAAGGGATTTGACTTGTTTTGGTGCAAAGTGCTTGATTAGACGTCTTATTTGAAGATTTTGAACGATTTTGATAAAAGGACCGACTTTGATTGTAAAGAATGAACGATACCGAGAATTTCAAACGATTTTGAGGTTAATCTTTAATTTCAATTATGGGATCCCTTTAGAAACTTTTCTAACCCGGGCAGCTCTATGATATTTCACGAAGTGGATACATGCATTTTATGGGGGCGCCTGTAGGGTGTTGCTAAGACCTAGTGATGATATTATAGAACTTTTAGAGTTGTGGTATTTCCGAAAGATCGAAGCGAGTATGTGATAGGGGCGCTTATCGCATACTTGTCAAGGCCAATTGGAGATGTCACGACCGTGACTGGGATGTTGTGAGAATCCCGGAAGACGCAACCGAGATGATTACAAGATTCTAGACATAGTCCTTGGACTCATCAATTTCAAACTTCATCCCCTACTTTATTTTGGTTTTAGTCTCGGGGACGAGACTTGTTTTTAGAGGTGGATGATGTAAAGGCCCGGAATTTTAAATAATAAATAATATAAATCATATAAATGGATTTAAGTCGGAAAAAAAATAATAAGATAAAATAAAATAAAAAATTTGAATATTTCAAGAAAAACTCGTCCTAAATTTAATAAAACTAAATTGAAATTCTTAGAGCGAGTTCCGGCCCAATTTATATCAGATGTAGATCAGTCCCGTCCTCTTTCACCTATTCTTATCCTATTCAGGTGCTAAAATATAATCGATCAAGAGAGAGGGTTGCGGGTTTTATTATCGGCTATTTCAAATGTAAATTTTGGTACCATTTTGTGTCTTATTCCTACCCCTTTTCGATCAGTAGCAGTAGTAGCTAGTAGCCTTCTTGTCTTCTTCCCCTAACTCTGGAATTGGTAGCAAAAACACAGCAAAAACACTCCCTTCTCTTTGCTGTTTGACCAAGCTGTCATCCCTCTTGTTTCGGGTAAATCCTATCCTAAACCTCTCTACCTCTCTTCTTGATTCCATTTATTTTGGCAAACCAACAAGACTCTCCTACTGCATTTCTCTTTGTATTCAGCTTTAGGAATAGAGACCACTCTTCAAGGATCAGAAACTCAACCCCCCCTCATCTCCACATTTCACTTTCAAATTCAATCCCCACCTGTTCCTTGTGAGGTTGCCGAGGGCAAGAGGAACCCATTCCTCCTCTCCCCATTTCCACCAATCAAGCCACCTCCTTGCTCAGCTGGACCGGTCGCCATCACCGCCACAACATCCCCGCCACCTCCCTCCCTTCTTCCCTGAGTGAAGCCGAGAGCAGCTGCTGCAGCAGAGGCCCCTACCTCCTCTTCCTCCGGTTCCAAGAAGCAGCCAGGAGGTCCGAGTTACAACGCCTCCTCCTCTTTCTCTTTTCCGGCGAGCCGCCACCGACGCCGCTGCGCCATCCTCTTCCTCCTCTTTCCCTAATTTCTGAAATTGTACGGTAACCATCGATTCTTCGATTCTTAGCGTAAATCAGTGTAAAGGCGCGCCTTTACGTCCTTTCTCGTCGTTCTAGGTCCGTAGCAAGCCTACCCCGTCGCCATTGCAGCCGGAGTCGCAGTCGGAGCACCCCCGGCGTCGGAGAATCGCGCCGCGACCCGGTAATTCCTCTCCTCTTCTCCTCCCTTGCCGTGTTGTTTGTATGGGTGTGGTCGGAATTCCCAGTCAGTCGGGATGGGGGCGATTTTGAGTCGGAAAGGGTCGCCGGGATCTGGGTTCCCTCTTCCTTCTCTTCCGTTTTCCGATTTCGCTGTCCAGAGCTCTGTCGTTTTGATTGGGGAGGAAGGGTTCAAGCGAACCGGGCTCAGCCTTTTTTTTTTCTTTTTCCTGGGAACCGGCCGGGTTGGGACAAATTTTCGGTTCATTATTTCAGATCTGGGTTTGGGCTTGTTGGATCCGGTTTTCATTTCGGATTGGGCTCTCGGGTTGGGCCTGTTCAGATTGGGGAGTATGAGAGTTGGGCCTTGGGGTTTGGGTTTTAAGAGGAGTTGTTATTAGTATATATGTTATGTTAGTTTATTGGGTTATTAATACTATATGTTATATAAATTCCGTTAGATGCATTTAATTAAGGTTGGATTGGTTCTGAAATGTTATCATTATATTTTATTGTGAGTTTATGATAAATATATATTTCCAAAATTATAATTAAAAAATGCTTTAAAAGAGACATTATTTGAAATATGTATTTTGTGGGGTTTTAAATGGTGACTTTAGGAAATTTGAAATGGATTATGGGGTTGGACTTATTTATATGATTTGTGAAAATAGGATTATTTTGATAATTAAATGTAAAATGCCGGAATTATTTCTACAATATGATTTTGAGAGATTGGTTTGAAGGTTTAAATGTTTAATGGTGGGATTTGGCTAAGTACGATTTTATCAATGGGTTTGAGTGAAAGTAAATGATTTTGGTTGATGTTGATTGTATCGGAAAGGTTTTGGAAAATGGGTTTACTATTGGTTAATTTTGGGAATGTTGAGAACGTGGGTTATGTATGTATGGATGTCGGTCTGGTAGCTTATGGGATTGACTTGATGATAGGTGTGTATTGCTTTTGGACTTGCATTTGGGCCATTGCTTGTGTAATCTTGCTGTTATGCACTTCCAGGTGAGTTCCTATATGAGCTCACTCAGATTCGAAAAGAGGGATCTCCCTGCTTGTAGCCATGTGCATACTAGGTGCTTGCATTCATAATAAAGCATGACATGTAGTATCCTGCTAGGATTGCACTCATGATTGAGCATTCGTTTACTCATTGCTTTTGTAAACAGAACGGCCGTTATCTGTGAAGTAACTAGAGTCATTGCTAGGGTCATAGGGTAGCCCAACCTCATCGGGTACCCTGAGTCAATCGAGTCATGCACTTCCTTTTATTTTGAGATGCCTGCGGGCTTATTTGTGGAGCGGGTTAGGCATGCGTGCCGCCCTATTATGAATGAATGCATTCACGAGCTGGCCAGTCTCCACCTATCGGAAGGGGTGGAGGTAGGAGAGGGATATACCACTTGGTATTCGGTGCTAAGGCCTTATTATATTTACGCACTTGATCTTAGGGGCATGTTAGTGTGTTAATATTCCGCCTTGCATCTAGAAGCATCTTTATCAGGACTAGCGTGTGTATGTGTCTGCTTGTTTGGGACTATATTGCGTAGGGCTTCGATCTGACACCGCCCCGCATACATTTTTTTTAGGTTTGTTTTGCAGCATTATTGTTCCTTGCTTCTGTGACGTGGGAACTCTCTTGGGCGATTGTAAAGAAATTGTCTAACCTTACATTTCGACAAATACGCGTATTGATTTGGTTTTGACCCGGCTCCGTCGTGGCACCCCCTTGTATTACACTTATTTCTGCTAGTCGCACTATTTCTGATTTCTTCGCTTAGACTTACGACAGGTACAGGGGACTTCCCCGGGGATTCCAACGATCCCTTCGATTTTGGGTATGAAATCCCCCTTTTGAAAACGTCCGTCTAGAATTTCAAACCTCGACCCGTACCTGGATTGCAAGATCCGAACAAGGGGTTTTATCCCTTGAAACGTAACCCAGAAATCATAATTCTGGGCCGTTACAAATGCCTTGCTTGATGAGAATGGGCAAATTAAGGTATTTGCTCGAGAAATGTTTTTTTTTTGCTTACGATAATATGTTTTCTTGCATCCTTTCGTTATGGGTCTATCGGAAACACTCTCTCGACTCAGTTGGGAAATTAAAAGAGTGCGTACATCATGACCTCCCATACCCTGCTTTGTCGCGGGACATACTGAGTTGTTGTTGTTGTTGTTGTTACAACTACCTACGGTGTCATTTTTAATTTATCTCTTTGCCCATGTTTTGTTCTTTTGCATGAGTAGATAAGAAATCAATTTTCCCTTAAAATGATGAGTTTATTTGGTTGTTATAATCTTAAGTAGATAAGAATAAATTAATAAAAAAAACTAAAAAAATGATTTAATCAATAATTACTTATCAATTTATATCATAAAAATTGTTGTTAATAAAAAGAATTCTTTTTTTGGTCAGATAGAATCTTCTTATTTAACGGTTATGATTTGATATATTGTGTACCTGATTTTTATTTTCAAAGAAATGGTTGTTAAATATTTATTTTTTAAAAAAAAAATGTTTTTTCGCACGATAATTGTGAAAGTTTTACTTGAATAAACTTGGTCTTTAGAACAATCCCAAACATATCGAAATTAAAATGATGTGACAAATACTTCAAAAATTATAGACATGCATGTTTTTTATAGCTTAAGTTAGAGTTGTGTAACCATTATGGGTAGAGTTAAAAAAATTTATAAGGGCTAAAAATATTGAATGATTTATATTTTAATAGTCATTTTATTTTAGCCTTTTCTATGGTTCACTATTTTCTATTAGAGCAACAGTTAAATTGTATCTAGATTATCCAATAAAACAAGATTAGCTCTACATAATATTTTCCTTAAATTTGGGCCCACCTTTCAATTAAAAAAATTATCTCAATTTAAACTTTTATAATCAAACTAATTTATTAATTTAACTAAATAATCAGACTGATTTAAAAGTAAACAGTTAATTCAAATATGTATTAATTATCCAAATCTTTACCAATCTCTATTAATTATCCAAATCTTCTATTTTATTAATTTAACTAAATATTTTTAATACAAATCTTTATTCATTATTAAATCTTTGCCATTTTCTTATTTCAATTAGGATATTTAGTCTAAAAATAATTGGTACTTAAATCAAATATTTAAAGCTAATGCTAACAACTATGCTATACATTTTGTTTAACTTAATCACATAATATAGTTTACTTCAAACCTTAATTTTATACTACATCACATTTTTAAAAATTTTAACTCAATAATTTTTTGACTTATTACAAAGTTCCATATCGATCTTCCACTGATTAGATATTTAACTAATTTTCAAAACACTCCCGGACAATATTTATATTATTAGGGAGTGTTTTGAAAATTAGTTTAAATCAATAAATCAATTATTTATTTATTGTTAAAATAAACTGTTTATTTATTGTGAAAATAAATTACGTACTTATCTCATGTTGATAACAATTTATTAATTTCTATTTATTCTTTATTAAAAATAGTTGATTTAGTTACAATTAACTACTACTAAAATCAAGATGCTTTGATTTTCTTTTCTTTTTTATAGATTCTATACTTTAAATGATTATTTCACCTTAATTATTTATTAAATTAAAGTAATGGTAGAAGTATTTCTTCTGTATTGTTAAATTAATAAATCTAATTAATTTATTTATAATATTTTTTAGAATAATTTATTTATAAGCTAACTACCAAGTATAATATATATTATACATGTAAAACAATCTAATTAATTTATTTCTTAAATTAATAAATCTAATTAATTTATTTATAATATTTTTAGAATAATTTACTTACAAGCTAACTACCATGCACTCCGACACACATAATCGGGAAAATATTGACTCAATTGTTTATAATATCTTTATAATATCTTTATAAAATCTATTAATTTTCCTTAAAATTACCTTAAGTTGTTTTTAAGCTAACAAGCAAATGTTTAAACTTTATTTGAATTTAATGACTTGATATAAATTTTCATTTCTTTTTGTCATCTAATCTTAACAAAATAGGAAATCTTTTAATTTGTATTACCTTTATTTGATATTCGATTTTATTAGAGCTTTTCTCCAATTCAAACTATAGACGCACTTTTATACTTTGGGGAATTTTTGGGTTAACCTTGCAATAAATCCGGATTTTTGGGTTACTTTGTGCATTTCTCTCTTAAACTTTTTCAATTTCAGTTTCAATCTCTTTTTAATTACAAAAATAATTCAATGGAAAAAAAATCTACCAATGAAACATGCTTTGGTTATTGTTGAAAATTGAATGTTATTAGTATGATTAGAGTATGTATGTTTCCTTTAAACTAAAATAATTTAAAATTTCATATTTAAATGAAATACTAAATGGTTATTGATGATTTTAGGCAAATAAAATACTCTTTTTAAATATAAATTAAATTTGAATCCAAGTTCAAGATTTTCATAATCAATAGGTTATGAGCTCGATTTCAATCCCCATTTTGTTTAATAGTTTTTCCTTCACTTCTTCTTCTGCTTTTTTTATAATTGAATTGAAAGTACAAGCTCGAGATCCAAAATATTTTCATTCATTTTTTTTATATGTCATATGTTTTTTGAGACTAAGCTAAATATCAATGGTTTGGCCTAATATATAATAATAAAGCTTCTATTTAGACATTGCAAATCATATAACATGCTCAAATACAACTAATAAAAAGATAATATTTGATAGAGTTTTTAGCTTCTTGAAAAACATGTAAAAAAATAAAATGGTCTATATTTTGAGACGAAAACGATTTTTTTTTATTTTTAAGTTTATTAATATAATATATCTTTTTATTTATGTGCTCTCTATCCCAAAGTTGTGAAAATTCAATTCACCAATCTTTGTGGAATGTGTAGTTCAACTACCAAATTATTTGGTTCTACCTTCCAACCCATTACCACAAGAAATGTGTGTTTAATGCTCAAAGTAATCAATCAGCCTACTAAAAAACTTAGAAGGCTAAAAAAAACTCAGTCCCATACAACAATACACGGTGACTCAAAACTTTGTACTACATCTGTCTCAAAATATCGATCGTTTTATTTTTAGATGGTGACTCATTCCCATACGACCTATATTTTGAGATGGATGAACCATTTTTTTTTTTACTTTTAAGTTTATTACAATAATATTTCTTCTTCGACATTTTTATGTGCTCTCTATCCAAAAGTTCTTAAAATTCTATTCACCTAGAGTTTGTGTAATATGTAGTCGAACTACCAAATTATTTGGTCTTACCTTCCAATCCATTAACACAACAAAAAATGATAGTAGAGGGCCACATGTTTATATCCTGGCATGGGCATTTCAAATCTCAAACCCGACCCTGCTAGAAAGGTGAGACAATGACGTTTTGCCCCATATATTATATATTGATATAATATAAGCATCATTTTTTTTATCCAAATTTATTTATTTTTCTATATCGTTTTCATATTATTATAATAGTATAATGTGTCTAATATATAATGTAAATAAATTATGGTAATATCTTCTATAAAATATAATATATTTTACAAATCCCGTGCGTTACGCACGGGAACTACACTAGTTTACCTCTAAAACCCATGTATTGTTGGACGGAGGGAGTATTGTTTTTTGTTTGTTTTAAACCTAAACACATGCAATATTTGTAAAGCAATTCAATTATCATTTTTTTGGCTTATATAGTTGAATTGCATGTAGAAGTGAGTAAGAAGATAAATAGAGCCACGTTAATATATTTATCAAATTTCAATGATATATAAACATAAATTTAAAATTACAATGATAATATATTAATTAAAAATATATATTTAAAATAAGTCATCTATAACTACAACATGCATTTCTAAAGCAAGTATCGATTTTTTTTTTACTTATATAGTTAAATCACATATAGAAGTGAGTAAGAAGATAAATAGAGTCAAGCTAATATATATTTGTCGAATTTCAAAGATAACTAAACATATTAAAACTTTTAGAGATAAAAATTATTAATAATATAATTACAATGATAATATATTAATAAAAAATATATATTAAAATAAGTCCCGTGTGTAGTACGGGCATGCTCACTAGTTTAAAATAAAATTGCGTAGACGTATATATTAATACTAAACTATTTTATTTTAAAATTACATTATTTTAATTATGGTTTATAACTACCATACCACACCATCTCAACAATTGACATATGGTTTAGCTTTTTTGTGAAAATCAATGTTAAATCATGATCTAACCTCTTTTTCCTGCCTTTTGACTTGCGTGGTAGAGGCTTCGTCAGTCCGCATTATCCCTTGTGAAGCTTCCACTTACCCTAATTTTAACACTTATTTTTCGCTGAATGTATATGAAGTCACCCTGATTCAAACCTTGTGAATGAACCGTTTTAGTAGTTGTTGGACACTTGACCATATCATCACGTTGACTATTATGCACGCTCGAGGATTCCGTTCACAAGGACGCTATTTCACAGCGATTCAACTTATGTTGACCACCTCTAAATTTTCGCCTTATATCAAAAACAAAATTAACCGATCGATAGTCTATCCAATATTATCTTTTCATATACTGTAATTAATTTCTTATGAAAATGCATGGTACAACATTAAGTTTCAACTAAAATCCTTCATAACAATGAAATCTAGCACGTTGGTTTGCACCTCTCTTATAGTGATAAACTTCCATGTTTACAAATTGAGTCATCATGTGGTAGATCTCCTAAGGAGATCTCCATCCAGGGGCGGAGCTAGGGGTGTTTAGGGGTACTCGAGCACTCTCCTAGCGGAAAAAAAAAACATTTTTTTTTTTGTATATATTTAGTATTTTTAAGGTAATATAACATTTTTAAATGATATTTGAAACAAGAGTGCTAATTAGCTCAAGTGGGAAGAGAATCAAAGGTCTTGGGTTCAAATATCAATTCCTTTACTTTTTATTTGTTTTACTATATCATTAATTCTTCTTGATTTCTCTATCTTTTTTGTTTTTATCAACCATTTCATTTAAAATTGTCATATTTATCTTTAAATTATACATTTAATATTTGATTTCAATATTGTTTTAAAAGTAATTTTTCGTGATTTTTTTTCTATATTTTTTGTTTCTCTTCTATTTTTTTTTTTACTCTCAACTATTTAAATATACAAAATCATTAAAAATCATAATTTTAGTGTTTTTTCAATATTTTTAAAAAAATCTTCTTAATAAGTATACAAAAAAAAAATATTACTAACATTAATGTTATAGCACCCCTGAACCAAATATTTCTGCCCTCCGCCACTGTCTCTATCTCTTATTGACTGCGATGATGACCTATAGACTGTCTCCTTTATTAATAATCAACTTACGAGATACATTCTCTCAAAGCTAAACCTTTGATTTGCAGAACTTCCAATACAAATTTAAAGATGGTTAATTAACTAGGGCATGTTAAAAGATCTTCGATCCAATCGATCATACATCGGTAGATGTACAAATGGATTGAATATGGGGAAACAAGTTGTTTGATAATGAATGAATTGAATCAAATAAGTATTTCCATCTATGAATCTACGATTAACAAAATTTTCTAAGTTCGCTGGTTCAATCTGTGCATATATGTAGTAAGTTCAACCTATAAAACTAATAAAAACATGTTGACAATTTGACAGAGACAGAAATTTACTAAGGGGAGCGAAGTTTTGTACAAATTGTTGATTCACTCTTCGATATATTTTTTTATAGTTTAGCGAACCAAAACTCACTACAAAAAAAAAAGATATTAGCAACGACTATTTGCCGTGGCTAAAAGTCCATTTGCTGTGGCCAAAGGGTGTTAGCCACGGCTGTAGCCACGGGAAACAAGCCGTGGGGAAACATGGGGTGGCAAAAAGAGAGTAGCACGGCTATAGCCGTGGCTAAAGTGCTAGCCACGGCAAGTTGCCGTTGCTAAATTATTTCTGGAAATTAAAAAAAAAGCTGCTTTTTAGCCCGGATTCTTTGGACCCGGGCTAAAAAGTGCCATATTTTTACAAAAAAAAAAAATTAATACACAAATAGTTATTTGTGCATTATATTCTTCAGGCCCCTGCTAACAAAACACTCATTTTATTCTTTCTAAAATCAAATATGCAAAATTTAATTAATTATACAACTTTACATTTACATATACATAATTATATAAATTTACATATACAACAAAATATCCAAAACTACATAATTTACACAGAACTATAAAATACACAAATAATATATTCAAAATATTTCTTCTCTCTACCATATGATATAAGAAAATTATCATAAAAAAAAAATATACTCCTAAACAAATCCTCATGTTTCTGACTTGTAGAAACTAAAAGAACCTTGATGTTCTTGCATATACATATAGTCCTTTATGACCAAAAAAAATAAAAATACATATACTACAAAACAAATCCTCATGTTTGGGATGAATTAGGGAATATATGATCTGCATAAATCAGTAAACATAAGAACATCTCCATTAAGTGTGTAGATTAACATATATAACTGGTATCCAACGGCTGAAGGCCTAACTCAAGAGACGAGACTATATATGAGAAGGTATGTGCTAATACCCGTAATAAATTTAATATGATCTCTGAGAATTACCTCCACAAAGCTGAAATAAGCCTTTGTGACCTGGAAAAATGTAAACAGAACACACGCTTTGGAAGATCAATACACCATAAAAGATATGTACAGAGCTATTCTAACTTTTCATCACAAGGAATGGGAAGCATATGGCTGATATTTAACATTACAAACTTCAGCCACATCAATGATGCAGGAAAAAAAATTATAAACCTGATAAAAAATGCATTTACGAATTTTCTAACAATTTCCTCGAAGGTAACCTCCAATATTACGATTCTCATTAAAAAGTACTAGATGTTAAGCATTCAATATAAATTTGGAGGAAAAAAATTCAATGGACAGATTCTTCAGCGTGATTGCTCATTGGTAAAATTATAGGAAGAAAAGATGCACAAGGTAAATTAATCCCTAACATACACGAGGAGAAAGCAGACACACTAGTACCATTACCCTCAATGGAAAGACGATGGAAATCATGGACACCAATAATGGAACTGAGAAAACAGTCTGCCCACTCCAAGGATATCTATTTGGATCTGCTGTTGAATTGCCAGAAAGAGACACTTAACACAAGATAAACAGGACATCATTGGGTGAGCTATTTCAGAGGCATACGGCTGAGGAGATCTTTGCAAGTAAATCTGAATGAGCTGACAAGCTGCGATCACACAAAGATTCCGATAAAACTGCAATCAATCTCATTAGCAAGATCATCAAAAGGATGACTGCCCATCCTCCTCCCAAAAATACCGCTGCTGCTACTGGAAGATCTACATAATCTACTTCAGCAGAGACTAAATTGCACAAGGTACGCTATAAACTTCTGATCATAAATTGCACAAGGTATGCTAGTATCTCAACTTAACATTAGCCATCATTGTCAACTGTGAAACTATGGAAATCAAAATTGTGCTAGCTAGACTGCAGCAATATGATATTTAAAAAAAAAGGGACTTGAGCAATGATCTGCTTCTTGTTTCCCAATAAACAGACTCACTATATATCACATAGGAGCAACCAAAAACAAGGGATTTTGGATCAAATGAAGATTTCGATCCACTACCTGGTGGCACCGACACAACCAGAAACAAGGGATTTTGGATCAAAACGGATTCAGATTGTAAGTCTACTTGCATTAACCAGCTTATTATCATAATAGTTCCATATATACTTGATTTTCCACAATGCACCTATTGCATAAATACGAGCAAGTAAACCCTAGAAGTGAAGAGGGTGAATTGATCAGAGACCACAAGAATACATTCAAATTCATGGGTCCTCTAAATCTGCCCAAAACAATCCCATACTCATATGAGCATTCATTTATTTTCCAATAAAGAAAATCAGATAGTGTCATACAAATCCCCTACAAATTTTCTTCATTTCCAGCAAGAGAATATTTTCTCTGCACAACCCAGATACCATAAATTACAATTAGAAAAAAGCCTCTACTTATAGACCCCATTACTTTTAACTTCCACAAGAAGCTCAATAATTCTTTTCTTTTTAGAGAAAGCTAGAAGAACTATCCCTTGCTCTATTAATTGCAACCTATTTACTGTCAGTCGCTGCCATTACCAGTATTGAAGCTTGTCATGATTAAATCATATTCCAGGCAAACTCTCGATCAGACAAGGGACAAATTGCAGTAAGTTAACAAGAAAATAAAGGACGGTTTCTATGAACTCAAACCCTAGAAATAGTAGATTGGAATTGCAATATAAAACCTAAGAGGATTTGTCACTCTTGAACTCAAACCCTGAAACAGTAGATTGGATATCATATACATATACACTACAACAACCATCGCCCGATACACAAACAGATTTAAGACGGAAAGAAAGGAAAAGGAAAAGAAGAACATAGGGTCTGTTTGAATAGCTAGCAAAAGAATGACAGACTGAGGGCAAAGTCGAGTACAATCATCGCCCAATACTCAATTTGAAAAAATCGAAACTATACCTTTCAATCCCGGCTACGAACGAGGTTGAGGAAACGAGAATCTAGAATCTAGATCTCGAGATCTGAGAGATATTTCGCGGCTTCATCGGCGAGGCGTTGTGCTCCTGGTGTCGACATCATAAGGCAGCTGATGATAGAGAGATTAGGCCTCAAGAGATCTTGAAATCTGAGATTCGGCTTGGGAGATCTGAGATTCGACTTTGGGGATCAGAGATTCGACTTTGGGGATCAGAGATTCGGCCTCCCATGAAGATAAGAGGTGTGAGGAAGTAGAAGGATGATCTGAAATCCAACGGGAGAGAGATGGAGAGGACGGACAGATGAAGATGGAAATCGAGTTCATGGGAGGCGGAGGAAATGCATAAGGATTAGGTCAGATTTCGGATGAGAGAGATGACGATGAAATTGAGATCTGCTTCTCTTTTTTCTTTTGTTTTTTTAGAAATGATTTTTCTTTTTTTTTAACCAAAAATAAATAAACTTTGCCACGAGAACTTCAGTGCCGTGGCAAAAACCGACTCAATGGCCACGGCAAATTCATGCCGTTGCTACCAAGCGTGGCTAATTTGTTTTTTTTTTTGTAGTGACTATGAGATTTTAGATTAAACGATGATATCTAATATCTAATATTTAATATTTATTCATTTATTTTCAGCAATGATATGGGTCATTTTAGCCTTCTTTTCAACCAATAAAACATAGAATTAGGCCCATTCATTTAAATTGGACCTTAAGGTAAAGAAGCATGTATATTAGCTCTCTCAATTTCCTTTACGTCTATTTGATTCTTTTACGTAATTGGAAATTGATCAATTTTGCAGCTGGGCAATTCATTTTCGAGAGCTTAAACAAGGAGGATCGAGTTGCTTGCAAGACTTCAAGTGAAGTAATCTCGATGAACGGTGTTAGCGGAAGCCGGCGAGTTGTCATTGCACCTCACAAGCCCGACCTTTGTATTGAATTTATGTAATCCAGTTTGTGAGCTTGTAATATGGCAAAACGATGTATTCGATATGTATCTCAGCCCGCCCACTTCCATTATTTGCAATTTTTGTCAATAGCTCGTATTCGTGCTTGCCATTCAAACTATATATCAAGTGAAAACTTTCACGAGAATAATTTTACAAGCGTATATAGTGTCTTTTGAAAGACAAAATTTTACACCCAAACACAACCCTATCTATATACACCACACCACATTACACTACACTGGTCGCTTACTCACTCGTCATAAATTTTTTTGGGTTTTCACTAGTAATTACTCCCTCTGTCTCATATTAGATGACAAAAGCAAGCCCCTCCTACGAGATCCTTGCAGCCACCCCATACAGGTACTTGTTCACACAGAAGGTGGCCTGGTCGAAGGGGAGGTGGAACCCGTCATGCCACGGAGCCTAGGTCCATGGTTCGTAACCCTCCATTCGTCAGTGGAGCGGGAGTAGACATCTACCCTCCTAATCCCCACGTCATACACGAGCCCAATCAGCCTCACCAGCTTGTAGTCGACTCCGTGGAATCCGAGCCTGAACCCGACCCTGAGGAATACCCAGCTAGAGTCCCAGTCCTCGCCGCGAGGGCACTGGAGGAGTATCCGACACTGCCTCGTCGCCGGGTTCAATAGAACCTGTCGGTCCTCCCCCTGCTCACGTCTCTCCAGGGCCACCACCCCGTCCATTACCCCCAAAATAACTCCCTTTCGACCGTGTTCAGGGAAATCCTGGCTGAGTCGTGATGTCCTTCTAGCCTGTAGAACGTTTTGACCAAACCTGTCCGAAATGATAAAGTCTTGCTGGCCTGGGCGACTCCTAAAGCAGGCCAGATGCTCCCGGGCAAACCGGGGGCTGTCGATCATCTCCCTCCATCTTGGGCACACAAAGCGGAACCTTAGAGCGTCGCGGATAGGGAGCCATAGGAGGACCTGGTACCACCCATCCCTCAGCGGGTCGCTGTTGTTGCTCCTTCCCCTCACCCTCCTGTCCTGCAGGAGGAGGGCCGCCTTGCAGTGCACCTGGGAGGGAGCGTGGCCCCCGTTGATCTTTCGGTGGCCAAGCCCAAACGCCCACTTCAGCTCATTTTCCAAACATCCTGTGGATGTATATTCCTTTGATGGTTTGTAATGAATCTTTCTGACATTTCAAGGGTAATTTGGTCGGAGATATCCTCTTGTTCAATTAGTATTTGACTATTTGTCCGTGATAAACCCCTCACTCCCTCACTCAATCACTCCTTACTCCTTATAAACCTTACATTCCCTCACTCCCTAGCCCACCTACCTACCCAGCCCCCCTCACTCAATCACTTCTTACTCCTTATAAACCTTACAATCCCGTGAAACCCTAGCGCAGAAACCCTAAAAATCTTACTTCCCTCCAACAATCCAAATCTTGCTCCTCTCCAACAATCCAAATTGGGCTCATTTTCCGAGGCCTAACCCTCGTTTTTTCTCTGTTTCTGTGACAGCCCAACCCCCACTTTCAATGCTAGCATGACACCCATCAACAACCACTAGCTAGGATCCAAGTACATGACAACAATTAATAATTTTTGCTTTAATCTCTCCCAACTTTCGTTGTCTCCATTTTTTTATGTCTTTACCTCTTTGCTCGTTCAATCAAGTTCGATTGTTATACAAAATCTTGGCCAACACTTATAAATCACTCCGAACATTTAAAACTCTTATTAGTTGAGTAGGAATTAAATCATTTATAAATAACTCTAATCATCCTTATTATATTTAGCCCTCTTATTTTAGATAATTTTATTATAGATTTACTTCCATTGATTATAGAACGTCTTATTCCTCTTGTGTTGAAGCTGACATTCCCACCTCTTATCAATAATTTTAATTGTTATTTTTTATTAACTATCTTTGTCCCTAAATGATTTCTTGATAGTTTAATAGGCTCAATAACTTACCATTTACTAAGGCTAGTAGAGAAAAATAATTTTGTTTTGTTTCATATAATAGGAAGACATTCAAATGTATTTTGAGGCAGAAAACGAAGGGAAGGAAAAGGTACATATACCGAGAATGATCTCGTTGTGATATGTCTTTCCTCTCATTTTGGTTTGCATATGCTTCTTGTAATGCATTATAAACTTTGAAATAGTAGAAAGATATCTGATTTTTTTTTGCACACTTTTGCTTAATAGATTCCTTCCCAGGGGAGCTGAAATCGTCTAATAAATTTTTTGATGTGATTAGTGTGACAAACTCTTTTGAATTTGACAATTAAGGGATGAAATTGGAGCTCAGTCGCCACTATTTTTTCAAGAATGTGAAGCTATTCCAAGTTTGTGTTGTTCTATCCATTTTGAAAATAAGTGTTTCTCCTTAAATTTATTCAAGTGCTTGTTCAGTTTTCCATCCATATAATCTTTTATTCATTTCTCATGAAGTATTTTGTTGTACCTTTGGAGGAGATTGAAAACTCTTTAGAGACAAATAAAAGTTTCAAGCAGTCCAACTTTTTATGAAAAGAGTTCTACAATGATGTTGAGATGTGTACTATGAACATAACAGATAGGCAATTAGTAAAATTTTCGATATTGGTTTGGTTATTTACTATAATTATGCAGTTGACTTGATAATACTTTGATGGTTGTAGGAAGATGTGGCCAATTTATCCAAACGCGATTCTCTTCCTTCTCGAGGCAATGGAGTTTTCCTTTCTATCGACATTGAGTGTGTACAAGGTGTGTGGATGCTTTTAAAAATTATTTTTTCTATTCTCTTGTCAACAATTTTAATTTCTTATTTCTAATGTCTGTCTTTGTTCCTAAATGATTTCTTGATAGTTTCTCTAGCTTGATCAATTAGTTCAGAAAAATTAATTTTGTTTTCTTTCATATAATAAATAGACATTCAACGGTATTTTGAGGAAGGAGACAAATGAAAGAAAAAGTATTCCTATGGCACGATAATCCGTGTC
Organism: Persicaria tinctoria; assembly: GCA_037127255.1. Lineage (NCBI taxonomy): Eukaryota > Viridiplantae > Streptophyta > Magnoliopsida > Caryophyllales > Polygonaceae > Persicaria > Persicaria tinctoria. The sequence continues at coordinate 22,012,855 of JBANSL010000010.1, forward strand.
ACTGCAAAATGGCATGGGGAGACTGAGATGTTGGAGTTGATCTTTTTCAGGTTGGTCTATTTAATTACAACTTAATTCATATTGCTACTAAATAGCATTTCTTCTCAGTTGACTAACACACGCTTTCAACTATAGGCCACTGCAGTGGCGGACCCAGAAACTTTTGAGGGGGGGGGGTCACCAGAGTAGTACACAGTAAGATCGAGAAAAAAAACGTAAAACACATAACATGGAGTGAGATGGGTAGGGCTTCAAGAAGCTAAGTGTTTCACCCAAAAGAGGCCACCCAAAGCCGCCCTTAGGAAGGCCAAGCCCATGATTTGAAATCAGTGGAAGGTAGTGGTTTAAGAAGAGACCCAGAGCAAACAAAGTCAAACCCACCCAAAAGGGGAGCCAGAAAGTACCAACAGTGGCCATGGATGAAGCAAGGTGGGTTCTTTTAGGTGTCTTTGCTTGGGAATGCACTTATGGAGACTTGAATTGGCATATATAAAGAGAGGAGGAAAAGGAAGTGGTGTGTGTGGAGACTGGAGACTGAGAGGAGGAAGAGAGGGTGTGATTGTAGCTTCTTCTTTTTGTGTGCATCCTTAATTTGTTTTTGCAGTAAAGCTAAAGTAGGAAATGGACCATGTCTACTTTACATAATCAAACTCTTTGGCATTTCAATTTTTCAACAATTCAAATTCAAGGGTTTGTTAGTTTATTTGAATTAACATTAAACAATAAGCATATTTACAAAAAATTGAAATTGTTGTTCTATCAAAATTCATTCCTTTTGCACATTCTCCTGATTTTTCATATAACTATATAGAATCTCTCGTTATATACATGTTTTATTCCATTTACATAGTAAACCCTTCAAGTAAAGTGAACTTATTTCATTAAAAGAAGTAATTGAAGTAAAAACAAATTTGTATTGAAGCAAAATGCTAACCACTTCAATCTCAATTCAAACCTAAAATGCTAACCACTTCAAATCCAATTTAATATCAATCTCAATCCAATTCAATATCAATCTCAATCCTAAAATCAATCTCAATTCAAACCTCTCACTCCAATCTCAATTCAACAGTTTCAATTCAAAAGTTTCAATTCAACATCAATCTGAATTAGAAAATCTAAAACAATAATCACATTAATCTCAATTCTAAAACAATAATCACAATTAATTTGTAATTTGGAGAATCGAAAATTACCTTTCAACTTTCGATTGACACTTCGACAGTAGACCACTACTCGAGAGAACGAGGCGGCGTCGGCGTGGCTCTGGTCGGCGGAAGGAGAACTGGACTGGAGGCGGCGTGGATCCGGTCGGCGACGGCGTGGCTCCTCCTGTCGACTACTCGAGAGAGAGAACGAGGCCACTCGACTGAGATGCGGTTGACAGTGCGAGCCACAGGCGGCCTGGACGGAAAGAAGGAAGAACACAACGACAGGTCGGGGGCGTGGCGGTGGCTCCGATCGGCGACCGAGTCGATCGGAAATGGCCGGCGACGGCGGTTCAAGGAAGGAAGAACGCACAGCCGCACATGCACGACTCGCACGAGAGATGTGGCCTGTGGAGAAGGAGGCGGACGCGGGGAAGGACAACGCACACGCGACTTTGGAAACTTAGGGTTAACCCCAAAACGACGTGTTTTTTTTTTTTTCTAAATTACTAATTTCTGGGACCGAGGGGGGTCACGTGACCCCCAGGACCCCCCTTGGGTCCGCCACTGGGGCACTGCATGTATTACTTCTACTCAACCATGCTGATCGAATGAGTTTCCTAGATATTAAAAATTTGACTCCAATGGAGATTCTGAAATTGGAAAGCACACTACGGTCTCTTATGGACAATGACGTACTAAAGAAGGTATTTTTTATATGTGTATACATGTGTGTGTCTTGCTATTATTTTACCCCATATATATATATATATATATATATATATATATATATATATATATATATATAGAGAGAGAGAGAGAGAGAGAGAGAGAGAGAGAGAGAGAGAGAGAGAGAGAGAGAGAGAGAGAGAGAGAGAGAGAGAGAGAGAGAGAGAGAGAGAGAGAGAGAGAGAGAGAGAGAGAATGGGTAACTTGTGCACAAGGCTTAGGATGTGCATTGTCCACAAAATATTATTCGGTGAAATGTGAAACATTATTCAGTGAAATTTGAAGCATTATTCGGTGAAATGTGAGTATTGTTTAGGGGAAATGTGAAACGTTATTTGGTGAAATTTGAGGCATTCCATATAAATTGTAACTATTGATTAGGGAATTGAGGTTTCTTTTATTTGAAATGGATAAATAAAAAAACTAAACATTATTCGGTAGAATGTTATAAATTATTCAGTGGAATTGGGACGTTTTCATCTGAACTGAACGGAAAAAAAAACATAAAAGTGTTCGGTAGAATGTTTCACATTTCACCGAATAATGCTTAAAATTTCACCGAATAATGTTTCACATTTCACCGAATAATATTTGTGCACAATGCACACCCTAAGGGGCACTCCCTATATATATATATATATATATATATATATATATATATATATATATATATATATATATATATATATATATATATATATATATATTGCAATATGAAGATCAATTTGAAGTTTTGGAAGATACTGTCATGTATAGGGGTATATCCGTATATGTCTAAGGGGTATTAAGGACCGGTATAAACACCCTATTAGTGCAATATGAAAATCATCCCATGAATAATAAAACAAATGCTTACTCACTCTCCTTATCCCTCTTACTCTCTCTTACGCACCTTTTCTCTAACCCTAAACGTTTTCTTCCCTTTCCTTTCAGTTTCATATGAATCGTGTATGGGACATGAGAGATAATAACCGCCCGAGCCATTCCATCAAATTTATTTGGGTGGAGACGTTATTTTTTAGTCGAAAACTTGCCCATATATTTACACATGTATCACTACTTGAATCTATGGCCCAATTAGAAGCATGCTTAGATCATGTAAAACAGAAAATAAAGACTAAAAGAGTGGAGTCCGGTCCTCTACAACACCCGGTGCACCATGAAATTATTTCGGGTATAATTTTACTTTAAAAAAAAATATTTACATTTCACATACTTATATTTATATGTCTATAAACTTTTATTATAGAATAATTCATTTTATAAATTTATAAAATTGAAAGATCAATTATATTAGAAAATAAATTTTATGTTTTTTTAAAACATGATTTTTCTCAAAAATAAATGTTTATAAACATATAAATATAAGTATTTGAAATGTAAATATATTTTTTTAAATTTTTTTAATGTAAAATCATACCCGAAATAATTTCGTGGTGCATCGTAGGGTGCACCGGGTGTTGTAGAGGATCCGGACTGAGAGTAACCACATGACAAGATAAATACATATGAAAAAAATGGCCGTAAAACAGAGCAAACATGTAAATATACAATCAATGTACAAAGGGGGAAAATAACCTTAACCAGAATCCAAGGAGGATAATTAAGGATACAATTTGTGAGAACAACAAGAAGAGATAAGAAGGAGCCAATTGCATTCAAATACAGATATGTAGCAGGGGAAATCCCAACTCCCAAGATAAGTATTACTCCGTATAAGAGACAGCTGAGCGTGATCATGTACAAGATTGTACATAACAAAACCAACGAGGATCGTCTAGTCCGCAATTATAGTTCATATCAGTGGCGGCCGTAGAAGTCGCCGAAAGGTGGGGCGAAATTGAATTATCCACATTTGCCTTCACATTACCATTATCAACATTTGCAACTCATTGCGAGGAGTGAATGAACCAACAATTAACACTTTGTTGATTCGAGCAAAATATTTACCCATACTGAAATCCCTTATCATAATTCATAAACAATGAAATGAACCAACACTTGATTTGAAATTCAAATATTTGATGTAAAATCTTCTTATATTCTTTGCTCTGAATCAATTCGAATTTCAACATTTCAATTAGAAAAAATGGATGAAAATAATACGAACTATTCACTGTGAACAAAAAATAATATATCCGAACTTTAAAAATCACAAATTTATATACAAACTATCTCATATTAAATCAATATTAAAATAATGTCCATCATTTGCAAACCAAAATAAGTTTGAACATTAAATATAATTAATAAAAGATTTGGGTAAAAATTTGTAAATTAAATGGTGGAAAGTGCAAATGACTGTTCATCTTCTTCATTAATCCAGTGACATACTCAAATTGATATGGGCATCGATCTCCTCCCTCAATCTCTCGCTCTCGGTCTTAATTAGTCGGTCTCTCAATTACTCCTTGTACAATCTATGGGGCTCAGATTTCACACCCATGGAGACAGTTTTTGTGATTTGTAATTAAGATACAGTTTTTGTGATTTGTATCCGAAATTATAATAATAATTTATAATATTCATTTGTTATATATATTAGTAACATACGATTTTTATAAAATATGATTTCGTTAGTGTAAAATCTCATCATATTTATAACTCTATATATTCAACTGACCTTGACATTTAAAATTCAAATGGTTTTTAAAATTATTTAAAAGTTACCTAAGGTTGAAAATAAAATTTCAGTAATTTGTTAAATTTCAAATTATGTCAACATTAAAGTATAAATAAAAGTAAATATATAACAAAACGTAAATACGGGGTACAAGATCTTGGTATCTGTTGATATATATATATGTACACACAATATGGAAAAATGACATAATACTCTACCTATGGAAAAGAATTGATTGAAAATTACCAACATCCATTGGGCCAAGTTAACTGGCCATTTAAATCATTTGATTTGATCTAATTATTAACTTTTTTTTATGTTGTAATTATACCCAATCAAATCATGAAAAAATACATTGATATTTGGATTATATAACACACTTATTTGATTTTCAAATACTTACAAAAATTATTAACTTATAATGACAAAAAATTATTAATTTAATATTCAAATAATCACCATAACCCATACTAAATGTGGAAATTAAAATAACTAATATTGATGTTTTAGTTGGTATATACCCAATTAATTAAGATTCAATGGTATATACCCATTTCCGATTATTGGAGTGTAATTATAATTATATATTGAATTGCACAGTTAAGGTGTATAGACCAAAAAAAAAAAAGGTCTTCATGTCAAGTTATTGGAAGTTGAGAGTAGCAGGCCTACACGCAGACAGCGACATAGGCTTTTTCCCCAAGAAAGAGAGGTCCTTCAAAAAAATTAAAAAATAAAACAATTTATAGTATTGGTGGAAAATACTTCCCATGGATCAGGATTGTGGGCCGTTAGATTATTGATGTAAACGGACGGTGAAGATGTGAAGCTTTAAGAATGTGAATAATCGGAAATTTAACATTAATTTGACTATTTTATAGTCAAGTGTAACATAAATTTGACTATTTTATAAAATAAGAAATTTAACATAAATTTGACTATTTTATAAATAAGTTATATAAAATAACATAATTATTTTTTTGTAGATCACAGTCTACATATTTAACATAAATTTGAATATTATATAGTCATATAAAATAAGAAATTATTGTTTGTCATACTTTTTAAAATGTAAACTAATTTCTCGATAAGATTTTGTAAATTGAAAAGTTTTTATGTGGTACTTATTTCCAATAAATGATAGATATTAGAAAAGAAATGGAATGATAAATTATGTAAAATGGACAAATAAAAATTCCACTTTACTGCATGTATTAAAAAAACGTGAATATATTTATGACCGACTTTTATAATATAAGTGAAATAAACAAAACTATAAAAAATTATATAGGGAAGCCTAGCCGTTGAGTGTAGGGTTTGGGGTTTGGGGTTTGGGGTTTAGGGTTTAGGGTTTAGGTTATTTTGATCGATAGATGTTGTTTAATTTGATCAAATATTTTTTTCATATATTTAAAGTAAATGCAAAGTTCGTTAAATATGTTTTCTTGATTTATAAAGAGAGTATTTTGATTGATCGAGGAAGTTTAATTTGATCAACAAAGTTTTGAGATTTGTAATTGAGATTAATTTGAAATCAAGATCAAGATCAAGATCGACAATTTGACATTGAGAATGTATATTTGAAAATTGAGAGTGAGGTTTGAAATTTGAGATTGAGATTGTGTTTGATATTGAGATTAAGATCAATATCGACTTTTGATATTGAGATCCCGATTTGAGATTTTTCATTTAGATTTGAAATCAAGATTAAGATCAAGATCGACTTTTGATATTGAGATCCCTAAGGTGATTGTTGAAGATATATCTTTATAATCACCTCAACACATAAAAAGGTATAAAACCTGAAAATAATAAAGTCGTGTCGTATAAAATTAAGCCCAAAATATATACTTATAATTAAGATACAGTTTTTGTGATTTGTATCCGAAATTATAATAATAATTTATAATATTCATTTGTTATATATATTAGTAACATACTGTAACGGCCCGGAATTATGATTTCCGGGTTACGTTTCAAGGGATAAAACCCCTTGTTCGGATCTTGCAATCCAAGTACGGGTCGAGGTTTCAAACTCATTTAAGATTAGTAGAAAGAGGGATTTCAAACCCTAAAACCCTCGAAGGGCCATTGGGTACCCTTAACCTGTCCTAAGACTATGTCGCGAAATTCAGTTCAAACGAAAGTAAAGCGGAAACAAAGTTAAGATACAAAGTGTCATGGCAGAACCGGGTCAAAACCAAAACGTAAGCGAATGATTACCATTTATACCAAGTTAGAGAATTAGCCAGGTTCTTCAATTCGCCAAATGGAAACCCCGTCATATAGACATCGTGATAACTCACTCCCTTGATGAAAATCGGAAAAGATGTTCCAAAGGCTTTGACAGGATATTTGTGTCAAAGGCCTTGGAGCGTTAACAGTTGATGAAATACAAAACCTATCTTATTATTCGTATATTATTTTATCTTATTATATACTTCCATTATATTATATATATATGAATAACTAACCATTCCAGGAAGTATAAATCAGATTACATCCTTCCTTTTACTTGTTGAGAAGATCGGTTCAAAAATAGATCATGGCTTCGAAGTGTCCTTAAATAGAAGATCCAAGATCAACCTGATTGGAAAGAGCCGTTGGAGATCTGGTGATGAAGATCCTCACGCTCCAGGCTATCTTCATGCTATTATATAAAGGAAAGGAAGGAGAAGACAGAAGCACAAGTGCTACACACGAGCTTCAATTCATTCAAGCGATCTGTCTTCCAAGTGTCTCTCTGCAAAGCGCTCAAATAGTTTGTTGTTTATTTCAAAGCCTTTGAGAGTCACTGTGAGCTTATAGGATATATTCATTACAAGTGTTACTCGAGAGTTTATAACTCGGGAAGTTGCACTAGGCTATTGATTTGTGAGAGTTAAAGGATTGTACTAGATAGCTGAGAGAGGTGGGGCTCTTCTAGATTGGTCTAGGACTCCAAGGGAACGTGAGTTGACTAGATTGCAATTGTATAGGAGAGAGGCTTCTCGGTGAGCTATTAGGATCCTAAGCTAAGCATTCAATAAAGCCTTTGAATCCTAGGGTTGTGGAAGAACCCTAGGCGGGGACGTAGGCCAGTTGTGCTGAACCTCGTAAACAATTACTCGTGTTCTTTATTTATTTGCTTTACCTTATTTCCGCACTTGGTTCGAATTGTCTAACTTTGTGATTCAGGTTTAATCTCAAAGGTTTTGGTTCCAGCTTCAAAAGCCTTGAGAATATTTGCAAAAAACGGGCATACTCTATTTCACCCCCCTTCTAGAGTATTTCTTATTACATTGTTTTTATATTATCGAACCTTCAATTGGTATCAGAGCTTTACTCACTGTTTTGATCTAACAATCTTGTGAGTTTTCGATCATGTCTGGTGAAGCAAGCGGAGGATTTGCACAGGGAAGGTCCACAAGCAGACCGCCACTCTTCGTAGGAAACAACTTTGTCCACTGGAGATCTTTGATGAAGATGTTCATCATTGACCAAGATCTAGAGCTTTGGAATATTATAGAGAATGGTCCGAAGATTCCAGAGAAGGAAGGACCAAATGATACCAAAGTGGCAAAGAAGGAGTCTGATTACAACCAAGCAGATCTTGAAACCATCTCCAAAAACTACAGGGCTATCAACTTAATTTATTGTGGTCTTAGCACTGATGAGTTTAACCGTATTTCCTCTTGTAGGTCAGCTAAAGAGATTTGGGACAAGTTGGTCGTCACCTATGAAGGAACGAGCCAAGTGAAAGACACCAAGATCAGCATCTTCCTTCGAAAGTATGAGCTCTTCAAGATGAAGTCTGATGAGTCAATCAAAGCCATGTTTACACGATTCACAGAAATCACCAACAACCTTGACTCTCTCGGCAAGAGCTTTACCAACGTTGAGAAAGTGAGGAAGATACTGAGGTGCCTTCCAAAGGAGAAATGGGGTCCAAAAGTAACAGCTATAGAGGAAGCCCAGGACCTCACCACTCTACCCCTTGACGACCTCCTTGGAAAGCTGATCACGCATGAGATGATCCTTAATGAAGACGATGGAGAACTTCCAGCTAGCACCAAGAACTTGGCACTCAAGTCTAAGAAGGATGAGTCCAAGGATGGATCTGATTCTGAAGATGAGGATGACGATGAGGATGATCCTTTTGCTCTTATCACAAGAGGCCTTGCTAGAATTCTCAAAATGAAGAAGCAATTCAACAACAAGGATGGATCAGAGTCTTCAAAATTTCGAGGTAAGCCTCAATACAACAAGTATGAAAAGAAGACTAAACCGTTGTCTTGTTTTGAATGTGGTGAAACAGATCATCTTGTAAAGGACTGTCCTCAAAAGACAAAGAGCCAGCCCAAGAAAGGTGACAAATGGAAGAAGAAAGCTATGGTGGCTACTTGGAGTGATTCTGACTCTGACTCCGACGATGAGAAGGCCAATATTTGTCTTATGGCCTCAGAAGATGAATCCCACGATGAAAAGCTTGAAGCTACTGTAAGAGAACTTATGGAAAGTCCAAAAGAGGTATTATCGGAATTCCTTTCAAATATGATTGCCAATGAAGAAAAGCTTATTGCCCAAACTAACATTCTTATTAAGAGAACTGTGGACCAGGAAAGAACTATTGAGGATCTGTCTATGAGGGTCAAAGGTCTTGAAGCTTCTTATTCAGGTCTTGACATTAAAGTCAAGACGCTTGACTCGGAGAAATCTGAACTCAAACAAGATCTCTCCTCTCTAAGAAATGTGCATCATGACTTAGAGAACGAGAAGATCTCCCTGAATAATAAGATTCTAGACCAACAGACAGCCCTCATAAGTTTTACCAAGTCCAAAGGCACTCTCGATAAGATGTTGGGTGAGCAACAAAGCTCTCTAAACAAAAGTGGTATTGGTTACAATCCAAAGTTTTTAAAGAAGCAACACATTACCACTTTTGTAAAGGCTAAAGGAAGCAGAACCTCTCCTATATGTCACCACTGTGCTAGAAAGGGACATGTAAAAGAGACCTGCCCTTATAGAAGAAAGGATCCTAATATTATTCGCAATACATTTCCTGTTCATTTGAGAAAAGAACGGATAACACAAGTTTGGGTCCCAAAAGGCACTATTTTACCTAATATGGTTTATCCCAACAATGGATCCAAATTTGCTTATTGGTCTAGCCACAAAGGTTGATTTTTGTTTTGCAGGAGATCACCAAGGTGAAGGAGCAAAAATGGATTATTGATAGTGGATGCTCGAGGCATATGAGTGGGAAGAGTTCTCTCTTTCATGATCTAAAGGAGCAATCCACGGGAACAATCATTCTTGGTGACAAAGGGAAATGCGACATTGTTGGTATTGGTAGTGTTGGAAGTGATTCCAGCCATAGTATTAAAAATGTCTATCTTGTTAATGGTTTAAAGTATAATTTGCTTAGCGTTTCTCAATTATGTGATAGTGGTAACAATGTCAGATTTAACAAGAAAAGATGTATAGTGTGCAGAGATGATACAGGGGAAGTTATATTAACTGCATATCGATACAACAACATATACGCTGTAAATGCTGATCAAGTGGCACAAGGAAGCTTAACCTGTTTAAAGGCCTTGACGGACGATCCAAAGCTTTGGCACAGGAGACTCGGTCATGTGAGTCCACATACACTACAGAAGCTTGTGTCCAAAGGGCTTGTAAGAGGGCTACCTGAGATGGACTTCAAAGGTATTGAGATGTGCAATGCTTGCACACGAGGTAAACAAACACATAGCTCCTTCAAACCCAAAAAGGTTGTAAGTTCTTCTAGACCCCTTGAACTTTTACATATGGATTTATGTGGTCCTATGCGAGTCAAATCTCCCAATGGTAAAAAGTACATGCTAGTTGTTGCCGATGATTTTTCAAGATATACTTGGGTTGCATTTTTTAAAGAAAAATCAGAGGCCTTATTTGAGTTTTCAAAACTTTGTAAGGAGTTGCAAACTTTAAGAAATGAGCCCATAGTGTCTATTCGGAGTGATCATGGTAGGGAGTTTGATCAACTTCAATTTGATTTGTTTTGTGCTAAATATGGCATCTCCCATAACTTTTCTGCTCCTAGGACACCTCAACAAAACGGAGTTGTGGAACGCAAGAACCGCACCTTAGAGGATATGGCCAGGACTATGCTTTTAGAAAATGCATTACCTAAAACCTATTGGGCTGAAGCTGTTAACACAGCTAACTACATTTTAAATCGTTGTCTTATACGTTCTATCTTAAAGAAAACTCCTTATGAACTTTTCAAAGGCCGCAAACCACTTATATCTTATTTTAAACCCTTTGGCTGTACTTGTTTTGTTCATAACAATGGAAAAGATAACCTTGGGAAATTTGATGCGCGTAGTGATGAAGGTATATTTCTTGGCTATTCCACGAGTAGCAAAGCTTATAGAATCTTCAATAAAAGGACCCAGGTAGTTGAAGAAAGTATACATGTTATTTTTGATGAATGCAATGATGGTGCTTTGAGTGAAAGTGTTGCAGATATAGATCTTAATATTCATGAAGAGAACGAGGAAGGTGATGGTACTGCCACCAAGAACACAGAGAAGAAGAACATGTAGGAACCGATTCTTATCACTGAAGAATTGGCCCAAGGTGTTGAAGATGCGTCCAAAGCCCTTGGTGTCCAATCCAACAGTGTTGAGATGTCAGAAACTGCTGTATCTGAACCTAACAGGACAACGGAGTCAGATGTACCACAAATTGATCCTGATGGTGTGACGAATCAAGGAGCTGAGACTACCAAAAGGAAATTCAAATACTCCTCATCACACTCATTAAAGGATATCATTTCTGACCCTACTTCTAGTGTTCAAACTCGTTCTAAACTTAAAGATCTTTGTGCTTTTAACGCGTTTGTTTCTCTTATTGAGCCAAAGAAGGTAAATGAGGCACTTCAGGAGCCAGACTGGATTATAGCTATGCAAAGTGAACTCAATGAATTCGAGAGGAACAAAGTCTGGACTTTGAAGCCTAGACCAAAGCATCAATCAGTCATTGGCACTCGATGGGTGTTTCGAAACAAGCTAGATGAGAATGGCAAGATTGTGAGGAACAAGGCACGACTTGTTGCTCAAGGCTACAATCAAGAGGAAGGTATTGACTACGAGGAGACTTTTGCTCCCGTAGCCAGGCTTGAAGCCATTCGCATTTTATTAGCATTTGCATCATTCATGAGCATAAAGTTATATCAAATGGATGTCAAGTGTGCTTTTCTTAATGGTTTTTTAGAAGAAGAAGTTTATGTTGCTCAACCCCCAGGTTTTGAAAGCTCAGAATTTCCCAATCATGTTTACAAACTTGACAAGGCGCTTTATGGTTTGAAACAAGCCCCAAGAGCTTGGTACGAGCGCTTGTCAAAATATCTTTTAGAAAATGATTTTAAAAGGGGGTTGATCGACAAGACTCTTTTTATCAAGACCAAAGGAAAGGACATTTTGGTTATTCAAATTTATGTTGATGATATATTATTTGGTGCTACTAACACATCTTTGTGCAAGGAATTTTCTGACATTATGTGCAGTGAATTTGAGATGAGCTTAATGGGTGAACTAAACTTCTTTTTCGGGTTACAAGTTCATCAATCCAAGAAAGGAATCTTCGTCAACCAAAGCAAGTACACTAAGGATCTCTTAAAGAAGTTCAAGATGGATCAATCCAAGGCAGCCAAGACTCCCATGAGCTCAACACTGTCTCTAGATCAAGACAAGACTGGAACAAGTGTCAATCAAAAGGAGTATCGAGGAATGATTGGATCTCTATTATATCTCACGGCTAGTAGACCTGACATTATGTTTAGTGTTTGCATGTGTGCTAGGTTTCAAGCTGATCCCAAAGAATCTCACCTCGTGGCTGTGAAGAGGATCTTTCGATATCTCAATGGCACTAAAGAACTTAGACTATGGTACCCAAAGCAAAAGGATTTCACTTTAATTGGATATTCTGATGTAGATCGCGATTTTGCAGGCTACAAGGTGGATAGAAAGAGCACATCAGGATGTTGCCAATTCTTAGGAGCATCCTTGATCAGTTTGCACTCAAAGAAGCAAAATTCAGTCGCTCTATCCACTGCAGAAGCCGAATACATTGCAGCTGGAGCCTGTTGCTCCCAAATCCTTTGGATAGCTCAACAAATGCGAGATCTTGGCATCAACCTCAAGGGCATCCCAATTAAGTGTGACAATACAAGTGCCATATCCATCACTAAGAATCCTGTTCAACATTCAAGGACCAAGCATATTGATGTGAGACATCATTTCATTAGAGATCATGTTGAAAAAGGTGATGTGTCCATATCTTTTATTTCTACTGATTATCAATGGGCTGACATTTTTACTAAGCCTTTGGCAGAGGACAGGTTCACCTTCATAAGACGAGAGATTGGGATGCTTGACAAGGATGCACTTTCGTAGGGGGAGCTTTCCCTTTACGAAAGATAAACTCCACTCAGTGTCAAGACCTTTGAGAGTTATGTCAAGGTCTGCCAACTGATCAGTAGAGCACATATATCGGATCATATATTTTTGGTTAATATCTTTTTTAGATATTTAATCAATTATATTTGTTTTAATCGGATTTCAAAAATTGCCTATTTTCATGTTTTCCTTAACTGTTAAGATATTTTTTATTTTTGGAACTAAATTGGTTTGTGTTTTGTCCGATTTTTATGGTAATTTGAATTCAAATTTGAATTTGAAAATCCTTCAACTTGGCAAGGTAATGATTTCTTTCCTTGGAACCCTAAACCCATCCCATCAATCCGTCACTCTCTCTCTCTACTTAAACCCATTCTGTACCCGATTACAACCCACACTCAGATTTTTCCATAACCTTTCCACTTCTTCATCTTCAACCTCTCAAAGAAACCCTAACCGATTACCTCCATGGCACCCAAAACCAAGAAAGCCGTCACTCCCAAAAGACTTGGCGCCACCCCCAAGGGACGCCAGGCCACTGCTACTTCTCCCACACCTGAACCTGCTACTCAGGCCATAATCCCAACCGTTGTCCAGAGCACAATTGCTGAGAGCTCAGCCATTGTTCCCAAAGGCTCTCAAAAGCGCTCTGCGAAGAAGCCGATCAGTGCTAAACAGAAAGGGAAGAGAAAGATCTTGGCTGAGGAACCTGACGAGAAAGAGGAGGAAGACGACCTTGATGCCGCCCTGGAAAGAGACGCTGCCAGGGAAGCCGAGGAGGAAGCTCTAAGGAAGAAAAAGGCCGATGAAGAGGCCGAGCTTGCTAAGAAACTGGCCGAGGAAGAGGCTGAGCGGATTCGGAAGGAAGCCGAAACCGGGGAGGCTCAGTCCGAGGAGGATCCTGAGGAAGAAGAAGAAGAGGAAGAGCAAGAGAGTTCTGAAGGGGATGAGGAACCAGAAGGTGACGAAGCGGGGTCCGGTGAGGACTCGGGGTCTGAGGAAGAGGAGGAAGAAACTCCCTCTCCTTCTCCTCCTCCTCCCCCGTCTCCGAAGAAGCGGAAAGCCCCTGCTCCCGTCAAGCCTCCCTCCCCTAAGCGTACCAGGAAGGGCCCCGTCAAGAGTCTTGTAGCGCCTGCCAAGAAAGCTGCTCCAACTGTTGCACGCAGGAAGAACGCAGAACCCCCGGCCTATATCCAGGTAAATCAATCCTTGCCCTCCTCTTGGTTTTTAGATGCTGAGACTGCTGGTAAGTGGGTAGATGAGTTTCGTACTCGTAAGCTTAGTTGTTCAGATTTTTTAGATTTCAATTTCTTTGAAGCTTTGAAGATGCCCTGCATTGAACTCCTCAAAAATTCCCCAGCCTGGACTCTTCTTAACCGAGAAACTGTCTACTACCCTGAGCTTACCCGACTCTTCTACATTAACCTCAAAGCCAAGAACGACACTGATGGTTGGTCTTTGGAGACTGTTGTCAAAGGGGTTAGAATCTCTCTCAACCCCAATGATTTTGCAGATCTCCTAGGCTTACCTACCCCTGTTCCACCATCTGAAATCCACCCCTCCAAAGAGAACTGCATCATCCTAGCCCGAGCCAAATATCTCCTACCCGAAGCAGCCAACAGCACCACAAAGCAACTCACCCACTCATCCCTAACCCTTGAGGCAAAAATTATCTTTAACATCATTGTTAGATGCCTCTTACTCCGTCTCAACTCTGGCTCACTCCTAACCGACAATGCCATGGTCCTGCTCTACCGCATTCTAAATGGCCTTGATCCTGATCTGGCCAACACCATCCTTGGAACCATGGCCCATGCCAGAAAAGCTCGAAAAGGCTCTCCCCTCCCCTTTGCTACCCTTTTGACCCCTATCTTCAAAGCTTTTGGAATTGATCTCAAAAATGAAGAACAGCTGCGTCATACGGGTATGTTCGAATCTAAAGGCCTTGAAAAGATTGGCATCACTCGGTCTCCACAAGGGACCTTGAGTCTTGCCACTCATTCAAAAGCCTTTCCCACTGCTCCAGCTATCGATGAACGCATGGACAACCTAGAGTTGGGCTTGGAGGAAGTTCGCCTGGATATTAAGGAGCTGCAGACGGAGGTGATGACGAAGATGAGCGGGATTTCAACGTTGCTGGAAGGACTGTGGACGAGGCTCACTGATGATGCTCTGGATTGACCAAGCCTAAACCTTAACCCACCCTATCCCACCCTGAAACTTGTTACTTTGCTGGTTTTTGGAAACATTTTCAAAACATTTGGTAACTTTTTGGTGACTGTTTTACCTCCGCCCTTTGTTGAAAGACAAAAAGGGGGAGATGATCGTTAGACTTTAAAAACCTCTGATTAAAGGTCTTGGAAGACCTTGCCCTTTTGATTTCTGGTTTTCGGTTGGATGTTTTCTTACTTTAAAATATTTTGATCCAACATTTGTCTAACCCCTTGCAGGTACTTAGTCTGTCCTTGATTATGATATATTTGTTTGACTAATTTGCAGGGACGCACAGGTTTTGTCTTTCATCAAGGGGGAGATTGATAACTCACTCCCTTGATGAAAATCGGAAAAGATGTTCCAAAGGCTTTGACAGGATATTTGTGTCAAAGGCCTTGGAGCATTAACAGTTGATGAAATACAAAACCTATCTTATTATTCGTATATTATTTTATCTTATTATATACTTCCATTATATTATATATATATGAATAACTAACCATTTCAGGAAGTATAAATCAGATTACATCCTTCCTTTTACTTGTTGAGAAGATCGGTTCAAAAATAGATCATGGCTTCGAAGTGTCCTTAAATAGAAGATCCAAGATCAACCTGATTGGAAAGAGCCGTTGGAGATCTGGGGATGAAGATCCTCACGCTCCAGGCTATCTTCATGCTATTATATAAAGGAAAGGAAGGAGAAGACAGAAGCACAAGTGCTACACACGAGCTTCAATTCATTCAAGCGATCTGTCTTCCAAGTGTCTCTCTGCAAAGCGCTCAAATAGTTTGTTGTTTATTTCAAAGCCTTTGAGAGTCACTGTGAGCTTATAGGATATATTCATTACAAGTGTTACTCGAGAGTTTATAACTCGGGAAGTTGCACTAGGCTATTGATTTGTGAGAGTTAAAGGATTGTACTAGATAGCTGAGAGAGGTGGGGCTCTTCTAGATTGGTCTAGGACTCCAAGGGAACGTGAGTTGACTAGATTGCAATTGTATAGGAGAGAGGCTTCTCGGTGAGCTATTAGGATCCTAATCTAAGCATTCAATAAAGCCTTTGAATCCTAGGGTTGTGGAAGAACCCTAGGCGGGGACGTAGGCCAGTTGTGCTGAACCTCGTAAACAATTACTCGTGTCCTTTATTTATTTGCTTTACCTTATTTCCGCACTTGGTTCGAATTGTCTAACTTTGTGATTCAGGTTTAATCTCAAAGGTTTTGGTTCCAGCTTCAAAAGCCTTGAGAATATTTGCGAAAAACGGGCATACTCTATTTCACCCCCCTTCTAGAGTATTTCTTATTACAATGTTTTTATATTATCGAACCTTCACATCGAGTACTCCGAATCTGCAGAAAATACCTTGAAAAAAAAAAAGAACGGGGAAAGGAGTTAGATCGAGCCACTCATGCGGGACCGGCAGTCCTCGCTGAGGCCACATAGTATGTGCTATACCTAACAAAGATGCTCTAATGCAGTACGAAAGTCAAACACACTAGCATGCCCCTAAGTATAATAATGTGTAAAAATACTGTAAAGGGCCCAAGACAATGCCAAGTGGCATATCTCTCTCCTACCTCCACCCCCTTCCGATAGGGCGGAGACTGGCCAGCTCGTGAATGCATTCCATCATAATCGGGGGGCACGCATGCCTAACCCGCTCCACAATAAAGCCCGCAGGCATCTCATAATATAAGGAAGTTCATGACTCAATTGACTCAGGGTACCCGATGAGGCTGGGCTACCCTATGACCCTAGCAAAGACTCTAAAACTATCACAGATAACGGACGTTCTGTTTCAAACGCATAAAGTAAGCAGATGCTCATTCAATTAGTGCAACCTAAACAGGATACTACATGGCATGCTTTTTTGTATATGCAACACCTAACATAAAATGCAACAACAGGCATGAATGTCCAACCTGTGTAAGCCCCCTAGGGAACTTACCTAAAGATGCAGAACAGCAGGATAATACAAGCAAGGGCCCAAATGAAAGTCCACGCAATCCAACCGCAATACACACCTATCATCAATCTATTTCCATAAGCTACTGAACCAACATTATCACACACACGAACCCGAGTTCTCAATATCCTTAAAACCAATCGACGGTAAAACCATTTATGAAAACCTTTTCGATACGATCAACATCACCTAAAATCATTATTCAAATCAAACTCATTGATAAAATCGTACTTAGCCAAATCCCGCCATTAAATATTTAAACCTTAAAACCAATCTCTCAAAATCATATTATAGAAATAATTCCGGCATTTTATTTCAAAATCTTAACTTTAATGTTTCAAGTAATGTAAAACATTGATAAACATTTCCGAAATAAAGCCATCTTTATAAATCCCATTTATAAATCCCAACCGACAAATCACTTTAAAATTCCTAAAATCACATTTTTAAATATTACACATTACACATTCAAATAGTATCACTTTCCAAAAGAATATATTTTATAAACTCGGAAATAATATAACCATAATAATAATAATAATAATAATAATAATAATAATAATAATAATAATAATAATAATAAGACCATAGAGCTTGTGCCCTATTTTTGGCAGCGACCTTGTGGCGAAGAGAGTGACTAAGACCATAGAGCTTATGGATTCTCTCGCGAGGATTGAGGATCCACAATGCGAGTTGCTTCTGCTTCGGGCTTGTACGGGTATTTCTAAACTTTACTTTGCTTTGCGTACTTGTTCTCCACGTGTCTTTGGGTCGGCCCAACGCTCCTTCGATGCGGCACTTCGTTCTAGCTTGGAACGTATTGTCACTGCGTCTGGGCCTGAGTTTGGAGATTGGCAGTGGCGGCTTGCCACCTTCCCCTTTCATTTTGGTGGGCTTGGAGTATATGCTGCTGAGGATGTTCTACATTATGCTTTTCTAGCGTCTCGTTTGCAGTCTGCTGAGTTGCAGGCTAAGCTCCTACGCCCTTCTGGTATTATTGCTACTGGTCCTACTTTTGATGATGCTTGTCGTGCTTTTAATGAGATTACGAGTTCTGATCTTCTACGCGATCCTAGTGAAATCGCTGCCCCCAAACTTATGAAGAAATTGGCAGCTATATATTTCGCAAAGGTTGCTGCTACATCGGACTCTATCTTCTCTTTGACTCCGCGTCAGGTGGCATTGTGGAAATCTCAGCAGGGTGTTCACTCCTCCGATTGGTTGCGTGCAGTTCCTATTTCTGGGTTGGGACAGACTATGAATGGAAGAACCTATCGTAGTGTGCTTAACTATCGATTGGGAGTTCCTTTGTTCGCGGTGTCCAGACCCTGTCCCGCTTGTTCTCGGGTCTTTGATGGTGATGTTTACGGTGACCATGTTGTGTCCTGTGCTGGTACCGTGGGCATTAAACATCGACATAACCTCGTTCGCGACACCTTATTGGATATCTGCTACAGGTCCGGGATTTCTGCCGGTAAGGAGGTTGATATCGGTTTGGTAGATGGGCATGATAAGCCCCTTCGTCCGGCGGATTTTCTCCTTTATTCCTGGAATAAGGGGCGGGATGTGTGTGTTGATCTGACAGGATCATCCCCCTTGACTCAGTCTGGGATGTCTGACTTTGTGCCCGGGCGTGCTGTTGTTGATGCTGCTCAGCGTAAGTGTGTCAAGTATCGGGATTTGTGCACGGCGGCTGGTTATGGTTTCTTACCCTTCTCCTTCTCTTCGTTGGGGGAGTTAGATACAGATGCGGTTGCCTTGCTGAAGCGGATTCAGAAATTCTCCGTATCTCAGGATGCGGGGGCTCGTGCTGCAGCTTATATTTTTACTAGACTCAGTTTTATTATCGCTAAGGGAGTGGGTGCTCAGATAGTATCTCGGTTACCCACTAATTTCTTGTAAATAATAATTGGTTAATATAATAATATTAAATAATAATAATAATAATAATTCAAGAAACTATCAATAATATAAAGTATGACATATAATCATAATATAACAGCACAATGTTATAACATTCCCAACAAAATAAATTAATAACTCATGGTTTAAAACAACCCAAGAGGCCCAACACTCACCCGGATTTCAAGCCCCAACCCGAATTCATGAAACCCGGGTGCACAGAAAGGAAGGAATCCGGAAAGAGAGGCGCACGACCCGGATCCACTAGGACAACCCGGAAATTAGGCCCACTAAGCCTATCTTCTTCAACAAAGAACAGAGCTCTGCCACTTCGAAGGGAAGACGGGAGAGAATAGGAGAAACCCAGGGCCGCCGGATTCGTCTCGATCTCACCCCGCTCTCTCTCAGGTTCACTCTCAGACAACCCAACCAAGATAAACCAAGGAAAAGAGAGGGAACGAAGCTCACCGGAGGGGGAAATCGAAGGTCGTCGGAAAGCGCTCGTCGTGTCGATGGTGCTCGCCGGAGATGGATCGATCACCGGGTTTGCCTGAGAAGGAGGAAGGAACCTTAAAGGTCCACCTTTACTTGATTCAAGGGCGAAAGGAAGTAAAAGAGACGGGGCAGGCCTTTACCGCTCGAATTTGAGAAAGACAGAGGAATGCGGAGGGAGAGGAGGAGGAATAGGGCTCGGCGGCGGCTCCGAGGGCTCCTGCTGACGGCTCGATCTCGCACTCAGCCTTCAGAGGGAGGTGTCGGAGCTGCTGGCGGGGTTGGCTACTAGTGGAGCTCAAGGAGTGGAGACGTTGGCTGCTGGTGGCAATGGCTCGACGTGGTGGCACCGGCGGCTGCTGGAGCGAATGGCTAGAACGCTGCTCGACAGCTTGGGGTTTTCGAAACAGGGGAGGTGTATGCCTCCGGTTGAACTAGGTGAAGAAGGAGAGGTTGACTAGCAATGTTGCAGTGGTTGTTATCCCAAGAGAAGAGGATGAGGAAAGCCTTGAGTTTTTGGAATGGATGTAAATAAAGGGACTGTTCTGGGAATTTCTTGAAATGAAATGGGGGAAATAGCTGCTTGAAATAGGATGGATGAGGGGAGATGTGCTTTGAAACAATTGAGGGGATGAGGGTGACCTGAAATCTGCCTTTGAATTAATAGGGGAGATGGTCAGATTGGTGTGGCTCAATTGCTGCCACAATCGGACAAGGTTGCAGGCAAGAGCACAAAAAGGTTGAGCTTTTAACTCTTGTACAAATTGAAGCTAGGAAGGAACTTAAGATGGTCCCAAAATCCAAACGTCAAATACCCGGAATATAAATTTGAAATCCGCTCACTCGACCTTATCCCGACGCGTTTAAAATACTTCTCAATTTTTCAAATCTGAATTTAATAAATGGAATCCGAACATTATTTTCCAATTTTTGGTATATAAACGCAGAGTATAACATATTTTAAATTTCCAATAGATTAATGCCGGAACTTGTTTCGAAAGATTTAGAATAATTCCAATAGCTCACGGACAGAAATTTCGAATCTTCCGAATCTTAGAAATCGGAATGATTATAAATCACTATTTTAATAATTTAATATTCTAAAATTTCCCGGTCTTTACATTATCCACCTCTAAAAACAAGTCTCGTCCCCGAGACTAAAATCACTCTAAAACAAGGGGATGAAGTTTGAAATTTGTGAGTCCAAGGATCATGCCATTGATTCCGTAAGCATCTCATAGGGGCCCGTATGAGATCCTCACAGGACCCTCAACGTGATCATAATATTCCCAATTGGCCATAGTAAGAATGCGATATGGGCCCCTACCGGACCCTTACCATGACCTTTCGGGTATATCATAACTCGAAAGTAACTATAGCGCCCCCACTAGGTCTTAGCAAGCATTTTATATGCGCCCCTATAAAATGCTTGTATCCACTTCGTGAGTCGTTATAATAAAAAAAACCGGGTTTGAAAAGTTTCAGAAGGGATTACGCAATCGAAAAAGATTAGCCTCAAAATCGTTAAAACTCTGGATAACATTTATTCTTTAAAATTCTAAGTAATTCCTTTTCAACCCGCTCAAAATCTTCAAATAAAATGTTTAACCAAGCAACTTTACACCAAAACAAGTAAAATCTTTTCGATCAAAATTTCGTCAAGATCCTCTAAAACCAAATCAGTTTCCCGCATAATAATCAATCAAATTCAGAAGTTCGGAGGTGGAATCATCCACCTCTAAGGCTAATCCCATATTCTCTTCCTAGTTTCTAGAATCAAAACAAGCTATCAGTTTCAATTCAAGCAAGCTTCACAAGCTATAAAAAATGCATAACCAAATAACCAACCAATCTCAAATCAGTACATCATATGACAAATCTCAAACATATGCCAACACAGTGCCACAAGGTCACATCAACATCTCTACATCCTACTACGGGTCATAATACATATCTCAACCACATAACAAAATCATAATAAACGTCTCGACATCACACCAGAAGTCATAAAAGTATCACTTCATCATAGAGTCAACGAAACAAAACTCATTGTCAACACATCAACACAACAAAATTATGCCATTAAGATTGAGGAAAAGGGGAGATCAAGCAGCATATCAATCAGCGAATGTCAGCATACTCACCAGACATCATCTTAACTCATCACAACGCCATGTAGCGATCATTTAGTAATCAGACATCATTATCTCATATATATAAATCATATTCATTTTGAAAGCCATATTCGTGATGTAACATATCCATAAGCATGCTTGCTAAACATATAATACAACATCATGTTTACTACCGCATAATATAACATCATGCTTTCACCCCATAACATAACATCACACTTTCACATAATAACACATCATTATCTCGTATATCATATCACAACACATCCTAACATGCTCCTAAAACAACATAGCAGAGCAGCAATATATCATGATAACATTTGTCACTACCAACTAGATTTCAATATTGCATAACAACATGTAATATTATTCTGTATCAGATTCATCATAGTTGCTATCTAACATCATGCCAGCAAATATAAATAAATCACATAATCAAGAAAATTCTCACGTCATACCAGTCAAAATAAAATACAATCCCCACTCGCCCATCTCCACTCTCAAGCCAAGACTAATCCTCTTCTAGACTCGCCAACGTCAACTCAGACAAAAATTCTCCAAACAAATCCCAATTCATCTCGATGCTCAAATCTCGCCCATCATTCCGCCAAGCACTACCACACCATCCACCTCTAAGAACCCAACTCCTATCTCTGACTTCACACCCAAGCACCCTCTAACACCATGTCCTCAATATTCACGAGCCCTCCCTTACACTCCTCGTACCACCCGAAGCATCACAAGCATCACTCACTCAATCTTACCTAAGCCAACATCCCTCTCTCGCGACTCACCTCCTAATACCAACGATCATCCTAACCGTCCATAATTCTTTCACCACTCATCAACCACTCCACAAGAGCACCCTCACCCACATGATCAAGGAAAAGTAGTTATGAAAATCATCGCACATAAGGTCTACAACATATCAACTAGCATTCATAGCATCATGGATTCATCATCAATTATTGCAACTATGTCAACAAGTCTCAATGTACCGACATGCTTAATAATTATTGCAAAAAATCATATACGAGCATAGTCAATTCAATCTAGCAAGTTTTATCATAACCTTATCAGATAACAATTCAGGTTCTCAGCAATTCCAGTTCACATTTTATAGGCAAGGAACTTAGATCATGCTTAGCAACTTAGAGTATCAACACATCAAGGCATCATGGCACATTAGAACTATAAAGCATCAAATCATATCATCATAGACAACAGACAATCAGACAACAATCATCACCAAGTCAGCACATCAACACGTAACTCTCATCGCCAGGTTAGTGCAATATCATCAACAAATTCAGAAGGGTTAGCAATTCGAACGGATGACACTCCTGCCTGCAAGTCACATCGTACTCGGTAGCCACAGTCCTCGAAACCTACCTACCCCACCAACACCGTCGATCCTGAGGCTTGTGGGTTATGGGTCCACGTTTCCGCCACATTGCTCTATCGCTATCCAACTTCCTTTCTCTTCCCTGTGCGGTCGCTTGTTCAATCTATCGCGGGGGGAGGCCAAGTTAGTAGAGATAGGGGAGTGACAAGAGCGGACAACCCGGTGTTTCTTTCGGAAACAACCACGGATAAACCCCTAAGGATGACAAGACTAGGGACTAGACTCCGACCCGAGAATAGCAACAACGCCCTTATGGAGGTCTATTAGGTTGCAATTATGACAAGCAGACACAAATTCATCATGGGACATATAAATCATTTTAATCCACACTAACATGTACCTATCTCGAGGAGCACGACATACGCATTCATTCCAAAAAACACAATCAAGTTCTACATTAATGCATGTGAGACGAGCTAACAGTTCATTATTCCATGAAAGCAGAGATGCCTACTAATTTCAAGCAAATTATGCGAAGCCAGTAATGGTCATGTGGGGTTTAACGAGGATGGAAAGTATCATGTATATGAAAAATGAACGAGCATGGTATACACGTCAACAAATGAGGTCAAACATAGCATGGCGAGGTACATCATAAAATCAAACCAAACGTTATTCGAGGATACATAAGAGCAGAATGACAATTATCACATCTAATAACAAGGATCATATAATAGGTTGAGAATGACGGGTAATCATATGACAAGATACATTTAAAAGCGTAAGAAATACATGATACTAGCGATACATGATAAGGCATGATCATAGTCAAGAATCATTTAAAGGAGTTCATCATAATGTCCATGAAAATAAGAGGGATCACCACAGAGTAACAAATAGAACATCACGACGATAGATCATAATCATGCTAGGAATGAACTGTCGTAGGGCACATAAAACGGTACGATAGTCATCAATCATAGAACAAGTACAACACGTGATCATTTGGCGGGTCATATTGGAAATCATAAGCTCTACAGGACACTACTGGCACATATCGAACATGAGCACAATCAAGGTAATTTGACTAGATTCCTTCTAGCATTCATGTGTTATGCGTATGTAAAATCATGGTATGGCGTGGTGTGTGATCATGCGAGGTGCCAAGTCTTACATTCATGCAAGTGCGAGATGATAACACAAAGTAATAGGGAAGCACTACCGAGAGGTAACATGTAAGCATGCTAGGATAACCCATCACGAGAAGCAAGTCGCTCATCGAATTCAACATCAGTCTAATCATGAGTAAAACACCTGGGATGATATGAAAGAGGGGAATCACACTATCAGGGACCTAGCTCAAAAGGGAATCAGCAACAACGTAGGCAAGATACAAGTTCGCACAAGTCACAACCGAGGATCCTACATGATGCTAGAAGCTCAATATAACATACGATACATGCATGCAACTAATCATGACGATGCATAAGAAATCACTCAATCATATTCCACGATATAGAAGCATGAGAAGAGTTCAGCGATGCATAATACGAGTCCAAGTAATGGGCAATACGATTAGAATACGGGGCATGAGTGCAGATCAACACATAACATGACAAAATATGCCTTCATTAAAGCTCAATTATACCACATATTCTCCATCCTACGCACGTAATCATACAACAATATTAATTTGCAGAATCATCAACAATAGTCAAATGACGAATAAAAATAGATGGGCGTGTTATAGATTCTTGTCACAAATGAGCAATAAGTGTTGACACGTCAGCATCCAGTGCTAAGGCAATCATCTACAAGCATTCATATAAAGGGAAGTTGATCACACTATCATGAACATAATCAAAGAGGAAATAACGATCATGTAGGTTCACATCATATGGTTCATCCTTCCAATCAATCATACGATCAATAGGCCAAGTAAACATGTTATAACAACATACAATCATGATAGAAGGTAAGACACAACACGAGACTCAAGCAATATAATCAATCACATATGTAATAGCACGAGAAGTCTGTACTAATGGTCATTCTCAAAGTATATGCAGGAGGCTATAAAATCATGTCATGCAATTCAGAGAGAGCCACCATTACAACCAGACAGAGATCCCTAAGGCCAACTATTGATCTTTCCCAACCAACTCATCACCTCTCTTTCCCGTGGGACTCCGGTATGACTCTTCATGGCAAGAAGACACTGGTTGACCATCATAAGAATAAGGAAAGACAACCCCAGAAACACCTTACTTCTTACTCAAAGTGTCATCAAGAACTTCAACCACTCACTTAGACAAACTTAATATCCGACCATGATTCCCGACACAATGTGTTTACCACCCCAGTCCCCGTGGAAGACTCTGACATCCGGGAGAAAGGGTCGATAGAACCGTCAAGGGGTTAACATAGTGGAAAGGGCTGTTCCACACAAGCTGGGCTTGACCACACAGAAACAAGGGTACTCCCACTATCCCGTTTGCACAGATCAGTCAGTACACAACTCATTGTTAGACATACCAAATCAGATTTCTAGCATAGCAAGCACTAAGCACAGAATCAGTTAATAACATCCATAATGATCTCATTTGAGCCTCCCAACCCATCTGTAAAGAACAAGATGATGTTTGCCTACCCATTCCCAACTACATCCAATAGGGGGGTCTAGCGCCTTTACTACCCACTCGTGTCCCCGTTTGGTCGGTTTTCCTCTTTTATTACATGTCGAGTTAATTACTTAGTCCAATTTTGGTTAGGCGTCTTACGTTCACTTTGCCCCTTTAAAACACTTTCAAATCCTTTGAAATTCATGGGCGGTTTTCCAAAACATACACTCGACCCTTGTGTACCCGAATTGCACAACCTCAGCTCTGATACCATCTTTGTAACGGCCCAGAATTATGATTTCCGGGTTACGTTTCAAGGGATAAAACCCCTTGTTCGGATCTTGCAATCCAGGTACGGGTCGAAGTTTCAAACTCATTTAAGATTAGTAGAAAGAGGGATTTCAAACCCTAAAACCCTCGAAGGGCCATTGGGTACCCTTAACCTGTCCTAAGACTATGTCGCGAAATTCAGTTCAAACGAAAGTAAAGCGGAAACAAAGTTAAGATACAAAGTGTCACGGCAGAACCGGGTCAAAACCAAAACGTAAGCGAATGATTACCATTTATACCAAGTTAGAGAATTAGCCAGATTCTTCAATTCGCCAAAAGGAAACCCCGTCATATAGACATCGAGTACTCAGAATCTGCAAAAAATACCTTAAAAAAAAGAACGGGGAAAGGAGTCAGATCGAGCCACTCATGCGGGACCGGTAGTCCTCGCTGAGGCCACATAATATGTGTTATACCTAATAAAGATGCTCTTATGCAGTACGAAAGTCAAACACACTAGCATGCCCCTAAGTATAATAATGTGTAAAAATACTGTAAAGGGCCCAAGACAATGCCAAGTGGCATATCCCTCTCCTACCTCCACCCCCTTCCGATAGGGCGGAGACTGGCCAGCTTGTGAATGCATTCCATCATAATCGGGGGGCACGCATGCCTAACCCGCTCCACAATAAAGCCCGCATGCATCTCATAATATAAGGAAGTTAATGACTCGATTGACTCAGGGTACCCGATGAGGTTGGGCTACCCTATGACCCTAGCAAAAAATCTAAGACTATCACAGATAACGGCCGTTCTGTTTCAAACGCATAAAGTAAGCAGATGCTCATTCAATTAGTGCAACCTAAACAGGATACTACATGGCATGCCTTTATGTATATATGCAACACCTAACATAAAATGCAACAACAGGCATGAATGTCCAACCTGTGTAAGCCCCCTAGGGAACTTACCTGAAGATGCAGAACAGCAGGATAATACAAGCAAGGGCCCAAATGAAAGTCCACGCAATCCAACCGCAATACACACCTATCATCAATCCATTTCCATAAGCTACTGAACCAACATTCCCACACACACGAACCCAAGTTCTCAATATCCTTAAAACCAATCGACGGTAAAACCATTTATGAAAACCTTTTCGATACGATCAACATCACCTAAAATCATTCTTCAAATCAAACTCATTGATAAAATCGTACTTAGCCAAATCCCGCCATTAAATATTTAAACCTTAAAACCAATCTCTCAAAATCATATTATAGAAATAATTCCGGCATTTTATTTCAAAATCTTAACTTTAATGTTTCAAGTAATGTAAAACATTGATAAACATTTCCGAAATAAATCCATCTTTATAAATCCCATTTATAAATCCCAACCGAAAAATCACTTTAAAATTCCTAAAATCACATTTTTAAATATTACACATTACACATTCAAATAGTATCACTTTCCAAAAGAATATATTTTATAAACTCGGAAATAATATAACCATAATAATAATAATAATAATAATAATAATAATAATAATAATAATAATAATAATAATAATAATAATTCAAGAAACTATCAATAATATAAAGTATGACATATAATCATAATATAACAGCATAATGTTATAACATTCCCAACAAAATAAATTAATAACTCATGGTTTAAAACAACCCAAGAGGCCCAACACTCACCCGGATTTCAAGCCCCAACCCGAATTCATGAAACCCGGGTGCACAGAAAGGAAGGAATCCGGAAAGAGAGGCCCACGACCCGGATCCACTTGGACAACCGGAAATTAGGCCCACTAAGCCTGTCTTCTTCAACAAAGAACAGAGCTCTGCCACTTCGACGGGAAGACGGGAGAGAATAGGAGAAACCCAGGGCCGCCGGAATCGTCTCGATCTCACCCCGCTCTCTCTCAGGTTCACTCTCAGACAACCCAACCAAGATAAACCAAGGAAAAGAGATGGAACGAAGCTCACCGGAGGGGGAAATCGAAGGTCGTCGGAAAGCTCTCGTCGGAGTCGATGGTGCTCGCCGGAGATGGATCGATCACCGGGTTTGCCTGAGAAGGAGGAAGGAACCTTAAAGGTCCACCTTTAGTTGATTCAAGGGCGAAAGAAAGTAAAAGAGAAGGGGGCAGGCCTTTACCGCTCGAATTTGAGAAAGACAGAGGAATGCGGAGGGAGAGGAGGAGGAATAGGGCTCGGCGGCGGCTCCGAGGGCTCCTGCTGACGGCTCGATCTCGCACTCAGCCTTCAGAGGGAGGTGTCGGAGCTGCTGGCGGGGTTGGTTACTGGTGGAGCTCAAGGAGTGGAGACGTTGGCTGCTGGTGGCAATGGCTCGACGTGGTGGCACCGGCGGCTGCTGGAGCAAATGGCTAGAACGCTGCTCGACAGCTTGGGGTTTTCGAAACAGGGGAGGTGTATGCCTCCGGTTGAACTAGGTGAAGAAGGAGAGGTTGACTAGCAATGTTGCAGTGGTTGTTATCCCAAGAGAAGAGGATGAGGAAAGCCTTGGGTTTTTGGAATGGATGTAAATAAAGGGACTGTTCTGGGAATTTCTTGAAATGAAATGGGGGAAATAGCTGCTTGAAATAGGATGGATGAGGGGAGATGTGCTTTGAAACAATTGAGGGGATGAGGGTGACCTGAAATCTGCCTTTGAATTAATAGGGGAGATGGTCAGATTGGTGTGGCTCAATTGCTGCCACAATCGGACAAGGTTGCAGGCAAGAGCACAAAAAGGGTGAGCTTTTAATTCTTGTACAAATTGAAGCTAGGAAGGAACTTAAGATGGTCCCAAAATCCAAACGTCAAATACCCGGAATATAAATCTGAAATCCGCTCACTCGACCTTATCCCGACGCGTTTAAAATACTTCTCAATTTTTCAAATCTGAATTTAATAAATGGAATCCGAACATTATTTTCCAATTTTCGGTATATAAACGCAGAGTATAACATATTTTAAATTTCCAATAGATTAATGCCGGAACTTGTTTCGAAAGATTTAGAATAATTCCAATCGCTCACGGACAGAAATTTCAAATCTTCTGAATCTTAGAAATCGGAATGATTATAAATCACTATTTTAATAATTTAATATTCTAAAATTTGTCGGTCTTTACACATACGATGTTTATAAAATATGATTTGGTTAGTGTAAAATCTCATCATATTTATAACTCTATATATTCAACTGACCTTGATATTTAAAATTCAAATGGTTTTTAAAATTATTTAAAAGTTACCTGAGGTTGAAAATAAAATTTCAGTAATTAGTTAAATTTCAAATTATGTCAACATTAAATTATAAATTAAAGTAAATATCTAGAAAAATCAATTTCAATTTGACCGAATCCAACACAAAGTAGAGCTGTTTATAAGGTGTAAACTGTCCGCGGCTTGCCGATTGGCCTGCGGGCATTGCCAGCGGCATGACGATTTGCCTGCAGGCATTGCTAGCGGATTGCCGATTTGCCTGCAGGCATTGGAATAGGGTTTAAATTGTGCTTGTTCGATTTTTGTGAGGGTTTGATTTTAATTATTTCATTCTAATATAAAATATGATACATGGTTCAGTTGAGTGACTAATAAATTCAAATGGAAGTTAGGGTTTCATGCATATACTGCACGCCAAAGCAATAATAAATTTGAAAAGTTTTTATATAAAAAATGATAGATATTACCAAAGATATGGACTGATAAGTTATGTAAATTGGAGAAAAAAAAATCAACTTTACTGTGTTAAAAAAATGTGAATAATTAAGTCTGTCTAAAAGGTGATTGTTGAAGATATATCTTTATAATCACCTCAATACATAAAAAGGTATAAAACCTGAAAATAATAAAGT
Organism: Persicaria tinctoria; assembly: GCA_037127255.1. Taxonomy (NCBI): domain Eukaryota; kingdom Viridiplantae; phylum Streptophyta; class Magnoliopsida; order Caryophyllales; family Polygonaceae; genus Persicaria; species Persicaria tinctoria. Next base: position 22,042,596 of record JBANSL010000010.1, read on the forward strand.
CGTGTCGTATAAAATTAAGCCCAACATATATACTTATAATTAAGATACAATTTTTGTGATTTGTATCCGAAATTATAATAATAATAATTAATAATATTCATTTGTTATATGTATTAGTAACATACGATGTTTATAAAATATGATTTGGTTAGTGTAAAATCTCATCATATTTATAACTCTATATATTCAACTGACCTTGATATTTAAAATTCAAATGGTTTTTAAAATTATTTAAAAGTTACCTAAGGTTGAAAATAAAATTTCAGTAATTAGTTAAATTTCAAATTATGTCACCATTAAAGTATAAATTAAAGTAAATATATAGCAAAACGTAAATACGGGGTAAAAGATCTTGGTATGTGTTGATATATATGTACGCACAATATGGAAAAATGACATAATACTCTACCTATGGAAAAGAATTGATTGCAAATTACCAACACCCATTGGGCCAACATAACTGGCCACTTAATCATTTGATTTGATCTAATTAAGCCCAATTTATACTAATAATTTATAATCTATAAACCAAAAAATTATACAAACTACTATTATATTCCCAATTTAAATAATATAAACTTTTAAATGGGATTATGAAAATCTTGTTATGTGTGGATATATTGACCCCGCCTACCCTAATACTCTACCTATGGAAAAGAATTGATTGCAAATTACCAACATCCATTGGGCCAACATAACTGGCCACTTAAATCCTTTGATTTGATCTAATTATTATTATAATTTTTTTTTATGTATACAATCCTCTAATTACACACCCCAACCGGATTTAACTCGACTCACCCCCCTATTCCATTGAAATGGTTTATAAATTAGGGCATCCACTTCAACCTTCATCGCCTACCTTATACCCCTTATCTTTTTCTTGTCATCCCAAACACCTTCCCCAACTTGTTAGCATATATGGTGAAGATAATCAAAATGTCCCCTCCTCCAACACCCGAATCCGACTCACCACCGATTCCAGTTGCTCCTATATCCGCCCTAGAAGTCTCTCTCGGCATTTTATTACCTAGACTTTCAAAGCTTGAGACCATGACCAAGGTTATGTTTCGGAGGGCCATAAACGATGGCCACGGGCAACTTATGAAGAGCTTGATCGTCGGCGAGGATCCACTCGTCGATTTGCCGTGGATGTTCGAGGTCGAGCAGTTCATCTACAGTAGTACTGGGACACGATCACCACGAGGTCCACAACGAAGGTCCCTCGACAAAAAAAAGACTTCCAACCACCGAGGAGGAGCTTGTTGCGGAGAGTTCCTCGACCACCACCAAAGAGGAGCCTGCTGCTGAGAGTTCCTCGAACACGACCACGGCCAAACCGGAGCAGAGTCCAGGAACCAAGGAGACCAGTGAGCTCGATGGATTTAATCGTTTAGTAATTTAAGGTTCCATGGTTATTGGTGATTTTGCGGGCCGGGGGTTGAGATCAGTGAGATCGATGGCTTTGCTTTGCTTTGTTTCGTTTTGAATTCGCGAGAGAGACATCCTCTTGCTATGTTTTTATTTTCCTATTCCGAGGGAGAGACATCCTTCCTCTATGCTTAAGTAACTAGTTGTGTTTTCCAAATCATCACCCTACCGGAATATATTAATGAAATCGATCAGTTTTTTTCAACACTACCCTAATCTCCTAAAATATTGGTACTTGAACACAATAAATACCATGCTTGTTAACTACAACGTGTTGTCTCAACAATGTTTATTTATATTTGAACAAAATAAATACCATGCTTGTTTGACTAGGAAACACATTGAATGGAAAATGTTTGGATAGTTGAACATAATAAATACCATGCTTGTTTGGATATTTGAACACAAGAAATATCTCTATGCATCTCTAGATATTGTTATTAATTTATTATCGAAATATATTATCAAAATGAGAATTCTTTAGTTATTAATTTATTATATACATTTGTGGAAAAACGAGAATTCTTTAGTTATTAATTTATTATCAAAATGTAAATAATATTTAAAGAAAATCTTTTAAAAGAAGATATTGTTAAAGAATTCACTATAACCTTTATAATATATATAAACGATATACACACACAAACAAATGCTCGCAGGCCTATCGGCTAGCCGCTGCCTGTTTTTTTTTTTTTAGAAACCGCTGCCTGGTATTTTATTACCTGTTGTACTTGGAGTCTCATTTTATTTCAAGTATGCCTCTTCATAGCTTCTCTCCTTTCTGTCATCGAGCAATTTCTCTTCTTTTCCAGCCACTTTGGCAAAATATCTCTATGCATCTCTAGATTTGGGGTAAATCTTAAGATTGATTTAGCGTTTGGATTGAGGTAGTTTTATGTTTTGTTTTTTCTCTTAATTCTACTTGTTACATTCTGTTCATTTGATGGTGTTGTTGTTGTTGGTATGTTGTTGTTGTTACATTCTGTGCATTTTTACTCTTCATTATAAACCCTCCAATACGTTCTGTTATAACTTGTTGTTTTTGTTTGTTTGTTTGAGATGTGTGGTCACTTGCTACGATTAATAAACAAGAGGGTTTTGAATGCAGACGCTCCACTTAATCAACTGAATTTATCATCTTTACACTTCTTTTCCAGCGGAATTGGTATTATTCATTTCCTCCCATGACTCACACACTTGCATTGGATTGATTTGAGTTTTAGGTATGGCTTATAATGCAGTGGAGGATTGCTCTATTATTAAAGACAAGGGAGAGGTTGGCTTCATTGATTTTGCAGATGAAGTATCCACAGAACTGGCTTATGACAAACCAGTAAAGCGTTATTTCAAAAACAAGCTCCCGAACCATATCATACGAAAGGATGTAAGGGTAGTGATAGAGAGAAAGGAAATCCCTGAAGCTGTCTTGAAAGGATTAACACCATTGAATTATTCAGCTTATTTCAGGACGTTGTATAATATAGAAGAGCTACGAATTGAGGTAATTGCTAGCTTCTCTTTGTTTGGGATATTGTGAGCAGATAGCAAAAGTGCTTCATTTAACCCTTTTCTCCAAGTATAACTTGCTGACTGTTTCTCTTGGAATGTGTACATTGTATAGGAATACATCAAAACTTATGATATGGAATGTGTACCTTTGAAACGAAATGGGCGTTATTTCTTAGCCCGTGACGTGACTGGACTTGCTGAAAGAAGACCCTCACTTGTCCAGGGAGACTTAGTGTTTGTTCAACTTGCCAGTGATGATTATCAACCCAGGGAGGCATACAAGGTATGAGTGCTCATTTTAAATAAAACAACATTGTAGTTTATTAATCCCTGACAAGTTGCTCCTTGCTCGGATAAACTACGTTATACTTGGAAGAAATGTTGGTTTTGTATTTTATTCTCTAACATATAGGAAATGTTGTTTTGGATAGGGCTGCATCCACCGTGTCATGGCTGATGGAGTCTATTTGCAGTTTACTGGTATATTCCCCAAAAGGCACAGAGATGGAAATCTGTATAATGTTCGTTTTGGGTATAACAGAGTGAATTTCAAAAGGATCTATCAAGCTATTGACTATTCAGATAAATTACACAAGGAGATCCTCTTTCCAACTGAGTCTGGTGGGAAAAGGGTGATAGCATTCGAATTCCCGAAGCCTATTTCCCATGATATTAACCTGGAGCAAGCAATGGCTATTCGATTAATATTAGGATGCAAAGGAGGAGCTCCTTATGTGATTCATGGGCTTCCTGGTACAGGGAAGACAAAAACACTAGTTGAGGCTATCCTCCAACTTTATAAGAATAAACAGAAATCTCGGATTCTGGTATGTGCATATTCAAATTGCGCAGCAGACCACATATTGGAGAAAATCATTGGTTCGAGGGTGGATGTCAACGAAAAAGAGGTTTTAAGATTGAATGCCAGCAGTCGTCCTTTTGAAGACGCCGACCCTTATTACTTGAAGTTCTGTGTTCATGAAGAGGGTGTCTTCTGTTGCCCTTGTCTTCGGAAGCTCAGTAACTACAGGATAATAATAACGACATACATGAGTGCATCCTCCCTATATGCAGAAGGGGTTAACCGAGGTCACTTCTCTCACATCATATTAGACGATGCAGGCCAAGCTTCAGAGCCGGAGACAATGATTCCCATATCAAACCTTTGGGAAGACGACACAGTGATTGTTCTTGCTGGTGATCCTATGCAACTTGGGCCTATTATCTACTCTAAAGTTGCCGAGTCTTATGGTATGGGAAAGTCATATCTAGAGAGATTGATCGAATGTGATGTCTACACATCTGGGGATCCAAATTACGTGGCGGTCTTGGTGAAGAATTACCGAAGCCATTATGAAATTCTCTCTGTTCCGTCAACGCAGTTTTACAAAGGAACTTTGATTCCATATCGAGAAGAAAGTGAGGCATCTTCACTACCTTGGGTTGATTTGCTTCCGAACCCTAACTTCCCTGTTATGTTCTTTGGCATTCAAGGATTGGATGAGATGGAGGGGAGCACCCCTTCATGGTTTAACAGGTTTGAAGCTACAAAGGTGGTCGATCTCGTAATGAAACTCGTATCAAGGAATGTTCCTGAACACGACATTGGGGTCATTACCCCTCATTGACAGCAAGTAATGAAGATAACGATGGACCTTGAGGATCGCGGCATACGTGATATTAAGATTGGCAATGTAGAGCAATTTCAAGGCGAGGAAAGAGAAGTTATCATCGTTTCCATAGTCAGATCAACCGTGAAACACAACGATTTTGACAAGACTTTCTGTTTGGGGTTTCTGAGCAACCCGAAAAGGTATAATGTTGCCATGACTCAAGCCAAATCATTGATTGTCATCATTGGAAACCCCTATATCATTGAGAAGGTATTTCACATTGAAATAACTCATTTCTTGACATTTGTATCTTTTGTGTTTGTGATTGATACTCGGTAAGTGTAGTTAAACTGTTGTGTCGGTGTATGTTTTGGCAATTCACAGGACTGGCACTGGAAACAAATGCTACGGCATTGTATCCAGAACAAATCGTATCAAGGTTGTGCTCTTCTTAAGCAGCTAGATCCGTAGAATGGCTATTCAGTGGCAGTTTCAGGCCATACAACAGACGATTGAACTATATTTCCACTGCTGCTATTTCAATATTTCGATTACTGTATTTGGACCCCTTTGTTTTGTGTAACCCTAATTTAGAACATTATTATCATCTTGTATGTGATACATTTTTCTTTTCATCCTATTTTTACAGTTGACATCCAAATGCCCTACCGGAATAAGTAACTAGTTGGTGTTTTCCAAATCGTCACCCTACCGGAATATATTAATGAAATCTATAAGTTTGTTTCAACCCTACACTAATCTTCTCCAATTTTGGTATTCATATATGTTGGGTGAATGAACCAAAAAGAAAGAGTTGGGCCCAATAATGAAAAAAAAATCAGACAGGGGATATTGAGAATCGAACCCGGGAGGTTTTGATTAAAGGAACAATACTTGAACACTACGCCAGGTCCATAGATCTTATTTACTTGAATGAATGTTTTTGCTATATAGCAGTATAAAAGTAAAATTATAACTATCAGCAGGCTTATCGGCAATCCGCTGTGTGTCATTATAATTGTCCGTAGGCTTATCGACAATCCGATGTGTAAGTAGATGGAATGCTTTCCACAAGTATCGAACTTGCTACATTTGGGCTATAGTGCAATATAAAAGGTGGCCCAAATTTATGTCATAAAATTCCATATATCACCAAGCCCAAACTACCTGGGCCTCCGACCCAACTAGAAAGATAAAAGAGGTTTTTGACTGTTTATGCTAAAGGAAAGTATGGAGTATATGTGTATGTACTTCGACCATGCATCGTCTACCTTAATTTACAAGTTCTAGACTTCTTTGAATTCATAAACTCTGAACATGAAATCTGTAGTCCTTGCTGCATAAATGAAGCCTGGACCGTTTTTCTTCAATTCGATGCACTATTCCCTTTTTTATTTCTCTCCAAAGGTGTTGTGTTCGTCTGCTGGTGTTTGCTGGTGTAGGTCCTTGTTACTGCTAGTATCTGAACAAGACAAGAACAGAGCTGTTGGGGCTTAGAAAGCATCGCCAGATGATCGAGGAGCAAGCTCGGATTCAGGGGGCGTCCTCCTCCATCACGAGAGAAAGATCAGCAGATAATGTTTGTTCCTGGCATTTTATTCAAATTCCATACACATTTGTTTGGAAGCTAAATGAGTTCATTTTTTAAAAAAATGACTACGTCATTAAAGATGTCATGCAAAACGAGCAAATAAATAAACCCAGGACAAAGTTGACGATACATTGTTGTAGGTTGGTCTTTCATGCCTCAAGAACTTCCGCATCATCATCCCCTAAACCCTACCACATCATCATCACCATTTTGGTTCACCAATTACGGTTCCCTCAAGAACTTCCGCATAGAAGCGCCATAACACACTATTGTGTGTGATAGGCCTCCTTCCGAAGCCATTTTCCTCAACATACTTCTGGACATGGTCTACTTTGGCTACAGATTGAAGATATTCATGAAGGAAGCCGCCCGGCGCTGTCACAAAATTACAAGTCAATCGATAACAACTTAGAAACCCTCCATCATCCAAAATTGGCATATTTATTGAAGTTGCGATTCTCACCTAATCGTGTGTCTTCTACATCCAGGTACGTATATGGAACAGGGAAAATGGCCGTGTTACTCTATGTCAAGAATAGAACAAATGAGAATCGTATATAAAGCAAAGGTTTGAAGTAAAGTGGCGAAGATATAGGCCATTATGTGAATCGGAGGCTGACATCAGTTCCTACTTACTGGATTGAGTAGCGCCTTATGTGGTGAATCATCTATCAGGAGGGTGTTAGATTCGTCATAGTCACCCTTCTCCCATGGAAGAGTTGGGTCCTCCTTGTCCCACAGCTTCTTTAGTTCCTTAAAAAACAGGGGTTTGTTATTCTCCCAAGGAATCACGTGGCCATAATCGGTGCAATGATCCTGATGCTGCACAAGAAGAACAACCAATGCAAAGAATGCAGGGTCAACACTCGCTCAAAACTGGATATGTAAATAAAAACACGAAATTAATATTCTTACCCAGCAGAACAACAACTTGTGCTTTTTCTCTCCCAAGATGTAGTCCACAATACTATCCAAGTTCCTCCTATCAAACGCAATAATGTAATGCAAGAGAATATAACATAGGATATCAAAAAGGTGTTGACATGATTACATGAGATGCAAGTTGGTAGACTAATGAAGCTACCCTATTTCAGAAGTACCTGGTTCTTGATGACCATATCCCTACATTGAAATTGTCAAAGCAAAACTGAAGGAATTCATCAAAAAACGCCCTTTTAAACACTGGCAGACGGATTAAAGTATGTTAGACATTGCAAGAATGAAAATAACATGTTGACCTAAGATTGTGCATATAACAACAGAAGGGGTCTTCAAACAATGTAAATACCTGCTTTATTTGCAACCTTTTTCCCATATTCGTATCCCGGTTTAGGGTCCGAGACAACGTCAGCTAGTAACCCATTCACATCTAGAATGAGAAGTTTTTTTCTCATTCGTCTCCTGGTTTCCTAAAGATATATCATCCGTGCAAAGCCTCTTCCCATTATTCCTCCTACTACAAAAGGCAATTTTTTTAATCCATCTAGTGTACAATATTCAGGACCACATAATTTATCACAAAAAGAACATACTAGAATTTGAACAATATGGAAGCATCAATGGTATTTTCCCACTTACAGAAAACTCACATAAGGACAGCATTTGTACAATGTGGAAGCATCAATGGAGGAGAGAAATATCATAACTTAGTTTGTAGTAGTCAAGTCTTGCCAAGACAAATGATGTAAAGAAATACTAAGTAAATCAAATGCCAATTATGTAGATGACATTTGATTTACTTTGTATTTATTTACACCATTCGTCTTGTCAAGCTTGACTACTACAAACTAAGTTATGTTATTTTCCCACCTACAGCAAACAAAAATCGATTTCATGACAGTAAAGCCAATGGAGGAGAGCAATACCTGCTTCGTCGCCCCATCCACACTTAAATCGAATTTGATATCTGAGATATGAAACAAATTCGCATTACAAAATACAAAAAAATCAAAACTCTACAGATTTCGAATATACAAGGCACACAAATTTCACACAAATTTCATATTGTACAAACCTAATCTACAAACCCTAAATTCATATTGTACATGCCCTAATTTCAATTGTAGAGCCAAAGAACAACAAACCCCTAAATCAAGAAGCCAAAATAAATGCACAAATCCTAATCTACAAGCCAAAGTCAAGAACGCCAAACCCTAGCTTTCGAATTTGGGAGATCCCAGATTCCAACAAGCCAAATTCTAGACCGAGGAGAGAAGAAAGACAGAAGAATGACATAAGAGAATAACGGGAGAAGAGAGAGCGTACCTCCCCTGAGCGTAAAGAGAGCAAGCGAACAGATCCAAGAGGAGAACGTGATATTAGCCCCTCAATCCTCGTTATAACTGTAAATATAAATGCCCGCAGGCTGATCAGCAGTCCGCTGTCTCTCATTATATCTTCCCGCAGTCTTATCGGCAATCCGCTACCTCTCATTATAACCGACCGCATGCTTATCGGCAATCCGCTTCATCTCATTAGAAATGTCCGCAGGCTCATCGGCAATCCGCTGTGTATCATTATAACTGCCCGCGGGCTTATAGGCAATTCGCTGTGTATCATTATAACTGCCCGCGGGCTTATCGGCAATCCGCTGTCTCTTATTTTCGTATAAAAAATAAATACATAATATACATTTGTGGAAAAACGAGATTAGTGTAGTTATTAATTTATTAAAAACAGCTAAATCCGATGCCTGTTATTTTATTTTTTTCCAATGTTTTCGTATTAAAACTAAAAATATATATTTTGCATTTGTGGATAAAGATTTTTATTAAGTTTAGTTATTAAAAAAAAGCGGACCATTAACGAGAGTCTAAATTATTATTTTTAAGTGAACTCGGGATGTTATGATAATTCGATCCTGTTTATATGACCGACTTTTATAATATACGTGAAATAAACATAAGTATAAAAAACGTGAATTATACTTAAGTTCATTAATTAAAATAAGTTAAAAACTAAAGAATTATAAAAAAAATAAAGCTGAATTATAACTTTGTCTTATCCGAAAAGAAAATAAAAAATAAATTACAAGGGTAGAGTCTAGTCCTAGAGTGTAGCCTTTTTATAGGAGGAAAAGAAAAAACTGATCCACCTTTTCTAATTTTCCTTTTTTCTTTCATCATACTTCCCAAATGACCATAAAATACCATTGGGTAACCCAAATTTTGGGTAAGTGAATCAGCCTCCCTTTTTATCGTCTTTTCGCTACACAACCGCCCAATTATCCACCCCCTCACCGGTCTCCATAAGTGAGTGCGTCAGTCTCTGTAAATTGTACTGTACTATTTGTTTTTCAAACTTAAAAATAGGGTTTTTTCAAGAAAAAATGACCAAAAATAATACTCCGTACTATGAACAATCGACCGTGAACCAAAAATAATACGAACTTTCAAAATGACGATTTCATATACAAACTATGCTCATATATACCGATATATTTTCCGATGTATTTTCCGGCTAAACTCGCCACTTGGACGTCGGAAATACATGTGGCATGATTTTTTTTTTGCCACCTCACCACTTTTACTTGACTAATTTGCCACCTCAATCCATATTTGTCACAAAATTGAAAAAAAAACTGAAGGTTGCAGAGAATAGCTTGAGAGAGGAGCTTCATCGGCGGTGCACCCAGAATCCCAGATCTGAGTGGATGAGCGTCAACTCGTGGCGAGGTGCTTCCGACTCCTCTAGATCTGGACGAAGAGGCTGCGATTCAGCCCTTGGTGACAATCGGCGAAGGACGTGAGAGCGAGAGGGAACCCGAGGAGTGGGGAATATGAATTGAGGGGAGAGAAGAGCGAGAACGATGGAATCGCCATGGGAGGAGCTTGAGAGCTCGGATCTGGGTCATCTATGGCAGTCGAGAGAGTGAAAGAGAGAAATCTGAAGGGGGGTGGGGAAGAAAGAGAAAGTTGAGAGAGGAGATTGACGACAGAATTGACGACGGGAGAACAAATCGACGTAGGAGTAGATGCCAATGCTAGATCTAGATCCAAATCTTCATGACCAGATCTGAAAGGCAAAATTTCTAATTTTGACTTTTGAGTTTTCCCCTCTTAATTTTTGAATCATTTGATTCTAATGACTCAAACAAACTAAAAAGTACAGTAGTGTTTCTTTAATCAATGAATCAAACAAAAACAAGTGAATTAGGCGCTGGGCAAGGAGAATCAATTAATCAACTCTCTACTCATTCTCAACCTTCATTTTCATATTTCTTTTTCAATTTTCTGGAAAATATGGATTGAGGTTGCAAAGTTAGCAGAAGGTGGTGAGGTGGCAAAAACTATTATGACACATGTATTTCCGACGTCCAAGTGGCGAGTTTGGCCGGAAAATACATCGGAAATATATTGGTATTATTTTTGGTTAATATGAGCATAGTTTGTATATGAAATCGTCATTTTCAAAGTTCGTATTATTTTTTATTCACGGTCGATAGTTCATACTCCATCTGTTAATTAAAACTTGTCGTTTACTATTCATGCACGCTTTTTTAGAACGATAAAAACTATATAAAATGTTAACTTTATTTTAAATTTGTTTTTATAAATTCATACTTAATAGTAATAAGTATGATATTATTTAAAAAAATTATTAAAAAAGTTAATATTTTATATAGTTTTTAACACCTAAAAATGCGTGCGTGAATAGTAAAACGTCAAGTTTTCATTAACGGAGGGAGTATTATTTTTGGTCATTTTTCCATTTTTTAAAAAACTCTAAGCCTTTTGAGTTATAGGAGTGTGACTAAGAGATGCAACTATTTTTTTAGGAAATTTCGCCGGGTATCCCTGAGGTATAGCGTTTTTCGCGGGTTGTACAAAAGTTTTGCAATTTTCGCATGGTACCCCTGGGATTTTAGAGTATTTCACCTCGTGCCCTTAAAACGTAAAAGTTGACAGACTTTGGCTTCTCCGTTAGTTTTTAATTTAAAAAAAGAAAGAAATGAGGAATTACAGACTTAGGGCGATGGGTGATTGAGCGATAGAGAAACACGATTGAGGTGAGAAGAGGGCCCTCGACCAAAGGTGGTGGCGACGGGGACAGTGACCAGAGGCAAAGATGACGGTGCAGGCCGGCGCCCGATAGGTGGTGGTGGCGACGGTGACAGTAGGAACGAAAGAACGAAGGAACAGAGTGCACGGGCAAACTGAGAGGCGAACGACCTGGAGGGCGGCGATAGAGAGAAGGGGCCATCCTCCGGAGGTGGTCGACGCTGCCGAACAAACTATATAGAGCCCTCTGATGATTGAGCGCCGTCCTGACTCGAGTTGGGGAAGAGCGACGAAGGTAATTCTGCCTCATTCTATTCTTCGAAAATTAGGGTTTGGAATTGGGGCTTCTCAATATTGTGTTTTGAAATCGTCTTAGGGGTTCATTCATGTTTAAAACACAATGGAAATTGATTGAAGGATTGAATTTTATTGTCTGCAATATGAATTTGACGGTAAATTGGATCAATTTCTTAGAAAAGAAATTTCATATTAGTTACTCTAGATTTTCAGCTTTTAGGATTGCTTTGTGTATGAGTTTGAGTTTTTTGTGCTTTAGAAGGCTTGAATTGGGGGTTTTGGGTTTGATTGTAGAAGGAGAGTCTTAGAATTGGAGTTGAATTGCAATCTTCTTCTTTAATCCGATTTGGTGTTAAATTGAGGATGGACTCATGTAGTCTTCTTGGGATTGGGGTTCACTTGTTGGATTGCAACTAGGGTTGAATTAAGGGGGTTGTGTTGGATTCCAAGGCTTAAAGGTTGTGATTACTAAATAGGCACCCTGTGAAAAATGAATTCGTTGCATTTTCCAAAATCAGACTTCAAGTGTATTCGTTGCATCATCCAAAAACAAACTTCCACTTACACTGACTGGTTGACATACGTTTATGCTATTTTTTTGTTTACTTATCTTCATATTGGATAACGGGATTATCTTAGATGGGGATCCTTATTGCTTGTTTTCTTCTATGTAGAATCTGATAGAGTACAAAGAGAAGCTCAAGAAATTGTCACACTAGAGGTCTCAATGGGGAGGTAAGCTAATAATCATTATGCAAAATTTCATAGTATTTCTTCCTACATAGGAAGTAGGGACCTTAGCTTCTGTTGCTATAAAATAGATGAGGATGGCATGTGAAAGGGGAACTCAGTTGTTGCATCAGGTGGCTTATTCTAGATGTAAAATCTCAAGCCATGGTTGTTAATTAAATCACATTGTTTATAATGTTCTAAATACTTTAAGAGTGCACATTTAGCCTATTAGCTCAAAATGGTCGAGCAATGTGCTATGCACATGATGTGGGTTCGAGTCCCACATAGGCTGATTTTTAGTTAGTTTCTCTTATTGTAAGTTGTAGATCATTTATGCATATATATATATATAATTCAACATTTTCAATGAAGATTACAAGTAGCAACTCAATGTCCAAATAGCCTATGTGGGATTCGAACCCACATCTTTGTGCCTAAGCACATTGCTCTACCTATTGAGCTAATATGCCAAAAAATTCAATAAACGAACACTCATCACAAACAACAATCTCTATCTTACACCTGACCAAACCCTCAAACATGCAAAATAGGTTTGGCTTTGCAATTTTTAAATCTTGATAGTTCTAGTGTACATAGCCAATATGCTAGTTTGTGATCGTTAACCAAACCCTCAGCTTGCACTCAATGATTTCAATGTTTCTGCACTTGTATAGGACTAACAGGTGATGTAAAATATGTATATTCATTATTTCTGTGTTCAGTGATAAAACCAGTTTTAAAATCCATCAAGACAACAAATCTGTAAATTCAGCAAGTTCTATTAAGTATAAAAAATCAGTTTTAACATATGTAAATTCATTCTTAGTGTGTTCATTTTTTAAAATTAGATGGGTAATATATGTACATTCCTAGTGTGTTTAGTTATACAAAACCAATTTTCCAATCTGTCGACTCAAGACAACAAGTTGTGTTCAATTTTCAGATCTGTAAATTCAGCAAGTTTTTTTACGTATAAAAATCAGTTTTAACACGTAATTAATTCATTCTTAATGCGTTCATTTTTAAAAATTAATATTTAGATTCATTATTTATTTGTTCATTTATAAAAATTTGTTTTCAAATCAACCAAGACAGCAAGTTGTGTTGAGTTTTCATATATGTAAATTCAGCAAGTTGTGATGTTTTAAAAATGAGTTTTAACTGCAAATTCATTCTTTGTGTTCATTTTTAAAAATCAAACGGTGTAAAATATGTACATTGGTAGTTGTAGTGTTCGATGTTAAAAATCAGTTTCTGTGTTCATTCCTTCTGTGAATATTGTGACAGCAAGATCATAAGTTCACAACTCGATAACACATTCTCTTTAATTATTTTGCAAAAGATCCATAACTAGGAAATAAGGTAGATGAACATTTTGACACATTTACATGAGATCGAATCCCCAACCCCAAATTAACATGACAACCCAACTGAATATAGAGTTGATGTTCAATTTTCAGCCAAAACCCTAAATGTCAGAGAGGGGGGAGAAATTTCACACGCTTACCTACTGTCACCGTCACGACCACCCGTCGGGAGCCTGCACCGATCATCTTTGCCTCTGGTCACTGTCCCCGTCGCCACCACCTTTGGTCGAGGGCCCTCTTCTCGCCTCTATCGTGTTTCTCTATCGCTCAATCACCCATCGCCCTAAGTCTGTAATTCCTCCTTTCTTTTCTTTTTTTTTTTAAATTAAAAACTAACAGAGAAGCCAAAGTCTGTCAACTTTTACGTTTTAAGGGCACGAGGTGAAATACTCTAAAACCTCAAGGGTACCATACTAAAATTGCAAAACTTTTGTACACCCCGCAAAAAACGCTATACCTCAGGGGTATCCGGCGAAATTTCCCTATTTTTTTTTATATACACCCTGTCCCTCCTGACTCAGGAAGCGTAGTTTTTATTTTTTAAAAGGCCAAATTGCAGAAAACCACCCCTTAAATACACCCATTTGCAACAAACCACCCTTTAAATCCATATTTCCAGGAAACCACCCATTAAAAGCTATTTGTTAGTAAAGTCACACCCACCCCTAGTTTCCATCCATAATATGTTAAATACTTGCAATTACCATTATGCCCCCTATACAAAATCACAACCTTCCACTTCCTGAGCGATTAGTCGGGTTGAAGCGCCTCCGGCGGCGCGACCTGGCTGCTTGTCGCCGTTGTCGGAATGGGAATGAAGAAGAGGACAACTCCTGGGCGAAGCATCGTGGTGGGGCGGAACTCGATGTATTCATCTCCGGTCAACTCGCGTTGGGTTGTCGACAAGGTTCTGTCATGGAGATTGATTCAAATTTGGGGCTTTCTGATTTGGGGAGCTATAATCTGCAACGTCCCTCCCTGAAATCAAAGGAGATCGTGAATGGCGAGGGAAGGGAAGAAGAAGGAAGAGTGGTGGTGAGAGGAGCCAACAATGGTGGCTTGACAACTCTGGCTGAACAAAGTGCGGACCGTCGAGAGGATGTTCTTGAATCTTGAGACGGCAAGCTGTAATCTCGGGGCTCCTTGGTGGCCCTAGATCTGATGGGCAATGACTCCAATGAGTGGTGTTGGAGGCACATATCGGTGAGATGCAGTAAGAAAGAAAGTTGGAGGGGGGGAGGGGGGGAACTGGGGAAGGAAGGTTGATATTTTGTATTTAATTAATGAAATTCTATTGGTAAAATACAATTCATATACTAGTAATTGCAAGAATCTAACGGAAAGTTGTGTGGGTGTGACTTTGCTAACAAATAGCTTTTAATGGGTGGTTTCCTAGAAATATGGATTTAAAGGGTGGTTTGTTGCAAATGGGTCTATTTAAGGGGTGGTTTTATGTAATTTGGCCTTTTTAAAAACTTAAATTTTTAGGTGCAGATAGTAATTTTTGTGGGGGTAAATAACAACACCCATACACCTCGAGGTCCCACCCGATATTTTAGGCACTGATGTTGCCTTCCTAATTACACACTTTTCCTAGCATTTAAAAATTTGTACCCTTTTTCCACAAAGGGGTGAAAACATATACCCCTACAAATAGAGGTCATTCCTGAGGATCTCAATCCCATACTCTCTCTCTTCACACAACCAAAATGTCTACACTCAACTACTCTGTAACACTGCTATGCATTGCAGTTGCTCTCATGAGCTTGAGCTCAGCGAGAGAAGCTACCCCGAGGGCACCTCTGGGCGCGCCCTTTGGCCGAAACTATGTCCCCATTTGGGCTTTCGATCACATCAAGTACTACAATGGTGGCTCTCAAGTTGAACTCACCCTCGAAAAATACACCGGTATGTCTGTCTTAGCTATAGTAATTAAAGAGTTGTTTATAACTAGCTCAAAAATATATATATTTTTAATAATAAAAAAAAATTGATGATTTTGTAGGTACCGGATTTCAATCCAAGGGGAGTTATTTATTTGGACAATATGGATATAAAGCTTGTTCCCGGCGACTCCGCTGGAACTGTTACTGCTTTCTACGTTAGTAGGCTTGCTACATTTCGTTCGATTATTTTTTAATTTAAAAGCATTGTAGCTGATTTATTGATCCACATTGTTGTTACATCGCATTTGTGTGTGTGTAACACTTAACATATGTTCTGAATCCTCTGGTTTCAATTTATTAGTAACTTGCAGTGTATCATTTTCCAGAGGTTGCTCAAGGCTGCATTTGGGGCAAATGTTCTTGAGTCTCATCTAAGAGACACATAAGTTTATTATAAAAGAACATTGTGCTGATTTGGGTCAATCGAGTGATTTGGGTCGGATTGACTAAGGCTGTGTATGGTTGATAATTTCAACCGGTTAAAATTATAAACTTGTAGCTGTTGAAATTAAAATCCGGTTTAATTGGGGTATGTGAGGCAAAATGAGTCAAAAATCGGTTAAAAAAATTGGTTTAAATATAAGCCGGACAATGCAGCTTATTTAGGAGTTTATTTTTCCACAATTACAAATTTACCCCTAATATTTTAGCAAATTCACCAACGTGCCAACCACACCTGCTCAGTTATTTCAGAGAGTCTTCTTCAACCTCTCCTCCTCGTTCTTGTCCCGTCCTCTCCACCATCTCTGGCTTGCTCTCCATTCAAGCATACTTGTGTTGATTCGATTTGTTGTTTTCGATCTATTCGAGCTTGTAGTCAAAATCCGGGGCTCGAAAATTGGGGTTTCTTAGTCCTTGTCGTTTTCGAGATTGGGTCCGACTGTTTGTGGCTTGAATTCGAATCGGTTGAGGTTCGATCTTGCTTGCTTTGATGGCGGTTGTACGTGATCAATAAAGCTTCGATCGATTGATCTTCGTGGTCCATCTTGAGGCACTGATCTGATTTTCGGGATTGTTGTTCTTCGGGAACACAAACCCTAGATCTGAAAAATATGGGTTTTTAAGGTTCGAATTTGGGGTTCGTGCTCCTTGACGGAGATCTCCTCCACAGATCTGAGGCAGGGCGACGCTTTGCTCGCCACCGTGTTTCTTCGACGGGACACTTGGAGGCGATGGTGCTGCTGCCTAGGGTTGTCGGTGGCGAGGCAAGAGGTTGCAGGCGCATCTACTTTTCTCACCGGATTCTCTAGCCTGCAAATCACCCCCTTTAAACACTTGTTCTATTCACAGAGAGTGGTTACAATATTTGATCTATCGAGAGTGATTACAATATTTTCAAGATGGTCCTTATTACGACGTAGTCAACGCAACATGTGTACGTGTAATTGTAGGATTGCTCATTGTTGTAAAATTTATCAAAGGTTATCCCAAATTATTAAGCTAAAAAAATCAAAACACCCTTTTCTCAACTACTAAATTCATATATCAAAATTAAAACACTTGTGCCCCATACGCAGCTTATATTGCAGTTAAAAATTTTAACTACTTTTACCATCTGTTTATAAATTTTACCTTGTTTATAATTTTAGTCAGTTTATTAATCCCGTCCCATTAGGGTTGGCATGGTACGGTTACCACGAAAAAATGGTGGTTACCACGTACCAACCACAAACTGGTGGTACGCAAATTTTTATACCACGTACCAACCACAAGTCGTGGTTACCGCATATGTGGTAACCACGATTTGTGGTTACCGTCGGTACATTACCATGGTTACCAAGCTTTAATTCTGTTTGTATTTTTTTTTTTAAACCCCTTGGCTACCTTTCGGTGGTTATCAAAGTTATCGAACAAAAAAATAAGATTACAAAAAATAATATGGTCACCATCTTTTAAAGGTTCAAATAAATCAAGTTCACAACCTAAAATACAAACCAATTCAAACCAATCGAGTTCAAAGTCTTGAAGAAACAAACAAAGTTCAATTGTTCAAAAATTCAAAATGTTCCTGCAAGTTCATACAAAACAAGTTCAAAGTCTTCAAACATTCAAAATGTTCCTACTGTTTCTAATAGCAAAAGTAGAAATGACCAATTTAAGTCAAAATCAAAACACAAAATAAAAATTAAAAACTTAAAACTCAAAGGTAATAACAATAAAACATTAAATAAAAAAATTAATATACATATTCGGTAACCATGGTAACCATGATATTCAGATTTTATTACCATTACCGTACCACCTTCATGTGGTTACCACCACAATGGTTACCATCATGTTGGTTACCACAAGTGTGGTTACCAATATAGTTGGTTTGTGGTTGGTATGGTAATTTCCGTACCATTTGCCAGCCCTACGTCCCATACGAACCCTAAGTTTGGGATAAAATATTTAATTATTTTTTGGGGTGGGATTATATTCAATTTTATTATAAAAGAACATTGTTTTTTGTTTATCTTAATTGTTGGCTATTGAATTTTACTCCGTATGTATTTTGTTCAGGTGAATCGGGTTGGATTTCTTGGATTAGATCTTGTCGGCTCTACTTGAATGCAGAGCCGGCCCTTGAGGTAGGCCCAAGGGGCGGTCGCCTAGGGCCCCCGAAAAAATTAAGTTATATATATTAAGATATTATGTATTATTATATTCACTACTAGAAAACGCGTCTATACTCTCGAAGTTAACATCGAACATAGTCTCGACATTAGCCTCGAAAACATATTACCCCCGAAAATACCCTCGAATTCGACCTCAAGATACATTTCGAGGCGTAGAGGAGGGAGGTTAAATGTAGCCTCGAATGTTAACCTCGAATTTTGTTTTTCGAGAGTATTATAGCCTCTAAATAATTTCGTGGGTAATTTCGAGACTATTAGCATCGAACTATTTCGAAACTAAATTTAGTGCTATTAGCCTTCAAATAGCCTTTAAATGAAATTCGTAGGTATTTTCGAGGGTACCAACTTCGAGGGTAAATAGTATCGATTTATAGCCTCAAAATAATTGAAGTGCAAATACGAGAGTAAAATACCCTCCAATATAACCACGAAGATAAATATTCGAGATCACATTTAACCTTCCTCTTCTACGCCTCGAAATGTTTTTTGGGGTCAAATTCGAGGGTTTTTTCAAGGGTAATATATTTTCGAGGGCATTTTGTCAACTCAATTTATAGTCAATTTAGAGGTTAAATTTAATATTTAAGTTCCTAAATTTCAGGTTAAATTTTGTAGCTAAATTTGAGGTTAAATTCATTAGTATCAAATTCTTTTTTATTCTTTAATATATGCATACATGAAATATATTCTACTTTAAATAACAACAATAAATAAACAAACATAAAGATTTAAATTTCATAAGTAAACATAAACATGTCCTTGTGGCATTAAAGGTACTAAACCTCAACCCAACTAATTAGTTCAACCAATACATATTCCCACCCGACTAGGCAACCATCTAAAACAAAAAGGGTGCCAATCAAGTCCAAAATATTTGCACACCAATTAGTGTAATGGTTAGCTTAAACACTATATATCCAACACACTTATATTACCTACAAACCATGGGTTAGAGTTTGCAAGACCGGAAGGAGATGAAGAAGGTTGACTTGCTTGAAGGAGACGATTAATGGTGGATTGTAACTTTTGCTTGATCTCGAGCTTGACGACGAACTTGAGAAGGGGTAGCATATACCTTGTCCCCTTGTCGGTACGAATAAGCCCTTTATATCCTTTCTTCCAATCCATAAAGTCTTGCATTAGAGGGCCAACCACATGCTTCAATCCAAATCTTCCCTCCGTGTCTCTCTCTTGATGTTCACATTCAAGATCTTCTTAAATGGGTTCAACTTCTTTATGAATAGCAGCAAGTTGTTCATATTTTTCCTTGATTTTCAACAAGCAAATAAATGAACAAAGCCAAAAAAAACACACACACATATCAAAAGTGTAGCAACGTATTTCAGCAACAAGAAAGTTTCACAACAAGAGTTTCACAAGTTGTTAGTAGGAAGGACCAAGTTGTTTATCAGCACAAAGAAACAAGCTATTTACCAACATCAAACAAGTTGTTTAGCGACACAAAGCAACTCGTTTAATAGCACAATGTATGATGCTTTTTCATCATCTTGATTGTCCTTGAAAGATATTTGCAATCCAGTAAGCAACAATCATTGATTTTTGGAATATGTCTATAAATTTCTAGGTGTGAATGATGATAGTTGCAAATCAGACAGTGATTTATAGATTGCAAGTTGCAATCTATAAATCACTGTCTGATTTTCATATAATTCATTGCTCAGGGTTCCTTTAGGATGAGATGCAACATTTTGGATGCAGGAGACAAAAAAAATGATCTTTGTGCATCCTTATATGATAGTTGTGGTTTACTCTTCAACCAAAATTAGTGTCGAGGATCTATTTAGACACTTTTTTCAGCAAAAAAAAAAAGAGAGTCTATTTTCCATAAAAAAATAAAGTCTATTTTCCACCAAAATCAAGCACCCCTTTGCACAACCTAAAAGAAAATGAAATTCGAAAAAAATACCTTCTTTGAGGGTGATGCAAAACAAGTAGGGTGAAGCAAGGCTCTAGCCTTCCAACAAAATACCTTGTATTCGTGGATGTGAGTGACAACAAATCGGTACCGGGGACAAACAAGATGTAAAGGGGTGCTACAAATGACAAAGAAGAGGATGTCGAGATCTCATCTTCAACAGAAAAAATCAACATAAACGGACACGAACGACATATGGATAGATCTTGGCTTACCATAGTGGATTAGGAGAGGGATCTCGGCTTCACTAGAGGAGAGATCAGGGAGAAACTGCAGAGAGGGATGCGACACCAGGGAGCCGCGGCGAGGGAGGCGACACCAGGGAGCGGATCTCGTCTTCAAGCCATCCGAGAAGTGGCTGAGAGGTCGGCGACACCAGAGAGAAGCGACTGAGAGGGAGGCGACATCAGGGAGCCGCTGAGAGGGAGGTGAGTGACAAAGTTTGAGGTGATCTCCGAGCAAGCTCAACAGATGCAGTGCTAGGAGGAAGAGAAAGGAAGAAGGAGCATCGGATTACACATAGAGAGAGGATGAAGAATTGATGAACTTTGAGCTGTGTTTCTTACTGTTCCATTGCCAATTTTGCACCTTATATATGGTGCTTGTACAGAATTCAGTTACAAGAGTATTGATTGTATACAATGTAGCACACACTACTAATCCTGTGTCCTCACTTCTTTTTATGCTAAACATTAACCTGAACATATAACTCAACACCCCCCCCCCCCTCAAACTTGGGGTGGTGACAACCCAAGTTTGGATAAGAGATGATTTTGTTGGTGAGAAGGTAAGATCTTAGTGAGCACATCAGCGAGCTGGGAAGCAGTTGGAACATGACACAAATAAATGAGGCCATCCATCACTTTCTCTCGAGTGAAATGGCAATCAATTTCTATGTGTTTAGAACGCTCATGGAAAACTCGATTCTTAGCTAACTAAATTGCTGACTGGTTATCACAAAACAACTGAATAGGCTTGATAGAAGCAATTGAAAGCTCTTCCAAGATACGAACTAACCAGGTTACTTCAGCAGCAGTTTAAGCCATAGCTCTGTACTCTGTTTCAGTGGAGCTTCTAGAGACAACACCTTGCTTCTTTGATTTCAAGCTAATTGGAGAATCACCCAGAAAAATAATGAAACCAGTAACTGACCGTCTAGTGAAAGCACATGAAGCCCAGTCTGAATCTGTGAAAGCCACAATTCTTGGTGTCTCAAAGCCATTGAGAGTAATGCCATGATGAAGAGAACCTGCCAAGTATCTGATGGTGTGATGTAGAGCTTCCAAATGTGATGATCTGGGAGATTGCATGAACTGGCTAAGACTCTGAACAGCAAAACAAAGATCAGGCCTGGTGTTTGTAAGAAAATTCAACTTTTCTACCATTTTTCTGTAGTAAGAAGCATCATCAATGAGGTCTCCTTGAGAAGGATCTAGCCGAAGATTTTGTGGCAATGGAGTGCAGACAGGTCTAATATCTGTGAGAAGAGATTCATGAAGTATCTCCTTACTGAATTTATGCTGAGAGAGGTGGACACCTCGAGTGCTATAAGACACCTCTAATCCCAGAAAATAGTGCAGAATCCCCAAGTCCCTAATGCTAAAATGGGAATCAAGATAGGCCTTGAGGCTTGAAATTGTAGAAGGATCCGAGCCAGTCACTAGAAGATCATCAACATATATGGCCACAATAGTGATGTGGCCATCAAATCTCTTGATGAAGAGAGAATAATATATCCAGCTTAGATTGGACAAAATTCAAAGAAAGAAGGGCACTGGTGAGCTTGAAAAACCACCGGTGACTAGCTTGCTTGAGGCCATAAAGGGATTTCTGGAGCTTGCAAACCAAACCAGGAGCAACTTGAAAACCTTTTGGAGGCTTCATATATACATCTTCATAGAGATCACCATGGAGGAACGCATTGTTCACATCCATTTGATGCATAACCCACTTCTGAGATGCAGCAACAACAATGATAGCTCCTATGGTTGTCATCTTAACAACAAGAGAAAATGTCTCATGAAAGTCAATACCCTCAGTTTGAGTATAACCCTTAGCCACTAACCTAGCTTTGTGTCTCTCTAAGCTTCCATCAGCCTTGAGCTTAAACATGTAAACCCACTTGCTGCCAATTGCACGTTTTCCTGCAGGCAAAGGTACTAAGATCCAAGTAGTGTTAGTAGTAAGAGCACCTATCTCTTTGTTCATTGCCAAGACCCAATTTGGATCATTGAAAACTTCTTTATATGAGGTGGGTTCAACATAGGATGAAATGGTGGAGGTGAAAGCAAAATGAGGGACAGTAGAAGCAAAGAAAGCATGAGGATAATTAGAATGATCAGAGGAGGAACACACATTGCACACAAAATCCTTCAGATGAGCTGGAGGTTGAATAACTCTGGTGGATCTCCTAAGGACAGGAGATGGAGGAGATGGAGTAGGTGATGGTGAAGGGGATGGAGAATGAGGTGGTGAAGGAGATGGAATAGGGGATGTAGGGGATGTAGAAGGCATAGGACTGGAAACAAACCTTTGTAAAATCATCCACAATAGTGAGGAAAAATCTGGTTAATGTGTTTGTCTCTCTTGTTCACACTCAATTCAAACCTTTGAATTGAGTGTGAACAAGAGAGACAAACCTTTTGATCATGGGTAATGTGTTTGTTTTGGAAGCCATGAGGAAAGTCCATGTACACTTTGTAAAATCATCCACAATAGTGAGGAAAAATCTGAAACCATTATGAGTACTGCATTTGTATGGAGCCCATGTATCAAAAAACACAAGATCAAAGGGAGCCAAGGACTTGTGATCTCGTAAAGGAAAAGGTTGCCTGTGCAACTTAGCCTGTGGACAAACTTGACAAATAAGGGGTGTAGAAACATTCAAAGTAGAGTCAATGTGCTTAATTTGAGAGAAAGACAAATGCCCCATTCGACAATGTATCAATTCAGCTGTACAGTTTGCTGAAAAACCATCCTCAAGTGCAGAATGCACTGAAAATTTATTACAAGTAGGGAACTGTGTTTGTAAAATAAAAGATAGCTTGGGACAAAACTCCAACTCATAAGGTGTGTGTGCAATGTATAAGCCTCGTTCCTCACTTCCAATTACCACTGGTTTCTTCATCAAAGGACCCTGAATAATGCACGAGGTAGGGGTAAAGAGTACATTAGAGCAAAGGTCAATGGAAAGTTTTCTTATGGAAAGCAAGTTAAAATGAAAATCAGGCACAAGCAAGACATCATTTAGAGAACATGTGGTCCGTGGCTCCACTGTCAAGTATCCAATATGAGCTAAGCAATGAAGAAAAGAGGCAAGTATTCTTACCAGCTAACATAGCAGTGGACTCAGACACTTCATGGCGCTGCAACAGAGAGATCAACTGTTGATACTGCTCTTGAGAAATTGATGGAGGTGCAGATGAGGCTGTGGCAGCAATTTTCTTTCCTTTGGAGGATAGATCTGTGGGGTAACCATGCAGCTTCCAGCACTTGTCAATCAGGTGTCCAAGACTCTTTCAATGTGTGCAAAATGGCCGAGATCCAGTGGATCCAGTCATAGTGGACGAAGGACTAGATCCATTGCTGGAGGGAGAGGGAAAACCATGCAGCTTCCAGCATTTTTCCATAGAATGGCCACCTGTCTTGCAGTGATCACAATATAAACCTGCACTCGAATTTGTTGGATATCCATTCACCTTCCAGCATTTGTCCATGGAGTGACCAGTGACCTTGCAGTGGTCACAGTAAGATGGTTTCCTGGGACCTGGTGCTTCTCCTTTTAACTGAGAAGAGAATGTTGCATTCTCTGTACCAGATGAAGTTCCTTTACTCATCCCTCTCTGCTGCTCCTCTTGAATCACAAATCGATAGGTCTCGTCTATATCAGGAGGAGGAGTCATCATAAGGATGTTTCCCCGAGCAGTGCTATAGAGCTCATTAGCCCCATTAAGAACTGAATCACATGCTGATTCTCGATCATCCTTGTCACAACAAGGTTCGATCCACAATCACAAACTTCTTTTTCTACCCAAACTGTATATTCATCCCAATACTTTTTAAATTTCGTAAAATAATCAGCAATACTAAGATTTCCTTGATCTAGAGATGCAATATCCTTTTGAACTTGATATAAACGAGTGCGATTAGCTCCTCCAAATCTGGATTCCAATTGCTTCCAGATCTGGACAACAGATTTACATTATATGATAGATTCGGCTATGTTCTTCTCTACTGAGTGAAATAGCCAAGAGATTACCATATGATTGCAACGGTCCCAATGTTGTTGACGAATCAGATCTGTAGCTGGACGAAGGCACGTACCAGTGACAAATCCCAGCTTGTTCTTTGCCAGGAGCGAGACCTCAACGGAGCGCTTCCAGTGACTGAAATTCCGGCCACCGAGCAACCTCGTGGACATGATGTAGTTGAGATGATCTGAGTGATGCAGGAACAGCTCACTCATAGGATCTACTACATCGTCGGTGCGTGGTACCTCAGATTCGACAACTTGCTCTGATACCATGACAAAGTTTGAGGTGATCTCCGAGCAAGCTCAACAGATGCAGTGCTAGGAGGAAGAGAAAGGAAGAAGGAGCATCGGATTACACACAGAGAGAGGATGAAGAATTGATGAACTTTGAGTTGTGTTTCTTACTGTTCCATTGCCCATTTTGCACCCTATATATGGTGCTTGTACAGAATTCAGTTACAAGAGTATTGATTGTATACAATGTAGCACACACTACTAATCTGTGTCCTCACTTCTTTTTATGCTAAACATTAACCTGAACATATAACTCAACAGTGAGAATGGGTCGGGATCTCGTCTTCAAGTCATCGGAGAAGCGGCGGAGAGGTTGGTGACACCAGTGAGAAGTGGTTGAGAGCGAGGTGATCATCTAGATGAAGCGGCTGAGAAGCACCCTGTTGTGAGCGGAATTTGCCATGTTTTACAGTAACTTTTATATCGATTTCTGCATACATTTCATGCATTTGGGCTTGAATGATACAAAATATGTGTAGTTTATGCTTAGTTGTTATATATGGAGGTCTACACAAGTTTTTGTCATATTTCGCAGAAATCGGACGCATTTTGGAGCTTAATGGAAAGTCATGGAGAAGCCAAGGATGGTGCAGCTGGAGAGAAGGCGAATTTCCGGCTTTCATCATTCTGAATCAGGCTGTGATGTCTTCATGAGAGTTGTAGCCCTCGGAAAGAGCTTTCCAACGCATGGTCATATGCGTCAATCCGACAACCGAGGCAGCGGGAAAGTGCGTTTTACGAACAGAGCTGGGAGCTGAGGAAAGTTATCGATATGGACAAGATTTGTCGACATCGAGGAGTTATCAACTCGACATGTGTTCTAGACGTCGAGCACGAGCACCAGACAAAGAAACTTCTAGACATCGACAACTTTTGTCGATATCGAGAAGACATGTCGAGAAGATTTGTCGAGCAACTCAGGAATCCGAGATCGAGGAGAAGTCCGAGCGGGATTGGATACTTGCAAGCTAAGATTCGTCCAATTCTATCAAGATCTATCAAGACCAAAGAAGATGTCCACACATTAGATATAGTTCTAGTCTATCTATTTTATTTAAATACACTATGTTAATTATTTATCATTAAGTTTTAGATATAGTTTTAGATAAAGATAGATATCTTCTATCCTTGATTAGCGAGGATTAGAAGCCTATAAATAAGGCCCTAGGGGGCTCAGTTTTATGGATTCAATTTCAGTTAGATTCCAAGTTACACACAATTAGTTAGTTCCATTCAGAGATACAGTTTAGGAGTTCTAAGGTTTTTAG
This sequence comes from Persicaria tinctoria, assembly GCA_037127255.1. Taxonomy (NCBI): domain Eukaryota; kingdom Viridiplantae; phylum Streptophyta; class Magnoliopsida; order Caryophyllales; family Polygonaceae; genus Persicaria; species Persicaria tinctoria. The sequence continues at coordinate 22,068,450 of JBANSL010000010.1, forward strand.
GGTTTTGGATTTTTGCGAAAGTTGATTGCCAAGATTGTAAAGGCTTTGAATTTAGTTTTATGCAAGTTTCTTCTTTTACATCAATGTCTTTTATTGCAATGAAGAGCGAGTAGTCCACCCACTTCTGGGGCTCGGGTGAGCCCGACGGTGGCCATGTGAGGCGATGCGATAAAGGTCAGGTCTTTTTGTGCGATTCATCTTCTATCCCTATGAGCATGATTCTTTTGCGAGAGTTGAAGGTGATCCTTGTTTGTATTATTGAAGCGAAAGTGATCTTAATGCAACTTAGATTAATTATGTGAAAAAGGGTTAGTAACAATTAGGGTTTATGCGAAAGCCTCTATATTCCTATTTGTTAATAACGAAAGTTATTTAGATGGAAAGCATGATCTTTTATGCCTTTATGTGTTACTTTGCATGGTTATCGTTGTGGTGTTGAAACCCTAGCCTCGGAAGCCTTTAGTTTATTGATTTTATTTCATTAACAATTCGTTTCTTTCCGAAAAGCTTTGCAATTTAGTTTTCTGTTACTTGTCGAGATCGAAGAAGCTTGTCGACATAGAGCCCTGTTGTCGACGTCGAGAAGTTTTCATCGAGATCGAGTTTTCTGTGCCTTTGTCGATCTGTTGCCGTGTCGAGTACTTTTTGATATCGACAAGTCTGTGTCGACAAGATTCGGTCGAGTTCTTCTGTCGAGTACTTTGCTGCTGTCTTTGTCGAGTTGCTTTACTTGCTTTGCTTTATTTCTTGCTTTATGTCTTTTATTTGCTTTTATTTTAGTTGCCCTTGCCGGGATTATTTGTTTCTATTTTATTTCTGCTTCTGTTTGTGTTTCTGTGCTTTTCTGCTGTGTCTGTGAGAATCTGATAGCTACCTGAGAACTGCTGACGTGCTTCCTCGTGGATTCGATCCTGATTTTCTCTTACTACAACGGGAGGAAGTCTTGTATTATTTGCTGAGACAGGGAAGTCAGTCTGAACTATATTCTATATCTATTTCAATGGTTCGATCCACGAGGAAGTGTGTCAGCGCCCGCCTTTTCAGTTCTGAAGCCTCTTTGATCTAAATAAAGCAAGAAACAAAAGCAAAGCAAAGCAAAAGTACTCGACAGAGGCAAAGCAAATCGACAACAACAACTCGACTAAGACAACAGTAAGAAACTCGACTGAAGAACTCGACCGAGCTTGTCGACACAAGTTGTCGATGTCGACAACTTCTCGACACAAACTTGTCGACACAGAAAGTAAATCGCCAAAAAAAAACAGCAAAGCGAAGATCTCGACAAAAGAACTCGACGTCGACAAGATATGTCGATATCGACAACTCTTCGAAATCGATAAGAACAGAAATTTAAAGATGCAAAAGCTTTTCGAACACGGAAACGATTTTTGATGAAATAAATCAATAAACTAAAGACTTCCAAGGCTAGGGTTTCGACACCGCAACGATAACCATGCAAAGTAACACATAAAGGCATAAAAGATCATGCTTTCCATCTAAATAACTTTCTTTATTAACAAATAGGAATATAGAGGCTTTCGCATAAACCCTAATTGTTACTAACCCTTTTCACATAATTAATCCAAGTTGCATTAAGATCACTTTCGCTTCAATAACACAAACAAGGATCACCTTCAACTCTCGCAAAAGAATCATGCTCATAGGGATAGAAGACGGATTGCAATCACAAGATTTTACCTCTTATCGCTTTACCTTACATGGCCACCGTCGGGCTCACCCCAGCCCCAAAAGTGGGTAGACTACTCGCTCTTCATTGCAAACTCAGACGTCATCGATTGAAAGAAAACAACTTGCATTAAACTAAATTCCAAGACTTTACAATCCCGGCAATCCAACTCTCGTTGAATGCCAAAACCCTAAAACCTTCGAACTCCCTAAACCGTCTCTGTGGAACTACTTGTTTTTCTCTGAAATTGAATGAATAGAAATCAGCCCCTAAGGCTTTATTTATAGTGTTCAGATCCCGCTAATCTAGGATAGAACATCTATATCTATATCTAAAACTATATCTAAAGCTTAATGATAAATAAAAGATAAATAACATAATGTAATGAAATAAACTTAGATAGACTAGAATTTTATCTAATGTGTGGACATCTTCTTGGATAGATCTTGATAGACTTTGATAGAATGATGAATCTTAACTTGCAAGGCTTCTCGAGGCTCGGACTTCTCCTCGATCTCGGCTACTGGAGTCCTCGATATGTCTCCTCGACATCGACAAATCTTGTCGACGTCGAGTAAAATCTTCGTCTTTAGCTCAGCAACTCGTACTCGACGTCCAGTGCACATGTCGAGTAGAAACTTGTCGATGTCGACAAGTTTCTCCAGCTGGAAATTGGCCGTCTCTCCAGCTGCACCATTCTTGGCTTCTCCATGACTTTCCATTAAGCTCCAAAATGCATCCGATTTCTGCGAAATATGACAAAAACTTGTGTAGACCTCCATATATAACAACTAAGCATAAACTACACATATTTTGTATCATTCAAGCCCAAATGCATGAAATGCATACAGAAATCGATATAAAATTAAGTGTAAAACATGGCAAATTAGGCTCACAACAAACACCCCATACTTAAGCTTGTTTGTCCTCAAGCAATACTTTTAATTGTCATTCAGGGAAAGAATTCAAACTCTCAACATACTAGATTCATTGCCATATGTCCCTGCAATCAATTACCATCCTCGAAAAGGTACTAGTGTCATAGATCCATGCATGTGCAAATACATCAAAACAACATCTACTCACAAAAGGAGGTTTATGCAAACACATTCATAAGTGACAAAGCATTAATAATCAAGAAGACTTTAATTTAAGCTCATGAAGGAGTAGATTTGTAAAAGGCTAAAGGTGGGCAATTTCTGGCAATGTGGTGCTTTTATGATCCGGGGAAATGGAGTACTTTCCAAACTGAATTTCATACCACATTCTTTCTTCCATTTGATTCATCACCTTTCATAATGCTTTTATCAATAATCATGCTTTTACCTCTCTGACCTTAGCACTGCCTTCTCGCGAGTCGCAAATATGGGTGTCATGAATGACCCCGGATACTTAGTGCGTCGGACTCCTCACAATGTGTCCCATCTCTCCAAACTATTATCTTAGAGAGCAGGGTCAATCTACCTTTATCTCCTGAGGTGATTGGATTTTTTTTCACTCATTAAATTTTCCATATATTTCAAACAATTTCCTTCCAAACTCCAAATATGATAACAATCACAACAATCACCATATAACATCTTCGTAATGTAACATCATTCTCAACATAATCCCCGGATAAGGTAAAGAATGGAAAATATTCAGATCATGTGGAGCAATATTTGAAATAAGGCATATTTATGGCTTTTGTGATGCATCAACATAGGTATGGCTAGGATATAAACAATGAGCATTATATGGAAATATAAAGTCCTCCATCATCTTATCATGCAACATGTCAAAAGCAACTTCAAATTTTACCTCCTTTCATGGTTTTCAAGAAATAATGCACTTCATTGTGACTTCCCTTTACTAGGCAATTTCATGCTATATCTCTAATGAATCCAATTTTGCATCGTCGAGTTCAATATAAGCTTCCATGACATTATTCAAAATTTTCAATGGGGGTCATTTTTCTTCAAATTTTTGGGAAACATGCATATAAGCACATAAAGCAATAATGCATTCCAAAATAGCCATGTAGCAATTCTAAGAACTAATGCACAAGGTAATGTCAAATATGATCAAATATGCACAAAGTAAGCCCTTCCCCCACCCCATACTTAAACATTACAGTGTCCTCACTGTATAAAAGAACAAGGGTAAAGAAAGAAACTCACAAGACAGGTGTGCGGATCGTCGGAAATCGAGTGAAGAAGTGTTGCAGTGCTTGTCGATCTCGACAACTCTAGTCGATCTCGAGAACTTGTCGATGTCGACAACATCTCTTCGACATCGAGTAACTTGGCTGCCTCCAGGGTGATGTTCTCGACAGAGGCTAACTCGATGTGGTTTTGTTGATGTCGAGTTCCTCCCCTCATGTCGACAAGACTGTAGCCATTCCTGCAAGATTCGATAGACCAAAAATATCCACAATAGTATAACCCTAAAAAACAAACAAACAATGTCCAAAAAGTCCCAAAATAAAAAGTCTATTTACAAGCTCTAGATTTTATAGTCGCTAGGCCGACTTTCTCCGTTAAGCTTTAGCCTGGCTCATCTTTGCCCGGAGGTATAGGTGGATCTGGTGGTTCCTCCGGTGGTGGGAAGCTTGGAATGTCATCCGGGGGCATCATGTGAAGAAGCTTAAACCTCCCCGAGTGAATGCTCCATGGCTTCACCCATCCATCTTCATGTGCTCCAGCTGGCATGCATACCTCATCATCATACCTCTTCCGATTTATAGGTCGACTTGGTTGCGCGTCTCCACCACAACAAAACGGTGGAGTGGGAAGAGATATTTCCACCTCATCATGCAGAGCTTCATGCCACTTTGCTAGGACCCCATACTTGAATATGAACATCGGTTGCTCAAAATCATCGGGGATAGCCGTCACCTTGTAAGGTAAAAGCGATCTTGGAATGCCCTGGTCAACCATGTCCAACTTCTTCTCTTCTAGAGCTATTTCGCCTTGGGATCCTTCATATGGTTTTTCAAAGATAGATTGCAAAGGTGGAATCGAGATCGGGGAAGGACATACCTGGGTTTCGGTAATGTGGTCGATGTCAACTATGGGGTAGTCGACATTGATTGGCGTTGTTGCTTCCATGTACCGTGGGAGTACCCATTGTTCGTTCCAATCTTCTTCTTCCTCATAACTTTCCATAGCTTCAATTTCCTCATAAGAAGGAGGCTCTAATCCTTGAGAACGATAGGAAGCCTCAAGTCTTCGGACTAAGTCCTCCAGTCGAGCTATTTCCCTTAATCGTGACGAGAGGGTTTCTCGACCAAATAAATTTATAGTCAAGACCCCCGCTATAGTATAGGGGAGTCAGGTTCGTCCTCAGGAGAGAAGTCAGCGGTTCTAGGTTTAGTGTGTTTTGGGGTTCAGGGATAGCGGGAAAAGGTGGGGAGGTTGTTGTCGATGTCGACTAAGACTTGGTCGATGTCGAGGGAATGATAGAAGAAGAGGTGGTCGGTGTCGGGTAACTTTGCAGGATAAAAATAATGAAATAAAATAAATAAAGATGCAAACTTCCAAGGTTAGGGATCACCACAACAATAAACATATGCGCAGATCATAAATCACAAAAAGATGCATGCTTTATATCAAAGAATCAACTTTCGCAAATTCCAACAATTTAGGTGATAGAGGCTCTCGCATAAAAACCTAATTTGTTTCTACCTTTTCTTAATTACGATCAACCAACTTTCGCAAGCAAACCCTAATTACTATCCAATTCATAATAAGATTACTTTCGCTTCAATATCATGAATAAGGAATTTCCTCAACTTTCGCAAAGGATTAAGCACATAGGTAGATGATGATAAATACATATAAATTCATGGATTTAAATCAAACACACATATCTATGTTGGGATCACCCCAACCCTAGAAGAAGAAAATTAGAAACAAAACATAATAAAAGAAATTAACTTTAACATAAAATAAACTAAAACTTACAAAACCTTCCAAACGTTCCTCCTCTCTCTCTCTCTCTCTCTCTCTCTCTCTCCCTCTCTAAGACGACTTGACTTGAATTGAATGAATGAAAATCAGCCCCCTAGGGCTTTATTTATAGCCTTCATTCCAAGCTATTCTAGGAAAGAAAACTATATCTATATCTAAAATTATATCTAATAACATAAAGATAAAACATGGAATTAAATAAACTAGATAGACTAGGATTATATCTAATGTGTGGACATCTTCTTTGGTCTTGATAAATCTTGATAGAATTGGACGAATCTTAGCTTGCAAGTATCCAATCCCGCTCGGACTTCTCCTCGATCTCGGATTCCTGAGCTGCTCGACAAATCTTCTCGACATTTCTTCTCGATATCGACAAAAGTTGTCGATGTCTAGAAGTTTCTTCGTCTGGTGCTCGTGCTCGACGTCTAGAACACATGTCGAGTTGATAACTCCTCGATGTCGACAAATCTTGTCGATATCGATAACTTTCCTCAGCTCCCAGCTCTGTTCGTAAAACGCACTTTCCCGATGCCTCGGTTGTCGGATTGACGCATATGACCATGCGTTGGAAAGCTCTTTCCGAGGGCTACAACTCTCATGAAGATATCACAGCCTGATTCAGAATGATGAAAGCTGGAAATTGGCCGTCTCTCCAGCTGCACCATTCTTGGCTTCTCCATGACTTTCCATTAAGCTCCAAAATGCGTCCGATTTCTGCGAAATATGACAAAAACTTGTGTAGACCTCCATATATAACAACTAAGCATAAACTACACATATTTTTTATCATTCAAGCCCAAATGCATGAAATGCATACAGAAATCGATATAAAATTAAGTGTAAAACATGGCAAATTAGGCTCACAACAAACACCCCATACTTAAGCTTGCTTGTCCTCAAGCAATACTTTTAATTGTCATTCAGGGGAAGAATTCAAACTCTCAACATATTAGATTCATTGCCATATGTCCCTGCAATCAATTACCATCCTCGAAAAGGTACTAGTGTCATAGATCCATGCATGTGCAAATACATCAAAACAACATCTACTCACAAAAGGAGGTTTATGCAAACACATTCATAAGTGACAAAGCATTAATAATCAAGAAGACTTTAATTTAAGCTCATGAAGGAGTAGATTGGTAAAAGGCTAAAGGTGGGCAATTTCTGGCAATGTGGTGCTTTTATGATCCGGGGAAATGGAGTACTTTCCAAACTGAATTTCATACCACATTCTTTCTTCCATTTGATTCATCACCTTTCATAATGCTTTTATCAATAATCATGCTTTTACCTCTCTGACCTTAGCACTGCCTTCTCGCGAGTCGCAAACATGGGTGTCATGAATGACCCCGGATACTTAGTGCGTCGGACTCCTCACAATGTGTCCCATCTCTCCAAACTATTATCTTAGAGAGCAGGGTCAATCTACCTTTATCTCCTGAGGTGATTGGATTTTTTTTCACTCATTAAATTTTCCATATATTTCAAACAATTTCCTTCCAAACTCCAAATATGATAACAATCACAACAATCACCATATAACATCTTCGTAATGTAACATCATTCTCAACATAATCCCCGGATAAGGTAAAGAATGGAAAATATTCAGATCATGTGGAGCAATATTTGAAATAAGGCATATTTATGGCTTTTGTGATGCATAAGCATAGGTATGGCTAGGATATAAATAATGAGCATTATATGGAAATATAAAGTCCTCCATCATCTTATCATGCAACATGTCAAAAGCAACTTCAAATTTTACCTCCTTTCATGGTTTTCAAGAAATAATGCACTTCATTGTGACTTCCCTTTACTAGGCAATTTCATGCTATATCTCTAATGAATCCAATTTTGCATCGTCGAGTTCAATATAAGCTTCCATGACATTATTCAAAATTTTCAATGGGGGTCATTTTTCTTCAAATTTTTGGGAAACATGCATATAAGCACATAAAGCAATAATGCATTCCAAAATAGCCATGTAGCAATTCTAAGAACTAATGCACAAGGTAATGTCAAATATGATCAAATATGCACAAAGTAAGCCCTTCCCCCACCCCATACTTAAACATTACAGTGTCCTCACTGTATAAAAGAACAAGGGTAAAGAAAGAAACTCACAAGACAGGTGTGCGGATCGTCGGAAATCGAGTGAAGAAGTGCTGCAGTGCTTGTCGTTCTCGACAACTCTAGTCGATCTCGAGAACTTGTCGATGTCGACAACATCTCTTCGACATCGAGTAACTTGGCTGCCTCCAGGGTGATGTTCTCGACAGAGGCTAACTCGATGTGGTTTTGTTGATGTCGAGTTCCTCCCCTCATGTCGACAAGACTGTAGCCATTCCTGCAAGATTCGATAGACCAAAAATATCCACAATAGTATAACCCTAAAAAACAAACAAACAATGTCCAAAAAGTCCCAAAATAAAAAGTCTATTTACAAGCTCTAGATTTTATAGTCGCTAGGCCGACTTTCTCCGTTAAGCTTTAGCCTGGCTCATCTTTGCCCGGAGGTATAGGTGGATCTGGTGGTTCCTCCGGTGGTGGGAAGCTTGGAATGTCATCCGGGGGCATCATGTGAAGAAGCTTAAACCTCCCCGAGTGAATGCTCCATGGCCTCACCCATCCATCTTCATGTGCTCCAGCTGGCATGCATACCTCATCATCATACCTCTTCCGATTTATAGGTCGACTTGGTTGCGCGTCTCCACCACAGCAAAAGGGTGGAGTGGGAAGAGATATTTCCACCTCATCATGCAGAGCTTCATGCCACTTTGCTAGGACCCCATACTTGAATATGAACATCGGTTGCTCAAAATCATCGGGGATAGCCGTCACCTTGTAAGGTAAAAGCGATCTTGGAATGCCCTGGTCAACCATGTCCAACTTCTTCTCTTCTAGAGCTATTTCGCCTTGGGATCCTTCATATGGTTTTTCAAAGATAGATTGCAAAGGTGGAATCGAGATCGGGGAAGGACATACCTGGGTTTCGGTAATGTGGTCGATGTCAACTATGGGGTAGTCGACATTGATTGGCGTTGTTGCTTCCATGTACCGTGGGAGTACCCATTGTTCGTTCCAATCTTCTTCTTCCTCATAACTTTCCATAGCTTCAATTTCCTCATAAGAAGGAGGCTCTAATCCTTGAGAACGATAGGAAGCCTCAAGTCTTCGGACTAAGTCCTCCAGTCGAGCTATTTCCCTTAATCGTGACGAGAGGGTTTCTCGACCAAATAAATTTATAGTCAAGACCCCCGCTATAGTATAGGGGAGTCAGGTTCGTCCTCAGGAGAGAAGTCAGCGGTTCTAGGTTTAGTGTGTTTTGGGGTTCAGGGATAGCGGGAAAAGGTGGGGAGGTTGTTGTCGATGTCGACTAAGACTTGGTCGATGTCGAGGGAATGATAGAAGAAGAGGTGGTCGGTGTCGGGTAACTTTGCAGGATAAAAATAATGAAATAAAATAAATAAAGATGCAAACTTCCAAGGTTAGGGATCACCACAACAATAAACATATGCGCAGATCATAAATCACAAAAAGATGCATGCTTTATATCAAAGAATCAACTTTCGCAAATTCCAACAATTTAGGTGATAGAGGCTCTCGCATAAAAACCTAATTTGTTTCTACCTTTTCTTAATTACGATCAACCAACTTTCGCAAGCAAACCCTAATTACTATCCAATTCATAATAAGATTACTTTCGCTTCAATATCATGAATAAGGAATTTCCTCAACTTTCGCAAAGGATTAAGCACATAGGTAGATGATGATAAATACATATAAATTCATGGATTTAAATCAAACACACATATCTATGTTGGGATCACCCCAACCCTAGAAGAAGAAAATTAGAAACAAAACATAATAAAAGAAATTAACTTTAACATAAAATAAACTAAAACTTACAAAACCTTCCAAACGTTCCTCCTCTCTCTCTCTCTCTCTCTCTCTCTCTCTCCCTCTCTAAGACGACTTGACTTGAATTGAATGAATGAAAATCAGCCCCCTAGGGCTTTATTTATAGCCTTCATTCCAAGCTATTCTAGGAAAGAAAACTATATCTATATCTAAAATTATATCTAATAACATAAAGATAAAACATGGAATTAAATAAACTAGATAGACTAGGATTATATCTAATGTGTGGACATCTTCTTTGGTCTTGATAAATCTTGATAGAATTGGACGAATCTTAGCTTGCAAGTATCCAATCCCGCTCGGACTTCTCCTCGATCTCGGATTCCTGAGCTGCTCGACAAATCTTCTCGACATTTCTTCTCGATATCGACAAAAGTTGTCGATGTCTAGAAGTTTCTTCGTCTGGTGCTCGTGCTCGACGTCTAGAACACATGTCGAGTTGATAACTCCTCGATGTCGACAAATCTTGTCGATATCGATAACTTTCCTCAGCTCCCAGCTCTGTTCGTAAAACGCACTTTCCCGATGCCTCGGTTGTCGGATTGACGCATATGACCATGCGTTGGAAAGCTCTTTCCGAGGGCTACAACTCTCATGAAGATATCACAGCCTGATTCAGAATGATGAAAGCTGGAAATTGGCCGTCTCTCCAGCTGCACCATTCTTGGCTTCTCCATGACTTTCCATTAAGCTCCAAAATGCGTCCGATTTCTGCGAAATATGACAAAAACTTGTGTAGACCTCCATATATAACAACTAAGCATAAACTACACATATTTTTTATCATTCAAGCCCAAATGCATGAAATGCATACAGAAATCGATATAAAATTAAGTGTAAAACATGGCAAATTAGGCTCACAACAAACACCCCATACTTAAGCTTGCTTGTCCTCAAGCAATACTTTTAATTGTCATTCAGGGGAAGAATTCAAACTCTCAACATATTAGATTCATTGCCATATGTCCCTGCAATCAATTACCATCCTCGAAAAGGTACTAGTGTCATAGATCCATGCATGTGCAAATACATCAAAACAACATCTACTCACAAAAGGAGGTTTATGCAAACACATTCATAAGTGACAAAGCATTAATAATCAAGAAGACTTTAATTTAAGCTCATGAAGGAGTAGATTGGTAAAAGGCTAAAGGTGGGCAATTTCTGGCAATGTGGTGCTTTTATGATCCGGGGAAATGGAGTACTTTCCAAACTGAATTTCATACCACATTCTTTCTTCCATTTGATTCATCACCTTTCATAATGCTTTTATCAATAATCATGCTTTTACCTCTCTGACCTTAGCACTGCCTTCTCGCGAGTCGCAAACATGGGTGTCATGAATGACCCCGGATACTTAGTGCGTCGGACTCCTCACAATGTGTCCCATCTCTCCAAACTATTATCTTAGAGAGCAGGGTCAATCTACCTTTATCTCCTGAGGTGATTGGATTTTTTTTCACTCATTAAATTTTCCATATATTTCAAACAATTTCCTTCCAAACTCCAAATATGATAACAATCACAACAATCACCATATAACATCTTCGTAATGTAACATCATTCTCAACATAATCCCCGGATAAGGTAAAGAATGGAAAATATTCAGATCATGTGGAGCAATATTTGAAATAAGGCATATTTATGGCTTTTGTGATGCATAAGCATAGGTATGGCTAGGATATAAATAATGAGCATTATATGGAAATATAAAGTCCTCCATCATCTTATCATGCAACATGTCAAAAGCAACTTCAAATTTTACCTCCTTTCATGGTTTTCAAGAAATAATGCACTTCATTGTGACTTCCCTTTACTAGGCAATTTCATGCTATATCTCTAATGAATCCAATTTTGCATCGTCGAGTTCAATATAAGCTTCCATGACATTATTCAAAATTTTCAATGGGGGTCATTTTTCTTCAAATTTTTGGGAAACATGCATATAAGCACATAAAGCAATAATGCATTCCAAAATAGCCATGTAGCAATTCTAAGAACTAATGCACAAGGTAATGTCAAATATGATCAAATATGCACAAAGTAAGCCCTTCCCCCACCCCATACTTAAACATTACAGTGTCCTCACTGTATAAAAGAACAAGGGTAAAGAAAGAAACTCACAAGACAGGTGTGCGGATCGTCGGAAATCGAGTGAAGAAGTGCTGCAGTGCTTGTCGTTCTCGACAACTCTAGTCGATCTCGAGAACTTGTCGATGTCGACAACATCTCTTCGACATCGAGTAACTTGGCTGCCTCCAGGGTGATGTTCTCGACAGAGGCTAACTCGATGTGGTTTTGTTGATGTCGAGTTCCTCCCCTCATGTCGACAAGACTGTAGCCATTCCTGCAAGATTCGATAGACCAAAAATATCCACAATAGTATAACCCTAAAAAACAAACAAACAATGTCCAAAAAGTCCCAAAATAAAAAGTCTATTTACAAGCTCTAGATTTTATAGTCGCTAGGCCGACTTTCTCCGTTAAGCTTTAGCCTGGCTCATCTTTGCCCGGAGGTATAGGTGGATCTGGTGGTTCCTCCGGTGGTGGGAAGCTTGGAATGTCATCCGGGGGCATCATGTGAAGAAGCTTAAACCTCCCCGAGTGAATGCTCCATGGCCTCACCCATCCATCTTCATGTGCTCCAGCTGGCATGCATACCTCATCATCATACCTCTTCCGATTTATAGGTCGACTTGGTTGCGCGTCTCCACCACAGCAAAAGGGTGGAGTGGGAAGAGATATTTCCACCTCATCATGCAGAGCTTCATGCCACTTTGCTAGGACCCCATACTTGAATATGAACATCGGTTGCTCAAAATCATCGGGGATAGCCGTCACCTTGTAAGGTAAAAGCGATCTTGGAATGCCCTGGTCAACCATGTCCAACTTCTTCTCTTCTAGAGCTATTTCGCCTTGGGATCCTTCATATGGTTTTTCAAAGATAGATTGCAAAGGTGGAATCGAGATCGGGGAAGGACATACCTGGGTTTCGGTAATGTGGTCGATGTCAACTATGGGGTAGTCGACATTGATTGGCGTTGTTGCTTCCATGTACCGTGGGAGTACCCATTGTTCGTTCCAATCTTCTTCTTCCTCATAACTTTCCATAGCTTCAATTTCCTCATAAGAAGGAGGCTCTAATCCTTGAGAACGATAGGAAGCCTCAAGTCTTCGGACTAAGTCCTCCAGTCGAGCTATTTCCCTTAATCGTGACGAGAGGGTTTCTCGACCAAATAAATTTATAGTCAAGACCCCCGCTATAGTATAGGGGAGTCAGGTTCGTCCTCAGGAGAGAAGTCAGCGGTTCTAGGTTTAGTGTGTTTTGGGGTTCAGGGATAGCGGGAAAAGGTGGGGAGGTTGTTGTCGATGTCGACTAAGACTTGGTCGATGTCGAGGGAATGATAGAAGAAGAGGTGGTCGGTGTCGGGTAACTTTGCAGGATAAAAATAATGAAATAAAATAAATAAAGATGCAAACTTCCAAGGTTAGGGATCACCACAACAATAAACATATGCGCAGATCATAAATCACAAAAAGATGCATGCTTTATATCAAAGAATCAACTTTCGCAAATTCCAACAATTTAGGTGATAGAGGCTCTCGCATAAAAACCTAATTTGTTTCTACCTTTTCTTAATTAGGATCAACCAACTTTCGCAAGCAAACCCTAATTACTATCCAATTCATAATAAGATTACTTTCTCTTCAATATCATGAATAAGGAATTTCCTCAACTTTCGCAAAGGATTAAGCACATAGGTAGATGATGATAAATACATATAAATTCATGGATTTAAATCAAACACACATATCTATGTTGGGATCACCCCAACCCTAGAAGAAGAAAATTAGAAACAAAACATAATAAAAGAAATTAACTTTAACATAAAATAAACTAAAACTTACAAAACCTTCCAAACGTTCCTCCTCTCTCTCTCTCTCTCTCTCTCTCTCTCCCTCTCTAAGACGACTTGACTTGAATTGAATGAATGAAAATCAGCCCCCTAGGGCTTTATTTATAGCCTTCATTCCAAGCTATTCTAGGAAAGAAAACTATATCTATATCTAAAATTATATCTAATAACATAAAGATAAAACATGGAATTAAATAAACTAGATAGACTAGGATTATATCTAATGTGTGGACATCTTCTTTGGTCTTGATAAATCTTGATAGAATTGGACGAATCTTAGCTTGCAAGTATCCAATCCCGCTCGGACTTCTCCTCGATCTCGGATTCCTGAGCTGCTCGACAAATCTTCTCGACATTTCTTCTCGATATCGACAAAAGTTGTCGATGTCTAGAAGTTTCTTCGTCTGGTGCTCGTGCTCGACGTCTAGAACACATGTCGAGTTGATAACTCCTCGATGTCGACAAATCTTGTTGATATCGATAACTTTCCTCAGCTCCCAGCTCTGTTCGTAAAACGCACTTTCCCGATGCCTCGGTTGTCGGATTGACGCATATGACCATGCGTTGGAAATCTCTTTCCGAGGGCTACAACTCTCATGAAGATATCACAGCCTGATTCAGAATGATGAAAGCTGGAAATTGGCCGTCTCTCCAGCTGCACCATTCTTGGCTTCTCCATGACTTTCCATTAAGCTCCAAAATGCGTCCGATTTCTGCGAAATATGACAAAAACTTGTGTAGACCTCCATATATAACAACTAAGCATAAACTACACATATTTTGTATCATTCAAGCCCAAATGCATGAAATGCATACAGAAATCGATATAAAATTAAGTGTAAAACATGGCAAATTAGGCTCACAACAAACACCCCATACTTAAGCTTGCTTGTCCTCAAGCAATACTTTTAATTGTCATTCAGGGGAAGAATTCAAACTCTCAACATATTAGATTCATTGCCATATGTCCCTGCAATCAATTACCATCCTCGAAAAGGTACTAGTGTCATAGATCCATGCATGTGCAAATACATCAAAACAACATCTACTCACAAAAGGAGGTTTATGCAAACACATTCATAAGTGACAAAGCATTAATAATCAAGAAGACTTTAATTTAAGCTCATGAAGGAGTAGATTGGTAAAAGGCTAAAGGTGGGCAATTTCTGGCAATGTGGTGCTTTTATGATCCGGGGAAATGGAGTACTTTCCAAACTGAATTTCATACCACATTCTTTCTTCCATTTGATTCATCACCTTTCATAATGCTTTTATCAATAATCATGCTTTTACCTCTCTGACCTTAGCACTGCCTTCTCGCGAGTCGCAAACATGGGTGTCATGAATGACCCCGGATACTTAGTGCGTCGGACTCCTCACAATGTGTCCCATCTCTCCAAACTATTATCTTAGAGAGCAGGGTCAATCTACCTTTATCTCCTGAGGTGATTGGATTTTTTTTCACTCATTAAATTTTCCATATATTTCAAACAATTTCCTTCCAAACTCCAAATATGATAACAATCACAACAATCACCATATAACATCTTCATAATGTAACATCATTCTCAACATAATCCCCGGATAAGGTAAAGAATGGAAAATATTCAGATCATGTGGAGCAATATTTGAAATAAGGCATATTTATGGCTTTTGTGATGCATAAGCATAGGTATGGCTAGGATATAAACAATGAGCATTATATGGAAATATAAAGTCCTCCATCATCTTATCATGCAACATGTCAAAAGCAACTTCAAATTTTACCTCCTTTCATGGTTTTCAAGAAATAATGCACTTCATTGTGACTTCCCTTTACTAGGCAATTTCATGCTATATCTCTAATGAATCCAATTTTGCATCGTCGAGTTCAATATAAGCTTCCATGACATTATTCAAAATTTTCAATGGGGGTCATTTTTCTTCAAATTTTTGGGAAACATGCATATAAGCACATAAAGCAATAATGCATTCCAAAATAGCCATGTAGCAATTCTAAGAACTAATACACAAGGTAATGTCAAATATGATCAAATATGCACAAAGTAAGCCCTTCCCCCACCCCATACTTAAACATTACAGTGTCCTCACTGTATAAAAGAACAAGGGTAAAGAAAGAAACTCACAAGACAGGTGTGCGGATCGTCGGAAATCGAGTGAAGAAGTGCTGCAGTGCTTGTCGATCTCGACAACTCTAGTCGATCTCGAGAACTTGTCGATGTCGACAACATCTCTTCGACATCGAGTAACTTGGCTGCCTCCAGGGTGATGTTCTCGACAGAGGCTAACTCGATGTGGTTTTGTTGATGTCGAGTTCCTCCCCTCATGTCGACAAGACTGTAGCCATTCCTGCAAGATTCGATAGACCAAAAATATCCACAATAGTATAACCCTAAAAAACAAACAAACAATGTCCAAAAAGTCCCAAAATAAAAAGTCTATTTACAAGCTCTAGATTTTATAGTCGCTAGGCCGACTTTCTCCGTTAAGCTTTAGCCTGGCTCATCTTTGCCCGGAGGTATAGGTGGATCTGGTGGTTCCTCCGGTGGTGGGAAGCTTGAAATGTCATCCGGGGGCATCATGTGAAGAAGCTTAATCCTCCCCGAGTGAATGCTCCATGGCTTCACCCATCCATCTTCATGTGCTCCAGCTGGCATGCATACCTCATCATCATACCTCTTCCGATTTATAGGTCGACTTGGTTGCGCGTCTCCACCACAGCAAAACGGTGGAGTGGGAAGAGATATTTCCACCTCATCATGCAGAGCTTCATGCCACTTTGCTAGGACCCCATACTTGAATATGAACATCGGTTGCTCAAAATCATCGGGGATAGCCGTCACCTTGTAAGGTAAAAGCGATCTTGGAATGCCCTGGTCAACCATGTCCAACTTCTTCTCTTCTAGAGCTATTTCGCCTTGGGATCCTTCATATGGTTTTTCAAAGATAGATTGCAAAGGTGGAATCGAGATCGGGGAAGGACATACCTGGGTTTCGGTAATGTGGTCGATGTCAACTATGGGGTAGTCGACATTGATTGGCGTTGTTGCTTCCATGTACCGTGGGAGTACCCATTGTTCGTTCCAATCTTCTTCTTCCTCATAACTTTCCATAGCTTCAATTTCCTCATAAGAAGGAGGCTCTAATCCTTGAGAACGATAGGAAGCCTCAAGTCTTCGGACTAAGTCCTCCAGTCGAGCTATTTCCCTTAATCGTGACGAGAGGGTTTCTCGACCAAATAAATTTATAGTCAAGACCCCCGCTATAGTATAGGGGAGTCAGGTTCGTCCTCAGGAGAGAAGTCAGCGGTTCTAGGTTTAGTGTGTTTTGGGGTTCAGGGATAGCGGGAAAAGGTGGGGAGGTTGTTGTCGATGTCGACTAAGACTTGGTCGATGTCGAGGGAATGATAGAAGAAGAGGTGGTCGGTGTCGGGTAACTTTGCAGGATAAAAATAATGAAATAAAATAAATAAAGATGCAAACTTCCAAGGTTAGGGATCACCACAACAATAAACATATGCGCAGATCATAAATCACAAAAAGATGCATGCTTTATATCAAAGAATCAACTTTCGCAAATTCCAACAATTTAGGTGATAGAGGCTCTCGCATAAAAACCTAATTTGTTTCTACCTTTTCTTAATTAGGATCAACCAACTTTCGCAAGCAAACCCTAATTACTATCCAATTCATAATAAGATTACTTTCGCTTCAATATCATGAATAAGGAATTTCCTCAACTTTCGCAAAGGATTAAGCACATAGGTAGATGATGATAAATACATATAAATTCATGGATTTAAATCAAACACACATATCTATGTTGGGATCACCCCAACCCTAGAAGAAGAAAATTAGAAACAAAACATAATAAAAGAAATTAACTTTAACATAAAATAAACTAAAACTTACAAAACCTTCCAAACGTTCCTCCTCTCTCTCTCTCTCTCTCTCTCTCTCCCTCTCTAAGACGACTTGACTTGAATTGAATGAATGAAAATCAGCCCCCTAGGGCTTTATTTATAGCCTTCATTCCAAGCTATTCTAGGAAAGAAAACTATATCTATATCTAAAATTATATCTAATAACATAAAGATAAAACATGGAATTAAATAAACTAGATAGACTAGGATTATATCTAATGTGTGGACATCTTCTTTGGTCTTGATAAATCTTGATAGAATTGGACGAATCTTAGCTTGCAAGTATCCAATCCCGCTCGGACTTCTCCTCGATCTCGGATTCCTGAGCTGCTCGACAAATCTTCTCGACATTTCTTCTCGATATCGACAAAAGTTGTCGATGTCTAGAAGTTTCTTCCTCTGGTGCTCGTGCTCGACGTCTAGAACACATGTCGAGTTGATAACTCCTCGATGTCGACAAATCTTGTCGATATCGATAACTTTCCTCAGCTCCCAGCTCTGTTCGTAAAACGCACTTTCCCGATGCCTCGGTTGTCGGATTGACGCATATGACCATGCGTTGGAAAGCTCTTTCCGAGGGCTACAACTCTCATGAAGATATCACAGCCTGATTCAGAATGATGAAAGCTGGAAATTGGCCGTCTCTCCAGCTGCACCATTCTTGGCTTCTCCATGACTTTCCATTAAGCTCCAAAATGCGTCCGATTTCTGCGAAATATGACAAAAACTTGTGTAGACCTCCATATATAACAACTAAGCATAAACTACACATATTTTTTATCATTCAAGCCCAAATGCATGAAATGCATACAGAAATCGATATAAAATTAAGTGTAAAACATGGCAAATTAGGCTCACAACAAACACCCCATACTTAAGCTTGCTTGTCCTCAAGCAATACTTTTAATTGTCATTCAGGGGAAGAATTCAAACTCTCAACATATTAGATTCATTGTCATATGTCCCTGCAATCAATTACCATCCTCGAAAAGGTACTAGTGTTATAGATCCATGCATGTGCAAATACATCAAAACAACATCTACTCACAAAAGGAGGTTTATGCAAACACATTCATAAGTGACAAAGCATTAATAATCAAGAAGACTTTAATTTAAGCTCATGAAGGAGTAGATTGGTAAAAGGCTAAAGGTGGGCAATTTCTGGCAATGTGGTGCTTTTATGATCCGGGGAAATGGAGTACTTTCCAAACTGAATTTCATACCACATTCTTTCTTCCATTTGATTCATCACCTTTCATAATGCTTTTATCAATAATCATGCTTTTACCTATCTGACCTTAGCACTGCCTTCTCGCGAGTCGCAAACATGGGTGTCATGAATGACCCCGGATACTTAGTGCGTCGGACTCCTCACAATGTGTCCCATCTCTCCAAACTATTATCTTAGAGAGCAGGGTCAATCTACCTTTATCTCCTGAGGTGATTGGATTTTTTTTCACTCATTAAATTTTCCATATATTTCAAACAATTTCCTTCCAAACTCCAAATATGATAACAATCACAACAATCACCATATAACATCTTCATAATGTAACATCATTCTCAACATAATCCCCGGATAAGGTAAAGAATGGAAAATATTCAGATCATGTGGAGCAATATTTGAAATAAGGCATATTTATGGCTTTTGTGATGCATAAGCATAGGTATGGCTAGGATATAAATAATGAGCATTATATGGAAATATAAAGTCCTCCATCATCTTATCATGCAACATGTCAAAAGCAACTTCAAATTTTACCTCCTATCATGGTTTTCAAGAAATAATGCACTTCATTGTGACTTCCCTTTACTAGGCAATTTCATGCTATATCTCTAATGAATCCAATTTTGCATCGTCGAGTTCAATATAAGCTTCCATGACATTATTCAAAATTTTCAATGGGGGTCATTTTTCTTCAAATTTTGGGAAACATGCATATAAGCACATAAAGCAATAATGCATTCCAAAATAGCCATGTAGCAATTCTAAGAACTAATGCACAAGGTAATGTCAAAAATGATCAAATATGCACAAAGTAAGCCCTTCCCCCACCCCATACTTAAACATTACAGTGTCCTCACTGTATAAAAGAACAAGGGTAAAGAAAGAAACTCACAAGACAGGTGTGCGGATCGTCGGAAATCGAGTGAAGAAGTGCTGCAGTGCTTGTCGATCTCGACAACTCTAGTCGATCTCGAGAACTTGTCGATGTCGACAACATCTCTTCGACATCGAGTAACTTGGCTGCCTCCAGGGTGATGTTCTCGACAGAGGCTAACTCGATGTGGTTTTGTTGATGTCGAGTTCCTCCCCTCATGTCGACAAGACTGTAGCCATTCCTGCAAGATTCGATAGACCAAAAATATCCACAATAGTATAACCCTAAAAAACAAACAAACAATGTCCAAAAAGTCCCAAAATAAAAAGTCTATTTACAAGCTCTAGATTTTATAGTCGCTAGGCCGACTTTCTCCGTTAAGCTTTAGCCTGGCTCATCTTTGCCCGGAGGTATAGGTGGATCTGGTGGTTCCTCCGGTGGTGGGAAGCTTGGAATGTCATCCGGGGGCATCATGTGAAGAAGCTTAAACCTCCCCGAGTGAATGCTCCATGGCTTCACCCATCCATCTTCATGTGCTCCAGCTGGCATGCATACCTCATCATCATACCTCTTCCGATTTATAGGTCGACTTGGTTGCGCGTCTCCACCACAGCAAAACGGTGGAGTGGGAAGAGATATTTCCACCTCATCATGCAGAGCTTCATGCCACTTTGCTAGGACCCCATACTTGAATATGAACATCGGTTGCTCAAAATCATCGGGGATAGCCGTCACCTTGTAAGGTAAAAGCGATCTTGGAATGCCCTGGTCAACCATGTCCAACTTCTTCTCTTCTAGAGCTATTTCGCCTTGGGATCCTTCATATGGTTTTTCAAAGATAGATTGCAAAGGTGGAATCGAGATCGGGGAAGGACATACCTGGGTTTCGGTAATGTGGTCGATGTCAACTATGGGGTAGTCGACATTGATTGGCGTTGTTGCTTCCATGTACCGTGGGAGTACCCATTGTTCGTTCCAATCTTCTTCTTCCTCATAACTTTCCATAGCTTCAATTTCCTCATAAGAAGGAGGCTCTAATCCTTGAGAACGATAGGAAGCCTCAAGTCTTCGGACTAAGTCCTCCAGTCGAGCTATTTCCCTTAATCGTGACGAGAGGGTTTCTCGACCAAATAAATTTATAGTCAAGACCCCCGCTATAGTATAGGGGAGTCAGGTTCGTCCTCAGGAGAGAAGTCAGCGGTTCTAGGTTTAGTGTGTTTTGGGGTTCAGGGATAGCGGGAAAAGGTGGGGAGGTTGTTGTCGATGTCGACTAAGACTTGGTCGATGTCGAGGGAATGATAGAAGAAGAGGTGGTCGGTGTCGGGTAACTTTGCAGGATAAAAATAATGAAATAAAATAAATAAAGATGCAAACTTCCAAGGTTAGGGATCACCACAACAATAAACATATGCGCAGATCATAAATCACAAAAAGATGCATGCTTTATATCAAAGAATCAACTTTCGCAAATTCCAACAATTTAGGTGATAGAGGCTCTCGCATAAAAACCTAATTTGTTTCTACCTTTTCTTAATTAGGATCAACCAACTTTCGCAAGCAAACCCTAATTACTATCCAATTCATAATAAGATTACTTTCGCTTCAATATCATGAATAAGGAATTTCCTCAACTTTCGCAAAGGATTAAGCACATAGGTAGATGATGATAAATACATATAAATTCATGGATTTAAATCAAACACACATATCTATGTTGGGATCACCCCAACCCTAGAAGAAGAAAATTAGAAACAAAACATAATAAAAGAAATTAACTTTAACATAAAATAAACTAAAACTTACAAAACCTTCCAAACGTTCCTCCTCTCTCTCTCTCTCTCTCTCTCTCTCTCTCTCTCTCTCTCTCCTCCCTCTCTAAGACGACTTGACTTGAATTGAATGAATGAAAATCAGCCCCCTAGGGCTTTATTTATAGCCTTCATTCCAAGCTATTCTAGGAAAGAAAACTATATCTATATCTAAAATTATATCTAATAACATAAAGATAAAACATGGAATTAAATAAACTAGATAGACTAGGATTATATCTAATGTGTGGACATCTTCTTTGGTCTTGATAGATCTTGATAGAATTGGACGAATCTTAGCTTGCAAGTATCCAATCCCGCTCGGACTTCTCCTCGATCTCGGATTCCTGAGCTGCTCGACAAATCTTCTCGACATTTCTTCTCGATATCGACAAAAGTTGTCGATGTCTAGAAGTTTCTTCGTCTGGTGCTCGTGCTCGACGTCTAGAACACATGTCGAGTTGATAACTCCTCGATGTCGACAAATCTTATCGATATCGATAACTTTCCTCAGCTCCCAGCTCTGTTCGTAAAACGCACTTTCCCGATGCCTCGGTTGTCGGATTGACGCATATGACCATGCGTTGGAAAGCTCTTTCCGAGGGCTACAACTCTCATGAAGATATCACAGCCTGATTCAGAATGATGAAAGCTGGAAATTGGCCGTCTCTCCAGCTGCACCATTCTTGGCTTCTCCATGACTTTCCATTAAGCTCCAAAATGCGTCCGATTTCTGCGAAATATGACAAAAACTTGTGTAGACCTCCATATATAACAACTAAGCATAAACTACACATATTTTGTATCATTCAAACCCAAATGCATGAAATGCATACAGAAATCGATATAAAATTAAGTGTAAAACATGGCAAATTAGGCTCACAACAAACACCCCATACTTAAGCTTGCTTGTCCTCAAGCAATACTTTTAATTGTCATTCAGGGGAAGAATTCAAACTCTCAACATATTAGATTCATTGCCATATGTCCCTGCAATCAATTACCATCCTCGAAAAGGTACTAGTGTCATAGATCCATGCATGTGCAAATACATCAAAACAACATCTACTCACAAAAGGAGGTTTATGCAAACACATTCATAAGTGACAAAGCATTAATAATCAAGAAGACTTTAATTTAAGCTCATGAAGGAGTAGATTGGTAAAAGGCTAAAGGTGGGCAATTTCTGGCAATGTGGTGCTTTTATGATCCGGGGAAATGGAGTACTTTCCAAACTGAATTTCATACCACATTCTTTCTTCCATTTGATTCATCACCTTTCATAATGCTTTTATCAATAATCATGCTTTTACCTCTCTGACCTTAGCACTGCCTTCTCGCGAGTCGCAAACATGGGTGTCATGAATGACCCCGGATACTTAGTGCGTCGGACTCCTCACAATGTGTCCCATCTCTCCAAACTATTATCTTAGAGAGCAGGGTCAATCTACCTTTATCTCCTGAGGTGATTGGATTTTTTTTCACTCATTAAATTTTCCATATATTTCAAACAATTTCCTTCCAAACTCCAAATATGATAACAATCACAACAATCACCATATAACATCTTCATAATGTAACATCATTCTCAACATAATCCCCGGATAAGGTAAAGAATGGAAAATATTCAGATCATGTGGAGCAATATTTGAAATAAGGCATATTTATGGCTTTTGTGATGCATAAGCATAGGTATGGCTAGGATATAAACAATGAGCATTATATGGAAATATAAAGTCCTCCATCATCTTATCATGCAACATGTCAAAAGCAACTTCAAATTTTACCTCCTTTCATGGTTTTCAAGAAATAATGCACTTCATTGTGACTTCCCTTTACTAGGCAATTTCATGCTATATCTCTAATGAATCCAATTTTGCATCGTCGAGTTCAATATAAGCTTCCATGACATTATTCAAAATTTTCAATGGGGGTCATTTTTCTTCAAATTTTTGGGAAACATGCATATAAGCACATAAAGCAATAATGCATTCCAAAATAGCCATGTAGCAATTCTAAGAACTAATGCACAAGGTAATGTCAAATATGATCAAATATGCACAAAGTAAGCCCTTCCCCTACCCCATACTTAAACATTACAGTGTCCTCACTGTATAAAAGAACAAGGGTAAAGAAAGAAACTCACAAGACAGGTGTGCGGATCGTCGGAAATCGAGTGAAAAAGTGCTGCAGTGCTTGTCGATCTCGACAACTCTAGTCGATCTCGAGAACTTGTCGATGTCGACAACATCTCTTCGACATCGAGTAACTTGGCTGCCTCCAGGGTGATGTTCTCGACAGAGGCTAACTCGATGTGGTTTTGTTGATGTCGAGTTCCTCCCCTCATGTCGACAAGACTGTAGCCATTCCTGCAAGATTCGATAGACCAAAAATATCCACAATAGTATAACCCTAAAAAACAAACAAACAATGTCCAAAAAGTCCCAAAATAAAAAGTCTATTTACAAGCTCTAGATTTTATAGTCGCTAGGCCGACTTTCTCCGTTAAGCTTTAGCCTGGCTCATCTTTGCCCGGAGGTATAGGTGGATCTGGTGGTTCCTCCGGTGGTGGGAAGCTTGGAATGTCATCCGGGGGCATCATGTGAAGAAGCTTAAACCTCCCCGAGTGAATGCTCCATGGCTTCACCCATCCATCTTCATGTGCTCCAGCTGGCATGCATACCTCATCATCATACCTCTTCCGATTTATAGGTCGACTTGGTTGCGCGTCTCCACCACAGCAAAACGGTGGAGTGGGAAGAGATATTTCCACCTCATCATGCAGAGCTTCATGCCACTTTGCTAGGACCCCATACTTGAATATGAACATCGGTTGCTCAAAATCATCGGGGATAGCCGTCACCTTGTAAGGTAAAAGCGATCTTGGAATGCCCTGGTCAACCATGTCCAACTTCTTCTCTTCTAGAGCTATTTCGCCTTGGGATCCTTCATATGGTTTTTCAAAGATAGATTGCAAAGGTGGAATCGAGATCGGGGAAGGACATACCTGGGTTTCGGTAATGTGGTCGATGTCAACTATGGGGTAGTCGACATTGATTGGCGTTGTTGCTTCCGTGTACCGTGGGAGTACCCATTGTTCGTTCCAATCTTCTTCTTCCTCATAACTTTCCATAGCTTCAATTTCCTCATAAGAAGGAGGTTCTAATCCTTGAGAACGATAGGAAGCCTCAAGTCTTCGGACTAAGTCCTCCAGTCGAGCTATTTCCCTTAATCGTGACGAGAGGGTTTCTCGACCAAATAAATTTATAGTCAAGACCCCCGCTATAGTATAGGGGAGTCAGGTTTGTCCTCAGGAGAGAAGTCAGCGGTTCTAGGTTTAGTGTGTTTTGGGGTTCAGGGATAGCGGGAAAAGGTGGGGAGGTTGTTGTCGATGTCGACTAAGACTTGGTCGATGTCGAGGGAATGATAGAAGAAGAGGTGGTCGGTGTCGGGTAACTTTGCAGGATAAAAATAATGAAATAAAATAAATAAAGATGCAAACTTCCAAGGTTAGGGATCACCACAACAATAAACATATGCGCAGATCATAAATCACAAAAAGATGCATGCTTTATATCAAAGAATCAACTTTCGCAAATTCCAACAATTTAGGTGATAGAGGCTCTCGCATAAAAACCTAATTTGTTTCTACCTTTTCTTAATTAGGATCAACCAACTTTCGCAAGCAAACCCTAATTACTATCCAATTCATAATAAGATTACTTTCGCTTCAATATCATGAATAAGGAATTTCCTCAACTTTCGCAAAGTATTAAGCACATAGGTAGATGATGATAAATACATATAAATTCATTGATTTAAATCAAACACACATATCTATGTTGGGATCACCCCAACCCTAGAAGAAGAAAATTAGAAACAAAACATAATAAAAGAAATTAACTTTAAAATAAAATAAACTAAAACTTACAAAACCTTCCAAACGTTCCTCCTCTCTCGCTCTATCTCTCTCTCTCTCTCTCTCTCTCTCTCTCTCTCTCTCTCTCTCTCTCTCCTCCTCTCTCTCTAAGACGACTTGACTTGAATTGAATGAATGAAAATCAGCCCCCTAGGGCTTTATTTATAGCCTTCATTCCAAGCTAATCTAGGAAAGAAAACTATATCTATATCTAAAATTATATCTAATAACATAAAGATAAAACATGGAATTAAATAAACTAGATAGACTAGGATTATATCTAATGTGTGGACATCTTCTTTGGTCTTGATAGATCTTGATAGAATTGGACGAATCTTAGCTTGCAAGTATCCAATCCCGCTCGGACTTCTCCTCGATCTCGGATTCCTGAGCTGCTCGACAAATCTTCTCGACATTTCTTCTCGATATCGACAAAAGTTGTCGATGTCTAGAAGTTTCTTCGTCTGGTGCTCGTGCTCGACGTCTAGAACACATGTCGAGTTGATAACTCCTCGATGTCGACAAATCTTGTCGATATCGATAACTTTCCTCAGCTCCCAGCTCTGTTCGTAAAACGCACTTTCCCGATGCCTCGGTTGTCGGATTGACGCATATGACCATGCGTTGGAAAGCTCTTTCCGAGGGCTACAACTCTCATGAAGACATCACAGCCTGATTCAGAATGATGAAAGCTGGAAATTGGCCGTCTCTCCAGCTGCACCATTCTTGGCTTCTCCATGACTTTCCATTAAGCTCCAAAATGCGTCCGATTTCTGCGAAATATGACAAAAACTTGTGTAGACCTCGATATATAACAACTAAGCATAAACTACACATATTTTGTATCATTCAAGCCCAAATGCATGAAATGCATACAGAAATCGATATAAAATTAAGTGTAAAACATGGCAAATTAGGCTCACAACAAACACCCCATACTTAAGCTTGCTTGTCCTCAAGCAATACTTTTAATTGTCATTCAGGGGAAGAATTCAAACTCTCAACATATTAGATTCATTGCCATATGTCCCTGCAATCAATTACCATCCTCGAAAAGGTACTAGTGTCATAGATCCATGCATGTGCAAATACATCAAAACAACATCTACTCACAAAAGGAGGTTTATGCAAACACATTCATAAGTGACAAAGCATTAATAATCAAGAAGACTTTAATTTAAGCTCATGAAGGAGTAGATTGGTAAAAGGCTAAAGGTGGGCAATTTCTGGCAATGTGGTGCTTTTATGATCCGGGGAAATGGAGTACTTTCCAAACTGAATTTCATACCACATTCTTTCTTCCATTTGATTCATCACCTTTCATAATGCTTTTATCAATAATCATGCTTTTACCTCTCTGACCTTAGCACTGCCTTCTCGCGAGTCGCAAACATGGGTGTCATGAATGACCCCGGATACTTAGTGCGTCGGACTCCTCACAATGTGTCCCATCTCTCCAAACTATTATCTTAGAGAGCAGGGTCAATCTACCTTTATCTCCTGAGGTGATTGGATTTTTTTCACTCATTAAATTTTCCATATATTTCAAACAATTTCCTTCCAAACTCCAAATATGATAACAATCACAACAATCACCATATAACATCTTCATAATGTAACATCATTCTCAACATAATCCCCGGATAAGGTAAAGAATGGAAAATATTCAGATCATGTGGAGCAATATTTGAAATAAGGCATATTTATGGCTTTTGTGATGCATAAGCATAGGTATGGCTAGGATATAAACAATGAGCATTATATGGAAATATAAAGTCCTCCATCATCTTATCATGCAACATGTCAAAAGCAACTTCAAATTTTACCTCCTATCATGGTTTTCAAGAAATAATGCACTTCATTGTGACTTCCCTTTACTAGGCAATTTCATGCTATATCTCTAATGAATCCAATTTTGCATCGTCGAGTTCAATATAAGCTTCCATGACATTATTCAAAATTTTCAATGGGGGTCATTTTTCTTCAAATTTTTGGGAAACATGCATATAAGCACATAAAGCAATAATGCATTCCAAAATAGCCATGTAGCAATTCTAAGAACTAATGCACAAGGTAATGTCAAATATGATCAAATATGCACAAAGTAAGCCCTTCCCCCACCCCATACTTAAACATTACAGTGTCCTCACTGTATAAAAGAACAAGGGTAAAGAAAGAAACTCACAAGACAGGTGTGCGGATCGTCGGAAATCGAGTGAAGAAGTGCTGCAGTGCTTGTCGATCTCGACAACTCTAGTCGATCTCGAGAACTTGTCGATGTCGACAACATCTCTTCGACATCGAGTAACTTGGCTGCCTCCAGGGTGATGTTCTCGACAGAGGCTAACTCGATGTGGTTTTGTTGATGTCGAGTTCCTCCCCTCATGTCGACAAGACTGTAGCCATTCCTGCAAGATTCGATAGACCAAAAATATCCACAATAGTATAACCCTAAAAAACAAACAAACAATGTCCAAAAAGTCCCAAAATAAAAAGTCTATTTACAAGCTCTAGATTTTATAGTCGCTAGGCCGACTTTCTCCGTTAAGCTTTAGCCTGGCTCATCTTTGCCCGGAGGTATAGGTGGATCTGGTGGTTCCTCCGGTGGTGGGAAGCTTGGAATGTCATCCGGGGGCATCATGTGAAGAAGCTTAAACCTCCCCGAGTGAATGCTCCATGGCTTCACCCATCCATCTTCATGTGCTCCAGCTGGCATGCATACCTCATCATCATACCTCTTCCGATTTATAGGTCGACTTGGTTGCGCGTCTCCACCACAGCAAAACGGTGGAGTGGGAAGAGATATTTCCACCTCATCATGCAGAGCTTCATGCCACTTTGCTAGGACCCCATACTTGAATATGAACATCGGTTGCTCAAAATCATCGGGGATAGCCGTCACCTTGTAAGGTAAAAGCGATCTTGGAATGCCCTGGTCAACCATGTCCAACTTCTTCTCTTCTAGAGCTATTTCGCCTTGGGATCCTTCATATGGTTTTTCAAAGATAGATTGCAAAGGTGGAATCGAGATCGGGGAAGGACATACCTGGGTTTCGGTAATGTGGTCGATGTCAACTATGGGGTAGTCGACATTGATTGGCGTTGTTGCTTCCGTGTACCGTGGGAGTACCCATTGTTCGTTCCAATCTTCTTCTTCCTCATAACTTTCCATAGCTTCAATTTCCTCATAAGAAGGAGGCTCTAATCCTTGAGAACGATAGGAAGCCTCAAGTCTTCGGACTAAGTCCTCCAGTCGAGCTATTTCCCTTAATCGTGACTCCTCCACTGCGATCCTATTCCTTCGTCTCAAATCTCGGACCCATCTATCCCAATCGGAGGCCCCTTCCCAAAAGTCTTCCATCATTGTACCTAAGCTTTGAAATCACAATCAAGAACACAAATTAGTAGCAAAAGCTTGGCACCCAGTTGGTACCGATAAGGTAGTTGGTGGTAGTAGGGTATGTGATAGGGTAAGAAAAAGGGATGGGCTTTTCTGAACCTTAAACACAATTAAACTAGGCGCGATTGATATCTCCCCGGCAACGGCGCCAATTTGGAGAAGACTTAGTCCGAAGACTTGGCATCGGTTGCTTTACTTGCTTTGCTTTATTTCTTGCTTTCTGTCTTTTATTTGCTTTTATTTTAGTTGCCCTTGCCGGGATTATTTGTTTCTATTTTATTTCTGCTTCTGTTTGTGTTTCTGTGCTTTTCTGCTGTGTCTGTGAGAATCTGATAGCTACCTGAGAACTGCTGACGTGCTTCCTCGTGGATTCGATCCTGATTTTCTCTTACTACAACGGGAGGAAGTCTTGTATTATTTGCTGAGACAGGGAAGTCAGTCTGAACTATATTCTATATCTATTTCAATACTTGACCAACTCCTGCAACAACACACCCCTCTCAGGCAAAGAACAAGGAGGCTGAAGAACGTCTGAATGGTCTGATAGAGGCGAGGAGTGAATGGATCTAGGGTTACAAAATGTGAACTGTTCTTTTTATACCACCGCTCAAATAGAAATTATACCACCGCTCAAATAAAAATTTTGCCTCCTAAATTTTCATAAGTCGGGAAATTTTGACCCATAAAATTTCAAAACAATAAATAATTTTGGGTATACTATTTCTTATTTTTAAAAGTTAAAATATACGAAAAGTAATGATACATTAAAAAAATCTTACGCTAATAGAATGTATCATCATCATAATGGGGTTTATGGATACACATTTTAACAGTTTAAAAACGGTTAAAATGAGATAGGTTTTTTTTTCAAAATTTGTGTTTAAAAAAAAATTACTTGTGATAGCTTTTTTGGTGTTTTTTATTTATTTAGTTTGAAAATATCATATTATCTCTAATAATAACCAAAGAAACACCACTTTTTTTTTACAAATAAACACTTTTATGTTCCATGCGGAGTTTATATATTTTTTCAGAATCTTTCAAACTTTATTTTACACAAATTTTTAATTTCAACTTGTTTATAATTTTAGTCATTTTTTTACCTCACCCCATACGTACCCAATATGTATTCTAATTATTATATTTTTTTATAAAACATAAATAATGTTATTTCATTCTTTTAACTTTCATCTTGTAATATATGAATAATATCTGTATATAAATATGTGAAAAATTAATACTTAAAAAAATTGACTTACTCTAATCAAATGTATCATAGTCTTCAACTCCATGAATAATATTTGTAGACTCTACTTCTGTATCACCGAATCTCACTACAAGAAACAAAGTCATTTCCAACGTAAGTGTTCCCACAATTATATTTATTGGAAAATATTCTAACAGTAAAAAGTATTGGAAAAGAGTTTCAACTATAAATGGAACTCATTTTACATAATTTTTCAACACTAAAAGTATTGGAAAAAAATTTCACCAATTGAATGTGTTGGAAATTGAGAAATAATTTTAAATAATTTACTTGTGCAGGTGCAGTTATTTCATATAAAAATTATATTGAGAAAATCTTTTGATGAAGAGATAATAATTATTTATTTATCCTTAAAAAATCAATGAATCATTAGAGAAAATTTTAAAAAGAAGATATGTGAGAGAAAATTGAATTCAAATCGTGAGAGAGAGAGATTGTATATCAGAAATCTAGAACGTTGCTTTATTTGCAGATGATTATCAACTAATGCAGTTTTATCTTTTATCATTAGAATCCATGTTTATCTCTCTATTAATTTCTATCTTCCTCTCTCTGGTTATGTCATCGTAACTGCATGATCTTTACTCCAAATTCTTTAAGCTATTTACAATGCTTTCTGGGTGAGGTACAACCCTGAGTACTTGTCGACATCAAGCCCAAAGTGTACGCAGACGAAACACTTAGCTTTGAACACAAGGTGTTAGATGTAAGATGGTAGGAGGAAGCCATGAATATATAGCAAGTACAAAACCGCCCTCAACACATTGTCTATTTTTGCATGAATTTATTTACAATCGGACGATTTTGGGGTTTCTGAACCCGAATGAATATTTGATTCATTGATGGGTGGTGTCTGACATTCACGCACTCTTCTGGTGCTCCATCAAATACCATTCAATTCTCTAATAAAGATTCAAATTATCAAATAGATCCGCTCTCACTCCAAAGAAGTTCAAATCATTCATGCTCGACATAGATTGATCTTCAATTGAGAGGGTTGGAATAATCGGTCATTCTTCATGTGAAATCCACCGATAATAATGATCAACAAAACCTTTTTGATTAAGATGAAGACGTACATTTCAACATTTTAAAATTTTTCATTCTTACATTACAAATAAGGACACGTGATCTTCTCCATGTCCATAAATTGGACTTGTGATTTTGCAAAATTGATGAATTCTTCAACTCTGTCGAGAAATAATTCATTCTAACCACCTCCATGTGGAAAATGCCTCATGTACATCAAATCACGGTTATCCATATGTAAGAGGAAATAAAAATGAAAGTATGATAAGTATAATGGAACAAAAGATTGGTAGATGGTTAAAAAAAAGTTATACGTTTATCCAGGAACACACTCTTCACGGTGCACCCAAAAAAATAATTGGAGGTTATACGTAGCATCAAATTTTCTCTCGAAATCATAATATTGTTGCTATTGGGAAGGGTTCACGTACTCTCTTACCCTTGAAAATAATAATTTGAGAGTATTGACAATGGTGATCATAATAGTTTAACCTCGAAATTATGAACTCGAGGGCATGCCCGAGATTAATATTTACATATTTTGTGACTACATTTTCAAGCTATCTCTCTGACAGTTTTTAAATCATATAGATTTTCTTGCTTACCCACTTTGTAACCAGTATGAAAATAAGAAAATAATTATCAAAATGATGATACTTACCAGAAATGAAGATCAAATACGATAAAATACTTGATCGAATCTAAGAAAGCACACAAAATGGAAGGAGAAAGAAAAGTGTATGAGAGTGAAAATTGATGAACCTCTTATGTTTTAGTTGACAAAGCAAAATGGGCAGTTGACGTATTTAATGCATTAGTTATAGGTAACAACTTTGCTCTCGATCTTGACCTTAAAGGAAATTCATTTATTTCAAGGTTATACGCCCATAAATATACCCTCGAATGCATAATTTGATGTTACTTAGCCACATTATTAGCCCCCCAAAAAATCGTAACCATTTAGGATCAAACTTGCCCTCGAAATTAGTCTCGTAATATATATTGAGTTGCTACACCCTCAACTCTACCCTCCAAAAATTATTCCAACCAATATGCCCTCGAAATTAGCCTCAAGTGTACCCTCTAACAACTTCATTACTAACATCCCTTGACAATAGCTTCAAAAAAGTGCCCTCGAATTTTGTTTTGAGGCTAATATACACTCGACTGTACCCTCGAAATATACATTCGTGGTTATATAGCATGGAAAAATAGCTCCAACTTTATTTCAATGGTACTTAGGATCCAAATATTTTTTCGAGTCCAAATTCGAGGGTACTAACCACGATGGTACCCTCGAAATAATTGGTAGCCAACAACTTCGAGGCTATATAGCGTTTTTCTAGTAGTGATTTACATGTAATAAAACATTTACTAAAATTTATACGTACAAAACTCATTTATGATATGACTTATTAATTTATATAATATTTTGAGTTAACAACAAAGAGTGTGAGAAGGTCTCCGTCTTTCAGTTTTTGTTATAAGTGCAAAACAGGTGATTTTTAAGTAATAACTTATGCTGATCTAATTAATTTATTTAAGTGGTTTTAATATTTTATTGGGATAAATTTACAAAGTAACGATATGTTTTAAAATGTTTAATCATACCGTTTTATATTCATGGGAAAAATAGCAAATTAAAACTTTTCACCTTTATGTCTCACTAGGAAATTCGATCATGTTTTTACTAGGACTTGTAATGAAATATAATAAAATTTAGTAAATTAATAAGTACATTGATAAATCTAAAAGGCGTAGTTTTTGTTGTGTTATATATTTCTCACTAGAAAATTCGCATTTTTTTCACACTTATATATTTCTCACTAGAAAATTCACATTTTTAATAGAATTTGTAAAGAAATATAATAAAATTTAGTAAATAAATATATTGTTAAATCTAAAAATCATAGTCTTTTGTTTTGTTATATCAAGAGATTGTCGTATTAGTCATACTCATATGCTGACTTAAAGTCCGTAAATTTCTCTTTTGGTAAAAAATAAAATACAAATTTGTTTATTGAATAAATAAAGCTCCCTTTTTATATCGCCCCGGACCCTAAAATATGTAAAATATCATATCCTTACCGCCCAATAAATCTTTAACCATTCAAACTTTGAGTTTGTCAAATGTGTATATGAGATCGTGGGAAGCATGTAGTATACTTGAAGAATGAATCTCATTTGAAATTTCTTCACAAAGCTTATTAGTTCAAAATAAAATCAAAATCCCAATTGCATGCTCTCTCAAAATAAAATCTCTGCCTAAAATTTCTTCTTCCTCAAACTGGTATAGATAACATCCATGGCAAGTTCCAACCTCATCCACCCTTTGATCTCCGCTCTGATCGACTTGTCGATCCAACGGATTTCATCCGATGAAATCCGAAAGTACCTGACCAAACAAACCAAGATCAGCCTTTTGATGGATCAAATGAAGCACAAACTGGTTTCTCTCAAGGAATTTGTCTCTGATGCCGAGCACAAGGCGAGCTTTAGCGATGATGATCATGTGCAACACTGGCTTGATGATCTCAGAGATGTCATGTGTGATGCTGAGAATGCATTGGACGACATTGCTATCCAAGCTTCTTTGCAACCCAAGTCATCGAGCGCCTTCAAAAAGGTACACCACTCCATCTTTTCTTGTATGATTTCGTCTGATGAAAGGTTAGATTCCAAAGTCATGGAGGTTTTGAAGAGACTAGATGGTGATGTAGAGCAAGCAAGTGTTCTTGGCTTTCAAGCTAGCTGCCATGAAGGGCAGGTGTCGGAAACAAGGGGGTTTGTGGGCACCGGTTTGGTCCCTCGATCAAGGCAATGTGTGGGAAGGGACAAAGAAATGAAGGAGTTGATTGATGTAATGGTTGCATTTGATAGCGATTGCATTCGTGTGGTTCTCATTTCAGGTGTGTCGGGTGTTGGGAAAACGGCTCTTGCACAGCTGTTATACAACGATGAGAGGCTTGATGGCGTGTTCGACATCAAGGCTTGGCTACAATTTCATCGAGATCTCCGTCTTCTAGAGGCTTTCAAGGCCTTATATGAGGAGATGTTCGAACGTCTTTGGTCTATCGACTTGGACATTATCGAAAAGCAGCTGTGTAGTTTCATAAGAGGAAAAAAGCTACTTGTTGTCTTTGATGATGTTTGCTTTGAAAGGTTTGGATCTTGGCAAGAACTGCTTCGACCAATAAGGGTCGCGGCCAAGGGCACCACAGTCATTGTCACTTCTTGCAGCGACAATGCTTCATCCGCGATGCATCCTCCACCGGCTTATGCCTTTGATTTGAAGCCATTATCCGAGAATGATTGCTTGTCAATAATCAAATTGATTGCCTTAGATCACGAATGTGGATTCGATGGAAAGGTAGAAGCCATTGCAAGACGAGTAGTGACGATATCCAAAGGCTTACCTTTGGTGGCAGTCATGCTGGGAGGCGCCTTGCACTCTACACCACACGAAATCGAGGACATTCGTGACATTCTCACAACTCTCCGATTGAGCTACGAATGCCTCCATGACCCTAAACTCAAGCTATGTTTCGCCTACTGCTCTTTGTTCCCGAAGAACTACATGTTTGAAAGGGAGAGATTGGTGTTGCTCTGGATGGCTGAAGGCTTCCTCGCCTCAACCGAAGAGCTAGGAAACACGTATTTCAACGAGCTCGTATCAAGATCATTCTTCCAACAAATAGGCACCAAGGGAACATGTTTTGTTATGCACAATCTTGTACATGATCTTGCTGTCAGTATCTTCAAAAGCACGCGACATTTCTCGTATGTGCAGAGTAAGTATCACGACTCAGGAAGATTCGAGGCCTTATCAAATAAGAAAATAAGGACATTCTTGCCTATAGGATCTACTTCGAATGGTTACTTCTGCTACATGCCACGAAAGGTGCTTCCTGTCGTGTTTCCGAAATGGAGTTGCTTGAGAGTACTATCTTTGTCTCACTATCTGATTGTTGTGCCGGGAAGCAGGGGACGTCAGACACACCCCTTTTAACACACACGAATCGGGATGGACAAGAACTGTAAACCAGAGAGACAAACTCAAGCAACCCAAACCATTAATCAGACACAAACAGAAGATAAAATAACCAAGCACAAAGAACACCAGATTTACGTGGAAAACCCCAAAACGGGGAAAAACCACGGGAGCCAGAAACTTCCACTATCAACAATAACAAGTGGGTACAATCTTCCCTAGACAAAGCTAGAGGCATACAACATCATCAAGCATCAACAAGCTTGGCCAAATCTCCAATTTTCATCACCCAATTGGTGGAAATCAACAAAACCCAAGAGAGAACACTAACAAAGGGGATATGAGATTGGAGGCTCAAAACGACAATCCAACCGTACAAAATGAAGCCTGTGATGAGGTGAACAACATACCAGAAAATCGTCCCAATCGGAGGTCGTTTGGTCGTCGATCGGGGCACTTCAAAGTTGGCTGAATAGTTGCATACGAAAATTCCTCCAAAGCTCTCTCTTTTCTCCCTTTCTCACTCTTTGTTTTCTCTCTCTTACTTTCCCAAATGGAAAGACATCCTCTTTTATAAAGGAGGAGGGTAAAACTTTACATGGTAAAAACCATATGATAAATAGTCAATTGGACTCTTCCCTCATATAGGAGGGAAACACAACATAGCTCCCCTTCAATCCTATATGGGGGGCTCGAGCAAGCCCGCCTTTGAGCGGCACTTGATGAGCTTCTCCTTTGACAAAGTCTTCATCAGCATATCTGATCCGTTGTCGTTTGTGTGGATCTTCATGAGCTCAAAATCTTCATCTTCTACTCTTTCTCGAAGCCAATGATACCTTCTTCGGATGTGCTTGGTTCGAGAATGGTAGGCGACATTCTTGGCAAGGTGGATGGCACTCTGATTGTCACAATAGAGTGGGTAGCTAGCTTGCTCCACTCCCAACTCCTCTAGGAAGTATCTAATCCATATCAACTCCTTACCAGCTTCAACTGCAGCCATATACTCTGCTTCTGTCGTTGACAAAGCAACACACTTCAGCAGTCTCGATTGCCATAAGACTGCTCCCCTTGCGAATGTAATCAGATATCCAGATGTGGATCAGCTCGTGTCAATATCACATGACATGTCTGCATCTGTAAAACCATCAAGCATAGGTTTTCCAGGACCAAAGCACAAACACACTCTCGAAGTGCCTCTGAGATACTTGAGAATCAATTTCACTGTAGCCCAATGCTCCTTTCCAGGATTACTCATGAACCTGCTGATAACCCCAACTCCATAGGCGATGTCTGGCCTAGTGCAAACCATGGCATACATCAGACTACCAACGGCTGAAGCATAAGACACCTTCTTCATCTCTTGTTTCTCTTTCTCACTTGTAGGACACTGATCAGAACTCAGCTTCATGTTCACTGCAAGTGGAGAACTCACGGGTTTAGCCTTGTCCATGTTGAATCTTTGCAGAACCTTCTCAATGTATCTTTCTTGTGATATCCACAACTTCTGATTCTTTCTGTCACGGGTAATCTGCATACCCAAAATCTGTCTTGCAGGGCCAAGGTCCTTCATAGCAAAGGATTTCTTCAATGCAGTCTTCAAACTAGCAATCTTGTTGGTATCCCGACCAACAATAAGCATATCATCCACATAAAGCAAGAGAATCAGAAAGTCACCTTCGGCGTAATTCTTCACAAACACGCATTGGTCGGCATGTGTCTTGTGGAATTTGTGGTCGATCATAAAAGACTCGAACTTCTTGTACCATTTCCGAGGCGCTTGTTTCAAACCATACAAGCTCTTTCTGAGACGACAAACTATCTTCTCTTTTCCCTTGA
Organism: Persicaria tinctoria; assembly: GCA_037127255.1. NCBI lineage: Eukaryota > Viridiplantae > Streptophyta > Magnoliopsida > Caryophyllales > Polygonaceae > Persicaria > Persicaria tinctoria. Next base: position 22,105,205 of record JBANSL010000010.1, read on the forward strand.
CTTCAAAACCTTCAGGTTGCTCCATGTAGATTTCCTCTTCCAAATCACCATGAAGGAAGGCGGTTTTCACATCAAGCTTCTCGACCTCTAGGTCCATGCTAGCAGCCATGCCTAGAACAACCCGGATGGATGACATCTTCACAACTGGAGAGAAAATCTCATCGAAATCTACACCTTTTTTCTGCTCAAAACCCTTCACCATAACTCTGGCTTTGAACCTGAGAGGTGTACCATCTTCTCCAGACTTCAAACGAAAAACCCATTTGTTCTTGAGAGCTTTCTTGCCCTTAGGCAATTTAACCAAGTCATATGTGTGGTTCTCATGCAAGGGACTCATCTCATCCTGCATGGCATTGTACTATTCCTTCTGATGCACATCTGACATAGCTTCCTCATAGCATTCAGGCTCTCCTGAATCAGTCAACAACACATAATCATTGGTTGAGTATCGGGAGGAAGTTTGTCTCACTCTGGCGGATCTTCTCAACTCAACTTTAGGTTGGATAGGGGGCTCCCCTTGTTGAGGTTGTGGAACTTCTGATGGATCAACATCACCATCATCATGCTCATCTTCCTGCTGATTCTGAACTGAACTTCTCTGCACAACTTGAGGAAAAATGGGATCAAAGGTGACTGGAGCAGGAGAGGAAGACGACGGTCGCTGGAGCTTCCAGTCATCAATAGTCTTGTCTTCCATGAACACAACATCTCTGCTTCTAACCACTTTCTTGACTGTAAGATCCCACAATCTGTACCCAAATTCATCCTCTGAGTACCCTAGGAAGATGCATGGCTTTGTCTTGCTATCAAGCTTGAATCTCTGATCTCTAGCAACATGAACATATGCTAGGCATCCAAAGACTCTCAGATGCTGGAAGGAAACATCTCTCCCAGTCCAAACCCTCTGTGGAACATCACCATCAAGAGGAACTGAAGGCGAGCGGTTGATGAGATACACAGTAGTCAACATTGCCTCCGCCCAATAGGACTTTGGAAGCTTTGCAGTCGACAACATACTTCTGACTCTTTCTGCTATGGTTCTGTTCATCCTCTCTACAAGCCCATTCAGTTGTGGAATCTTCGGAACTATTTTCTCAAGCCTGATGCCCTGACTCTTGCAATACTGCTCAAACGGACCCCTGTACTCTCTACCATTATCTGATCTGACACACTTCAACTTCAAACCAGTCTCTCGTTCAACTCTGGCTTGGAACTCCTTGAAAACTGTCAGAACCTGATCTTTGCTTTTCAACACAAAATCCCACAATTTTCTAGAATAGTCATCAATAAAAGTGACAAAATATTGTGCACCACCATGTGACTTGCAATCCATAGAGCACACATCAGTATGAACAAGATCTAATGCATGCTTTATTCTAGATGGAGGTCGAGTATGAAATGTTACTCGATGTTTCTTTCCAGCTAGGCAATCAACACAAGGTTTGAGAGAAATACATTGCATATCCGGGAGGATGTCCTTCTTGGCGAGAATTTGCAAACCCCGCTCGCTCATGTGTCCAAGCCGCTTGTGTCATAGCTCTCCGGCACCATCATCAATCACATTTGCTTCTTCTCTGCAAATCTTGGCTTGCATCACATACATGGCCGGTATTCTGCTTCTTTGCCCGGGCTACAATCAAGTTTCCCTTGGAGCACTTCCAAACACCGCCTTGTGCAGTTTGAGCATACCCATCATCATCAAGTATCCCAGAAGATATCAAATTCAATCTGATATCAGGAACATGGCGAACATTTCTCAAAATCAAACTGCAACCAGTGGATGTCAACAAACAAACTGTGCCCATGCCAACAACATTGGACACGCCATCATTTCCCATCCTCACACGGCCAAAATCTCCACAGGTGTAAGATGAGAAGTACTCCTTGTGTGGAGTGATGTGATATGAAGTAGCTGAATCAACAATCCAAGTGCACTCATCACTTGCAAGATTCAAGGAACCTTCATCAACCGCCACAAACAACTCCACTAAGTCATCACTGATTGTAAGAGCAGCAGTGTCTTTATCTTCTTGATTTCTCGGCGTCTCCGACTTCTCAGGTTCTTTGCCTTTGTCCCTCTTGAACTTTTGGCAATACTTTTGAATGTGACCCGGCTTCTCATAATAATAGCAAATGTACTTGCTTCGAGACTTCGATCTCCCTTTGGACTTATCTCTGTTCTGCTGCTGTCGTTGCTTACTCCTTCCTCTGTTGTTACCAGAACCCTGCGTCACATTAGCCTCTGACTGTGAGGAGACACCCATCTCCTTCCTTCTAGTCTCTTCATTCAAAAGACTAGCCTTCACACATTCCATAGTTAGCTTGCCTTCCGGAGCGGAATTACTAAGTGACACGACAAGTGTATTCCAACTATCCGGCAACGAGGAGAGTAGTAGTAGAGCCTGCAACTCATCATCTAATGACATCTTCGCAGAAGCCAACTGATTCACAAAAACCTGAAATGTGCTCAAATGCACAACAATGCTCTCACCGTCTTTATACTCCAATTTCACAAGCTTTCTCATCAATGACGCCTTGTTGAGAGCGTTCTTCCTCTCATACATCCCCTCAAGCTTATACCATAACTCACAAGCATCCGTGTCATTGGCAATATGCTGGAGCACACCCACATCAACAAATTGTCTGATCATAGCTACCGATTTTCGATTCAGAATCTTCCATTCAACATCAACGACACCCGTTGGAATCTCTTTGTGCACAATTGTAAAGGCCCGGATTTTTAAATCCTAATTCTAAAAAAAAGAAATTAAATATGAATTTAAACTGGGTTAACTAAAATCTCTTAAAATGAATTCCGGCATATAATTATTTTAAATGGGCTTTCATTCAGATTTATTTTCGCTTTCGCTTGCTAAAATTTGAAAGTATAATATAATTTTATTATTTGATTCAGTTCGAGAATTCGATTTCAATTTGAAGTTTTAAGCTTTATATCTTTTGAGTCGGGTTAAAGTCGAGTGAGCGGGTTTCATGATTTATTTTATTATATTCTATTTCTTTTTCGGGTATTTTCCTTGGGATCATATTCCTTATGTCTTCCACCTCAAATGTCTCGGTCTTTTATCCCTATTTCAATTTTAAAGTTATTATAATTGTGGTATGATTTGGATAAGAATAATTTTGGTGTTTGGGCAATTAGAGAAAATTTGACCACATAAATTTCTTTCTTCTCTCTCCCCTCTTTCTCTCTGTGTTGTTCTCAGAAATTCAATGGGGGAGGAGATTCCCCTACATTGCAATTCACAGCTGCCTATTTGTCTTGTTCTCCTGCCTTCCTGTGCCAGCCACGCCAAACCTTGTTTCTGCAAATATCAGATCACGAGATCGCCACCTCCCTCTTCCCTTTAATTTTGATTCAGAAACCAGCAATCACACCCTCCTGACCACTGCACATATCCCCCTTTGATGTCCTTTGATTTCAAATTCTCTGCCTCACTCTCTTGCAGAAAAACCTATCCACAAGACAACCCTTTTTCCTTTTGAAATCCGAGCACCAAGTTCACCCAACACACCAGATCCTCCCCCTACTCTCGCCGTCGACGCACCACCGAACCCCCATTTCCTTCTCTGACCTCCGTTAATCTCCTAGCACCGCCGACGCCAAGCCAAGCCACGCCGACACCGAGTTCACCTGTCCGCAGATGGAAGAGGAGTAGAGCTCTCCTCCACTTTCCGCCCGAGCAGCATCATTACCCAGCTCCATTCCTTTTCAGAAGATCGAAGAAGAAGAGGAAGGTGAAGTCAGGCGGCCCAGAAACTACCCCGGAGCCCTCGGAACTGCGAGCCACCTCGTCCCCGTTTCCGATTCGCAAGGTCGCTTTTCCGTCCCGTTTTCGATCTCGACTAATTATCTCGTGTAAAAGAGCACCTTTACATCATTTACCACTGCCCTAGGTCCGTAGGAAGTTCTTTCCTTCGTCGTTGCAGCCGCAGGCCTCTCGGAGAATCGCCGGAGCTCTTCTCGTCGACCGGTAAATTCCTCCTTCTCCTTCTTTCTCCCTTGCGTCGTTTTGTCGTTATTAGTTGGGTCGTGGTCGGAATTTCATCCCGATCATCTGGGTGCAATCCCCGGCCGAAAGGCCCCCGGCAGGGGCTCGGTTTTCTTCTTCCTGTTCGTTCCGTCGTTTTTGCAGAGAGAGAGAGCTCTGTTCTGGGCAATTGGGAGAGACGTAATGCTTTTGGGCCTGATTTTCTGGGTTATGGTCTCGGGTCGGATCCCCTCTTCCGGGTTAAATCATATTTGTGATGGGTTTCAGACTTTCAGTGGGGAGAGGGTAATAACCGGATCCCATTTCTTTTCTCTCTTCTATTGGGCTCGGGTTTGGGCCTTGAAATCGGGTAAGGGTTGGGCCTGTTGGGTTATGTCTTTCATTATATTACTATGTCTTACCACATGTGTTTTGAACCGTTTGATGATTATACATATATACGTTATCTTACATGATAGGCGGTTACTTAATTGTATTTTTTTATTTTGTGTATTAAATTCTGATTTTATGGAAGCAATTCTGAAATTATTTTATAAAGTGAGTTGACTTAATTTGGGATTAAGAGTTTGAAAAATATGGTTGGTACGATTTTATCAATGAACTTGATTGGAAGTAAATGATTTTGGTTGATTTTGATCGTAGCGGAAGGGTTTTGGAAAAATGATTTTACAATCGATTGGTTTTGAGGATGTTGAGAACTTGAGTATCGTGTGTATGAATGTTGGACCGGTAGCTTATGGAAATGGCTTGATGATAGGTGTGTATTGCTTTGGACTTGCAATTGGGCCCTTGCTTGTGTTATCTCGTTGTTCTGCATCTTCAGGTAAGTTCCCTAGGGGGCTTACTCAGGTTGGACATTCATGCTTGTTGTTGCATTTTATGTTAGGTGTTGCATATGCATAAAAGCATGCCATGTAGTATCCTGTTTAGGCTGCACTAATTGAATGAGCATCTACTTACTTTATGCGTTTGAAACAGAACGGCCGTTATCTATGATAGTCCTAGAGTCTTTGCTAGGGTCATAGGGTAGCCCAGCCTCATCGGGTACCCTGAGTCAATCGAGTCATGAACTTCCTTATATTATGAGATGCCTGCGGGCTTTATTGTGGAGCGGGTTAGGCATGCGTGCCCCCCGATTATGATGGAATGCATTCACGAGCTGGCCAGTCTCCGCCCTATCGGAAGGGGGTGGAGGTAGGAGAGGGATATGCCATTTGACATTGTCTTGGGCCCTTTACAGTATTTCTGCACATTATTATAACTAGGAGCATGCTAGTGTGTTTGACTTTCGTACTGCATTAGAGCATCTTTATTAGGTATAGCACATACTATGTGGCCTCAGCGAGGACTGCTGGTCCCGCATGAGTGGTTCGATCTGACTCCTTTCCCCTTTCTTTTTTTAAGGTATTTTCTGCAGACTTTGATTGCTCGATGTCTATATGATGGGGTTCCCTTTTTGCGAATCGAAGAACCTGGCTAAATCTCTAACTCATTATAAATGGTAATCATCCACTTATGTTTTGGTTTGACCCGGCTCTGCCGTGGCGCTTTGTATGTTAATTTTGCTTCCGTCTTGCTTCCGTTTGAAATGAATTTCGCGAGTTAGTCCCTAGGACAGGTTAAGGGTACCCAACGACCCTACGATATTTTTAGGGTTCGAAATCCCTCTTTATTACTGACTATAAAAATGAGTTTGAAACCTCGACCCGTACCTGGATTGCAAGATCCGAACAAGGGGTTTCATCCCTTGAAACGTAACCCGGAAATCATAATTCTGGGCCGTTACAACAATCGGCTCATATAGATCTTTCACATACAAAAGATCCTCCATCTTTATCTTCCAATCTGAGTAGTTGCTCGAATTCAACACAATCATTCCCTGAAAACTGTTCTTTTCCTCCATCCTAAACCAAATGCTCTGATACCACTCTGTAGTGCCGGGAAGCAGGGGACGTCAGACACACCCCTTTTAACACACACGAATCTGGATGGACAAGAACTGTAAACCAGAGAGTCAAACTCAAGCAACCCAAACCAACAATCAGACACAAACAGAAGATAAAATAACCAAGCACAAAGAACACCAGATTTACGTGGAAACCCCCAAAACGGGGAAAAAACCACGAGAGCCAAAAACTTCCACTATCAACAATAACAAGTGGGTACAATCTTCCCTAGACAAAGCTAGAGGCATACAATATCATCAAGCATCAACAAGCTTGGCCAAATCTCCAATTTTCATCACCCGATTGGTGGAAATCAACAAAACCCAAGAGAGAACACTAACAAAGGGGATATGAGATTGGAGGCTCAAAACGACAATCCAACCGTACAAAATGAAGCCTATGATGAGGTGAACAACATACCAGAAAATCGTCCCAATCGGAGGTCGTTTGGTCGTCGATCGGGGCACTTCAAAGTTGGCTGAATAGTTGCATACGAAAATTCCCCCAAAGCTCTCTCTTTTCTCCCTTTCTCACTCTTTGTTTTCTCTCTCATACTTTTCCAAATGGAAAGACATCCTCTTTTATAAAGGAATAGGGTAAAACTTTACATGGTAAAAACCATATGGTAAATAGTCAATTGGACTCTTCCCCCATATAGGAGGGAAACACAACACTGATCACTGAGCTACCTTCATTAGTCGAAAACTTGAGGCATTTACGCTACCTGGACTTATCTTACAGGAACATCGCAAAGCTGCCAAACACAATCCGAAAGCTCTATTAGCTGCATACATTGTTGTTGTCGAACAGTGGTCGCCTTTCCAGCTTGCCAGCGGAACTAGGAAGCATGATTTCGTTGCGCCATCTTGATCTCAGCTGCACCGATTCGTTACAAGTGATGCCATATCTGATTGGTAGGTTAAAGAGTCTCCAAACATTGTCGAAGTTCGCCTTGACAAGAGACATGGGGTCGAGAATCTCGGAGCTGAATCAGCTTCAAAGCCTCTAAGGAGCTCTCATGATTTCGGGCCTTGAAAACGTCGGCTCTTTATCATCCGTCAAGGCTGCGAATCTCAGAGGGAAGGTGCTCTTGGAGGAGCTGGCTTACCACTGGCACGACCACTCGATGCAACAGGATCGAGTTCTTGATGAGTTGAGGCCTCATGTGAGGTTGAAAAGACTCACCATACTCGGTTTTTGTGGCACGAAATTTCCGGGTTGGGTTGGGGCTTTCGAGTATCATAACATGACGGTTTTGAATCTCGTTGATTGCTCTTGCTGCGTGTCTCTACTGCCATTAGGCCAACTTCCGTCTCTAAAGCATCTATGCATCGAAGGCTTCCGAAAAGTAGTAGAAGTCGGCCGATCCATTTCCGTCTTTGGAGACGTTGAAGTTCAAGGACATGGGCTCTTGGAGGAAATGGCATTCCTTTCGTGGTGAAGGGCTCGCATTTCGTACGCTCGAGGAGCTTTGCTTGGACTTCTGTCCAGCACTCTCCGGAGAATTGCCAACCAAACTCCCTCTCCTAAGGAAGCTCGACATAAGATACTATCCGAAACTGACCAATTCGCTACGACAACTTGCTTCCATCCGGAGTCTAAACTTGCAGCGATGTAGCCTTCCAGACTTGCACATTGTTAGTGATCTCACACCGCTTTCGTGTTTGAAGATCGACACGCCCAACAAAACTACATGGCCTAATCTCCAAGCATTAAACACCTTGAGCATCACCGAAAACTTGGAGGCGAAATCTTGCAGCTTTGAATCACTTTGCCATGCTCCAACTTGGTTAAGATCACTAATAATGAGTCATAACCGGAATCTTGGTCTCATAGGTACCGAATGCTATACATTGCTTCGGTATCTATGCATCGTTGGGGCAGAATCACTCACTATCTTTCACCTAAACCTCTTCCCAAACCTCATCTATTTAGAGATCGCCTCGTGTCATAGTCTCAAATCCTTTCTAATTCCTCGAGAACATGGTTCGAAAACGCTTCGAAAACTTTCCATTTTCGATTGCCAAAAGCTAATAAATCTTCCTTTCAATGACCTTGCATCTCTCCATGCCATGTCTATTGTTAACTGCCCCGAAATCGACACGTTTTCGACCAACGGTTTACCACCAAACCTCCTCTCACTCAACATATCCAGCTGCAACAAGCTCATATCAAACCGAAAAAACTGGCAGATACACACTCTAAGCCTCCCTTGAGCGACTAGAGATCGGAGGAAGAAAATACATGGAAACACTAGAGTCGATCCCTGACGATCAATGGATGCTTCCTACAAGTCTCATCAGTCTTTCCATCAATGGCTTCAAGAATCTCAAGTGTCTGAACTCCGGAGGTATCCGACGTCTTACCTCTCTACAAGAGCTGAAGATCTCATGGTGTCCGAAACTCGAAGGCCTTCCAGAAGACGCCTTGCCTCCTTCTCTTTGTTATGTGGATGTATCTTGCTCGCCTAAGTTGGAGTTGCGTTGCTTGCCGAACAAAGAGGATTGGCCACAGATTCGCCGTCTTCCTCGTGTTCGTGTTGCTGGACGTGAGTTCTAGTTCACATTGGTTTTCCTCAATTCATTTAGTACAACTCGATTCCCCAGACCCTGCTTTAAGCGGACCAAACCGCGATTGCTGTTGTTGTTGTATAGGTTGTTGCTTTGTTCTTGTTCTTTGTAACATGATGTTCTATGTACGTTATGATTTATTCTTTTTTTTTTCCTCTCTGTTAAGAACTTATTGATGGAGATGTATTATTTTGTTAAGGCCATTTGTATATGAGACCTCAATTTCTTGTTGTTGATTTGAAGGATTATTTAGTTGTTCCAATTTGGGGTTTCAGTGTTGTCATCAAAATGATTTTAGGGGTTAGTAGTTGATGTACGTAAAAGGCTGAATTATGTAAATTCAAGTATACTTATTGGTTTTTGATTTGTAGGATAAAACTAAAATCCAATTAATTAAAGTGTTAGGAATTCCTTTTCTGATCACCAAGTGTTAGGAATTCTTAGTTCCAAGTATCCTTGGAAGAATTTATTAGAATATATAGGTTTATATCCTATGAACCAAAAACAAAGGTTTAAATATAACCTTTAGATCCTATCTTGAAAACTATATATTATTCCATCTGTTTAACAAAACATATCGTTTATTATTCATACATGTTTTTTAGGATGATAATATATAAAACATTCAATTTTTTAAATAAAATTTTAACAATTTTACACTCATTACTAATAAGTATAAAATTGTTTAATTTTTTTAATAAAATAGTTAATATTTTTTATATTTTTTTTATCATTCTAAAAATATATATAAATAGTAAATAACATGTTTTACGAACGGAGAAAGTATTTCACAAGAAGGTAATACAATGTGTCTTTTGCAAAAGGTTCATGTTTAAAGGGACAATCCACAAGTTTGTACTAGCATATCTGTCATACTATGCATAAGTTGAACATAATCTACAGTCTACACAGGCCCCACACATTCAAAATGGCGCTGCTAAAAAAGCAGCAACGAGAACAAGATTGAACCATCTGCACTACGCTAACTGAGCAAAACATCCAAAAAAAAATTGAGAATCAGCACAAGTTTGCAGTTACACACCAATCTGCGCTATCTGAATGAGGGATGTTGCTATTTCCAGGGAAGGATGGAAGACGAGACGTGATAAATGCTTGGCCTTTCCTCTTGAAGCATCTGAAATGCTGGCAACAAAAATAACACAGGTTTTAACTCAAAACATTTGGCAATTCTGGTTAGTCAATTCACAGTACTACGCTGAACGTTGAACTCAATGTATATAACTATCTCTCATGCTCAATCAATCCATCTCAATTATGTCTATCACTCGTGTGGATCAAGAAGTTAATTTTGCCTTTTGTTTTATTCTACATATTCAGTTCCCAATTGGTGACTACATACTTGCAAAATTCACACACAAAATATTCTGTTCTCAGAAACAACCTAAAAAAGATGTTAAGCCTTTCACAAAGTTGATTTCTCAGCAGATTCAATACTAAGGTTCCTTTGGTACATGGAAAAGTTCCATTAAGACATTACGTGCTTGTGTATCATTCAGAACTAAGCCATTTCTAAATTAAAATACTACATAAGGATGTATTGTATGGGAATAAATGTTTCACCAGCCTCATTCTTACAACCTTACCTCTTTGTGAAATAGTAAGATAAAGAAATTCTGGCAAGGGAATTACTATGCTTTTGCGAACTTGAAGGAAATGACTATGGAGAAGATTCAATTGTACCTTTGGCATATATAGTATGGATGTTAACTGGAGAAGCTGTCCTATACACACTTATATCGATCTCTTCACTATGATTGTTCTGGAAAACAATTCAGTAGTGGACAGTCAGAAACCTTTAGCTCTTGAAGAGACGTTAGATGCTGAAATGCTTTTCTGTTCAGGAACTTATGCTTTTGAAGCCCCTGATGGAGATAGAAGTGAGGCTACACGTTCTCCAATTTCTGAATTCACAAGAGAGACCAAGAGAGTACATTGGGAAGCTGCCAATCCTCCTGACCAATGAGAGTACTGCACGAGGGATGCTATTTCCAGGGAAGGATGGAAGACGAAATGTGAAGCATCTGGCATGTTGACAACAAAAATAACTAAGGTTTACTGGTTAGTCGAATCACAGTATATCAGTTAAATGCTCAACTCAGTTACACGATCAGTGGGTTGCATTTCTGATGCTAACAATATGTTAAAAGGGTTCATATTCTCGTGTCATGCATATGAATATTGTTTGTTACAATCACATCTCTCAATTATCTTGCCAAACTTTCTGTTTTCACAAAGTTGCTTTCTCAATGTTCTTGAAGAGGTAAATTACAAAATTCACATGACCATGCCGTACTTGTCGCAAAATAGTAAGTACAGAGTATACCATCACCCCCCTCTATACATGGTATCTATCCCCACTTACTCAGCGTCTCACCAAATCAACAACCCATATTGACAAACTATCGAGTGACCCTCTTGATCCAAGCTCTCTTCGAAGCTATCCTAGTTCTCAACGTTATCTTCTACCAAAAAATCCATATTGTGGTTCCTTTGGTACATGGGAAAGGTCCATTTCTAAGCCAATGTGTCTGCAGCCATTTTTGTTCCTATGGTTTTGTTGAAAAGAAAGATCAAGTATGGCCAACTAATAGATGGAAATGACTATTTGTTTTGTGCAATCGAAGGAAATGACAGTTGAGAAGATTTAGATTGTACCTTAGACTTCTTCACCGTGGTTGTTGATGCGGGGAAGATGGAAGATTTTGGGCCAATCCTCACCGGTCATTTGGCATCGCACCTGAAGTAGTGGACAGGCATATATTTCAAGAGAACAAAGAGACTGGGGGAATCCATCTTCGGGCAAGCATTTGAGCCGTGGGCAGTCAGAAATCTTCAGTTCTTGAAGAGAAGTTAGGTGCTGAAATGCTTTCCCGTTGAGGAACTTGATACTTCTGAGGTCCGTGATGGAGAGAGAAGTGAGGCCTGTAGGCAGCAGAGCTTCGGCGTTAGGAAATGACTCACATGTGGCATCGTATATGCCTTCTCCAATTTCCAACTTCACAAGAGAGGACACCTGGGGAAGATGCCAATCCTCCTGAAGAGGCATTAGATTGTAGCATTCATGAATTATCAGGGTGCGGAGTTCAGTGGGCAAACCGCCAGGTGGAAACGATTCGATTTCTTGACAGCCTCTAATAGAAAAAAACTGTAGAGATGTCATATTGTAGTACATTCCCTCCGGCAGTGACTTAAGTTGATTACATCCGCTGATGGTGAAGGTTGTTAGATTGGGAGCAGGAAGACCTCCTGGAGGAAACTCCGATAAAGAGCGACAATCGCTGATGTGGAGATTACAGAGAGATTCCAAGATATATCCTGCTGGAACCACAAAGGAACTTAGCTTGATGCATACGGAAATGTCCAGGGAGATCAGCTTTGGGAAGTGGTCAAAGCAAAAGGACTGAATTGAGGAGGCCCTACTGAGGGATATATTTTGGAGGGATGCATAGCATTGTTCCTCCAACTCTATATTTTCACATGCATCCATGGTAAGTGATCTCAACCATGGGGGTAACCGAAAGATAGGCTTGAAGATACAATTTGAAATCTCTAGCTCTTGAACTGAAGGACTAATTAGTAGGGGTTCCCCAGTCTCATTTATCACAAACGATGCAACCATACCCCTATTTCTTCGACCAATCTTTAATGCTCTGGGAGATACTAATTTAAGCACAGCACTCAACCTTTTATGCTCTGGTGCAAGTTCTAGAGTTTCCACTGAAGACGGTAATTGGAGTGATTCTCCGACTTCTCCACAATCTAAAATGGCAAGCCTTCTTAAAGAAGGGATATTTAGGGGCAACACGGAACGTAGTTTCTTGCAAGAAAGCAAGCTAAGCTCTTGCAGCTGAGAAAAGGCTGGTCCATCACCTTCAAAAGCAGACCATGAGTGCCAGAAAGGCATGTATTCAAATTTCAGTATCTCCAAAGAAGGAAAAGGAGTAAATGATGAACTGCGGTTGTTTCCATAGAAGTCCTGCCCCACTTCCATTATCATCATGAATCCCTTAATAGAGAGATGCTTGAGAGATGGAAGCTGCCCCAAAGGTGGTAACGAGATACATTTAAAGCAATCCTTGAGATGTAAGACTGCCAAATTACAATATTCAGCAGCTCCAACCCATCCTGGAAATCTATCATCCTAAAACTCTTTTATTGTGAGTCTTTTCAAGTTTATGTGTGGCTTCAACTTCTCAAGAATGCGATACTGATTTCTGGAGGGACCAGACCACTCATAAACTATCTCCACAAGATGCGCTTTCTCGCTCATGTTGGAAGCCCCTGCATCTGAGTCAGTGACAACATTCTCAAGCCTAGATATCAATAGAACACCTCGAACACTCATAAGCTGGTTCAATTCTGCAACACTTTGTCCTCTGTTCTGAATCGATCCCACTACAAACTTTGAGAGTGTCTGGAGATTAGTTAGTCTACCAATATGTGGGGGCATCACCTGTAGCGTCTTTGTATTAGTGATATCTAGATGACGCAGGGAAACCATATTGGCCAACTTAGCAGGCAAACTTTGAAGATTGTAACAATTTGACAGCAACAACGTCTGCAAATTGTACAACATAGAAATAGTTTCTGGCAAACATGTGACTGGTGTAGAAGAGAAATTCAGGTAACGCAAGTGTTTCAAGTTCCCAATTGAGGGAATTATGCAAGTGATTTGATAATGAGGCATAGAGAGAACCCTCAAGGAGGTACATGTTGGTAGTTTGAATGTAGGAGCTCTTGTCCGTAGATAGCAAGGAGAACCACCTGAACCAGATACCAGAGCCAAAAAGGTCCATAATTTGTGATCAAATAAGACTTGCAACCTTTCAGAATCATGATACTTTGTTTGCACAAATGAGAAATGGCGTGCTCTTCCAAGGTCAACCCGATCATTTGAACTCGACAACAGGCCAAACCTCCCAAACACATTGACAGCTAGATCATGGATCAGATCATGCATAACAAAAAAGTGTGTGGAGGAGCCTATTTGTTGAAAGAAGGATCTCGATATAAGCTCATCAAAGTAACTACTTCCTAGCTGCTCCATGGTTGTATGACTTTGTGATGGTGCAATGAAGCCTTCAGCTATCCATAGCAATATCAAATCCTCCTTTTGAAATCTATAGCTCTTGGGAAAAAGAGCGCAGTAGGCAAAACAAAGCTTTATTTGTGGGTGGGGCAGATAGTCGTAGCTCAATCATAAAGATGGTAGTATTCCGTAAATAGCTTCTGGTATTTCCCATATGGGGCTTTTCAGTACAAACACCCATTTCTCAGCATCTTCAGGAATAGAGCGCAAGGCACCCCCAAGCACTACAGCAGCTAGAGGCAAGCCCTGGCATTTCGTGGCTATCTGTCTACCAATAACTTCCAAGTTTTCATGTGACTTTAGTTGATTGTCTAAGGCAACAGATCTGATTACTGACCAACACTCTTCATCAGAAAGCGGATTCAAATTTATCATATGATTTGCATGCATCCACATCGCAATATTTGCATTTTGAGTTGTCACAATTATGGAGGTGCCCTTTCCCGCAGTTTTCACTGGCCGAATCAGTTTGTCCCAAGATTGGAAGTGTTCAATCCAAACATCATCAAAAACTAAAAGAAGTCTCTTTCCTCTTATCATCTTGCATACTTTTTTTTTGAATAAATTCCAGATTGTCAGACCGGAGAATCTCCTCAGATAATAACTTGAAAATGGTTTTGAAAACCAGGGTATTCGTGAAATCCCTTGGCAAATGCAACGAAGCTTTCAGATCAAATATTTCCTCCAGCCTCCCCTCATTATAAAGCAACTGTGCAAGAGCAGTTTTCCCAACTCCTGGCATGCCAACAATTGCAATTATGCGAATATCATAATTGTCAGACTCGATCTTTTTCCTTTTCTGGCTCTGCTCTCCTGTCTGGTCAGCTCTTGTTAGCTGCTCATACTGCAAAAACCGAATTACCTCCTCTATTTCTGAATCTCTTCCAACGTACTGCATTGATTTATCCAACAAACTCGTTGTTGCTGGTTTCTTACCTCTTGAGGAACGTTCACAAGTGAGGCCAACTTGCAAGCCAAGAATACTGATTTGCTGTAAGAAACCATCTAATCTTTGAGACATATCTGAGATGGTAGAATCTACCTTTTCATGATCAGGCTGACCTAGAAAGGTGGAGAAAGAGGATAGTACCCTTTTTATGGAACTACTTTCTGACGTGGCATCGGCTCCTTTAACAGTGGACTGCAAAGCTTGAGTAGCAATAGCATCCAAGAGGGTTTCAACGTCATACATGGCATCCTTCAGCTCATCAAGCCAGAGCTTTACGGGCTCATTGGTGATGGCCTTCTGCTCGGCATCAGAGACCACTGCACTGAGAGCCAGCATCGTCTGCTTCAACTGACCCAACGAATCACGAGTGGTTTTCCTTCCATCCAGGAACTGTTGAACCGGCTCTGACACTATTTTTTCAATCACAAGATTGAACACGGCAGATATGGCAGGTTGAATGAGATAGTTATCAACAAAATCCATGATGAAGAGGTGGCACCACAGATGCAAGGAAACCCAAAGCAATGAATGAAAGGAAAAAGCTTGGTATGGAGACTGGAAGGGTTTTCAGCATCCAATTATTGCTACCCTTGTTTAGGTGCCGTATCAAGACCGTTTGCAAAGGGAGGAAAAGTCCATCACAGACTCAAAGTCTACTCACTAGTACAAATGGATGGTGCAAGGTTGGTTGGGGACACTAACTCTCCTTTCTTACATTGCTGTCAAACTTTAGGGTGGATTATTTTTTATTGGTGAAGACAAAGCTTAAATTCTACACACTAGGGCTTGTTTGGCACAAGCTTTTTGGAGTGTTTTATATAGCGGTTTACAATTCTAAGGAAAAAAATGTTCAACATTTCACCTAAATTTAATCAACTTTATATTTCCATAAAAAAAAAATTCATCTTGAATACTAGTATAATCTTAAGTTAGATTATATAGTAAACATGCCAGACAAACCCTAAATAGCTACTGATTTGATTTGGCATCTCTCCTGCATCCCCAAAATCAGGAGCAAAACGAAAGGGAAAATTGATTCATTTGATGTTCAATAGAGAGACTGAGAGAGTACCTTCGGGCGTCTTAACCATAGCAGTGGGAAATGGCGGACAACACCGAAGCAGTCCAGAAACGGCCGCAAAGATTGAACACAACTTTTCCCCTCAACCATATCTGATTTTAACACAATTGAAGAACGGTCAGCATTTAATCAGATAAACTCTGAACTGCAACATCTTACCTCAGAATGCGGAGGTTAAACTGAGGCTTGATCGAGGATGTGAACTGTACGGTCCGCGGAAAACGCTTTCGCCCAGAAATCGGTGGCAGTGCCGATTCTCCATGCCGCCAATGAGGTGAAGGTGGGAGAGAAGTTTAGAAACCTTGCAGCAATGACATATGCGGCCGCCATGGATTTTGCTTTCAGAGGTCGCCGGAGAAAGAGGGAAGTGGTGATCAAAATTTCTTCCGCTGCGCTGATTGAAATCAGATGATATGGGCCCGGTTCACTCTGAAGCAACGGGTCTGATTGAACCGGGTCAAATCCTGATTCGGTGGTTCAGTAAACCGGACCCAATTTTGAAGGAACCGGGTTAAAGTCTTTCTCATGCTACGTGATATCTCAGCCTCCTCTGTTCGCTCTCTCTGGCAGACAGCACTCTTTGCTCTCTCTGCAACAGGTACGCTCTCCTTCGTCTCGTCTCTTTTCTTTCTCTTCTCTCCTCTGCTCTGCTCTTGCTTTGCTTCGCTTGTTGGAATCTATGGCTAATCCCGATTTGGAAATCTAGGAGTCGGGATCTAGGGTTTGTTGCTGTTTGCTGCGATTTTGTGGTGGGATCTGCATCTTATATTGTTGTTTGTTGCGTGATGTTTGCTGAAATTTCAGCATCTATTTGCTGCGCCATCCCCTCTCAGCATTTGCGTCATCTCATTCTATTAGGATCATTCAGAGTAAACCTAATGGAGAAGCCATTGCATCATCGCTCACTTCTACATTTTTTGATGGAGATTTGGTGGCACTTTGCTTCTTCTATGTTATGTACGTGTTCTGGTAAAGCTTGTTTGATTAAGTGAAGCTTATTTGACTTTGAATTTGGATGTTTCTTCTTGATCAAGTGGTTGATATGCATTTTGGTAACAAAATCGGGACCAGGTGTAGAGACTTGTCGAGGTCTTAGTTCAATCACTGCTCAGATCTCAACACGTCGAGTTTCGTTTGGTAGCTGATTCAAGCTGAGAAGCCTGATTTTCTGGCTTTTACTGGTAGGTAAAGGAATCAACATCTCAGCTAGCTCTTGCTTGTGCTTTTTCTGGCTACTTCTTGCTTATATTTCTGTATTTATTGCACTTAATACTTTTCCTTAATATCTGGCTGGAATTGGAATTTCCTTTTTTTGCTCGAGTGTTGCTTATGTATTTTTGTAATATTTTTTAATACTTGAAATCAATGTTATAAAATGGCACTGAGTGTTTGATTCATGAGTTGAGTTTCCGCATGTTAAAAGATATATTGGTTGAGATTATGAAAAAGAATTCTCTGTGTGTAATTACTATTGTATAGTATAATCAACTGGAATTTGGGTTTTTTTTATATCAAATTTGTCTCCTAACAATTTCCGCTGTTAAGCCATTTTTATGAATATGCAGTCCAATCTGATTTCAAAAATAAACAATGGACCCAGCAAGTGAAGAGGTCCTTGGATTGTTTCATCATGACTGTAATTTAGGATAAATAAATTGATACCATGCTAACATGGTTTCTTTCAAAAGAAAAAACTCCTCACTGTTTTGCAAAACTGTTCTTTTGTTTTTTTGCAAGGTAAGGAATATGCTCCAAACCCGCTCTTTAGTATCCTCCAAAATGATGTCAGCTCCTTTCTCTTCATTAAGCTAAATTTCACATTTCCTTTTCCGTGCTTTCCCCAGTGTCCTGAGAAATTCTCAACGTTTTAATCTCATAATAATCTTTTGATATTGTGCTTGATTTTCGTTGCAGATTCCCTGTAGTATCGCGTGGAGTGAAAAAAGTGTCAAACTGCAATATGCAGCCTTTGAAGTCTTGCTCAGTTAAGATGGAGAATAATGAAAAGGAAAAAGAAAAACGTGGTGCTCTGGTTGTCTTGGAAGGGTTAGATCGGAGTGGGAAGAGTTCCCAAGCAAGCAAGCTGGTTGCTCATTTGGAAGGGCTTGGAGTTTCTTCTGAGCTATGGAGGTTTCCAGACAGGAGTAACACTGTTGGCTTAATGATTTCTTCATACCTTTCAAACAACTCACAATTTGATGATCACACCATTCACACCATTCACCTAGTGTGTCTGTGTTGAGTGTGTTCCATTGATAAGTCTGCAAATGCTATTATGGAATCTTGCCATTTGAAACAATTCTAGCTGTAAACTAGTATCTTATGTGGATTATGCTCAAGTGCCCTAGCAGACAGCTTCGAGTCTTTAATAGGCAGATATTGAGCTGGTGCTTTCTGCTAGGAATTGATATCAAGCAATTTTCTGCTTCCCAGAGATGATAGATCTGGAAATATCTAGATTATAAGATTGACGGTTTACTTGAAAGTTTTTCCTACAATTGTTTGTCCACAATTTGGTTCTTGTCTGTAAAAACATTACACATTGTATTGATCATTTTCTCTTTTATTTTTTTTTTCCTTTATCTGAACTTCTTTAGGAGCTTTAGTATGAGGATATGGTTAGACTTTATTATTTGTGAAAGAATCCCTTGTACATTCAATATTACAGTTCACAGTTGTTCATGTCCGGCAGTTTAAGATTTACTATTTTTTTTTTTTTTGCCTTATGCAGATCATTAATGGAAGAGAAGCTGAAAGGTGGAACAACTCTAATAGTAGATCGTTATTCTTATTCGGGGGTGGCCTTTTCAGCTGCTAAAAGACTTAATCTTGACTGGTGTAAGGTAATACTTTTCTCCGCTCTGCTAAGTTTATGCTGTTAGAAGCATCATTTTGAGGTAAAACTCGACCGGTGTAATGTAAAGTTTATATTGATGAAAGGTGGTTCTATTGTTGATAGTAAAATCTTATCATGTGAGTATTGATTTACGTCCGTTTCAGTAGGCATTGTTTTCATTGCCTCTTTCCTTTTGGATCCTGCATGCAAAAGTACGTTTAACT
The DNA here is from genome assembly GCA_037127255.1 of Persicaria tinctoria. Lineage (NCBI taxonomy): Eukaryota > Viridiplantae > Streptophyta > Magnoliopsida > Caryophyllales > Polygonaceae > Persicaria > Persicaria tinctoria. Next base: position 22,123,931 of record JBANSL010000010.1, read on the forward strand.
TTACGAAAGAAAACAAGCTTATCCTGGAAAGCTGAGCTTTACAATTGAAGTAATTTGGATTTGTTGACAATTAGCAAGATAAAATTATAAACAGTTTGATCTTTCTTCCAGGCACCGGAAATAGGACTTCTTGCTCCAGATCTGGTTTTATACCTTGACATACCACCAGAGGTTTGTCCTGACCCCTGAATGATTTCATTCATATTCCTCTTTTAAGGCAGGAGTAAACAGACAGTTTAGAAAATCAACCTTGACCTAAAAGAAGCATATTGTCCTAGGTTAAAGACAAAATCTTTATTTTTACTGAAGTATGTTAATCTTTCTAGTTATAAATGTAGTGAAAGGTGTGGGGTTATGTGGTTATTGAAAACAATGTTTACTAAAACATTAGAATTACCCTCGTACAACTAGTTATATTTCATTAAACAACATGGATCCGAAGTCTCATTGCATAAACTGTAACATCATACGTTTACTATCCCTGAGAAACCACATAACAAATTGTTTATTCTGGAGCGCAGAAAGCTGCAGAAAGAGGCGGCTATGGAGGTGAGCGATATGAACACCTTGACTTTCAAAGGAAAGTTGCAGAAAAATATAAGCTCCTCCACGATGATGCCTCATGGAAGGTCCGTGCTTTCATCTCTTTCTTTTAACTGTTCTGTCTGTTGCTTGTTTCGTGCGTTCATCTCTTTCTTTAATTGTTATGTCTGTTGCTGCTTTGTATTTAGCTGCTTTGTATTTAGCTAAATCTCTTTCTTCACATTTACATTCCAATGTCTCAAAATCCACTTTTTTTTTAACCTCTGGCAACTCATGTATTCTATAACTCTTCAACCAGATCATTGACGCTAGCTTGTCAGCGGATGAAGTCCATGATCAGATAAAAAATCTCGTAGTGAACTGTGTCACGGAATGTCAAAAGGGGAAATCGCTCTCCCAGCTCTGGTCACATTAGCCCAACTCCTTCAAGATTCAGCTTCAACTCATTGTAAAGCGTGAGAGCGTGAGCTTTATAGTGTTTGACTTGGCTTCAGATCTTCATTTCGTCAATTTGGATCATCATACTCGCTTGTATAGTCTAGTTGATGCCTTACTCTGATGCTTAGCTTGTCTCGGGTGTGTTTGAATTTAATTATTCGTGCTTGTAGTTGTCTCTTATTCACCTTCATTGACAGACAACTCAAATTCTCATTCCAATGAAATGAGTTGCAATCTGACTAACAAAAACACTTGCAAGTTACAAGTGGAAACAAAAATCTCCCTGACAGTGACCAAGTATCCAGTTTACACTTGACATCATCTGACTATACAAAGATTATGTAGATTTCGTTCCTTCTCAAACTTCTTCTGCAACTTGAACTTGGAGACCTCATTGGCAATGGGTCAGACCCGTCGGGTCAAAGATTGCGATAAACTCTGAACTGGAACAGTTAAAGAACGGTCAGCACAACTTTTCACCTCAACCATATCTGATTTTAACACAATTAAAGAAAGGTCAGCATGTTTACCAAAAAAAAAAAAAAAAGGTCAGCATTTATAATCAGATAAACTCTGAACTGCAACATCTCACCTCTGAATTCGGAGGTTAAACTGAGGCTTTTGATCGAGGATGTGAATTGTACGGTGCGTGGAAAACGCTTTTGCCCGGAAATCGGTGGCAGTGCCGATTCTCGAAGCCGCCAATGAGGTGAAGGTGGAAGAGTAGTTTAGAAACCTTGCAGCAATGGCATATGCGGCCGCCATGGATTTTGCTTTCAGAGGACGCCGGAGAAAAGAGAGAAGTGGTGATCAACTCAGATGATATTGTTTTGGAACGGGAGAGCTTGGACCAATGGACCCGGTTCATTCTGAACCGACTGATCTGATAGAACCGGGTCCAATTCTTATTCGGTGGTTCAGTAAACCGGACCCAATTTTGAAGGAACCGGGTTTATGTTTTTCTCCAATTTATAGAACCCTATCCCTCAGTATCTGCTCGACTTCTTTTCCCTTCTGACGCAGCCAGGCGAACGCGAATCCAGTCCCTCTTCTCCTCGTCCGGCTATCCACCGGCCGCCGCCCGCCTCCCGCCGCCCGCCTTCGACTGTTCGACATCGACGCCGCCCACCTTCGACTGTTCGACATCGCCGCCCACCTTCTTCAATAAAAGATTCAGGATTGATTAAGAGTTTCGATTCAAAGGTACGTTTCCACCTTCCTATGTTAAAGTTTGCATCATGAATTAGATTTTCAATTCAAAAAATACTTGAAAGTTAAGAAGGTTAGCTTTTCAAACTGAAGTGCAATTTCTTAATAGGGATAGTTAGGGTTTGTGAAATTTGAGAATCAATTCCGTGAACCTCAATAGAAGTGAAATTTCTGAATAGGGATAGCTATAGGATAAAAATGGAGAAATTTGTTGCTCGAACTAAGAATCCATTAATTCCAATTTCAAGTTTTGGGTATTCCAGTTGCTCAATCTCCGAATGTTAGAATTGATGTGGTTGAAGATGAAATTGTTAGAGACGATGTTAGGGTAGAATTTGCGTAACAGGATGGGAGATGAGGATCTTAATGATTCTCTAGTTTGCTAGATCGAGAGTGATATTTTCAAGACCATTGAGAACGAAGTTATTCTCAAAACATTTTCAAAAAATGAAAACTCGGGGACAGAGTGCTGCTAATTAGGGCTTGAGGGAAAGCTAGGAGGAGGGTTCAAGATTACTTAGCTAATTTTTCCGTTGATGTACATAGTTGGGGACAAAGAGCCTACAACTCAACCCCTCAATAAAGGAAATTGTGGTGCGCAACATCGACCTCATTAATTCGATGTACAATACTATAATGGCATCACATTTGTCCTATAATATTAGCTCATTTTTGTTATAATAATAACCCTAAGTAAATAAAATTTGATGTAAAGTTAGGTAATACTTAATTGTCAGACTACATCAACTTGCAAAAACATCAAAATAAAGGGGAACAGTTGAGACATTCATACTTAATATCCAAAATAGCAAGACCTTTTATACTCATCCTCTCTCTATACGTATCCTTATGTCCAATCTTTTCTACCAATTGTCACCAATCCAAAATAGCAAGTTATTCTTTCCAAGATTTTGTTATTTTTAGAAAAGTGTCAGCCTTATTAGAAGGGGAGGGGGTGCCGATAAGGTATAACTCTCACAAAAGCTACAACTATCAACCTCCGTTCGATCATAAGGAGGCAGGGCGAAGTCGCCCGAAACCACTCGGATAGGTGTTTTGAACTCTTTGGGTACGCGAGATGACTCGACCCTTCCCAAGTCATTTATAGACTCCGAAGTATGACAATACTCAGGGTTGTCCCTTTTTAAAGGGTGCTTAATAGTCCCTGCCTATGTAGCACGGAAACGCCTATGTGGGGCACAGTGTCGTGTCGGAAACACGGACACGACACGAAACACCTCGGAAACGCCTGGACACGGTCAAGACGCGGTCAAGAAACGGTCAAGAAACGATCAAACTTCGGACACGTATGGAAACGCGATGGAAACGTCTTGGACACGGTTCACAAATAATGGACACGGTTTAGAATTAAAAAAAACCCGATTCATAATTAAAAGAAAAAAGCAAACCCGGCTATCAACCTTTGCTCTTTTCTTCTTGAGCGTCGACCTATCTCACTATACTTTGATTTATTTTTACACTTAGCAATTCTCATTTGTATATATTTTAATTTTAAATGTTATATAATTATTTATTTATATCTCATTGGTCTTAACATTTAGATAACTCTTATTAGTATAAATGTATACATCTTTGCAAGACCTTTAAAATGATATATATATCATATATATATCTTTGCCGTGTCCGTGTCCTATGTTTTTTGAAATTGTCGTTTCCCCGTGTCTTCCCGTGTCCGTGTCCTGTGTCCGTTTCCGTTTCCGTGCTACATAGGTCCCTGCCATCTTCCGCCTCTTTGCGTCGGGACCATCCCCAAGGTTCGCCCTTTTTCTCTTTTCCTCACGAAGTTTGTTACTTGGTAGAAGAGGAGCGGGACTCGGCGCGGATTCCAAACTGACATCTGCACGGGAACTGGTTCGCGAGGAACTAATTTCTTCATGTTCATAGCGTATCGCTAATTTCCTGTGACATCTTAATTCTAAAGGCAAAGGAAAAATCCCCTGAAAAAGACACAAGAAAAAGGAAAAATTAACAGGGGAAACCACCTTTTCAACATCGTGAGTAAATAAATTTTGCGACAAAAAGCCCTCTTAAAGGCTTATGTTGGCGTCTCACGCGCCCCCCGATGGGACGTTGAAAAGACATCCCCCCCTCCCCCCACGGAACGACGGCTAAAAGGCGCCTTTCCATCTTCTTCATAAAGATTTCTCGATTATCGAGAAATCACCCCTGAAAAGGACAGAAGAAAGAGGAAACAAAAGGTTTCCTCCACCCCTTATCGTCGGAGATATTCCACGAAATCTGAAAAGACCGTCGGAGGATGTCCGAAAAACTCAAAATACAACACTACCCCCTCTCAACACCACCCCACCACTACTAACTACCTATCTGCTACCCCCCAAGATCAGTTACGACTAAAAGAGACAAAGGGGAAAGTCAGGGATAAGACACGCCAGGGTGTACCCCGATCGCCACCCCATAACCGCCGCTGATTTCAGTTTTCCCGGCTAACCCTAAAAATCTAAAGCGACGAACACAGACCTATAAATTAAAAAGCCCGAAAGATCGGAAACAACTCATTTGAGAATTGCGAGAAGAAGGCGCCGAAAAGCTTAGGAAACTAGGAACGAACCGCCACCTAACTCCGATCTCAGTTCTTCAAAAAAACACAGAAAACCCTTGGAATTCTCTCCCTATTCCCTCCTCTTTGTAAATTCAGAAATGTGAAATGAGGGGGAGCAAGGGTAAAAACCCCATTTATCGGTCCCTGTGGGGCCAATCTCCCCAATGGGCCAAAGAACACATGGGCCGAAGAACACGATAGGCCCACCCAGATAAGCTAAAAAAGCTTTGACAGAAAGCATCGTATTTATCGAAACCTAATTGCGAATAATGTATCACTCGCGATCCGGTTACGAGCAGATATGACGATGCCATAGAAAATAGGCTATATAATAAACACATAGTATTACGTCATAAATGGGTCGCCCAACGCAAAAGGACGGACGAACCCACCATTAGTACATCGCGAGCAAAGTATTCAACCAAGCCCGAGGAACTGGGCATAGCGCTCCCAAGAATCATTAAGCACTTATTTCCCTCGCAACTCGAACCCATTATAAGGATCAAAGTAAACTCTCCAAATGTCTTGTGAACCCCTAAAGCCTTAGCAAGCAGCTCGTTGGCTCAAGCACCTCGCCTCTAAATGGCTCCACGTGTATTGTCTATACCCCTAAGCATGTGGCATACGCTACACGTGTCCTACATAGAACCATGAGGTTGCCATCCAGTTGCACACTTGTTTTCCCTATAAATACCCCCCTCCGATCTCAGAGTAAAGGATCCGATCCCGAAGATAGAAAAGCATAAGAGCTCTGATTATCCACCGGACTTAAAACCCCCAAGTTGAGTTCTAAAGATCATCGATCAGAGAAGATCGTTTCTTGGGATAACAAACCCGCCAAGCTTCCTCTATAGACGACACTTGAATAATAAACATAATCCATCGCGAATCAAACTCATAACCCTTACCATCTGGACCAATAAGTGTGCAATCTGATCATCATCCCATCAGGCTGAGGCTTGCAGGTATTTTCAAACATTATGTCGTCACAAGTGAGGTAATAAGTATAGGCGAAATCCCATGAACGCGTCAACCATACCCATAAAAGCATGGCTATTGTGTGGCAAAATTTGTAGCTAATATGTGTCTAGTTCATATCTAAATCGATTGACACATATATTGTTAATTGTGTGACTAAATCTGAAACTCAAACTATTTTTAGTTCATGGCTAAATATGTAACAAAAGTTGCTATATTTTTTGATTAAATTTGTACACAAATGGTGGTTAAATAGTAGGCAATTCGTACCTAAAAGACGTGGTTAATATATGGCAAAATATATAAGTGCCTAAATCATGGGAAAATCTATGGCTATTAGCATATCAATGTCTTCACTGCCCACAGGAGTTAGAGTCATGTTGTACCGTCGACCTCCGGTGCTCCTCTTTGGTGATGCTTGACTTCGTTCTTCGTCGACATCCTCAACGTTACAGTTTTAGTTCTTTTTAGTTTCATTCACTACAGAGTGCATGTTACGAGTTGATTGTGCCTTTTTTATTTCTTTTCGGTACTTTATTATATGTTCGACGGTTCAAAAATTGGTTAAATTTTTTTTTTATTTAATTAAAAAAAATGGTTAAAAAAACAATAAATTGGGCAGAGGATAAACTAAATTGCGTGGGGTGAGAAGTACTATTGCACATGCTACTAAAGGTGGTATCTTTCTTGATTTCTATTGCTTTATGGATACGATTGACCTACTTCACTGGGCAGCTTGTAGGTGTTGATCTTTTTGCCTTTTAGGGTTTGGAATCGGATCAATCTCGGAAAAATGGAGGCCAATTGGGGCAACCCAGGAGAGATTGCAAGGTTTGGATTTCTCCCTTTCTAGTTCTTGCTCTTTGCTTTTTCGATTGCTCACGGGTTTTCATCGTATCTTGTTGATTTCATGGCTTAAATTAGCCCCTTTCTTAGTTTTATACTTGTTCAAGTAGGTGATCAGTATCATGTGTATTGAGATTCTTTATATATGAATTAGCGAACTTCGAATTAGCGAACTTCCTGATTGAAATCAGGTTTTTTAAAACCCTATTGCACAGTGGTGGATGATCATGAGGGATCAAAATTAAGCAATTTGTGCTTGTTGTTGTGTATTGCTTAAGATTGCAGCACAATATTTCATAACCTATTGAAAAGAGAATGAGATTGTTGACTTGTTAATTTGCAAAATGCCAGAAAATGGATGTCTTAATATGTTTGGCTTTCTGATATTGTTTTTCATCCTGGGAAAACGGTTGCTAAATTGGGATTCCTTAAATAGAGCTTACTTAAGATGAATTATCTCCTTGTTATATACGTTTCAGTGCCCATGTCAATGGTGACACCGAAGTTTCCAATCATGGCAAGAAAAGGAAGTTTCTGTCTGAAAAGAATAAGCAGTTAAGCTTCCCTGCTTCCAAATACATATGCTGCGAAACGCTTGTTGAACATGATCCCCATGATCCCTTTTCTAAGGAATCCCTGCAAGCTAAGGTCTTTTATACTTTTGTCCGAAAAGAAAAAACGTCTGTGGAGGAAGTGGATGAGGATTTAGGAGCCGATTCTGCACAGGATAGCAATATGACGGCTGAAGACTCTTTCTCTGGATGCTCTAGCATTAAGCCTGATGGGTATGCTAACGCAAATTCATGCGGTGGACCATTTTCATCATATTCGTATTCTGGAGTAGTAATACCCAGGAGTGCCGACTCTTACTTCCGTAGTACTACAACGGGTAGTATAGCCACAAGCGTTGAGAGAGAAAATGGTGAATTTGATGGTAACGAGAATTGTGATGATCTGCTTGATGAATTCGGGCACTGTTTAGGGTACCTTGTCTCAGGCCTCACGGGATGTGACAGTGACAGCAAGCAACAAATGGATGAAGAGCTCGACGGATTCTTATGCATGAATGCGATACTTCCAAAGTCACACCCTCTTTTATCTGAAGAATTGATTGATGTGCAAGGTATTCTTGATTCTGAAAAGAAAACATTAGAACCTTGACTCTGTAAATTATGGCTGATACTTGTGAAGTGCAATTGATTAATTTGATTCTTCCAAATGCAGCGTTTCAACTAAATGAACGTCGACCAACCATTGACCAAGAGTTTGAGGATTACTTTTCAACGCTGATGTTGTGAGAGGTGCGATTAGATACAAATGAGACACAATTGGTGTCCATTGGCCCCTATGTATGAAACATATGCTTTATAACTTGTAAGTGTATGTATGAAATCCTTTGACGGATTTATTAACACAATCTTGTTTATAGTTTCATTGCTCTATATATATCAGCGACAATACTCCATATTGTTTCTTGTCATTCATTCTCATGCATCTGATGTCCCATTTGTTGAGCTATATTGTTTTTTTACCACCTTTAATAATGTAGCTACTTTTGATTGAATCTTTAAATTGTTTCTTGTCATTCATTCTCATGCATCTGATGTCCCATTGGCCCCTATGTCTCATGCATCTGATCATTGTTGTAGGAAAGGAGGGAAATGGCGTGGAAGGAATTCAATCTGTGCATATATAGTAGCATTCTTTTATTACTTCCGCTGGAAAAAAAAACAGATGCATTCATTCGGGAATATCTGCAGAGATGCCGAACTGACACTCAGCTTCATCCATTATAAGTGTGTAAGCCACAGTTTCAGATGGATGAGACCACTGAAATGCAACTACATTATATGGATTGTGAAAGATTCAACCTCCCCGACATTGAAATGGTAATATCTGCTTTGATGATTGTTGTAGTAGCCTCTTTCCTCATCAATTGAATGTGCAAAACATCATCTTGATCATACATGCACTTGCAGGTGGAGTTGGGTTGATTGTGAGACAGTTATACATTCCAGAAGACCTATGACGCTTTGCAGAATGGTACTGTATTGTTTATAGAAGCGCATTCATCATTAATCATGAAATTTTTTATTTGAAAAGAATTCAGCTTCAATAATACTGAGGGATTCATTGTTTATAGAAGCACGTTCATTATTCTAAATGGGTTTCAAATTTCAGTGGGGTCTCATCCATCTGAAACTGTGGCTTACACACTTATAATGGATAAAGCTGAGTGTCAGTTCGGCATCTCTGCAGATATTCCAAAATGAATGCATCTGTTTTTTTTCCAGCGGAAGTAATAAAAGAATGCTACTATATATGCACAGATTGAATTCTTTCCACGTCGTTTCCCTCCTTTCCTACAACAATGATCAGCAGAAAGTGTTTAAAATCCTAATTTAAAGAAACACATATCCTACACTTCATGAAAAGTTAACTGATGGTTAATCTCGGAATCTATGGATCGCTAAAATGAATGATGGTAGAATAAACAACTTAAAGATTCAATCAAAAGTAGCTACATTATTAAAGGTGGTAAAAAAAACAATATAGCTCAACAAATGGGACATCAGATGCATGAGAATGAATGACAAGAAACAATATGGAGTATTGTCGCTGATATATATAGAGCAATGAAACTGTAAACAAGATTATGTTAATAAATCCGTCAAAGGATTTCATACTTACAAGTTATAAAGCATATGTTTCATACATAGGAGCCAATGGACACCAATTGTGTCTCATTTGTATCTAATCGCACCTCTCACAACATCAGCGTTGAAAAGTAATCCTCAAACTCTTGGTCAATGGTTGGTCGACGTTCATTTAGTTGAGACGCTGCATTTGGAAGAATCAAATTAATCAATTGCACTTCACAAGTATCAGCCATAATTTACAGAGTTAAGGTTCTAATGTTTTCTTTTCAGAATCAAGAATACCTTGCACATCAATCAATTCTTCAGATAAAAGAGGGTGTGACTTTGGAAGTATCGCATTCATGCATAAGAATCCGTCGAGCTCTTCATCCATTTGTTGCTTGCTGTCACTGTCACATCCCGTGAGGCCTGAGACAAGGTACCCTAAACAGTGCCCGAATTCATCAAGCAGATCATCACAATTCTCGTTACCATCAAATTCACCATTTTCTCTCTCAACGCTTGTGGCTATACTACCCGTTGTAGTACTACCGAAGTAAGAGTCGGCACTCCTGGGTATTACTACTCCAGAATACGAATATGATGAAAATGGTCCACCGCATGAATTTGCGTTAGCATACCCATCAGGCTTAATGCTAGAGCATCCAGAGAAAGAGTCTTCAGCCGTCATATTGCTATCCTGTGCAGAATCGGCTCCTAAATCCTCATCCACTTCCTCCACAAACGTTTTTTCTTTTCGGACAAAAGTATAAAAGACCTTAGCTTGCAGGGATTCCTTAGAAAAGGGATCATGGGGATCATGTTCAACAAGCGTTTCGCAACATATGTATTTGGAAGCAGGGAAGCTTAACTGCTTATTCTTTTCAGACAGAAACTTCCTTTTCTTGCCATGATTGGAAACTTCGGTGTCACCATTGACATTGGCACTGAAACGTATATAACAAGGGGATAATTCATCTTAAGTAAGCTCTATTTAAGGAATCCCAATTTAGCAACCGTTTTCCCATGATGAAAAACAATATCAGAAAGCCAAACATATTAAGACATCCATTTTCTGGCATTTTGAAAATTAACAAGTCAACAATCTCATTCTCTTTTCAATAGGCACTAGTACAAAAAGGGGGACCAGAGCACGCTTTTTTAATGCATGGGAGCACACTTCTCGTACTGTGCTTATAGTGAGTGCGCTCCCAAACAAGCACACTTACTATTTAACCATGATCCCATATTTTAAGCACGCTTTTGTGTTGACGCGTTCTTAAAATTGGCATACGACCAATTATAAGAAATTAAGAACGCTTCAATTGAAGTGTGCTAAAAAAAAGTTTTAGCACACTTTTTTTTTCAAACCGTGCTTAATAATAAGAACGCTTTAAATGAAAAGTGTGCTCTTTCATATTTCGGTAAGCACGCTTTAAATAAAAAGGTGTGCTCTTTCATATTTCTCTCAAGACCTCTTGCGCACTCGAACCAAGAGTTGAACCCAAGACCTCTTGCACCCTCATACTGAATTCGTCCACTTTACACTTCTGCCACCCAAGCTACGGAATTTTGTTGTAACTTTGTGCATTTACTTATTATAATTACTAAAAAAAACTCTAAATATATATAAAAAAAATAATTTCGAGAACGGTTTATAAAAATAAATGAGGACACTTTAAAAGAAAAATGTGTTCCCTCTAGTTAAATTTGGTTTTGGGAAGACACTTTTCTTATAAAACCGTGTTCGTTTTAATTTTTTTAAGCACACTTTACATGAAAACCGAGCTAAGTATTTCTTTAGAAACAAACGAGAACGGTTCTATAGAAAAGCGTGTTGATTTTAGTTAAAGTTGGCTTTGGGAACACACTTGTAAAATGAAACCGTGCTCGTTTTAATTTATTTTTAAGGATGCTTAATACGAAAACCGAGCTTAATAGTTTTCAGAAATAAATGAGCATGGTTTTATAGAAAAGCGTGTTCGTTTTAGTTAAATTTGATTGTGGGAACACACTTTGAGAATTAAACCGTGTTCGTTGTAATTTTTTTAAGCACGCTTTACACGAAAACCGGGTTAAATATTTTTTTACAAATAAACGAGAACAGTTTTATAGCAAAGCGTGTTTGTTTTAGTCAAATCTGGTTTTGGGAACACACTTTGAAAATAAAACCGTGTTCGTTTTAAGTTTTTTAAGCACGCTTTACACGAAAACCGGTCTAAATATTTTTTTAGAAGTAAACGAGAACGGTTTTATGGAAAAGCGTGTTGCTTTTAGTTGAATTTGGGGTTGGGAAGACACTTTTAATATAAAACCGTGATTAAAATAAAAAATTAAGCACGCTTGTCAAAAACCGTACCCAACTTACTGTGCTCCACCCCCTATATTTGTACTAGTGAGGTTATGAAATACTGTGCTGCAATCTTAAGCAATACACAACAGCAAGCACAAATTGCTTAATTTTGATCCCTCATGATCATCCACCACTGCGCAATAGGGTTTTAAAATCAGGAAGTTCGCTAATTCCATATATAAAGAATCTCAATACACATGATACTGATCACCTACTTGAACAAGTATAAAACTAAGAAATGGGCTAATAAGAAAGGGGCTAATTTAAGCCATGAAATCAACAATATACGATGAAAACCTGTGAGCAATCGAAAAAGCAAAGAGCGAGAACTGGAAAGGGAGAAATGGATAGAAATTGAAGAAGACCCAGAAATCCAAACCTTGCAATCTCTCCTGGGTTTCCCCAATTGGCCTCCATTTTTCCGGGATTGATCCGATTCCAAACCCTAAAAGGCAAAAAGATCAACGCCTACAAGCTGCCCAGTGAAGTAGGTCAATCGTATCCATAAAGCAACAGAAATCAAGATAGATACCGTCTTTAGTAGCATGTGCAATGGTACTTCTTACCCCCACGCAATTTAGTTTATCCTCTTCAATTTATTGTTTTTTAACCATTTTTTTTAATTAAATAAAAAAAAATAACCAATTTTTGAACCGTCGAACATATAATAAAGTACCGAAAAGAAATAAAAAAGGCACAATCAACACGTAACATGCACTATGTAGTGAATGAAACTAAAAAGAACTAAAACTGTAACGTTGAGGATGATGACGAATAATGAAGTCAAGCATCACCAAAGAGGAGCACCGGAGGTCGACGGTACAACATTACTCTAACTCCTGTGGGCAGTGAAGACAAAACTCTAAGGACCATTCTCCCAGATACGGAGTTGCTTTTTGCACACTACCACGACCCCAATTTGTCCCGACTCCGGACGCAACAAACCCAACCAAGTTGTAGAACTCTCGGAAACACCAAACCAGAGCCACACGCTACCCGAGAAAAAACACCAGAAAACCGGTCAATCAAGACACATATTTCAACACTCGACAAACGGAGGGTCTCAAACATTACAAGCATGGGTAAATTTAAAAAATATATAGATATATACATTTTTTTTTTGTTATTGGGTTGATTTGGGCCCAAGACAAAAACTTGGGCCCAAAAGCACACTTCGGGTCTCCTAGGGTCTAAGGAGAGCCCGAGGCTTTGGCACTAGGAGACACCAGACAACAAAAACTTCGTCTATGGGCCTATGGTGGCCGAAGCTGAGTACGAGCGGACCCTGACGTCGGAAGTCGTCGATGGCTATGAGCACAACACCACCAAGGGTGAGAGGACTGAGGAGGCAATAGGTGCCAGGAGGCGAGGAAGGCATGAGAAGTTAGAATGGATCCCCAAACCTCCTCCGGGAGAGAAAAACCCTAGAGAAGGCTGAAGCCGCCACAGATGCGAGGGATATGGCGATGGTGGCGCTGGAGGAGCGAGGACAGATCCAAGACACCGACGTTGATGGCGATGGTGGCGTCGGAGTTGGCGAAATCCCCCAATGAAAGGGGGAAATAAGGAATCCATGTATAGACCCCATAGGTGCATTAGGGCTCCTGAATGAGATTTAGGGCTCCCGGAGGAGGGTTTTTAAAGAGAGTTTTACCGGTCGATTTTGTTTGCCTTGCCCAACAAGGATTTGGGTTTTTATTTATTTATTTTTTATTCATTTGTTCTCCTGCGTTCAAAGGACACAAGGGCTAGAGCCGGAACCAAGGCTAAGACGGAAGAAGATTACTCCTCAACCATCAGTGAAGGAACCACCGACGCTGGAACACGAGCAAGATCCAGCAACAAGCGTATGGAGACAGAAGACGAAGAAGGGGAACAACTCTCCACCTTGACCTCTGTCACGACCATTGGGCCAGGCCGCGAGGAGTGCAATAACAGTCGAACCTCCATACTGGTTAAAATTCCTTTGTTGATCCACCGTGAACTAGTATAACTCTCCAATCAGCACCTTCCCCTCTTGGTCCAACGTAACGTAGGGACAACCCGACCCGTCCATCCCCAAACCAAGTATGAAATACACATCATGCAGGGTGATGGTGATCTCTTCCCAAGCAAAATGAATGTTGTTAGTCTCCGAGTGCCAGTTCTCAATGAATGAATTAATGAGATAGTGATCCACACATTCCCACGAGAAATCTCGCAACGACCATAACTCGCAATCCTGCACTGCAGTAAACCATGTATCCTCTCCATCAGCCTCCACCGCCTCCTCAACATGCCAAAACACCTGTCCATGTTTGTGAACATGCAACACTCTCACCAATGTTGTCACATCTTATCTCCAGATGGCTTCGATAATGTGCGTCAAGTAATCTCTCAACAGTGATGTGGTACCAGGCCCCCCGCCATATGCGGAGGCAGCTGCCACTAATACGCTACCTTGCTCCTCTTGGACTGGGCCCGACTCCCCATCATGCATCGGGACAGTCTCCTCAACCTCCTCTCCACCCAGCCCCTGCTCTTCCTCATCGTCAGCGCCCGTATGCTCTCCTCCATCTCATGTTCTTGGGTAGTGCCCTCCTGCCCCATGCGGCCATGCTCTTCCCTACCCACTTCCATAGGGTCATACATCATGATATCTACGCCTCTAGCACCACCGGCTCCTCCGATTGTTAGGACTTTGGACTGAGTCCCCAATGGAATCGCTGCCTGGTTGACGTCGTCGGGTGATATTGTTGTCCACCGCAAAAATCAAAGTCGTCAATGTTGAAACCAGGAGCTCGCTCATCCTCCCGTGACTAGACTCGGGACCTCCCTCCCCAACATGACTAGTTCCAACCCTCCTATCTCCGACTAAGGGTGTGGTATCATCTTAAGAGTTCAGATGATCACTCTCAAATATACTGCCGAAGTATTTACCATACGCAGGGTGTTGAGTCTCAGACCCATCACTCACATGCTCTGCTGGGTCTACTGTGGCCTCCGTCATCAGCTCCTCCACCATCGCCTCCAACCTGGGCGCCACTCTAGCCACTGTAGTCTCTTCAGAAGGAGCAGACTCATCACCCACTTGCTCTACTACGTCTCCATTATGATCCGTCATCAACTCCTCCTCTATCACTGCCAACATGGTATCCACTGTAGTCTCTACAGGTGCCTCGGAAGTATGGGGTCGTACGTCACCTGGATCGACAACTGATTGACTAGAAGACCCAATCCCCCCATCGTCTCCTACGAAACTATCCCTTCCAATAGGATGATCTACACCCTGCATAAGGAAAGGAATAGACTCAATCTAGGCACGCAACTCACGCAACGCCTCTCTTGCCTTAACAACAGCGCTACGGGCGGTTCGCAAAACCAACCTATAAATAAGCTAATCCTCGCGATAACCTCTATATATGATTAAAACAAAATTCTAAATCCTATTGGTTCAACGTATTAATCTCTAGTCTACACACACAATTCTAGATCCTACGGAGTATTGATTAACAAAATTCTGATTATTGTAGCTACTTGTACTCTAAGTTTATTCCTTTTGTAGTTAACTAGAGGTACGTAATAAATATTATAACACTTCCCTAAAAATATTTACTTATTCGATACTATTATTCTCATTAGAAATAAAGAACCCTCTCTAATAAATTTCACATACCTCCCGTATGTTGAATGTCCATCTTACTCCACGAGGATGTCCACGACCACGTCTTTGAATGGTCGGGGCCGGCTATAGTTCATACATCAATAATATGTTACCACTAACTTCTTATTCCAAAAAAAAAGACTTGATTTCAATATTCGAATGTTGTTACATGTAATGGATGGCAACCTCGTGGTTCTATGTAGGACACGTGTAGCGCATGCCCACACGCTTAAAGGTATAGGCAATACACGTGGAGCCATTTAGAGGCGAGGTGCTTAAGCCAGCGAGCTGCTTGCTAGGGCTTTGGGGGTTCACAAGACATTTGGAGAGTTTACTCTGATCCTTATAATGGGTTCGAGTCGCGAGGGAAATAAGTGCTTAATGATTCTTGAGAGCGCTAAGCCCAGTTCCTCGGGCTTGGTTGAATACTTCGCTCGCGATGTACTAATGGTGGGTTCGTCCGTCCTTTTGCGTTGGGCGACCCATTTATGACATAATACTCTATGTTTATTATATAGCCTATTTTCTATGGCATCATCATATTTCCTCGTAATCGGATCGCGAGTGATACATTATTCGCGATTAGGTTTCGATAAATACGATGTTTTCTGTCAAAGCTTTTTTAGCTTATCTGGGGTGGGCCTTATCTGGGCCTATCGTGTTCTTCGGCCCATTGGGCAGATTGGCCCCACAGGGACCTATAAATAGGGTTTTTACCCTTGCTCCCCCTCATTTCACATTTCTGAATTTACAAAGAGGAGGGAATAAGGAGAGAATTCCAAGGGTTTTCTGTGTTTTTTTGAAGAACTGAGATCGGAGTTAGGTGGCGGTTCGTTC
The DNA here is from genome assembly GCA_037127255.1 of Persicaria tinctoria. Taxonomy (NCBI): domain Eukaryota; kingdom Viridiplantae; phylum Streptophyta; class Magnoliopsida; order Caryophyllales; family Polygonaceae; genus Persicaria; species Persicaria tinctoria. The sequence goes on from JBANSL010000010.1 coordinate 22,139,998, forward strand.
CTAGTTTCCTAAGCTTTTCGGCGCCTTCTTCTCGCAATTCTCAAGTGAGTTGCTTCCGATCTTTCTCTTGTCATTTTTAATTTATAGGTATGTGTTCATCGCTTTAGATTTTTAGGGTTAGCCGGGAAAACTGAAATCAGCGGCGGTTATGGGGTAGCGATCGGGGTACGCCCTGGTGTGTCTTATCCCTGACTTTCCCCTTTGTCTCTTTTAGTCGTAACTGATCTTGGGGGGTAGCAGATAGGTAGTTAGTAGTGGTGGGGTGGTGTTGAGAGGGGGTAGTGTTGTATTTTGAGTTTTTCGGACATCCTCCGACGGTCTTTTCGGATTTCTTGGAATATCTCCAACGATAATGGGTGGAGGAAACCTTTTATTTCCTCTTTCTTCTGTCCTTTTCGGGGGTGATTTCTCGAGAATCGAGAAATCTTTATGAAGAAGATGGAAAGGCGCCTTTTAGCCGTCGTTCCGTGGGGGGGGGGGGATGTCTTTTCAACGTCCCTTCGGGGGGGCGCGTGAGACGCCAACATAATCTTTTAAGAGGGTTTTTTGGCGCCAAATTTATTTACTCACGATGTTGAAAAGTTGGTTTCCCCTTGTTAATATTTCCTTTTTCTTGCGTCTTTTTCAGGGGATTTTTCCTTTGCCTTTAGAATTAAGATGTCACAGGAAAGCGATAGCCAGAATCGTAGCGTAGGCTATGAACATGAAGAAATTAGTTCCTCGCGAACCAGTTCCCGTGCAGACGTCAGTTTGGAATCCGCGGCGAGTCCCACTCCTCTTCTACCAAGTAACAAACTTCGTGAGGAAAAGAGAAAAAGGGCGAACCCTGGGGATGGTCCCGACGCAAAGAGGCGGAAGATGGCAGGGACTATTAAGCACCCTTTAAAAAGGGACAACCTTGAGTATTGCCATACTTCGGAGTCTATAAATGACTTGGGAAGGGTCGAGTCGTCTCGCGTACCCCAAAGAGTTCAAAAAACCTATCCGAGTGGTCCCGGGCGACTTCGCCCTGCCTCCTTATGATCGAACGGAGGTTGATAGCTGTAGCTTTTGTGAGAGATATACCTTCGCGGCACCCCCTCCCCTTCCAATAATATTTTCAGATCGCGTAGCTCCTACCACATCAAAGACGCTGGGTGATGAGTCGATTCTAGATATCAAGCACCTGAAGGAGGTGGCGAAGCTTTATCCGTGGCCGGCTGGAGTAGAGATAGGTCTAGCCGTTGGTGGTGGGGGATGCTTGAATGAATACAAGGATCACGTCGTCGTTCATTTGGGCAGCTTGCTTCAAGGGTTCCGTCTCCCTCTCCCCCCGTTGTATTCAGATTTTTTAGCTCATATAAACCAATGCCCTGCCTAACTTACTTTTAACGTATGGATGTATTTAGCGGTATACATCATGTGTTGTGCCACCATTAAGCAAACGCCAACATTAGATCACCTTTTTTCTCTGTTCGTTCTTTGAGGCACAATGAGGGACTAGTATCCGCCTCTCTTGCTGGAAAGATTGTTGAGAGGTTGTCTAGTAGCCCGGGATGGAGGAAAAAGTGGTTCCTCGTTCGCGATCCGACTAGATCTATTCTAAACTTCGTGATAACACCTGGTGAGTGTATCGCGCCTGGTGATAAGCACAATGCATCGGACAGGTGGAGAGCTGCATTTGAGAGGGGGGTTGCATCTGTACGAGGTTATAGGAAAGTTTCGACCCCGGTTCGCTTGTAAATGGCCAGGCTTAGTCTTCCGCATCGGCCGGGTCGGTGTCTAGGAACTTCTATTCTAAATCCTTTGGTGTTTTGGTCGCGATTTTTTTTGTTTTGACTTGTTCTATTTTTTTCGCAAGCATGGTAGTTGATAAGTCAAAGGTTTATGCGCTTGCGAAGAAGAAGAATGCCATGAGAGGTGGGTCTATGCCGGCTCTTACTATCACCCCGCGTCCGGGTGGTGGTCGTCAAAGTGCCCCCCATGGGTCTCCTACTGTGGCTAATAGTTCAAAAGGGAAAAAATCGATCAAGGACTAGGAGAGTATTTCGTCTGATGATAAGTCGCTGGCCCATCGTGGGCGAAAACGATTAAGGGAGGGTACAGGGGGTACCACACTCTTAAGCTCTGAGCCGGTTACTCGTGCAGGGATATCGATGATGGTTTACCGGCTGCCTGGGTTTGACCCTATTGATATTAAGAAGTTGGATATCCCTCTGAAGAGTTGTTTGGCCGAGAGAGATTATCTTCATCATTTGACGGACGAAGAATTAGCTGATCATGGCCGAAAAAGCAGAGGCTAGGTAATCTCTGTTGCGACTCGTGCCTTCATTTCCTCTTTCTCTTTATTTTATCTATGCGTTTATTTTTATCCGTATGTTGCTGTAGGATAATCTGCAATGGTTTGAAATGGCTTTACATTTGAGAAACTATGGTGACCAAGTGAGGGAGTTGAAAACTATTGTGGCTACTCTGGAGGCGAAGGTGGAAAAGTTAAAAGACGCGGAGTTCAGGGAGGTAACCATTGAGAGTCTAAATGATGCTTTGACGAAGTCCCAGAAAGATGTGGAAGTTGCGAAGAGTGAGCTAGATTTGTCGCGGGTTGAACTTGCGAAAGCTCAAGAGGTGGGGGGCCCAGTATGAACTGGAGGCCACGCACTTAAAAAAGTCATCTCAAAGATCTTGAGGGTGCGTTGGGTGTGGTTCGCGAGGAGTTGGCCGGTGCGAAGAGCCAATTGGAGCGTTTTACTTTTGGAGAGGAAGTTGTTCTTTCCAAAAAGTTGGTTCATGAATTTATGCTTAGTGACGAGGGCCAGGGGTGGCTATCTGGTTTCCTGGGGTGCCGGTCGTGGTTACCTAGATGTTGTCTCTAGTGCTCCACCCACCTCCTTTAATTCATTGTTAATTGTTATTCACTAAATTGAAAAGTCTTTTTTTGTTTGTTACTCCCTTGTCTCAAAATATAAGATTACTAAATTTTAGTTCAGAATGATTAGTCATATCTTAAAGATGAATTTGGATATGAGAGTTCGGTATGACTATTAAAAATTGAAATAATTCAAGTTTTAAAAACTTTTAGGGCTTTTCTATTGTATATTTATAAGGATCAAAATTCATTAGATTTATTAAAATAAGTCAAAAAAATTATCAAAATGTAACTAATCAAGATAAGATAAGATTTTGTTATTTAACTCAATGGTGATTATTAATTAATAATGATAAGTTAAAGGATGTGGAATCATTAATTGACATGGCTTAAATTTATTGGACATTATTAATTGATGCGTCAAAAAAATTTGGCCAGATTGCACCAAAGAACGACACGTAAGCGAATCGCACCAGAACCCGCCACATAAGATTTCCATGCCTGGATTTTTTAACAACAAAGAACTAAATTAAGAGTATGTTTAGTTCAGATCAATATACAACATATTATATATGTGTGTGTGTCCATTCCTTAATAAAAACATTAACATCACTGCACTTTAAGTTGATTCTTTTACTTTAACAACAAAAAATTTGCATTCTTTCGATTACATATACATTAAATAACAAATGTTTCTACATATTTCACAATAATCTTATATCTTCATCCTTAGAAAATTGTACAGATCAAAAAATAAAGGATTACAATTGAATGAGTCAATCATAAAGGAGTTAAAGATAATGATAGATCAGAATAAATAGAACCATTTTTTTTCAAAAGGGATTAAGATAATAATTAATTCTTAGTAAAAAAAATCACTATTTTATTTGTATTATTTTATTGGAGTACGGTTTTTTATTTTGTTTTTGGGTCAAAGGGTTCTGGGAGATTGAGGTGGAAGAAGAAAAAAAAACATAATAAATAATAACTATAATCGTATTCGGTTAAATTTTATCCCATAAGCTATACCTTTTTTTTTTGTTGATTAGGTAAAAATTCAAAGGTCAGACAAGTTTGACTCAACGAGAGGCCGACAAAGTCGGCAGACGGCGAACCGTCAACCATACAACCTAACAATACAGAAATACAGAAAACAAGCGAAATGAAACAAGCACAAAAAGCTCTACAACAAGATGACTCAAGAAGACCAACTCCCAAGAAGCTGAAGAAGCCGCCAAAGAACGAAGTCAAGCACCACCGAACAGTGGCACCGCGGGCCAGCGGTACAACAGGACTCTATCTCCTGTGGGTAGTGCATACGAACTCCAAGGAAACTCTATCCCGGATACGGAGTCGCCCTGAGCGCACCACCTCGACCCCAGCCAGTCCCGACTCCAGACTCCACGCCCCCAGCCAAGCAGAAGACCTCCTAGAAACATCGGAAGCAGAGCCGTATGAAGCTCGAACAAAACGCCAACAAGATTTCCTCTACAAGAAAACAATCAAGCCTTACGGGATTTAATCAAACCCTTTCGGATGGGTTTACTCAACCCCTTTCGGGATTTAAATGAAGTCCTTTCGAACCAATTCCTTGGGAGGGTTATGAAAAGTATGTATATATAAAAATAGTTATTATAATTTATATATACATTGTTTCACAAGTGTTAATCTTCTCTTTTTTTTCCCCTCCGGGTGCTTGGCGTGCAAGTACAACAAGCCTTTTATATTTTTTTTTGTTGTTTTTTTCCCAGCTTGCACCGCAAGCACAAAAATGATTTTAATTTTTTTTTTCCTTTTTTAATTTGTTATCCCCTAGGATGAACAGTGTATGAACAGAGAACTGGTACAGTCGAGCCACACAACGCCCGGAGCCAGCGCACGGCCTTCAACAACCAGCACCCCCGACACCTAAAGATCGCCGAAGAAGATGATCGGATCGAGCCGGCGAGGCGAGAAGGGCACGAAAGATAAACCCCCAAATTAATTTCATAAATCGAAAGAAACCGACACACCCATGCCACCCCGGATCGAAAGGAAACCAGAACCAGGAGGAGGAAGGAGGGCAGCGCGAGAGGGGTAGACGAAATCAACAACGAGGGTGGCCGGAGGAGCGATGCGAGAGCAGACTCGTCAAGTACTTGAATCAAACGTCCAAAAATAGACAGTTGAAGGGGATATGAAAAAGTTGTCGACAGAAGGAACCCGGGAGAACGGGAGACGAGACTCATGTCAGAAGCGACCGGATCCGGATTAGGGCGGCCGGAGCCGGGGTTGGGCAGCTGAAGCCGAGATTGAACGGCCGGAGTCGGAGTTGGGCGGCCGGAGCCGAAGGTAGGGCGGCCGGGACCGAGGTAGAACGGCCGGAGCTGAGGTTGAACGGTTGAAGCCGGATGTAGGACTCCCTCTCTCTCCAGATTTTTCTAGGGAGAGGAGAGAGCTTTTCTCTTTTGACCTCCATTACTAAATATTTTCAGTTTGTTGGACTTTAGAGATAAATTGATTCTTTGAATTTCTTCTTCTTCTTTTTTCTCGCTGAAGAAAAAGGATATGTTGCTTTTTCTCATGTTTTCATAAGCTATATGATAGCATGCATTTAGGTAGGCATATTAGGTTGCATTTAGCATGATTTAGATGTGCATAATGCATAGTTTAAGCTAGATTTGCATTTATACTTGTGTTGTTGGTGGAATCGGAATCTACACGCTTTTATGGATTATTTCAGGTATATGTGGATCCGACTAGGAATGAGGAGGCTCATGGATGAAGGAAGAGTGAAGAGGAGGAGGAAAAGTGAAGAGCCCGGGAGCGGAATCGAAGTTAGAGAGCCTAAGTGAAGAACAAGTCAACAGAAGTTGTCGACAGACATGCTGAACTTGTTTCGCACTTTTTGGAGGCCTCGGTGGTCCGATTGACTATTATGACCATGCGTTGTTGACATCGAGACCAAATTCGAAACGGAAAAATTACTGTGAACAGTAAAAGCCGCCCCGCGGCCAAGGAAACCGCCCCGCGACCCGTAGCTCTGACGAAGGATATCGCAATCGCCGGCCGCCCCGCGGCCTGGGTTGGCTGCCCCGCGGCCTCCGCAGAAACGCCGATTTAGTGTTGGACTCTTATTAGGGTTTTAGTTTATTTATTTGGCCGACTTGTTAGAAGCTATTTAAGACTTTTATAGTTTATTTCTTCCATGAACCTTATGCACTTTATTCCATTGTCGAGAGCGTCGTTGAGCATGAGCAACTAAACTCTCAAGGTTTCGCCTACGATTTGGATCTTTGATTGTTGAATTGTGAGTTTCTTAATCTAGTTCTTATTCCTATTGCAATGTTTTGACTTCTTTGTGCTTAATTGCTTGAATGTGTTTTATTCTCTCTGGCCTGATCAACTAGTTAGAGTAGATTCATTCAATTGCTAGGGTTTTGTAGATTCCTCGTAGCGAACCTTAACCCAAGTGGCAATCATATCCCTTTAGGACTCGTAGGACTAATTGGATGTGTAGGAAGTTGAATACATGTTGAATATCGACTCGTAGCTTGATATTATGTGTACCTTGGTTAATTCATAATCTTAATGCTATCTCTAGGTTGAATCTTAACCGTGTTAGGGTTATTTAGAGATAAGGGTTGCTATGACTCGTAGGACTAGTAATTTACCTAAGATCTGGACAAGGACATTGATAGGAAAAGACAAGAACTAGAGGCTGAAACAAGGATCGAATTCATCAATCGAAGTGATAAATTGTAGGTGAACCTATTTCTCTCCACTGAATTCTACAATCTATTTACTTTGTTTGCTTGCTTCCGCTTTGATAAAAGGCGGATCTTTTCACACCAACAACCCCCATCTTCTTATTAGCGATTAGAATTGATACTTGAATTGAATAGTTTTCTCTGTGGATCGATCTCTTGCTTACACATTATACTAGTTGTGAGTTTGAGTATTCTTTGACAAGAACAACGACAGGTTTTCCTCTTGTCACTATACCTTTTTAATTAATAATGAGATCAATTAGTGAATAATATGGATTAAGTTATAAAACCTCCGCACAAGATTTTCAATCACATGCAATCCTTCATACGGATTGCATCTATCTTTGCACCAAATATTACATAGGCTTGATTATATAAAACCACGTCCTTCTAAAAAATAGTGTTAGTGTTGAATGTTGATTGATTATTTAAATTATTTCATATTTATGTGAAAGAAAGAATACACGATGCATTTTTTCACATAAATTAATCATATATGAATATAAAGATATTACAGGGATATATATATATATATATATATATATATATATATATATATATATATATATAGGGTGAGGTTCTGGTGTTCACACCCTTAGAGTACCTTGTACACGAATATGGGATGGTCACGATTTTAAAAATTGGATGGTCACGAATATGGGCCTTTGATTTTAAAAATTGGATGGTCACGATTAAAGGGGATTTGTTTTTTAATTTTTACTGAAAAATAGTGGGACCCGCCGGATTGAGGAATGAATGACCACTTACTCTCTCCACCAGATGGCGCGTGTTGCTTCACCTCTCAGTGGGCCCCCCACAAACACACTCCAAGCCAACAATACTACCTTTTTACATACGTAGTATTTTATTTTTTATTAAAAAAATAATGTTAGTGGGACCCATTAATATGGGTAGGATGCAAATGAGCAAATCAAATCGGGGTTGTATTTTAAAAATATTAGTGGTATTCACCCATGCCGAAAAATGTTATGAATTCTACCGAATAATGTTTCACATGATATTGAATTATTTATATTTTCTTCCATCTGGTTCTACCGAATAATGTTTCACATATTACCGAATTATTTATGTTTTCTTTTTTCCATCTAGTTCTACCGAATAATGTTTTACATGCTACCGAATTATTTATATTTTCTTTTTTCCATCTAGTTCAGTTCAAAATTTACCAATTTCACTGAATAATACTTACGATTTATAGGAATAATGATTTATATTTCACTGAATAATGTTTTATATTTCACCTTTCATCAGACTATCGATGATAATTATAACCGTCACATATTCCCATCCAAAAATTCATAATTCTACCGAATAATACAACGAAGTTAATTGAATAATCATAAAACTTGCCATAAGCGTCTCATAGTTGATGTGTTGAGATTAAAAAAAAAAATAGTTGGTTCGTTCGTGAAAATATTTATGGTTTTGTGAAAAAAATAAATAATTATGGTTGATTCGTTCGTGAGACCCAATTGATCGATTTTGTTTGATTTAAAATTTTGGAAATGCCACCGAATAATGTTTTACATGCTACCGAATAATGTTATATTATCTTTTTCCATCTAGTTCAGAATAAAACTTATCAATCCCACTTAATAATTTGCCTCATGCTATCAAATAATATTTTATTTTATTTTTTCATTAATTTTAGATAAGAGAAACCTGAAATTCCTAAACAATAATTATGATTTATACGAATAATGTTTCCTATTTCACCGAAAAATGCTTCACATTTCACCGATACTCGTGCACGATGAAGGTTTTTTTATGTTGTTTGTCAAACCGAAAACTCCATATACTAACGAATAATGAATCAGATTTCACCGAATAATTGACCAATTTATTACACCACTAGTAACCAAAATTCGACATCCAAACTTTCAAATATTCTACCGAATAATGAATCGGAGTTAAATGAATAATTATGAAATTTGCCCGAAACATCTCATATTTGATGTGTAGAGAAGAAAAAAAAATGGTCATACGAATCTATATAATACTTGTATTCTACTGAATAATGTTTCCGATGTACACAAATAATAGTAACCATCTCATATTTCCCTAGTACAATCTATTATAGTATAGATTAATAAACTAGATTTAACAACCAATTCGTCAATCAAATTACACATTAAACTGTAAAATGATTGCTTCATGTCGTCAATTGTACACTTCAAAGTCCACAATCAAATTACACTCTTACCCATCCTTCAAATCTTCAATCGAACGGTTGGCGTTGGAATCTTCAATCACCCATCCATCAATCTAACGGTTGGCGTTGGAACCTTCAATCACCGTCCAAATCACTTACACTTACCGAAAGTAGTGTTGTCGGTGATAGCCTGTTATCTCGATCTTAAACCCATTACAGATTACAAAATTGACAACTATGGTGAATAATCTTTCACATTTGATCGAATAATGTTCAGAATACACATATTCCAGTGAATAATTTCTCAAAATTCAATGAATATTCATTCGCAAATAAATTGATGATTCATGAATTCATCAATTACCATTCAGATGCTCATGGGAATGAAATGAACCCCCATTAAGAATTGGTGTATGTCTTATTGCACTACATGATGGTTTTTCCTAATTAGATGACACACCAGTACCGCACACTAACTTTGATCATGATTCAAGAACTTGCAGGATGGTACATTCTGAATGATTCATTAATTTCTCGTGCAGATAAGATCATAGCATGGACAAACATTGACCGCAAATAATCATTAATTTCCCCAATTTATTCAAGCGTTCTCGGTACTTCCCCCGAATGTGTGCAATTGTCAAGTAAAACCTCCGTTTAAATCGAATAACCCTAAACCCACAAAATCAAACAATCAGTTTCACCACAATAACCGTAAAACATACTCATCTTTCCTGTCGGGTCGGTGGTTGTCGATGGAATAATCTCCTCCCCTGCTCCGCTCGGGTCGGTGGTTGCCACAAATCAAAACACCGTCGTCTTCCGGGATCTTGGCTTGCAAGTTTGCCTCCATTCGCCTCTCTCCTTCGTCCGATCAAGAAGATCTCCATTCTTCGCTTCATCCTCCTCCAATTTGGCCTTTTCTTAAGACTTCAGGGTGGTGTACGTGCCAATGGGACGCTGCAGCTGCTCTCGAAAAGCACTATAGTAGCGTTCATCCGTCGACATGAGAGAGAGAGAGAGAGATGAGAGCTCTCATTTTTCAATTGTGGAGTGAGCGAGGTGCGGAGGAAGGGGATAGAGGCGAGATGCGGAGGGATTGCAGAGGAAGGGGATGGAGGCGAGATGCAGAGCGAGACGATATTGGACAAGGGTTTTATCCAGTGTGTTTTACACGCGCCTCAAATGCCCCAATTAAGGAATTGGGTTTCCTTTCCTGATTTTTTTAAAAAACAAACCCATCTACGTGGCAAAATCCTAGCCATTCTTTTCATATAGTTCAACGACTTAGATTTGTGTACAAGGTACACCGTAAGGGTTGTGAACAAAAGATCCATATATAGAGTATAGATCATATGTACTCAGGGCTTAACGTGTATCATGTGAACACATCTAGGCCGTTGATGGAATGAAATAGATGGTTGTGATAATTAGGCATTTTTCCTTTTTTAATAATAAAAAACGATGGGGCCCACTAGTTCAATTGGCTTACCTGCCAAATAAGCGCGTGAGTGGAATTGCAATGGAAGGTACAGATGAATTTGGGTTGGTTTGCCTTAGTGGGCCGGCCATTTGATAGATATTTTTTTTATGTTAGTAACTACTAGAATATATTTGAATGCTAAAGATCATGTAATCAAATAATTTTTTATAACTCACCTAATAGTCGACAAAGGTGATGGTATCGGTAGATTATTTGATCGTATCGCTGGATTATGCGATGATATCGATTGATTATTCATTGATATGACCGAATTTAAATTGTTACTATATTCTAATCGACTAGCACCCTGAAAACACCTTAAACTTTGAACTGAAAATTATTCGATGGTATTGCTAGATTATTCGGTGGTATTGTTAGATTATTCGATGGTATCGCTAGATTATTCGATTATATTACAATATTATTCGGAATTGAAAATTATTCGATGGTATCACTAGATTATTCGATGATACCGCTAGATTATTCGATGATATCGTTTGATTATTTGATGGTATTACAAATATTATTCGGTTACTAATGTCATTTTAATAAATAATTAAAAATTATTCAATTGTATCATTGGATTATTCGATGATATCTCTAAAATAACCCAAAATCACCATCATTAGAACAACCCCATGATCCAATTTCATCATTTTGTAAACCTTCAAATACATAAATCAAAGAATACGTACTCTTACTCACAGGGCCGTCCCGGGGATTTTATGGACCCTGTGCTACGAAAATTTTCGGGCCCTTATATATTAAAGTTGGTTTTAAGTCGGATAACGAATTAGGGTATTGGAAATAATTATAATTTGAATTAAAATTGGTATTAGCAGTTTTATAATACATTTTGTATCGATTATGCCTAATAAAAAAATAAAATTCTTTCATATGTTAATTTCTAGGTCCTGTTGTTGATGGACATTAATTTATCTAATTAAATAAATTTTTGTAGCTATAAATATTTACAAATATAATAAAATAGAAAAAAAATTAGGAGCCACATAAGGAAATATAGTATTTGATTGAATTAAAAAATTTGATGAAAAAAAATTGATGGGCACAAAATTGAAATTATGGAGGGGATTGGGTGGTAGAGGCGAGAGTATCAGCTAACTATGGAGGGGATTGGGTGGGAGAGGAGTAGAAATTGTTTGTGGGCCCCCTAATTCCTTTTGAAAAGTTGCCAACACAAAAAAGAAGTAAATTAATGGGCGATTTTGGTAGGAGGCCCGTTTGAAATGTTTAATTAAGTAGGTGGCCCACAAGCTAATTTAATTAGCTTGGGTTAGGCCATTCCAAGCGCGCGTTCGTTTCCAGCCAAATTAGGACACACACGACTTCAACCCCTCAGGCGCGTGTCTGTCATCACCACCGTCGACTCCATCAAATCCGTCGAGAGAAACCGCCGAATCTCCAATGGCGATCATCTGGAATCAAGCGTAGATCAACCTGTCATCAACCTGAAGGAGCCGGAATCGATCAAGGTGACTAGAAAACAAAGCAAAAACGCACCGGGATTCCAACTCAACTACGAATCCGAATCAATTGATGCCTCATGTCAAAGCAATTGTCCAGATAGCTCGAGATTTGTCATCAATGGCAATCAACGAGGCAATATAGACTGAGACAAGACTTGATATCCACAATTTCATATAAAACCAAGGTACGTATCAAGACCTTTCGAAAAAACAGTAATTTTTGCATCTCAATTTCCCCTTTCCAGTCCTTAATTTCAATATCTAGGGCTTCGAATACAGATTACCGGTTAAACAAGCAATTGTGCGTTTTGTAATTGAATCTGAATGTGATGACAAACGGAATGATGAAGTGTCGATCTATTTCATGAATGCAGAATCTCTATCAGAATATGGATCTGAAAATTTTGACTGTCTGTGTTGGAGGCGAATTTAAGGTTACAAATGGTTATTGTGAGTATGTTGGTGATCTTGTGTCAAAGGCGTTCATGATTGACAGCAATATTGATTTGGAAGCATTGGTGACAATGATCAGTAATAGGTTTGACATCTGCTTAAAAACTTATGAGTTGAGGTTAAGTCACCTGCATCCAGTACAAAAACTGAGAGCTCCATTCACAATCAGCAAAGATGACGATCTCAAAGCATTCTTGTCCATAAATGAAGTACCTCAAGTTGATTGGTCTTTGCCATTACATGTTGAAGCAAAGAAAAGGATGAATGTGAGTGAAATAGCTAAAGCTGTTCAGCAAACAAGTGGAATCACATTGTCTTCAGAGTACGTGCAATCTACCAGTGTAGATGACACCTTAGCTATTGTTCCGACTGATGTTGCATCGGAAGATACACAGAGCTGCAATGATGAAGATCAAAGTGAATGGCAAATTGAGAATGAAATAGATGAGATGGATTTCATCTATGTAGGACAGATGTTCAGCTCAAAAAAACATCTACAGGCTGCAATTGCTAATCAAGCAGTTACTGAGAACTTCCAATTCCGAACGAAGAAATCAAATCAGACAAAATACAGAGTTGCCTGCATTGATGCCAGCTGCAAGTGGTCAGTAATGGCTACGCGTGTGAAGAATTCGAGAAACTTTGAGGTTATGAAGCTGAATGGGGAGCACACTTGTTCATTTTCACTTAGATGCAAGGAGCATCAGAAACCATCATATCAATCTATAGCAGCGAAGATGAGGATAAGGTATGCATCATGATATTTATGTGAATTACATTATATCAATTATATGTATATATATATATATATATATATATATATATATATATATATATATATATATGAAGATACAGTAGGGTTGTGTGGTGAATAATATGTAATTGATGAAGGTATGAAGGTGTAAAAAAAGGTCCAGATCCTATACAGATTCAGAATACAATGCAGAAAGAGTTTATGCAGCCTGTGAGCTACTGGAAAGCATGGAAAGCAAAGGGATTGGCGCAAGATTTGATAAGAGGAACAACGGAGGAAAATTATGAGATGCTGCCATCATACTTCCACATGACACAACAAGTGAACCCAGGCACATATGCATGTTTGGAGATTGATGCAACAAAGAACCAATTCAAATATGCATTCCTATCGTTTGGAGCATCAATTAGAGGGTTTAATGTGATGAGAAAGGTAAACACAAAAAAAATTGTTGTCTAATAAATATGTATACTTAATATAGGTTAACAACTATAAATTCCATTCTATAGGTTATAATGATTGATGCTGGATTCTTACATGGGAAATATAGAGGAATCCTCCTTACAGCGACAACGCAGGATGCTGTTGTGAGCGGAATCTGCCATGTTTTACAGTAACTTTTATATCGATTTCTGTATACATTTCATGCATTTGGGTTAAGATAGTACAAAATCTGTGTAGTTTATGTGTATTTGCCAAAATTATGGAATCTACACCAGTTTCTGTTTAAATCGCAGAAATCGAGGCATTTACAGCAATTCTACAGAAGGTCGGAAATGCTCGGAAAACCACTACAGAAGTCCAAGGTCAAAGCAGCGAACAAGTCTGAGAGTCGAGGCCACTCGATCTCGAGTAAGCCTACTCGACCTAGACGAGCATGTCCGGGCACAACCTAGTCGACAAAGCCATGATCGAGAACCAAGCTCCCCGAGCTCCGAAGCCAACTCGATCTCGAGGACCGTTACTCGAGGTCGACGAAGCCACAGCACCAGATCCGGAGTCCCTCGAGGAGAGCTGCTCGAGAAACCCTAGTCGGCGAGCCACCGTACTCGAAGTCGACTAGGGCTTGTCGAAGTCGACGAGCGCCGGAGTCCTTGTCCGAGCCGGTCGAGCACACCAAAACCGAGGACGAGAGGCCGAGCCACCTCTACTCGATCTCGACTAACCCTTGTCGAGATCGACGAGCCGCCCTGAGCCATGTCTGAGCAACCCGAGGAGGTTTAGTCGATGGCCCTAGCCCTTGTCGAAGTCGACGAGACCAACTCGAGGTCGACGAGCCCAGGAAGCCATGACGAGCCACATCAAGCACCAGACGACGAATCCTACTCGAAGTCGACCAAGCCTTGTCGAGGTCGACTAGAGCAGTGCCCAGAAACGCGTCGTCGATGACCTGTCCGAGTAGAGTTGGGATTCCTTGGTGCCGAAGGCGGAAGATTCTATCCAAATACATCAAGTTCTATCTATAGAAGACGCAATCTATCAAGACATGAAGATCTACCCTAATTAGTTTTATCCTTTCCTTATGGATTTATTTCCATTTAAACATTTATTTATCTTTAAGGCTTTTAGATATAATTTTAGATATAGATTTAGATAGAGATAGATGATTATTTCCTTGATTAACAAGGTTTAGTCACTATAAATAAGGCCCTAGGGGCTGGTTTTTCAATCATTCAATTTCAGTCAGAGACAAGTAGTTCCATTCAGAGATACAGTTTAGGGGTTCTAAGGTTTTTAGGGTTTTGGCTTTCTGCGAAAGTTGATTGCCGGAATTGTAAAGGCTTTTGAATATAGTTTTATGCAAGTTATTTCTTTTCATTCAATGTCTGTTATTGCGATGAGGAGTGAGTAGTCCACCCACTTCTGGGGCTGGGGTGAGCCCGACGGTGGCCATGTGAGGCGATGCGATTAAGGTCAGATCTTTTGTGCGATTCATCTTCTATCCCTATGAGCATGATTCTTTTGCGAGAGTTGAAGGTGATCCTTGTTTGTATTATTGAAGCGAAAGTGATCTTAATGCAACTTGGATTAATTATGTGAAAAAGGGTTAGTAACAATTAGGGTTTATGCGAAAGCCTCTATTTGCCTATTTGTTAATGACGAAAGTTATTTGATGGAAAGCATGATCTTTTATGCCTTTATGTGTTGTTTTGCATGGTTATCGTTGTGGTGTTGAAACCCTGGCCTTGGAGGTCTTTTAATATATTGAATTTACTTCGTTTCTCTAAGTTCTGTGTTTCGAAATTCTGCAATTTAAATTTCTGTCTTTTACTGTTTTAGTCGACATAGAGGAGATCTTGTCGATCTCGAGGAACCGTGGTCGAAGTCGAGTAGGGCTTCGTCTAGGTCGAGTTGATTTGCTCCTATCTTTGTCGATTTTCAAGTTTCTGTCTTTACCTTTCTTTGTCGAAGTCGAGTACCTCTTGTCGAGGTCGAGTTGTCTGATCTTGTCGAGTTGATTGCTTTTGTTCTTTACTTTCTGTTTTCATTACTGTCTTGTCGACCTGGAGGACAGCTTGTCGAGATCGACCAGCTTCTGTGTCCTCGAGTTACTTTCTGCTTTGTTTCTGTTTTGCTTTGTTCTTTACTTGCTTTGCTTTATTTATTGCTTTCTGTCTTTAATTTGTTCTTTGCTTTTGTTTTAGTTGCCCTTGCCGGGTTTATTTGTTTCTGTTTTATTTCTGCTCCTGCTTTTGTTTCCGTGTTTTTCTGCTGCTGCTGTAAGAATCTGATAGCTACCTGAGAATTGCTGACGTGCTTCCTCGTGGATTCGATCCTGACTTTTCTCTTACTACAACGGGAGGAAATCTTGTATTTATTTGCTGAGACAGGGAAGTCAGTCTGATCTATATTTTACATTTATTTCAAACTTGACCATCCTCCTGCAACAACAAATTGGCGCCGTTGCCGGGGAAGCAATCAATCGCGCCTTAGGTAGTCAGTTCTCACTGTCTCTTTGAGTTAGATTGCAGGGTGTATGCGTCGTTCTGGTCAAACACCTGAGTTTGACAGCTTAGACGAACCGGAGCGCTACCTACACATCCACTCCAAACTCAAAAGGATCATGTCGGCCGCTGAAACACAGGAACAGCTAATCGCTAGGCTTACCAGGGAACTAGCCGCAAGGGATGCCGCTATCAACGCTAAAGATGCTGCTATCGCCGCTGAGAGAGCAGCAAGGGAACAAGCACAAGCTGAGCTTTCCCAATATCCAACCACGACAGAGGACTACATGCACCCAACTCTCGTTGTGCCTGAATCGGCGATTCTAATCCCTGAAAACTCTTTTGAAATTCGCACTCAATTTCTTATAGAGCTTAAAAACAATGCCTTTTACGGCAGATTTAATGAGTGTCCTCTTGAACATATTACTAACTTTCATGATATGTGCCGTACTCTTGCAGAAGGTACAACTCTGGAATATGTCAAGATGAAATCTTTTCGCTGGTCGCTCGCTGGACCTGCACTGAAATGGCTGGAAGGGCTGAAGGCAAAATCACTCACAACCTGGGCCCAAGTAGAGCAAGAGTTTCTGAACAAATTCTTCCCACCTGCCAAAACAGCACATCTCCGCCAGAAAATCACCGCCTTTAAACAGCAGAAAGGGGAACCGCTGGCAAGGGCATGGGAGCGCTACAAGGAACTGTTGCGATCTTGCCCTACTCATGGACAGCCACCCTACATCATTCAGGAGATCTTCTTCAACTCTCTTGATCAAGTCACTAAGGACAGAATCAACAATTATACTCGCTACGAGTATCTGACAATGCCGCCAAGTGACGCATGGGGAGTGCTGGAGAAGCTCACTACCTACGACAACAAGTATGGGTCTACTACAACTTATGAAGAGAATCCATACGCCAGGCCAACACCATCCATGCCCCTCTATGAGCCATCAAAGGAGATTGATCCAGATGTCAGGGAACAATACTACAGAGATCAGAATAGGAAGCTCATCAAGCAAGTCAAATATCTCTCTGTCAACCAGCCTTGTATTGAATGCGGATCACAAAGGCACACCACTCCTGAGTGCCCACACACAGAACAAGTCAGGATGACAGAACACCATGAGGATGCAGCTTACGCAGGGGGACCAAATCGCTACATGGGGGACCAAAGGTTTCAGCAACCACAGTGGAACCAAGGTGTCCCTAGGAATCCCCCGCCCTACAGAGCTCCAGGACATCCAGAAAGGGAACAGAAAAAGGATGATATACAACTGGTCCTGGAGGAAATACGAAGAAACCACACAGAAACTAGGCAGTCCTTCAACTCCGTCTATACTCAGATGCAAGGTGTCAACTCTAGGCTTGGGGAAATTGATATCTGGCGGAAAACAGTTGATACACAGATTGGTCAGCTAGCAGCAGGAATCCCCAGACAGTCAGGCGCACTCCCTGGATCTTCAGAACCAAATCCTAAGGGAAAGAATGGGCACGTCGCTGCTGTAAAACTCAGAAGCGGCCATCAACTGCAAGAGCCAGAGGTTGGAAAGCAGCAAAACGACGAAGATCAGCAAGTCGACCTCGACAAATCCGTAGTCGATCTCGACAAGGCCGTACTCGACCTCGACAAGACTCTCGTCGATCTCGAGGAGAAATTGCCAGAATCTTCGTCTGCTCCGAACAGCAACTCGACTGCACCCAATCCAGTCGATCTCGACAAGCCTCTTGTCGATGTCGAGGAGCCCCTGGTCGAGAAATCTGCAGCAACTCCGACGTCTGTTCTGGCTCCGAATCAAAAAAAGAAGCTGCCTTTCCCCACAAAATCTCTAAAGGACCCAGCGGAGAAAAAGTTTCAGCGCTTCATCAAGATGCTTCAGAAGCTGAACGTCACCATCCCCTTCACAGAAGCTCTCAATGAAATGCCGTCCTACGTCAAGTTCCTGAAGGAGATTCTGAGCAAAAAGCGATCGATGGCAGAAATCACAGAGGAGTGCAGCCATCTGGACATACTGGAGAAGAGGCCGGATCCAGGTAAGTTTGCTATAACTATTGGATTTGGTCCATACAAAATTAATGCCCTATGTGATCTTGGAGCCAGTATTAGTATTATGCCTTTAACGATTTGGTCCAAGATTAAGATAGGTGCCCTGGAGCCTGTGGATGCTAGACTATACATGGCCAACAACACAGTGGTCATTCCAACAGGCATGGTGGAAAATGTACCAGTACAAGTAGGTAAATTCTTCGTTCCTGCTGATTTCCTAATTGTTGATATGCAAGAAGATCCTGCTTGTCCAATTATTCTAGGAAGACCATTCTTGGCAACGGTGGATGCCAACATAAGCGTAAGGAAAGGAGTGCTCACCTTCAACATCAGCGATGAGGTAATTGAGTATTCCTTTAATAAAACTGAAAGGCATACAGGTCCAATGGAAGAGGTCAAATCTATCTCAGCTGGCTACATCACCTGCGGGGAACCCAAGGTCAGAAATATGACCCCTGAGGAGATAGAAAAAAGGGACATGGAGGCCCAGGTGGAGGAGATCATGGCAATCCTCAAGGAAAACACAGAGAATCCCATTGACACAGACCAAGGTAAGTCCTTGTGGATTCATTATTTTTCGGATGCCTTGACAGGAGCTAAGTATGGGGTCAAGATCGACCAGGGCTCCTCGACATCGAGTAGAACCCTAGTCGATCTCGACCAGACCAAGGAGACTCCACCAGATCCAGTTTCGTCGAGCAGCCAGACGGAAGCCACACCCTCGTCGATCTCGAGTAGGCTACTCGAGGTCGATAAGAACCCAGCCAACACGACTCCTGCTTCCTCGACACAGAAGCCGCCTGACGCACCATCTCTAGTCGAGATCGACAAGGGTCTTGTCGAGATCGACCACCCTTCGACGGCCTCGGCTTCTTCTTCCTCGACGATGGTGACTCCAGGACCCAAGCCTTACTCGACCTCGAGTAGGCTTATCGAGGTCGACCACCAGTCGGCACCACCAAACCCTGTTTCCTCGATGAGCCACCTGCCAGGAGCAAAGTCCTTGTCGATGTCGAGTAGCCAACTCGAGGTCGACGAGCCACCTTCTTCATCGACTTCTGCCTCTTCGACCAGACCACCACCAGAGCCAGCAGCCTCGTCGATCTCGAGGAGCCCTAGTCGAGATCGACCAAACACCGTGGTGCCCGATTCCGTTTCCGCAAAGGTAAGTCAAAGTATGGATCTTTCTTCTCCTATTTCCATTAAAGATTTATCTATACATGGGAGAGGTCTGCCTTGGTATGTGCGATTGTGTAGGATTTCCAATTATGAGCCTAAGGAGTATGAAGTTGGAGACAAGCGCTATGTCTCTAAATCAAAGGATCATTGGTTTCCCAACAAATTCAACAAGAAGCGGATGGGACCGTTTGTGGTGAACAAGATCCATTCTGGAGGATTACAGCTGATGGACAAGAATGGAGTCTTATTTGAGGCCCAAGCTACATGGGCCCTGCAGATGCCACCTTGAGCATTAATGA
This sequence comes from Persicaria tinctoria, assembly GCA_037127255.1. NCBI lineage: Eukaryota > Viridiplantae > Streptophyta > Magnoliopsida > Caryophyllales > Polygonaceae > Persicaria > Persicaria tinctoria. Next base: position 22,159,409 of record JBANSL010000010.1, read on the forward strand.
AAGTCGGCCTAGCGACTATAAAATCTAGAGCGTGTACATAAGACTTTTTAGGACATTTGAGACTTTGTTTTTGTTTTTGCTATTATGGGTATATGTCTTCTACTTTTTCAGGTCAATGGATAGAACCAAAGCTTACTCGGACTATGAGGTGCTCCATTCGAAATTTTGCAGCTCTGCACACATGTCTTGTGAGTTTCTTTCTTTACCCTTTACATTGTTTTTTTTATACAGTGAGGACACTGTAATGTTTAAGTATGGGGTGGGGGAAGGGCTTACATTACGCATAATTGCCATATTTGACATTATTTGTGCATTATTTCTTTGAAATTGCTACATGGCTATTTTGGAATGCATTATTTATTTATGTGCTTATATGCATGTTTTCCAAAAATTTGAGAAAAATGACCCCCATTGAAAATTTTGAATAATGTCATGGAAGCTTATATTGAACTTGACGATGCAAAATTGGATTCAATAGAGATATAGCATGAAATTGCCTAGTAAAGGGAAGTCACAATGAAGTGCATTATTTTCTTGAAAACCATGAAAGGAGGTAAAATTTGAATTTGCTTTTGACATGTTGCATGATAAAATGATGGAGGACTTTATATTTCCATATAATGCTCATTGTTAATTCCTAGCCTTACCTATGCTTATGCATCACAAAAGCCATAATATGCCTTATTTCAAATATTGCTCCACATGATCTAAATATTTCCATTCTTTACCTTATCCGGGGATTATGTTTATGGAGATGTTATATGGTGTTTGTGTTATATATCATATTTGGAGATTGGAAGGAAATTATTTGAAATATATGGAAAATTTAATGAGTGAAAGAAAATCCAATCACCTCAGGAGATAAAGGTAGATTGACCCTGCTCTCTAAGATAATAGTTTGGAGAGATGGGACACATTGTGAGGAGTCCGACGCACTAAGTATCCGGGGCCATTCATGACACCCATGTTTGCGACTCGCGAAAAGGCAGTGCTGAGGTTAGAGAGGTAAAAGCATTATTATGAATAAAAGCATTATGAAAGGTGATGAATCAAAGGAAGAAGGAATGTGGAAATTCAAGTTTGAAAGTGATCCATTTCCCCGGATCATAAAAGCACCACATTGCCAAAAATTGCCCACCTTTTAGCCTTTTACCAATCTACTCCTTCATGAGCTTAAATTAAAGTCTTCTTGATTATCGATGCTTTGTCACACAAAAATTATTTGTGCATAACCCTCCTTTTATGAGTAGATGTTGCTTTTACATATTTGCACATGCATGGATCTGTGACACTAGTATCTTTTCGAGGATGGTAATTGATTGCAGGGACATATAAGAATGAATCTAAGATGTTGAGAGTTTTTATTACTTCCCCTGAATGACAATTAAAAGTATTGCTTGAGGACAAGCAAGCTTAAGTATGGGGTGTTTGTTGTGAGCGGAATCTGCCATGTTTTACAGTAACTTTTATATCGATTTCTGTATACATTTCATGCATTTGGGTTAAGATAGTACAGAATCTGTGTAGTTTATGTGTATTTGCCAAAATTATGGAATCTACACCAGTTTCTGTTTAAATCGCAGAAATCGAGGCATTTACAGCAATTCTATAGAAGGTCGGAAATGCTCGGAAAACCACTACAGAAGTCCAAGGTCAAAGCAGCGAACAAGTCTGAGAGTCGAGGCCACTCGATCTCGAGTAAGCCTACTCGACCTAGACGAGCATGTCCGGGCACAGCCTAGTCGACAAAGCCATGATCGAGAACCAAGCTCCCCGAGCTCCGAAGCCAACTCGATCTCGAGGACCGTTACTCGAGGTCGACGAAGCCACAACACCAGATCCGGAGTCCCTCGAGGAGAGCTGCTCGAGAAACCCTAGTCGGCGAGCCACCGTACTCGAAGTCGACTAGGGCTTGTCGAAGTCGACGAGCGCCTGAGTCCTTGTCCGAGCCGGTCGAGCACACCAAAACCGAGGACGAGAGGCCGAGCCACCTCTACTCGATCTCAACTAACCCTTGTCGAGATCGACGAGCCGCCCTTAGCCATGTCTGAGCAACCCGAGGAGGTTTAGTCGATGGCCCTAGCCCTTGTCGAAGTCGACGAGACCAACTCGAGGTCGACGAGCCCAGGAAGCCATGACGAGCCACATCAAGCACCAGACGACGAATCCTACTCGAAGTCGACCAAGCCTTGTCGAGGTCGACTAGAGCAGTGCCCAGAAACGCGTCGTCGATGACCTGTCCGAGTAGAGTTGGGATTCCTTGGTGCCGAAGGCGGAAGATTCTATCCAAATACATCAAGTTCTATCTATAGAAGACGCAATCTATCAAGACATGAAGATCTACCCTAATTAGTTTTATCATTTCCTTATGGATTTATTTCCATTTAAACATTTATTTATCTTTAAGGCTTTTAGATATAATTTTAGATATAGATTTAGATAGAGATAGATGATTATTTCCTTGATTAACAAGGTTTAGTCACTATAAATAAGGCCCTAGGGGCTGGTTTTTCAATCATTCAATTTCAGTCAGAGACAAGTAGTTCCATTCAGAGATACAGTTTAGGGGTTCTAAGATTTTTAGGGTTTTGGCTTTCTGCGAAAGTTGATTGCCGGAATTGTAAAGGCTTTTGAATATAGTTTTATGCAAGTTATTTCTTTTCATTCAATGTCTGTTATTGCGATGAGGCGTGAGTAGTCCACCCACTTCTGGGGCTGGGGTGAGCCCGACGGTGGCCATGTGAGGCGATGCGATAAAGGTCAGATCTTTTGTGCGATTCATCTTCTATCCCTATGAGCATGATTCTTTTGCGAGAGTTGAAGGTGATCCTTGTTTGTATTATTGAAGCGAAAGTGATCTTAATGCAACTTGGATTAATTATGTGAAAAAGGGTTAGTAACAATTAGGGTTTATGCGAAAGCCTCTATTTGCCTATTTGTTAATGACGAAAGTTATTTGATGGAAAGCATGATCTTTTATGCCTTTATGTGTTGTTTTGCATGGTTATCGTTGTGGTGTTGAAACCCTGGCCTTGGAGGTCTTTTAATATATTGAATTTACTTCGTTTCTCTAAGTTCTGTGTTTCGAAATTCTGCAATTTAAATTTCTGTCTTTTATTGTTTTAGTCGACATAGAGGAGATCTTGTCGATCTCGAGGAACCGTGGTCGAAGTCGAGTAGGGCTTCGTCTAGGTCGAGTTGATTTGCTCCTATCTTTGTCGATTTTCAAGTTTCTGTCTTTACCTTTCTTTGTCGAAGTCGAGTACCTCTTGTCGAGGTCGAGTTGTCTGATCTTGTCGAGTTGATTGCTTTTGTTCTTTACTTTCTGTTTTCATTACTGTCTTGTCGACCTGGAGGACAGCTTGTCGAGATCGACCAGCTTCTGTGTCCTCGAGTTACTTTCTGCTTTGTTTCTGTTTTGCTTTGTTCTTTACTTGCTTTGCTTTATTTTTTGCTTTCTGTCTTTAATTTGTTCTTTGCTTTTGTTTTAGTTGCCCTTGCCGGGTTTATTTGTTTCTGTTTTATTTCTGCTCCTGCTTTTGTTTCCGTGTTTTTCTGCTGCTGCTGTAAGAATCTGATAGCTACCTGAGAATTGCTGACGTGCTTCCTCGTGGATTCGATCCTGACTTTTCTCTTACTACAACGGGAGGAAGTCTTGTATTTATTTGCTGAGACAGGGAAGTCAGTCTGATCTATATTTTACATTTATTTCAAACTTGACCATCCTCCTGCAACAACAGATGCTAACAAACATGTCTATCCTCTTGCATTTGGAGTGGCGGACTCAGAAAATGATAACGCTTGGAAGTGGTTCCTCCAAAGATTATCTCTTGTGATTCCAGATTCAACTGCGCTCGTTTTTGCGTCGGATAGGCACCAAAGCATCAGCAAGGCTGTGGAAGAGGTATATGTTTCTGCAAAACATGTCATCTGCACACGACATTTGAAGCAGAACATTAAGGCAAGATTAAAAAACAGAGGGGTCATCCATTATGTCAACAAAGCATCCGAATGCTACACTATTAGCGAGTTTGAAAGCTGCTTCAAAACCATATGTGACATCAACGGCGAGCTTGGGCAATACCTCAAAGATGCAGATTTCGAAAAATGGTCACGAGCCCACTTCAAAGGTGACAGATACAACCTTATGACAACGAATAATGCAGAGTGTATAAATTCAGTATTGAAAGAAGCTCGAGGCTACCCAGTTGTTGCACTATTTGATCATATTAGGAACAAACTGGCAGAATGGTTCAATGACCGTAGGAGTGCATCAATCAATATCACTGATTTGCCTCCTAAAGTCAAGGAGATTCTACAAGCAAGGTATGAGTGGTCAGGAAGGTACGAAGTGCAAGTACTGAATGACACACAATACCAAGTAAACAGTGGGAAATTTGCTGGTGTGGTTGACTTAGCACGAAAGACTTGCAACTGCAGGGTGTTTGATCTAGATCATATGCCGTGTGTCCATGCTATAGCTGCAATTCAAAGAATGAAGCTCAACATCACTGATTTTGTGAGTGAGTACTACAAAATTCAAGCTTGGAGAATCGCCTACCAAGAAACCATATACCCAGTCCCTTCAAAAGAAGATTGGTATGTTCCAGACGAAATCAGATGGGTCGAATGCAATCCACCAGTAGTGCGGAAGAAGAGTGGGAGACCAAGGAAAGTTTGGATTCCATCCATTCTTGAAGGCCAAAGGAAGAAAAGAAACATTACATACAAGTGTGGCGTTTGCAAGGGGATAGGGCATAACAAGCTAACATGTCCACACAAGGCATCAAGCAGCACTCAAGCGGGGATGTGATAGCTTTACATACCACAAACTCAATTATTTCATAGTTTCTTCTTTACATATAGACACAAGTTGATGAAGTTGGACATATCACACAACTCGTTTTATTCTCATGTGTTTTTCTTTAAATATAGACACAAGGTTATGCATTTGAGATACTACATTGGAATCATGTTTTAACTGATCTATATACATTGAATATATATCCAGTTTACGCTTACAAACACACAAAGTGTGGTCTGTCATCAATTGAGTAAAAGTTGTCCTCACAGGATGGCCTGTTTTGTTTGAGATCGACAAGAAAGGGGTAAACAACCATAAAATAAAAAATATAAAAAAAACACAAGCCACAACATAAATGAGATGGACACAATCAAAATAATAGCTCAAATAAGCTAGGAGAAAGACATCTATTTCAAGTTATATATAACTAGATGTCAACATTAGAACACAAAAGAGAGCATGAAAGCTCTATAGATCAACCGGACACCAGTTAAACTACACATAGTTCCTACCAAAATGTACAGAGCACATAAGCATCCGTGGTTACAAAATGAGAGCATGCAAGCTCGTAGGATCAAGTGCGAAACAGTTAGACATCCCATACTTACTACCAAATGTACGAAGGACAAACTTCCGTGGTTACAAAATGTGAGCATACAAGCTCTAATGTAGTTCTATTATAAGCATTCATACAAAAGGCCCATCAACCCAAAAGCGAAACATTCCACAACTTCTGAGAAAGTTCAATTGCCATCTTCTCGCGATACGCTTGGACTCGGTCATCAGTAAACGCGTATACATCTCCACCGAAAGCTAATTCCTCAATAGCCTTGATAGTATAAACACCACAACTACCACTGAAATTGAAATTCCAAATGTAAATGAAATTAGAACATGCTATAACAGTTAGCAATATATATAAATGTATAAATATTGTCAAATAAAAGCATATACGTACCCATCACTATCCTGAGGAATGCCACGGACTCTATCCACCTTAAAAGCAGATTCAATGACCTCGCCCAAGTGTGCAAACTGATCGGACTCTCTAAGCATCGCTGTCAACAGATTACAGATCGGCTCCAATAGAGTATGCAGCTCGGCATCACAAGTGAATGGGATATTGCAATCATATACGTTCACTGTCCCTTCGGTCAAGTCAATCCGTAATGCAACCCAGTGTTCATTTCTAATGTTGAAGGGGCTAAATATAATCTTTGCACCACGCCATGATTTCCCACAACACTTTGGCAACAAACCATCAAGATACTTGAAGATCGTATTGCCAAACGAAACCTTACCTTCCTTAAACTTCTCGTAGAACTTTACGCTGAATCTTCCAGACCAAAAGCAATCCAAGATAACAATTTCACTGTATTTATCCGCATTGCAATAGATGTGATGCCTAAGATGAGACATGGCCTCTCCTATATGCTACAACACACACACATGGAAGCTAAACTTAAACTAAGCCTAAAACAGTAAAATATGAATGATATACAGATTAGTTAAGAGCACTTACGTCATCACGCAACCAATGTTGCTTTGCAACAAGCTCACAGAAAAACTTCTTGTCCAACGTACCCTCATTGCCCGCAATTGGAGGACAAATATCCCTGCAGTAAAGCAACAAACAATAAACACAATGAATGAAATATCAAAGACAAGGATAACGTATGTAACAACACACAACAATTGTAGAACTTACTCGTCAGAATATATCATATCATAAAAGCATTTCCGATCATCATATTCATAATATGAGTATTTCGGCCTCCTAGGCATTGAGCGCTTCTTCTTACCACCTCGAGTGAAAGGAGTTTTCAGCACAGCAGCAACCTTTCCCACACGGGTTGACTTCCGAAGTGGGACACCTACAGCCAGAACCTTTGAAGGTTTCTTACTCAAGGGAGAAGGTGGACTCGCTGGAACATCGGAAGGCAAAGTCATCGGTGCATCAGAAGGTATAGTCGGCAAAGGCTGGCTCAGGGGGGCGTCTGAAGGTGTCATCTGTGGAGTAGCAGCAGGGATGAGTTTATCAAACAAGGGTTTGTATTCGGATAACTGCGAGCAGAGATCTCTAATCCCAATAAGTTCATCTAAGTGAAGGTCGGAGTACACAGTGGGTGACTTGACAGCAGCCGGCAAAACTGGTGAAGCCCCATCAAACGAAGTTTCATTCTTTGAATCTGCAGCAGCTTTAGATTTGAAGGACTCAAACTTGGTTTTGAGAGAATCAACATCAGATTTGATGGAAGCAACCTTGGAGTACAACCGGCTGACAACGGAGTTAATGTTCATGCATCTAGCTTCAAGACGTAAGATAACACCAGCAATCACCGCCAAATTTTTTTCAATACTTATGAGACAATCAGAACCACCTAAGTTGATGCCATCATTGTCACAAGCTGGACCCTTACGATCACCTGCATCCTTACCAACACCTGCATCAGAGAAACCTTCACCTTGTTTCTCATTCACAGGCAGAGATTCAGCGTGGTTATGAGCCAAGGGCGGACACTCAGGTTCGCTAGCCTTCCCCTTCCCCTTACTGGCAGCAATGGCATTCTTGAGGCTAAATTTCCCACTGAGACTAGATACTTTCTGGGGAGACAACGGGCGAACAGGAATCACAGGTCCAGAACCCGGCATCGAAGAGTTGTCACCAACAGCGCGCTTCTTGTGTGGGGGGTCAGAAGCAATAGAAGGAGACGCACCAGACTTCCGCTTCTTAGAAGGACCCGCCAACGGAAGAGACAAATGAGGCGACGCAGCTTTAGACCGAGTCCTTGTAGAAACCGATGAAGGCGACAACGCAACAATTGCCGTATTGGTACACGGGACAACTTGATCATTGAGCCCGGGAGATGACACAATATGGAGATTAGCATCATTGGTGGCTGCGTTGGTAACAACAGTTAACCTCAACGAAGCTAGATGAGACAACCAATCTTGGTAGGCAGCAACAGTTGCATCATGAACCTCACTATGGAAAGCCATCGATGGAGAATCCAAGTATTCACCATAGGTAGGATATATCTTGTCCTAACATATATACAAAACAACAAAACAACAAAAACATAGAGAAATTCACCATAGGTAGGATATATATACACAATTGCACACACATATATATAACGAAGATAAAATTGAGTAAGAAATATACAAAAAACAACAAAACATAGAGAAATTACCATGGGAGTCTTCAAAAACCCAATTTGAATATGCCGAGCAGTGACATCCTTAGTAGAGGCCAGACTTCATTTCACAAAGGACTTATCTATGTCATCAATGACAGCAGTGCAATGGACCATGGGTGGAATCTTGGGGAAAGCTTCCAACATCCACACCTGTGATGACAAAAAAAAAAACGAAAAAAAAAGCTACATAAACACACGCATTAAAAGACACACAACAACAACACACACACGCGCAAAATCACACAGAAGTTATATAAGAAACAGAACCTGAAAAGCAAGTGGAAAGCCTAGCAGATTAAACCCACTCCTTGACTTCGCAGCCTTCTTAGCACCCTTGTCACCACTCTTCTTAACACTTTTCTTCAAAAGCTTAGAGGATTTGGTTCGAGATGCACGATTAACCTTCATCAATGAGGAGATAGTCTCCACATAAACTAACCTACCCCAATGATAATCATTGAACTTAGACATGTCAGATGCAAGAGCCACAATCTGGTTCCTAACAAACCCAGTACGATGAGGCAACAAGATGCCATCAATGATCAAAACATAGGCAATTAGCAATTTCTTAGGTGAATTCTTGGGTGTTCTACAGAACATGTCAATCAAATCATCGTAAGTTATATTATCCACCCCTAAGACAGACCTAGTGCTTGTAGCAGGGACAACACAAATATGGTCAGATGCACATTTAAGACCCGTTACAGCAGCAAATTCAGACATGGAAAAACGAACAGGACAAGAAGATTTAAGTTTGAACCACATTTCCATAGTTTTAGATGTTTTTAACTCATGAACCATGAAATAATTGACAAGTTGTGGCGCAAATGCCAACTTGTCAGCAAACCAAATGATGCGCCGGAGGAAAGAAGATGACAGGGACGACCAATCAGCATCACTCAACTCCCTTTTGATGACAGAAACAATATCCGAACGATAGTATCTGTTATACTTCACATCAAATGTGTCCATGTCACCACGGATATATTCAAACACCTACAAAACACCAAAAAACACACACAAAAATACAATGAAAAAACCAAAAAAATAAGAACAAAAACACCAGATGACACAAACTATAGAACAAGGAGAAAAAACAAAAAGAAAAAATGAAAAGCAAACAAATAAACAACGAACCGGGCAAGGAAAGTCGTCCTTGACATCAGCTGGGGTAAGAAGGAATGTTGTAGACATAAGACATGGAATCAAATGTAAATATGTCACCAAAACATGAACAATAAATGCAATGAGAACTGTTGACAAACACTCCCAAACCACAAACTGGAATCAAAGACAACCCCCTTCCAAACACAAACAATGTGCCATATTTCACCTCACGTATAACTGGAATCAACAACCAAAACAATATAAAAAGAAAAATCAAAGACACAAAGGGACATATATTGTCATCATGGGAAGCTACATAAACACAAACTGGAATCAAAGTCCAAGACATGACAACAATTGACAACCACAAAAACACTAGACAAAGCAAGAATGTAACAAATGGTTCACCTAACTCGTAACTGGAATCAAAGACAATAACCAAGCACAAAAGAGCACAGAATGTCGACAAAATGAACTAAATAAACACAAAGTGGCATCAACGTCAAAACGATAACAACAACTGCACCCACAAAAGACTACACACAAATTTAGGAAGGTGCATCATAGTATAACACAATAACAAGACACCATAGTTCACATAGTTCACATAACTTATAGATGGAATCAAACAAAATAACAAGACAATAAAGGTAAGAAAAGGTAAGAAGGAGTGATGTAGAAATAAGACATGGAATCGATGTAAATGTGTCATCAAAACATAAACAATAAATGTAATGAGAAATGTTGACAAACACGCCCAAAACACAAACTGGAATCAAAACACAAACCCCTTCCAAAACAAACAATGTGGCACATATTTCACCTCACTTATAACTGGAGTCAACAACCACAGAAGATGACACAAAGGGAAAGATATTGTCACCATGAGAAGCTACATAAACACAAACTGGAATCAACGTCCAAAAGATGACAACACCTGAACCCACAGAAGACTACAACCAAATTTAGGAAGGTGCATCATAGTCTAACACAATAACAAGACACCATAGGTCACATATTTCACATAACTTATAGATGGAATCGAAGAAAATAACAATACAATAAACGAACACCATAGTTCACACCCTAAACAATCACCATTATTACTACCAAACAAACACTGAAATGGCCCCAATTTCACACCACACATGTAAAGACCGGAATTTAATTAATATTTATAAAATATCCGTAGGATAATCCGAATATTATCCTCCCTTATGATTATGAAAACCCGGAAAATTTAAAAATTTTATGTCTAGCCTTACATGGATTTAATGACGGAAAAAAATATGCCCAAGCCACTTTTCTCGTATCTTATAAACGTAACGGATTTTAACGCTTCACGAGCTCGGGTTTTACATTATGTTAAAGAGGTCATCCACCCAAATTGCCCAACATTGATCCACCAAACCCTTGACTTGTGGCTTGCTTGTGAATGTAGACATTCAACCACTCCCATCTCTTCATCCCATCACCACCCATGCTTTGACTCATGAAGCCAACCACCCCTCTCCTCTATAAGCCTGACCCCAAGACTCATGAGGAGCTCATCCAAAGAAGCCCCACCGTCACTTGAGAGGAGAGAGAGAGAGAGAAGGAGAGCCTTGCTCCATTTTAGGTCCATTTTGGACAGCCTTCACAAGAAATAGCATAACTCCCTCCATACTCATCCAAATTGAGCAAACTCGGTGGCCATGGATCCGTCTTGAACCCAGCTTTCCATACATATCTCAAACACAAAAATCCAAGGTCTTTTTCCCAGCCAAAATCGTCCATCTTTGAAGCTGCAGAAAACTGTTTTTGAAGGGTCTTGAGAGTTTGACTTGATTTCTTGGTAAGAACCCTTCCTTTCTTCCAAAACTGAGTTCCAACATGTTTTATAACTCCTTTTCTTCAACTTTGAGTAAGAATCTAAATCATGTTTTGGGATTTTTGGTGACAAAATGGCAAGGTGTTTGAAACGTGTTCCGAAGGACTCCCGAGGGTGTTCTTGAGTCGTTTGTGTGGGATTCTTCGAAGGTAATCCCTCATCCGCCTTCCCTCTCTCTAGGAATAGATCTTGTGTGCTTGGAAAGGGCTTAGGAAGTGGAGCCTCTATGTGTTTTTGGTTGCGTTTTGTAGCAAACATCAAGAGACAAAATGGATATATGTGCCTCTGTAATTTGGACTTTAATTCCAATCCAACGGTCTGATTCGGCTGAAATCTTAATATGATGTTCATGGAAATGTTATCTAACTTCCCTTTAAAAATTATGGCAATCCAACGGTTGGATCAAGAGTTATTATGATTTTAGTAACCAGTGTTTATAATGACTCGGTTAAAAAACTTGGTTAAGGGAATGCTAAGAATATGGTTCAATATATGATGGCATAACCGAAACTTAGAGCATATAAAATACAAAAATGAAGTATACCCATAACTTGACTTATGATCCGATAAGAAGAAAATCGATTATGTGATAATACGATATAGATTATAACTGGTTAAGTCCGGATCACTTAACCAAATTGTGTAATCTATAGAATCGTGAACCTCATGTGGATGTATGTTGATTATTAGGTTGGGTACCATGCATTAGAATACCACCTAATGAAAGCTTAATGAAATTAATAGGCTCTTGTTGATTGGATCCTTGGTTGTGCACTTTATTGCTTGCTTATTCTCCGGACTCCAGGTAAGTCCCCTGGACTTACTCATGATGGATTTATGTGATACTCTTTGTCTTATCGAGAGTCTTCATGCATCACGCGACCTAGTAACATGTTTAGGAATATAAACTGGTAATATGACGTAGGATGAACTTAGTAAATCCAATAATTCATATGTATGCTATGTGTCTATGGTAGGACGGCCGTCAAAATCTAAATAAATGACTTATACTCGATGGAACACGAATGAAATGATGAAAGGCTTATGATGAGAAAGAATGAGTATGTTTGAGAAGGATGAGTATGTTTGAGAAGGATGAGTACGTTTGAGAAGGATGAGTACGTTTGAGAAGATATTATGGTGATTATGATGATGATTATGATGATGATACGGGCCCTTGTGTGTTTATTTCGCATTTATATATATCTATACACTTGCTTATGTGTTGCATTTTAACATTCATGTAGTTTAAGTATGCCTCTTTATATGGCACGGAGTGTGCATATTTCCGATGATTGACCCCGATATATTTCTTGTTTTTAGATTCAGGTACCCCTTACCCGATATGACTTACTGATGTGGATGGTTGTCGGGACAGACCTTTTGGACGATTAGAGTGAGGGAGGCGCTTGACATTCGCACTCTTTTGCTCATACGTTTTATCGTTTTGACCCGGCGTGGCCGTGGCATTTTGTTGTATTTATGATTTCCGCTTTTATCTCTGTTCGAAACGTTTTGCGATAGTCTAGGACAGGTGAAGCCTCCAACGGGCTTACGATCTTTTCGGGGTTCGCAATCCCCATCTTTTGACAACTAAATCTTCCGCTTAAATGAACCTAATAATAACTCGTACTCGGTCGTAAGATCCAAAGCTCACGGAAGAAGATCAAACTTCTTCTATAACGTTCCCCGATAATCTAGTATTCCGAACCTTATTTACCTTCTAAGTAGGTTTATGGAGGTTAATTCGGGTACTTAAATTTCGGGTCGTTACAAAGTTGGTATCAGAGCCAAGGTTGTTCGACCTGAGTACGCACGAGTTAAAAAATTAATTTTCAAAACCCGCCCACCGTTTTGGAAATTTTCAAGGATTTCGAAGTGTTTAAAGGGCAAAGATGAAAACCCTTTGGAAAATGAAAATGGTTAGGATCTTTATAGACGAGAGATAGGATCGACGGGTAGAGACAAGGCGATAGGCATCATTAGAGATGTAGAAGGGTCCGGGTAGACTGCCTAGCTTTTCCTTACAGACGGGCCTGGAAGACTCCAAGGGAGCAACCAAGGTGGTTGGAGCAGGATAGGATTTAGGGGCGGGCTCGCCAAGCTATCCCTCGAAGGATAGCTATCTAGTTAGCTTCCGTGCGATATAAAACTGTGCCTGCGGGCCACCCCCTTGAAGGGATGTAATTATGTGAGATGAATGTGCCTGAGGGCCGTCTTCCTTGAAGAAGACGTTTTATTTAATTGTATATTGAGTACAGTTAAATGTCCAGTTGTCAGCATGGTCGACACCCAGATTATTAGAGGACGCGGGAGACCACGTGGCCGAGGTCGTGGCCGCATTCCCGAGACAGAGACTGAGACTGAGACCGATGTTGAGGTCGAGATCCCCGGACAGCACGAGGGAGAGGCTGATAGGCAGCAGCAGGGATCAGCGATAGAGAGGGCATTACTCGCGTTGCTAGAGCGAGAGAGATCGGCTGGCGTCACCGACTGGGTGAAGAGACTATCACAGAGTAGCCCGCCTATCTTCGAGGCCGGACCCGAAGAGGATATCGAGCAGTTCTTCAGAGGACTCGAGGGAGTTTTCAGCTTGATTGGAGTACCCGATGAGGAGAGACAGAGGCTTGCGGCTGGGCAGCTTAAAGGAGATGCTTATGATAGATGGCTTGTCTACTGTGATGATCGTACTGCATGGACCTACGAGGAGTTCAAGAAGTTGATGCTGAGAGAGTACTGTCCATCTGGGACACAAGCAGCACGAGAGGTTGCGTTCTTCAGCACCCGCTATGACCCACGGCTATCTATCTCCAAGATCGTCTGCCAGTTCAAGAAGGAGCTCGTTTATTGTGGAGGGGTATGTAACACTGACGAGATGCGCATCTGCATGCTTTCTATGAGGCTTCGCCAGACGTTCTTCTGATATCTACCAGCATGGAGGAAATGACATATGACAGATTTCTAGAGATGATCCTCCGCTATGATCAGCAACTACGTTTGACAGCTGCCACGTCTTCAGCTTTTCGCACTTCATCTGGCGGAAAGAGGCCACGACCCGCGGAGCCCAGATCAGCGCCGTTCGAGCGACGAGACTTCTAGACCAGGGATGCACGAGCTACTGGTGTTACGCTTTAGAGGTGGATCGCGAGCGACCCAGCCTGACAGATGTCCCCGTTGTTAGTGAGTTTGCTGACGTTTTCCCAGACGAGCTACCAGGACTTCCGCCACAGCGAGATGTTGATTTCTCTATACAGTTGGAGCCGGGCACCAAGCCGATTTCAAGGGTCCCGTACAGGATGGCGCCGACAGAGATGGCCGAGCTGAAGGCACAGTTGGAGGAGCTAGACGGGAAGGGCTACATTAGGCCGAGTGCTTCGCCGTGGGGAGCACCAGTTTTGTTCGTGAAGAAGAAGGATGGGTCGTTGAGGCTATGCATAGATTACAGAGAGTTGAACCGGGCTACGGTGAAGAACCGTTACCCGTTGCCGAGAATAGACGATTTGATGGATCAGCTGCAGGGAGCTGTCGTCTTCTCGAAGATAGATTTGCGTTCGGGTTATCACCAGCTGAGGGTGAAGTCAGAGGACATCCCGAAGACGGCCTTCAGGACTAGATACGGACACTACGAGTTTGTGGTTATGCCGTTCGGGCTAACCAACGCGCCAGCCGCCTTCATGGAGTTGATGAACAGGGTGTTCATCGATTTTCTTGACAGATTTGTGGTGGTATTTATCGATGACATCTTGATCTACTCGAGGAGCAGAGAGGAGCATGCTGAGCACCTGAGGATTGTGCTGAGGATTCTGCAGAAGCATAAACTGTTCGGGAAGTTTAGCAAGTGTGAGTTCTGGCTCTCCGAGGTGATGTTTCTTGGTCATGTTATATCCGCAGCAGGGATATCAGTAGATGCATCGAAGGTTGATGCTATCGTTGCTTGGGAGATCCCCAAGAACGTCAGAGACATCAAGTCTTTTCTAGGTTTGGCTAGCTATTACCGACGGTTCGTCGAGGGCTTCTCCAGCATAGCTAGGCCGATGACGCAGCTGACGAAGAAGGGAGTAACCTTCGAGTGGAGCCCGGCGTGCCAGGCCAGTTTTGATTTGCTGAAGCAGAAGTTGACATCCGCACCAGTGTTAGCACTACCAGAGGGGACGGAGGACTTCGTAGTCTACACGGATGCTTCGAGTTCAGGTTTAGGTTGTGTGCTACAGCAGAGGGATCGGGTCATCGCTTACGCTTCACGCCAGCTGAAGCCAGGGGAGGAGTCATACCCCACGCACGATCTTGAGCTAGCCGCAGTTGTACATGCGCTCAAGATCTGGAGGCACTATCTGTATGGCACGTCAGTGAGGATCATGACCGATCACAAAAATCTGAAGTACATTTTCACGCAGAAAGAGCTGAACATGCGTCAGAGGAGGTGGCTGGAGTTGATCAAGGACTACGAGTTGGAGATTGAGTATCACCCGGGGAAGGCCAATGTGGTGGCCGACGCCTTGAGTCGGAAGACTCGTCAGGAGATTGTTTTGTCCAGATTGACGGCTCGACCTGAGTTACAGCGGGATCTGATCAGTTGTGGGATAGAGGTCTGGTCACAGCGAGAGAGTGGACAGCTGAGTTTCCTAGAGGTTCAGTCAGAGTTGATGGATGAGATCCGACGAGCGCAGACAGAGTGTCCGCGGATTGCCGATATCCGACAGCGCATGGCCCAGGGCCAATGTAGGTCTTTTACCGTCCGAGATGATGGGATGCTGATGTTGCAGGGACGAGTTGCTGTGCCTGATGTGCACAACCTGAAGCAGAAGATCATGATAGAGGCACATTCCACTCCTTATTCGGTCCATCCGGGATCGAATAAGATGTATCAGGACATGAGGAGGACGTTCTAGTGGCGCAAGATGAAGACTGACGTTGCATTGTTTGTAGCGCGATGTCAGGTCTGCCCGCAGGTGCGGATAGAGCACCAGAAGCCCGGAGGGATGACACGGTCACTTCCTGACCCTGTGTGGAAGTGGACGGATATCACGATGGACTTCGTGACAGGATTGAGGAGAGATGTACGAGGCTTTGATGCGATTTGGGTGGTGGTCGACAGGTTGACCAAGACCGCCCATTTCATTCCGATTCAGGAGACATGGCCTGTGTCTGATTTAGTCCGAGCTTTTATACAGCATATAGTGAGGTTGCATGGGGTTCCCGAGAGGATAGTATCTGATAGAGATGGCCGCTTCACTTCGAGATTCTGGAGGCAGGTGCATGAGGCTCTGGGGAGCAAGTTGCATTTCAGCACGGCCTATCACCCGCAGACGGACGGGCAGAGCGATAGGACGATTCAGACGCTGGAGGATATGCTGAGGGCTTGTGTTTGGAGTGGGGGAACCTTTGGGTTCGACATCTTCCCCTAGTAGAGTTCTCGTACAACAACAACTATCATTCATCGATCAGGATGGCTCCTTTTGAGGCGTTGTACAGGAGGCGATGCAAGTCGCCTATCTGCTGGGATGAGCCTGCAGACCGAGTGGGGACACTACCACAGTACGTGCAGGAGGCGACAGATCAGGTCAGATGGATCCGAGAGCATCTGAGGGTTGCGCACGACCGACAGAAGAAGTATGCTGATAGGCGCAGGATTGAGTTGGCCTTTGAGGTTGGAGATCATGTCTGGTTGCGAGTGTCACCGACGAGAGGGATCCGACGATTCGGGATGAAGGGCAAATTGAGCCCTAGATATGTGGGCCCCTTTGAGATCCTCGAGCGAGTAGGAGAGGTTGCTTACAGAGTTGTTTTACCGCCCCGTTTGGCTGGTATACACGATGTCTTCCACGTGTCACAGCTGAGGAAGTACGAGCCAGATCCGAGTCATAGATTGGACTACTCCGGATTAGAGATAGCACCTGACCATACCTTCGTGGAGCATCCGATTGCTGTTCTTGACCGACGGGTCAAGAAGCTGAGGCGCAGAGAGGTACCGTTGGTACTTAAACAGTGGGCTAGGAGAAGCCCCGAGGAGGCCACTTGGGAGACAGAGGAGAGTATACGGGCGAGCTATGGAGATGTATTAGATGAGTTGCTAGCGTCGTATGTACAGCCACGTGCAGATATAGCTTTGACTGCGTGAGTGGCCGGTGAGTACCTGGGAGAGGGACCCTTAGCCGTACTATGTGTGATTGGGTGTTTACCTCTGTGATTGAGTGCGCATTTTCTGTGATTGATATGCGTGGTGGGGCCCATGAGCGGTCCTACATGATGTGATTATCATTGATGTGTGATACTTTATGATATATGACTGATATGATATCGTTATGATTATGTGATTGTTGTGAGTATGGTCGATAAATGATGGTATGTCGGAATATTGAACCTAGGAAAACGAATAAGGCTTAGCCTTAGAGGTGGATGTTAATCCACCCTCTGTTTTGATTGAGTCGTAGTGAGATCGTGTGTTTGATCCTTAGAGGTGGATAACCACCTCCCGAGAAGGAGATGAGTCGAGACTAGAAGTGTCTAGGTCTAATGTCGAGTTGGGACGCCAAACACCTTGATTTTGAGATTTAGTTCGGAAATGAGCAATTTAAGGTTCCAATGTTCGGGTAAACCTATTATACTTCGCGAAGTGGATACGAGCTTTCCACGGGGGCACTCGTGGAATTTACGCTAAGACCGAGCGGTAGTGTGATTATCCTCTCGAGTTGTGATACTTTCAAGGTTGAGGCGAGATGTGATGGGGGCGCCCATCACATGCTTGATGAAACCTTCGAGATTATTACGGCCGTGACAAAGGTGGCGTGAGATTCTTGGACGACGCATCCAAGATGATCGTGTGCCTTTTGTTACGATTCAAGGACTCAAGTTTTAAAACCTTCTCCGCCGGTTTAAACCTCTTTGTCTCGGGGACGAGACTTGTTTTTAGAGGTGGATGATTGTAAAGACCGGAATTTAATTAATATTTATAAAATATCCGTAGGATAATCCGAATATTATCCTCCCTTATGATTATGAAAACCCGGAAAATTTAAAAATTTTATGTCTAGCCTTACATGGATTTAATGACGGAAAAAAATATGCCCAAGCCACTTTTCTCGTATCTTATAAACGTAACGGATTTTAACGCTTCACGAGCTCGGGTTTTACATTATGTTAAAGAGGTCATCCACCCAAATTGCCCAACATTGATCCACCAAACCCTTGACTTGTGGCTTGCTTGTGAATGTAGACATTCAACCACTCCCATCTCTTCATCCCATCACCACCCATGCTTTGACTCATGAAGCCAACCACCCCTCTCCTCTATAAGCCTGACCCCAAGACTCATGAGGAGCTCATCCAAAGAAGCCCCACCGTCACTTGAGAGGAGAGAGAGAGAGAGAAGGAGAGCCTTGCTCCATTTTAGGTCCATTTTGGACAGCCTTCACAAGAAATAGCATAACTCCCTCCATACTCATCCAAATTGAGCAAACTCGGTGGCCATGGATCCGTCTTGAACCCAGCTTTCCATACATATCTCAAACACAAAAATCCAAGGTCTTTTTCCCAGCCAAAATCGTCCATCTTTGAAGCTGCAGAAAACTGTTTTTGAAGGGTCTTGAGAGTTTGACTTGATTTCTTGGTAAGAACCCTTCCTTTCTTCCAAAACTGAGTTCCAACATGTTTTATAACTCCTTTTCTTCAACTTTGAGTAAGAATCTAAATCATGTTTTGGGATTTTTGGTGACAAAATGGCAAGGTGTTTGAAACGTGTTCCGAAGGACTCCCGAGGGTGTTCTTGAGTCGTTTGTGTGGGATTCTTCGAAGGTAATCCCTCATCCGCCTTCCCTCTCTCTAGGAATAGATCTTGTGTGCTTGGAAAGGGCTTAGGAAGTGGAGCCTCTATGTGTTTTTGGTTGCGTTTTGTAGCAAACATCAAGAGACAAAATGGATATATGTGCCTCTGTAATTTGGACTTTAATTCCAATCCAACGGTCTGATTCGGCTGAAATCTTAATATGATGTTCATGGAAATGTTATCTAACTTCCCTTTAAAAATTATGGCAATCCAACGGTTGGATCAAGAGTTATTATGATTTTAGTAACCAGTGTTTATAATGACTCGGTTAAAAAACTTGGTTAAGGGAATGCTAAGAATATGGTTCAATATATGATGGCATAACCGAAACTTAGAGCATATAAAATACAAAAATGAAGTATACCCATAACTTGACTTATGATCCGATAAGAAGAAAATCGATTATGTGATAATACGATATAGATTATAACTGGTTAAGTCCGGATCACTTAACCAAATTGTGTAATCTATAGAATCGTGAACCTCATGTGGATGTATGTTGATTATTAGGTTGGGTACCATGCATTAGAATACCACCTAATGAAAGCTTAATGAAATTAATAGGCTCTTGTTGATTGGATCCTTGGTTGTGCACTTTATTGCTTGCTTATTCTCCGGACTCCAGGTAAGTCCCCTGGACTTACTCATGATGGATTTATGTGATACTCTTTGTCTTATCGAGAGTCTTCATGCATCACGCGACCTAGTAACATGTTTAGGAATATAAACTGGTAATATGACGTAGGATGAACTTAGTAAATCCAATAATTCATATGTATGCTATGTGTCTATGGTAGGACGGCCGTCAAAATCTAAATAAATGACTTATACTCGATGGAACACGAATGAAATGATGAAAGGCTTATGATGAGAAAGAATGAGTATGTTTGAGAAGGATGAGTATGTTTGAGAAGGATGAGTACGTTTGAGAAGGATGAGTACGTTTGAGAAGATATTATGGTGATTATGATGATGATTATGATGATGATACGGGCCCTTGTGTGTTTATTTCGCATTTATATATATCTATACACTTGCTTATGTGTTGCATTTTAACATTCATGTAGTTTAAGTATGCCTCTTTATATGGCACGGAGTGTGCATATTTCCGATGATTGACCCCGATATATTTCTTGTTTTTAGATTCAGGTACCCCTTACCCGATATGACTTACTGATGTGGATGGTTGTCGGGACAGACCTTTTGGACGATTAGAGTGAGGGAGGCGCTTGACATTCGCACTCTTTTGCTCATACGTTTTATCGTTTTGACCCGGCGTGGCCGTGGCATTTTGTTGTATTTATGATTTCCGCTTTTATCTCTGTTCGAAACGTTTTGCGATAGTCTAGGACAGGTGAAGCCTCCAACGGGCTTACGATCTTTTCGGGGTTCGCAATCCCCATCTTTTGACAACTAAATCTTCCGCTTAAATGAACCTAATAATAACTCGTACTCGGTCGTAAGATCCAAAGCTCACGGAAGAAGATCAAACTTCTTCTATAACGTTCCCCGATAATCTAGTATTCCGAACCTTATTTACCTTCTAAGTAGGTTTATGGAGGTTAATTCGGGTACTTAAATTTCGGGTCGTTACAACACAAGTATATACGTTCCCACTGAGAAGAAAAAACGGACAAAATTCAAACATATATGAACCGAAAATGGAAAACAAACAAAAATTAACAGAGAACTACAGCTAACACAACCATAGCTTGCAAGCAACCAGTGGAATCACACGAAATTAATGGCATCAACCACACATAACAGAAAACAGGAGCTCAAAATCATATAAACCCTAGATACAGTAAAACCACACAAATGTTCAAAAAACACAAAATTAAACAAGGAGCAGGATGCAAAACAACATAAAAACAGCAAATCTAACCATAAAAAGGGATGAGAACGAGCTGAGAAAAAGGATAACATACATGGAGACGAAGACATTGGATGCGATTTTGGGGGAAAACTCAAAAACCCGGCCGGAGGAGACGGACAAAGCCACCGCCGACAGTAATCGGAGGACGGAGACACAAACCGGCGAAGATTGATGGATAGATCGAAGAACAGAGATAGGAGAACGAAGAGGAAGAAGGAGATATCACCTAAGAACGCGTGAGCTGAGAGCGATGGAGTAACCGAGGAAAAGGTCGAGAAAGTTAATAAACAATTAATAAGGCCGAAGCAACCTAATAAACTAATTAAGGAGCCCAACTAGTTAACCAACTATAGGTAAAGGTCCTTTTTAACAAATTCCCTCTAAATTAATTCAGACAAAAAAAAAAGAAGTAAATTAATAGAAATTGATTGTGGGGCCCCCTAATTCCTTTTGAAAAGTTGTCAACACAAAGAATCGAACGCTGGACCAAAAGTAAGTGAAAGAGGTCTAAAACCACTGAAGCAAGGATACACACATGTAATCATCTCTGTTTTCAAAATATTAGGCCCAATATTTTTTCGGGCCCTGTGCGGTCAGACCGCTTGAACCGCCCAAAAACCGGGCCTGCTTACTCATCACATTTGTTGAATCTAAATCACCCTAAACTTTGATAATTAATGGTGAAACTGCCATCAAAATCACTTGTTGTTGACAAAAATTTATTTGCTCGTGGATGCCATGGGTTGCGAGTCTCGTATTGTTGTTTTCGCCGGATTTGCTTAGTGTTGCTGGAGTCGACTGTCTCTCTCCATCGTCCTCTTACTGTGCTGATCAGAGTTCTTGATCTCTCCCCTCGGATCGATTCTCGCACCTCTAACAGATCACAATCGGTGGTGAGGTTAGCTTCGGGGGTTTAGATGGTTGGGTTTGATCGCAATCCGACTTCCCTTGTCAGCCGGACAGTCGGGCACAAACGCCGTCGCCGGAGTATCAAGGGTTTGCACAGTCGAAGCCCTAGTCGAATCGGAACCCTTTCGCTTTCGCTGGTCGCCGCTCCTTCCTTTTCTCTTTCCTCGATGTGGCTGGAAAGGTCGATGGTGGGGTTAGCCTGGTAGGGATTTGGATTTTGGAGTGGGGGTTAAACGCGCTGGGTACAGTTCTATTGTTGTGTTTTTTTCTATTTCAATTTTCAATTAATCAAATATTACGGAAAACTCACAACCATCCGATTCATTTAAATCAATGGATAGGATTTGTTCTCATGATACACGTTAAGGAGTGTATACACTAGAACCAACCCCTATATATATATATATATATATATATATATATATATATATATATATATATATATATATATATATATATATATATATATTCAAGGGTAATCAAGCCTTATTATGTAACATGAGAACACATCTGGACCGTTCATTAGATGAAATGGATGGATGAGATTAAAAGACAATTTTAGCTTTTTTTTAATTAAAACTCAGTGGGGCCCACTTTTTTTTTAGCCCGCTTGCTGAATTGGGAGCGTGTGTGATGCACTCTCTTGAAATTATTCGATATTATATCTGGATTATTCGATCGTATCGACGGATTATGCGATCGTATCGATGGATTATTCGATGGTATCTACTTGCCACATGATGAGGCGGTTATTTTTTTCTTCGAACTATTCGATATTATCACTGGATTATTCGATCGTATCAATGGATTATGCAATAGTATCGATGGGATTATGCAATAGTATCGATGGATTATTCTAATCGGGTAGCACCCTTAAAACGCCTATCAATGGATTATAACGCCCTATACTTTTTACCAAAAATTATTTGATGGTATCATTTGATTATTTGATGGTATCGTTTGATTATTCCATTGTATCGCTCGATTATTCATTGGTTCCATTACCTATGTCATTTTAACAAATAATTAAAAATTATTCTATAATATCACTGGATTATTTGATTATATCAAATGATTATTCGATGGTATCGATACATTCATTGCATCTCAATCAAACTCGAATGCAAAAACATGTCAACAAAATTGATACATCCCTGGTGATCGAATAATCCAATTTAATTAAACACAAAAACCCAGATCGAATTCCAAGTGAGCAGCACAATCCGAAGCAAAAACCTATGCAACTTTGTCCGATGCAAACAACAAACTTCGGAAAATAAAAAATCGATCAAAAACAATAACCCTGACCCAGGAATCACAACCAAATACCATAAATCCAACAAACCACATCCGGAAAATCAAGAACAATACCTAATTCGAGAGCATCCACAAACTCTAACCACTTAATACCAAATGAATCTATTCACACTAGAACACCAATAAATGTCAAAACTTACTTATGAAATTACAATCCAATCCGTCGGCCTCCGATACGTCCTTCAAATTGTTGTCGCCCAAGTCGAAGAATGGAGGAGGGAGGTCGACGACCAAGAGGCGCCGCCGAGCCGGACAGGTCGTATATCTGCACAATTGAGCGCTCCGAGAAGACGGTGTCGCCCTTGGAGGTCGGCGGTTCAACAAATCTGAAGGTCGCCGCATCAGCGTCATCGCCCGGTTCAGATCTGAAGGGACGGCCCGGAGATTTGAAGGTACAACCGCATCTCCATTGAAGATGGAGTCCCTCGTTGGGCATGGGCTCACCGCGTTGTCGCCCTGGTCGTTGCCGACGTCCTCTTCCTCACTGATCGATGAAACTGTGTACGATGAAACCTCGATCCTCCAACACCTTCAACTCGCCGGGGAGGTTAGAATCGGGGGGTGCAGGTGCAGGTGGCTGCCGGAAAGAGGAAGGCGCCGCCATCGCCAAAGTCCCAAGCGTTCGGACGATCGGAGCCTCGCCCTTTCCCTTTCGCCTGATCGCCTCACGTTATCTTTCTCTCTCCTTATGCCCGATTGTGGAGTAGGGTTTGGAGTGGTTTGGTACACGCGCCTATACATAGGAGTTGTGTAGGGTTTTTTCCATTTTCATTTTTAATTAATTAATATTACGGAATAATCTAAGCCATCCAATTTTTCTAAATCAATGGCCTAGATGTGTTCTCATGTTACTCAATAAGCCTTGTTCTCATATGATCCATACTCTATATATATATATATATATGGAGTGGTTCCCTTGTGCACACTCCTGAGAGTGTATCTAGTACACAATTCTAGACATTTGATTGAAAGAAAATAGAAGGTCAAGATTAAGTGGCATTTTTATTTTTTTTTTCTTTTATTATAATGGGACCCACGTGCCAAAAACAAACCAACTCTCCTTTTGGTAGAGCGTGTAATCCAATTCCTCTTCTTGTTTTTTTTTTATAATTTTTTTGGTTGGAAATCAATTCCATTTCTTGCTTTTTTTATTTATTTTTTTGGTTGGAAAAATAAATAATTTTGAATTTTTTTTTTATTGGGTAAGAATTCGGGAGTGTTTAGCTACCCGATAGCATCCTTTCGGATGAGGTCAATAAGGCTTGGATCATTGTGAAACGAGGTATTGGTGGCAACGTGAGCAAGATGTGCAACCTTATCTGCTACCAAGTTGCCGCTACAAAGAACGTGGGTGGACGATACTTCGTAGAACCCAGAAATGAGGGTGCTAATATCAGATATTAGAAGATCAATTTCCCAGGGGCATTTTGTCTTGGATTGCATTTGCTCTATGATTGATAACGAGTCTCCTTCGATAATTAGACTCGGAATTCCCAGTTCCAGGGCTTTGAGAATTCCTTCTCTTAATGCTAGTGCCTCAGACATTAGTGGTTTCTGTAACCCAATTTCTTTTCCCCCTATGGCAGTCACGTCCCCTTTATCGTCTCGAATAATGAACCCTATCGAGCTTTGCCTGTTTCCAGATGCTGAGCCGTCGAAATTTAATTTCCACTTCCCCGGTGGTGGTTTTTTCCATTTGACTTTACGATTTCTTCTTGATTTATTAGAGGTCCAATTTCTATTAGTCCTGATTTCATTAGTATCCCATCCCATAGGTCTATCGGCCTTTTTTCCATTCTTCGAAGAAAGAGTTTGCCATTTTTAGGAATCCTTCTATGTTTGGCAGCTTTTGTTGCTGGAAGATTAATTTGTTTCTACATAACCATTGAGACCACCAATGAAACGCAAGTCGTGTTCTTTGCTGGCCATCCAAAAGCCCTGCTGTGAACGCCATCAATGATTCAATGTTTCTTGACTCTCTGTTCTTTAAACGTATTTTAGATTTTACTGCATTTGACACACCTGGGCAACACATCGAGAACTTGCACTCAAACAGTAGATGATCAGTGTCTTCCTCATGATGGTTGCAAACTGCACAGTAAGGTGGGATGGCGATTCCTCTTTGAGATAGTCTGGTGGCTGTTGGTAGTCCATTGTGGCATACTTTCCACATAAAATTCTTTATCTTGGGAGGAACATTGAGCTTCCAAATCCACTCATTGACATCATTTGTTAGGTTTATAGATTTCATTTGTAGTTTATAAGAACTAGACGTTGTGAACCATCCTTTTCTATCTGACCACCAATACATACGGTCTCTTATTTGACTAATCGGTAGTGGGATATTTACAATTTGTTGTGCCACGTCCTTTTCCAATGTTGATTCTAACCTTTCCTTATTTCAGGACCCGTTATTGATATAATATTCCACAGTTTCTTCTGGGTTGATCCTTGTTTGGTCGAGGCATGCCGAATTAATATTTTTAATTGGAGCCCAATTGTCTTTCCAAAATTTAATTGTTTTTCCATCCCCCACTGACCATGCTAGTCCTTCTTTGAATGGCTCAATGATTTTCCTCAGTTGTGTCCATTGCCATGATGCATTTCCTTTCTTATCATGATTTAGAATGGACTCAGATTTTAAGTACTTGTAGTTAATAATTCTTACCCAACTATTGTCTGGTTCCGCCATGATTTTCCAAATGAGTTTCATCTGGAGAGCTTCATTCATCTCTTTTGTTTTTCGTAGTCCCATTCCTCCTTTTTCTTTGGGTCTACACACCCTGTCCCATCCAATTAGTGGTTTATACTGTAGATCTTTGTTCCAAAAGAATGTTCTATTCACCTTATCTAGAGCCGCGTGTATTGACACTGGGAGCATGAAACTCTGCATTGCAAAAAGTGGCTTAGCTGCTAGATTTGAGTTTATTAACACCGATCTTCCATGTTGTGAAAGGGAGTCAGCTCTCCATTTTGTTAGTTGATTTGTTGCTTTTCCAATTAACCCTTCAAAAGTTTCTTTATTCACTCTACCATTGACAATCGGGCATCCCAGATACTTATCAAGTTTCACTTGCTTCTCAATATTGAGACATCCTTCAATTGTAGTAATTCGCGAAGATGGTATTCCCGGGGAGGCTTGGAAAGCAGACTTATTATAATTCACCTTTTGGCCAGAGAGTTTACAGTAATCATCAATGATTTTGGTTATTGTTTCACAAGATGTTTGGTTGACTTTGGCAAAGATAATGATGTCATCCGCAAAGGCAAGGAAGGGGATTCTTGGCCCAGAGTGCCCAAATCGGAAACTCTGCATTGCAAAAAGTGGCTTAGCTGCTAGATTTGAGGTCACCTTGTCACAGGCCCCGAGATGGTTTAAACACCTCAGTAGGCCCGTTGTTGACAAGCACTGAGAAGGACACAGTTGTAACACATTCCATGATTAACTTGATCACTTGGTTGCTAAAACCAAATTTCCTCAGGACAACCTCTGTAAATGTCCAGTCAACTCTGTCATAGGCTTTCTCCATATCGAGTTTGATTGCTAACCAACCCTACGTCCCTTTCCGTGTTTTGAAAGAATGGAAGATCTCATGTGCTATTAGAATATTGTCTTGTATGGCTCTGTCAGCCACAAAGGCAACTTGAAAAGGGTTAATAAGTTTACCTATGACCTTTTTGAGTCTCTCCGTAAGAATTCTTGAGATAATCTTATACATTGTGGAACATAGACTAATAGGTCTATAATCAGTAGTCTTGGAGGGATTGTCACATTTAGGAAGTAGCGCTATAAAGGTGTGGTTGATCTGCCTGAGTAGTTTACCAGAATGGAAAAACGCTTTGACTGCTTTTATGACATCACATCCGACTATATCCCAGTAAGATTTATAAAATTCAGCAGTCATACCATCGGGGCCAGGAGATTTATTTCTGCCCAGAGCCCAAACGGCACCCTTGATTTCACTCAGTGGCGGAAGGTGTACGGGGCGGGTGGGGGCCATGGCCACCCCGGCAAAAAAAATATTATAATAATATTTGTATATATACTTCGTATCACAGTAAATAGGAATTGAGTACATATTGTTTAGATTTCCTTTATTTTTTATTTTTTTTATAAACATTTAGATTTCCTCGCATTTATTTAGTTGATCAAAAAATTAAAAAAAAATTATTTTCAACTTCTATATTTTTAATATATCAACTACTTAATATGGAGTATCTTTGCATATCTTCTAAATCCTAATTTAAATGGTGGAATAACAGAATATCTCAAAATCTTAATTCAAAATGAAGAGGATGAAAATTATTGATTCTTTCTTCAAAAGAAAATAAGCGTCTCCAAACCCTCCAACAGAAATTAGAGGCGCTTACTACTACTACTGCTCCATCAAGCATTCGATCTTGTTGACGCTACCGGTCTCGAACCTCTTACTAATCCTCCAAATAGCGATCTAGAAGTTGTAGCACTCGAGAATCCAGACATTTGAGAGTATACTCAATTAAGCATTCTTATATATGTATTTTGTTTTTTCGTATAAATGAAAAAGGCGTAGGGATAGCCTCCTAGGTTGACTAGGTTCGAAACTCTAAAAGAAAAAATTTGGCCCCTGCAAAACTTTTGTGCAGGTTCCGCCACTGATTTCACTATTGGTCGGTTGTTGGCTAAGGCTATTATTTTCTTCTTCCGTAATAGTTGTCGGTATTAGTTCAAGGTACTCGTTAAGCAAATTAAAATTTATTTGCTCTTTGGAAAATCTCTTAACAAAATCATTTTTAATTTCTTCCTTGATGTTCTCTTCTCCTACGATCTGCGTTCCTGAGTTTGTTTTGATATTTCGGATTATCTTCCTATTTCGTCTACCCGATGCTATTTTGTGAAAATAGGTTGTGTTGGAGTCTGTTAGCTTAATATGCTTAGATTTTGCCCTCTGTCCCCAATATTCCTTTTGAAATTTTAGCAGTTGTTCTTTTTTCTTAATTAGTTGTTTTTCCACTCTATTCTCCTTGCCAGTTCTTGTATCTGTGCTGGACTGTATGTTAACGAGCTCTTTATCTACTTCTTGTATTTGTCGAAAAATATTCCCAAAGGAGTTTTTATTCCATCACTACTAGAAAAGCGTGTATATCTCGGCGTTATTCGATCGACGCTTAACAATTTCGTCAACTTGGTTTTTCGGCGCGCGGAAAAATATGACATTTTATTTGACGCTTTTAAGCGTCTAAAATAATGGACGCTTAAATATGTCGATGGGCCTTAAAATGCGTCGAAGTTTTCAGCCCATCTAAACCCGAAATCAAGAAATATAAAAAAAAAACTCTTCCGTAACTGCTTCTAGCTAATTTCCATTTTTGTTCCACCCATCTAAATCCAAATTAAAACCCTAAACTATTCTCCAGATCGTTCGATATCTCCAAAAGCACATGCCCGCAGTACGTAGGTTGCAATTTGGGATATGGAAGCCACAAATCTTGAATATTCAACTAAATTGTTGAAATATTGACTACGATTTGAGTTTCTACAGAGATATCGGTCGGGTAAGTGGTTGAACTGATCTAAAGTATAATTGGGTTTCTACCTTCCTTCAAAATTGAAAATTTAGTATACGGGGTCTCCAATTTAGAGTCTTCGATGGCTTTTGTTCCAATTTACAACCGAATTTGTGCTTTTCTACAAGGATCGAAGGTTACTGACTGGGCAACTACTGCTTAGATTTAGAATCGGGTCTCTTGAAAATCAAAAATTTGCTTGAGAATCTCAAGTTAGGTAAGTGGTTGAACCTTAATCAAAAGCTTTCATCTGGATAACTTTTGCTTAAATGTTTGTATTAAAAAAGTCAAAAATTTTATTTCATTTTTTAAGAACAAGGGAGAGAGGGGATGGGAGAGGAAGAAAAACAGGAGTGTTAGGAGCAAGAAATGGGTTTATGTGCAGTGAAGAAAAGGTCAGTAGAGGAGGAAAGAAAAGAGGTTGAGATTGGAAGGGTATGAGACATGGGGAATGTTTTGTTTTACTTTGATTTTGATGAGTTTTGAAATAAATTAGAAGGGGGGTTGCAGTTTGGCGTTTATTGTTGCTTTGTAGGAAATAGAACAGGGGATGGATTGTTTGTCTTTGCTGGAAGAAAGGGAAAGAGAGAATTAAGGGAGATGTAGGGAAAAGAAATGGGTTTAAGAAGGGGCATGTCTAGTGTGAAATTGGTGGTCTGTTTGGGAGGATTGAGCTGCTACAGTGGACATGGGGGATGGGAAGTCTTCTGAATTTGTAGGGGAAAAGGAGACCAAAAAAAAAGTCCCAATTACAATATTCAAAATACCCAAAAATAAAATTTGGTTATTTCATTTGAAAGCAATAAGCCAGATGTTTCTAAACAAATTGCACTCCAGCTACTTAATGTGTCATTAGATACAATTTGGTTATTTATTATGCCATACAAACTTTTATTCCAGTAACGATCCGCAAACCACTTACTAAGCAATTCCATAAGTTCTATTCTCATTTGCTTGTATTTACCATGACTTTGTTCTGTAATCGAATAAATCCTATCCTATGTATCATAGCCTTTCCTGATGTTTCTCTTTTAAATTTAGTCCAGACGAATTTTCCTACAAGTCTGTTCCCTTTTGAGCTATTGGTGGTGATAATTGACCGACAATACCACATGACACCATAAGGAAGGAAATTATACAATTTACACCCGCCAACCCATTCGTGAATCACCATTAATATAACTAATAGTCCGTTCTTACAAAGATTTGCATATCCAATGTCAAAGACATCCTTAATTGTCTTTATATCCCAACTACTCATAACGTTACTTCCGAACAAAGGTTGCTTAGACATACATTTCTTCCTAAACCAATTCACCAAATCCATAGTCTTAGTAGCATAGTTATAAGCCCATACATATCTCAAAAAAAGGCTTACTAGAATAATAAAGTCAAACCAATGTAATGTCTCCTTGATAGCTTTGCTGCCAGCATAGGAAATCGGTAGTCAAGCCCTCTAAATAACCAACATATAGCCACAGGAGGAGCATTTCTCCACCAAAGAATGGTAGTTGATAAACTTTTCACCCAAAATGGTAAGTGTATATGGTAGCCATGAACAGATGGGCAATTAGAGCAGGCAACCACACAAAACTCCTTGACAGTAGATAAGCAATTATAATAAGGAGTGTTCATTGATTTGCACACACAAAGGGCACTTGCTGAACATATTACTCTTAGAATATACTCATAAATAATAATCTCTTTGTCGCTATAAGCAAATAAGTAACCATTATACCTATGATTTTCCCAGGCGACCGTTTTCCTCTTGTGCCTTTCCTCAGCATGTGTCGAATGCTTCCTCTTATCACCACCATGGGAGTGTTCCAACTTCACATGCTGAACATTGTCCATTGATTTCTTTGAGCCCTTTCGGTAGGTAGTCTTAGGGATCCTTGATGCACCATACATCCTTAGCCATTTAATATTACACATATATGCTGCACTATAACTCAAAAAGAATAGAAGAAAATTACTCCTGCTACCATATCTAGTTTTGTCAAAGGATAAGTTCTTCCAGCAGGCCGCTTTCCTATAACATTTTTTCGTCATACCCTTCAGCAAGGATAGAACAGCACACGATTTTCCTGGGCTGTTCATACACCACATGAGTTCACATTTGGAGAGCTTTTGCTTCCTTTCCAGGCTCAACTGATAGAATATCAAGAGAGGCGAATCAGGAGCGGCAAGGGGAGTACCCAGAGGGAAAAAAATCCCGTTTTGGCTTAGCTTTATGATCCAATGATGCATCATAACCCTTTGTGAAATGCAGAACAGCCACAACAAAAACCATTGCTGCCAGACCCTTAATAACATCATCAGGGTTTGTAAACAGTAGCAATAACACACAGAAATGTTTCTGCCACATCGTTATACACATTGATATCAAGACCAATAACCACTCAGGAAACAATAATAGGCCACTTTGAAAAATGATTGTATGCCAAATTAAACAGAACTTTGATTTCACTTTGAAGTTTCTTTTCTGTTTCATTTATGTACTAACGATTCCTTTACCAAGCTTCCTTTCACAATTTTTTCTTACTTCGGCATCACTGGAGAACAAGGACTCCTCAGCCTCTTTGTTATCAATCAAGTATTGTTTTCCCTTCCGGGAGGTCTCCACAATAACCCATAGCAAAACGAACCAATCAAATATACAATTGGAAGACAAAGGCACTACCAATGTAAATTTCCACATATACGGTATACCTGAGCTAGTTCCAGAAAACCTTGGCCACAACTGGCATGTTAAAGAGCGACTTCCCATTGCTAAATCTCGATTTCTTCTTCTTTTTTCCATCATCGGAGTAGGTATACCCCTCAGGGAGTTTATAGCCCTCCGACTGTGTCAAACCCTTGCGGGGGATACTCAATTGGGAGAAAGGATCATCTGTCCCCGTTGATTTCTTCTTTTTATCAGTCTCAGATGGAGCCATAAAAAACACAGATAAACAGATATGATTAATCAAGTGATATATTATCAAGGAGGAGTAACGGAACGAGAGAGGAGATGAGAAGAAGAAGAACCGATCCTCACCGCCGCTCCAACAAGGAGGGTAAGGAAAGTAGAGAGAAAGTGTGCGAACCACCACAGAGAAGGGATCAGGCCGCCGGGAAGGAAACAAGATGCAGAGAGGAAGCGCATCCACCCCGAGAAGGCAGTTTAGGAGAGCGTCGATACCCATCAGAGATACCACATAAGGCCATGTCGTACACCACGGATTTGGCCACGGCGGAGGCCGATTTCGATGTGGCACAACCCTTGTCTTCAAATACGCCGTCATAGATGCAGATCTGGTTCCCAATCCAAAGAAATTAGAACATAGAATTGGAGAAGAGGCAAACCCCCAAAACACAGCAACAAATTGATTGATCGAACGCTTGCCAACACAAAATCCACGAAGGAATCCGGCAACAAGATCCCGGAAGGGGCTAGGGCCATCATCGACCCCGGACCACAGGTACAGGGTTTCAGAGGGGGGTTGATGAGGATTCGATTTCTCGAAACCTAGATTACTTTGTTTTGGTTTGGACAAGGGGATTGTTTCATACTTTTGGTTTTCCTTTGGAGAAGACTTCTTCAAGAGAGGGCACTCTTTGGGTTTTTTCAAGCGCGTGAAGCGCGTTCTTTTGGCCAGGAAGGGTTTCTCATTTTTTTTGCTCCCGCATTTGTCTCTTTAATAAATAATTTTGATTGATTTGTTGATGTATCCACCTGATTTCGTTTTTTTAAAATTTTGGTAATTCCACCGAATAATATCTCTCATCCTACCGAATAATGTTATTTTTTCTTTTTAACCCGGTTTATATGAAAAAATTCACCGGTTCTACTCAATAATTCTTTCTTTTTCCATCTAGTTTAAATGAAAATTCACCGATTCCACTGGATAATTAATCACATGCTACCGAATAATATTTTTTTTATTAAGAATAATATTTAATATTTCACCGAATAATTCATCAAAAATCACCGAATAATGTTTCATATTATATAATCTCCAAATTCATACAAAAAAACCTCCAATTTCTATGAATAATTGTTCAATATCACCGAATAATATTTGGTATCCCACCGAATAATCCTTCGAACGGAAAAGAAAATTGAAGAAGGCCGGATACTGCAGGTTGCACCGTTCCGCCTCTGCCTCCGCCACCGTCTCACCGCCTTCCCTAGGCTGCAGACTGCACAGTTGGCTCCTCCTTCGCCACCGTCTCACCGCCAACCGCCTCGATCGTCTTACCGCCAACCGCCAGCCTCAACGCCAACCGCCACCGTCTTACCTGGAACGCCGAGCAAGAAGAGAAACGCGAAGACGATGACCTCCGAATTCGATCACAATCTACAATCTGCAATCTGGGCAGCCATCTCATCGACCTTCAATTGGGAACCAGTAGAAGACCCCATCGCGCCGATCATCAACTCCCCTGAGCCTTCGCCGCCGTCGATCTTCGCAGACCGTCTCCACCACCGCCAGAACTGCTGCCACCGCCCCTGTCAGCCTCGCCTCTTCCTAGCCCCATCGCCGGAATCCGCAAAACAACTGCTGTCGCTGGATCCGACTCCTCGTCATACACCTCCACCTCGTCTTCGTCTCTAATTGCTTCAGATTCGTCTCCAATTGCTTCAGATTCAGATGCATCGGTTGCCCAGAATCGAGAAGGAGGAGAGAAAAGAATAAATTTGACACCTTGTGCATCCCTGATTCAAACTCGCATCCTCCTTCAACTCGCCTGGGCTCCTCAAATCCGTCTCCGATTCGCCTTCTCCATCGCCACCGTCTCCAACTCGCTTCCTCCATCGCCACCGTCTCGCCTCTTGGACTCCATCTCACCTGGGCTTCTCAAGAGAGAGTCGGCCACCCACAACCACAATCTCCCACCTCCATCGCCACCGCCGTCGTCGTTCACCGTCGTGCCCAATCGTTGCTTCAATCATGGGAAGAGGGGAAGTCGTCGCTTCAATCCATGGGAAGAGGAGATTCAGGGGAAGCCTATAACTGATTAAAAAGACGTGACTAGGTTAAATGTACACGCGCTTCATATGGGAGGATGGGCCTTTTTTTTCCATTATTTTTTTACAAAAATCAATTATTACGTGGCGCAATCCTAGGCGTCTATTTTTTTAAATCAATGGTCAGAACTTGTGCACAAGATATACCCTAAGGGGTGTGCACAAGTTACCCATTCTATATATATATATATATATATATATATATATATATATATATATATATATATATATATATATATATTAGAATTTATATATGATTAATAAATTGTCAAAATTACTATACCTTAATTGCAAATTGCAACTTTGCTAATCGATATTGAAAGTTGCTTGCGACAAATACTCCACGAATGAATAGGCTACGTAGTAGGATAATGGAGGTTTGGTGTTTGAGGATACCTCGTAGATAACCTCTATATATATAAGAACTACAATATTCTATCTTACACACTTAATTAATTATCTATTCAATGTAAAATTTTATGAGATATATATCCATACACACATATATATATTTTATATACAATCATAGACAGGTTTTCTACCTAATTTAGATATAAGGTTGAATGTTAATAATGAACTAGATATTAGATAGATTATTTATTTTAAAAAGATAAATATATTCAATTTCATCTAAAAAGGATAAAGCATAAGTTTTAACTAATCCCAACCACTTTAGGATTATATTGAATAGATTAAATTGGATGTATTTTTATAAATATTAAACTTATATTTTAATTAGGTAGAAAACTTCTCTTTTTAGATGCAACTAGTGTAAGGTCCGTGCCTTAGGCAAGGGTACAAAATATTTTAATTATATAATACAATGTAATATTATACAAATATATAAAACATTTTACATTCGATCTCTATTCCTCTTTTCTTAAACCATTTAAAATGAAAGGATATAATATTTATCAAATGTCGAATATTTAATCAAAGTAGCACAAACGTCAATTCAACCCAATAGAAAATATATAAGAAATGTCATATAAATATGAATGAGGAGAAAATAACGATAAATTAGCCAAATTGATAACTGTCGCATAGAAATTGACCGTTGGCATAACATGAGATCAAAAGGTTGTATATTACTCCTTCCGTATCAAAATACTTATTGTTTTAGTTTGGGCACGTGGTTTAAGAACGATAAAAACTATATAAAATATCAATAATTTTATTAATTTACAAAAATAATTTCATACTTAATATAATTATCTATAAAATTATTTTAAAAAATAATGTTTTATAGAGGTTTTCGTTTCTTAAAAAGCGTGTCAAAAAATAAAACTACAAGTTTTGTGATATGGAGGTAGTACATAATACGTCCTCATACATTCTGAAAAACATCTACATTAGTGGTAGCAGATGAAGCATTACCTTCATTGTCAGAAACTAAGACTTTCAATCCAGCTCTGCTAGTAACTCTAGGCACAGCTACATATAATTGTCCATGGGTGAACACTGGGTTTGGTAGGAAGAGACCGACCTGTGAAAGAGATTAACCCTAACTCTTATTGATGGTCATAGCAAATGAAACCATCCCAACGAATGGCAGCATGCGAGGTTTATGAAGGCCAATGGAAATCAGAGAAGTAATCCATCCCAACAAACACTTCATACAATTAAATAGAAAACAAATAGAAAATGTCGAATAAATTTGATCGAGGAGAAAAATCCAATATGCTTTTACATTGTTACCATTTAGAAGTAGAAAATGTCCATTATGATTTTTGTGTTAGTGTACACAACGTCAAAGGGGTTAGCTAGTCTATTATGCACAACATGGCCTTGTGCTATCTTCTTTCCATGAAAAAGGGGTTAGCCAGTCTATTATGAAAGATTTCTAAGAATTTGTAGTGCAGCACTTCCTCTCTAGGAAAATGGGTTGATGCTTCACTTTATTTCGGTTTTCGGTTAGCATATAGAAGGAATCGTGATAGCACAACTACGAACCTTAGCATCACAAACATGCATGAACTGTGTTGGATTAGGCAAATGGCCAATACAGTCGAATGAGACAGATAATTCTACACCTTGCACAGCTACTGGTGGTTTATCTGCATCCATTAATCAAACGCTCAAGGGCTCAGCTTCAGAATCCTTCAATTGGTGATCTTCCATCTCTATAAGAAGTTTCAAGAAAATAGGGGCTTAGAATGATTTGGCTTAAAAAATGCCAAGAGTTCTTTATTGCACTTGCACAGTGGCTTACTTGTCTTGTCAGTGAGTACTATGAGTCACCTCTAAAGTATGGATGCTACAAAGAGGAAGATGGAGCATATGTCAAACACGACTGTCATTGGGAACACACTAACCTACCATGGAAAAGACATTTGTTAAAATCCGAGACAAATACCAGGCTAATGCGAATTTCAAAAAATGACTTGTAAGGTAACACTGTTCCCCTCCATTATATGAGGAATACAGAAAGATATTAAAATGATAATAGAATATAAACTGCAGAAGTATCATAATATTCCTTGAATCTGTGATGTTATACTGCTGTTATATGTGGATTGGAGAGATAATAGTAAAACACCAAAGCAATATATTCAGGCATGTTCAGGTAGCCCCTATGAGAGTATGAGGTGAAAGATGATAAGTGGCAATAGTTTCAACTTATGATGCCTGCTAGGGCATGGTAAATTCAGACCCGAAAGATATGTTAAGCTGTATGATTGACAGAAGGTGGAGATGCCACCAGTTCAGCTACTCCAACAAAAAATGGACGCAAGAAAGGAATGAACTCATCACGAAACCCATTTAACACTCTACAACTTGAATTTGAATCATATCACTTACGTTGTTTAGCACAATGCATACAAAGATATTGAGTGCAAAGCGGAAGTTTATAATGGTGCTTCTAGCCTCCTCAGAAATGTATTGTGATCTCATCTTCATGATGGATGACCAGAATATTGATATACCTACGCAGCTCTTAAAGGCACAAAATCCAAGAAGCTATATGCGACCTGAAAATGATATGCCACCTTCTTTCACGTTGGTAGGTGCCCCAAGAAACTGTGAAATCTAATATGTGTGGGTTCATAGACAAATAAACAAATAAACAAACCATTTTGACCAAAATCATTATTCAATTTTATCGGATATGAATTGCTCAAGCATCCCCATATTAAATGATGTCAAATATTCAAAGAGCTCAATATGTCCAAGTAATTAGAAATCCAATGAGCTAAGAAAATCTGCCATATTGCTACTATAACTAAAAAAAAATGGAATGACTTGTGAACGCATATAAAAAATTTTGCTTACCTAAAAATCCAAGCCCCCCTAAAACTAAGAGGTTTGGAAAACGATATTTACCTTAAAACCTAAAGAAGTAAGTGCATATGAGCGGATCATTCAGGTTATTAACACCTAGGATCGTCTCTTAATCAACTGGAACCATACCTGTTGGCTTAAATCTAATCAAATCATTTGTATGGCTGCACCTAGGATCATCTCTTAATCTATCGCAACCATACATGTCAGGTTATTAACACCTAGGATCATCCTTCAGGAAGCTTTAACAGTCATCTATTAATCCAAACAATTTCATCCATCCCTTGGTACAGTCATACCTGTGTCAAAAGAACTTAAATCTAATCAAATTGTCACAAAACTTCTCCGGTAAGGCCCCCATTTTATTTACTTTATTTAAAATGTCTAAAAATAATAGGCACAAACACAAAACATGGGATCAATAGGGAATGAATATTTATCCCAACAATACCACAAGGCACAAAGAATAAACTACAAACTGATATGCAAGAATCAATTAATCAGTTCATCATCAATAGTTAAGAGCAAACAGAGAAATAAATTAGATTAAGAGCAAACAGAGCAAATATTAGACCCTAAAGCAAATAGAGAAATAAAATAGATTAATAAGAGCAATTATAAATGCCTACTATGTGCAATCAAATAATAAAAAAAGTCAAAATTTGGTAGACAAACTCAGTTATTTTGATGACAACACTAAATAAAAATACGAACTTTTATTTAAAAAAAACCCTGTGTAAATCACTGAAAAGAATAAACACTACATGCAAGAATGCGACAACATTTTCGATTGCAATTACCTAATCCTAACACCAAATTAGAGCTATGAGATTCAACTTTAAAAAGACAACAACTTTAATTACATGAATAAAAAAAAAGTGCATAGGATACATATGCTTCTGATTTTATATATACCATAGATTCATCCGTAACCCTAAGAACATCGTACATATAAACAATATCATACCTTGTGCTCTTTCTTGGGCTCTTGCTTCCGTTGCAAGTGCTACTCCACCTCATATTTGAGTTGTCCTCATACTTTCTGAATTGCAATATTTGGATATAGATTAACATAAAGTCACGGACATATGATTGCTTGTGTAAATTTAAGCTACAAGAGCTAAGAGGTCATGACAGGGGGAGAAAATAGACACTCATTCATACTAAGCTAATATTGATACACCAAAATCATAAAGTGATTAATGGAAAATGCTTAAATAAAGAAATCTCACACACACGATGACTGGTGTAAGGCATCATAACATACTTGAAGTATGAGGTAAGGGATCAATTGTTTCCAATACATAAAGCGATAGTATCAAGGTGGTCAAAGAAGAAACACAAAATTACTTGGAAGTTTTCAATGATTTACCCTGCTTTGAAATTTAACTAAGATTATAGCAAAAAAAATCAACAAACTACCTTCCCAAAAAATAGGAATCCTAAAAAGAGCAAGAAAAGGGAGAGAAAAACCGGAGGCCACCATTATAACATACTTGAAGAATAAGGAAGGGGATCAATTGTCTCCAACACATAAAGCGGGTACTAAGAAGCCCATCCCGATGTTAATATAATCTTTGAATAAAAACCACATAACCCAAATTGAAACCCCTCGAATTTGAATAACAACCACGTACCTTGTCAAAACAAATAACCACTGCATATAATCCTTGTAAGTACTCAACACATTTTTCCCAAATGAACTGTTAAAAGGAGACACTTAAATCATACCTCATAAGCACCATAATCGACCTACAAAAGGGCTGCAAAATCAAATAAAGAATGCAAGTTACCATAGTTGCTGATCTCTATCACTTCAAGGATGAATCCAAAGGGTTGTTGCACGTTGCACACTAAGTTGTGGTAATGAAAATAAATTGATGAACTTACTCGAGTTGGCTCCATGTCACCACTTCCCTTTGCAAATGCAGCTGCAGATTTACTTCTTTTGGAAGATCCTTTGATGGTCAGAAGGGGGCCATACGAATTTATATGAAAAAAGGGCAGAAACAAAAGAATATGAAAGAAATTGTCAGCTCCGCCTTTATACAGGCTGAGATGGAACACAAATACTCAGCAAAGTTATATCCCCTTGTTGAAGAAGAAACATTAGTCAAGGACCCCACATGAGCATCAACAATATGAAATTACCCTTAAATACATTGAATTTTGTTTGCACCGTGAAATTGGAGCTTTTATATGTTACTGATCAAAATTGAAGATGATAGGATGAGAAAATCATATAAATATTTGAGCATTAAACATAAGGGTACAAAAGTAACTTTTTGGCATGCTATTATGGAATACTAACAACTCCTATATATGATTGCTGAAGGAGAAAAAGGTTCACCAGCTACCTGTTGTTGCACCCTCTCCAACTGCTCGAGCTTCTCTAGACAAAGGATCCACTATTAGAACACTTCTATTGGCACTTGACCATTGGCAGACACTCACTTGTCCAAACCTGTTCAGTGCAATGAACAGGTTTGGATATGACTGATAAACTCAATTGTATCTGGTTTGGCCTACAACAAGAAAATAAATTGAAATACATAAAAAGAGAGGACCTTTGCTACTATGCAAATCAACTTAATTTGAAGATATCAAGTATATAAAACCGAGAGTGGGCCTTAAACAATTGCAAGAATAACTTAAAGTTATTTTACCCTCGTAAACAATGGAATTGGTGGGTATGAATCATTTTACCCATGGATGCAGACAAAGAGAAGAACCAATTTTTATTGCACCAATTTATTGCTTCTTATAGTCTATAACCTAAGAGCATCTCCAACAACTTCTCTAAAAAATCTCTAAATTAGAGAACAAAATAACAAAATCTCTAAAAAATTTACACCACAACTCCAACAGATTCTCTATTATACAAATTGCTACATTCATTATACACTATAATAGATGCATAAATTCATAATTTAATAAATAAAATTCCAATAACTTCATTAAATCAATAGACAACAACCAATGAACAAATAGGTAGACATTGAAAGGGGTGAACGCATTAAATTTTGCAGATTTTAACCCTTCCTCTAAATTTAGAGATTTTTTCCCTCTCTCCATCAATTTCTCTATTTTAGAGATGAGTTTAGAGAAGCTTTTGGGGAGAAAAAATGACATTTTTCTCTAAAATCTCTCATTTTCTCTATTTTATAGAAGCTGTTGGGCTTGCTCTAAGATGCTCTAACTATTACCCTTTTCCCTTCCCTAGACTCACAAAAAAAGTGTTGATCATACAAATTTTCCATATAATATTTGATTCCTTTCCCTTCCATTCCTCTCTACTCAAACAAACGAGGCCTAATTTATTCCATAGTGGCCAAAAACCCTATGCAATAAGTACCCGTCTTGTATTACTATAATATATAGTCTTATAGAGAAAATTGGGTATTTCTAACCCAATTAAATAAATATTCACCGGTCAGTTTAAATTAAACAAATGTCCACAGGTAGTAAGTAGTATACAAACCTTAGCCCTCTCTCAGTACTCTCAGTCTCAGTCGCTCTCTCCTTCGATCAGATCTCCATCCATCATCTCCGTTCACTTTCACCTCTCATTCAGGGTTTTTTCGACCTCCATTCT
This sequence comes from Persicaria tinctoria, assembly GCA_037127255.1. Classification (NCBI taxonomy): domain Eukaryota; kingdom Viridiplantae; phylum Streptophyta; class Magnoliopsida; order Caryophyllales; family Polygonaceae; genus Persicaria; species Persicaria tinctoria. The sequence goes on from JBANSL010000010.1 coordinate 22,199,752, forward strand.
TGACTTCATTTGAATCTCTCATTGTCTCCCTTCTCGTCTCCTCCCTTTGACTGCAATGAATGGTTCATCTTCACTATTGAGGTAGATCGAATCTCCCATAGTCTCGTTGTCAGCACTTCATCCCATGGCGGTTGTCGTCACTTATCAACCATCATTTTTTCCTTTCCTACTGACTTCCTCTCTAATCGACGACGATGCAGACGAAAAGATTGATTTGTGTCGAAAATTGGATGCTGAATTTCTTCCTCCACCCATGGATGCTCAAATATCCATGAGCAGCGATGACGATCGCTACATCAACATAGGAGTTCGACCTCCGGAATTCGCCTGACATTGTGGTTGTCGACACTTTCTTTGTTTCCAATTTGGGAGGGAGGAAGAAGACGATCTTTGGTGGAGATCTGAAGGCGACATACGAAAAAGTAGTGTGGTTCCCTCTTGTGATTTGTGTATATTGGATTCTACTAGTTGTTAGCATTGACTTCTTGCTTAATGTTCTTCTTGTTGTTGCAAACAATTAGAAATCATCTAGTTGTCAGCATTCTTTTTGGACTGTAAACTATTCATTTAGATTGAATTGCGGTCTAATATCAGCAGTTTTATACATTGAATTGACCTATCTTATTCATTCAATCATTCATACAATTTCGACAAATTTTTAAAATATGTCGAATCTGTAATTTACAAAATATTTTGTAAAAATATCTATAATTTGCTAATTTGTAATTTGCTAAAATCTGCTATAAAAAATCTGCATTTTGCTAATCTGTAATTTGCTAAAATTTGATGTAAATAAAATCTGTAATCTGCTAAATCTGTAATTTGCAAAATCTATTGTAAAAAATTCTGTAATTTGCTAAAATCTACTGTAAAAAATCTGTATTTTGCTAATATGTAATTTGCTCAAATCTGTTGTACTCACCTAATCTGCAATTTGCTAAAATCTGTAATTTTTGCAATTGTCTCCATATTATTTGCAATTTTTGGAGTTTAAATTTGTATGTGCTCATTTTGACTTTTTTTAGGGATTTGGTGTGCTGATTTTGTGGTTTTTTTAGGGTTGAGTTTTTGTTTAGTTTGTTTAAATATAGGATTAGCTTTGTCAGCTTACTGTTATGCTTTATCGGCTTATTGTCATGCTTTGTCGGCTGTCTGATTTTGGGGGTTTTTAAGGGTTTGGTGAGCTAAATTCTATCAATGTCGTCACGTTATTGTTTTTTTTTTTCATTTTTGTTTGATTAAGTTTTGCAATTGTCTCCATATTATTTTAAATTTTTGGAGTTTAAAGTTTTGGTGTGCTGATTTTGCTGGTTTTGTAGGGGTTTGGTGTGCTGATTTTGTGGTTTTTTTAGGGTTGAGTTTCTATTTGTTTGTTTAAACATAGTATTACCTTTGTCAGCTTACTGTCATGCTTTGTCAATTGTCTGATTTTTTTGTTGGGGGGGGGGGGGGGGGGGGGTAGGGGTTTGGTGTGCTAATTTTGTGGTTTATTTATGGTTGAGTTTCTGCTTGGTTTGTTTAAACATAGGATTAGCTTTGTCAGCTTACTGTCATGCTTTGTCAGTTGTCTGTCATACTTTGTCAGCTTTCTATCATAGCTTTGTCAGCTTACCGTCATAGTTATGATTGTCAGCTTATTATAATAGTTAGAAGCGAGCAGCAGCTAGGGGGTGATCGGTGAACATTTAACTAATAAATCTTGAACGATAAATGTTTAATTAATTAGGTCTTATTATATAGACATTTATTTTTTTTCTTCCTAATTTTATATCGTTCGTACCGTGTTAAATCCACCAAAAAAATTTACCATACATTTTGTGCTTCAAGAGATATAGGGTTTTTTTAACGTTGTGTCTTAAAAAAAGCAGAATTTATGAGGTATATATATAGTAAAAAATTTGAGTGTAAATAGTATCTCTTATTTTAGAGGGATTTTGTTCAAATGGACCTTTAAGCATATTTGGTTAGCTAGATAGGCCCATTAATTGTTTTTTTAGTATGCTTAGCCCATTAATTGTTTTTTTAGCTTGCTTAGCCCTCTTAAACGGTCAATGGTCAACCGTTGACCGTTGACCGGTCAACCAATTTTGATGCCAACTTTTTTTTTTTTTTTTTTTGATGCCAACTTTTTTTTTTTTTAGTTATGCCATATTTGACCGTTTTGATGCCAACATTTTTGTGGTGACAATTTTATATAATTGATGGCATAAGAGCTTAAAACGTGGAATCAAAATATTGTCACCTTATTGTCACTTTTCTAATGAAATGATTGGATGACTTTTTTTTGATGCCACTTTTTTAAAACATTGATGACATTTTTTGTGATGTCATATTTTACCATTTTGATGCCAAAATTTTATTACATTTTATTTTCACTCTGATGCCACTTTTCTAATTAAATTATTGGATGACACTTTTTTTAAACTTTGATGACATTTTTTGTTTACTCTAATGTCACGTTGACCATTGATGCCATTTTGAAAAATTTGTATCACATTAAAGAAAAAAATGTCATCAAAAAATACTACTTTGAAAAAATATCATCAAAAATATGGCATCACGGTAAAAAAAATATTATCAAAAAATTGACATAAAAAAGTGGCATCAAAGTGAAAATAAAATATAGTAAAATTTTGGCATCAAAACGGTAAAATATGGCATCACTAAAAAAAAGTTGGCATCAAAAAAAAAAAAAAAAAAAAGTTGGCATCAAAATGGGTTGGTCAACGTTGACCAGTCAATGGTCAAACGGTTGACCATTGACCAACCCACCCAATTGGGAAGGGGCTAGGGCAAAACTAATTAAATTGATTAATGGGCTAGGTGACTAATTGAATATTCAAAAAAGGCCCTCTACCAAAATCACCCCTTATTTTATATAGATAAATATAATCTATCTATATACATATACTAAAACCGATGCATAGCGTCCTGCGTGGCGACGTGTGAGTGAATCTGCCTACGTGGCGGCGCGTGAGTGCGTCTCACAAAACTTTCTCCCGTCAAAAAGGAAATCTAATAAAAATAATTATTTTATTTTACCATTAACTCTTATAATTGGATAGATATGAAATATCTTATAAGGAAAAAATTATATCAATATAGCACAATCAATATAATTAAGGGGCATTTTGCAAAATGTCCACGTTTTGGGACAAATTAGGGAATTAGCTGCTATATATATACTAATTTGGCAAATTATCTATAATTAGTGAATTAGCCGGATGCAATTACCTGCGCGAGGTTTCCGAGGCACAACGGCTAATTCCCTAATCGGAGGCGGAGGCGAGCGAAGGAGCGAGATCGGAGGCGGAGGCGACGAGGCACAGCGGCGAAATCGAAGGAGGCCGGAGCGAGCGAGCGACGCCGGATATCGATTGCAATCGGAGGCGGAGCCGAGCGAAGGAGCGAGATCGGAGGCGGAGGCGGCGAGGCACAGCGGCGAGATCGAAGGAGGCCGGAGCGAGCGAGCGACGCCGGAGTGAGCCGGAGGCGGAGCCGAGCAATTCCAGATCTGCGCGAGGAAGGAGAAAGACTTTTTTGTTAAATTACAAAAATGACCCAATAAATATGAGACTTGTAAAAATTATCTATATTCTATTACAAAAATCACCCTATGAAAAAATGTTAAAAAATGTTTGGATTATTTGGACAACATCGTACTTTTTTGTTATATTTGCACAACTTACATTTATATTTGGATTATTTGCACAACGTACTTTTATATTTGCACGAAAAAATGTTAAAAAAAGATTTAAAACAAAAAACTAGACTTGAGTCATATTTGCTCAACATACGGTTACATTTATATTTGGATGATGCTGAGCAAAAATAACATATAGTTGAGCAAAAATAACATATAGTTGAGCAAAAATAAGATGATATTGAGCAAAATTTCACCAACCCCCCATGTTGTGCAATTATTGTCTATTGATGAGCAACTCTTACAACAGAGCCGTGCAACTCTTGAAACAGAGTCGTGCAACCCTTACAACAGAGTCGTGCAACTCTTAAAACAGAGTCGTGAAACTCTTACAACAGAGTCGTGCAACTCTTAAAACAGAGTCGTGCAACTCTTAAAGATAATGTTGAGCACATTTCCACCAATCCCCCATGTTGTGCAATTTTACTCTATTGATGAGCAAAAATAAGACCGTGTTGTGCAATAATCTATTAAAAAGTATAAAATTATATTTACAAAAAAATAAGATTATGAGGAGACACAATTTCACAAGTCTCGATTGTTGTGCAAAAATAAAGAATTGTTGAGCAAAAATAAGAGCATGTTGTGCAATAATTTATTGAGAAATTATGAAATTATATTGAGAGAAAATAAGATCATGTTGAAAACTATTTCACAAAGTCTCGATTGTTGTGCAAAAATAACCTGCCAAGTATCTAACAACGGATTTGTCGATATTAACCCCACTAAAATCGACAGAAACGCCACCCTGCATCATCTTAAGCTTATCCAAGAACTCAGTCAACTCTTAAAACAGGAGTCGTGCGACTCTTACAACAGAGTCGTGCAACTCTTAAAACAGAGTCATGCAACTCTTACAACAGAGGCGTGCAACTCTTACAATAGAGTCGTGCAACTCTTACATCGTATGTTGTGCAAAATATAATTTTTTTTTTCAGCTTTTTTTTTTCATTTCAGAACTTTTTGTTTTGCAAAAATAACTTTACGTTGTGCACATATATGGACTGATCGAGTCGCAATCGACGAGCGATAAGATTCACATTCAGATCGCGGTCTCTCTCCCATTCAGTTTTTGGTCGTGCAAATATAATTTAATTTAATTTTTAACAGATCGTGAGCGATACATGAGTTTTTTATTTATTTTTAATTTTATTTTATTTTATTTTATTTTATTTAACATTTTGTCGTGCAAATATAATAAAATATAGATATTTTTTATAATTTACATATTTATTGGGTCATTTTTGTAATTTAACAAAAATTCCTTCTTCAACCTTTGTAAAGTCGATGAACCAGTCGGAGATCTCGCCCCGGCCACTCGCTCCGGCCACCTCGCTCGCTCTGCTCGCCCGCTTCGACTGCTCGTCCTCCTTGACGCTCGTGTCCGACTCCACCGGCCGCTGGAATTCGAGATCTCAGAGGAATCGCACAAATCTGGAATCGCAATTTGGATGGAGTCCATCTCGCTCGAATTGGCTAATCGACGAAGTCCACCTTGCTCGACCTCGCTCAATCGCTCGCTCAATCGCTGGCTAATCGACGGACATATCCGGCCATCGCTCGCTCCGAGGAGATGAGGAAATCTGAGCTGTTGCCATCGTCGATTGAAGAATCTCCTCCATCGACAATGAAAACGGGAGAATCTCCTCCATCGACAATGAAGAATCTTCTCCATCGACGGACATATCCGGCCATCGCTCTGGGACCGGGAGGATGCCGATCTGGAACGGGAGGAAACAGTGAGAGAGAGAGAGAGAGGGGGGGAGGTTAGAGCGTCTGATTTTTAGGGTTATATAGTGGACATTTTGCTAAATTGTCCCAAAACGTGGGCATTTTGCAAAATCGACCAAAAAAAGTGCTTATTTTGCAAACATTTTCTATAATTAAACGTAGTAATAATAATAATAATAATAATAATAATAATAATAATAATAATAATAATAATAATAATAATAATAATAATAATAATAATAATAATATATCTCCCACCAAAAAATTTTGTCATATAGGCCGTATGTATATACAAGTTATATATTAGATAATTTTCTCATAATGTATATTCGCTCATTCTGTATATTCGATATAATTAGATATAATTAAACACATCGTATGTCTTTACTCTATTTCAATATAATTAAACGTATTAGTAGTAATAATAAAACTAATTAAGCTATCATTTTGACGGTTGTTAGATTCAAGGTTTGAGTGTCTAATGGAGTTTTAGAAACACTCTGTAATCTATATCTATATTTTTTATTGTATTCTATATACATATACTAAAATCGATATATAGCATTTTATGTGGTGTGTTGTGGTTGATTCTAGGGAAAATTTAATAAAATAATATGTTATCATAGTTTATAGAAAGTTGTATAAGTCCCAATCTATCTATATATATTTTAGTTAATTTACAAAAATATAGATAAAAAAATATTTCATGCATGGTCATACTTACCAAAAATATTAATAGATAAATATGTTATATTTGTTAGGTGCTATTTTATTTATATCTAGATTATTTTTTGGTGGAAATAATTATTTATATCAAAACCAATCATTTAATAATTGTTATTTTATTTCTATATATATTATATTTGAGGCCCAAATAAATAATTAAGATATTATATAGCCATAATATGTAGCTATAATCCATACGTGTAGAGATATTTCAGTAAACTTACGTACTATATATTTAATAAAAAACAATATTGAAATATTTTTGAAAAAACATGTATCTATTAAATTATATGAGATTCAATTAATTGTAGAGTAGCAAAAAAATTACCTTATAAATGAGAATTTTATTTATATTTTAAGAGAATCTAAATAAAAGATATTTAGATTTTTATAATCTGTCGAACTAATTTTATTTATATCTATATTAATTTTTGGTGAAAATTTGATATATATTTTTTTTATTGAAATCTATCTAAATTATTTATAATATTGTACTAATATATTTCCCGTACATAGGACGAGGCCTACACTAGTGTATATTATAAATGATAGGGAGTGGTTCCCTTGTGCACACCCCTTAGGATGTATCTTGTGCACGATTATGGGCCGTTGATAAATATGGATGGAAGGCCAAGATTAAAGGGGAATTTCTTTTTTTTTTTACAATTTAAATTGTGGGGTCCACATGGGTAAAAAGCAATTCTCTCCCTCCACTCTCCTTTGGTGCGTGGATTACCCACACGGCCAAACCCATTCTTTTCTTCTTCTTTTTTTAACCCATGCGGATGGGGTGTATAGATTAGAGGATGATTTTTTAAATTTGCATGTGCACCGCCGACTCATCCACACCCTTTGTGTGCATCACCCCAGCCCACACCCATTCTCTCTCTTTATTTTATATATATATATATATAATCGGCTTTTTTTTTTAATTTTTTTGTGAAAAATTTTAGTGGTTATTTTTGATCTTAGTCCAGTTCGATCGACTCAGTCGCTCTACATCTGGATCGGGTACTGTATGGCCCATATTGAAATCCACTCGATTTCGTTTTTTTTATAGATGTCAATTTAACCGAATAATATTTCGCATGCTAATGAATAATGTTATGTTATACTTTTCCCATCTAGTTCATATAAAAAGTTACCAATTCCATTGAATAATTTTTAGCACTCACGCACTCCAAACCTTGCTTTTTTAAAAAAAATATTTATCATGATTTGGGTTGTTTTAAAATTTGTCAATTCCAATGAATAATGTTTCACATACTACCGAATAATTTTCTATTTTCTTTTTCCATCGAATTTAGATACAAAACTTATCAATTTCCCTGAATAATTTGTCATATACTACCGAATAATGTTTTGATTTTTGTCCATCAATTTAAGATAAAAGAAAACCAAAATCTATCAATAATACTTAAGATTTATACGAATAATGCTTCATATTTCGCCGAATAAAATTTCACATTTCACCTGAACGTCTCATAGTTGATGTGTTAAGATTAAAAAAAATGACTTATATAAACGAATAATCATTAAATATTCACCGAATACCCTACCCAATTTGCGATATTCTACAGAATAATCATGCAAAAAAAATTGACAATTATCGTGAATATTCTTTAGGGATTCACCAAATAATATTCCCTAATGCTTGTATTCACCGTCGAATATTCCCTAATGCTTGTATGTAACGGCCCAGAATTATAATTTCCGGGTTACGTTTCAAGGGATAAAACCCCTTGTTCGGATCTTGCAATCCAGGTACGGGTCGAGGTTTCAAACACTTTTATGATTAGTATAAAGAGGGATTTCAAACCCTAAAAACCTCGAAGGGCCGTTGGGTACCCTTAATCTGTCCGAAGACTATGTCGCGGAATCCATTTCAAACGGAAGTAAAGCGGAAGCAAGGTAAAGATACAAGTGTCACGGCAGAGCCGGATCAAAACCAAATCATGAGTGGGTGGTTACCATTGTATTAAATTAGAATGTTAGCCAGATTCTTCGAATCGCCAAAAGGGAACCCCATCATATCGACATCGAGCACTCAATCTGCAGATAATACCTTTAAAAGAAGAACGGGGAAAGGAATCAGATCGAGCCACGCACGCGGGACCGGCAGTCCTCTCTGAGGCCACATAGTATGTGCTATACCTAATAAAGATGCTCTAATGCAGTACGGAATTCAAACACACTAGCATGCTCCTAGTTCATAATAATGTGCGGAAGTACTGTAAAGGGCCCAAGACAATGCCAAGTGGCATATCCCTCTCCTACCTCCACCTCTTCCGACAGGCGGAGACTGGCCAGCTCGTGAATGCATTCATTCATAATAGGGTGGCACGCATGCCTAACCCGCTCCACAATAAAGCCCGCAGACATATCATAATGTAAGGAAGTACTCGATTGACTCAGGGTACCCGATGAGGCTGGGCTACCCTATGACCCTAGCAAAGACTTCTAGGACTATCACAGATAACGGCCGTTCTGTTTACATACGCACAAAGAAGGAGAATGCTCAACGATCGATGCAACCTAGCATGGTACTACATGGCATGCTGATCATGAATGCAACACCTAACATAAAATGCAACAACAGGCCTGAATGTCCAACCTGAGTAAGCCCCCTAGGGAACTTACCTGAAGATGCAGAACAGCAATATAACACAAGCAAGGGCCCAAATGCAAGTCCAAAGCAATCCGAAAGCAATACACACCTATCATTAAGCCATTTTCATAAGCTATCGGGCTAACATTCATATACACAGAACCCAAGTTCTCAACATACTCAAAACCAATCGATGGTAAAATCATTTTCCAAAACCTTTCCGATATGATCAACATCAATCAAAATCATTTTTCCAATTTCCTTCTCAAAACTAATATCATTAAGCCAAGACAAAATCCCGACATTTGAAATGACACTTTTAACATAACTTCAAGCTCAAGATCAATTAGTTCAAGTTCCGTCAAATCCCTTCCTTAATATGGAATATTAAAATAACATTTCAGAACTCATTTCCCCAAACTCTTAAATCTCGAGTTAAGTCAACTCATTTTTAAAATAATTTCTCAAATCATATTATAGAGACAATTCCGGCATTTTAGTTTTCAAGACAATCAATCCTTTTAAGAGATAATTCCGGATCACGTGATAACCCTTTTTAAATAATTTTCCAAAACTCTCCTTTTAATTTTATTAATTCCATTTACTTAAGATATTTTATATCAAAATATACATAAGTCTTAAAAATCCATTTTCCATTCCACCACATTTTACCCAAAGAATTAGGCCCAAGGAAATAGGCCCAATCTTTTTTTAAAATTTCGGATCCAATAACCCATACCCAAAAGCTGAACCGGTTTTTCATTTAAAACAAAATGAACCGAGCCAAAACCCGAACCAAATGCTGAAGGAATGAAAGGGGGAGAAGGGATCCGGATGCACAACCCGAAATGAACTGGATACCCGGCCCAGACCCGAAATATTAGGCCCAAGATCTGCCCAACTGTTAAGTGAACCCATCTCCTTCCTCAACAGAAGAACAGAGACGCAGCGACGGCGAAGGAAAAGGACGGGAGAAGGAGGTGAAAACCTCAGGCCACCGGCGGTGCCCTGTCTCCGAACAACCCTCTCCCAACCGAACTAGAACTCAATTTCTAAAACACCCAGACAGCCAGAAAGAAGATGCAGCGAGGAAGGAGAGTGAGGAGGATTACCGAGATCGCAAGATTCCGACTCCGAGGGGCTCCGAGACCGGCTCCGGCGGCGATTGACGAGGAAGGAGCTCCGACCGAGTCCTAGGAGAAGTAATGGGTGAGCAAAAACAGACTTTGACGAGATTAGGACCGGAATCGAATAAGAAAACAAAGTCGACCTTCGAGAGCTACGGTGAGCGCGAGAGGGCTGGTGGCGGCGTTGGCGGCTCCGGGAGAAGCTGCTGCTGCTTCTGGCGGCTTCGGGATCCTACTGGCGTCTCAAGGCGCTCGAAACAGGGGGGAGGGAGAGCCTGGCGCTGCTGGTTGCTCGTCGAGGAGAAAGGAAGGAGGAACGGAGGGAGGTTGCTGCTGCGGCTTGGTGGAAGACGGAGAAGGAGCTGCTACCGCTGCTCCTCGGGGAAGAAGAACAGAGCTACTGGTTGCTCTCGGCGTTGCTGGTGGAGAGGAGCTGAGCAAAATGGAGGTGTCTTGGGGAGGGGTTCCTCACGGCAACAACAGAGAGGGGAGATGGAACTGGGGTGTGTTTGGATTCCTTGTTTGTGTGAGAGAAAAGTGTGGTCAAAACCTGATTTTGGAAAAGAAGGATTTGTTGTTTGTTTTCCATAGGAAATGTCTCAAAGAAGGGAGGGAGTGAAAGGAGGGATAGAATTTTACCCAAATGAGAGGGATGACATGGAATGGATAAGAATGGGAGAAGGTGACGGAATTGGGGTCCCGAGTCGGAAATGTGAATTTCCGACAATTGATATTTTAAATCCCGCTCTCTCGATCTTATTCCGACTTGATCAAAATAACGCTTCAAATTTTCAAAGATGTCAACATCCCAAAGTTTATTTCAAATCCCAAGGTAAAATGACGGAATCGTCCCTCAAAGTTCAAAATTAGGTTGGAATCCGCTTAAAGGATTTCAATTTCGATTTAGGAAATTATGGACGAGTTTTTCTGGAAATATCCGAATTTTTATTTTATTTTATCTTATTATTATTTATTGAAATTTATTATTTAAAATCCGGGCCTTTACATCATCCACCTCTAAAAACAAGTCTCGTCCCCGAGACTAAAACCAAAATAAAGTAGGGGATGAAGTTTGAAATTGATGAGTCCAAGGACTATGTCTAGAATCTTGTAATCATCTCGGTTGCGTCTTCCGGGATTCTCACAACATCCCAGTCACCGTCGTGACATCTCCAATTGGCCTTGACAAGTATGCGATAAGCGCCCCTATCACATACTCGCTTCGACCTTTCGGAAGTACCACAACTCTAAAAGTTCTACAATATTATCACTAGGTCTTAGCAAGCACCCTACAAGCGCCCTTATAAAATGCTTGTATCCACTTCGTGAGTTATCATAGAGTTGCCCGGATTTGAAAAGTTTCTAAAGGGATTCCGCAATTGAAAAAGATTGGCCTCAATATCGTGGAAATTATCGATAACGTTCATTCTTTTACAATCCAAGTTAGTTCTTTTTTCAAAATCGTTCAAAATCTTCAAATCCAACGCCTAATCACGCAACCTTATACCAAAACAAGTCAAATCCTTTCAAATCAAGATTTCGTCAAAATATTCCAACCACCAAATCAGTTTACCGCATGACAATCAATCAAATTCAGAAATCAGGAGGTGGAATCATCCACCTCTAAGGGCTAATCCCATATTCTCTTCCTAGTTTCCATAATCAAATCAATCCATCAATCTCCATTCAAACAAGATTCATACGCCATAACAAATGCATAACAGCTTAAACCAATCAATCTTCAACCAACACATCGTACGACAAGTCTCAACCATGTACCCACACAGTGCCACAAGGTCACATCAAGCATCTCCAAATCATACTAAAGGTTATAATGTGCATCTCAACAACATATCAGAATCATAACAACGTCTCGACATCACACCATAAATCATAGAAGGTATCTCACTATCGCATATCAACACCGCAATCATAGTAGGGTCAGTCACAACAAGGGATCTCATTTAGCGCATAAATTCGCATAATCATCCTATCCAATTTCTATCCAGCATTATCATAACAGATTTATCACATCAACATTTGTATTTGCAAGGATAGCCACAGCAGGATTTCATCATAAGTCAATGAAACAAAACTAATTATGACCACATCAATACAAACAAGGTCATGCTAGCAAGATTCAACAAAAGGGAAGATCAAGCAGTATATCAACATCAATATGTCAACATGCTCTCCAGATATCATCTCAACTCGTCGCAACACCATATAACGATCATTTAGTCATTAGGCAGACATACACTATTACCTCATATATATACGAGTCATATTCATCATTTAATATATTCATAATCATGCCTACCGACCATATAATATAATACCATGCTTACTACTTCATAATAAGACATCATGCTCCCACATAATAACACACCATGATCTCATATACTATCATATCACAACACATCCTATCATGCTTCTAAAACAACATAACAGGATAGCAAAACATCAATATATCGTGATAACACCAGTCACTACCAATTAGATTTTAACATTGCATATCAACATGTAATTCCACATCAGGTTTATCATGGTCGTTATCTAACATCATGCCAGCAGATATAAATAAATCACAAAATCAAGAAAATTCCTCACATCATACCGGTCAAAATAAAACACAATCACTCGCCCATCTCAACTCTCAAGCCAAGACTAATCCTCTTCTAGACTCGCCAACGCCAACTCAGGCAAAAATTCCCCAAAGAAATCCCAATTCATCTCGATGCTCGAATCTTACCCCTCCTTCTGCCGATCACTACCACACCATCCACCTCTAAGAACTCGCTCCTATGTCTAACCTCATGCCCGAATACCTGCTTACACTATGTCCTCAACATCCACAAAGGCCATTCCTTACACTCCCCACACTTCACAAGACATCTCAAACATCATGCCCAGCTAACCATACCCCCACCGAAAATTTACCCAAAAGCTTAATAGAATCACCCAAGCATTGCCTCTCATAAATCCCAAGACTCACTCTGTCTCTCCTAAGCCTACATCTCTCTTGCGATTCATCTCATAACATCCCTGATCATCCTAATCACTCAAGCTCTTTCACCACTCTTCTACCACGCTACCAATGACCTCACCCACAGGTTTAAGGAAGAAGCAATAATGAAAATCATCAAACATAAGGTCTACAACATGTCAACTAGCAGTTATAAACATAACATCATGAGTTCAACGAGTCTCAGTTTACCATCATGCTCAATAATCATTGCAAACATCATATATGAACATAATGAAGTCAAGCTAACATGTTGCATTATAAACTTATCCGATACAATTCATGCTTCTTAACATATGTAGTCCACATTTTACAGGCAAAGGAATTCAATCATGCTTAGCAACTTAGGGTAGCAACACGCCAAGACATCATGGTACATGAGATCTATAAGTCATCAAATCATATCATCATAGACGACAGGCAATCAGGCAATAGTCATCATCAAGTCAGCACATCAACTCATAAATGTCACCATCAAGGCAATGCAACATAGTTATCAACATATTCAGAAAAGTTAGCAATTCAAACAGAGAACGCTCTTGCTTGCAAGTCATATCGTAATCAGTGACCGCCATTCTCGAAATGTGCTTGTCTTTCCGAAATCGTTGATCCTGAGGCCCGTGGGTTATGGGCCCACGCTTCTGCTACACTGCTCTATCGTTATGCAACTTCCTTTCTCTTTCAAGCAGTCGCTCACCAAACATCGCAGAGGAGTCTAAGTTAGCAGAGGTAGGGGAGTGACGGGAGAAGACAACCCAAATCCCTTTCGGGGACAGACACGGACCACAACTAAAGACGACAATACTAGAGACAAGACTCTAACCCGAGAATAACAACAACGCCCTTATGGAAGTCTATGAGGTTATAATCGCGACAAGTAACACGAATTCATCATGGAGCATATCAATTTCACTAACCCACACTAACATGTACCTATCTCAAGGGAAAAGAACATGCGTATTCATTCCAAAAGACACAATCAAGTCCTACACGGGTGCATGCGAGATAAACTAGTAGTATGTGATTCCATGGAACCAGACATGCTCAGCAACTTTAAACAGGGTACGCGGGATTTATTGAGCATCACAATTATCACATATATGAACAATGCACGAGCTTGGCGTATGCATCATACGAGAACATATACTAGCAACATAGTAACTACCTCATCTAACACAATGATCATATAATAGGTCAATCATGGCACGTAATCATATGACGAGGTACATTTAGAAATCATGGGTCCCACACGATACTAGCGATACGTGATGTAATACAAGCATAGTCACAAGTCATTAAGAGGAGCTCAACATAATATTCACGAAACATGAGGCATCCTCAGAATAACAAGAAAGGCATCATTGGCGACATATTATAGTCATGTTAAGAGCGAACCATCATAGAGCACATATATAGTACAATAGTCATCACATCATAGAACAAGTGCAACAAGTGATCCTCTTAGTTAGTTATATTGGAAATCATGAGCCCTACCAGACACTGCTAACACTTATCAAACATTAACACAATCAGGGTAACTCGACTAAATCCATTCTAACATTCGTGCATCATGCGTATGCGAAATCATGATATAGCGTGGTGTGTGATCATGCGAGGTGTCCAGTCATATGTTCATGCAAGCACGAGAGAATATCATAGGGTAATAGGGAAATACCACCGAGCGATAACATATAAGCATGCTAGGATTTACCATCACGAAAAGCAAGTCGATCATCGAATTCAACATCAGTCTAATCAGGATGAGTAAAACACTTTAAGAAGAGGGAAGAATCACACTATCAAGGACCTAGTCTGGGAGAGAATTAGCAGTACTGTAGGCAAGATATAAGCTCACGCCAGTCACAACCAAGGGTCCTACACGACACTAATAGCTCAACATAACATGCTTTACATATAAACATTTAATTGATAGTTACAACGGTACGCAAGAAATCCATCACTCATATCCCGACGATATAGAAGCATGGGGGCAATGCAACAGTGTATAATACGAACCTAGTAATGGGACAATATAGCTAGAATACGGGGACATGACCTCAAATCAACACATAACATGATATAGCATGCATTCATCAAGACTCAATTATACCACATACTCTCCATCCAAAGCACGTAATCATACAACAATATTAACTTGCAAGATCATCAATAATGATTGATTTAACGAATACAAAATAGATGAGCATGCTACATATTCTCGTCACAAGGGAGTGATAAGCATTGACACATCATCATCCATCATGCTAAGGCGATCATGTACAAGCATTCATACAGGGAGGGTTTGATCACACTACCACAAACCTAATCCAGGAGGAAATAACGATCATGCAAGTTCGTATCATATGTTTCATGCTTCCTATCAACCATACGATCAGTAAGCCAAGTAAACATGCTATAACAACAATAGTCATGGTATAAGAAAGGACACAACACGATACTTGAGGAGGGTAACTAACCACAACATGAGCTTAAACAAATCATGACAGAAAGCAAGGCATAACATGAGCAACTTCTTACAACGATCATTTACAAGGTACATGCGAGAGATTACGAAATCATGTCATGCAGTTCAAAGAGAGTCACCATTACAACCGGACAGAGATCCCTAAAGACAATCATTGACTTTTCCCAACCGACTCATCACCCCTGTTTCCCGTGGGACTCCGATACGACTTTTCATGGCAAAGAGACATTAGTTGATCATTATAAGAATAAGGGAGGACAACCCTATAAACACCTTATTTCTGACTCAGAGTGACATCCAAAACTTCCAACACTCACTCAGACAACTTAACATAGCACCATGATTCCCGACACAATGTGTTTACCAACCCAATTTCCCGTGGAAGACACTGACATCCAGGAAAAGGCTAGATAGAACCGTCAAGGGGTTAACATAATGGAAGGGGTTATTCCACACAAGCTGGGTTTGACCATGTAGAATTAAAGGGACTCCCGCTATCCCGTTCGTACAGGTAAGTCAGTACACATTTAATAGTCAGGCATACCAAGCAGATATCTAACACAGCAAGCACTCAACATCGAATCAGTTAGTGACACTCATAATCATCTCATTGGAATCTTCCAGACCCATCTGTAAAGAGCAAGCTAGTATTTTGCCTACCGTTCCCAACTACACCCAATAGGGGAGGTCTAGCGCCTTTACTACCCACTCGCGTCCCTATTTAGTCGGTTTTCCATATTTTATGATAAGTCAAGTTCATTACTTAGTCCAATTTAGGTTAGACATCTTAAATTCATTTTGCCCTCTTTAAAACACTTTCAAGTCATTTGAAATTCATGGGCGGTTTTCCAAACATACACTCGACCCTTTTGTACCCGAATTGCACAACCTCAGCTCTGATACCATCTTTGTAACGGCCCAGAATTATAATTTCCGGGTTACGTTTCAAGGGATAAAACCCCTTGTTCGGATCTTGCAATCCAGGTACGGGTCGAGGTTTCAAACACTTTTATGATTAGTATAAAGAGGGATTTCAAACCCTAAAAACCTCGAAGGGCCGTTGGGTACCCTTAATCTGTCCGAAGACTATGTCGCGGAATCCATTTCAAACGGAAGTAAAGCGGAAGCAAGGTAAAGATACAAGTGTCACGGCAGAGCCGGATCAAAACCAAATCATGAGTGGGTGGTTACCATTGTATTAAATTAGAATGTTAGCCAGATTCTTCGAATCGCCAAAAGGGAACCCCATCATATCGACATCGAGCACTCAATCTGCAGATAATACCTTTAAAAGAAGAACGGGGAAAGGAATCAGATCGAGCCACGCACGCGGGACCGGCAGTCCTCTCTGAGGCCACATAGTATGTGCTATACCTAATAAAGATGCTCTAATGCAGTACGGAATTCAAACACACTAGCATGCTCCTAGTTCATAATAATGTGCGGAAGTACTGTAAAGGGCCCAAGACAATGCCAAGTGGCATATCCCTCTCCTACCTCCACCTCTTCCGACAGGCGGAGACTGGCCAGCTCGTGAATGCATTCATTCATAATAGGGTGGCACGCATGCCTAACCCGCTCCACAATAAAGCCCGCAGACATATCATAATGTAAGGAAGTACTCGATTGACTCAGGGTACCCGATGAGGCTGGGCTACCCTATGACCCTAGCAAAGACTTCTAGGACTATCACAGATAACGGCCGTTCTGTTTACATACGCACAAAGAAGGAGAATGCTCAACGATCGATGCAACCTAGCATGGTACTACATGGCATGCTGATCATGAATGCAACACCTAACATAAAATGCAACAACAGGCCTGAATGTCCAACCTGAGTAAGCCCCCTAGGGAACTTACCTGAAGATGCAGAACAGCAATATAACACAAGCAAGGGCCCAAATGCAAGTCCAAAGCAATCCGAAAGCAATACACACCTATCATTAAGCCATTTTCATAAGCTATCGGGCTAACATTCATATACACAGAACCCAAGTTCTCAACATACTCAAAACCAATCGATGGTAAAATCATTTTCCAAAACCTTTCCGATATGATCAACATCAATCAAAATCATTTTTCCAATTTCCTTCTCAAAACTAATATCATTAAGCCAAGACAAAATCCCGACATTTGAAATGACACTTTTAACATAACTTCAAGCTCAAGATCAATTAGTTCAAGTTCCGTCAAATCCCTTCCTTAATATGGAATATTAAAATAACATTTCAGAACTCATTTCCCCAAACTCTTAAATCTCGAGTTAAGTCAACTCATTTTTAAAATAATTTCTCAAATCATATTATAGAGACAATTCCGGCATTTTAGTTTTCAAGACAATCAATCCTTTTAAGAGATAATTCCGGATCACGTGATAACCCTTTTTAAATAATTTTCCAAAACTCTCCTTTTAATTTTATTAATTCCATTTACTTAAGATATTTTATATCAAAATATACATAAGTCTTAAAAATCCATTTTCCATTCCACCACATTTTACCCAAAGAATTAGGCCCAAGGAAATAGGCCCAATCTTTTTTTAAAATTTCGGATCCAATAACCCATACCCAAAAGCTGAACCGGTTTTTCATTTAAAACAAAATGAACCGAGCCAAAACCCGAACCAAATGCTGAAGGAATGAAAGGGGGAGAAGGGATCCGGATGCACAACCCGAAATGAACTGGATACCCGGCCCAGACCCGAAATATTAGGCCCAAGATCTGCCCAACTGTTAAGTGAACCCATCTCCTTCCTCAACAGAAGAACAGAGACGCAGCGACGGCGAAGGAAAAGGACGGGAGAAGGAGGTGAAAACCTCAGGCCACCGGCGGTGCCCTGTCTCCGAACAACCCTCTCCCAACCGAACTAGAACTCAATTTCTAAAACACCCAGACAGCCAGAAAGAAGATGCAGCGAGGAAGGAGAGTGAGGAGGATTACCGAGATCGCAAGATTCCGACTCCGAGGGGCTCCGAGACCGGCTCCGGCGGCGATTGACGAGGAAGGAGCTCCGACCGAGTCCTAGGAGAAGTAATGGGTGAGCAAAAACAGACTTTGACGAGATTAGGACCGGAATCGAATAAGAAAACAAAGTCGACCTTCGAGAGCTACGGTGAGCGCGAGAGGGCTGGTGGCGGCGTTGGCGGCTCCGGGAGAAGCTGCTGCTGCTTCTGGCGGCTTCGGGATCCTACTGGCGTCTCAAGGCGCTCGAAACAGGGGGGAGGGAGAGCCTGGCGCTGCTGGTTGCTCGTCGAGGAGAAAGGAAGGAGGAACGGAGGGAGGTTGCTGCTGCGGCTTGGTGGAAGACGGAGAAGGAGCTGCTACCGCTGCTCCTCGGGGAAGAAGAACAGAGCTACTGGTTGCTCTCGGCGTTGCTGGTGGAGAGGAGCTGAGCAAAATGGAGGTGTCTTGGGGAGGGGTTCCTCACGGCAACAACAGAGAGGGGAGATGGAACTGGGGTGTGTTTGGATTCCTTGTTTGTGTGAGAGAAAAGTGTGGTCAAAACCTGATTTTGGAAAAGAAGGATTTGTTGTTTGTTTTCCATAGGAAATGTCTCAAAGAAGGGAGGGAGTGAAAGGAGGGATAGAATTTTACCCAAATGAGAGGGATGACATGGAATGGATAAGAATGGGAGAAGGTGACGGAATTGGGGTCCCGAGTCGGAAATGTGAATTTCCGACAATTGATATTTTAAATCCCGCTCTCTCGATCTTATTCCGACTTGATCAAAATAACGCTTCAAATTTTCAAAGATGTCAACATCCCAAAGTTTATTTCAAATCCCAAGGTAAAATGACGGAATCGTCCCTCAAAGTTCAAAATTAGGTTGGAATCCGCTTAAAGGATTTCAATTTCGATTTAGGAAATTATGGACGAGTTTTTCTGGAAATATCCGAATTTTTATTTTATTTTATCTTATTATTATTTATTGAAATTTATTATTTAAAATCCGGGCCTTTACATTGTATTCACCGTCGAAGGAGGCTCGTCCTAAATCTTCGCTTTCTCCATCAATCAAAAGTCATAAAAAGCAAAATGGCTTGAATTGGAAATCAGTGCAACAAAACTGGATCTCATCATCCAAGACACGCAACAACAATTATACTCAAAATAAAATAAAGTTTGAATTGGAAATCAGTGCAACAAAATTGTAAAGGCTCGGATCTTTAAATAATAAATTTTAATAATAATAAAATAAAAGGGATTTAGGTCCAAAAAAAATCGGATATTTGGAAATTCTCATCTTTGCCTTAAAAATCGTATTTTAAAATGAGTTCCGGCATTATTTAGTTAAAATTTTAAAATATGTTTTATCCCGCTTCCATATGCAAATATATATATATATATATATATATATATATATATATATATATATATATATATATATATATATATATATATATATATATATATGGTGTGGTTCTGGTGTTCACAACCCTTAGGGTGTACCTTGTACACAATTATGAGTCGTTGATTGAAAGTAGATGGAAGGATAGGATTAAAAAGGATTTTTGTTATTTTTCTTTATATTATAGTGGGGCCCACGTTGCAAACAAAAAACCACTCCCTTCTCTTAGTGCGTGAACCCAAACCCGGACAAATCTACACATACACTCAGTGTATGTGTAGAAACATACACTTCCAATTAGAAAGTGCCATCTGTTAATAGAAGAAAAATTAATTAATAATTTTAAAACAGTTTAAAATTTGAAATTTCAGATCATTTATTAACTGTATTTTAAGGATTTTAATGGACAGTTTTCGCATCAATGGTGAGTTAGGGTTTTCAGTTTTTGCAAGAAACAATTCAGGTGATTGAGAGCGGATGAGGATGAATTGCTCGAGGGTTTTGGTCGAATTTACATCATCAACCTATATTCAGCGATTCAGTTTCAATTAATCAATTGGATATTGATGGATTCGATTTGAGATTGGGGAATAGTTATTCGAAAATATGGAACTATGAACTTGGGTTTTTGGGGATAAAATTCCGAATTGATGTAAGGAAAAGAAAAGTGAGAAAGGTGCTTGTAAATTGAACGAAATTAGAGGAAAAACAATTACAGAAGGAATTGGGGGCTGGATTTGGAAGGACGTCCATAGTTCAGGCTCGAGGAATTGGGGGCTGAAGTTGCAAATTGCAGCAACCGTGCCACTTGAGTGGGAGAGAACAAAAGCAGAATTATTTTTACTTGGACACATGTCATCATTCGATTGGTGGTGTATAATTAGAAGCATACACCGGGTGTATGCGTATCACCGTCCCCCAAACCCTTACCCCCAGTCCCCACCCTTGCTTTTTTTTATTTTACTTTTTCTAAATATATAAAATATTATTGAAAAAAAATGTTTTTTTTTTCCGGTGGGAAATAAATGTTTGTTTTTTTAAACCCATCCGATTTACTTCGTTTTATAGATTTTTCAATTCCACCGAATAATATTTCTCTTGTTACCGAATAATGTTTTTTTATTTTTTTTCATTTAGTTCAAATAAAAAATTATCAATAACATTGACAGTACAAAATTACCAATTCCATTGAACAATTTGTAACAAATATCAATTCCATTGATAGTACAAAATTACCAATTCCATTCAACAATTTGTAACAATCTACCGAATAATGTTTTGTTTTTATCTGTCAATCAATTTCAGATTTAAAAAATCCTCAAATCTCTAAACAATACTTACCAATAAATGCTTCATATTTCGATGAATAATGTCTCAGATTTCACCAAATAACCGAATAATGTCTCAGATTTCACCGAATACCCAATAATGCTTCATATTTCACCGAATAATGTCTCAGATTTCACCGAATAACGTATCAGATTTCACCGAATAACCGAATAATGTTTCAGATTTCACCGAATAACCATTCATACAAATAATGTTTCATATTTCACTAAATAATGTCTCGGATTTTACCGAATAATGTTTTCTTTTACTTTATTTGTCAAATCGAAGATTTCATATTCTCACGAATAATGAATCAGATTTCATCGAATAATTTACTAACTCAATACCACCCGTCACCAAAATTCGACACATACATCTGAACAAATGAAAAATAATTACTTAAATTTTGCATCTCGAAAAAAAAACATTAAATTCGACTTAAAATCAACCCATTGGTCTAAATAAATCATCATTTCCCGCCCCCCCCCGAATAATGCCGGAACAATTGACAAAATATTCCAAAATTGATCGATAACTTGCACGATTCCAAAACGAAATATTCCGGAATTGATCAAAGACTTTACCAATGTGCTGATTTTGAATGAAATTAGGCTCTTCAGCTTCTTCGCCCTCGCCCCCAAACCCTCATTCGACGCCGCCTAATCCATGTGTTTCAGGGCTCCCGGACTTACCCATTTCGGCGACCTACCGACCAATTGGCCACCACCATTTCCAGATGAAGCAATTGGCGGAGATCGACGAGATCGTCGGAGCAATTACAGCACTGCTCGCCGTCGTAGAGTGCAACGAATGCCATAACTTGCTCTCGGCGGCGACTCGGAACGGAGGCCAGAACTTGCAGGAGTTGCAGCCAGACCCTCGCCACCCAGATCCGAATGAACAGATCTAGAACAAACCGACAACATGAATCTCGAACCAGCAACTATCCACGCATCATAAACTACCAGATCTGAGGGGAAGGAGGAAAAAACAACCAGAGCCGGACAAATCCAATTCGGATTGGGCCAGAAATAGCCACCGTCGCCGCCACCGTCCCTTTCGCCCTTCACCGCCGCTGCCGTCCCTCACACCGATGCGACACCACCGTCCCCGACTCCGCCTGGTCGATCCACACGATGAAGAAGAAGCCAACCAATTCCTCGGCCCGCCACCGCTCGTCTCCGCCCGGGAAGCCCACCATCGTCTCTAACCGTGAGGATCCGTCTATATGGAAAAATAGAGGCACGATTTTGGCTCCATGGTCCAGTCGATGGAAGACGAAGATGAATTGGGGCGCTCAAATGAAGAAAAAGGAGATAAATAGGATTTAGGTTTTCCTTCCACACAAAACACGCGCTCACGCACGTACTCAAATAAGATTTACACAAAGTGGATGGGTCCCACTTAGTTTTAATTTAAATAAAAAAAAAGAAAACTTCCTTTTAATCCCACCCATTCATTTCAATCAGATCAATGGTCCACAATTGTGTACAAGGTACACCGTAAGAGTTGTGAACAAAAGATCCATACTATATATATATATATAATATTCGGAGTTCTTATTAAATTTGGAATATATGTTGGGATTTATTAGTTTATTTCGGATTCAAAATTTCGATTTTGAACGAGTTGAGATAACGTCGAGAGAGCGGGTTTAGAGATTCATTTCCGGGTAATTTTGAGTTGGGAACTTGAGATTTATGGACAATTTTACTTCTTTTCTTCTCCCTTCTGGACCCCTACAGTAGCCTCACCTTCTCCTTTTATTTGTAACTAGTCTATACCCCGTGCGCTACGCACGGGATTTTTAAAATTAATTTAAGTAAACTCATTATTTTTTAGATTTATCATATTAATCAACAATAACCGTTTAGACCATTAGAATTTAGACATATGTAATGAAAGAAAAGACGCAATAAAAAAAAATGATAATTGATAGTTGTAGATATTTTCATTAGGTGAAACAGGATGAAAGAAATAGAAATTTTGAGTATAAAACACACCATGAAATGTATATCGTAAATAATCATAAGATTAAAAACGATACTAAGAAACACACAACGAAATTATCATGATCATAGAAGTATGCATGGTACTAGAAAACAACTACAAAACATCATAATGCCAGGATATGGTAATATGTAATGTAAATGTGACTTGGACCAAAAACTTGTAGGTAAAAAGCACGAACTTCTATAATAAAGCTGACAAAACATAAATGGTAGCCCTCCTAAATTGCAGGAGGGGGCACCATTACTCTACAAACATAGAATATACGGCATGACTAAACAACCCCAAACATTACAAAAAAAGATGAAAAATTGATAGAAGAAATATACAACCCCTTTTGAACCAAAAAATGTTGTCGCTAATTTCTCAAATAAGAGAAAAATTGTAACTTGGAATCAGATTTAAGGGGGCAAAAAAGATAAAGGAAGTTAAAAAAAAATACCCTGTAAGAGGTAAATCATGTGTAACATAGTTAGAAAAGATGACTCGACCGTCAAACTCATCTCATCTTCTCAAGCCACTTTTAAGGAGCCCAACTGAGCAATACAAGACCCACTTCTCTATATCCCCTGCAAAATAAATAAAAGGAAAAATAGACAAAAATAATACCAAGTATCAACTTTTGGCCAAAAATAATACGAACTTTGAAATTGACAATTTCATATACGAACTATTGCCTTATTAACCGAAAATAATACATATGTGTATTCTGGTGAACTTTCCGACTAAATACGCCACGTGGACGTCAGAAAACACACATGCATAAATTTTTTCCACCTCACCAAATTTATAAATTTTGCCATGTCATAAATTTATTTTTCATTTTTCTAAAAAAAGAAAAATTAAACAAATGAAAAATAAATTTAGTTTCAAATGGTTAGACAGAATGTAATTGAATACAAGAATGAAAAATAAATTTACCTATTTGTTTAATTTTTCTTTTTTTTAAAAAAAAAATGAAAAATAAATTTATAACATGACAAAACTTACAAGTTTGGTGAGGTGGCAAAAAATTACCTATTTGTTTAATTTTTTTTTAAAAAAAAATAAAAAATAAATTTATGACATGACAAAACTTACAAGTTTAGTGAGTGGCAAAATTTATGCCATGTGTTTTTTCCGGCGTCCACGTGGCGTATTTGGTCGGAAAGTTCACTGAAATACACATATGTATTATTTTTGGTTAATAGAGCGATAGTTCGTATATGAAACGGTCAATTTCAAAGTTCGTATTATTTTTGGCCAAAAGTTAATACTTGGTATTATTTTTGTCCATTTTTCCTAAATAAAAAGGTTTTACATAGCTTGCACCACTCTTGTATGCCTCCAATTCATTTTCTACTTTTACTAGAGCGTTTACTCAATGTATGGTTATAAGCCATGTTATCCGGGAGATGCACCGTTAACCCCCTTCGATTGCTCTGCACTATTCTCAACCCCTTCAATCGCTTGCAAGCCACTCAACAACACGTCCTTTTCATCACAATTCAAGGCAAGGATGGCACTTCGATCATCTAAGGCGACCTTTTGCATATACTCAATAACCTTTTCTTTCACCCCCGCCTTTACCTAGGATCCAACCAGCTTGAGCTATTCCTTGAGCAGCTCCCATCCTTCTCCCCTCTTGTCCACCTAAAGAAGAGGCCGAAGCAGTTGCTGAACACACCAACACCTCAGTAGCGTGTGTCGCTGATAGCGTGGTTGATCAGCAACACACAAGCTGTCATACCCAGAGCGGAATTGGTCCTTTTGAATTCCAATGAGCACATTAAAGTGATTAAACTTGCTTGAAAGTATGCTATTTGTACAAGATATGTTCCTCTATAAAAAAAAAAGAACTAAATAAGAGGAAAACGAAACAATAACTCAATGTGATGCACCAGGAAAAAAAAACTAAATAAGAGGAAATTTGCTAAATACCAGCTGAGTTGAAAGAGGAGGAGGAGAAAGGAAAACTGGCAAAAAACAATGTCTGAAACGATATGCATCCAAGAAAGCCCGTCACGGAAAGAACCATAACCACCTCTTTTCATTTGCTAGGATAAATAAGAATGATTAAAACACCATAACTGCCAGTAGAATATGCTATCAATAAACAAAGTGGGGGTAAGAACAATACCTTACAGAATAATATGCCAACCGAGGTGTTCCAACAATAAGCAATTGACCCAACAACTATTTTCTCTATGGTATACTCAAATCTGATACAAGAATTTTATGGTATACCCAAATCTGCAGGACATTTTTCAGAAGATAATACCAACACATAATATGTACCTCACCTAATTTCATTATAAATCTACATTTGAAGCAATCAGAACCTTTTCCACTTCCAAGATATTTATATGCTTTAAATGGGCCCTCTCTTTTAGATCCATCTTCAGCTCTTAAGTGCGAGTATGATGACTCTAATGTTCTCTTCAAGCCCTCCTGCAGGAGTAAAGATCATATCAGTCATACAATCATAAAAATCAACTTTCTTCATAGTGGCTTTGTATTTTCCTATAAGCTTAGAAAAGATTCATCGGCAGGCTTAAGTGAAAAAGTGAAGCAAGAGAGAATTGATAGTAGTTAGACACTAAGAATCCTAACAACGCATGAGTTAAGTTCATCTCAACTCAACCCATATTTTATGTAATCTGCCTGTTACATCTGAGATGTGAAATGGAAAGATAATCAATTAAAATTTTTGAGGACGGAAATAGAGAAAGCAGAGACTTACTCTAAAAGATGTTTATTGTTTGGTCGGAGAAATTCTGTAGTTCAGATTTCGCCTTTCTGATGTTGTTAACAACTAATTGAACTTGCACAGAAAGACAATCTGCTTTCTCTTCAACACTAGTTAGAAGATTAAACAATCTGTGCCGATATGTTTCACATAACTCTTCCGGGTGCCGCAGCTCTTTAGTCAGCTCTTCAATTTTTTTGTCTGTATCATCCTACAAACA
The DNA here is from genome assembly GCA_037127255.1 of Persicaria tinctoria. Lineage (NCBI taxonomy): Eukaryota > Viridiplantae > Streptophyta > Magnoliopsida > Caryophyllales > Polygonaceae > Persicaria > Persicaria tinctoria. The sequence continues at coordinate 22,225,792 of JBANSL010000010.1, forward strand.
TGAATATCGTCATCATATACATGCACTCATTTCAGAAAATGTATTAGCAATTTCAGAAAATCTATTACCAAATTCAGAAACAACAAATTGAAACCCTAAATCTATCAAACACAAGGTGTCTAGGCAAAAATCGAGAACATAATTGGATAAAAGGTCTAGAATAAAGGAGAGGACGACATGTCATCGCTAAGGCTTTTGTTTTAATAGTTAGTAATAGATAGATAGATAATTACTCTTGTCATCAAACAATTCGGTTTATACTAATCTATAAACACCATTTTTTTTTTATCTTGGATACAATGTTTTTTCCACATAGATATATATTGTAGAATAACCTGTTTTGACTAACAAAAAAGTAAGCATTATAAAATACCATAACACAAATCTTTTTTTATCCCTTTTTTTTATCCATACAATTCTAAATATGTCAATAGTCAAATTGACTATTAGCTGCTAGTCTTTCACATAAATAAAACATATACAAAGTTCAAATGTATACAATCACCTATCAACTACTGCATTCTCGAATCTCGATCTTGAATTTTCACCATTCAAGAAATAGGCACAAAAGAGTAAATGAAAACCATAAAAGTGATTAAGAAAACCAGTAGGACCTTTGCCTCTTGGGGTTGAATTGACTTAAAAAACAGTATTACCTGTACACTCATCGTAGCCAGTAGGATCTTTGTCTCTTTTATTTGACCATGCTACTTCCCCGTTCCTTTTATCTTGGTTTTAGCAATGCTGAATAGCAGTACCTGATCAAGGTAGTTTACAAACAGAACAGCAATAAGTAATTCATGAAAAATCATATAAAAAACAACGTTTTACTCTTATGACTAAAATTGGAGGCAGGCTGTATAAAAAGAGAAGAATGTATCGAATACAAAAATAATATAGCAGTGTCTAAACGCACATGAACTCAACTACCATATTTAACAAACTCACAACATGAATACATCAAAGTTAATCTCCTTTGGCCAGAAATATCACTATATCAGCAATAAAATCGACAAGGTCAAATAATCCAAGACCCATTTCAGTAACATCACTACTATAACAGCAATAAAATCCACACCTCATCGAGGCATTCTTAAATTGTACAGAATGCCTCCATCGCCCCTGAGAGCTTCGGTTATAAGTAATGCGTTTTCTCTAGCCTTGGTTGGGAGTATGGGGAGGCCTTCATCTGCCAATGCTATTGGATGGAACTGAACAAACCTGGGGCACCATGTGTTCAGAACGAAATAAGATTCATACAATTGCAATTTTAATCAAAGTAAAATACCATATACCAGCCAACATTATCATCACAACAATAAAGTATATTCAGAAATTTATGTGGTTAACATGTCAAAAATCATGAAGCAAAATGAAATGGGCTTACTCCATTTTAGATATTACAGCTTGAGCTCTATGGGCCATTGCCAAACCATCTCCGGTGGCAACCTACAAAAAAATAGCAAGAAAGCATAAATCCAATTAGAAGATATATACACGTTTCAGTTGCAAAGGTAATTTTAAGTGCAAACTATAGGTCGAGACTGTTTACTTTCCTTCTCGTTTCACAAATCAGCTAATAATGCCACACATTCTCCACTTGACATCAACTAACTTGACTACCAGCAACTCCAACAACTAATAGAAATGAAGGAATATTCATTCCGACGTAACTTTTAGCTATTGAATTTTATTGATTGTACTATGTTTAAGTGCACAATGAAATGAGATTATGATGTAAATAAGAAAGAGAACAAAAAGGTACCGGTGGATTTGTGGTGGTTGGATAGACATGGCCAGCACCACCAGAAGCAAGTAAAGTCACTCTTGAAAGAAACCGGATAACCTGGTTGTTTGTGCAAATTAGTTAAGGAATAAATGAGAAAATTCACAACATAAATTCGAAAGGGTATCATCAGGAAAATGAAAAAATTAAAAAAAAATCTGTAGACTGTAGTTACCTCCTGTGTTTCAGTATTCAAGGCATCAACCCCATGACAAACTGTGTCGAAATCATCCTGTAAGCTCCAAGATTAAATGGTTATACTTACATATTCCATATGATAGCTAATGTAATAAAATGCAGTTTCCCTTTTGCCATGAAGACCATCTAAAGCATATAAGCATGCCATTTGCTACCTAGGTAAATTAGAAGCTCTGTACGCAATAACCGTGGGAAGAAAATTGTTGCATAATGAAATGCTATTTAAAATCGAAGGATAGAGGAGAATCCATGAAGAGAATTTAGAACTTGAGAATTCAACAGATCTATAGCAAAATGGTGTTAAAAAACAGAGATATTTGGATCACTTTTTACTGCGTCTAGTAAAGCCCGTTCAATCTCCCTTCCAGTCATGTCAGTAGCGTGAACAATCCTATGATTAGAATGCCCACCTTCTCTAGCCAAGTGAAGGTTACCATCCTCACCATGATCAAAGGACGCACCCATCGCAATCAGTTCTCTAATTCTATTTGGTCTGTCCGTACACACCACCTGAAAATTCACATAAAATTCATCATCTCTAATCTCTAATGTCAAAACTCAAAAGTTCCCGCCTTTTCATTTAACTAACCATGAAGAAAAAGAATGCTTTCAAGCCTACCCTTACAGTCTCTTCATCACATAAGTAGGCACCTACAATTATGGTATCCTGCATGTGGCTCTCCACAGAATTGGTAGGGCAAAGAACAACCTACAGGCATCAATAGCAGTGGAACGGTGAACATATGGTAAAATTCAGTATTCACACATTAGGGAGACATGGCAAATAGTAACGACAGAGTCTAGTACATCAGACTCGTCAGTTATTGGTAAATAGAAGGAATCCTAACTTCCATCAATGACATGGTAAATAAAAGGAATCTTAACTTCCATCAATGACATGGCAGAGCAATTATCAGCATTTTTCTAAATAGACTACAAAGCATCACTTTGGCAGTCATTTCTTGAAATATACATACGGTTTCTAGAGGAAAATGCTAAGCTAGAGCTTTCTACCATTCCTTGAGAAATTTGTTAGGCTAATGAAGATGGGCACACGACTCCTAATAATAATTTCAAATATCACTCATGAATACCAAATTTTATGATAGAAAAGCAACAAATGACTCCTAATAATAATTAAAGACTTAACCTTAAATCGTCAAAGGAAATAAATAATGAAAATCATGGACAAAGTTCATCTTCAGGATAGTGTAATCTTTCGTAGACATTGGAGCATAGCAGGGTTACCTTCTTTTCTAGGAATTAATTATTCTTACTTACAATTTTGATCACAAAGATTCTTTGTTTTTATCTAGAAAGTAGAATTGAGATTGTTAACTACTTTCTTCATTGTACAGGTCATCTGAATTGGATGAAACAGAGTTTCCAAAGTTTCATACCAGTGTAAAGCGTGGTGATATATATTGTTGGTGTTACTGGGTTTTCAGGTTTTTCTCATAATCCCTTCATTCTCATTTTGTTTTCAAGAAAAATGCACATTTTTCATAGCCATTTATTCTTTAAGGTGCCCCTTTGGCATATCTAATAGGTTATATGTGAGCATCACTTCAGTGGCAGCAGTGGATATGTGGAATATCTTTCAAGGTTTATGATCTTTATATAATTCTTCAGTTATCATCTATAGGAATTACTTATTGTTGTTCAGTATTCACACCATTTTAGACCTCTCCTTAATTCTAGACCTTTTATCCAATCTATCTATGTTTGCAAGCCAAGCCTCGAAATCTCTTAATCAGAAACAATTCAGTCTGACAGAGAACATGATTGCCATGAAGCACTTCAGTTTGACAGAGAACGATAACTGAAAACCTTGAATTAGAAGGAAAATTTGTGCTGAAATTGAATGTAGTTTCCCCAAAGTGAATCACCTAAACCCTAATTTTAAAAAAATGAGAGTTAAATCAAACCCATACCTATCGATGGAGTTGTAGTGGCGCCCTCATGTGAGGCGGAACCCTAAAAGTTTGAAGAAGACGAAATCTCTGCTTCCTTCGAAGAAAGGGAACCTCTTCGATGGCCTTCGGCGGGCAAAGCCTCGGGAAGATGGAGATCCGACCGTTCCTGCTGCTATACTTCAATTCCTTATTGACGAATGATCCCCCTCCGTCTTCTCCTCCTGCGGCTTGAGCCTTTCTTGGCGACAAACTCCGGCCCTCATAGTTGTTCCTCAAAGATCGTCGACCTTGAAGCGTTCTTCCTCCTGCAGCTTTTGATTGAGAGGGAGAGGGAGTTGGAGAGCAGTTTGTGGGAGAGAACGTGGGTGTGAGCAGGGAAGGAGAGAAAGGCCAACAAAAAAACCGCTTCGAGTAATAAACCGGTTTCTCAGCGGAAAAAAAAAATCAGAGAATCTCACCAGGCTTAACACGGAAAAAAAAATTAAATTGAAAACTCCCCTAAAATCTTTTTTTTTTTTTTTGATAAGGAAATAATTCGAGACCGGACAGGCCCGGACCTCGAGAGGCCGACAATGTCGGCAGACGGCAAGCCGTCTAAACATACAACAACGAAAAAGAAAATAAACATAAAATACATCAAAGGAGAACCAAAAGTAAACCCGGAAAAAACCCAAGCAAACTAGCGGACACAACATCGAGAGGAAGGAAGTCGTCGCGGGGAAGTGGATAGCGAGCGCATGGGACAGCACTAGCTGACACGATGTCTCGCCGCCGGAAAGACGGAAATCAGAAATCCTCGTAAGGCAAAGGCGACACCTGGGGAAGTGTGGATCACACGACGTTCCCCCCACCTAGATGAGGGATCTTCGGAGACCACAAACACCACCAACACGATCACGTCGATCAACCAGGGCCGCAGAACTGCTCCTCAACCGAAACTAACCACGAACCAATAGACGAACACCGAACCACACGAGCAAATGATTGGTCCGGCGGATTGCTTTCCAAAGAAGATGCTTTTGCTATTATATTGCAGGGATTTGGGCCCACTCCGTTTTCCCCTTCCAACTGGATAGACCAGCAGAGCCCAGCTGCTCTTTGTCTTTTTCGGGTGAAGATCTGCTGTCCCTCTTCCTCCACTGTGCCCCTGTCCTCCTCACACAAACCCCCATTTTTTATATTTCTTTTTTCTTTTTAATTAATTTTTTTTTTCTAATAACCGGGGAGGGGAGGGGACAGCAGGGGATGTCCCCTTTGTGACAGTGGATCCCATCCGGTCTTTTTCCCCTCTGTGGCAATTGCCAAACCACTTCCTTACCTCTGTTGCCCTCGAGTTCATAGCACGCCTCACCCCACTCTCAATCTTCTTCTCTCTTTCAAACACTCTACTCACAAACTTCCCCTTTTTTCCTCCTGATGTCACTAGCAACATCATCAACCATCGTCACCTCCAGAAATCGCACCAGCGACTCACTCCGTCTCCGTTTCCGGCCAACCCAAAGCGCCCTGCTCTCCGCTGTCTCCCGAGCGCTCCCGCGAGCCTTTGCTCTGCCTTCCTAGAACTCCCGGAGCACCAGCAACACCACTGCTTCCGTTTCCTTCCTTCCCCGAGCGGCCTGAGCGTTCTTCCGAGAGCCGAGTACCCACGGCCCTGTTTCCGACTCAGATCCAAGCAATCAGCAGCCTCTATCCCCCCCCCCCCTCTCCGTTAACGTAGCAGCAGCAGTGGCATATCCATTGCCATCCCCCTCCGACATCCGAGCCGGACCCAGGAGCCACCAGCAAGGACAGCCGAGTCGCCGACGCCGTCATCTCCTTCTCGCGCGCCTGTTTTCCTCTAAACCGAGCGGTAAGCCTCCCCTTCGCCTCTTTTCGCTTGAAACAACCATAAAGGTCCTCCTTTAAACCTCCCTCTCCCTTTCCAGGCCAACCCCGCCCTGATTCCGCCTCCAGCGAGCCCAGTCGAGCCCGAATCGATTCCTAGTCGAGTTTCCGGCGACATTCTCCAGCCCTCGGTGAGTTCCTATTTTTCTTCTCCTCCCTTGTGCGCGTTTCATTTCTGAGTCTTGGGTAGTGGTCGGAATCTGGATTCGCTCCGATTAGGTCGGAGAAGAGCCGCCGGCCTGGCTATCTTCTTCCTCCTCCCGTCTGTTTCCGTTGGAGAGAGAGAGCTCTGTTCATTTGGGGAAGGGGATGGGTTCATTAAACAATTGAGTTTTGTTGGGCCTATTTATTCGGGTTTTGGGGCTTCAAATTGTGGATCCGGGTTCAATTGTCTGGTTCCTTCTTTTCCTTTTGACAGACTTCGGGTTGGGCTCTTGATCCGGGTTGGGATTGGGCTCTCGGTTTGGGCCTGTTGGGAGGTTTCTTTGAGTTGTTATTTGTTGTTTATGCTATTATGTTATTATGTTAATATGTACATTGTGATTAGTAGTTAATTGTTATTAATGTATTATTTTATTTCATTTTGAGATTTGTGATATAAATATTTCGAAAATTATTATTGTATAGTATGAAATGGTTTTAGAAATGATATTATTTGGTCTATGCATTTTATGTTGTTTAAAGATGTGATATTAGGAATTTTATAGCGATTTGTCGATTTTGATTTATAAATGGGGTTTATAAAGATGGACCTATTTTGGGAATGTTTATTAAATCTCTTAAGTTGCTTGAAACATTAAAGTCAAGGTTTTGGAAATAAAATGCCGGAATTATTTCTATAATATGATTTTGAGAGATTGGTTTTAAGATTTAAATGTTTAATGGCGGGATTTGGCTAAGTACGATTTTATCCATGGGTTTGATTTGAAGAATGATTTTAGTTGATGTTGATCGTATCGGAAAAGTTTTGAAAATTGGTTTTACCGTCGATTGGTTTTAAGGATATTGAGAACTCGGGTTCGTGTGTGTGAGAATGTTGGTTCAGTAGCTTATGGAAATGGCTTGATGATAGGTGTATATTGCTTTTGGATTGCTTTGGACTTGCACTTGGGCCTTTGCTTGCGTTATTTTGCTGTTCTGCATCTTCAGGTAAGTTCCCTAAGGGGCTTACTCAGGTTGGACATTCATGTCTGTTGCTGCATTTTATGTTAGGTGTTGCATATGCATAAAAGCATGCCATGTAGTATCCTGTTTAGGTTGCACTAATTGAATGAGCATCCTCTTACTTTATGCGTTTGAAACAGAACGGCCGTTATTTGTGATAGTCCTAGAGTGTTTGCTAGGGTCATAGTGTAGCCCAGCCTCATCGGGTACCCTGAGTCAATCGAGTCATGAACTTTCTTATATTATGAGATGCCTGCAGGCTTTATTGTGGAGCGGGTTAGGCATGCGTGCCGCCCGATTATGATGGAATGCATTCACGAGCTGGCCAATCTCTGCCCTATCGGAAGGGGGTGGAGGTAGGAGAGGGATATGCCACTTGGCATTGTCTTGAGCCCTTTACAGTATTTTTACACATTATTATAACTAGGAACATGCTAGTGTGTTTGACTTTCGTACTGCATTAGAGCATCTTTATTAGGTATATCACATACTATGTAGCCTCAGCGAGGACTGCCGGTCCCGCATGAGTGGCTCGATCTGACTCATTTCCCCGTTCTTCTTTTAAAGGTATTTTCTGCAGATTTTGAGTGCTCGATGTCTATATGACGGGGTTCCCTTTTTGCGAATCGAAGAACCTAGCTAATTCACTAACTCGTTATAAATGGTAATCACCCACTTATGATTTGGTTTTGACCCGACTCTGTCGTGGCACCTTGTATCTTAATTTTGTTTCCACCTTACTTCCGTTTGAATTGATTTTCGCGACATAGCCCTTAGGACAGGTTAAGGGTACCCAACGACCCTATGATACTTTTAGGGTTCGAAATCCCTATTTATTAATGACCTTAAAAATGAGTTTGAAACCTTGACCCGTATCTGGATTGTAAGATCCGAACAAAGGGGTTTTATCCCTTGAAACGTAACCCGTATATCATAATTCTGGGCCGTAACAAAAATGGCTCGAATTCAACAAGGGAAGAGGATGAAATTAAACAAAACTTTTGAAATTAAAACTAGGGTAAATTGCAACTAATATCCCAACCTTTAGGAATAGTTGCTTTCAATACCCTAACCTTGTAAAATTTCACAAAATATCTTAACCTATACTATTAGTTGCACTTAACACCCTGGATGAGATTCTTAAATTTAAAAAATTACACACATAATACAAAAATTACAAAAATCGCCCATATTCATAAAATGTTTTCAATAAACTCCTAATAAATTTTAAAATTTGAAATTAAAAAAATCTCTTACAATTTAAGCCAACCCAACCCACCATCCAAAAATAATTATAACAGGTATATAAAATCTACTCCTTCAAAATATAATATAATTACTTTAGCATCTACTCATTTAAAATTTTAATATAATCAAACAAAATAATTAATTATTTATCTAAAAAACAAACATTATAATTAAAATCTAAATTTATATAAGTCTGTCTCGATAGATGCCGATTTGTACATCTATATATTCCATATATATTATTTGATACAATATATACTGTCTTTTTGGTTAATATTATGTTATATATACTAAAACTAATACATAACATCTTATAATGTATCACACATAAATTCCATGGTATTAAAAAAAATGATTCTATAAGAAATGTTTAACATAATAGTTTTACAAAAATAAAATAAAGTAGATTTAAAAAATAAATGGTAAAAGATATGATAACCATTTGCAATCAATAATTATATAATAAATATATACTAAAAATAATATGGTAAGAAATAATAATTTTACCATATTATTTTTAATATATCTTTATCATGTAACTCTTTATATATTACAAACGGTTATCATATCTCATAGCATTTATTTATTAAAATCTACATTATTTTATTTTTGTAAAAGTATTATGTTTAAGATAAATAATTAATTATTTCGAGTAATTATATTAAGATATTAAATGAGTAAATGCTAAAATAATTATATTATATTTTTAAAGGAGTAGATTTTATATACTTGTTATAATTATTTTTGGATGGTGGGTTGGGTGAGCTTCAATTGTAAGAGATTTTTTTAATTTCAAAATTTAAAATTTATTAGGAGTATATTGAAAACATTTTATAAATATGGGCGATTTTTGTAATTTTTTATGATGTGGGTAATTTTTAAATTTAAGAATCTCATCTAGGGTGTTAAGTGCAACTAATAGTATAGGTTATGATATTTTGTAAAATTTTACAAGGTTAGGGTATTGAAAGCAATTATCCCTAAAAGTTGGGATATTAGTTGCAATTTAATAGAAAAGTTGTATAATATATGGGCAATTGGTCAACATTTCTCAGGCCATAAAAACGTTCTGGATGGCTAAATCTACATAAAAATCTAAGCTTGAATCACATTATGAAGTAATCACAAATCAATTTCCAAAAAAACACAGCCAAACGGGGGAAATTGAATCAACATTATGAAGGAATCACAAGGACAGCAAAATCTAAAGCATCGAAAACAAGTAACAGCTAGAGACGATGGAGGATGCTTACACATCCGACGCTTCGAGCATGCCTTTGCGGGAGGGAGGGAGGGCGACAACGAGAGAGCCCGAGAGCAAGCAGCCCCTGCCGGCGATCCAGACCGAGAGCAAGCAGCCCCCGTCGTGAGGCAGTGTTGAAGTCGGAATCGACCCTCGCACCGCCTGGCCCCGACTCCGATTCGAGATCGACCCTCGCACCAACCGAAGGCAGACTACTACTCCTCGAACCCTGACCACCGGCTCGACACGCCTAGCACCGCCAAGAAAGCCAACCCTATCACCACCTGGGCCCAACTCCGATTCGCCTCCGCCTCTGCTTCGTCCAAACTCCAAACGATGAAGAAGAGAAAAATTGGGATTTAGGGTTTTATTTCCACACCAATCCACACGCGCCCCACGCCATCAATTCTTTCATTGTGGGTTGGTTTTCAATTTTTTTTTTTAAATCACTGGACACGTGGTGAAATCATGTTCGTTCATTCTATTTCGATCAACGGCCCACAGGTGTGCACAAGGTACACCCTAAGGGGTGTGGACAAATTACATATTCTCATAAATGATAATGCATATATATAGAGAGAGAGAATAGATATATTGTGCACACCCATTAGGGTGTACTTTGTGCACGATTTTTTACCATTGATCGGGTGTGGATGGATGGCTGAGATTAAAGGGATTTTTTCCATTTTTTTAATATAAAAAATAGTGGGGCCCGCGCACTAAGTATCCAAATCGGACCTACTCTCTTTCTTGGCGCGTGTGAAGGGTGGAATTGGGTTGTGTGAACAAAACCCTAAATCCCTAATTACTTCTTCTTCATTTTTTTTTTTGGCCGACAGATTGCTTCTTCTTCATTTTTTTCAATTGCTTCTTCTCCATTGTTGTTCACCCGTGGAGCCGAAGAGAGTCAGGCAAGGCGGAGGCGAACCCTACGAGGCGGAGGCTGAGGCGAGGCGGACCTTGCGAGGCGGAGGTGTGCACCCATAGAGAACGACTAGTGATTCGTGGAGTGATCGAAGGTTGGCGAGTCGTGGGCAATCGGCGGAGGCGATTCGTTTCAAATCTCTGTCTGATCTGAGTTGAAATCAAGCAAAGGTGCAACCGGAGTCCGCTGCTTCGAACCACCACTCCTGTGCGCCGCCAGTGCCATCCTCAAATTCGTGCTCGGTGTCGAATTGGTAGCCCGACGAGACCGTTGGTTGTGCGGATCCACCATGGGTTGGGTGACGACTGTTGGAAGGGATCACAAAGATGGCAACGAGTCGACGACTATTGATTGTACGGATCCTCCATGAGTAGGTGAAGGGGTTTGTGATTGTTCTATTTTTACTTTTAGTTTTTGTTTTGAAATTTGTGATTCCCATTAAACTGATTCTTTGTTTGATTAATGGACTTTGATTCATATCATTTTTGTGCAATTTATTATTTTTTTCGGTCAATTATTCATACAAATGTGTCAAATTTTGGGTATTAGTGGTAATGGGTTGGTCAATTATTCGGTGAAATCCGATTCATTATTATTCGGTGATATGTGAAACATTATTCGTATAGATTGTAAGTATTGTTCGGGATTCGAGGGTTTTTTATCTGAAATTGATGGAAAAAAACATTATTCGGTAGAATATGATAGATTATTCGGTAGTATATGAAACATTATTCAGTGGAATTGTCAAATTTTAAAAAATGAACGAAATCAGGTAGGTCCGAACAATAAATCACCCATAATTATTTATTTTTCACAAATATTTTGTATATTAAAAAAAACAGACCAAAAAATCCATTAAAAATTAAAAAAATTATTTGCAAAACAAAAAAAAAATCAAAAACACACATGCTTCCTCTACATTTAAAAAAAAAAATTAAATGAAAAAATTAATAATATGCGGGTCCCACATTATTCAAAATTTGAAAAATCAATTTCAATTTGGAGGAGTCAAGACACGCGCACTCTGTGTGAAAGTGTGTGTTTATTTTGATGTGGGCCCACCTTTTTTTGTTTAATAAATAAAAAAAAATCTAAATAATCTTGGCCCTCCGTCTTCTATTAATTAATGGTTCAGATTTGTACACAAGATACACCGAAAGGGGTGTGCACAAGGGAACCACTCCCTATATATATATATATAATATTTTTATTTATATGAAAAAAAAATATAATACGGAGTACTTACAATTACATGTATACAATTGTAATCAAGTTGATTAGGTGATTATGCTACTGTAATTGTAGACTCTTTTTTTTTTGGGAGAACTAATTATAATAAGTAAGTCTAATTGTCATACTTGCTAGGTAGTATATATATGTAATTTACTTGTAATTGTAATACTTGTTAATAAAACCATTTCGGAATGGCTCAACCCGAAAGGACTAGCAGGTAATAGTGTAATACCCAAAAGTCCTCGATTCAAAACCCGGATAGCCGCTCTTTATTTACCAAATTCAAGTAATATATACTTGCTAATATATGAGAACATTTATGTAGATTGAATTTGTAATATAAATCTATTGCTACTATATTTTTATTATATTAATAATATATGCTATATATAACTTATATAATTAGGTAAAGGTTCAAATGAAAATGGGGCTTAAAATGAAAAAAAATCTTAAAGTGAAAATGGGTCTAATTCTCAGATTTGGGCCGCGGATCTGCTACTCCGACCCGTTTCTCTTTCCAATTCTATTCTGAACATCTGAACATTGCACAATTATATTCTGAAATTGCACAATTATATTCTGAAATTGCACAATTATATTCTAAAATTGCATAAATATATCTTATTTGTGCAATTTTATTACAAATGTCGTAGTATTCTATGTTTATCTCTATTATATCACTTGTCGAGCATTAAAAGCCTATTAGCTCAATGGTAGAGCAAAGTGCTTATGCACAAATATGTGGGTTCGAATCCCACATAGGCTAAAGTGCATAATTTTGGTAGTTTGCAAAATTTTGTAATAAAAGTGCAATTAGAGTTAAATATATGTCTAGACCCAATTATCCATTTGTAATTAGAGCTCATCACAAGAAGATGGCCTTTTGTAAGTTTATTACCAAATGTTCTTTTAAAGCTGGCCTTTTGTAAGGTTATTACCCAGTTTTGTTCTGAAAGCAAAGAGAGATATTGTAACGGCCCGGAATTATGATTTCCGGGTTACGTTTCAAGGGATAAAACCCCTTGTTCGGATCTTGCAATCCAGGTACGGGTTGAGTTTTAAAACAAAATATCTGTACCAAAAGAAAGGATTTCGAACCCTTAAAGATCGCGGATCCATTAAGGACCAAATACCTGCCTTAGTCTAGTCGTGAAATCGAGCGAAAGCAGACATGAAGTTAAATTTGAATACAATCCAAAACGGGGTATAAAAGAGAGGAAGTATGGTGGTCTCTCAACCTCTCGATCTAACGCCAAAAAGTCTGATCCCGCCAAGCATCCACATAAGCAACGATAGCGGATAACGGTTACCTGAATCTAAAAAAAAGAGGGGGATCTGGGTCAATCATCAGGTCACTCATGCGCGTATGTAAACACACTCTGAGAGGCATATAATAAGCATCCTACTCTTAAGATGAAATGCGTAATGCCATGCGTAAATTAAATCACATATATATACTGACAGTTTAATATAATGCAGAAAGCGATAAATGGATCCACACAGAATGCCAAATGGCATGTCCCTCTCGTACCTCCACCCCCTTTCAATAGGACGGAGACTGGCCAGTTCGGTGCTATAGCATATCAATTTCCTCGTGGTGGTGCACAAACCACGGCATCATCATATCATATCATCTCATCGCTTGCCCGATGGTGCTGGGCTATCATATCATGCTCATATAGACTCGATTGACTCAGGGTATCCGATGAGGCTGGGCTACCCTATGACCCTAGCAATGACTCTAGGACTATCACAGATAACGGCCGTTCTCTTGCAAGGACATATAGCAATCATATGATTTTCATTTTAGCTCCTAAGCATGATTCTAAGTCGTATGGTGCATGGACACTAGCCTACTATATAACACCCAGTGCATAGAGCGCCCATCATGAGTAAGTTCAAAGAACTTACCTGGAGTAGCAGATCAGCAAGATGAAAAGCAGCAAGATATAAGCAAGCAGGTTACAGATCACCTAGCAATTATTAATAAATATGCATAAGTAAACTGCACAAAACGGGATCCATTTACCACTACATAACATGCCCACCAATCCATTAATCATAGCATCATCAACATTCTTTATCTCAACTTATGGCAACATCTTATATCATCTTATTCCATTGTCATTTCCATAACTGACTCAATCATACTTCAATCCATAAAATCTCACTCGCTAGTCCAGTTGTTAGCCAAAACAATTACTTCAAGTTTATACTTAGCCATTTCTAATTTATAAAATATTTAATCTTTAAAAATACTTTCAAAAAAATCCATTTAAATAATCCCGACATACTTTACTTTAATTAAAATCACCATTCTAGGGATTTAAGTAACTTTCAACCGTTACAAAATAATTCAATTTATATACTTTAAAACCGACCCCTTTTTAAATACCGACACACAAATCAATTTCTGAATAATCAATTATCGGAAATCGGTTAAACAATTAATTAATAAATTAAATAAATAAATATATAACGAATAACCCGAACCGAACCAACGCTTTTAACCCAAACCGAACCGAACCCAACCAAACCCGCTAACTAATCCCAATCCGGTTAAATAAACCCACCCAAATAAATTAAAAGGTTGGAGGGCCCCACATAGCCATGCTGGTCTCCTTCCTCCTCCGGATTCAAGCGACGATGTCCCGCACCCGCACCCTGCTCGAGCCTTCGATGCCGCTGGCGCCGCCTTTTCCGTGCCCAGACTCACCCGGACTCGGACTCGGACTCGGACTCGGAATCCCGCCTCCCACGCTCCTGCTCGCTGCTCGCTCGCGGTCGCTCGCCTATACTCAGCCTCGCCTCGCTTGCTCCTGCTCGCCGGAGTTCTTGCCGGAGCTCCGCCTGAGTTCACACGCGCCACCCGACACCCCGCACTCAGCTCACGCACACTCGACACTAGCCCTTAGCCCAAACCCAGTCAGAAATCGGATTAAAACAGAGGAGGAAAGATGGAACTCACCGAGGGATTTCGCGACTTCGGAGCTCTCGATCGGAGGTCTGGGCATCGTCGGAGGCTCGCGATGGCTCGTCGGATCTGTGTGGGATATTGGTGAGCGTGATGGTGAAGCTCGAGGGTGGTTTCAATCGAAGACGGAAGAGAAACGCTTACCGGAACGTGGCTCGTGCTCAAACAGGGGAAACGATGATTCGGTGGCTCGGCAGCGGCGCTGGTGGCTCCTGGGCGGACACTGGGCTTCGATGGTGGTGGAGTATAGCCGCTGCTGCTGGTGTCTCGCAGAAGGAGGAGAAGGATTGGAGGTGATGGTGCTCGGTTACTTGTGGTTGCGAAACAGGGGAGAAATGGAGGCGATGGCGGCTCTGAGCTCTCCTGGGCGGATCCTGGATGGACGACGACGACGAGGTGCTGGGATGGTGGTGCAGAAATGGTGATGCTCAGCTGAGAAGGGGGAGATGGTGATGGAGGAGAGATGCAGTGATTGTGGCGTGAGGTGATGGAGATTGTGACGATGGGGATGGTGAAGGGAAATGGGGATGGTGAATTGATCATCAGATCGGGGATGTCGACGGGTGATGGGGAGCAGGTGAAGGGGATGGTGAGATTGTGTGTGGGATTGGTTAAAACATTACCCGAAAATAAATTTCGAATACGTGAATCTTGAACCCCAAAATTAGTTCTCGAATGTTAGTCTCTCTGAATCTCGCTTTCTCGGTCAATTAGATTTTAAAAATTGAGAAGGATATCGTAATCCGATAATTATTTTGAATTTTCGAGGTAAAAGAACGGAAATTGTTCGTTAAATTTATACTCCGGTCGGAATCCGCTAAACAAGTTTTAAAACCGACTTAATTTCATTTTTAATTCTCTTATTCCAGAAAATTAGGATTTGAACATCCGAGCCTTTACATCATCCACCTCTAAAAACAAGTCTCGTCCTCGAGACTAAAAAAAAATCTTAAAACAGGGGATGAAGTTTGAAATTGGTGAGTCCAAGGATCATGTCATTGATCCCGTGAACACCTCATAAGTGCCCCTATGAGGTCCTCACAGTACCGTTGTCGTGATCATAATATCCCCAATAGACCGTAGTAAGAATGTAATATGGGCCCCTATCACATCCTTACTTCGACTTCTCGGTCATACCATAACTCAAAAAGCATTACAGCATCTCCACTAGGTCTTAGCAAGAAGTCTATAAGGGCCCCTATAAAATGTTTGTATCCACTTCGTGGGACATCATAATGCAATCTCGGTTAATTTCCAAGAGCGTCCTTTGTTTGAAAAGGTTTGGTCTCAAAATCATTGAAGTTATCAATCGCGTTTGATTTCTCTACATCCAACTCCGTCCTTTTTTAAACACCATTCAAAATTCCCTAACCCGACATTAATCAAGCAATTTCACATCACGAGAGGTGGAATCATCCACCTCTAAAGACTAATCTCATATTCTCTTCCTAGTTTCCGAATCAAATCAATCATCATTCTCAATTCAGCATGAACAAAAGTAAACCAACTCATCAACTCATAACATCATCAGCCACCTCTCGTGTGGCAAATCTCAACATCAATCATGATAATCTCAACCACATAACATTTTTACCCATAACATAAATCATACCATCCATTCAGAACATGTCAAAAGCAATAACAAAATCTCAACATCATACCACGAGCCATAAGGCATATCTACATCATACTGAAGGAATCACAAGTCCATGATCGAATTCTCATAAGTTATCATGCAAGCACACATGTCAAGAGATCAATGGGCTAGGTATCACAGGGTTAGTATGTCAGTACACATCAATTCTCAAAATCGCATAACATCGCACTACAAGTAGAACCGGTCATAGCAGATTTATCATGTCAACATATCAACACATCAAGGCCATGCCTATTAAGATTCAGAAAAGGAAGTTCAAGTAGTATATAATTCACCAACATGTCAGCATGCCCTAAAAGACATCACCTCAACTCATCACAATATCGAATGACGATCATTTAGTAACCAGGCACCATTGAGTCATGTTCATCATTTGACGTATCAATAATCATGTTTCACTATATAATACATCATCATGCTTTCATATAATAACACATCATTATCTCATATATCATGTCGCAACACATCCTAACATGCTTCTACAACAACATAACAGGTTAGCAAATCATCAATATATCATGATAGCATTTGTCACTTTCACTAGATTTCAATATTGCATATCAACATGTAGTATTGTTCCATACCAAGTTCCTCATGGTCGCTATCTAACATCATGCCAGTACATATTAACAAGTCATGTAAGCAAGAAAATTCCCAAATTATCATAAGTCAACAAGTCTCAATTTGCTATTATGCTTAAAATTATTGCAAAACACCACATATGAACATAGTCAATTCAAGCTAGCAAGTTTCAACATAACCTTATCAGATAACAATTCAGGTTCCTCAGCATTCGCAGTTCATACTTTTATAGGCACAAGAGTTCAGATCATGCTTAGCAATATAGAGTAGCAACACATCAAGACATCATATTATGTAAGAACTGCAAGGCATTGAATCATATAATCATAATCACTAGACCCTCAGGCCACATTTATTACCAAGTAAGCACATCAACACGTAAACTTCATCGTTAGGTCAGTGCAATATCGCCATCAACTAATTTAGAAGGATTGGCAATTTAAACGAAGGACACTCTTGCTCGTAGTTCATATCGTACTCAGTAATCGTCATCCTCAAAACGTGCTTGTCCTGCTGAAATCGTTGATCCTGAGGCCCGTGGGTTATGGGCCCACGCCTTCGCGGCGTTGCTCTATTGCTATCCGACTTCCCATTTCCTCTTTCATGCGGTCGCTCGTCCAACGTGTCGCGTAGGAGTTCAAGTTAGCGAAGATAGGGGAGGGACAAGAGCGGACAACCCAGTGTTCCTTTCGGAACAAACACAGACCAACCCTAAGATGACAACTAGAGACGAAACTCCGACCTGAGAATAGAAACGATGCCCTTATGGAAGTCCATTAAGTTATAATCGCGACAAGAAAACACGAATTCACCATGGAGCATATCAATCACACTAATTCACGCTAACATGTACCTATATCAAGGGAGCAACATTCGTATTCATTTCCAACGACACGATCGATTCCTATACTCATGCATGCGAGACAAGATAGTAGTCTATTATTCCATGAAAGCAGATATGCCTAGCAACTTAAGCAAGTTATGCGGAATCAAGAATGATCATGCAGGATTCGAGGTCATGTGGGATTTAACGACGATGACGAGTATGGTGTATATGAAAGAATGCACAAGCATGGTGTACGCATCAATAGGTGAGGTCAAATATGGCATGGTGAGGTGTAACATAACAACTAGATTAAGTGTCATATAGTAGGTCAAGCATGGCACGTAATCATATGATGAGGTACATTTAGAAAGTGCATGTCCTACATGATACTAGCGACACATAATGTGATACAAGCATAGTCAAGAGTCATTAAAATGGGTTCAATAGGATGTTCACGAAACACGAGGCATCATCAAAAGTAACAAGAAGGATATCATGGCAATAGATTATAATCATGCTAGGAACGAATCATCATGGGACACATATAAAGGTACAGTGGTTATCACATCATAGAATAGGTACAACATGTAATCATTTAGTGAGTCATATTGGAAACCATAAGCCCTACAGGATACTACTAGCACATATCGAACCATGACCACAATCAAGGTAACTCAACCAAATTCATTTTAACATTCATGCGTCATGCATATGCGAAATGATATAACGTGGTGTGTAATCATGCGAGGTGTCAAATCATACAACTATGCCAACACTACAGGAATTCATAAGGTAATAGGGAAACACTACCGAGTGCTAACATGTAAGCATGCTAGGATAAACCCTCACAGAAAACAATTGATCATCGAATTCAACATCAATCTAATTTTCATGAGTAAGATATTTCAAGGTGATAGAAAGAGGGAAGGATCACACTATGAGGGACCTAGCTCGAGAGGGAATCAGCAATAATGCAAGCAAGGTATAAATTCGCACAAGTCACAACTAATGGTCCTACATGATACTAAAGGCTCAACATGACATTCGATATATACATGCGCTTGAATTACCAACACATCGATGCGCAAGAAATCATATTAACATAGCTCGTAGGTATAGAAGCATGGAAGGAATATAACAATTCATAATGCAAGCCTACGCAATAGGCAATATGACTAGCATACAAGGTATGCATTCCAACTCAACAACCGTTTGAATAAGGTATGCATTTACCAAGACATCACGTCAAATAGCATTATCACAATTGAACTACTAATTTAGTCAACAAACCACGGGTAACATCGACTAATCATGCAGGGAAAATCATCTTATGACATTCATACAAGGGAAGTGTAGCACACTATCATGGGCCTAATCTAGGGGAAGACAATAACTATATACAGACACTTATCATGCAATTCATGCTTCAAATCAGTCGTTAGTACGGCCAATACAACAGGTCAATTAGACATACAAAGGCGACATATAATCAGGACAAGAAGCAAGATGCAACACGGGACCTAAGCAATGGGGCAAGCATGGGTACAGAATGTCATACAACCACAAATTTACATTAAGGATCATCATCTGAACATGTACTGGGAATTACGTATCATATAAGGCATGTTGACATCAAGTTATAACACATATTCATCAAGTATGGAACTCACTCTATCATGACACTAGAACTGAACGATCACACTATTATGAACCTATTTACAGGGAGAACATTAATTATGCGGCTTCCTACACATGACATTTACATTCATGCACTAGTATGACGATGCAACATACTGAGTAGGGCATGCTGGGATGATAGAGACATAACACGTGTAACTTGGACTCACACAATGGCCATCATGAACATTATAGCATGCATTCATCAAGACTCAATTATACCACATATTCCCCATCCAACGCAACTAATCACACAACAATATCAAGTGAAAACAACCAACAATCATTAATCGGATGAATACAAAATAGATGGGCATGTTGTAGATTCTTGTCATAAAACGAGTAATAAGCATCAAGGCTTCATCCACTAGTATGCTAAAGATGTCATTTACAGGCATTCATACGAAGAAGAGTTTATCACACTATCATGGACCTAACCCAGGAGAAAACAATTATCATGTAGGTTTATATCATGTGGTTTATGCTTCCAATCAATCATTAGTACAATTAATACAATAAGTCAAGTAGGCATGCTATGACAACGTAATCACAATAGAGAGTGAGGCATAACACAAGACTTGATCAATGTAACTAATCAAAGATATAATAACCTGAGCAACATTTTACAATTGAGCATTTGCAAGGTACATGCAGGAGGTTACAAAATCATATCATGCAGTTCAGAGAGAGTCACCATTACAACTGGACAGAGATCCCTAAGGGCAACCATTGACCTTTCCCAACTTACTCATCACCCCTATATCTCGTGGGACCTTGGTACGTACGACTCTTTGTGGCAAGAAAACCTCGATTGATCATCATAAGAATCAAGGAAGACAACCCCGGAAACACCTTACTTTTGATTCAAAATGACATCAAGAACTACCTTCCAATACTCACTCAGACAACCTCCATATACATACATGAGTTTCTGACGCAATGTGTTTACCAACCCGATTCCGATGAAAGATACTGACATCCGGGAGAGAGACTCGATAGAACCGTCAAAGGGTTAACAAACATAGTGGAAGGGGCTATTTCACACAAGCTGGGTTGACCACATAGAATTAAGGGTACTCCCACTATCCCGTTTGTACAGATCAGTCAAAACACATTTAATTGTTAGGCATACCAATCAGACTTTAGCATATCAAGCACTCAGCATAGAATTAGTCAATGACAATTATAATGACCTCCTTCGAGGGAGATCATACTCAGTCTCAATATATAAAGCACATCAAACTATCTAATGTCACTCTTCGAGGAGCGACTGACCGGAGGGGCAAAAACCTCGCGATCCTACCTAACTCGCCACTCCAACGACCTTGGTGCAATCTCCTTGGAGTCTTCTGAACCCTATGTAAAGAGAAAGGTAGTATTTTGCCTACCGTTCCCAACTACACCCAATAGGGGTGGTCTAGCGCCTTTACTACCCACGCGTGTCCCTGTTTGGTTGATTTTCCTCATTTATTACAAGTCGAGTTTATTACTTAGTTCAATTTTAGTTAAGCATCTTAAATTCGTTTTGCCCCTTTAAATCCATTTCAAAAAGTCCTTGAAACTCGTGGGCGGTTTTCAAAACTTACACTCGACCCTTGTGTACCCGAATTGCACAACCTGGGCTCTGATACCATCTTTGTAACGGCCCGGAATTATGATTTCCGGGTTACGTTTCAAGGGATAAAACCCCTTGTTCGGATCTTGCAATCCAGGTACGGGTTGAGTTTTAAAACAAAATATCTGTACCAAAAGAAAGGATTTCGAACCCTTAAAGATCGCGGATCCATTAAGGACCAAATACCTGCCTTAGTCTAGTCGTGAAATCGAGCGAAAGCAGACATGAAGTTAAATTTGAATACAATCCAAAACGGGGTATAAAAGAGAGGAAGTATGGTGGTCTCTCAACCTCTCGATCTAACGCCAAAAAGTCTGATCCCGCCAAGCATCCACATAAGCAACGATAGCGGATAACGGTTACCTGAATCTAAAAAAAAGAGGGGGATCTGGGTCAATCATCAGGTCACTCATGCGCGTATGTAAACACACTCTGAGAGGCATATAATAAGCATCCTACTCTTAAGATGAAATGCGTAATGCCATGCGTAAATTAAATCACATATATATACTGACAGTTTAATATAATGCAGAAAGCGATAAATGGATCCACACAGAATGCCAAATGGCATGTCCCTCTCGTACCTCCACCCCCTTTCAATAGGACGGAGACTGGCCAGTTCGGTGCTATAGCATATCAATTTCCTCGTGGTGGTGCACAAACCACGGCATCATCATATCATATCATCTCATCGCTTGCCCGATGGTGCTGGGCTATCATATCATGCTCATATAGACTCGATTGACTCAGGGTATCCGATGAGGCTGGGCTACCCTATGACCCTAGCAATGACTCTAGGACTATCACAGATAACGGCCGTTCTCTTGCAAGGACATATAGCAATCATATGATTTTCATTTTAGCTCCTAAGCATGATTCTAAGTCGTATGGTGCATGGACACTAGCCTACTATATAACACCCAGTGCATAGAGCGCCCATCATGAGTAAGTTCAAAGAACTTACCTGGAGTAGCAGATCAGCAAGATGAAAAGCAGCAAGATATAAGCAAGCAGGTTACAGATCACCTAGCAATTATTAATAAATATGCATAAGTAAACTGCACAAAACGGGATCCATTTACCACTACATAACATGCCCACCAATCCATTAATCATAGCATCATCAACATTCTTTATCTCAACTTATGGCAACATCTTATATCATCTTATTCCATTGTCATTTCCATAACTGACTCAATCATACTTCAATCCATAAAATCTCACTCGCTAGTCCAGTTGTTAGCCAAAACAATTACTTCAAGTTTATACTTAGCCATTTCTAATTTATAAAATATTTAATCTTTAAAAATACTTTCAAAAAAATCCATTTAAATAATCCCGACATACTTTACTTTAATTAAAATCACCATTCTAGGGATTTAAGTAACTTTCAACCGTTACAAAATAATTCAATTTATATACTTTAAAACCGACCCCTTTTTAAATACCGACACACAAATCAATTTCTGAATAATCAATTATCGGAAATCGGTTAAACAATTAATTAATAAATTAAATAAATAAATATATAACGAATAACCCGAACCGAACCAACGCTTTTAACCCAAACCGAACCGAACCCAACCAAACCCGCTAACTAATCCCAATCCGGTTAAATAAACCCACCCAAATAAATTAAAAGGTTGGAGGGCCCCACATAGCCATGCTGGTCTCCTTCCTCCTCCGGATTCAAGCGACGATGTCCCGCACCCGCACCCTGCTCGAGCCTTCGATGCCGCTGGCGCCGCCTTTTCCGTGCCCAGACTCACCCGGACTCGGACTCGGACTCGGACTCGGAATCCCGCCTCCCACGCTCCTGCTCGCTGCTCGCTCGCGGTCGCTCGCCTATACTCAGCCTCGCCTCGCTTGCTCCTGCTCGCCGGAGTTCTTGCCGGAGCTCCGCCTGAGTTCACACGCGCCACCCGACACCCCGCACTCAGCTCACGCACACTCGACACTAGCCCTTAGCCCAAACCCAGTCAGAAATCGGATTAAAACAGAGGAGGAAAGATGGAACTCACCGAGGGATTTCGCGACTTCGGAGCTCTCGATCGGAGGTCTGGGCATCGTCGGAGGCTCGCGATGGCTCGTCGGATCTGTGTGGGATATTGGTGAGCGTGATGGTGAAGCTCGAGGGTGGTTTCAATCGAAGACGGAAGAGAAACGCTTACCGGAACGTGGCTCGTGCTCAAACAGGGGAAACGATGATTCGGTGGCTCGGCAGCGGCGCTGGTGGCTCCTGGGCGGACACTGGGCTTCGATGGTGGTGGAGTATAGCCGCTGCTGCTGGTGTCTCGCAGAAGGAGGAGAAGGATTGGAGGTGATGGTGCTCGGTTACTTGTGGTTGCGAAACAGGGGAGAAATGGAGGCGATGGCGGCTCTGAGCTCTCCTGGGCGGATCCTGGATGGACGACGACGACGAGGTGCTGGGATGGTGGTGCAGAAATGGTGATGCTCAGCTGAGAAGGGGGAGATGGTGATGGAGGAGAGATGCAGTGATTGTGGCGTGAGGTGATGGAGATTGTGACGATGGGGATGGTGAAGGGAAATGGGGATGGTGAATTGATCATCAGATCGGGGATGTCGACGGGTGATGGGGAGCAGGTGAAGGGGATGGTGAGATTGTGTGTGGGATTGGTTAAAACATTACCCGAAAATAAATTTCGAATACGTGAATCTTGAACCCCAAAATTAGTTCTCGAATGTTAGTCTCTCTGAATCTCGCTTTCTCGGTCAATTAGATTTTAAAAATTGAGAAGGATATCGTAATCCGATAATTATTTTGAATTTTCGAGGTAAAAGAACGGAAATTGTTCGTTAAATTTATACTCCGGTCGGAATCCGCTAAACAAGTTTTAAAACCGACTTAATTTCATTTTTAATTCTCTTATTCCAGAAAATTAGGATTTGAACATCCGAGCCTTTACAGATATACCCAATGTAAGGTTCATCATCACAAATAGAACATCATCAATTGAGGTAATGACAGGAAATGGAAGCTTTAAATTAGAAGAACAATAACATAGTGTACCTGACGACAATTCCAGTTGAACGACTTTCTAGAAGACTTTCTAGAAATTAACACTTTTGTTTTACTATTTTAGACACCAAGTTTAATATTTGGCTTCTACTACTTATTGACTTCAAATTGCACAATTGTTATCTAAAATTGCACTAATATATCTTATTTTTGCACTTAATATAGTTCAGATTGCACAATTGTATTCTAAAATTGCATTAATATGCATGATGTGCTATTAAAAGCCTATTAGGTCAAAATGGGAGAGCGTTGTGCTATGCACAAAGATGCGGGTTCAAAACCCGCATATGCTACTTATGGGTGTCATATTTTTATTTTCGTTTATGATTAAGATTATAAAGTGCAAGAATAAAATGATAAAGTGCATAAATAAGATATTAAAGTGCAAGAATAAGATGATGAAGTGTATAAATAAGATGTTAAAGTGCAAGAATAAGATGATGAAGTACATAAATAAGATGTTAAAGTGCAAGAATAAGATGATGAAATGCATAAATAAGATGTTAAAGTGCAAGAATAAAATGATATAGTGCAAAAATAAGATGATGAAGTGCACAATTAAATTGATCAAGTGTAAGAATAATAATATGAAGTGCATGAATAAGATTGTGAAGTACATAATTAAGATTATAAAGTGCATAAATAACATGATAAAGTGCAAGAATAAAATGATGAAGTGCATTAATAAGATTCGGAAGTGCACAGTTAAGATTATAAAGTGCAAGAATAAAATGATGAAGTGCATGGATAAGATTCTGAAGTGCACAATTAAGATTATAAAGAGCAAGAATAAAATGATGAAGTGCATGAATAATAATATGAAGTGCAACAACTCTTTCAAAAAAACATATGAGCTGATTTTTTTTTTGAAGTTGCACCAGCTTAATTCATCTTTTTTTAAATCATTCTCAAGATTGTGGTTGTTTATTTCTAACTTTGCACTAATATATCTTATTACAAGACTCTTATTACGAAACTCTGCAAACTATGAAAATTATGCACTTTAGCCTATGCGGGAATCGAACCCACGTTTTTGCACATAAGCAATTGCTCTTCCATTGAGCTAATAGGCTTTTAAAGTTTGATAAGAGCTAATGTGCTTTTAATAGGCTTTTGAGTTATAAAATTGCACTCTTCAGTTTTATATTTGCCCTTTTTCAAACTGAAATTGCACATTTAAGTTCTAAAATTAGCATAGACATGAGCATTTTCAAATTACAACATCAGCGCTTCAGTCACATATGGCAACAGAAAACAGCAAATAGTGACAAGAAACGATGCCAAATATTGAAATTAAGGTTGTGAAAAATTATGCAGCTTCTTCTAGCAATGATGGCAGCCAAATGAACCCAACAGCCCCACCAAATGCATAATCTGACGACAAAAACCCAGCCCATCTTGTTCTGTTATGAAAATTCAGTAGACACCTAAAAAAAATCAGCAAGCACAATGCTCTACAAAAATCAAATGTAAGTGCACAAATAAGATGGGATCTCTATGAATACAAAAAGAAAACCTCTCCCAGTTAGTGTACAATGCTCATTAAACAAGTCATTCCAAATACAAACTCATAACTTTGTATAATTTTAGTGACCTTAATCATCTTATTATATTTTAGATGCACAAACAAGGCTATAAAGTTCATAAATATGATTATAAAGTAAATAAATAAGCTTTGAACATTCAAACTTTGAACATTGAAACAATAGATAGATCTAGGTGGAGTCGAACCACCAATCTCCTGAACAACAATCCTTCAGGCGCTCATTCCTAATTGAGCTTATGAATCTTAACGCAAGTAACAAGTTAATCCAAAATATGGACAAGCCAATAACACTTGAGTTCTAAATTTGCACTTTTCAGTTTTATATTTGAACTTTTTTCTAACTAAAATTGCACATAACAAAAGCAGCAAGCTAAAAACATTAATGTGGAGTTGCTCAAAACACAAATATGTCTTTGAAGCATCTTATCAAACAAGTGGTGGGATTCAGTAGTCATTAATTACAGCCTTTACGTACAAGCAAGCAATAACAAGTCAGACACCATTGCGCTTTTCTAATTCAGCAAAGAATACCTTGTTGGAAGCATCATGTGCATTTTGGCTTTGCTATGAAGGTGAAAAAATTATCCTGCCCTCCAACCGACATGTATACAGTACGGCGACAAGCTTTTAATCTACTGGCAGCTGCAAAAATCAGGCAGGTCTATAAAAAATTGTGACATGAAAGTCAACAATAAAATTAAAAAAGGATACAGAGTTTTACTTTAATGTACATAGCATATATGGAATCCTTGATCAACAAGCTTGGAGTGTGTGTGATACAATTGCAAAGAAAGCTGAGAATTAAATTCAAATTGAGATTTAATTTATTCACAACAAACGATTATGTGCTGGTAAGAGCATCCATCGATAGAAATGAATGAAAAATACGTAGAGAATTGTTGTTAAGAATTTAGTAATGAACGATTGGATGTTGAATTTGCTAGGAATTGAGAAGTGGGCATCTTCTAAAAGATGATCAACAGACCTATGCACGTCCTTGACTTATATAAAAGCATTAAGTAAATAGAAGTGGGCAAAGGTTTGGATCTTTGTAGACATTGTGGCGGAGAAAAGGACGGTCTGATCAGCCACTTCAGAAGATCAAAAAAGGCTTGATATACCAGCATTTCAAATGATACCTCAGGACATGGGCAAGGATAAAAAAAAGTCTAATCAACATATTCACACCCAATATAAGATTAATAAGCTATTAAAATATGTGCACCAAGATAACAATCCATGTTATTCGAAAACTAAAGGCTTAGAAAGTTAACATTAGCTTACAATGCTATTTTTTTTGCAGGAAAAATAAGTGCAGGCTTCACATAAAACCTAAACCAAAATATCAAATATCATTAGTAACTAGTAAGCAATGAATCTAACAAACAATTTATCTTTTAATGATCAGAAGGCCGGTGATCCATAAAAGCTTCACATAAAGATGCAAGACTCACTAAAAAAAACTTCATATATACCTTAGGTAATGTCTCTAAGTAAGCACTAAGCACTGAGAATTTCCATCTCAACAAGAACATTGCCATATTAATAGCAACAAGTGCCTTTAATATTTAGTTAGTGCAATCTCTCCCGAAATTTCTCTATCCCTAGTGTTGTGTAACTTGTTATTTTTGTGCGCAGAGAGAAGACGATGCTTCAATTCAAAGAGCTTTCAAACCTCAAAACTAGACTGGTACTTTCTCTCAATCATTTCTCTCTTCTCCTCCATCGAGTCCTACTCATCCGGTTAGATTGTGCTACTCTTGAACTATTTAAAGACCTATATGCTAAGCGCAGGCTTATCGAAGAATCGATAAATCAGACTAGATCAATTTCGGATACCAATATGAATTCAGTACACATTGGCCAAGCAACAATACTACTAACATACAACAACATTTAACTTGCCTGATATTTGGCCCTTTGCATCTGCATAGTGGAGATCTGCCCATATACACGCAGCTAAAAAGCACAAGATAGAGGATTTCAACTTGTTGAGAGGATTTCAACTTGTTGAAAGTATATTCAACTATAGAAACATATGTTGCTGAATTTGCCCATAACATTCAATTAGAAAATCCAAACAGCGAACCTTAGCAATTGCAGAATGCAACATCAACACAATTACAACAATGCGAAAACCAGTTGGGATTGGGAGAGATGAAGGAATTTGGCGGTAGAAGGCCAGAGATGTTGGGTTCGGAACTACAAGGGAGAGCGAAAGGGAGACATCGACTCACTGCGAGGAGCCCTTGAGTCCTCCGAATCTGAGCGATGGAGTTCCGATTCAGCCCTAATGGAGATTGGGAAGGGACGCGAGGGGGAGACGGGTGAGTCAAGGAGAGAGATCGGAGGGCACAATCTGAGAGCAACCATGGTAAGTGGAGGCGAGCCTAATCGGAAAGGGTGGTCTGGAGCGGCGAGCGAGAAGTAGAGTGCGAGATGGAGAAGGCGAGGGGGAGCCATGGGAGAGCGAAGTCTGAGAGAGACGAGGGTGAGAAATGCCGAGCGAGGAAGAAGGGTTTTTCCCCTTTTTGCCGGTCCGACCCGGTTCATAAAAAGAAAAAAAAACCGCGCTAGCTTATCCCTTTTAATTACTCCATTTTCACTTTAAGCCTTATTTTCATTTTAAGCCCCATTTTCACTTTAACCTCACCCTATATAATTATAATTATATATAATATTAATATAAAACCGGGTCGGGCCGGGCCTGTCGGCCCGCTTGGACTTCACCCTCTACACAAGTCCGGCCCTTTGGACCTACCGGGCCGGGCATGTCAACCCGCTTGGACCAACTACTATATCCAACCCCGCATATTTTCTCGGGTGGGTTGACCCATGTTTGCTCAGGTCTACTCTCTCCCATTTAATGTTTTTTGAATGCTCTCTTAGTTGGGGCCAATTTCATCCTCGTTGTCTATTGTTAGTTGTTTCTAATTCGAAAAATTCTTCACATCTTGCCACTATATATGTTTCTTGTTGTTTTTTTAACTCAGTTATAGTTTTGACATGATATACGTGATTTCATTAGAGAAGATTGATTTGCTTCTAAAATATATAGCAATAATGCTTCTATTGCTAGGTTGTGAAGTGTAGATTATCTTATAAAGTATTATCATTGTATTACGTGTTACTTCCAAATTAGTTGTGTGATTTTTTTTAATCACCACGTACGTAAGATTATTTATTATATTCATTTTTCAGAATTAATGAATCAATTAATTATATAAAAAAATAATTGATTCAATAAAATAATAATTAACTAGTCATATCCCCGCGCCATTGCGCGTTTACATTCAAAAAATGGAGATACGAAAAGCAAAATAATATATTGGTAGATACATTGTATTATTTTGTGTAGTAGAAGTATATATTATAGTTATAATGATATCTACAAATGTACAAATATTATTATAAGAATATAAGAATACGATAAGAATACAAAGGAGAATATTAATAATTAATGAATAGCAATAAAAGAAATTATTTATTAAATGTAAATAAATGTTTACATCGGAAATAAATTTGACATGATATCTAGATAAACCAAGAACTAAGAAGCGTCTATTGTGCTGGGAAAGAAGCATAAATTAAAGTTTCAGATAGACCATTACGACATTCAACGATCATTCAATAAAGGCTACATTCAATTAGTTAAAATATATAGTCCACCATGGGGCAATCCCTACCTTGTTCCATAATTTCTTAATGCATAAGGTTAACTAAGAACACAAAAGAAACATGAACTCTATGATCCCATTTCAAGTGTTCACCAAATAAGTCTTTAGTGAATGGTCAGACTTCAGAGGGCCTTCAATTGATATGACCAACACGAGTCATGACAGTCTTCAATTTGTGCAGGTTAGTTGAGAAATCAATTTTCCTTTTCATGGTTTTAGGTTTTCAGCAAAGAGATTATGTATCTAAAAACATATCTAATTAGAGTAAAATGGTTGAAAAGAATCAGTTATGCAAATCTACCTTGTCTACTCGGCCCTCTCGGGCTATTCGGCCCTCTTTGGCTATTCTGTGATACAGCTCTCTTGGTCAATAAGATTCATATTACTGATTCCAAATTGTAATTAAGATATGCAAGGTTAAAGGTGCTTTACTCCAATTGAATGCAGCTGAGTGTGACCAGCTGTATGATCACTTGTCTCAGCTCAAGATCAATCTCAGGACCAAATTGATTGATTATACAAGTGACAGTATCTCCTTAACTTTAGATTTCAATTTTTCCTAGTTTATTTCATCTGATGATATGAATTTTGTTTTTTAATGGGTGTGGCCTGATGAATTTGGTAAAGACAACAGGTTAATGAATTTGGCAAAAAAGTTCCCATTAATGTGTGAGAAAAAAGGTCCGAGATACTTACTATGTTCTAGTCCATTTTTATTCATTTCACAATATCATATTTGTACACACATGAGGTTATTCTGAAATAATATTCATTCAGTTGAAACCAATGATAAGGTGGCTACAGTGGAACTCATATCGGCTTGCAACATATGAACACCAGGAAGTGGCTACACAACCATTTGCACATCTCCTATCTCTACTTTCACTAATTGACTGAATAATTCCTCCCTTAACTTATGAGAAACATTGAGAGATCAATTCAACTCTGATTGGACTTGTCCAATTTCAAATATACTGCACATAAACTCAAGTCTGAAGAAGATAAACAACTAAATTGGAATTGGAATAAATAATGAAATCGTAGGCTTTATTTAACCATAAATATATTATAAAATAAATAACATGAAGAAACACGGGGTCTTAAGGGGGCATGATGTAAAGGAAACGATAACCTAAAGTCGAATCCCAAAAATGGGTGATAAGACGATGAAACTGCATAAAAACTACCAAGCAGAGACAATAATGTTTATTCATAGTGCAGTTGATAGAAATCAGTCTTCGTCTAGCACAATCTTCACCTCGACCTTCTTCTGTTTGGTAGTAGACATTTCGAAATCAGTCTTCGTCTGGCTCAACCTTCTTCTCTTCTGTTTGGTAGTAGACATTTCGAAGTCATCCTGCTCATCTCCACTATCAATCGAAATGTACTTCCGACGCTTTTTTGGAGTATTTAAGGATGTTGATACCACTCCAGAAGAAGAAATATCTTCTGGAGTATCCTAACAGACATGCAAAGGAATGTAAGGATTAGAAAAGTTAATTGAGAGAGCATACTTAAACACATATACAGGTTATGTGTAGGTAAATCAAGTACTTGTAGGGAAAGACTGTTCAATACAGTTTCCATCAAGCGTCATGTACCCTTCTTCACATAATGTCCTTTTACATCAGCTCGGAACAGAAAAGTCTTGTTTAACAATACGTTCAACTCAACAGGGAATGCATCCATATCACCGTCCTGTGAAGTTATAAATTTGAGGAATCGGATGGCAAAAGCAAAGAATAAAATAAAAGAGAAATAAGAAGATAAGTTGTGAATGTATAATTAAGAGTATGGAATATAAAAACTATTAACTTAGCTTGCTTCTCACGCAAAGCTGAGACGGAAAACTGAACAATCGATTGAACATCTTCATCGAAGAGCATCAGAGAAGCAGAACCGGTATCATCTTCTACTTTAACTTTCAATAAAAACCTACAGTTTATTGTACACAAAGGTGAGGGCTGATATGTTTGATAAAACGTTATTGAATAACAAAACACAATAAATTGAAAGGTTGTGATCCAATTTTGTCAATAAAATGAAATTATCAAGATGAGGGAAGTGGATATCGAAGGGATATATGACAACCCAATAAAGCATACATATTCAGCACTTGCAAACACCCCAAACGTTATTGAACATCAAACAATTATCAAGATAAAACCTTACTGCATAGCAAAACACAATAAAGAATTGAGAGGATTTACCTCTAAACAGGGAACTCTACAGGCTTATCACACCTCACACAATATGAGGTCACACCATCAGTTTCAAATCTTTTCCTGCACTTGATGCAGCCATTGTAGAACCATTTTATAGGATTCAGAAATTCGACAATTGTAGCCACGGAAGCAAAGAAACCACTCTGCAAAGTTGGATGAAAAGAAGTTATGACATAAAAATCATATGGTGAAACAAATGGGGTGAGGAACACAAATTAATATCAATAGACAGAGATAACCTCAGTCTTGGTGTCAAGGATACTAAGGGTTGTGCTCTCATGGGACGTCAAATACTCCTGGCCAAAAGAAAAAGTACTTAGGGTTGTGACATGACTTATAGTCCGGGAATCCAAGTCTCCCTCCGAGAAACCCCTGTGATAAAAACACAAAACAAACGTGAGTGTCGATTGATTGATGAGATGATGGGGGAATGGAGAACATGGACATAATATGTGATTGAAACATGGACAAAATATGAGAAATATTCAAACCATTTCATCAATAAGAACTAACTCCAAGCTAGGCTGGTTTTGTGTTTGATCCAGGAAAAGGGTCTTTAGAGAACATGCGCATGATGAACGCTTTGATGGTAGAGCCTTAAGCTATTTCCTTGACGCTAGAAAATGTGGTTACCGCATCTTTCAATGCCATGGTGAACAAATGTGAGTGTCGATTGATTGATGAGATGATGGGGGAATGGGTTAATAAAGGACCGGTATTTATAAAAGGAGAGGGAAAATGGATAAAATCAAATCAGCAAATAAGATTTTTTGAAGAAATAAGAAGAAGAAAAAAACTAACAAATTCTACAATAATCTGAAAAAACAAACCAATTATCGGATAAGTTGCAAGGGTAAAATCAAACCTAATTACATAAAATAGGAATAATAAAAAAAATCATCGGATAAAAATACTAAAATACTAACAACACCAGCAAATGAAGAAAAACAAATCCAATAATTATCGGATACTAACAACACCAGAAAATCTGATACTAACAAATCCAATACTCAAATCAGAATCTAACAACACTAGTAAATGAAGAAAAACAAATCCAATAATCATCGGATACTAACAACACCAGAAAATCGGATACTAACAAATCCAATACTCAAATCAGAATCTAAGATTGTTTGAGAAAAAATGAAGAAAAACTAAAATACTAACAACACCAGTAATCATCGAATAAAAAAATAAACAAACCTAAAAAAATAAGTCAGTATCTATATCTATAGGTGTTGCAGGTACATAATTGATCAAACTGGATGTTCAGGCAAATCGTTTTCTATTGGTATTTTCTTCCCTAGTTTCAGCTAGTTCAGGCAAATCGTTTTCTATTGGTATTTTCTTCCCTAGTTTCAGCAATAACCCTTTGAGTTGTGAAATGCCAATGGGGGCGAACTGAAATTGAAAGATTGAAATGAAAGAGGCAAACCTAATTCCCGATCCAGTAGCGAACATCAAAACAGTAGGAAACTCCTAGGGGGGAAATCCAAACGACGGCAAATCCGTTCCCCAACAGGGTTGATCTCGACAGATCAGGAGTTCTTCCTTGTTGGCATCAATGAGAAGGAGATGGAGAGGTCAAGAGTTGGGCTCCTCTTTTTGTTTTATTTTTGTTCACCTAATTGTTTGAAGGAGAGAGAATGGTGGGGTTTCGAGAGAAAGATATCTCAGATATGTGGTGGTGGTGGTAGCGGCAGTGGAGGCAGCGAAGGTGGCGGTGATGGCGGCGGTGGTGGCGATGGCCGCGGTGGTGACGGCGGCGGTAGGAGGCGCAGATGGAGATTGAGTCATGGAGGTGGACAGACGGAGGAAGGAGAATGAGTTGTCAGGCGGAGAAGAGTCGGAGAAGGAAAGGGCAGACTGAGGAAGGAGAATGAGATGTCAGGCGGAGAAGGAAAGGGAAACTGAGAACCCTAATTTCCACGTCCAAAAAATGAAAGAAAAATAAAGAGAATTAAAATAAAAATATATAAAAGAAGAATTAAAAGGAAATTAGAGAGATAAAAAATTATGATTGGTTAAAATGGCTAAAATCACTCTCAGGTTGACACGTCAGCTTGAACTCTTCTAAATTAAGAGTTTATATAGATATAGTGTTGGGTTTCCCTCCTATATGGGGGAAGAGTCCAATGGACTATTTACCATATGATTTTTACCATGTGAAGTTTTACCCTCCTCCTTTATAAAAGGGGATGTCTTTCTATTTGGGAAAGTAAGAGAGAGAAAACAAAGACTGAGAAAGGGAGAAAAGAGAGAGCTTGGAGAGGAATTTTCGTATGCAACTATTCAGCCCATTTTGAAGTGCCCCGATCGATGACCAAACGACCTCCGATTGGGACGATTTTCTAGTATGTTGTTCACCTCATCATAGGTTTCATTTTGTATGGTTGGATCGTCGTTTTGAGCCTCCAATATCATATCCCCTTTGTTAGTGTTCTCTCTTGGGTTTTGTTGATTTCCACCAATTGGGTGATGAAATTTGGAGATTTGGCCAAGCTTGTTGATGCTTGATGATGTTGTATGCCTCTAGCTTTGTCTAGAGAAAATTGTACCCACTTGTTATTGTTGATAGTGGAAGTTTCTGGCTCCCGTGGTTTTTTCCCCGTTTTGGGGTTTTCCACGTAAATCCGGTGTTCTTTGTGCTTGGTTATTTTATCTTCTGTTTGTGTCTGATTGTTGGTTTGGGTTGCTTGAGTTTGGCTCTCTGGTTTACAGTTCTTGTCCATCCCGATTCGTGTGTGTAAAAGGGTGTGTCTGACGTCCCCTTGCTTCCCAGCACAACAGACTAGTATCAGAGCATTTGGTTTAGGATGGAGGAAAAGAACAGTTTTCAGGGAATGATTTTGTTGAATTCGGGCAACTACTCAGATTGGAAGATAAAGATGGAAGATCTTTTGTATGTGAAAGATCTGTATGAGCCGATTGTGCACAAAGAGATTCCAACGTGTGTCGTTGATGTTGAATGGAAGATTCTGAATCGAAAAGCGGTTGCTACGATCAGACAATTTATTGATGTGAGTGTGCTCCAGCATATTTCCAATGACACGAATGCTTATGAGTTATGGTATAAGCTTGAAGGGATGTATGAGAGGAAGAATGCCCTCAACAAGGCGTCATTGATGAGAAAACTTGTGAAATTGGAGTACAAAGATGGTGAGAGCATTGTTGTGCATTTGAGCACATTTCAGGGCTTTGTGAATCAGTTGGCTTCTGCGAAGATGTCGTTAGAAGATGAGTTGCAGGCTCTACTACTACTCTCCTCATTGCCGGATAGTTGGGGAACACTTGTCGTGTCACTTAGTAATTCCGCTCCGGAAGGCAAGCTGACTATGGAATGTGTGAAAGCTAGTCTTTTGAATGAAGAGACTAGAAGGAAGGAGATGGGTGTCTTCTCACAGTCAGAGGCTAATGTGACGCAGGGTTCTGGTAACAACAGAGGAAGGAGTAAGCAACGACAGCAGCAGAATAGAGACAAGTCCAAAGGGAGATCGAAGTCTAGAAGCAAGTACATTTGCTATTATTGTGAGAAGTCGGGTCACATTCAAAAGTATTGCCGAAAGTTCAAGAGGGACAAAGGCAAAGAACCTGAGAAGTCCGACACGTCGAGAAATCAAGAAGATAAAGACATCGCTGCTCTTACAATCAGTGATGACATAGTGGAGTTGTTTGTGGCGGTTGATGAAGGTTCCGTGAATCTTGCAAGTGATGAGTGCACTTGGATTGTTGATTCAGCTGCTTCATACCACATTACTCCACACAAGGAGTACTTCTCGTCTTACACTTGTGGAGATTTTGGCCTTGTGAGGATGGGAAATGATGGCGTGTCCAATGTTGTTGGCATGGGCATAATTTGTTTGATGACATCCACTGGTTGCAGTTTGATTTTGAGAAATGTTCGCCATGTTCCTGATATCAGATTGAATTTGATATCTTCTGGGATACTTGATGATGATGGTTATGCTCAAAATGCACAAGGCGGTGTTTCGAAGTGCTCTAAAGGAAACTTGATTGTAGCCCGGGCAAAGAAGCAGAATACCATGTATGTGATGCAAGCCAAGATTTGCAGAGAAGAAGCAAATGTGATTGATGATGGTGCCGGAGAGCTATGGAACAAGCGGCTTGGACACATGAGTGAGCGGGGTTTGCAAATGCTTTCCAAGAAGGACATTCTCCCGGATATGCAAGGTATTTCTCTCAAACCTTGTGTTGATTGCCTAGCTGGAAAGCAACATCGAGTAGCATTTCATACTAGACCTCCATCTAGAATAAAGCATGCATTAGATCTTGTTCATACTGATGTGTGCTCTATGGATTGCAAGTCACATGGTGGTGCACAATATTTTGTCACTTTTATTGATGACTATTCTAGAAAATTATGGGCTTTTGTGTTGAAAAGCAAAGATCAGGTTCTGACAGTTTTTAAGGAGTTCCAAGCCAGAGTTGAACGAGAGACTGGTTTGAAGTTGAAGTGTGTCCGATCAGATAATGGTGGAGAGTACAAGGGTCCGTTTGAGCAGTATTGCAAGAGTCAGGGCATCAGGCTTGAGAAAACAGTTCCGAAGACGTCACAGTTGAATGGGCTTGCAGAGAGGATGAACAGAACCATAGCAGAAAGAGTCAGAAGTATGTTGTCGATTGCAAAGCTGCCAAAGTCCTATTGGGCGGAGGCAATGTTGACTGTTGTGTATCTCATCAATCGCTCGCCTTCAGTTCCTCTGGATGGTGATGTTCCACAGAGGGTTTGGATTGGGAAAGATGTTTCCTTCCAGCATTTGAGAGTCTTTGGATGCCTAGCATATGTTCATGTTGTTAGAGATCAGAGATCCAAGCTTGATAGCAAGACAAAGCCATGCATCTTCCTAGGGTACTCAGAGGATGAATTTGGGTACAGATTGTGGGATCTTACAGACAAGAAAGTGGTCAGAAGCAGAGATGTTGTGTTCAGGGAAGACAAGACTATTGATGACTAGAAGCTCCAGCGACCGTCGTCTTCCTCTCCTGCTCCAGTCACATTTGATCCCGTTTTTCCTCAAGTTGTGCAGAGAAGTTCAGTTCAGAATCAGCAAGAAGGTGAGCATGATGATGGTGATGTTGATCCACCAGAAGTTCCACAACCTCAACAAGAGGAGCCCCTTATCCAACCTGAAGTTGAGTTGAGAATATTCGCTAGAGTGATACAGACTTTCTCACGATATTCAACCAACGATTATGTGTTGTTGACTGATTCAGGAGAGCCTGAATGCTGTGATGAAGCTATGTCAGATGTGCATTAGAAGGAGTGGTACAATGTCATGCAGGATGAGATGAGTTCCTTGTATGAGAACCACACCTATGACTTGGTGAAATTGCCTAAGGGCAAGAAAGCTCTTAAGAACAAATGGGTTTTTCGTTTGAAGTCTGGAGAAGATGGTATACCTCCCAGGTTCAAAGCCAGAGTTGTGGTGAAGGGTTTTGAGCAGGAAAAGGGTGTAGATTTCGATGAGATTTTCTCTCCAGTTGTGAAGATGTCATCCATCCGGGTTGTTCTAGGCATGGCTACTAGCATGGACCTAGAGGTCGAGCAGCTTGATGTGAAAACCGCCTTCCTTCATGGTGATTTGGAAGAAGAAATCTACATGGAGCAACCTGAAGGTTTTGAAGTCAAAGGAAAAGAGAAGATGGTTTGTCGTCTTAGAAAGAGCTTGTATGGTTTGAAACAAGCACCTCGGCAATGGTACAAGAAGTTCGAGTCTTTTAT
The DNA here is from genome assembly GCA_037127255.1 of Persicaria tinctoria. Taxonomy (NCBI): domain Eukaryota; kingdom Viridiplantae; phylum Streptophyta; class Magnoliopsida; order Caryophyllales; family Polygonaceae; genus Persicaria; species Persicaria tinctoria. The sequence goes on from JBANSL010000010.1 coordinate 22,262,951, forward strand.
GATCGACCACAAATTCCACAAGACACATGCCGACCACTGCGTGTTTGTGAAGAATTATGCCGAAGGTGACTTTCTGATTCTCTTGCTTTATGTGGATGATATGCTTATTGTTGGTCGGGATACCAACAAGATTGCTAGTTTGAAAACTGCGTTGAAGAAGTCCTTTGTTATGAAGGACCTTGGCCCTGCAAGAAATATTTTGGGTATGCAGATTACCCGTGACAGAAAGAATCAGAAGTTGTGGATATCACAAGAAAGATACATTGAGAAGGTGCTGCAAAGATTCAACATGGACAAGGCTAAACCCGTGAGTTCTCCACTTGCAGTGAACATGAAGCTGAGTTCTGATCAGTGTCCTACAAGTGAGAAAGACAAACAGGAGATGAAGAAGGTGCCTTATGCTTCAGCCGTTGGTAGTCTGATGTATGCCATGGTTTGCACTAGGCCAGACATCGCCTATGGAGTTGGGGTTATCAGCAGGTTCATGAGTAATCCTGGAAAGGAGCATTGACCTGTAGTGAAATGGATTTTCAAGTATCTCAGAGGCACTTCGAGAGTGTGTTTGTGCTTTGGTCCTGGAAAACCTATGCTTGATGGTTTTACAAATGCAGACATGTCAGGTGATATTGACACGAGCCGATCCACATCTGGATATCTGATTACATTCGCAGGGGGAGCAGTCTCATGGCAATCGAGACTGCAGAAGTGTGTTGCTTTGTCAACGACAGAAGCAGAGTATATGGCTGCGGTTGAAGCTGGTAAGGAGCTGATATGGATGAGAGACTTCCTAGAGGAGTTGGGAGTGGAGCAAGCTAGCTACCCACTCTATTGTGACAATAAGAGTGCCATCCACCTTGCCAAGAATGCCGCATACCATTCTCGAACCAAGCACATCCAGAGAAGGTATCATTGGCTTCGAGAAAGAGTAGAAGATGAAGATTTTGAGCTCATGAAGATCCACACAAATGACAACGGATCAGATATGCTGATGAAGACTTTGTCAAAGGAGAAGCTCATCAAGTGTCGCTCAAAGGCGGGCTTGCTCGAGCCCCCCATATAGGATTGAGGGGGAGCTATGTTGGATTTCCCTCCTATATGGGGGAAGAGTCCAATGGACTATTTACCATATGATTTTTACCATGTGAAGTTTTACCCTCCTCCTTTATAAAAGGGGATGTCTTTTCATTTGGGAAAGTAAGAGAGAGAAAACAAAGACTGAGAAAGGGAGAAAAGAGAGAGCTTGGAGAGGAATTTTCGTATGCAACTATTCAGCCCATTTTGAAGTGCCCCGATCGATGACCAAACGACCTCCGATTGGGACGATTTTCTAGTATGTTGTTCACCTCATCATAGGCTTCATTTTGTATGGTTGGATCGTCGTTTTGAGCCTCCAATATCATATCCCCTTTGTTAGTGTTCTCTCTTGGGTTTTGTTGATTTTCACCAATTGGGTGATGAAATTTGGAGATTTGGCCAAGCTTGTTGATGCTTGATGATGTTGTATGCCTCTAGCTTTGTCTAGAGAAAATTGTACCCACTTGTTATTGTTGATAGTGGAAGTTTCTGGCTCCCGTGGTTTTTTCCCCGTTTTGGGGTTTTCCACGTAAATCCGGTGTTCTTTGTGCTTGGTTATTTTATCTTCTGTTTGTGTCTGATTGTTGGTTTGGGTTACTTGAGTTTGGCTCTCTGGTTTACAGTTCTTGTCCATCCCGATTCGTGTGTGTAAAAGGGGTGTGTCTGACGTCCCCTCGCTTCCCGCACAACTTATAGAGATAGATATAGATTAACTAATAATAGGAAGTTGTAATCCGAATACTTCTCATTGCCCCCTGACTTCCATTTCTCCCTCTCTCGTGCGAGCTCTCCTCCCATGGAGACACCAGAGGGCCTCAAATGCTTCTCATTGCCCCCTGACGCCGACGATCACAAGTCCGTTGTCTTCTCTGCCGCTGTCCACGCTGCCAAAGGCATTTGCGTCCTCCTCTCCGGTTGCTTCTCCACCTCCAAGTGGCTCAAGCTCTCATTTTCCTCCTCTTCATCATCGCCACCGCCGAAGGAGCTCTCCACGGTGGAGCATCGCCCCCTGGTGTGGGGAAAAGCCATCGGATCCACCTATTATGCCGCATTTGATGTCGGCAACGAGCGGTGGACAGACAACCCTGAGCGCACCCGCGAGGTCATCGATTACTGTGTCAAAACGCAACAGCATCACCTCCGGCCTTCAGATCCGCCCGCCGATGACTTTCATCGCGGATGGTACCGGATCTGCTGCCATGATTTTTCCCAGATTTCAGATCTAGACCGCGAGGATTTGACGGTGGCATGGAATGAAAATTGCAGTTGTTTGGCTTTCGGGCGGGGTTTCTCATCGATCGGAGTTCACAACGGCAAGATCTACTTCTGGTGTTGGCGATCTCTCCAAGCTCTGGTCTTCAATCCGCCTGAAGATCCTATGGAAGGTAAGGGGGATTGGGGCTGTTTGTCGCCGTATCCGAAGGAATTCGTCAATTCCTTCCTTCGTCGTCCTCACAATTTCTTCGCGTTGTCGCTCAGGGGCGGATTGCAAGGGGATCAAGATAAGATCCTCCTCGTTAGCAAGCTCTCAGAGAGCCAATACATCTATGATGCCGGAACTAGAGATTGGGGACTCTTCCAACACCCTGAATTCTCCAAAAATGTGTTCAATGTCGAGGTTGATTCAATGATTTCGTGCGGTAGTGCGATATTCTGGATCGATGTGTTGTCAAATTACTTGTGTTGTTACGATTTGAGAGCGCGCAGGTACCTCCACGGGCCTATGGTTGGCCTGCCAATGCCGTCTCACACAAGGTCGAATTTGGTCTTGGTGTTGCTTTCCGAGTTCTACTCAACCTCTACTCCAACCAGGTTTTGTGTGATTTGGACTGATCATTGTACATCCGACGACGATGCAACAGTTTCATCAACAAATTTGCATTATTGTGTCATTCAAGCTTACAAGGCTTCGGATGATCCCGAGAAACTGGTATCCACTTTGCTGGGAGGAGTCTTTGGGGTTGAGCTACCTCAGTATTTTGTACTCCATGATGCTTTCCTCTTATAATCGTCAATGATCGAGCAAGTTTGTAAGTCCTCTCATTCGAATCTCTCGATCATCCCATGTCAGATGAACAATTTTGCCAACAGAAATAACATATTCTACAGGATTAATTAATTGACTAGTTTTTGTTTATTCATTATTAATTTGCTCTTGCAGTTCTTCAAATTAGTATAACACACATCAAGTTATGACAACAAGATGCACGTACGTATGTACATAATTCATATGCAATTAATTACATAGTTACATATCAATATGACTTTTTAATATTTCATGCTCCCTTGCGGATTTTGAAAGAATTATATTTTTAGCTCTCAAATTCAAGATCTTTTAAATTAGGTCGAATGAAGTCATTTGCCGATTCATCTCAGCAGCCTCCCACGGGTTCATTGGGTTTGTCATTTGTTTCTGCTTGCCAAACATTTTAGAATATGGATATGCAATCACGTATGGAGGGATTAACTCTTCAAATTATCATTTGTAGGGCATGGTGCTTTCTGGAATCATCTTATTAATGATGAACTGGTAAAATATTCTTGAGAGAGCGATTTACTTTAGTCCTATCATATAAGTTTTCACTCGTTTGCCGCCTCTCAATGTTATTTGAACATTTTTTTTTTATATACTTAAATTAGGATTGCTCAAACGGTAGGAAAGGATCAGTAATTTAGACTGGAGTTGGTTTCGACTGACTCCGGTTAGCTTTTCGGACTTTCTCGGTGCGGGATTTGTATCGAATTGCATTCACCGAACTATGGAGAGCCGGTACGTGTTCAATTCAAGGCAGACCGTACGAAAAAACTGGGCAACTTCACACCCTTTTCTCAATGCAACCATCATCCTTAGCTACTTCTATAATAACAAGAAAAATAATTCGTCGACATATTATCAATAGTTACAGTAAAAAAAAATCTTCTAGCGTTCTACCAATTTATTCCCCTTTATGACAAGTGATGAACATAAAATTAAGAATCATCTTATGTGATTTTCAATCTTCATCAATCCAATGAGAAGACATGTTGAACATAGGTTGTGCAACATAAAATGCATCGACCATACCATCCCTCATATGACTAGCAACACAATAGATAATTACACATGTCCCTAACAACTAGTCGATGTTCCATATAGCAGTTGTTAGCAAGTCGTTGAACTGGTTGCTTGCTATTGATAATGATGATTTGAATCAAAAGCTATTTAAATGAAAGAAAAGTTTTACAAGTTCTTTGGTACTTTTAAGAAGATGATTCTGATGATATTTGTGTTGACCAATCTTGATCATCAACGCAAGATTCATGTTGTGATTGGTGTTTTGACTGTCTTGTTTCTTGACGAAGATGTAGACTTTATGATAAATATAAAGTAAATAATATTGCTCACAAATTGTTTTGATGAGTTTTAGAATTCATAATCACGCTAATTTGTTACTATAGATGTAGATGAATCAAGTTTGATAGATAAGTTTAGAGAGAAAGGAATCGATTGCACTGTTGCAAACTTAAGGTCCGAGTTTAACCAATATTTGTTTGACACTGAAAGGCCAAAAGTTGGAAAGAAGAGTGTCTTTTAGGGTGGATTGCTCGTTTCTTAGATTCGGCGAAGAAAGATATAGATCTCACTTGACGAACTTTTTACATTCGTATGAAATGATCTTGATGACAAGGTAAGAAACTTTAACTATATTTTATATTTGTGCTTAATTGTACGTTATCATAATTCATTTAAAATTTGTTTGCTTTAGCTAGCTTCCAGATAATCTCATACAAGAACTCAAGGCAAGATGATGGATGATTACAAATTTCAACCTTTGCTCTTGATGATTTCAAGTGTAAACTTTTGTGGATTTTTTTTTGCTTTAAACTTTTATTATATTATGTAAATTAGAACTTGGATTTATAATTGTTTTAGACATTGTACTTTATCATTTGTAATCTTTGTATTGCATTGATAATGCATGAATGAATATCTTTTGGCTTTGGCTAAATACTAACATAAAATAGAGAATAATGGACAAACCGTCCAACAGGTTCATGGAACGAAAAACCCCATGATTATATATTACGTTCCCGATCCGAACCACTGTCTAAGGTTTCAAAAATTTTGATCCACTGATCTATGTTGAGCAACCCTAAGTTTAATTTTATGTCTATTTTAGACATCTAGACTATCAGTATCAACCACCTCTTTAGAGTTATGTTAGCAAACAACCTCATACTCCCTTTGTTTAGTTTTAATATAATATAATATAATATAATTGTCATTTATTATTCATGCATGTTTTCTTATGGTTATAAAAACTATATAAAATATCAACTTTTATATTAATCGATGGAGTAATGATATTGCATATTTCATATAGGCATTATAGGTATTTCTTATTGCATTTAAATAGGAGTTTTGCATATGTTTTAGTCTAGTTTCATATATTGCTTGTGAAGTATTCGAGTTCGGAATCTACGCCTTTTTAGTGTTTATTCTGCAGAGTTACATTCCGACCTTGAAGGGATCTTGGAAGAGCTTAAGAGACGTGTTTTGGATCATATGAAGGCTAAGGAAGAGGCTAGAGAGGAGCAAGGAATCACAACATATATTGAAGACAATCGAGGAAAAGAGGAAAATCTGTCACTGAGTATGGCGGCGCCCGCCGTGGGCCGGTTTCCAACGATTGCGATTTCGGACCGAATATTCTTATTGGGGAATTACTACTAAATACCCCACTTTCATATTTTGTTTGCAAAAATACCTAGGTTTGAAAACAATTGCATCAATATATGAAAAATTGTAAAAATACCTTATTTAATTATCAAAACTACCCACCAACCCGAAAAATCAGGAAAAAAAAGGTTAATATTTTTGGTATTTTTATATTTTTCTTATATTTTTAAATTATATTAAATAATTAAAAAAATCTGGAATTAAATAAAAAAAATTCTCAATCCCAATCCCCAACAGAGCCCCCAACCGACCCAATCCCAATCCCTAACCAGAACACACAAGAGCAGCCCGACGGTCGCTGCACTCACCCTCCTCCATCGCTGGACTCACACTCCGGCGCAATCCATCTCCGACTCCGGCTCCGGCTCCATCAGGAGAACCCAATTCATCCAGCGGCAAATGCCGACGACCTTGAGAGGTGGAGTTACCATGTCGATAGCAGTCGTCGGGCAGCTCAACGTAACCGACTCGCCGCTTTGGGGGTCAAGAAGCATCGATTGCTTCGAAAAATTGGAGCAAATCGGTGAAGGAAGCTACGGGTACGCTAAATTTGACTCCTTTATCTCGGTTCCTCTACTGACTTTTCCTCATCCGTCTACAATTTGACTGCTTCAACAGTCTATCTGTTGTTTATGAGAAGGTATATTAAACTTCCATGTTCAAACTAATTGTTGCTGCAAAATGTATTTTGTGTTGCTTGTTGTCTCTCTGTGACTCTGCGATATGTGCTCGAATAAGAGTTATCTGCTAATTATTAATCCACTAGGGAATTCTGGGCGACTTGATACCAATACCGGTGGAAACTTTATCATTATTTGGATTGTCATAAGGACATCACTTTTTGTGGCTAAAATGCCAGCTGTTGGTATTAGGAAAATAATATCTATTTATATTATTATAATTTAGTTAGATTATTTATTTCTATTATTCAGGAATTAGTCAAAGTGGTTAGAGATAATCTCTCCCCATTATCTTCTCCTCTCTCCTAATTGTAAGCTTTATATATTTCCTTGCACAAATCAATAGAACGTGTGTTCTTCTACACCAATATTCAACATGGTATCTGAGCCTTTCGCCTAACGGCTTTGATCCTTCAATTTCCGCCTCCGGACAACTATCCTCCAACTTTTGGCACAAACCAATGCTCCGGCATGTTGCCAAGAAACATATTCACCGGCTTAGACCACCACAAAACCGCCTCCGAGCAATCTAAATTTGACTCTGGCTATTACAAAACCGCCTGCTTGCCTTCCACACAAACCAAAATTTTGGCTTTTGCCAACCAAATTTCGGCCAAAACCATGTCGGCCTTTTGTTCCTCCCTTTCATTGGCCAAACCCCATATCGGCCACACAAAATTGCCTTCGGGCTAATCCAATTTCGGCGCTTGCCACCATCAAACAACCCCCTAGAAACCTCCTTGATGCCTCTTCCATGGCGTCCTAGTCCTACCACCACCTTCACAAAACCCTCGCTATCGCACCACCCAGGCCATCCACCATTGTCGTTGATCATACTGCGAGCATTGCCTCGACCGATCTAGACCCACTGCTGCCTCTACATACTTAGTGCGCGACATCATCATGTGGCCATCGCATTAGAGCATATTGAAGGGATTAATTAGGATTTGCTAATTAAGCACACAATATATCACATCCACGATTACAGATTGGATGCAAAGTCAACCCAAGCCTCGCCACCCAGCCGTTGTATCTACCACCAAGGACCTGCACCGGACTCCCTGCAAAGCCCCATCACTGCCTGTGCTCGCCGCGGTCTCCGCCGCATTCAAACATTGGTCTGTCGGAGAAGACCACCGCTGCCGGCTGCTTCTGTCGTTGCGTTGCCGTCCCTGTCGACGGCCGAAGCCACCATCGTTGCCAAACAATCACCACATGGGTCAACCAAATTGTAGCCTCCGTACCAACCGATCAGGGCGATTGAGCGCAATTCAAGGAGTAGTCCACGACATCAACCTCCCCACTAGTCCGTCACCAAACCTATCGAAATTTCCTACGACGTCCGTGGCTTCCCTTGATGTGCGGGATTATGGGCAACAATTTTTTTTTTAAAAAAAATATTTATGGTTTATTTCATATTTATCCAGTTCTAAGCTTTCAGTATCTCTCGCTTTAACTGCGGGGGAATATTAGGAAAATAATATCTATTTATATTATTATAATTTAGTTAGATTATTTATTTCTATTATTTAGGAATTAGTCAAAGTGGTTAGAGATAATCTCTCCCCATTATCTTCTCCTCTCTCCTAATTGTAAGCTTTATATATTTCCTTGCACAAATCAATAGAACGTGTGTTCTTCTACACCAATATTCAACAGTTGGCACGTGGCAGAGGAGAGTATCATGGTGCCATACATACGTACGATTCTAATGTTTCCCTTAACCGGGAGAGGGAGGTGAAAACTCTTTTAACCCCGGTTATTGAAAAGCTTCAGATGATATTGGAAAGATATGAGCCTCTAGCATAGAAGTATGCATAGTTTGGTAGATCTCCTTTGAGTGTCAATCGAGTGAAAGGTTTGGAAACAACGAGCATGTGTAAGTGCATCTACCAACCTTTTGATGTGTTTTTATTGAGTATTTCAGCTTATAGTCCTTATTACTCATGGTGTCAATGAATCCGCAGGGGGACTATGGGGTGTACACGCTCAAATATATTGAACTTCTAATTGCTGGGAAGACGGAGTTGATGGATGTTTTAGACAAAAATGTTGATTTGTTTAGGAATGAGTTGACGCATAACATCTTCAATTACAAGTGGAACAGGGGCTATAGCCTTGTCACTATGAACATTATTCCTGTCGTTGTGAACAAATAACTTTGTCATCTTGGATAGACCTTTAATTTCTAGTTTTGGTATGGATAAAACCCTATCTTTATTCTCTTTCCTATTATAGGCTCCATCTTGTCATTATTAATTATCACGTTTGTCATAAACAACATATATCCTGTCAAAAACAAATTTTATTCCTGTCACTATTAATTCTCTTACTAAGACAACTATTTTAATCCGACTAGTTTTATTATTTTTAAATTTACGAGGAAATATATTAAAAACATTATTTTAATATATATTTCAATTTTTTATATATTTTTTACTATTCTTTTAATTCAGAATTCTCCTTTTAATGATTTTTATATTTAAATTTAAAGGTAAAATCAGTCATTATTTTTTAGCACAAATGACTTATTTTTTAGCACAAATGACCCACCTATCCTATTTTTGCTATTCTCATAAAACGGGTATACTTTTGCAAACCGAACACCGATTTGGTGTATTTCTACAAATCGGCCTATTCTATTTCCTATTATTATATTATTATATTTCTAGGGTTTCATGACTCTTTATTAGGTTATTTCTATTAGTTCCAACCATGTGTGGCATATGGATTGTGAGAAAATGAACATAATTGGAGAGAGAGAGAGAGAGAGAGTTTTGGCCTATGAGTTGCTAAACTCATAGTTTTGTTTGTGATTCGAAGACATGATTGTTTAGATTGTGAGGATTTGATTCTATTTAGTTATTCATATTCATATTTATCGTCTTGTGCTTATTGATTATAGTTGTGTTCCTTTCTATGATTGATCCCCGTGTTAGGAATTCCATATTAGTTATGAATCCGTTGTTGTATTCTTGATAGCAAACGAAGGTATTGAAGTAGTGATATTTCTTTGTCTTTGTAGTGGATGATTTCAGTTGATCTATGTTGATGAGTGTCGATTAGGGCTGATTTAGGGTTGTTCCGGTTTGTCTTAATTGCATTGAATCAATATGTTAATTGGTCTAATTACTTGAATCCTTAATGCTATTCTTTAGTGATATTGAATAAGGTGATTGTATCCCTATGTATCTCTCAACTCTAGTCAAGTAGACATATGTTTATAAGTAAGTAATGAATTAATCCTAAGACCATGAATCTCAACCATTGTCAGAGAATTACAGGTGAAATATCTTCTCTACCTTATTATCAATTTACTTTGCAACCATAAAGTTGGGTACTTTACATTTTGATTATTTATCATAAATCATTGTTTGGTCATAAGAGTTCTTGTTAAGAGTTATTGAGTAGTAAATCGTTTCTCTCTGTGGGTTCGACTCCGGACTTCATCGCTATACTAGTAGTTATTTGGTTTATCAAGTCATTGATTTGCTAATCTATTAGTTTTGTGTTTGAATTTGGATTTTATTACTATTTGGCAAAATACGAAAGTGCCAACGACGTTCGCCCCGCACCAAGTAATATATAATCGATTCCAATTATGTACAATGTTCAATAGTTTTTTTATATATACAAAATTATAATTTGAAAGAAATATCGAATTTCTAGGTCTTGCTTTGATAAAAATTAAAGACCAAGCAAATACATAAAGTTGAAGATAAAAAATGTACATCATTTAGGGTCATCAATTTTCAGAGACTTTTGTGTTTCCTAACATAATGTTAGGCTTGAAACTTGATATCCTTTAGGATTTCTATCTTGAGGATAAGGGGTTTGGCTTATGACTACCCATACTTGACCACCCAAATAAGAAGTTGCAAGGCAAATTAAATGGCTATTTAACATGGAAAGTTAAAACACATGATAAGAATTTAAAAAAGAAAAAAGGGGTCATAAAGATCTCAAAAGGAGGGCATAGAGAAGCTCATTCCAAGTATCAGGGACACCAGGTAGGCACCAATGGAAGCAATCAGCATAGCTACTTGGGTTGGCCACTTGGGCCTCTGTCAGTGGCTCCCACTGCTTCCTATTGATTGATGGATGGGCCTCTTTTCTGTACTCTGAGAGTTGGGTTATGTTGAGGAGTTGGACTCTCAAGCCCAATTGACCCAATCTGCCTATGGCCCTCTCAACCGCTCTTAGGACTTCTGTGTCGGACCCACTCCCCCAATGGCCTTGTTTTGTTATGGGCTCTGTCTCGTTGTAACAATTTGACCCTGATGGTGCACCCCATTCCTCACTCCTGTGGATGAACATAAATATACTAATAAAATTTGCATGCATATAATAATAGTTGATGTGAAGTTATTGAATTATGAACTTCCAAATCATGTTAACTTGGTTGTTGTTATAACATTAGGTTGGGTGACAAATTTTCTTAATAGTTCTTTTATTTGTTCACTTGTTACATATTTTAGATGTCATTTTTTTTGTTTGAAATGAGGCCCGGAATATTACAAATGGAGAAGTGTGACTTAGAGGCCGGACTAGTCAATTTCCAGCAAAGTCAATAGGTTTTTTTTTTGGGTAACATAAGCCATCATTTAGTTGTCCTATTTTGCTTTAGTTGTCCTACTTTAGTGTCATCATTCAGGTGTCACACTTCATTATTTCATATGTAAATTTATATTATATTATACTCCGTATTATATTAGACGGAGTATTATATTATATTATATTATATTATATTATATTATATTATATATACACACACCCACTTTATGCATTTATATTGACATGTTTATAAATTTTATAATGAAAATTTATGTACTAAAATAATCTAATTAATTTTTAATTATAAATACATTTAGAGGGTAATTTTTAATAATAAAAGCTTACATGTCAATATAAGTGTTTATAGTACAAATATATTTTTCAAATTCCCTTTTACTCTAACTTTATACCCAAAATAATTAAGTATTTAAATAAGTAATCCAAATTAACCTAAACTTGAAACTATTAAGATTGTTTTTGTTTTGGTCAATACAAGTTAGTTGGTTTTTGGTGGAAAAAAAAAAGATGAAAAGAAAAATATATATTGACAACTTAATTAACAATAACTCCAACCAACCCATATATGAAGCGATCATGCACCCCACTTCCCCCAGTAACCCAATATAAAACTAAAACAATGTTTTGAATCCCATCGAAACCAAAGCTTTGTCAACACATGATTGTACCAAAAACATTAGAAAACCTACTACCAACAAATACATGGAGAGGTTACCAAAGTAGACTTTTAACAAATGAACTGTCAATGATGAATTGAATAGCATTCGGCAGGAGTTGTTAGGGTAAGTAAACAAAGCACTAATCCGATGCCCTATTTGTGCACCATTCAACTTTTTCATCACATTTAATTCGGATCAATTAAAAATGGTGGAATAGCACTTAAATTTTCTTGTCAGTTCACAAGTTAAAATTAAGTGACTTTTAACCATTTTAAATTCAGATAATGTTAGATACTTCATATTTCCGTTCGGTAAAACGTGTCCTTTTAAATTATTTTTTTTCAAGTTTTAAAACAATTAACAAATGTAATAATTTACCCTCAATTATTACTCTCGTTTTTCACTTTATTAAAAAACTACAACTAGCAAACCATCAATTATGTCAAGGGCATTTTTGTGAACTGAAGTACAAAATAACACCCTAAAATGACATATTTTACCGAACAGATGGAGTAGTAATTTTCTTGTCTTTATGCACATAAGTTGACACATATAACTTGACTCTATTTTATGAACAGGATTTTATTTTTATTTTTTTGGTCCAAACAGGATTTTATTATAGTGGAGTAACTTCATGCGGAATTAAACCATTGCCTAATAAATAATTGAACAATCAATCAACCTAAAGAGATCATAATTTTTTTTAAATTATTTAAAATCTTTAGTCCAAGCATTAAATTTTTCTTTGAACTACTTACATAGACAATGAAATGAAATCGATGAGGGAATAATATGTGATGTGAAATGATGTTAAAAATAGAACCACATGACCAAGTGCACACACTAAGATCAACTCTAGCTAGGCCTATGTTATTAATTATTAATACATTAATTAGGTAATATGTAATGTCATCACCAATAGTAGGAAGAAAGAAAGAAAGAAAGAAAAAGTAAAGTAAATAAATAAAAAAAATACCTTTCATGAGTGGGTGACAAGCTCACCCAGAAAATCTGAGTCTTGGACCGATTCACATGAACTTCCAACCAATCAGACCATGTCTGTAACGCCATCTCGTAGCTCCTTAACATCTTTATCTCCTTGTACACTCCATCTCCGCTCCCAAACGATCCCCACCTGACGATGCACGTTGAACCATTAATTCAGAAACGACGCACTTTAGTTTAAATTAGTGGTGTCCAGAGCATGGTTATTAGGATCGCGATCCGGATCGGACGATCCTAACGATCCTACGATCCTAGGACGAGTTCTGATCCGGATCGCTGGTAAATACTCGTTTATACTAGAATCGGGGGTGAGATCGGTAGGATCCTTAGGATCTTATACGATCCTAACCGATCCTAGTAATTTCAGATGTTTGTGAAATTAGGCCCATCCAGATTTTATTCTACAAAGCCCATGTTGTTATTTTGATGAAATTAGACCCATTTCTATTTTTTTTAATTGTGTTTTAATTTTTGGGACATTGAACCCTAAAATCTGGATGTCACTCGTTTCATAGTTTGTTCCCTCGACTCTCAAGTCTAAAGACTGAAGCGGTGAGTGAAGCCTGAACTCTCAAAAAAATCCGGCGACAACAGTGCATACCAGCGGTGGCTCTTGGTGGCAGCCGACGAGGATGGGAGCATGCTATCGACGTGGATAATAAGCAAAAGAAAGTTAAATGCAAGCACTTCAATAAGGTGTTTTCTGGTGGTATTCATAGGCTTAAACATCATCTTGCTGGAACCCATAATAATGTTGAGTCTTGTGCATCGGTTCCACCCAATGTTAAGGAATATTTTATAGCAATTATGATAGCCAATGCCAAGGAAGCTGGAAAAAAGAGCAGACATATTATCCTTGACCAATTATGAATGATAAGGAGTTATTATTGGCATATTTTAGTTACTTAGATTATTTAAAGGAGAAAATGACTAGTTTTGTTTAAAATTTAAGGTATTTGTTTGGTATGTTTTATTTATATTTGATTTTTTATTTGATTTTCGATTTTTACTAGGATCTTACGATCCTACGATCCGATCCTAGATCCTTGCATCGATCCTACATTAGGATCTCGATCCTAAAAACCATGGTCCAGAGGGCCAAACGATGCGTTTGATCGAGATACTTACAGAACCTTCATTGTGGCTCTTCTCCACCACAAGTAGGAGTCGAACACTAGGACGTCGGCGTTGGTCCAGTGCCTCGCGTGCTTCTCGATCCCTTGCACCCTCACGATTCGATCTGCGAGCCGGTGGTGCACCGGGTCGTCTGAGTTCGATTCGACCAGCAATGGCGCCCAGTAGAACTCTATTGTTGCATTGTACTCCTACATTTATATTTGATTCATTCATCTATTAATGTACAAGTTAAGTTATGAATTCGATCTCAAATCATCGAGATCGTGACTCGTGAGGTAGATCTACATCTCAAGTTATGGAAAAATTGATGTATGTATTGATTGACACATTGGCTTTGAAGATGGATAGGACTTACAATGGCTTTGAAGATGATCAAGGAGCCGTTGAGGGCGAAGCGCATTGACTTGAGGGCGGGAGACTCGATGGTTGTGTCGATCAAGCAAACCATGGAAACCCACTGGCCTCTATTGAGGGAGTCACCGACGTATACGACCCTCTTGTTCCTCATTCTCTCTAGAAATGCTATGGCATTGAACCTTAATTTGCAAAATTAACATAAACACCATCCCCAACAAAAGCTCAAATACACATTCTTGAATTGATCATCTGTAAAACCTAACATTATAATCAAACCAATACATATATAATAATAAAACATATATATGTTAATAATAAGAGAAAAAGAAGACCAAAATATATATATATAGACCTTGGAAGGTCACATTGGTGTGGCTGCCACCTCCAATTCTGATATCTCAAGTCCTGGCGCCCAAACTTGCTACAAGCGAGCTGATCCGACATGAACGAGCATTGCTTTTCCTTGTACAGAGGGTACGATTCGTTGTCGTAGACCCACTTTCCGGAGAACAAGTCACATGATGAAGAAGAAGATGGCAAGGGCTTCATCTGATCCTTATCGTCGTTGCTAAGCCTTTCTTCGGACACCAATGGTTGATCATCAGATTCGGTGATCTTATAGTCTCTTGAGAGGTAAACGATGCTGACGACGAGGAGGGTGAGGAGGAAAGCCGCGAGGCCTTGGAAGCTTCCGCGGATTCCCCAGCTCCTGCTCGGGTTGAAGGGGAGGGCTTGGAGGCTTGGCTTGCCCATGTCTTATGTCTCTCTCTATTTTGATGATTCTCAGGCTCTTAATTAATTTGTGTGTATGAATTGAATCATTCAGTTGTTTGATTTTAAAAGCCCCCTGGGGAATGTAATTGTTAATGACAAATTGGTTGGTGAAGTGATGGATTGGTGTAATTTGATGGTGCAATGTGGTTTGCTTTCTAAGTATGTTACAATGGGTTAGGAGAACAAGAAAAGCAAACTCTTGGGTGGGGAAATTAACAAAGAGATGTGTTTTCTTGTGTATTTACCATTTTGCCCCTTATGGGATAATTCAGCCAATTATATGGTAGGTTGAAATTTGTGTGTAATGTCTTGGTGTAGTTTATGATCAAACTTTAGGATATTTTTTTTTCAAAGATAGAAAATTTAAAAAGTGTCAAATTCAATTTTACTATCAAATGAGATTATTGTTTCGGATTTGATTCAAGCATCAGCTAAGTGTATTTTTTCAAATGAGGATATAAAAATTTTGGTTTAAATGAATATATTCAAAAGAGGGGAGATGTTGAAGATACGCAATCTTATTGTATCTACCATCTGATTGACATCTCTAAAGACATATCTGATTTAACACTTTTGAAAATTGTGGACAGAAATATCTAAAACAATCATCTTGATCTCCCTTGTAAGATTTCTTACTTTAAGAACAATATCCACCAAATCGAGCCCCAATCACTCGACAACAGAAACCGCATTGTGGAGAGCTAATGCTTTCGCCCGCAAAGGTGACATGGAACCACCTATAAATGTTGCACCAATGTGACAAGCGAGGCTATTGCGGCCCTGGATATACAATTATTCAATCAAAATTAATTTTTAAAAAAAATTCTTTTCGATTTAGTACACTGTAATTTTCTTGTTTACCTTTGCAAAATTTGTAGATGCAAATCTATTGTCTGATATATTGTTTGAATTGTTGTTTTGATATGGAGTTTACTTGGTGGAAAAGTGTCATCTTTCTTTGGTGTCATATATGATATATACTCCACGTTACCATATAGCGATAAATTCTGCCATGTCTTTTTGATTGAATTTTTCTCCCAGCTCTACGAGCAAATGCCTTTACATTCTTATATGTGGTACCGATGTCAATTTTGTATAGAAACTAGGTAGGCAGACCCGTGCTACGTCCAGGATGTGATTTTATTCCAAACATTAGAGTGATATCAAACTTGGTAAATATAGAAAAAAAAATAACACATAATATAAATTTTTAAAAGAAGAGAATAATAGCATGTAGTGTAGTTTTTACGGAAAAAATAATTAAATTAAAATATTATTGTTCAAAGAAAAAAAATAAAATAATACATATAATAATCTTTTGATTTATATTAAATTAAATATTTTTAGAGTGAATTATAAATTGTTACAAATATACACATTGAATTAAATTTACATTAATTTTATTCAATTCAATCCTTTTTACCACCTACTTTGCAAAATTTCCATCTTTGGATTTTTATTTATTTTGCTATAATTACTGGAACAATAATGACTATCATTCAATTCTTATCCATGAACAACAAAATGATATATTTTATATATAAAAAAAAAGAAAAAATAAAGAAATGTAATGACCATAATTCTTATCAAATAACTTTTAAAACAAATTATAGGGTCTTTTTAAAGTTATATGAGATGTGATTTTAAGAGCATATAACAGTTAACAATTATACTCATAAATATATATTAAGGTATTAACTTTTTTTTAAAAATGATAAGGGAAAATAAACCACAGATGAGAGAAAGTAAATAAATTAAGGGGCACTAAATATTTCTTTTATACAACTTTTAATGTTTTATATAGATATTGAAATTCTAATGAGTAATCTTATTTTATCTATTTTCTAATTAAATAATAATATATTACTTATATAATAACATTTTATAAAATGTAAATGAAAAGTAAAATTAGTTATATAAGGGTAAGAGGTGAAGTATTAATAAATATGTGACTTTCTAATACACTTAAAATTATTTAACGTAAGCACAAAATATTTAGGTAATGATAACAATGAAAATATTATATATGACATTAGAGCAATGATATGCAAATAAAATTACAAATAGAGTAAAAACGCAAATACAGAGAAATTATGGAGTATATATTGCACATAGCGTAATATCGGACTTTAGCCAAAACAAAAGAGAGGCGGAAACTTTCTCAAATCTTCAACCTCTAATGTACTCACAGAATATTGAACATGACTATATAAGAGGGTATGAAAAAAAACATTTTTTTCTAAAATTTATAAAATTGAAATGGGAGCATAATTTAAATAAATTAAAAGATTGGGGAGGTTTTACGTAATTAACCTTCTCCAACCTCAAGCCCGACAACACGTTCCAGCAGCGTGTTCCGGCGAGGCTCGGTTGCAACTCCGGCGAAGCCTAGCGTCGACGAATGATCACGAAGGCGGACTAAGGCGGTGGATACAACTTCCTGGTGGCGTGATGCTCCTCCCAGAGGTTTTAGCGGCAGCGGCTAGAAAATGGCGGGTGAGCGGCTCCGATGAAGGTCTGATCGAAATTGGGAATTTTTTTATTTTGTATGCTTTTCTAAAAAAAAAAATTTTAATTCGATTGTAGATTAAAAGTTTTAGAAGAGATGAACTACATTCGGAGCTCGAAGATGTGCTTTCCATGGTGTACCATGCTTCCGAAGGTTGACATCCCTTTTATAGTTGATATTTAAAACGCGCACGAAAGATCAAATTAAATATACGAATCTCTTCATCTCTTTCTGGTGATCAGTTTCATATAATCAATTGCAAGAAGCGGTGAATAAATCAATCCAAACGACCCAACCTTTGGTTCTGGGGCAAAGTGAATTTGGACGAATTCGGAGCTTAATACATTGTTTAATCCGAAAATTGAACATGTTTTTGTAATATGGGTGAGGAGGAGCACTTGATGGAGGCGTTTTGAAGTCGAAACGACGGAGAATTAAAATCACCATTGAAGGAGCCCTACACACAAGAAAGAGGAGGAAGAAGGAGGTTTGGTTTACCGAACCGGTTTTCTATTTTTTAATTGGGCTTGGACCGGTTCAACCGGTTCAACACAATAAAAGTCATATATTTGTATTTTTTTATTTTTAAATAAGAGTATATTTCATAATTCTTAAACTAAGTATATTAGAAGATAGAGAGTTAAAAAATGTGTGTTGATTATATTAGCCTCCAGTAATAATTTTACTTATTTCTAATTTTGCAAAAAATAATATTAAAATTTTATATTTTTATTCTTTTTTTATGTTACAATAATTTTATTTATGTTTAATTTTGAAAAAGGAACATAAAAACCATATATTTATATTTTTTTTGGGTTTCCGTTATAATGTGTTAGATAAACTAAATTGTTTAAATACAAAGGGTGGGAATTATGGAGTTAGAAGATAAAGATTTTAACGTTTGTTAATTAGGTATGTATTAATAAACTTTGATTGATACAATTAAATCTACACAATTCATTTTTTTGGTCAACTATTTTTAAATTTTCTAAATTAGAATAAAAATGTATGAAGTCAAACGTAATAAAACATTTTTTTTCAGTTTATTTCTAAATGAAATGAAAAAATGGTTGTTGATAAAAAAAAACGAACATTATACATTACATGTATAAATTTAATGACCAAAAAAAATAATAAAAGATGTAGCTATGAAGAAGTGGAAAAATAAAATAAAAAATGTAGCTATCAAGGTTTGAACCCTCATGCCTCAACCAAGAGGTAATCCCCAACACCTATAACCATTGAGCTAATGAAAGGCAAGTTTATTCAAATTGAATAAGAAAACAAAAATAGTGTAAATTTTTCATGTATTTAATAGTAGCAATAAATGGCTCTTGAACACAACTTTTTATGTTATATATATATATAGATAGATAGATATAAATAGATATAGATATAGATATAGATATAGATAGATATAGATATAGATTGAGCTGTACCCATTAAGGAGGGGCGATATATCACAAGTCTATCTTGTGTGAAGTTAATATTAAAATTAACAGTGTCATAGATATTTACAAGAAAAATAAAAGATTAATATTTCCATCATACGGAAAATAAGTGCTCATTTGAATTTCATTAAAAAAAACCTAATGTGGATACAGATGCTATGTGACTATGTGTGTGTGAGCTGAGTGAGTAAGGTTGTTACAGAGGGGTATTTTGGTCATTTCCTACACTCGGTTGTTTCACCTCTAAGGCCATGTTTATCAAGGGATGCTAGGGATACTAAAAATACTAATATTTTATTCTTCTCTCTCCGCCACATCCTCCTAGCATCTCATTCTCCTTTTTTCCACTTTATCAGTAGCATCTCTAGTATCTCAAATTTCATCTTTTCTTATCAATTCAATTTACAATTATTCCCTTCTCTTATAATTATTTTCATCCTTTCCTACTAAATTAATTACGATTATACCTCTCTCGACTAATTTTCTGAAATATATATTAATTTATCTATAACATATGTTATTATAATTTATTTCAAAACAAAAATATATATTCTTCAATTAATAATCATTACTTTTTTTTTGGTGCAAATTGATAATTATACATAATTGTTGTCAACGGAAAATCATTTTTTTTTAAATTTGGTCGAACATATTCAAATTTGAGGTCTATATGTAGAGAAAAATGAATCTAGTGTAGTGATTATTTTTTATTTTTTATTTTTTCACATTATCATAGTCAAAATTTGCATTTTGTAAATTTAATTTCCAATTGGTAGGACAAATCGTATCCGTTGGTTGCTGATGAATCCAAGCCATCCGTGAGGTACCCACTCCCTTCTTGACAAGTGTCCCATTCTTTTTCAGCCCTTTGATGCCATCTTCCCATTTCACACTGCGTTTGCTTCATTTTTACGTCCAAACACTGCGTTTTGATCTCACTGATCCGAAATAAAAAGAGGAGATCTGACACGCCATAATTGATAGGGATACTATCTCGGATACCACCAGTAGTATCGATTGGCATCGATACCAACAATTTCAAGAATAAAAAATCATATTTCTTTGCCCAAGTATCCCTAGTACCTCCCGTTAAACTTGCCCTAACCAACTAAGTTTGGTGGTTAAGAGGCGGGAAAACCTTGTTTTGTAATCACTTTTCATTCTTCCAGATTTTGAGATCTTGTTCTCTCTCTCATGAGTTCTGTTTTGTGCTTCCACTGTATTTGATTGTTCTCAATCCAAATTTCATCAATTCAATTTGTTCCAAATGGTATACCAGAGCACACGATCGCTTGATCGCCTGTGGATTGCTTACCGCTTTACCGATTTGTGTTTTCAGGTTTGTGGTGTTTGACGCCATGGTTGGACGAGGTGCTAATGGTTAGACATCTGGAGCTGGAGGTGACGGAAATGGCGCTGGGAGGGGGACGTTTGTGTCTGTTACTCCTCCTGCTGGAGGCGCCGGGAACAATCATGCTTGGAACATGAATGGAATCCAGTTTGGGGACATGATGCAAGGTATGAATGGAGCACATGTTAATCCCTATTTTCTTTCTAATTCAGATCATCCCGGGATGGTCTTGGTTTATACACACTTTAATGGATCTAACTTTGCAAGCTGGAGTCGTAGTGTAAAAATGGCATTAGGAGCCAAAGCTAAGATTGGTTTTATAACTGATAGTTGTGTGAAACCACCGGAGAATAGTGAGGAGTTTGTACAATGGTCTAAAGCAGATTCAATGGTGAGATGTTGGCTTATAAACTCCATGACTAGTGAAGTTACAAAGGGGCTGATGTATGTGGAATATGCGAGAGAACTTTGGGATGAAATCAGGGAAAGATTCTACGAATCTAATGATCCACTTGTCTATCAATTGAGACATGATCTGGCTAATCTAAAGCAAGACAACACGTCCGTCGAAGCTTATTTTGTGAAATTGAAGAAAATATGGGACGAGTTACAGTTGCTTGACTCGATTCCTAACTGTACATGTGGAGGCATTGCTCAGTGTTTGTGCAGTGATTAAAAGAGTGTTAGAAAGAGAAGAAAGAGCAAAGGTTATGCATTTTTTGATGGGGCTTAATGATGTTTATGAGCAACTTCGAAGCAATGTTTTGTCTAAGGAGCCATTTCCTATTATTCATAAGGTCTATCAGATGGAAGTTCAGATTGAGCACTCAAAGAGAGTCACTGGTGTCCCTTAGAGTGATCTGAATGCCTTAGTTGTTTCCAGGTTTTCTCAGAATCAGTTTGATATTGATGTTAATGTTGTTAATAGGTTCAAGTCTGGAGATCAATCTAGACAATTTGATCAGATTAAGAGAGACTATAAGAAAGCTAAATTGGAAAGGAAATGTGATCATTGTGGTGAACGTGGTCACACTAAGGACTATTGCTTCAAACTCATTGGTTACCCTGAATGGTTTAGGGGACCAAAGGAGGATGATAAGTTCAAAGGGGGAGGTTCAGGTTCTGGAAAATTTGCTACTCAAATGGAGTTTCCTCAACAAGAAAGTCCTTTTGATCAATCTTTTACTCATCCTAAGCCAGATCAGGCTATTGTCAATGCTGTTTTTCAGGAGGTTCTCAAGCTGATGAAAAGAAAAGCTCCTGCTGAGAGTGTTGATAGTTCAGCTAATCAAGCCACGGTACACTTTGCAGGTACCTTAAGTGCTTCTTTTCTTATTGGAGTGGATAAAGCTCAAAATGATGTGTGGATAGTGGACTTTGGTGCCACTGATCACATAGCATTTGATAGAGCTATTTTTTCTGAAATTCATGACTTTGATAGTGTTATCAATCTTGGCCTTCCTGATGGGAAATGCATCTCAGTTTGTCAATTTGGTACTGTGTGGATTAGCAGTGATCTTTGTCTGCATAATGTGCTCTTAGTGCCTCAATTTCGCCATAATCTATTGTCAGTTTCTAAGAGTGTGCATGATCAGAATCTCAGATTCAGCTTTGATGCTATGGTGTGTTGGTTACAGGATCTTTCAACTAAGAATGTGATTGCTTGTGGAAGTGAGGACAAAGGCTTATATGTGTTGAAGTTTGGTAGCCATCAAGGAGACAAGTTGAAGAGCTTTGGACAGTTTAAGTCAAGTGAGAAATGTAATGCAGTCAGTTTGGGTCATATAGGCCTTTCTAAACTTCAGTATATTTCTGATTGTAAGGATGTTGATTTCAGGAAATTTGATTGTGACATTTGTGCTATGACTAAAGCTCACAAGTTGAGTTTTGATAAGAGTCTCTCTCTAGCTAAGAGTCCTTTTCACTTGGTCCATATGGATGTTTGGGGTCCTTACAAAACTCCATCAATGTGTGGTGCTAGATATTTCCTAACTGTGGTAGATGATCATTCCAGGTGTACCTGGGTATTTTTTATGCAAGACAAATTACAGGTGCTGAGAATTATTACAGGTTTTGTCAATATGGTTGACAATCAGTTTCAATCATCTATTAAAGTGATTAGAACTGATAATGGGGCTGAGTTCACTCAAAAGGGTTGCCTTGAGTTATTCAGTACCAGAGGTATTATACACCAGAGATCAGCCCCTGGGGTACATGAACAAAATGGCAGGGTGGAAAGGAAACACAGGCATTTGGTTGAAACTACTAGGGCTATTAGGTTACATGCTTGCCTTCCTATTAAGTTCTGGGGATATTGTGTTTTGAGTGCTACCCATCTTATAAATAAAATGCCTTCTTCTATCTTAGGTTGGAAAACTCCTTTTGAAGTTTTGTACAGAGTGGTTCCAAGGTATGATTTGATGAGGGTGATAGGATGCCTTTGTTATGCTGTGCAACCAAATGATCATAGGGATAAGCTTGGCACCACTGCCAGAAGGTGCATATTTTTGGGATATCCACCTGGCCAAAAAGCCTATAAGTTGTATGATCTTACTTTGAAAACTGTGATTATAAGTAGACATGTCAGATTTGAGGAGTATATCTTTCCTTTCAAAGATCCACTGTCTCAGGATCAGTGTCTTGCACATGATGGTCCTTTTTCTACCAATGATGATATAGACATCATTCCTTTCCTTTCTGATCAGTCTCCTACTCCTCCTCCACATGCTAGTCCTCCTCAGTGTTCAATATCTCCTCATTTTGTGACAGACTCCAGTGAAACTGTTGGTTCCTCACCAGTTATGAATCAGTTAGTGGGAGATTCACCTTCACCTGATAATGGTCGTGTGGTGCTCAGGCGACATGTTAACAGACCAATCCATCTTCAAGACTACATTTGTACTAATCTTCCACACAGAGGTGATCATCAATCCTCCTCATCTTCCTTTGAGACTTTTAATGTCTTCTCAGTCTCGAACTTAGCTCATCTTTCTCCCTCATATATCTAATCATTTGTCAATGTTTGTGATACATTTGAGCCTAACTCTTATTCCCAAGCAAAGGGAATTCCAGAGTGGGAGAAAGCCATGGAATTTGAGTTAAAGGCTCTCATTGACAATCACACATGGTATGTGACTGATTTACCTCATGGCAAAAAGGCTATTGGGTGTAGATGGATTTTCAAAATTAAATACAAGCCTGATGGCACAATAGAAATATTCAAAGCAAGGTTGGTTGCTAAGGGATATAATCAGGTTAAAGATAAGGATTACAAGCAGAACTTCTCTCATGTGGAAAAATTGGCTACTGTCAGGTTGATGTTAGCTCTTACAACTTGTAGAGGATGGGTTCTTCATCAACTAGATGTTAATAATGCCTTCCTCCATGGGTTTCTATAGGAGGAAGTGTATATGAATCCACCACCAAGGTTCAAAGTTCCTGTTGGTCATGTTTGCAACCTTAAGAGGTCATTATATGGTCTCATACAAGCCAGTCGCCAGTGGAACTATGAACTGATCAAATTCATGATCAAGCTTGGATTTGTTCAGTCATCTCATAATTACTCCTTATTTTTCAAAACCACATATACTCATATGACATTCTCACTTGTTTATGTTGATGACATGCTCTTGATGGGAAGTTCTAGCTCTGAAATTGCATCTACCAAAGTTGCTCTCCATAATGAATTCACTATCAAGGATTTGGGTGTGGCTAGATATTTTTTGGGGATGGAAATTGCTAGGTCATCTTCTGGTATTCTCCTAAATCAGAGGAAATATGTCCTTGACATTCTTAGAGATGCTTATATGGAAAGTTACAAGTCATCTGATTTTCCTATGCAACATGGGATCAAGTTGTCATCCAACATTGGTGACCCTATTCCAAATCCAGAAGATTACAGACGTCTTGTTGGGAGATTGTTATATCTCACCCTCACAAGCCTGATATATCCTTCACAGTACAACAATTAAGCCAATTCCTGCAATCTCGTCTCAAGCCACATTGGGATGCCATGTCACATCTTCTTAGATACTTAAAAGGGAGCTTCAACTTGGCTTTATCTTATCCTATTAACTCTTCATTGAAGGTGAATGCATTCAGTGATGCTGATTGGGGCAACTGCATTGATACTGGTAGATCACTGTCGGGCTACTGTGTTTTCTTGGGTTCATCCTTAGTCTCATGGAAAACAAAGAAGCAAAGGGTGGTCTCCAAATCCTCAACTAAAAGTGAGTACAGGAGCATGTCCATGACAGCTAGTGAACTGGTGTGGTTATAGGGTTTGCTCTCTAATTTGGGAATTGTGGTGCCATTACCCATTACTCTTAATTGTGACAACAAATCTGCCTAGCAATTGGCTTTGAATCCTGTCTTTCATGAGCGCACTAAACATGTGAGAATTGATGCTCACTTCATCAGGGAAATGATACAACAAGGGTTCATTACTACTCACCATGTCTCTTCATCACTTCAATTAGCAGACATACTCACTAAAGGCCTAGGAGCTAAGCAACACTCTTTTCTACGTACCTAGCTGGGTCTTGTGCTTCCATTACTGGCCCAGCTTGAGGGGGGGTATGTGGATACAGATGCTATGTGACTATGTGTGTGTGAGTTGAGTGAATAAGGTTGTTACAGAGGGGTATTTTGGCCATTTCCTACACCCGGTTGTTTCAACTCTAACAAACTAAGTTTGGTGGTTAAGAAGCCGGAAAATCTTGTTTTGTAAACACTTTTCATTCTTCTAGATTTTGAGATCTTGTTCTCTCTCTCTCATGAGTTATGTTTTGTGCTTCCACTGTATTTGATTGTTCTCAATCAAAATTTCATCAATTCAATTTGTTCCAAACCTAAGTAAGTAGATTTCAATGTATGCGTTTGGATTAGAATTTTGTTTTTCAAAATTAAACCAAAGAAGTAGAATTCCTGGAAATTTCAATTCCTTCAAAATGGAGAAATTGAAATTACCATGTAGCCATGTAGGGTAGGTAAGTTGAATTCCACCTTTTTATTTATTTCAAAAAAATATTTTCTTTTTCTTTTTAGATAACAAATTACTTATTTGTATTATAACACGAAGGATAAATTGACCAGAGAAACAGGCAGAGAAAGAAGAGATTGATTATATGTGTTTATTCTCAAGAGAGCTTACAAGCCTTATATAGGCAAAGTAGGAGAAAAACATAAATAGGTGCCATCATGGTGGGAGTTTTGGATGTGAAGGGTTTGGGAGGTGGACAATCCACTAGTAGTATTACAACACTCCCCCTTGGATGTACATCTCTTACATTAAAAACTGTCTCGTTAAAAACCTCGCCTAGAAAAACCCAATGGGACAAAAACTAGGACTAAGGGAAAAAGAGTACATATGTCGTTTGATGCGCTTTGGTGATACTGCCTCGTTAAAAACCTTGTCAGGAAAACCCAGTGGGACAAAACCTGATCAAAGGGAAAAAGAGTGCAGTGTGTATATTCTCCCCCTGAAATCAACATTCTTGCAACATTCTCATTCTGATAATCTCTTCGAACTTCTTGATAATGCTGACTTCATGAGTTGCATGGTCGAGTCTTAATGTTATCTTCGATGTATGCAAGTTTAAATGCCTTCATTTATCACACCCGAATTCGATGCAATATACTTCATTGTCTTTGGTGATGAGCTGCTTTCAATGCACAATCACAGGGTACTTCAGGACCTAACATGCTTTTCATCGTTTGATACGGGGGATCTGATGTATAGATGGTGTATAAGTTGTCTCATTAAAAACCTTACCTTGGAAAAACCCAGTGGGATAAAAGGCCAAGATTAAGGAAAAGAGTACAACGTTGTGTATAGTACTTCAGGACACAATACATTATGTCACCACTTATACAATACTTCAAGTATTATAAGCACCCTTTGTCTTAATCATGTACATATGACGAGGCTTTCATATTGATGCTTCGAGCATTTCAAATTAGTCGATCATTTTCACTTATATTCTTTTATGAATGATCAATTGGCCCGTCAATTACTATGCCCGTCAATTATGGTTAAAGTCGGTTCATCGATAACCAAATATTATATCCACTACTGGTGAATATGTTTTCATATCATCCACTATAAAACTTTTATGCAATCTATCTTGCTATATATCTTACAACTTCATTTTGCTTATTGCGGTTTTGTATAATTACCCACTTAAAACCAATGATGTTATACTTTCCGATGTTGGAACTACGGGTCCAATAGCATCATGCTTGAAGAATACATCTTTCCATGAATTCCTTTTTTCTATCTCTACCATCATTTCGATTTCGACATCCATTATTTGACTGATGATCATCGGATTTCCATGAGATCTTTCTACTTCCGGGGAACCCTAAAGTGAGAGCCTAGTGATCTTCAACACTTCTGGTGGATTTGAGACTCACTTGATTTTGTTGGTTTTCAGAGTTACTTTTGGAACCTCCAAATGAGCTAGCTAGCTAGTGTAATCTATGTGACTTAGTCACTTTCTTGGCTTCAATAAATGCATTTGATGGCTTTTTGCTTAACCATGTAATTATCATTTGGTGTACATAAGTGTTGAACTTCTGGTTCACTTTCATTTATCCGCGGATCCCAAATGATAGAGAAGTTGCACTGGTAGAAAAAACGAGATTTAGCCCGGGCGCTTTTGCTAATATAACCCGGATATGGGCAATTTGGGGTCCGGGCATCAGAGTGGTGTGATAATAGGTATACAGCCCGGACCTTTTTCGCACGCCCGGGTTATTTGACCTGGTTGGTTTTCCACCCAAATTTTTGGAAGAAGACTTTAGAGCCCGGATATAGGTATAGAGCCCGGACTCCTTCCAAATGGCCGGGTTATTTTGTCATAATATAACCCGGATATTATAATATCCGGGCGATTTTATCCACCAAAATTCTCAAGAAAAAAGACTTTATAGCGCGGATATAGATAATATCCGGGTTATTTGGTACAATATCCGGGTTATTTGGAACCAATATCCGGGTTATTTGGTACCAAGATCCGGGGTGTTTGGTACAATGTCCGGGGTATTTGGTAACAATATCCGGGTTATTTAGTTCAAAATCCGGGCTATTTGGTCAACATTATCCGGGCTATTTTGTCCATCTTATGATATAAATTGACTATATATCCCGTATATGAAGGTCCGGGCTGTTATATTTTATTTATGAATTTGAATAATATCCGATATATTTTCTTATTAATCAACCTATTGTCCCGTACGTTAAGGTCCGGGCTTTTTGCTTTTGTTTCAATTGAAATATCCAATTTATTTTTCTTATGATCCACCTGTTTAGTTTGGAGCAACACACAAATTTCCAAAACCATATTGAACCACATTCAACCATCACACACATTTCCATAACGACATTCAATGAACACACACAATTCCATCAGAAGCATCTGCTTACAATAAACTACCAACAACTAGTACGAGTCCATCATAACAAAAGTAAGGTCAAACCGATCATATATCCATAATACATTAAACTAGCTAATATGGTTTACCTAGAATCGATAAGCAAGTGCATAAGTGAGTAGTATGTCCCACAAAATGGCCAGCAACTACCTAGCATGTCTTACCTGATCCAAAAACAAATGTTCTTACAGATTGATCGGAAGGTATATAGGGAGCTGATCTATGTGCATTACAAAATGGACAACAACCTTTGCACTTCGGCACTGAATTTGTTTCCCACGCATCTGAAGACTTCACCGACCAGCTGGTGCAATCTGATAGAAAACGTAAGCATGTAGCCTGTTCCAAAACCAAAAAAATATATATATGAATCATTGTTGGGATAAAAATTATATATATTTGCACATATATATTGCTACTAATATTCTTGAGAAGATATTATACATACATTATGATTATGATTGAGGACGTGGTAGACCAAAGTATTAATCAGTTCCTGCATATTTAGAAGAAATTAAATATCAGAAACTATGAATCACACAATGGTGATTGATAACATAAGGCGGACAGTAACGATAAAAATAACATTGCAATGACTTTGTACTACTTACATGATTAGGTTGAACACATTATCCAACCACTCTCTTTGGATTTCTTCGATATCCTTGTTTTCGTAAGTCGATTCGTCATTGAACCACTGAAACATAAAACAACATATATATCTTATATGAAACTAAATAATCAAATAAAGTGCAACTCCAAGTAAGAAAGTGAAAAGTGATACCTTGTGCGGGATAAGACAAGATCCTCGAGATATTATATCCCAAATAAACTTCAAAACGTAGTATCCACAATCCATTTTGTCAGTCGTTCGGGGACACTGAACATCACATCACTTGTATAAGAATATGAAATACATAATAACTTTCATGCTCATAGTTTGACCAAAAAAAATTATAAAAGAACATATTCTTAACCTTAACTACATGCCACAAAGGTTCTTTTCGGGGAGTTTTCTTGCCCAACTTGAAATATTTCAGTTTATAGCTCCTGGAAAGACAAAATATACATAGTTAAAAAAAGTATACAATTTATAGCTCTTGAAAAATATATCACTTGTTTATAATAAAAAATGACTTACATTGCAACTAATTTCTCGACATCTGGTTGTGTTTTCTGACCCAATGGATCAAGCCAATAGGCAGAACCCATATGAGGACTCATCACAATCAACACCCAGTGATGTCTACAAATACAAGCTCACTTTGGTTAAAATTGTTGACATAAATGACCAAGTATATATAAATATAAGAACTGATTATTGCTTACTTGGACAAATATGGGGCAAAAAAGAGTTGACGCTTAACTTCGTTGCCCATCGCATTTGCAATATAACCAGCCCTTTGGTCGAGGCACTGAACAAGAGTGTCAAACAAATATCTACACAAACGCCAAAATACGCATTATGTAGTTAGGGTAAAATATGAAATTGAATATGAAATAAAACATACTAACCTTAAATATAGCAGCACGTGAGAAGGTTTGATGTCTTTCCTATTGAACCATATGTCAAGATCATCTCTCCCAATGTCTACACCCGGATGAGCATATCTGAAAATTTCAGTTGGAATGTCTACATGACGCTCTTGTTGTGCCGGGAATTCTTCCAACATCCAATCGTATGCCTCCAACACACCTGGCACCGCTGAATTCACAGCACTGGGCCGAACTCCAGATTCGTGTGTCAAGGTGTTTCCCTTACCCTGCTTACTTGAGGTTTGTGTGGCTTGTTTTGAGTGCTTTGAGACCTTGTCAATCCAATAGCAAAAAAAACAAAGGGAAAAATATATATAAATCTATACAACCCACCCATAAACTCAAAATATCTCACATTTTAATTTATCTCCATCTACTGAAATAACTTACATCACAACTCTTCACAAGAGGCTCTGGCCATGCAATGAATTGTCCTATAGCGTCTTTCACAGTGCTGGCCTCATCCGTTGGGCATGGCAGCTTTTTCTCACCCATTATAGCGGTCACAATGGAGACCTTCACATAACCCTTCTCCAATGGTCGAGTATGAAGGAGACCCCCGCCTTTAGAAGACCGATAAACCTTGCCTTTCGCCACCGGTTTGTCAATGTCCACACAGAATAGTGCACATGATTCACAACTCTTCATTTAAATCATAAGAAGTTAAGGTTTTCATTCACATATACATATGAACAATCAAGTCTCGAGCATAATTGAATGTATTCAAATACTTACTTCTTCGTCTGATTTAATAGGGGTTGTCTTTAGGGCTGAACATGACGCTTTACCACTTTGGGGATTGGGCTGCGAAGTAGGTGATACCTGATCTTGTTGGAGTGGGTGACCTTGACTGACTTGTTGTTGCTTCTCCAACATCAAGTTTTGAATGACGAGTTCTAGTGTTTTGATCTTTTCCCCGAAGTTGTTCTCCGTGTCCTTCATTTTCGCTTTGAGTTCCCTAACCGAAGACCCATCCACATTTTCCTTTGGTGCAGATTTACGCTTCCAATATTGAGTGATTGTTACATCTTGACCAACCCCCCTAATACGTCCAGGGTGCTCGAGCTTATCTAATGCCAATGATAGCACATCTCTCTGTCCACTGGTAACAAGTTGTCCAGAACTTTCTTGTTCCATGTAACTTTGCTACAGCGTACGAGTAAACCATTAAACCTTAAACGACATGTCTCAACATAAATTATAATCTGAAACCTTATATACATATTACTTATTTTCTCAATTGCAGACTGTGATTTTTCAGCATACTTCCGATTTGACCCTTTCCTTGCCTCCATCCATAAGATTGCTCATGGAACAGAGGAAGAAGGGTCCATGTTATGAGAAACAATCTGCACTTATCAAATTTTGATGACCACAGAGATTAATATTCTCACTGAAAGGATGTGAACAAAAGTAAACAACATTATGTACTTAAATACTTTAGTGTCTACGTACATATTCATTCTCAATGCCTGCATACCCCTTCCGGCCTCCCTTGTATGTGCAATCATTTTGGGATGAGAGTTGCTTAAACTTGTCACTTTTTTCCTAAACAAATGTAATAGATAAGATGCTAAATATTGACTAGATTTGTTCGTGTCTATGACACTGAACGCACCATTACAAATAAATGATCCCGTACCTTGAACTCATCGGAGTGGCGTATTTTTATAAATTCTGTCCATTGCTCCTGAGTGATGTATGTGTCATAGATGTCTGGAGGTTCTGTGAGAAGGTCTCCTGTTTTCTTGTCATGCATATGTAATCTCCCCAAGTCCTTTTTGAATGCCCTCCACAAATCATTCGCTTTTTTTTATAACCCAACCCTTCATTTCAGATGGAATTACAAAGCCTCCCTACAAAGGACAAATCAAAAAACCAGAAATGGTGGCATTACAACCCATATTACACTCCAATCCATCTCCCCTTTCACATAAAAAAAAAACAGAAATGGGAAATAAAGCAATCCAATTGAAGGCATAGAGTAACAGTTCAGATTTGACGTGTGAGAGTAACAGTCCTCCAATTGAAGGCATAGAGTAACAGTCCTGACTTCATGAAGAGTAAAAAGAATGCATGCTCAGATTTTTGAAGGCAAAGAGTAACAGTCCCCTTTCACGTGTGAGAGTAACAGAAGGCATGCTCAGATTATTTTAGAAAACAGAAGCACCCATCAATGGCAAAGAGTAACAGTCAAGAAAAGATGCCACAATCCAATTGAAGGCATGCTTAGATTTTTTTCGAAAAAAGAAGCACCCATCAATGGCAAAGAGTAACAGTCCAGACAGCAATAAGACAACTCAATAAAAGACAAATATAAACAGTTAAAAGTAACCTTCATTGTTGATCTATCAATGGACATAGATATCACATGTTGAATAGCACCTAAAGCTCCCAAATCCTGATGCCACACCAACAGTTCTCAAAACCTGCTGCCACACTTCTCTCCCGGAAGCTGGAATATGCATCCTCCACCATATACCCTCTCTCCCTAAAACTTGTATCCCTCAAACCTATCTCCCTCCAGAAAATGGATTCTTCCTCTCACCATCGCCACCGCTCTAGCAATGGCCACGCAGGCAACAACAACACAGGCGAGTCCATGAGTGTTTTGGTAGTGACATAGTAATTGGTTTGAAATTTTCCAATGTATGTGATTATATGTTTTTTTTATACAGCTTCCAGGATGCCGCCTTACCAACCAGGGCTCGTCGTGGAGGTCATTGGAGCAGAGGAGGGACTGTTGGGGCCATTTTATGAGGCGGAAATTATTCGCAGTATCAATAACACCCACTTCGAGGTGGAATTCCTAACTCTTGAACAAAGAAGAGGGGGGCGCCTTCTCAGGGAAGTAGTTGATGTGGGCCGACTGCGTCCACTTCCGCCTCTGCCTGAGGATGACTATGATGAATATGTAATTGATGACCTAGTCGATTGTAGAGCCAATGATGGGTTTTGGTATGGTCGAGTCACGGGGGTGAGGTGGACAGGGCAATATCGAGCTTACACGGTGAACTTCCCCTTGACCAGTGATACTGAGGAGTATAGGAGCCACGAAATGAGGCCACACTTCGACTGGATTGGTTTCAACTGTTCTACACAACCGCATTTTCGGTGGATACTACGTCTGTAGGTTATTCGTCTGTTGGGTGATGTCTCTATGATGTTTTCTACCTTACTTGTTGTTGTGTTGTGTTTTTTGGATCCTACTATGGTTTATGCATTTCCATCTTCGCTACTGTTTTCCGAACAAGAGGCTTGACCTCAGCATCTAATGTTGTGACCCTATTTGTAATGTTTTTAATCTAATGTTGTTCTCTTGTTACAATGTTGTTTTATTATTTTCACTTTCAAAATATTGACTAGTATAGGCTTCGTACAATATGATATTCTCAACCCTATATCATGAACAGAAGGAGACCATATAAAACCACACAACTAAGACACCTATACTTACTCAAATAATCACACAAACGAGTAGCACAAAACTGATGGTCTAAGCCCCCTGTCAAGACCATCAGATTATGATGTCTCTAGTATAATTATTTAGAAGAAAATAACCTATTTTCTGGTAACTTTAGAAGAAAATATAAAGCACATCAAGACCATCAGATTCGGATGCTATTCAGTGACAACCCATCAAGTCCAGGAACAAACAAACATATAAAGCACAACCAAGGAATCCGAAAAAACACAACACGATCATTGTTGATAAACCAATATAAAATAACGGACTAACCTGGATATCTTCCCATATAGCATCCTTCTCCTCCTCATAAACAAGTTTCCAATTATCAACGGTGATAGGTACCCACTTCTTCACGGTAGTGCCAATGAAGGTTGATAATTTTGCTTTATTTTTGCCAATAGGTTGCCCTCTACTATTCAGTTGTATGGGTAATCGTTCACCCCCAGCTACGCCTTTTGCAATGTTCTTTAGAAAAGAGGCCCCTCTTGTCCTACGTTTCTTCTCGGGTGGATCATTCTGGATATCCTCACGCGAATCCTCACTTGGTTTATCAGACACACTCTTAGGCCGTTTTTTTGAAGACATTTCAGATTTTTTAGAAGGCATTTCAGATTTTTTAGGAGGCATCTGCACATGTAAAAAAATCAGTCAATTTTTGTGTGTTTGAGTGAGATAACATGGAAGTATATGAAATAGAATATAGTTGAAGGGAACCAATAAACCAAACCATAAAGCATTGATAATTCAGCACTTTACCTAATAAAACTCCCAATATTATGAATTGCATCACTTAGCTATATGTGATCATATAAGTACTCTAATTTCTTATATACAAAGGAAATAATATATCGTACTAAGAAAGTAATAAGATGCAACCCCTTCTTACTACCTTCATTGTTGTTTTTATTTCGCTTCCTTGGTAAAAGAGGATGTGTGGATGAAGGGTTGTTTGGTAGTATCTCATCATTAACCCAAATCCCTTCTTCATGATCAGCTCGAACATAATTATCCTCTTCATTTTCATCTTCATTGGAGGGGGTAGGGTGGCCTGCTTCGAATGAGCTACTACCCTCTTCACAGAAGACTTCATTTTCTTCACCAATGCCCCCCTTTGGTTTGAACAGTACAATACACCGGTTCATGTCAACAAGATCAGTGACATAGAAAACTTGCCTAGCTTGAGAAGCTAGTATGAACGGTTCAATTTTATGGCCCACCTTATTCAGATCAACATAAATAAACCCCATATCATCCACTCGAACTCCATTGTTACTATCAACCCATTTACAACAAAAAACAGGGATCTTCAGCTCTGGAGAGTACACTAACACCCATATCTGCTCAATTACACCATAATATGACATACTAGCGTATACATGGTTTTTGTCTTTTGCACTTGCAATGTGCATTGCTTGTGCCACCACGGTCACCCCACTGTTTTGTGTTGTGCTTTTGTCATCTCTTGATTTAGTGTAGAAAGTGTAACCATTGATGACAAAACCACTATAGGTCAGTACTTGAAATTTTGGCCCATTTGACAGAAATTTCAATGTAGATGATACTTCTTCTCCAGATCTAAGGACCTCAAAAACTTTGTTCCGAAACCAATCAATGAAGGAGCGATTATGGTGCAATGTAATCCACTTTTCATTCTTCGCATATCTTGGATTACATTTTCTCAAATGCGCCATGTGCTCTTCAACAAAGGGCTGCACTTCTTCCATGTTCTGAAGGACATACAGATTTGCTCTAGTTAACGCCTCACGATCAGCAGTCAACACATGCCCTCCCAGAGTTCCTTTCCAGTTCAATTCACCTGACAATTTAGGCTTTGGAACACCAATGGGGTCAACATCTGCCAAATAATCTGTACAAAATTCAATAGCTTCTTCAACTATGTATCTTTCAACAATGCAACCTTCAGGACGATTTCGATTAATCACATACCCTTTTAGAATTTTCATATATCGCTCAAATGGGTACATCCATCGTAGATATACTGGACCACAAATCTCAACCTCTCTAACCAAGTGAACGGTTAAATGAACCATGATATCAAAGAACGAAAAAGGGAAGTACATCTCTAACTGAGAAAGAATGACTTCAATCTCTTTTTGCATACCATGCAATTCACCGGGATCAATGACCTTACTGCATAACTTCTTGAAAAAAAACACAGCCTAATGATGGTCTGTCTTACATGATTAGGCAATATGGAGCGAATGGCCATGGGTAGCAAGTATTGCATAAGTACATGACAGTCATGAGATTTCAGCCCCGTTAGCTTCAAATCTTTCATTGACACAAGGTTGCTAATGTTCGAACATAACCCATCTGGCACCTTTGTAGTACTAAGAAAGTTACAGACTTGTTTTTTTTCCTCCTTACATAGAGTGTGGCAGGCAGGTGGTAAGTAAGTCCGTTTTCCTCTTTGTTGTGGTGTCAATTCTTCTCTGAGTTGCATTAATTTGTAGTCATTTCTAGCACTGATTCCATCTTTGGTTTTCCCAAGCAAATTCAACAAAGTCTCAACCAAGCTGTCACAAATGTTCTTTTCAATGTGCATTACATCTAGGCAATGCCTGACCTCAAGATCTTTCCAATACGGAAGGTCAAAAAAATAGATCATTTCTTAAACCCGTCTAAATCATCATTTTTCGATAACTTTCCAAATGTCACATTCATGTCTTTGACAATCTGAAACACCTCTTCTCCACGCAGCGGTGACGGAGGCCTTTCCTCTTCAGAGCACCCATTAAAAGTTTTACGAAGCCTTCGGTATCTGTGGTTCGGCGGTAAAAACCTTCGGTGGCCAAGAAAAACATTCTTATGACTACCCGGCAAGTATATGGAATAAGTATGTTTACCACAAATAGGACAAGCTTCATATCCTTTTGTACTACAACCAGCTAGATTCCCATACGCCGGAAAATCACTTATAGTGCAAAATAACATGGCTCTAAGACGAAATTGTTCATTACGATTGGCATCATGAACGTCCATGCCATTTTCCCACATGTCCTTCAAATCTTCAACAAGAGGTGCCAAATAAACATCGATGTCATTACCCGGTTGCTTTGGCCCTGAAATCAACATAGACAACATCAAGTACTTGCGCTTCATACACAACCAAGGAGGAAGATTGTGAATCGCCAACACCACAGGCCATGTGCTGTGAGTACTACTTAGAGTGACGTGAGGGCACATCCCATCTATAGACAGCGCAAGGCGAATGTTTCTGTCTTCATCTCCAAAATCAGGATACAACTCATTTATTTTTTTCCATTGTACAGAATCTGCTGGATGGCGGAGCTTGCCATCTTTTTCTCTTCCATTTGCATGTCAAATCAAATTCCTAGCATCTTCAATGTTTCCGAAAAGGCGTCGAAACCTTGTTCTAATTGGAAAATACCATACCACCTTAGCTGGAGCTCCATTTGCCTTGTAGCGCGGCTCACCACAATCCGAATTTGGGCATTTATCCAAGAATTCATGTTCCTTTCAGTAAAGAATACAATCGTTTGGACAAGCATGTATCTTTACATAATCCATTCCCACCGAGCGTATAAGCTTTTTAGCATCGTAGGTACTACCGGTAAGGCAATTCTGGTCTGGAAACATTTCTCTCAAAAGCTCAAGTAACTCAGTGAAGCTCTTATCAGTCCATCTGTTTCCCACTTTTAAGTTAAACAACTTCAACACAGTAGATAATCTGGTAAACTTTGTGCACCCACCATATAAAGGCTTTTGAGCATCAGTCACTAAATTTTCAAACATTTCTGGACGATCAATATGAATCTGTTCAATATCATGAATCATCTCTTCTAATCGATCACCTTCATCGATGTCAACCATGTTGAAGTTTGATGTCCCACAGCTACTGGAATGGGTGGATGTCTTTTCTCCATGCCATATCCACACTTTGTAATCAGGATTTATTCCATCACAAACCAGATGATCCATTATGACGTTGATACTCCATGTCTTAGAATAATCACACTTTGTGCAGGGACAAGGAAATCTCATCGGATCAGCACCATGCTCAATTGCAAAGTTGATAAATTCTTTTACCCCATCCACATATTCCTCAGACATTCGACTAGCTGACATCCATGACTTATCTATCATTCTACATATGAACGAAAGAAACAAAGACTGATTCATATCATCCTATTTTGGAATAGTTTGCATAGTTATAACAACTTAACAATGCAAACTGTTTATATTGAAGAATTCATTGGATTAATTCATTGTTCATCATAGGTTATACAACATAAGGTAACATTCCAGTATTAAGCATCAAAAAAGATAACATGGAAAATGGAAGTTTCAAGCAGAAAATACATACTAACACATGGCCATGTACATGTTTCTCACAAAGAAACCAATGACATAAAGCCGCAGATAATGAAGTAATCAAACCATCCATCTATCTCCATCTCTCACACACATATACACAGGAAAAACATCATAAATAACACCTTACGTACATTACTTACATCCCTAAGTATGTGCAGGCTCTACAAAAATAAGCTACGGTGTTATGTATGAAGGAAGAAAAACCATAGCTGACCCAGGCATCAAAATGTCATATAAAGTTTATTAAAGTATTAAGGATGAAATGACATCCAACAATAAGTAGATAAGAGAGTAAAATGTTATGGAAAATACCTTTCACCCTTCCTCAAATTTGTTATTAGTCCTGGATGCAGAGAGAACAGACACACCTTTGCCCTGGAAAGATAGGTTTGGATATGTTAGAATGCGATAATCTTTTGTTTTTGTTTAGATGTTTTACCATCATATAATCAATGGCCACCCAAGAAAATATATGATATTTTAACATGGATATTATAGGGTTATTTTGTACAATTTTTATAACTGAAATCCTAACTTAATCAATGGTTGAGTGGTGCTTTGCCAACAGTTTGAGGTTCAAGTGGTTTAAGGGGTTATTTACTGCAATTACATACTATAATAAACAAGCTGTTTAGTACAAAATTGAAGGTTAAACACTTAGTTAATCCTATATTCTTTTCAATTTGAATATTATTTCTTCCACAAAACATCATTCATCTCCTACAGCCGTTGTTTAACACATTTATATGTGGAATAGAATCCCTAAAGCCGATATCAAAACCATTTAAGACCCCCTCCCTCCCCTTTGAAGGGTACCAATTTTTACAGTGTTTTGTAACTACCCACAAAATATTTTCCAGCCAAAAATATTGTCATAAAAACATATAGTCAAATTCATCTACAAAATCGATCAATTGACATCATGAAACCCAAAATGAACTGAAATTGAACCGATAATCAAGAACAATCCATAAACCAAGCAAGGAGGTCAGTGGCGTGGTGCCTGAGAGACAGGTTGTCGAATGAGGACAATGACTCACCTTGTTCAGAAGCGGAGAGATAGATTGCGAACAGGTGAACACGGTAACCCTAGGAACTGAAGATGCCGAGAGCTCAAGAAGGTGGCGACTGAGTCACAACCAGAGATGGCGCACGCGGAGGCCAGACGGCGACGGCGAGGTGCTTGAGAGTCGCCGATTGACAACGACAGCTAGCTTGCGAACAGCTAGCTTCTTGAAGATGACGATTTTGGCTCTGAATTTGGGACTCTCTGAAATGAATTTGGGGTAGCTAGCTTCGTGGATGTCGAAATGAATTTGGGGCTCTGAATTTGGGGCTTTCAATTAATTTCAGATTGCGCTCCTTTTTTTTTCATTTCCCGCTATACCTTTTATATCCCGGATCTATCCTACGGGCATTTTTGTACAACGGTGGAAATAGCTTCAAATACCCCGGATATTTAAGCCTCCCCACACGCCCGGGCAATTTTAACCACATAATATCCCGGATATGTTATGTGCATGACTTTTGCTAATTGTTACAAGTAATCCTCACAGTCTAATAGCCCGGGCGTGTATCTATATCCGGCTTATATTCTCCTGACAATAAAAGAAAATATGTTTGAAGCATGTTATAACCCGTATTTTTGACATCCGGGCTATTATGTAGCGGCTTATATTTGCATTTTTCTACTAGTGTTGCTTCCATGCAATCTCTTACTTTAATATAGTCTCATTTCCTCTCCCCCTAAATACCGAGCATTTTGATCACCTTTATAAAGCTCGATGTATTTGATATCATTAGGGACTCAAACCCCATGTATCATTCAACTTCTTTTTGGCCTTTTAGTTAAATGTGGAGGAGGCCTCATAACATACACTCTCTTCTGGAGATAATTTGAGAGAAGTTATTGTGTCAAATTCGAAATGCAAAATTGCGTGGGCCCATTTGACTAATGACTCTTCTAGGTCGTTGTGAGCTACTATGTGCTCCTCAAACATTCTCTACCTTTTCATTTAACCAATGTGTTAAGGCATCTATATTGGAATAACATTGGTTCATATGCCGATGTTTTATGTTCGTAGTTGTCTAATTGAACTCGGTCAAGAGACATAAGAGACTTTGCATTTACCCTTTATTAGAGACGGTCTTGTTATTATTTTTCCAAGAGAACAAGCCGTACATGTATGGTCACCCTTATTGAGAATCTTCCGGTCCTAGGATCTTCAAGTCCTTTCGGTGGGATTTCATGTGAATTTCAATGATTTTCCTAATCATCATTTTACTTGAGCGACCAAATGCCACAAAGAATAAGATTTTATCATCAAATAACTTCTGGTTAGTGACATCATAAGTTTCAATGGTAAAACATTCTAACCATTGAACTTTGTACATGATGATCCATTTATTTAATCAGATGCCGTTAACTGGGTATTTTCAGAACTTCTGTTGGAGTCATACTACAAGTATGAAACTAACGACCATTATTCATAATATTCTTCAGGGCATTAGAAATTAAATACGAACTAGTTATAAGCCACGACAATAACATTGGCTGCGCGCTTAACCATTACCTCTTTTACACCCTCTACAAGAGGGACATGCTTCAAGCAATGCTTAGAGGATTGCCAGGAAGTGGCCTTGTAAACCGGATCATGTTTTGTGGTTATTTATATTGGTTGTACCGACCAAATAAAGATAGTTCTGATTATGTCATAACCCATATTCCATGTACTTTTCAAGAGTACAAATGTTTAAAATAAGATCTTATAACTCTTCTAGAATTTATAAGAATCTGAAATTAAAGTCTTCAAGCTCTTATGCAGACTTTGATGAAAACTCACAACCTGCTGGATTGTTTACAAATGGTATCGAGACTTTGAGCTCTTAACGAGATAAGAGTCACAATCTACTGGATTGTTTAACCATTGAGTTTAGGAACTTCAAGCCCACAAAATAGGTGCTGAAAAACTCACACTATAGTGGATTAAAGGAAATAAAACTATGTAAAAGCTAATACTAAATAGTAAAGTATATTAAGAAGCATGTATAACAACAACAATAACCTTAAATAAATAAATAAAATTAATTTCAACTTCGAGTGACAAGAAAATTTGACATTGATCTTCGAGACCTTTTTTATCACCTACGTCATGAGGTGTTATTCTTATATACAGTTTTATCGTTTACTGCAGGAAACTGATGGATAAACATTAAGGATCAGAGTTGATTTGGTTCTCTGGCTATACGAATCATCACTACAAGGATGATGTTTACTGGTTTATCCCTACAAGGGTGCGGTTTATCATTCATCTACTTCGGGAGATATGTCTATTCATCTACTTCGAGAGATGAAGAATAAAAAATATAATATACAAATGCAAGTAAATAAAATAAAATAAAAGGCTAATCGTTGATGCATCACTACGGGGATGAAAATATTTGGTTCATCGCTTAAGGGATGAAATTCGTTGATCTATCTCAAAGATACAACTTGTTCATTCACCTACTTCGGGAGATGAGAACGTTAATCTCTTTCGAGAGATGTGCCTATTCATCTACTTCGGGAGATGTGATGGTTTTGTTCATCTACTTAAGGAGATAAGGGAAAACAAATATAGTTTAAATAAATAAAATAGCATGCATATGAAATAAGTAAACATAAATAATAAATATAATTTCATCACTACGAGGATGAAATTTATCGGTTCGATCATCTCTACGGGGATGAAATTTATTAATCACATCGAGTGATTTATAATATTAATATATTTCCTCACTTTTATCCGCTTCGGGGGATGAGATTGGTAATTAATTTATTCACTTCAAAGAATATACCTCTTATATTTCATATCCACTTCAGGGGTAAAATTCACCACTTTGGGGTTTCATATAACTTATCTACACATCGTCTTCGGGGATGTGTTTATATACTTCACAAGGGCAAAAGATGCAACCCTGGAAGTCTGAAGCTGTTTTTATGCAATTATATAAAAACACGGGCAAATCTACAATTTTTAAAACTCTGGGATGGTTTTGTAATCTATATCTATATAAACTCTTAATTTAGAAAAGTTTATGCTGAGGTGTCAACATTAGAGTGATTTTAGGGGTTTTGAACAATTATAGTTTTCTTTTTTTTCTCTTTAATCCTTTTTATTTAATTCTCCTTTTTTCTTCTTTTTCTTTTAATTCTTTTTCTTATTTAATCTTACTAACTATCTATATCTATATCTATATAAACTCTTAATTTAGAAGAGTTTATACTGAGGTGTCAACACTGGAGTGATTTTAGGGGTTTTGAACAATTATAGTTTTCTTTTTTTCTCTTTAATCCTTTTTTTTAATTCTCCTTTTTTCTTCTTTTTCTTTTAATTCTTTTTTTTTATTTAATCTTACTAACTATCTATATCTATATCTATATCTATATATAAACTCTTAATTTAGAAGAGTTTATGCTGATGTGTCAACACTAGAGTGATTTTAGGGGTTTTGAACAATTATAGTTTTCTTTTTTTCTCTTTAATCCTTTTTTTTAATTCTCTTTTTTTCTTCTTTTTCTTTTAATTCTCTTTTTTTATTTAATCTTACTAACTATCTATATGAACTCTTAATTTAGAAGAGTTTATGTCGAGGTGTCAACATTAGAGAGATTTTAGGGGTTTTGACCAATTATAATTTTTTTTTTAATTCTCCTTTTTTCTTCTTTTTCTTTTAATTTTCTTTTTTTTTCTTTAATCTTACTAACTATTGGGCTTAGTTCAAAACATTGAATTCAATCTAATATAACTATTTTACTTAACTCAAATTCCTTTACTAACTATATATATCTATATACTATATTAACTTATGTCACATGTCTTCTCTATGTTCAAAGTTATTTGTGAAAATATTGTTTACATAATCTATATCTATATAAACTCTTAATTTAGAAGAGTTTATGCTGAGATGTCAACATTAGAGAGATTTTAGGAGTTTTGACCAATTATAATTTTTTTTAATTCTCCTTTTTTCTTCTTTTTCTTTTAATTTTCTTTTTTTCTTTAATCTTACTAACTATTGGGCTTAATTCAAAACATTGAATTCAATCTAATATAACTATTGGACTTAACTCAAATTCCTTTACTAACTATCTATATCTATATACTATATTAACTTATGTCACATGTCTTCTCTATGTTCAAAGTTATTTGTGAAAATATTATTTACATAATATCATTTTATTATGGTAACTATATTTTCTAATTTTTTTTTGAAAAATATTCTAATATTAATTACCCAATATTATTTGATGTTACATTTTTTAACCAATGGAATTAATTCAAAACTTTTATCTTTCACTATTTATTATTTAATTTTCTCTTTATCTCTTTAACCCCAAGTGTATTTTTTTCTATTATTTTTAACACATTTACTAATCAATGGGTTTAATTAAAAATATTGAATTAAATCTAATGTCTATGATTTATCTATATATAAATATTATTTATAAAAAAATCGCGCCATGGCGCGGGGACGTACTAGTTTTTCTTTTAAACCTGCAAGTTATCGCTTCTTCATCGTATTCTCTTCTTTTGATTTGCAGAGCAGAACGACGCCGGAACTGGAATCGACAGACGACTCCTCCCTTCGACGGCTATCGCCACCACACCCTGGGTGCCGCCGATTGCCGGGAGCAGATCGATGGATTGAGCAAGGGTTTGCGCAGAGGTCGGCGGCGTCACCCAAGGAGGCAGAACTAGATCTCCCCGCAGCGGTAGCGGTTTCCGAGGAGATCAAAGACAACGGTGCTCTTCTCCTGGGCTCACCACCGGCCGATCCCGACATCGAAGGCCTGCGGAGGAGGAAACCAGCGCGCAGGGAGGCTTCAATTTCCATGAGGTCGCAGATCCGGGGAGGCGTCGACGATGAGCCTCGAGTCGTTTTCGATCAGTTCCCCGTTTGCTTTCCTCCAAGAGATTAGGAATACACCTTATTTTGGATTCTGCACACAATAATCGAACACCAACTACTCACAAAATCACAATTACAAACTCAATAAAGTTATTAAAACTTAACAAGAACAAGTTTGCAGATTCGAGATAGGCAGA
Organism: Persicaria tinctoria; assembly: GCA_037127255.1. Taxonomy (NCBI): domain Eukaryota; kingdom Viridiplantae; phylum Streptophyta; class Magnoliopsida; order Caryophyllales; family Polygonaceae; genus Persicaria; species Persicaria tinctoria. The sequence continues at coordinate 22,306,127 of JBANSL010000010.1, forward strand.
AAACGATGAGAGCAAGGGTTATGCTAGTCTTCGGATAGATGGGAGATTGATTCCGGGAGATGGGAGATCGATGGTGGCAACCAGTTTTGGTGGATTTTACTTTAGTAGAGTTTCGTGCTGATAACGTATTATAACACGAAGGATAAAGTGACCAGAGAAACATCCAGAGAAAGAAGAGATCGATTATATGTGTTTATTCTCAAGAGAGCTTACAAGCCTTATATAGGTAAAGTAGGAGAAAAACATAAATATGTGTCATCATGGTGGGAGTTTTGGATATGAAGGGTTTGGGAGGTGGACAATCCACTAGTAGTATTACAACAATTTGTCCAAAGTTTAAATAAATCATTTTTATTATTAAGGGTTACAAAAGTAATTTTACAACAAATTCCTATGAAAGTTCATATTCATCCAAACAAAATGCAGTATTTTAATTTACATGAAGTTAAACTTATCCAAACATATTTTGTTAAATCGTACGAACTTAAATTCCCAAAAACTTCAATTTTCACTAGTTAAATTCCTAGGAACTTACTTCCTATGTTCATCCAAATGAGCACTAAAAGGTTCTCCATCCGTTCGGCAAAACTTGACTTTAAGTAAGAAGTTCACGGTTTGTATATTTTTTTTAATTTTAATTTTTTATAAATGAAGTTTTGTTTTGATTCTTTCTCTGATCAAAGGTAAAAAGTTTGTATTATTTTAAGTAAGAAGTTCACGGTTTGTATATTTTTTTTATTGATTTTAAATTTGTATTATTTTTTGTAACGGCCCGGGATTATGATTCCCGAGTTACGTTTCGAGGGATGAAACCCCTCGTTAGGATCTTGCACTCCGAGTACAGGTTGAAGGTTTGAAACCGAAGGGTTGTAGTTTAAAGCGGGATTTCGCACCCAAATCTGGAAGGTCCGTTGGAGACCCCGGGGTAAACCCCTGTACCTGTCCTAAGTCTACAACGCGAGAAATCCTTTATCATGCAAGGGCATAAGTTCTGAAAATGATACAACCAGTTCCACGGCAGAGCCGGGTCAAAACAGAGTATAAGTAGGGAGAATCCCAAAAGCATGAATCTGGTGAAGTCAAATTTCAACACTCACTCTCCGCCATATGAATAGACCTCGTCATAACAGCACAAAATCAAGTAGTGTATCGGGTACCTGAAACTATACCACCAAGTCAGGCCAAGAGTCCGCCCGCGGGTCCTCTGACCGCGCTGAGGACATATAATAAGCCTATACCTAGAATAAAGGATGCCTTCATGCATTACTGGAATATTAACCACACTATCATGTTCCTAATTCATATGTGCATAATATTAAGTAAGGCCTTAACAAAGAATACCAAGTGGTATATCCCTCTTCTACCACCACCCCCCTTACAGATAGGGTGGAGACTGGCCAGTTCGATGTTACAATCATATCGAATCTCATCATCATATCATATCTCATCATCATATCATATCTCATCATCATATCATATCTCATGCCCATCTCGTATCTCGTGATATATATAAATGACTCGAGGAGGACAACACCCGATGAAGCTGGGCTGCCCTATGACCCTAGCAAGGACTCTAGGACTCACAGATAACGGCCGTTCTGTATTCAAACGCATACAGAATAAGGATGCTCATTCGTAAATGCAATTCCTAAGCATGATACTACATGAGATGCTCTTATGCATATGCAACACCTACATACTATATGACACATCAGGCAGGAGGTACTGGTTACTGAGTAAGCCCCGGAGGTACTTACCTGGCTAGGAGATCGACAAAAGAAGAATCCAGCACACAGTTGTCACGATCACAAAGTATCACCTAAGTACATAATGACAATACACATAAGTCTACATCCAACTATTAAGCACTCAAACACACCTCAATCAATAGAACAAGTAACCTATTATGAAAGTCATTTCATCGCATCATCCGCTCTCCAAGACCACATCGTTCTCCATAAATCATTCAACCAATTTCCGCAAGTTCATATACATCAATTCAGCATATACCTCAACGGTTCATCAAAATCATAAGACATAATTTGTGTGATATAAAATCCTACTAGATCGTCATAATTATCCAACATTTAATCTCATATAATAATTCATCACAAGTCATGCTATTAGTCATACATATCATACTGTTAGTCAAACGATCATAATATCATGCTAGTTAGTCTTTGAATAAGTCTTATTCCCAAGTTAGTTTCAAAACCGTTTCGAATCCCAGTTAGATAGTTAAGTATTCCGACCATTGAAAATACTCGCCAAATTCTCTTTTAAATCTATTTATTAGATTACTTTCCAATCTTAAAATTCGTTTCCAAATTCTTTACAAATCTTTAAGTCCCAATAATATATTTTAAATCTCAATAGTATTATATGATATTTTAAATACCATTTATTAAACACCTTTATAAATTATTTTCAAATCCCCTAATATCCCGACCATTTTCATTTAATAAACCAACCCCTTTTTTTTTTATAATTCTCCCAAAATAATATTTTATCTTTATTTTAATCACCACTAACTAATTAGATAAGTAAACGGTTAAACCCGAACCGAACCAAACCGAACCCGCAATATAAACTCTCAACCCGGTTTGCTTAAATTAATAACAAAAGAGGTGGGCTCCGTGCTGACTGGGCATGCCCCACGCTGACTGGGCATGGAGGGAGGGACCCGCCCGCTTCTTCTTCTTCATCAAATTGGAACGCAGAGGCAGCTCCCGGCCGTTGCTCCTCGCGACGCCGCTCGACACCGATCGGAGAAGAAGGCTCGCCGGCGGCTGCTCGTTCCAGCACCTCAACGCCGCTGTCTCCGGTCTCGCTCACTGCCCAGTTGCTCACTCGCCTGAACCTCGCTCCTCGCATACGCAGCTCACGCTCACGACCTCGCCGCTCCCGAGCTCGCCGGAGCTCTCGAGCACACAACATCGTCCCGCACTCAGCTCACCCTCTCTTCCCGACCAATAACAATATGAAACAAAGGATCGAACGAAACAAATGAAATGAACGAAGCTCACCGAGGTGTTCGCGACTTCGGAGCTCTCGAATGGAGTCCTGGGCTTTGTCGGTGGCCCGCGATGGCTCGTCGGACCTGCGTCGGACATGGGTGATTGTGATTGAAGAGCTCGGGGGTGATTCCGATCGAAAACAAGTGAGAACGGCTTACCGGAAGTTTGTTTCGAGAACGAATCGGGCGACAACCTTGGTTGTGGGAACAGGGGACAAGGGAGGTCATCGGAGCTGCGGTGGCTCGGGTGGCTGCTCCTGGTGGCTCCGAGGGGTACTGCTGCTACCGCTGGTGGCTTCGAGGTGGAAGGAGGGACGAGGAATCGGTGGCGGCAATGGAGATTATGATCGAAGATGGTGACGCCGATGGTGGTGATGAAGATGGAGATGGAGAGATTGAAGTTGGTGATGAAGCATCATGGTGATGGGGAGGGAACGGTGAAGCCGAGAGAGGGCGGGAGTGATGGTGAAGCGTGTGAAGGAGGGAGCAGGTGATGATGGTGAATGGTGAATGACGGGGTAACCTTCCAAGAGGTATGGTGAGGGAGTTGGTGAGGGTAGAGTGTGAAAATGGGTAAACATTTACCCGGAAATAAATTCCAAATACGCGAATTTTGAATCCCGAAATTAGTTTCTGAATGTTAGTTTTCCCGACTCTTGCTTCCTCGATCAATTAGATTTTTAAAATAGACAAGGATATCGTCATCTGATAATTATTTTCAATTTTCGAGGTGAAAGGATGGAAATCGTTCGTTAAATTTTATATTACGGTCGGAATCTGCTAAACGAGCTTTTAATTCGATTTAAATTCATTTTTAATTTCCTTTTTCCGAAAAAAATAGGATTTGAAAATCCGAGCCTTTACATCATCCACCTCTAAAAACAGGTCTCGTCCCCGAGACTAAAATTATTTTAAAATAGGGGATGAAGTTTGAAATTGTTGAGTTCAAGGATCATGTCATTGATCCCGTAAGTATCTCATAAGTGCCCCTATGAGATCCTCACAGTAGCGTTGTCATGATCATAATATCCCCATTAGACCGTAGTAAGAATGTGATATGGGCCCCTACCACATCCTTACTCCGACTCCTCGGTCATATCATAACTCAAAATATCACAACGTCCTCTTTAAAACACCGTTCAAAATTTCAAGTTCGGCATTAGTTAAAAGCATTCCTAACCTCTCTATTCATCCTACCATCCAATTCTAAAGGCTAATCCCATATTCTCTTCCTAGGTTCTAAGACATTATCAAGGTTCAATAGTTCAATTTCTATCATTTCCATCATCAAGCATCATGTATATATACCGAATAACAATAGCACCTCACGTCTAATAGCATAACATAATCACCCCAAGAATAGCCACATAGCATAACATATCATTTCTAGCATCGTATCATATATGGTAGAATTTATCACACCATCTCACGGAAGTTACACACCATATCAATCATATAAGCATGTTATATCCATCAGATAAGTACATCATACTCATTCTAACTACCAAGCGTCATTGCATTAGAGGCAAACAACTGTTTCCGTACAGTAGCATTCAATCGAGTTCAGGGATAACTATGTTAGTACTAATAGTTCCCTATTGTCAACGACAACACATCAGAGAATCAACATCGTCTATAACATAGAATTCGCACAACATTTGACCCCCAAGTAAAGTATACACTAGATCACTATCTCAGGAGAATCTGCCTTACACTACCAATCATGATGAGACACGACCACTACTCACCATCCCTTTCACTAAGACCAACTTCACCGAGGTCTACCAACTCAATCCACTACCAGTTCTAGGCATCATTGTATCCTGCTCACAAATAACCCTTCTAGCCTCATAACTATTTGCAATCTAGGCCGAATACCCAAACCAACTACTAGGTATCTCAACTCCTATGTCATCAAGCCATCTAAGAGTCAATCCACTTCGACATCCCGATCTCAAGTCCTACCTTCCACTCGACTATTTAAAACTATCTCTCGGAGTTCCCAAATCACAAAATTCCCTCATTCCGACAAGCTGAACAACTCGATCTACTACCAAGACTCCACTTGAACATCATCCCCAAAAGAGACATCTCGAATCAACTTGCTAACCCAATCATACTTCCCACGCCAGTAACCACTCTCACTAACCATCCACCTCTAAGGACCCAAGTCATGCTGACCATCTCACACCTGACACCCCTGACCAATTCTAACGCAGATCCCAACTAGTGGTACTCCCAACCACGAATCACCATGACCCTCAAGCCGACCCATTCTAGATCCTCTTCCCAGCATACTCTACCATGACTAGTTCCCTCAACTCCGCATGTTTCTCCAAATTGCCTCAGATCGCGCTTCCTTAAACTTTGAAATCTGTACCACTTAATCCCTTATGTACCGATCATCATTTTCACCGAATTCCTATGACATCCTCGTCCGAATTTCCTAAGCACTGCAACTTCACCAACCTTCAAAAATCTCTCTAGCGTCCTCAATACCTTCTGCTTTGCCTAGTTCCCAAATCCATGCGCATAATCTCTCTATCTCAACCTTAAACCCACAGTCTTATTAGGAATCTAAACTACATCATTGCATAGCTACCAGCATTTCCTTGAAGATTCATCTCACATCCTCAATTACCTCAATAGCCACAATGAACTCCGCTCATAAATCTCGATTCATTCATTATGCCAAAATCCTCCAACAACGCATCTAGAGATCCTTCACTCATAAATTCCCCAAGCATTACCAATCCTACCTAAATAACCCCAAATACTCATCACACGAACAACCCTGATATGAACAACCTAATATCCCGATCGATAGTTTCCCAAGCAACCTCATACTACTCTTCCTTGGAAATTCCTCAACCTCATCCCTTACCGAAATTGCTCCCACTCACAGCACACACCACCTAGTCCCAAATTCTACGATTCATCAGACGTTCCTTAACCGATCATCCTCGACTCCGCCCACGATCCGCTCCTAGACTATCTAGACACCTTCCTTGGCACACCAATCTGTCTCACAACACCTCCCTTCAAGAATCCCCTGATCAACTCCTAGCTCGCCCATCTGCTTCTAGAACTATCCTAACTACCTCTACCCAGACTCGATCTCAAGATCACCCTAAAGAAGCTAGTCTAGACCTCACCCAACCACTATCTTATACTACCCGCACACACTACCTGCCTAGACTACCACTTCTCACTAGGACATTTCCCTCAAAATCTCGACATACTAGCCTCACTCCCCACCTAAGACCTACCTGGAACCTCATCTATACTCACGAACCACTATCTTCGACACATCCCAACTCACTCGGCTCTACTCAAGCTAAAACATCATTCATGCACCCCATTTCACACGACCAAAGACCTAATCCGAATACCTTAATCCACCTGCCACTTTCCAACCCGTCTCACTGAAGAATCTCACAACTCATGCCCAAGAAGAAGCACTACCAGACATATAACCCATAACCTACTCAGCAACAAGTCAGTATACCAAGCACCAAGGCACATCGTCATAGAAACAAGTTAGTTAGGCAATCATTGCTACCAATTCAGCACATCCGTCATCACACATTCAACTATGTCAATTCTAGGCCTATCGCAAAACATCAATTCCGATTAGTATAGAAGAATCCACGATTTGAATTAAGAACGTCCTTCCTTGAGTCATCTAAGAGAATCACGTACACGTCTACCATCTTTCAAATGTGTTAGTCCTTTGTATACTTCTGGCGACGTCAGTCCTGTGGTCTATGGGTCATGGACCCATCACACTTCCGTTACGCTGCTATGGTGCCACTTGGTCGTCGGTCCTTTCTTGCATGTCGGCGCTCATCGAAGGATTGCAAGGGTTAGAAGTTACGGAGATAGGGGAGAGACAAAGGCGGACGACACAACTTCCTTAAGAGTTCAGACATGGACCAGGACTAGGGACGACGAGACCAAGGAGAAGATCCTAACCCGAGAGTTACAACGATGCCCTTATAATTGTGGCACGTAACTACCCAAGCACACAAAAATCAAGAGATATCATCACATTATTTCACACTAGTATGCACCTATCTCAAGGGATATCGATTTATGCATTCATAACATGTTCATATAATCATCTTTATGTGTGCGCAGAACAAGCTAGCAACCTATCATTTCATTCACCAATCATACTTGAGAGACTAGGAACATGTATGCACAGACTGACATGGGACATATATGGCATAAGTTATGCAAGACCTAGCAAACATCACAGGATATCATATGAATGACTTATCACTCAATTTAGATACACACATAAGCAAGTCATAATATTGTGAGATTGAGGCAAGCATGCTAACATGCACCCTAAAAATCATGCTGAGGGTATGGGCAGTTCATGCAGGGTTGGTATAGCAACTATCTCATCACATACATCCATATTCACATAGTAAGACTAAGACGTCACACAATCATATGAGGGCTTATAACTGGGAGGCATATATCCTACATGATACTAGCAATACTTATTAAACATGTACATAGTCATGAGGTCCAATGAGGTTCATCTGGCATGCTAAGTCATCCAATTCATGTTTTAACATACAATGAGAGTTGAGCACACTATCATGAACCTAGTTCATAGGGAGACGGTAATCATGGGGATTCAATATCTACGACACATACATCTACTCATAAGTGCAACCATGCAAGGTACCAGGCAATTCATGCTGAATTATACCAATATACAATTTCATGAAATCACAAGGAGACTATCATTATAACTTGACAGAATTATCTAAGGGCAATCACCGACTCACCACCCCGTTTTCCCGTGGGACGCTTGTATGACTTGCTGGGTAGGATACAAGGACATTCACGCTGTTTCTGATAGATGAGGGTAGAACTCGTGTTTGGACTCTTGTGACAAGAAGACATGATTGGCCATTACGATGATCGAAAGGGATGACTCCATAAGACAACTCACTTCTATCTCGAAACGATTTAAATCCTCACTCCCACTAACATACTCAGGTAACCCTCACACCTGACACGATTTCCGAAGGTATTTAGTTGACCGACCCAAATTCCCCGTGAAAGACCCCAATCACAGGTACGAGACTCGATAGAAGCATCGATGGTGGGATACGAAACAAGACTCTAAACAGGGGAGAGGATGCTTCTCGACCCTTGCTAACATGCCTAGATGTTTTGGTTGGGCGGATGACAGAGTCAGAACCATCAGGGGGTTTGAATTATGAAAGGGCTATTTCGACAAAACAGGAATTCCGATTACATAAGAACAAGTTTTTCTCCCACTATCCTGTTTGCACGGTTATTCAACACATGATTCAAGTCAAGGCATATCGATTAGTTTGCTATCCTACGCACAATAGCACTCAACACGAAAGCAATCAACAAGATTAATATGATCCTCTTCAAGGAGGATCGCCCTCGGGTCCAATTGCATATATGTACATATATAAACATAAGCATAGAGACGATCTATGCCGTCCTTCGAGGGACGACTCACCGGAGGGGCAAAACCTCACGGCCTCCTAACTCAACACTCCAACCTCCGTGGTGTTCCTTGGAGTCTTCTAGGCCCATCTGTAAATAAAAGCTAGTATTTTGCCTACCGTTCCCCGAATTCTACATCCATAAGGGAAGTCTACCGCTTGGGTCTCTACCCACGAGATTATTTCCCCTTTATTCATTTTAGGTTTTAAGTCCAATTAAATTCATTTTGCCCTTTATAAAATATTTTCCAAAACCATTTGAAAATGTTGGGCGATTTTCAAAACCTCTTCAACCTATTGTACTCGGATTGCGAAACCTCAGCTCTGATACCACCTTTGTAACGGCCCGGGATTATGATTCCCGAGTTACGTTTCGAGGGATGAAACCCCTCGTTAGGATCTTGCACTCCGAGTACAGGTTGAAGGTTTGAAACCGAAGGGTTGTAGTTTAAAGCGGGATTTCGCACCCAAATCTGGAAGGTCCGTTGGAGACCCCGGGGTAAACCCCTGTACCTGTCCTAAGTCTACAACGCGAGAAATCCTTTATCATGCAAGGGCATAAGTTCTGAAAATGATACAACCAGTTCCACGGCAGAGCCGGGTCAAAACAGAGTATAAGTAGGGAGAATCCCAAAAGCATGAATCTGGTGAAGTCAAATTTCAACACTCACTCTCCGCCATATGAATAGACCTCGTCATAACAGCACAAAATCAAGTAGTGTATCGGGTACCTGAAACTATACCACCAAGTCAGGCCAAGAGTCCGCCCGCGGGTCCTCTGACCGCGCTGAGGACATATAATAAGCCTATACCTAGAATAAAGGATGCCTTCATGCATTACTGGAATATTAACCACACTATCATGTTCCTAATTCATATGTGCATAATATTAAGTAAGGCCTTAACAAAGAATACCAAGTGGTATATCCCTCTTCTACCACCACCCCCCTTACAGATAGGGTGGAGACTGGCCAGTTCGATGTTACAATCATATCGAATCTCATCATCATATCATATCTCATCATCATATCATATCTCATCATCATATCATATCTCATGCCCATCTCGTATCTCGTGATATATATAAATGACTCGAGGAGGACAACACCCGATGAAGCTGGGCTGCCCTATGACCCTAGCAAGGACTCTAGGACTCACAGATAACGGCCGTTCTGTATTCAAACGCATACAGAATAAGGATGCTCATTCGTAAATGCAATTCCTAAGCATGATACTACATGAGATGCTCTTATGCATATGCAACACCTACATACTATATGACACATCAGGCAGGAGGTACTGGTTACTGAGTAAGCCCCGGAGGTACTTACCTGGCTAGGAGATCGACAAAAGAAGAATCCAGCACACAGTTGTCACGATCACAAAGTATCACCTAAGTACATAATGACAATACACATAAGTCTACATCCAACTATTAAGCACTCAAACACACCTCAATCAATAGAACAAGTAACCTATTATGAAAGTCATTTCATCGCATCATCCGCTCTCCAAGACCACATCGTTCTCCATAAATCATTCAACCAATTTCCGCAAGTTCATATACATCAATTCAGCATATACCTCAACGGTTCATCAAAATCATAAGACATAATTTGTGTGATATAAAATCCTACTAGATCGTCATAATTATCCAACATTTAATCTCATATAATAATTCATCACAAGTCATGCTATTAGTCATACATATCATACTGTTAGTCAAACGATCATAATATCATGCTAGTTAGTCTTTGAATAAGTCTTATTCCCAAGTTAGTTTCAAAACCGTTTCGAATCCCAGTTAGATAGTTAAGTATTCCGACCATTGAAAATACTCGCCAAATTCTCTTTTAAATCTATTTATTAGATTACTTTCCAATCTTAAAATTCGTTTCCAAATTCTTTACAAATCTTTAAGTCCCAATAATATATTTTAAATCTCAATAGTATTATATGATATTTTAAATACCATTTATTAAACACCTTTATAAATTATTTTCAAATCCCCTAATATCCCGACCATTTTCATTTAATAAACCAACCCCTTTTTTTTTTATAATTCTCCCAAAATAATATTTTATCTTTATTTTAATCACCACTAACTAATTAGATAAGTAAACGGTTAAACCCGAACCGAACCAAACCGAACCCGCAATATAAACTCTCAACCCGGTTTGCTTAAATTAATAACAAAAGAGGTGGGCTCCGTGCTGACTGGGCATGCCCCACGCTGACTGGGCATGGAGGGAGGGACCCGCCCGCTTCTTCTTCTTCATCAAATTGGAACGCAGAGGCAGCTCCCGGCCGTTGCTCCTCGCGACGCCGCTCGACACCGATCGGAGAAGAAGGCTCGCCGGCGGCTGCTCGTTCCAGCACCTCAACGCCGCTGTCTCCGGTCTCGCTCACTGCCCAGTTGCTCACTCGCCTGAACCTCGCTCCTCGCATACGCAGCTCACGCTCACGACCTCGCCGCTCCCGAGCTCGCCGGAGCTCTCGAGCACACAACATCGTCCCGCACTCAGCTCACCCTCTCTTCCCGACCAATAACAATATGAAACAAAGGATCGAACGAAACAAATGAAATGAACGAAGCTCACCGAGGTGTTCGCGACTTCGGAGCTCTCGAATGGAGTCCTGGGCTTTGTCGGTGGCCCGCGATGGCTCGTCGGACCTGCGTCGGACATGGGTGATTGTGATTGAAGAGCTCGGGGGTGATTCCGATCGAAAACAAGTGAGAACGGCTTACCGGAAGTTTGTTTCGAGAACGAATCGGGCGACAACCTTGGTTGTGGGAACAGGGGACAAGGGAGGTCATCGGAGCTGCGGTGGCTCGGGTGGCTGCTCCTGGTGGCTCCGAGGGGTACTGCTGCTACCGCTGGTGGCTTCGAGGTGGAAGGAGGGACGAGGAATCGGTGGCGGCAATGGAGATTATGATCGAAGATGGTGACGCCGATGGTGGTGATGAAGATGGAGATGGAGAGATTGAAGTTGGTGATGAAGCATCATGGTGATGGGGAGGGAACGGTGAAGCCGAGAGAGGGCGGGAGTGATGGTGAAGCGTGTGAAGGAGGGAGCAGGTGATGATGGTGAATGGTGAATGACGGGGTAACCTTCCAAGAGGTATGGTGAGGGAGTTGGTGAGGGTAGAGTGTGAAAATGGGTAAACATTTACCCGGAAATAAATTCCAAATACGCGAATTTTGAATCCCGAAATTAGTTTCTGAATGTTAGTTTTCCCGACTCTTGCTTCCTCGATCAATTAGATTTTTAAAATAGACAAGGATATCGTCATCTGATAATTATTTTCAATTTTCGAGGTGAAAGGATGGAAATCGTTCGTTAAATTTTATATTACGGTCGGAATCTGCTAAACGAGCTTTTAATTCGATTTAAATTCATTTTTAATTTCCTTTTTCCGAAAAAAATAGGATTTGAAAATCCGAGCCTTTACATTTTTTGTTTATAGATTTGATAGTTTGTATTAATTTTTTTTTGTATTATTTTGTTCATATCTAATAGTTGGTGTTATTTTAAGTCATTTTTCCAATGGAAAATCTCACCAAAAATCGCAACGATTTAGGAATTAAAAATCAATATCAACACACTATTTTCTAGTACGTATTCCACAATATATGTTTGAGATTATTATAGACACGATCAAAAAAATTGGTACGATTTAGGAATTAAAAAACGGTATCAACATACTATTTTTGAGTAAAAATATCTATCGATTTGTTATAGTCGTATGACTGGCAGAAGAATGCGAATATCAAACCGGATATCGAAATATTCAAGATTTTAAAATTAATTATCAAATTAGTCATCGATTGAAAATTTTTGTCAAAATGTTCAAAACTGTCAGGGACGACAGAAAACCACGGGTTAAAACCGCGGTTTTGTTTGAAAACTGGAAAGAAAAAAAATATATAATAATGAAAACCGCGAAACCGCGGTTTTCTATTTTTTTTAATTAAAAAAAACAAATTGGGGGAGAGGTTTTGGAGAATTGGAGGAACGAAGGTGGGGGGAGGGAGGGCGGGAGGCAGGTGGAGGTCAGGGGACGAGGAGGGTGGTGGCGATGGCAACGGAGAGGACGGAGGTGCGTTGGGGGTGGTTAGGGCGCCGGAGAGCGGTGGAGACGGGAGATGATGAAGATAGGGGGTTTTGATTGAGGGGGATTCCCCTATACATGTTATCGGAGTTGGTCGTTGGGGGCGACGACGATGCGGCGGCGGATGTGCGGCAGCGGCGCTGTGGGTTGCCGGAATGGAGGTGTGAGGGGCAGGGGCGGAGGGAGGGGGGGCATGCGGTGGCTCGAGCCCCCCCGAGCCGGAGGGAAACCTAAAAAAAAATTAAAAATATGTGTTTTTTTGTAATTTTTGATAATTTAAGGGGTAAAAACAATTAAAAAGAGTAAAAGATTAATAAGAGTGCTTAGTTTAGTTGGTATGAGGGTGGGAACTTGAGCAATGAGGTCTAGAGTTCAATGTGTCTTTTCCTTCTTTTAGCTTTTTACACTTAAAATAGCAATTTAACACATAAATTTAATGTGTTTTCTACTATATTTTTACAACAAAGATTGTATCTTATATATATCTTTAAAAAAAAAACTCGAAAATATAGTTGAGCCCCCCCCCCTAGATTTTTTTCTGGCTCCGCCCCTGGTGAGGGGTGTCGGAGCTACTGCAAGATCGGCGCCGGGAACCATGCTACCGCCTCCTGCTCTCCCTCCCCCCACCTTCGTTCCTCCAATTCTCCAGACCCTCTCCCCCAATTTGTTTTTTTTTAATTAAAAAAAAATGAGGCTATAGGCAAGATGATAAAATGGCTATTGACAAAATGAACATTTCACCAATTTATCCCAAAGTGTGGATATTTCACCAATTGAAACAACTTTTTTGGACATTTTTCAAACTCCCCTTAAGTAAATAAGGAGTATATATTTACCCTTTCCAGAGTAAGGTTGTGGGTGTGGTCTGTATAGACCCTACTTACTCCCTAAAAAGAGCAAAATGTATGTTTGATTGAATTGAAGTAGTTCAGAGTAGTTGGCAACTCTCTTTCTCAATTCGTTGGCGTGAAGATTCCTCTAACTAGTAACTGACCTCTCAAATCTCAATTGTATGATTCTATAAGATGAGTTTATAAAAGTTTTTAGCTCCAACATGTAGTTGGTGTGAAGTCCAAGCTAAGCCAAAACTATACCTCTTCTATGTGATCAAGAATACATATATGAGGAAAAACCATACCTCAAGTTATGGAAAAAAAAACTATACCTCTTATTTTTGTTGTTAACCAATCCCAAATATTTACCCGAAATCATTAAATAAAATAATTGCACTCTCACGTAGAGTCCACAAGAGTCGATTTCAAGGTAAAGGGAGGTTGTGGATCTTCGAGTTTTCCTCTTCTTCTTTTTTTTTGGGTTTGATTGTGTCTTTTTGTTTAGGAATGGTTTATTAGTTTGGCAAAATGTACAATTGTAGGGCCTCATATTTGAAGGAGAAAAGTGGACCTACATCCCACTTCAAAGGAGTAAATTAATTGTGTTCACCGTTAAAACACAAATTGGCTAAATGTACAATTGTAGGGCCTCATATTTGACAATAAGTATGGACTTTGAACAAAAAATAATACAAACTTTAAAATTTACATTTTCATATACAAATTATCTCCGTATTAACAAAAAAAACATACAAATGTATTTTCCGATGATATTTTTATCCTTTTTTTTTTTTGGTAATATTTTTTTTTTTTTTGGTAAAGGAGCAAAAATGTCATATTCTTGGATGCTAATACTATATACACCCAGCGATTCAGCGAAGATGTTAAGGGACGAATTTTAAAACTGTTTAATGTGTTTAATGGATCTTGAACAGACAAAAATAATGTTACAATTAAGGGGAAAAAAACTAATGGACCAATCAATCATCGTATTTGCAACATGGATCTATTAGGCAAGTCGAACAGATCCATGATCCATCAGTACCTTCTTTTAAAAATGAGTAACAATTATTATAAGACAAGTATCACCACAAGAATTGAATGGATAATGATCCATCATTGGTCAAATGGGGATTTTACCGATCAATGAAAGCAGTTGACAGAACAATACCGAATTCGATCAAACAAAGCATGACATTGAGTCACATTCAACTATATCTTAACAATTCAAAACAATCCGCAAGTCACATTTTAATTCACATTTCTGTTCATTAAGTGAGATGAATCGGGAAAAAACATGGAAGAAACTCCATCCCCAGAAATATCTGATGACAAAAGATGGATGTTTATTACTTTATATGATGTTTATTACTTTATATGGCCAACTATGTTCTAAACTTCAAGCATTTCAACTCCTAGGCAAGCAAGTTTGAGAGTTTTACTAGATATGTGCTGAAGAAACAGCTGATGTGATTTCCTTCAAACGAGGGTCACCATTTTCTAAGCGCACGCCTTCAGGGTCTTCCCTGACTAGTAAAGCCAGAACGTCGTGTGAGCTCCATTTCTTAGCGAGCTTGTCACCAGAATCCCCTAATATGACTGCAAATACTGCATCAAAGCCACCAGCTCCAGGAACTCCAGCCAATAGAACTCCCTCCAGTGCCATCGTTGCGTCTAGAAGTTGAGTTTGTGTTTTAGGTTCAATCTGTAAAGTTCAGGAGAACAAAGCATGATAAGGGTTTAACTCAAAATGTACACACACACATAGGAAACAGAACTTGTGAGAATGGACATAGAGTGTGAATTGCAAACAGTGCACTTTTGCATAAAATGGTTCACCTTTTAAAATTAATGCACTCTCTCACTAAACCAGCGCACTTTTAACCGGTGGATTTTACGCACAAACTAATGCACTTTTTCACATAACTAGTGCACTTATAACTAGTGTGTAAAAGACACCATAATAGAATTTATTCTGGATATAATGCATCAAAATTTATAGGTATGTAAGGTGAGGTGAGAATGGGTGCAAGGTGAGGGGTGCAATTTTTAGCTGAAATGGTGTGCTTTTAAATTTTAAAACTGAATGATTTTTTTTACATAAACTATTTTAAAACTGAAAATTGCACTTTTATTAGGGTTGTTATTCACGTCAAATGAGCCGGGTATTGCTTGTTCATGTTCAACTCTTTTAGAAATTAGTCGAGCACGAGCCAAACCTAAATTTGAACTCGAACTTAAAATTATGCTCATTACTCAACTTGTTTAGCAAATGAATGAACTCTAGCTTAGCTTTTTTTCGAGTATTAAGCAACCCTGCTTGCTCATGGCATAGTAATAAAGGAAATTTTGAAACTTCAGAAAAAATCGAGCCAGGCCGAGATTTGAATCAAGCTTTAAAATGTGTTCATACTTGGCTCATTTAGTAAATAAACAAGCTCAAGCTGAGCTCGAGCTACTCAACTCATATATCAGTCCTAGGGATATAGGAGAGAGAAACTAAGGTCACTTGCAGGTGACTGAATATATCACCTAGAATTTAGATATAAGTAGGGAAGGGGAGTTAGTTAGAGGGTATGCTATTATCTTCCTTGTATTCGGCTTTTGCCATCTAAGGGCCAGCTTATGCTGGTAGTTAATAGAGAATACTCCCGTTGGTTGATCTTTTTCAACCTTTGGCTACGGTATCTTTGGTTTGTGTGTGTGTCTTATCCTGTTTGTAGGTGCTGTATTTTGTGATTTCCATAGGTTCCTGATTTTAGCTCTATCATTTTATGTCAAAAAATTCATTCAGTTTTAAAACTTAAAAGCACAACATGTTATGCCAAAAAGTGCATCATTTGCAGTTCTCAACCTAGCGCCCATTCTCACAGGAATGCCCCCCCCCCCCCCCCCGGTCCCCTATATACCTATAAATTTTGATGCATTAATACACAAATACATTATTGTTTCCTTTTGAGGAATAATTCAATCATCATTTTGGTTTATGAAATAATCATCTTTTACTCGATAAACCTACATAGTGCAGGATCAAATATTGAATTTAATGTACAGGATAGGAGTAGTAGCATCATTTCTCTAACATAATGCAGAGACTTCAATTGATGAAATGGTGAAGAGGTATGGATAAAAAGGGCAATCAAATATGAAAAGTTAAGGAGCTTACCGGGATGCCCGCAGCATCACCCATTTGCCGCATTAGGGATCTAATCTCAAGCATAGATTCCCTTGCTCCCAATAATTCATCAATAACTGCCTGTTCACCCGAACTGTTGGCCTGGCTTGTCCACTGTAATCATGATCATGCATTAGACGTCAAATTGGTGATAACCACAAGGTGAAGTGCAAAAAATTTAACAGGGAAGCTAGATCAAAATAGATGTAAGTGTATCCTACTATCCTAAAAGCAGTGCGCTTAATCACCTTCTCTGATATGTATATGCTGCAATTACTGATGCCAATCTTGTAAACATCCCATGATTCTTCTGCCAGTTTACTTAATGTAGATAGATGCTTTTCAAGTGATGAATTGGCCTCAGATAACTTATTCCATACTAAACGAGACTTTTCAGGCTCGTCTCTCTGCCACTTCTTCACAGCACCTACCATGGATGGGGTTGATGATCCTCCTGTTCCTGGCTCCCCGAGAAACTGAGAAACAAGAAAACTTGGTCAGACAGAGATTGAACCAAGCAAATCACATAAACCCACAAGTTTCTTTGGGAAAAGATAGGGATATTGGAATCTAATTTGGATTTATTGCTTGATAATGATCAAATTCCCTGCAATAAGTTCTCCTAAAGGCTATATTAGGAATCAAATCCATATATTGCTTCACTATATGTGCCACAAACAATAAACAAAAATGTAAAGTCAAACCAATAATAAACCCATACAGTTATTGAGTTTGAGAAACGCAAACTCCTGATACTAAAAAGAAAAAGAAAGCACACACATCAAGACCAAATGAGAGAAATCTTGTCAGCACACTTACAAGAGTCATCAGAGGCGGCAAGGCGAATCTAGTCCTCTCATGATCCCATTTCCCATTTAGGACATCAACAATGACATCATGAAGGGGCTCTCCGGTCACTGCAACCTAGCCATTCACCATGATGCATGTCATGCCTTTTCAAGAAAAAAAAACCATGTAAACATAATCGAGAACACAACAATACGTCCTAGTAGCAAAGTAAATGACAAGCTCGCAAGCCATTGCAAAGGATGAGTTAGATACAGCCTACAAACCAACCAAGAAGGATCTTACGAGACAGTATATTCTCCTTTTCCTACACCGTCATTCAAGACTACCCCAAGGGCAGAGGAATTGAGTGTCAGATTAATAAAGTTAAAACCAAAAACTGGAAAGGGAAATAAGACAATCTGGCTTGACGGTTCTCATATGCCATGGTTGTTAATCTTACTTTTAAAGTGAAAAACTCCTAAAACCTAAGCTGACTGGGAAAAATAAAATAGAAGAAAACTGCTTTGTTTGACAAAACTAGAGAACCAAAAAGATATCATAGTCCAAACATTACAAATGACTGAGTTTGTAAGATGGAGATATGAAGGAAAAGAATAAACAAATACAGAAAATATAGTTTTCTTGTGTGATCGTAAGATGGAAGATAATAGGATTTACCAGTTATTTTTACCCCTTACTCAAAGATGCAGCAGGAATAGAACAGTGGTCAAACAAGAAAAGATCCAGCATGCTTCCTCCAATTATAAAAGGTCATGACAATCCACAACCTCTTCATAAGACAGCAATAAGCCAAGAACAAACATCAAAGAAGTAACTGAACATGCATCCGATATAATACCTGAGCTGAAGATATCACATCAGGTGAAAATCGTACATAATGTTGACTCCCATAAACTGCAGAGCTAACATCAAAGCCACTGCCAACTTTCCCTTGGGCAATGCAGTGAGAAGTTTGAGCTATAGTATGCACCAAGTCCAGGTCTTTGTTGCCATTGCTTTTGTTGCATGGACTTCTAGTTGATGACAAAAGATTAACAGCACCAAGGTAGTGAAGCAATGCAGCAACTACAGCACTTGTCATTGCTGCAGATGAACCTAACCCAGTTTTGGCAACCTCAGGCTTACAGTTTTCATCATTTGCGTCATTAAATGTAATTGAACTAAAGGTGGGAAGTGCAGCCAGTGCTTCTGGTGTAAGAGGCAATCCACGAGCTGCTAACTAAGAAGTTAAAAGCAGATGTTATGATGACTGAGCATTTTCCAATTGGTTGTTAAACTAAAAGCAGGAAGAAATGAGACACCTCTAATAACATTAGAGGTACATGGAGGAGAAAAAGTCATATTCAAGTTCTGCTATGGGAAAAAATATAAACTCTCAAATTTCATTGGGTTATCAAGCAAAAAGCAAAAGCAAATAAGAAAATTCCAACAAAGTAATATTACACTAGAAAACAACTAATGTAACAACTTTAACGATAAAACTTCATGTGGGGTACTCATATTGCTTTATCATCCATTCCTGTATAGTCCTTTTATTCACAAGTAAACTAGGTATTCATATTGTTTTATCATCCATTCCCATCTATTCTCTTTATTAACAAGTAAACTAGACATAATAACATTACACACTAATCAATTCAGATACAAGCATCCTTTATAAAAGCATCCAGCATGAAGAAGAAGATACACACTAAATGGATTTAATATGTGTAGTAAGTGAAGCCCATATTTTTATCAGCTAAAAACAAACAACAACAACAACGGCCCAGTATATCCCGCGATAAAGTAGGGTCTGGGATCGGGATGTATGCAATCTTTCCCCGAACTAGTCGAGAGAGTGTTTCCGGAAGACCCAGAACAATAGAGCATAGGAAACACAACGTCCTAGGTCATCTAGTAGGAGATGAGGCAATAGACAGCAGATAGATAGAAAGCAGATAGCTAGATAACCGATAGATAGCAGAAAGAAAGCAGAAAGGATCACTTTCCACATTCATGTTCTCTGTCATGTTTAGTCAACAAATCAACAATGTTAGTGTCAAGGGGAGGTAAGAATCTGGTTCACATGGAACCCAATGTCTTTGGGATGAAGATTATACATGTGTTTCCTCAGTTTATTCACTGAACTGTGTTCTCTTCTCGGTAGACAAGATGTTCAAGTTCTGTGTGAAATTGTCTATGCTTCTTGCTATAGAAAATTAGAAACAAGAGAGTGGTGGTTTGGGAGACACTTGGACAAATTGCTGCTCACATGGACACCCTATTGGGTAGTGCTTAGGACCTGAATTGTGTTCTGTCTATTGATCAGAATAGGCAAGTGAAGGAGTCAAGAAGAGAAATTTTTTAAGAATTTGCTTTCTTGCTGGATGATTGTGATATTACTGATTAGGGGTACACTGGAGCTCAGCTTACGTGGAACAATAGACAACAGAAAGGAATGGATAGACTTGAAAGAAAGCTTGGTCGAGTAGTGGTCAATAAGGAATGGATGTATAAGTTTCAGGATGCCAAGGCCCTTTTGATACTCATGGATTCTCGGACCACTCTCCAGCAGTGGTTACTCTCAAGACCAATGATAGCTTCAGGAAATACCCATTCAAATTCAAAATATTCTGAACCAAAGAGGAGTTTATTCTTTTGTCCAGTGCTTGGAATTTGGAAGTGACTGGGTCAAAACAGTTTATCTTGGACAGTAAAATGAAGAATCTGGAAAATGTACGGAAGATTAGGGATAAAGCTAAATTTCCTTGACCAGATGTCCAGATGGCTTCGGCAGTCTGTTTTTCAGAGATTGCTGGTGTTGTGGTTGGAGCTGATGTGTGTGCAGCAATTGAAGAGTTTTTCAGAAATGGCCAAGTGCTAAAACTGCTCAATGCTACCTTCATGCCACTCAGTCCTAAGGTGGCAAATCCAACCTTTGTAAAGGATCTAAGACCAATATCATGTTGTCATTCAATCATGAAGAGCATCACTAAGATCCTTGTAGGCAGAATCAAGCTGAAGATTACTGGTATTGTATCGTATTGACAAGGGGCACGTATCCCTGGTCGATCTATCACCCATTAATAATGCTGGTGTGGTTGAGCTGGTCAGGGCTATGGGAACAACGGCATCTCGCCAAGGTGCACAATCAAGGTGGATCTACACAAATCGTATGATAGCATAAGGTGGAAATTCATCGATTCTGCAATCTGTCAGTTCAAGTTCTCTACAAAACTCATTGAACTTATAGTGGAATGTGTGACAACCCCTGCATAATCTATCATCATTAATGGATCTCCCAAAGGATTCTTCAAAGGAAGGAGGGGGCTGAGGCAGGGGGGATGTAAAGTCCCCTTATTTATTTGCTTTTTGCATGGAGGTTTTGAGTAGGGTGCTACAAAAGGCTGCTGAGAACCCCAAATTTCAATTCCACCCTAGATGTACAAACCTGAAACTGAATCACCGTGTCTTTGGCGGCAATTTTCTTATTTTCTGCAAGGCAAACATGGATTCCGTGAGGGTTATTGAGTGTTTGGAGCAGTTCTTCTCAGCCTCTGGAGTCTGGATTGCAAGAAAACGACGACAAGAGTACTCTCTATCTGGCTGGAATATCACCTGAACTGGCTGAAGATATTGTAGAAAGACTTGGGTTTACAATGAGCACACTCCCGGTCAGGTATCTGGGAATTCCTTTGCACTCTAGGAGGATCGAAGGAATGTCCAAATTTTTTTATGGAATGGAAGAGACAGGGAAAAGGTTCTTAGTGAAATGGAAGGATGTTACAAAACCTTATGAGAATGGGAGGCTTGCCATTAAAGAACTTTTATCATGGAATAAAGCTATATTCTCCAAACTTGACGACTTAGGCTCCATTTGGTAACACATAGTTGATGGGTAACTAAAGCCGGTGGATTAGTTGTGTAAATATATGGTAAATTAAAACTACTCATCAGCTAGTAAGGTATTTACCCTGGCTGATAGAGAGGATAGAACAAATATATTTGTAAATATAAAAAGAAAAGCTCTCAAAAGCTTGAGCTGAGTAGCGGATGAAAATCCAATTCCAAAAGCTAATTAAACTAAAATCTTAGCTTCATCTCAATTAAAAATATATAATATTAAAAACCAAAAGCTCCGAAAAACTACTTGTGTTACTCAAACGGAGGCTTAGTTCTTGCTAGGCCTAGCATATGGTTAAGATGGCCAACAAGTAATCTAACTAGGGGAGGCTGTATATGGGAGATACGAGCAAAGGTTGATGATTCATGTGCTTGGAAATGCTTGCTAAAAGTGAGGAATGAAGTAAAGCTGGCTCTTCAACCTCACAGTCCAGCCACCGGTTGATGTCTCCTCCTTGCTGCATCCGAATGGTTAGGCAGAAGCTGCACAAGTGGAAGCCAAGCACTACTCCTTTTTGCGAATTCTGCAAAACTAAGGTAGAAATTGTGGCAAACTTATGGCTTCAATGCTTGTACATGCAGGAAATCCAGAAGCTGGTGTGGAGGTGGATTGGAATACAACAGCAAGGGTATACTATAGAGCAATGGCTTCAATGGTTTGCTCAAGAATCGGATAACATTAGGAAATTCACGGTATTTCAATGTAAACTTTTAGTCTTTTGTGTCCTTATTTACTATGTCCGGATGGTTAGAAATCAGGCCATATTTTGTAACAAAAATTCAAGACACCTAAGGAAAAGCAGTGGAGAAGAGGGTTGACTATGCAAAGGATGGGAGGGCTGATTGAGAGGGGGCAAGAGCATAGGGTGCAGTTCTTGTGTTTTTGCTTAGAGGGGGGTAACCGTATACTTTTCTCATTTTGACCCATGTTTTTACACTAAGACTCTTGGTTTGGTGTATGGCCTTTTGTTACTAAGTTATATGCTTCTTCTGATAAAAAAAACTAAGTTATATGCTTCTTATATATTTTCCGGCTCAAACACAAAGAACTCCAGATAATAACAGATCAACAGATCGTCTATATTAGTATCTTAGGCAAGAAAAGCAAGCACAAACTCCAAGCAGAATGTCCATGACAACGGGGATATATCATTATCGGTCGACGGAATCGAAACTAAATTAATGATCTTATTCCTGACATAAATTCAAGAAAACTACCTGATTCCTGTATGAATAGAAATCATTTGAACCAAGGATTGTGATATCAAGACCTGCAGGAAAAAGATAATTTACATATCACAAGCATTCACAAAAAGGTGCAATATGCCATATGGTGATATGCGAGACCCGTAGAGATTGTAAAGCTATATCACCTCTTAACAGTAGTTTCTCCAAGCCATCTCTCTTGTCCTTGTCAAGTCTTTCATGCGCAGCAGCCACAGCATACTGTACAGCTTGTTCTACAAAGGGATTCCTTGCATCACTAAAGCATACAGCAGTGATACAATTAAGTGTATTTGATTTCATAAAAGCCAGTTTCGTATCATGATCATTCACAGTGTGAAGGAAGATAGCTCCTGATTGAACAGCAGTAAATCATCGTAAAAGATGCATGAACTCACAAAAATTAAGACATGCATCAAAGATCTGAGGTAAAGTGAATCATCTAAAGCACTAGAAATAACAAAGCCAAAAGGGTATTATAAGGGACAGATGAAGGCATATTCTGATACATGATAGTTTACTCCGCATGTTAGTGTCAGTAATTAGAGGAAGAGAATTAATTCAGTTGTACTCCAAAGGGAGAAGTTCCATAATAAAAACAGGGAAGAGAAGTTGAAAGGACTTAATAACTACCAGAAAAAAGAGCCTAAGAAATATACACCTACAACTGGAAAATTAAACCTAAAGCAAGCTGCTAACACAATAAATAGCAACCAATTAACTTGTGATATAATATAAAAACCAATTTATCCAATAGTTAGCACAGCGAAAACCAAAGAAAATACTTCACTAGAGAAAGATAAAAGACATTTCCACTCAAAGCTTGTCAGCACAAATATCCGTTCCATTGGGCAAAACATAATACTAGTTCAGAGTGTTCTTGCCTTGAGGAGGCAGATTGGAGAGTTAGATTCTTCAGTGATAACTTGTACATGGTTTCCCTTGAAAGCTGGGGAGATGTGAGCTTTACATCAATCCATGCCTGACAATTGAGATTGGAAAGCCATAGTATTATCAAGAACTTGGGCATAGTATGGTTGGCTTACCGAATTTCACAAGTCAGATATACAAAAGAAAGGAGCTGTGCAGAATCATTCAAACCCACAATTTACAGCCAACAGCCTACTCTATAAGAAAAAAGTGCAAATTTTAGTTGGCTCAATTGTTTATATTTCCAAAGAAACACGACATTCATGAAAAGAAATCAAGCAAGTAGTTTTTATTTGCTGATTTTCCTCCCGTTTGTTCTTTCTATTATAGACAGGATCATAACTCCTAAATCAACAAAAATCCACACATCAAAACATAATTCTTAACATGGTTTCTTTTCATTCTCACGTATATCAAAACAAACTTCTCGCATATGAAAAATGAAGAAATAAACAGGACAAGCAAATAAAAAGGACTAGATCACATAAATCAGTGAATTAGAAGAATCGGTGAGTAAGAGTGCCCACCCATGCCCAGCTCTCAGGCTTGACATCCTCATAGATAGGCTTCACGATGGCATAAAACCGAGCATTTGTACTCAGCACCAATCCTGCGTTTGGCCTTTCCAGAATCAGATATCCACCTGTGATCAACACCTTACCAGGCGCCGAAGCAACACTGTAAATCCAAGAATCGAACAACGATGAACCAATTAATCCATTAATCATAAGCACACCACTGAAACTGAAGTCTAAATTCCACTTCGTTTCAATCCAAAGTCACTCCAACCTCACAAAGAAACTCCAGATCAAAATTACAAACTAAGATTCACCAAATTTAACCTTGATTTCTCCGTCAACAGAAATTTACCAATTTTTTGCTCCGGATAAAATC
Organism: Persicaria tinctoria; assembly: GCA_037127255.1. Classification (NCBI taxonomy): domain Eukaryota; kingdom Viridiplantae; phylum Streptophyta; class Magnoliopsida; order Caryophyllales; family Polygonaceae; genus Persicaria; species Persicaria tinctoria. The sequence goes on from JBANSL010000010.1 coordinate 22,330,509, forward strand.
CTACATGAAGAGAAGAATAAACTCACACTTCCATCTGATCTTATTTGGGAGTATGACTGGAAATCTTCGATTCTCTCGAGTGGTGGATCAAGGATTCTTGACAAGGGGCTGAAAACTACAAAGAAAGATAATAAATTCCATATTACGAGTTCAATACTATAAATAAGTTGAATACTACAAATAATACACAGGATCTTTGACAAACACCCCATCTCCATGTTTTGGCCCTAAATCGCCTTTGAAAAGATAACACCAAAACAATATGCAACATCTTTAGAAACACTATATTCCAAGTTCCAGCCATTCTCTACCCTTGAACCACTTCTTTTGGAAGCTTCGCTTTTGTTTTCCAAAAATAAAACATTGTGGGAAATCATGTGATCAAATCTAAACTCATTCTGCCTAGCCACCTAGGAGCTAGACCCCATTTAATACATGCGCACTAATAATAAATCACAATGCCATGCATAAACTGAAAACCATGGTCCTTGTTCAGTTCCAGAGCAAACAAACTGAAAGACACACATCCATCCGACTGAAACTGTCAAAAGGAAGACAAAAAAAAAACTTAACAACATATGTGTCGCTTGAGTTGGTTAACTGCTTAACTCCACCACTAGCTTCTTTCCCAAATTTGATGCACTTCCATTCTAGATCATTTTCATCACGCAGCAATCCAAACTCCCATCCAATATCACCACTATTTCTCTTTAATTTTGAAGCATTACTCATTCACTCGCAATTATAAGCATTAGACGAAGCATTATGAGCTGGTAAATGGGACATGATGAATCACTATTCGCTACAAATCTACAATAGTTCAAACAAATAAAACAAGTATATCACATCATAGAATCAGCAAAATTAAAGAAAACAAGTTATAAGTAAAAAATCTACTCACCACTGTAATCGGCAAAAAAAAAATAGCAGCAAAATGAAAGCTACTGTAATCGGTCATATGCAATAATGCAAACAAATTGAAAATTTGAAGACCTAGATAGGCTTGATCTGAAATTTTAGAAGAAAAGAAATGGAGAAGAAAAAATAGATTGAAACATAAAACTCTCACCCGAGTGAGATATTGTAAGGAGAGAAAAGGAGAGGAGCGGTCGGATATGGCGGCGGTGACCAGTGGTGATCGTCGGCCGGCGGCGGCGCAGGTTGAACAAATATGAGGTTGAGAGGAGAGAGAGTCGGCTGAGACTGAGAGGGAACTGAGAGAAATTGGGGATTGTTGTTAATTGTAGAAAATTACGGAGCATCAAAACAAGGGAAAAGAGCATTTTTTCCATGTGCAACAGTTCCTAGTCCCTTGACTAACTTTTGTTTCCACCAAAGTCAACATAAATACACCTCCATGTCCTGATATCGGCAGATTCGGCACGGTTGGTAAGAACTTTTGTTTCCACCAAAGTCAACATAAATACACCTCCATGTCCTGATATCGGCAGATTCGACACGGTTGGTAAGAAGTCGGTGTCGATGAGGCTGTTGACCTATATGTAAGTAGTCGATCTAGATCAAATGCGTCTTTCGCTTAGTACAATACTGTCGACCTAGGGACTCAGTGTCGGTAGAACTGTAGACTCGGAAAGTCGACGTCAGCATCGTGTGGATAGTGATAATTTCACCTGCATATAACAACCCATTTTCCTTTCACCGATTCGGCATACATCCGTTCATTCCACTTTTGAATCCTTCACCCACTTTTTAATCATTTTTTTTAATCTTATTATCCAAAACTATAATTTTATTTATTTATTTGATTCATATTAATAAAACATTATCATTAACAGTATAAAATTTAGCTTATACGTAGTATAATCATTATTAATTAAGCAAACATATCTTTGTTTTACTCGAACATATGCAAAATGCATGGGTGTTTATGTGTAGATAAAATTAAGATATATTCAAATATAATTTTTTTAAAGTATTTTTAATGACATTAAATAATTAATAAAAACCATTTTAATTTTCCAAATATGTGTATGTGGTCGAAAAGTGCGTCCAAGCACACCACTCCAGTCTTTTAGTTTATCGGTTGTATAAGCAGCACTTCCTTCGACACTTCTAGCCCCTTTTTTTTTTGTCTTTTGTCTAACTAGACACTAAGAACATGGGTTTGAACTTGTAACATATTGGTCACTACATATGCCATCCTTACTGGCTATCAAAACTAGGCCTATAAAAGTATGGGTTTTTTTGGTGGTTTAAAACAAAAACTAATATGTACTCTTCGTAGAAAAAAACTAGATGTTTGGCAACTAATTTTTTTTTATTGGTTTTAAGTTTTTTATTGGTGGTTTTAAAGGGTCAACAAAAAACTTGATTTTAAAAGCTATCCCAACTTCTAAGGGTTTTTTTTGGTAGTTTTTCATATTGTCATTATGAAATTAAGTGTCCCTGAAACATCTCTATGTTTCCCAACACAATTGTCCACAAACCCCGATCGTCTTCAAAAAGAAGGAACAACATTCGTTTTCCATCTCATCTCTTTTGATTTGCTAGGGTTTGTCGCATCTTTGCCAATAAGTACATCTCTCTTTCCCTCTTCCTCTTTGATTCCACTTTCAAAGAAAATTATTTTACAAAGGCATTCTAGTTAGTTTTAGGTTGCATTATATATGTTTTCTAAGTAATTCGTATCTCTATACTTTTGTACTTGAAGTTCAGAATCTACTGTTTTTATGGTTAAATATGCAGATCATAGATCCGAGTATGGATGGTGGAGAAATCATGGAGCAAATGAAGCTAAGGAGAGTTAGGATAATCCAATAAAGAGTCAAGACAAACCAAGGAGCAAAGCAGCAAGGAATCAAGGTTCAAGAGCTCAAACGACAACGAGCCGCAAAAGTTATTTGCATGGCGAGTTAAACTTAAAATGCAATCTCCTAGGACCTCGAATATCCGATCAACTATTATGATCATGCGTTGGAAAGATCTCGACAAGCTCTAGGTCATTAGACACTCAAGAGAGAGCAACGCCCACCATTAATGCCGTCCGCGGGTTGAATACCGACGCTCGCCAATGATCCAGTGGCGCCCGCCGATGGTGATAAGTTTGTATCTTCCGAGAGCTTATCCGATACAAATCTTTATTAATGTGCAAGCCACGAAATTATGTCCTTTTAGGCTGGCATATCTAGGATTTTCAGCAGCCTTTGAAGACTATAATACCTATGTTAGCCTATGGTTCCGCCTCTCACTTGGGATGGACCATTTCACACTTTTCTGCTTTCATTTTATATTTAGTTCAAAGACGACCATGCTAGGCTGATCTTTTCTAGTTTTGCTCGCAATTTAAGTCTGGTTTGGTGTTTCATGAGGACTGAATTCAGGATTCATGTTTTATCTATCTATGGTTATTTCAATCTTCTGTGTTTTATATTGTTATGTTATTTCTTTGTCGTGATTAGCTGCCTTGACTAAGACGCATCACGTTAGGGTTCTAGCTACCTCCGCTATCGCGAGTTGAATCAATTATAATGGCAAACACATCCATCAGCAACGTTTCGGAAATTAAACTGGATTATGTAGAGAGATTGACACCATGATTGCAGGTATTCTTAGTGGAAGCAGTGGCTGGAACTTAAAACCCAGGTGGTAAAGCCGACAAGATGATAGTATCCAATCAAGATGTCGCTGTATTTCGGGACCTACGGCTACTCGTCCCCTATGCTTGAGTTTAGGGAGTTAGATGGTGATCAGCGATGTCGACCTATCTAATTCTGTGTATAAATCATAACAAGAATAATAAGAAGCAACCCAATGATCGAGAAACCAACCATATTGAGATGAATAGGGTGAAACTATACATCACCCATATTCTTCCTCTATCACTATTCTCTACTGTTTACTTGTTCCTATTATTACTTTTGCCTTAAACTGCACTCTCAACCACTACTTTGCTATACTATATTTCTCTTTCTTCTCTCTTTTCTTTCTATATTTTGATTGTTAACAGTGAAACGCACGAAACACGTGCTCTCTATGAGATCGACACTTGCACTTAACCACTAGTGTTTTGAGTGCATGTATTTCTTTGATGAGATTTAATGACTGTTTTACACTCGTCACCCTTCGATTTTCGTTTATCGGGTCATTTCATGATATTTTTGTCTGTCTACTTCACCTTCTCGATCAAGATTCTTCAACGATCGAAACTTCATGTTTGTATGTAGCTTTATCTCTCTCTTATCTTCTTCAATCTCAAGTGTGTTATTGTGCATAGTGTGATGTTCCATGTTTAGTAATATGTATATAGGGTGATGAGTCTCCTACAATTACCTTGGAATACATCAATATAAAGCTGCGAGAATTGGAAGAACAAAACGAGAAGCTCTCCTTAGAACTTAATGAGGCTCAGAAAGAAAATCATCATGCTTGGCGGGGTCAAATAAGACTCATGGTAGCTACTACAAGATGGACTAGATAATCCAGGCGTTTACCATTCAGCAGGTGCCCGATCCGCTCTTTCCCCTTGAACAATGAAGCGGTTAATTACCCGTTTTCTCCACTTGTGTCTTTTTAGTTTGATTTTAATTTTCTTTGTTGTCTCTCTATGACTGTTCATTGAGAACAATTAAACGTTAAGCGTGGGTGATATGGTTTAGGTCTAGTTCTAGTCTTAGTTTTTCATCTTTAGGCTTAATTATTAGTAATTTTAATTTTTAGTTAATTATCCATTCATTTAGAGCATATTTAATTTTTTTTTGCATAATTTTTATTTCTTAATTAGAAAATCAAAGGAAAAAATAGGAAAATGTCAAAAATAACAAAAATATCATTTATTTCCCATAAAATATACATGCCATTATTCAAACAACCATCAAACCTAGTTAGTCCTTAAATTATTTTTGAAAATATGATCATATAAGTCCCATAACATGTTTGGATTATTTAGCCTTGTCACATAAAATTTGATTTTTCATGTGAAACATATTAGTGATGTGCGCTCAGATAACCATGTTTTTCGCTTACATCCATATCGATTTCTGTTTGCATGTCATATCTTTGGGTTAGAATAATGCAGGAATTGTGTAGTTTATGCTTATTTGCCAATTATAGAGATCTACACTAGTTCTTGTTTAATTTCACAGAAATCGAGACTCTTTACAAGCAATTCGGAGAAGGGGAGGAAACTATCAGAATGTTTGAGGTCGACTAAAGAAAGCCCAAGGTCGAGCAGAAGCTGAGCCAGAAAGCATCGAGCAAAAGAAGAGAAGAAAGTCACTCGACTGGTCTAGTCGTCGACGTTGACCACTCTGGTCAATGTCGTGTACTTTCTGGTCGACAACATCTTCTGAAGCCGAGATTGAGCACCAGTTGAGCACAAGACCATATGAGGACACGAGATCTAGTCGACGTCGAGTACTTTAATCGATGTCGAGTACATCCCAGCGCCCAGTCTGAGTCGAAATCGAGTAGAAATCCGGATGAGAAGTTGCTTACACATGAAGACACGAGATTCTATCAAGATGAAGAGAAGACTTATCCACATTAGTAAATTCCCATATTTACTTTAGGGGAATTTAATTGTCTTATTTTATTTATTTATCAAAGTTATATCTTAGGAAAGATATAAGTAGGATTAGATAGAGATAGAGTTAGAGTTGTTCTTTCCTTGATTAGCGAGGATTGAGCATTATAAATAAAGCCCTAGGGGCTGAGTTTTAGGATCATCCAAGCAACAAGCAATTGTGTTTTCACATAGAGTTAGAGAGAGCTGAGGCCGAGTAAGGTGAAGGTTGCGAGAGCGGTTTTGGCGTTATTCGGTTGTAAGCTTTTGTTTGATTTAATGCAAGTTATTTCCTTTACATTATTGATGTGTGTTTTTATGATGAAGAGTGAGTAGTCACCCTACTTCTAGGGTCGGGGTGAGCCCGACGGTAGCCATGTAAGGTAATGCATCAAAGGTACAACTTTTATTGTGATTTCATCTTCTATCCCTGAATTGCATGATTCTTCTATGACAGTCGAATGTGATCCTTATTTGTGTTATTGAAGCGAAAGTGATCTTAATGCAAACTTGGATTAATTATGTGAAAATGGTTAGTAACAATTAGGGTGTACGTGAAAGCATATATCTTCTTAATTGTTGACGAAGGAAGTTATTTGATGAAAAGACATGATCTTTTATATCTTTAACATAATTCTTATGCGCGACCTTGTGTTCCTCTTCCTCTAGGCACTTTGCTTCACTTCCACTGCCCGATCGTAGCTCACTCACCCCGAAGAAGGTAAATTCCCTAATTGCTTTTGATTAGTTGGTTGATTTCGCACATATATCGCTTCGAAATCAATTTCAAGCAGTAATTCAGATGCATTTGGTTAATCGCATGTTTGACACTAAGTTGATTCTGGTACCAATTTCTGTTTTGAGCATGTAGTCAATGCACTTACGACTGTTATATGGAGTTTAAATGATCCAATGAAGAACTTGAGCGATTGGAATCAGGGAGATCCTTGCAATTCCATTTGGACTTTTTTTTTTTGTTACAATCAACCACTTGAGGATGTATTGTAATGTTTATTTTTTTATCCCAGGTAAACAAGGTTCGTGATTTTGCTAGGCAAGACATTGAAGTAAAGAAATTTGCTAGGCAAAACTGGCAGTTGGACCATCAACTGTCATGTATTATGTTCTCGAACAAATTAAGAAGAAACAAAAGCTTAGTATGCTTGACAAGACAAAGAACCCGGGGGAGATTAAAGAAGATAACAAGGGTGTGGAAGTGGAGTTGGATGACTATAAGAAGAGTGATAACCGGTATTTATGTAAGGTTTCCTTCTTGGAAAAGGGTGATTACTGGGAATATGAGCGAGATAGAGATGCAATACTATCATTACAGTCTAAGAGGTGGCCCGATATCCGTGAAGACCCTTGATCCTTGGCTAATGGTGCGGTGAACTTGGGAAGAGTTTATTGGTTTCAATTTTTAATCTCAAAATGAGAAGCAAAAATGTGTTTCTCAAACCAACTAGGCCTCTTGTTATGAAGATAAATCAAATATCAGAGTTGCATATGAGGTTCTCAGTGTCAGATTTTTTCATGCTTTCTTGGATGCTAGAGATGATTCACAAGTTTTCCATTAAATTGTTTTGTTGCAAAAGTTGATGGCCTCTCTTGATGCCACTAAAGAGTTGAGACCAATAGTTCTAATGATGTGATGACTTATGCATTCTTCACATTTACGAACCATTCTTTGCTTGTGTGTGTGTGATTTGAATGAAATTTGTTGGATATGAGAATGTTTTTGGCACATCAAAAGACTGTGAGTGTGCATATTATAAGTAAGGTATTTCTTGACTCGTGACGAGTTTTGTCCAATAGAGAGCCTTGAGAATGTTGTTGGTCTCTGACTTGTTGACATGGCACGCTTTAATGGGAAGAGCTACAAGTTCTATAACTAATTTTTAATCTTACTGTCATACAAAGGCATCACCAAAGGCATGAGTTGCAGACTCGTTGTTATGGATGTCATATGGAGTTGTTGACTTGCTGTTATGAAAAATATTGAGAGATAAATGATTTTTTTTTGTGGCATCATTTGCTAGTTGAAAGTTGTCATCGGAGATTTTGTGAATTATAATGGAACTTCCATGAGAAACGATACTCAATATTATGAATTGCTCATGTATTGCTTATATCTTTACTTCACTTTCTTTAAATTGAGTCAATTCCCAATGGTAGTCTTTCTTTTGGATTTGGTCCAATTCAATGTCACTGTGTGTAAGAATTACATTGATACTTCCTTTGAAGTTCCTTTATTGTCTAGTAGACAAATGAAATTTGGACTTTTTTCTTCGAGGGGATGAGGAACTTTTTGTCTGGTCACTATATATTGCCATCTTGTATGGAAATTCTTTGTTTACTTGGGATCCCTCATGTTACTGATGTCATATTACAACTTTTGTTTGTTATTGTGCTATTTGTGTTCTCCCTATTATTCCCACTTCTCACGGTCTTGCATTGTTATAGTGGAGGTTGAACTATTATTTACACTGCAACAAAGGACTTTGCTTCTCGGCTAGCCGGATTGCTTCTAGGAGCACGTCGATCAATTCCATGGTGACATATAATAGTGTGCTTGTGAGGTGATTGTTTGAAACGGTAGTATTAATAGCATGTGATACCACTTTGGATTCATTACTTGTATGTTTTCGAATTCATATTTCAGATTAGTAGGATAGGAAAATGCGTCAACAATTTTGTTGCATTTTAAAGCATATATTTCTCAAGCATTCAGATTCGTATAGTCTGTGTTGTGTTTTGGAGAATTATTAATCAAGAGACAGAAAACTATAAACTCAATAGCCTACTAGAATCAGACTTGACACACACATGTGCTTGAGTAATTGGTATGGTACCGGCGTTCATATTCCCATCCATCATGCACAAAATCACTGATTTTAGGTTTTCAGCTATGTAACCCATGTTAATGTGCATTTGTGATTAGCTTTGAAATGTAGCAGGGTAATTTGAAACCGTTCGAATTGATATGTAAGGCACAAAGATCGCTTCCTTGTCCTCTTCTTTATGATTTGTACTAATTCATTGTTGCCTTTTTTTTTTAACTCTACAGTTAGGAGAGGAAGAGGAGAACAAGGATAAGCAGAAAGATATCCAAGCTCATGAAAGTGAGGCGGACTTGAAGTCCCTAGTATCGAATGTGGATGAACTCATTAAAGCGGGCTTGAAGTCCCTGTTGATTGTGTTAACAATGCAGATAACTCGGTGCATAAAAGAGAGGTTGATTGTAAAGACCCGAAAATTTAAAATATTATATTTTATGAATTAAGGCTTAATTTCAATATTATAATATTGAGATTTCAGGAAAAAAAAAAAAAAAAAATATTCGTCCTCGATCAAAATATTTATTTATTTATTTATTTTATTTTATTCAAGTAAATTCCGGCCTACATTTGAGTTCGATTGAAAACAGATCTGTTCCGCTTTCCTATATCAGAATTTATACGGGAGAAATTTGTTATTTAATGTGGTAATATGAATAGCGGATTTACTTTGTAAAATTTCATAAACTACCCTAACCCTAGTTCACCGGGTATTTATACCCTTTTACCATGTGCGCCGCCCCCCTTTTACTGTTGCTTCATCCTCCCCACGCCTCTTTCCGTCCTTAGCTGCTACTCCCCCGAGCAAAACCAAAATCAATTGAGAAAACTTGAGCCTCCATGGCTACTCTCCTCCGTTTCGGCCTCCTTCTACCAGATCCGAAGAGATCGAAGATCCCATGGCTCTTGTCTCCTCTCTCCCATTCTTCCTCCTCGGACCCCTCATTCTCTCGCTCCTTGTCGTCGCCGCTGAAGGAGGCTTCAAACCGAAGCGGCTGCTGTGATCGTTGAGAGCCAGCTGCAGCGAGTCCGTCGAGGCCGACTAAGGAGCCGCCGACGCCGCACCTTGACAGATGCCGAATCCGACACCACCAGCACCATCTCTCTCCCCTCCGTCCGATCTGGACTCCCTCCTTCTCTCTCTTTGGCTAAGGGCAACTCCACGCCCTCCCACGCCTACTTTGTTCGCTTCTTCCGGCGGTAGGGGGAATCCACCACCGAGCTCTTGGAACCGACGACGCCGAGTCCGTTAGGTCGAGAGGCCATCCTCTTCCTCTGATCGATCGAGCCCAGTACCGAGCCCTATTGATTCGAACAAACTCCATAATTGAATTGGTATACTTTCTCGAGCTCTGGGTCTTGGTTGAATGCCTTGTACTGATTGTTGAACTAGATTCCTTTCCACTTGTTACAGCTTATTCATTGGGTTAAATTACTATATTGTGAATTTTACGTTAATCAAATACTCGGCTGAATTGACTATTGAAACTACTTGGTGTTGGTCTCGATTAAAGTGGATCCGGTTTGGTTGATTACGGATTTGACGAATTTGCTTTGGTAGAATCGAGCTACTTCGATTGTGTTTTGCTCTGGTGGAATTACTTTGGTCTCAGTGTGTAATTTGTGCTGTTTAAATGAGGGTTTCTAAGCCATGAGAATAACCTATTCAAGATCAAATTTTACCCGGGTTGTTAGTTAACTTAAATATAGTAATACACTAATTTAGGTTGCGCTGATCGATGAACCACGAGTGGTGAAGTTGGGTACGGTAATTGAATAATTTTATCATCTAGAATGGTAAGTTGTGAACAAGTGTATGAGGGTATATAAAAGACATCTTGAGAGCTTGTTATACATGAAAGCTTGTTGTGCTTTCGAGCTATGAATTCGGTTAGTAAGACTATATACAAGTTGTGTTACAATTTAGTATACTCGTATGCTTTTAAGCTTAACTGCAATGCTTGTTGTGAGTAGGTTCTTATATTTGAAGCTATAATTGATTTCTTGAAATATCAACTTGTCTTGGTTTACTCGTTGAGCATGATGTGTTATGCGAATTTTGATAAATAAGACTTGTTGATCCTTGGTTTTGAGAACTTATAATTTTGTTGAGGATTTGATACGTGATGAATTAATTAAGCAAATGTTTAAGGAAAACTTGAGCTTGGTTTGAAGTAAGATGTTTTGAGTAATGATCTTGGTAAGACTTGAGTTAAGTTTCGTACTTGATGGGAACAAGGGTAATTGAGAATGACTGTTATGATGAGAATGCTAGATTGCTTGAATAAAATATTGTGTAGTTCTGTATTGGTTTGGAGGACTGCTTGTGTGTAATTAAATATGTATTGATGAGCTATCTTCTTGCTTATTACTTGCTAGTGTGATTGGATGACTCTCTGAGTGGCTTATTTGCTGATGGATGATTCTCTAAGTGGCTTGTTTGCTGGCTAATTGGATGTGAAGATTCCAGGTAAGTATCCTACGGGACTTACTCAGCAACCTGGACCTCCTGCCTGATGTGTCATATAGTGTGTAGGTGTTTCATATGCATAAAAGCATGCCATGTAGTATCATGCTTAGGATTTGCACTTATGAATGAGCATCCCTATTCTTTATGTGTTTGAAAAGAGAACGGCCGTTATCTGAGTCTTTAGAGTCGTTGCTAGGGTCATTGGGGCATTCGTGTTTCATATCGTTTCGGTCCCAGTCGAGTCTTATATATATGATCTGGCTGCGGCGGTGACCGAGCGTCCTACCTGGGCTGCTTCGGAGCGAGGTACGGACAGATAGGCTGCGGCACCGACCGAGCATCCTACCTGGGCTGCTGCGGAGCGAGGTACGGACATATATACCCCGGAGTGGGCACAGATCAGGGGATATGCCACTTGGCACTCTTTGGGCGCCTTTATTGTTTTCCGCACTTATACTTATATCCTGATAAGCATGCTTGTGTGATTTAAATCTTGTACTGCATTAGATCATCCTTTATTTAGGTATAGGCATGTTATATGGCCTCAGCGCGGTCAGAGGACCCGCAGGCGATTACCGGGCCTGACTTCGTGGATAGTGTCAGGTACCCGCTCCCTTTTGCTTGCTGATTGCCTCTATGACGGGGTTTTCTCATGGGACGAGAGTGTGAAGAAGACTTCGCGGCTATTGCAACTGGGATTTACAAATATTTTGGTTAAGGTTGTCATTTAGGAATGTTTTGTATTTACTTGTGTTAAACTTGTATTGTTCCTTTACGAGTTTTGACTAGTTGAAATAGGACAGGTTCCCGTGCGGAAGCACAAGATCACGTTTGGATTATTTGAATGTTTTGAGGGTTTGAAATCCCATTTTTCTTGAATCGCATCGCTTATTTCTCAAGACTTAACAGGGTTATAACTTAACATAATCAATATACAACTCGTACTTGGATTGCTAAGATCGGGAAGAGGGGTAAGCCCTCCCTCTAAACGTAACCTGAATACTTTTCTACCTTCTTTTCCTTACTAGACTCAGGTGGAGAGTAAGTGTGGGAAAAGAGGATTTAGAAATTATTTGGGCCGTTACAAAGTTGGTATCAGAGCCAGGTTGTGCAATCCGAGTACACATGAGTTGTAAAACAATTGGCGATTTTTAGTTTTGGAAATAAAATAGCCAAAAGGTTTCACGAGTTTTGAATGTTTTTAAGGCAAAATGAATTTAATATGGATAAGTAAGATAATCACCTTGAGAAGTGAGAATCGGAACTTGACCGGGTAGTAAAGCCTATCCCTTAGGGATATAGAATTGGGATTGGTTGAGACCCTTAGCTTTATATTTTACCGATGGGAATGGAAGACCCCCAAGAAGATGCATCACGGTGGATGGAGTTTTGGGGAGAGATTGTGTAATTGTCTATGTGTTGTTCTTCTTGATTTAGAAACTTGTTAATCTATCTTCAGATGTGTATTATACTTTATGGGCATAACGTGCGTATTTAAAATCTTGGTTGGGTAATTCGTAAACTTGATTAAAGAGATAGATAAATTTGGGGGAGAAGTTTGATGATTCATTTATGTTACTCTTGATTAGCTGGTATGATATTTGTTTACATGTACTTCTCTCATTATAATATCTGACGTGATTCTTTAAGATGCTTAGGTCTTGTTGTGGACTTATAATTTGTGGTACTTGATGACTTGTGTGGGACAATTACTACCATTCTTTATGTGTTTGACTTATGCATACTTGTTTTGTTACCTATATCACTTGTGATGGCAATTGTTGGGTTCCTTCTGGCACTTGGTTTGATGAGGACATGAGACGAGATTATGAGAATTTACATGGTTGTGGTTGATGTTTTGTACTGGTTAGTTGAAAGCTTATGAACTCAGGCTTGAGAACCTTACTCTAGTTGATGGAAAACTTATGGTTGAGGATTGTGGAATTATGATTTCTTGATTTGAGATCCATGATATTCTGACCAGCCTTCATGGATGAGTTGATAAGAAATGTTTCTGGAATTCAAATTCTTGGTATAAATTGTTGATTCTTGCGTACATAATAATATTTTCATAGAGTCGGCACAGGTATTTTACAGGGACGCTTGTAAAGTACTTGGTCGGAACTAGTGTGAGAACATTGTGATGATTTTGTGATACTTATACAAGTATTTCATGGGGACGCCTATGGAATACTTGTAGGGATCACAAAATGCATCGATTACGTGCTTATTTGATATGTTTTTACATGATATTACCCCACTTTACATGCTTTACATGATGAATTTTAATGATATTGCTCTCCTGTATGAAATTCGTTCAAAAGATGATCATGTGTATGCAACTCGACTAAAAGGTGTGTGAATCAATGAATAGACATAACTCGCTTATTCATAAAATAGGACCTATGTGATTGATATGACATTGTGCCTCCTACTCTCGACGTGTTATTGTTCATATGTTGTGACTTATGAGATTTTGTGAAGTATGCTAGGCACCTATATCTTGTTCGTATTAATATGATATTTATTTATGATATTTTGCTTATGTGACTAGTCGATATCCTATAATTGTCTGACTTGTATAATTGATGTCTTACATGTCTCTTATTCTGATAAGACGATGTTACTCTTGCTTGTCTACGTGTTTAGGGTAAGAGACTTATACAACTTGACCAATATCGGTTGAAATAATGAATAGATGTAACTCGCCTAGTAATGAAAAATAAGGATGACCTTTAAGACATAAGTCTTGGACCTTGATTGAGGGGTTTTCTCCTCTCGAAGGGAAGAGGCTCTATACTGGAGCTAACTTGTTAATTATGAGACTCGATGAGATAGTAAGCCGACTTGTTGATTAACCTCCATGGATTCTTGGGGAAGTTTTCTTTGCAATCTTTGAGAAACTCGATGAATTGTCATGCAACTCTTTGTCTATTCTCTGTCAATCTCATCTTGATTACTTAATTCGTTAGTTTGAACTTTAATGAGGAATTGACGTTGTCCTCTCATTTTATGAGTTCTCCTACCCTATCGTCTTTATTTGTTATACCTAATTGACATCATCTTCCCTGTTGTTCTAGAGTATGTTTTCACATCATCTTATTCACCGATTTCAACTTGGATGTCCCTTACTCATGTTGCTCTTAATAGTTGGGGGGTTTTGGGAATGGCAATATGTCGCGTTTTCAGGTACTCAATTCTTAGGTTGTCGACGAGAGTCTTGATTTGTGAAGGTTGCCCTATCCACTTCATGGATTCAATGCTCTTATTTTATTTGTTTGTCACTTGTTTCTCACTCGTTCCTCTCCTTTCATGTTGGTTAATTGTCTTGAGGAAGCACCACAAAAAAAAAGGGGGGGGGGTCTTTATGACTGACTCATAAAATCAGTTGGATGTCATCCTTTGTACCCAGAGTCTTTTGACGTATTTGTTCACTTGAGAAATTTCGTTTAAATGTCTTCCTTATGGTCGGTGTCAGCCCAAAAGTATATTGTTCCCTAATAAACAACTGAACCTATTTTCAAAATGGGTTATGGAGTCAGTGGGGATGAGTCGATGTTGCATTGAAAAACTCCCGTTTGGTTAAAATGGTAATCTTGTTGTGTTTCCATGTTTTGATGCATTGTCGTGTTATATACTAGTTCTGTTTAGATCCTGGTGGATAGGTATATCGTATGTTTACGAACTACGTGACTTTATTCTCCATCATCATTGTTAATCACTCTTAATTATATATGCGTGAACGTCCTTTCGTTCTCGCTTTTGTTACTGTTTGCCCTTTTCGAATGCTTAAGAATGTTAGACCTAATTGAATTAGTTATGTTGTGCGTGTATGTCACATCTGCATCATGCCTTTATTATTTCTATCATGGGTTCGTGGTAGACTTGTCATCCTTCTTGTATGTTCTTGCCACATCTGCATGTATGTTCTTACCACATCTGCATGTATGTTCGAATGCTTATACTTGTTAAATGATATCGGTTTAGCTATGCTATGATTTTATGTCTTATGTGGTTAGGTCTTGTTTAGCTATGTGCCTCTCATCGTCGTCCCATCTTAACATGTGCTAAAACTCTACGATTGTTATGTCTTAAGAACCTCACACGTTGCATGACCACCCACCACTGTAGCTATAAAGTTTATATGACGATCTTTGGATATATACGTGTTATTCTCTTGTAATATGCTATCTTTGGGAACTATTATTGGTTTTGATGGTAGGCACATTTGCGCATCCCTGACTTAATACGACATTATATTTAGTTACTTGTAATATTCATTCCTTGTTGACATGTATATGCACATCATGACATTTTAAGCAACTTTAGATAGTCACTACTGTTTCATTGTTGTATTATCTCCGTTTACACATCTCTCCTTCTCCTGCTATGTTTTCGCATGATCATTTTGGTCTATTAGGTGTTACTATCACATATGTTGTTATATGCTACTTATGTGCCATCCTACTATGTTGTGTGCTATTAGTATCCCTTATATGATCTCTAATTTTGAGGAAATGACTATTTGGTTTTAGACCCTAGTTATAAAATCGATTGATTACTATTACTGCATGACTAATGATAGATCGGCTTGTGCCTTTTCTACCTGTATCTGAGTTGTCATGCATATCTCTATATCCTTATACTCTAGATATCCATGTTTAGTCATCATCGTTTTATGTTCATATCGTTTTCGATTACACTTCCCATATATTAATGTTGAGTGGTTATATAGTTATTTTGACTGGTTGTGTATTGTCATGTTAGTTGTTAGACCATAACTCCGCGTACTTACACCTTGTCATATGTTATTAATACTATTTGGAAATTAAGTAATGGAGAAAATGATTATGTGATTTACTGCACTCTCTATATTATTTATATGATTACTCTTAGGATATGGGTGGTTTGGCTTATTGTATACTCCCTCCGTTTCCTTTTAAGTGACTTTTTCAAATCATGCACGTAGTTTTAGAACGATAAAAACTATATTAAATATTAATATTTTAATAATATTTTTTAATAATATGATACTTATCACCAATAAGTATGAGATTATCGAAAAAAATATTTTAAAAAATTATTATTTCATATAGTTTTTCACACCTTAAAAAACGTGCATGAATAGTAAAACGACAATTAAAAGGAAACGGAGGGAGTATTATTTTGTTTGTTGTTAAATTATATTCTCATGTACTTACCTATCTTGCAGAATTACCCTTGTTATGTGATGTTATGAAGTTGTGATTGATTACGCATTTTGGATATCATCATTAGAGCTATTTTGTTACCTTTTGACCCAATCATACTCTATTTAATATGAATAGTAACATGCGTAGGCCATAATATTGTTCATGTTCACTTTTACTTGCCATATGATATCTTTCTACACTCGTTATGCATTATTAGTTGTAAGGTTCGGTGCTCGTACGTCTATCCGTATAGTTTAAATTGCATTTACATGTCTACGCACTACCCTTTTGCCTAAGATTTGTTGATACTATACTATCTACCATGTTGAGGTTATATGGTACGAATTATGTGTTGGCGTGTGCCTTGGTGACACAAATGCATGAAGCACACACTTACACTTGTCTTTTCCCGGTGAACTATATGATATTCCTTAGCGATTTTTAAGACATGTTGATGTTATTCCTTACATGTTATGTTTAGTTTCCCTCACACTATATAGGCATATAGGATTCCCTCAAGCATGTCCTGAATTTGGTTAGTTATATTCGGGTGATAGATTGTTAGATCTATCTTATGTATATATGAATGTTGTACCTTAATAGCATTTTCTGACCATTATATGTGAAGACCCCTTGCTAGCGAGGATTTGGTTGATAGTAGTGTGTGTTGATATTGCTCTAATCATGTTAGGTTGTTTACCTTGTACCTTACCACACGTTATGACACTCACACCGGAATCGTATTACCATTGCCTCTTGAGATAGGTTCAT
The DNA here is from genome assembly GCA_037127255.1 of Persicaria tinctoria. Lineage (NCBI taxonomy): Eukaryota > Viridiplantae > Streptophyta > Magnoliopsida > Caryophyllales > Polygonaceae > Persicaria > Persicaria tinctoria. The sequence continues at coordinate 22,347,300 of JBANSL010000010.1, forward strand.
GTTAGTGTGAAGATTATTACGTTGTGTGTTTTAAGACTTGATGTGTTACATGATGGTTTGAGTGATGCGAACGTAACCTTACAAGTTTCTCATGGGGGGCCTACATGTTGACCTTTTAACATACTGAATTATGTTTTCCCTTCTGAGTGGATAGGTTATTTATGATTATATTTGTTTTCCGCACCTTGATATTGTGCTAGATAACTCACGAGCTTGATAGTGAGTGTACTCTAGATGTCTTTTGGTCCACAAGTTGTGCCTTTCGTTGTCTAGTTGTACTATGCTCTTCATGATGCTGAATATGCCTTCTTGGGTTGGTGATGAGGTGTGAGTATGATGATTGTGTTCTTTTCTGGTTGACAGCAGAATGCATATTTATGTGATCATATGATCTGTTAATGATGGCTTTTGCTATTCTGATATTTTGGATATGTTAATATTTGAGTTTATGTTGAAACTGATCATTAGAAATGAACTTAGGAAGTGGAATATGGGATTAGCCCTTAGAGATGGATAAATTGCTTCTTGAATCCTTGAGAATCTGGTTGACTGACATAGGAAGAGCTTACTTGAGTTTCCGAAATGTTTTGTTGCCTTTAAAAAGGATTTTAGTCTCGAGGACGAGACTTGTTTTTAAATGTGGATGAATGTAAAGACCCGAAAATTTAAAATATTATATTTTATGAATTAAGGCTTAATTTCAATATTATAATATTGAGATTTCAGAAAAAAAAAAAAAAAAAAAAAAATATTCGTCCTCGATCAAAATATTTATTTATTTATTTATTTTATTTTATTCAAGTAAATTCCGGCCTACATTTGAGTTCGATTGAAAACAGATCTGTTCCGCTTTCCTATATCAGAATTTATACGGGAGAAATTTGTTATTTAATGTGGTAATATGAATAGCGGATTTACTTTGTAAAATTTCATAAACTACCCTAACCCTAGTTCACCGGGTATTTATACCCTTTTACCATGTGCGCCGCCCCCCTTTTACTGTTGCTTCATCCTCCCCACGCCTCTTTCCGTCCTTAGCTGCTACTCCCCCGAGCAAAACCAAAATCAATTGAGAAAACTTGAGCCTCCATGGCTACTCTCCTCCGTTTCGGCCTCCTTCTACCAGATCCGAAGAGATCGAAGATCCCATGGCTCTTGTCTCCTCTCTCCCATTCTTCCTCCTCGGACCCCTCATTCTCTCGCTCCTTGTCGTCGCCGCTGAAGGAGGCTTCAAACCGAAGCGGCTGCTGTGATCGTTGAGAGCCAGCTGCAGCGAGTCCGTCGAGGCCGACTGAGGAGCCGCCGACGCCGCACCTTGACAGATGCCGAATCCGACACCACCAGCACCATCTCTCTCCCCTCCGTCCAATCTGGACTCCCTCCTTCTCTCTCTTTGGCTAAGGGCAACTCCACGCCCTCCCACGCCTACTTTGTTCGCTTCTTCCGGCGGTAGGGGGAATCCACCACCGAGCTCTTGGAACCGACGACGCCGAGTCCGTTAGGTCGAGAGGCCATCCTCTTCCTCTGATCGATCGAGCCCAGTACCGAGCCCTATTGATTCGAACAAACTCCATAATTGAATTGGTATACTTTCTCGAGCTCTGGGTCTTGGTTGAATGCCTTGTACTGATTGTTGAACTAGATTCCTTTCCACTTGTTACAGCTTATTCATTGGGTTAAATTACTATATTGTGAATTTTACGTTAATCAAATACTCGGCTGAATTGACTATTGAAACTACTTGGTGTTGGTCTCGATTAAAGTGGATCCGGTTTGGTTGATTACGGATTTGACGAATTTGCTTTGGTAGAATCGAGCTACTTCGATTGTGTTTTGCTCTGGTGGAATTACTTTGGTCTCAGTGTGTAATTTGTGCTGTTTAAATGAGGGTTTCTAAGCCATGAGAATAACCTATTCAAGATCAAATTTTACTCGGGTTGTTAGTTAACTTAAATATAGTAATACACTAATTTAGGTTGCGCTGATCGATGAACCACGAGTGGTGAAGTTGGGTACGGTAATTGAATAATTTTATCATCTAGAATGGTAAGTTGTGAACAAGTGTATGAGGGTATATAAAAGACATCTTGAGAGCTTGTTATACATGAAAGCTTGTTGTGCTTTCGAGCTATGAATTCGGTTAGTAAGACTATATACAAGTTGTGTTACAATTTAGTATACTCGTATGCTTTTAAGCTTAACTGCAATGCTTGTTGTGAGTAGGTTCTTATATTTGAAGCTATAATTGATTTCTTGAAATATCAACTTGTCTTGGTTTACTCGTTGAGCATGATGTGTTATGCGAATTTTGATAAATAAGACTTGTTGATCCTTGGTTTTGAGAACTTATAATTTTGTTGAGGATTTGATACGTGATGAATTAATTAAGCAAATGTTTAAGGAAAACTTGAGCGTGGTTTGAAGTAAGATGTTTTGAGTAATGATCTTGGTAAGACTTGAGTTAAGTTTCGTACTTGATGGGAACAAGGGTAATTGAGAATGACTGTTATGATGAGAATGCTAGATTGCTTGAATAAAATATTGTGTAGTTCTGTATTGGTTTGGAGGACTGCTTGTGTGTAATTAAATATGTATTGATGAGCTATCTTCTTGCTTATTACTTGCTAGTGTGATTGGATGACTCTCTGAGTGGCTTATTTGCTGATGGATGATTCTCTAAGTGGCTTGTTTGCTGGCTAATTGGATGTGAAGATTCCAGGTAAGTATCCTACGGGACTTACTCAGCAACCTGGACCTCCTGCCTGATGTGTCATATAGTGTGTAGGTGTTTCATATGCATAAAAGCATGCCATGTAGTATCATGCTTAGGATTTGCACTTATGAATGAGCATCCCTATTCTTTATGTGTTTGAAAAGAGAACGGCCGTTATCTGAGTCTTTAGAGTCGTTGCTAGGGTCATTGGGGCATTCGTGTTTCATATCGTTTCGGTCCCAGTCGAGTCTTATATATATGATCTGGCTGCGGCGGTGACCGAGCGTCCTACCTGGGCTGCTTCGGAGCGAGGTACGGACAGATAGGCTGCGGCACCGACCGAGCATCCTACCTGGGCTGCTGCGGAGCGAGGTACGGACATATATACCCCGGAGTGGGCACAGATCAGGGGATATGCCACTTGGCACTCTTTGGGCGCCTTTATTGTTTTCCGCACTTATACTTATATCCTGATAAGCATGCTTGTGTGATTTAAATCTTGTACTGCATTAGATCATCCTTTATTTAGGTATAGGCATGTTATATGGCCTCAGCGCGGTCAGAGGACCCGCAGGCGATTACCGGGCCTGACTTCGTGGATAGTGTCAGGTACCCGCTCCCTTTTGCTTGCTGATTGCCTCTATGACGGGGTTTTCTCATGGGACGAGAGTGTGAAGAAGACTTCGCGGCTATTGCAACTGGGATTTACAAATATTTTGGTTAAGGTTGTCATTTAGGAATGTTTTGTATTTACTTGTGTTAAACTTGTATTGTTCCTTTACGAGTTTTGACTAGTTGAAATAGGACAGGTTCCCGTGCGGAAGCACAAGATCACGTTTGGATTATTTGAATGTTTTGAGGGTTTGAAATCCCATTTTTCTTGAATCGCATCGCTTATTTCTCAAGACTTAACAGGGTTATAACTTAACATAATCAATATACAACTCGTACTTGGATTGCTAAGATCGGGAAGAGGGGTAAGCCCTCCCTCTAAACGTAACCTGAATACTTTTCTACCTTCTTTTCCTTACTAGACTCAGGTGGAGAGTAAGTGTGGGAAAAGAGGATTTAGAAATTATTTGGGCCGTTACATTGATGCTATCAATTTGAAGCAAGTAGCTACCGGAGAAGTTGGTGTAGTTGTGTTAACAAAGGGAGCAAAGGAATTAGCATACAAGACTGTCACGAGTTATATTGATGGTGCTGGCTGCGCAGTGAGAGATATAGGTCGTGTTGGGACTGATTTTCAATGGGTTTGTGTGAGTGTGAAGATAGATGGTGCGAAAGATGCTACATCGACAACTGCTGATTTTCATATGTTGCAATTAATTATTCGATTGTCTGGTCAGGTACTTTGGTAACATTGATGTTTCTATTACATCCCAACTTCTTTTGTAGCCACGACATTGCTTTTACAGAGAGGAAACCCTCGTTTCTCTCAACTGAGCAACACTATGTTTGTGCTATTTTCTTGTAGCTATCTTCCCCGTTTTTGGGTTAAGCTTCGTTGTAGTTTGGCTGCTCCCGCCTTGAATATAAATACAGTGCTGCAGTGTCATGACATTTTAAGTATAACTTTCTTTGTTTTGTTTTAATGGCCATGACATCTTCATTAAGAATATATTGTGTTTAAACATTTTGCCTTTGGTTTGATTGTCTAGTTGCTAATCACCTTTCATGTTTGTTCCTGCATTTGTTCAAAGACACCCCTCGAGCTGCTAAACTATTTTTTTTATTATGAAAATATTTATGCTTTTAATTCTCATGGGAAACCATAAGAAACTTTAGGATCCGTGTACTAATTATCAAATACTAACTTTTTTTCGTTTGTATCAACTGTAATATGTTCATTTGACTACTATTGAAGCTAGTTTTCTTAATAAAATTTGTGTTTAGTTTCTCCACAATATACCATTTTATTCATCTTATGCTATTTTCCTTTTTTTTATTAGGTAAGAATTCGAGTTCAGACATATCTGAAACTCGAGGGCCAGCTAGGCTGGTAGACGGACAACCGTCTAAATATAAAGCATATAACAATACATACCGGTGCGAACTCGGGCAAACGCACACTACAAACAACGAAACCAAGCAGATCAAAACCAAATTGGAAGAAGACGAAGATGACAGACGAAGTCAAGCCCCTCACAGAAGAAGGACCGTAGGTCAGCGATGCATCATGACCCGGTCATCTTGTGGGTAGTGAGGATGAACTCCAGGGAAGTAGTCTACCACGACCTCAACCTATCCCGACTCCGACATCCAAAACTCAATCCACGGAGAAGATTGCCAAGTCACGCCACCGCAGAGTCGCAAATTGTCTGAGAAAATAGCACTCAAAAACCCTATTGGGATTTAATCTACCCTAGCGGGATTTAGTACGAGCTCCCACGAGCGGGGTTTGGTACCCTTACGAGATTATTATCAATATATAAAACCATATAAAATCCAGCAATATGTGTACAATTAAATATATAAAAATATACATATTTAATCAGGTTGCTATTCACTGCAAGAAAGCATAATTGCGTGCAAGCCTAGCAAAAAGAGTGATTTTAAAAAAAAATATATATTTAAGTATACATTTGTTTTTATCTTTGGGCTGCCCCTAGCCCAAGGCTTAACCTTGGGCCTAAAGAACAGTTAATCGGGTCATCCATGAAAGACGAGAGAGAGGATGAGTCGCTGACGCCAACCAGAGGTCGACCGAGAGAGCCGACGGCGGATCCGAACAACAATTAGGGGATCGACTAGAGCCGACGGGAAGGGAACTGCCAAATCTAAGCCAAACCACCCAGAAGATAGAGGAGGAGGAGAAGGGATGGGGCGGTGGATGGATCGGACCCCCGAGGGAGGAGGCCGGAAACCACATCGGCGGCGCCGATATAGGTTTAGATCCAACACCTTCCAGAACGTCCGGAAACGGAACTGGCTCCAAGGAGGGAGGGAGAGGAGGAGGTGTGGTGGGGAGATTGCAGCTTGGCGGAACCAAAGGGAGGCGATCAAGCATCAACCAGGGGAAAGGGCTGCCATGGAGATTGAGGGATGGGAAAAGAAGCCTAGAAGCAACAAAAAGCCCCATCCCTAATGGTCTCTACCTAGATCCGAGAGAGGGGAACGAATTTAGGGTTGATTCCCAACGGGAGAAGACCGCGGGTGAGGGCGAAGAGGTGACCAGGATGGACTGAGACGACCATAGCTGAGAATCCGAGATGGAGAGGCCGAAGGCCTGTGCTAGACGATCGGAGTCGAGGGTGGCTCGGAGAAGGCGGATCCAACCGATGGCGGTGACCCAAAAGATGGGGGGTTAGAACTTCTCCTCTAGAGAGAGGAGAAGATGGTTAGAGGAACTTAGAGCAACCCCAAGAGAACTTGTAAAATAGAGAAAAGTTAAAAAATTGGAGAAAAGATGCATTTTTTAGCCCCAATAGATTTTGCAAACCTTTCTCTAAAATAGAGAAACATTGGAGAGAGAGAAAAAATCTGTAAATTTGGAGAAGGATTTAAAAACGCTAAAATTAAATTCTTCACCTCTCCCAAGACAATTTGATTCTTCCTCACCCTTCAAAATGCTCGACCGACTGTAGAAGCCCCTTTCCATTAACAATTTGATTCCGACCCCCTCTGAATGAATCGCGAGAGGCAAGAAGAAGCTCCAACAACGGCGGAATCACCGTCATCTCACACCTGCACTGCCGAATCGAACTTCAGCCTCCTCTCTCCCGCATCCGTTAGCATAGATCGCTCCTCTTTCGCCTTCGATGCTCACGATCTTGCTTCTCTTTCATCTGTTTGCTCTCAAGTACAATTTAGGTTTTTTCGATTCAATTGGTACTGGTTATTTTATCAATCTTCTCAATAGCTCCCTCGCTCTCTTGCTATTTTTTATCCATCGTTTCGATTTAATTGGGTCTGTTTTTTTTTAATCAATCTTCTATGAAGCAATGAGGTTCCTTGCAGTTTATATCAATCATTTTGATTCAATTGTTCCCTTTTTTCGATTCATAGAGATGTTTCGTGTGCTTTTGTTTGAATCTTCAATCTCCTTTGAGTTGCAGTTTGATCTTCCATGCCTACGACGTTAAAGAAATCAGTAGAAAGGCATATCTTTTTTGACAAGAAGTTGAAAATTATTTCTTGTATTGTGAAATATTTATAGTATGTACAATGACATTTTAGTTTACATACAAAAAATTTAACAGGAAGAGAAACAAATTCAACCATCACAATACTGGATAACATACCAGGAAGATTCCAAATGAGATTACTTTAAGTGCTTAGCTTGATGATCGGTTGTGTTTTAAATGCTTGATGATCAGTTGTGTGTTGTTGTTGTTAAGTAGTACTGTATGTAATATATGTATACTATTTATAGAATGTAATAAATGTAGAAATATGTAAAATAGAGAAGCTGTTGGAGTTAGAGTATAAAAATTATAGAGATTTTGATATTTTTTCTCTATAATAGAGAATTTTTAGAGGAGTTGTTGGGCTTGCTCTTACCGTCCGGATTAATATATCCCCGGAGGAAGTTGCAGAGCCCCGAAGAGAGTTTTAGAGCTCAGAGGGAGTTTCCTTAAGAAAGCTTTTATGCTATTTTCCTATGGAAGTCCTTGTTAACCTTCTTATTTTGTATTACTCCGTAATATATTTGACAATATATTTAGCTTTTTGTTTATTATGGTAGTCACAAATGTAATCAATGAATAAAAGTCATCAATAAAAAATGTCATCAATGAAGTTTAATCATATTTTATTCTCATATATCATCAATTGTATAAAATTTAATAAAAAAATGGCATTACAAATGGTTGCATCAATGATGTAAATTATATCGATATATAACTGATTGAATAAAAGTGACATCAATGTCAAAGTGAGAGGAAGGAAGGGCAAGTGGGAGGAAGGGATCAAATTGTTGGGATGTTTCTGCTTTAAGAAGGGATCGTGCGGATGTTCTTCCTCAACATGTTATAGATGAGGTTCTGGCAGTTTATCTGCCGGTTCTACACATCACTGATAGACTATATTGGGGTCCTAGCCCGTCTGGGTGGTTTACGACCAAGTCGGCTTCGACAATGATCCCGAATGGCTCCCAGCTGCATAACTTCCATTGTCCTTGGATTTGGAAGCTTGATGTCCCCCCCCCCCAAAGATTAAGCACTTCATTTGGAAGATTGCTCGGGATGGGTTACCATCTAAGGAACGACTACAACGTTCGCATGTCTCAGTTCCTTCGGCATGTATGTTCGGGGACTGCACTATGGAATCTACCAATCATATTCTACTGGACTGCACAATGACAAAACAGGTCCTAGCTATTCTTAATATTTACTTACCGGTTAATTTGGGATGTAACTTTAATAACCAAAGGAATGATATAGCTCTAGAAAGCATTCGTGACCATATTGGCCCTAAGTTAATGCCTAACCTTACTTTTTGCTGGTGGGCTCTTTGGACTCACAGGAACCACCTCGTTTTTAACACAAATGAAACTCCTGACATAAACCGTATTAAGGCCTTACTCCTTACGACACAACAAACTTGGATTCAAGCATCATATTTTAATCTACAATTAGATGATTGGGATGACAACCCTAACAGGAGCCATCCGCCTCATATACGTTCGAATTACTATAAATCTAAAAACAGAAAGAGACAGGTGATATGGGCTAAACCACCCCTTAACTACGTAAAACTAAATTTTGATGGTTCTAGGTTGCAGTGTGGAAAAGCATCCTTTGGTTTTGTGATCCGTAACCCGGATGCTTCTGTCATCTCCCTTAGCGGGGGTTTATGTGAAGGTATACCTCCTATCTATGCGGAAGCTCTTGGCCTACGTAATGGTTTGCTAAGGGCTGTCTCTCTGCGTTTGGATAATGTCCTTATAGAAGGGGATAATCTTACGATTGTCAAAGTTCTTTTGGGCGAGTGGAGTTGCCCTTGGATTATCGATATCATGGTAACGGAGATTAGGATACTTTTGTGTAAATTTAATTCTGTTTCAATTCGTCATATTTTCAGGGAAGCAAATACGGTTGCAGATTGGATTGCGCATCTGGCTTACTGTATCCCTGCCGACGAAGTTCTGGAGGCCAATGAAGAATTGCGTGTTCTCGTCCGTAAGGACGCTCTAGGATTAGGTTAGACCGTCCGTGGTCTACTATCCTAAATCTTTCCTTGTATTCAAAAAAAAAAAAAAAAAAGGCAACTGGGAGGAAGGAAATGATATGCACTACCTAATCTTATTTGTTTAGGAACAATTAGCTAATTAATTTCTTAATTTTTTTTTTTCATAGGTAGGCACTTAGGCCATTACAATATGGGGAGGGGGATTCGAACTCGTGACCTATTGGTCACTATATGTCATCCTTACCAGCTAAGATAGTAAGTTTTGACATTTCTTAATTTTCTTAGTTATCTAAATCACCGATAAACCCGTTCGTTCTACTAAACTTTTTTTTTTAAAAAAGGCAAAATGACCAAAAATAATACGAACTATCAACGGTGAACCAAAAATAATACGAACTTTCAAAACTACCAATACATATACAAACTATAACACATTAAACCAAAATTGATACAAGTCCAAAATTCACAAACTCTAAATTTATTTGAACTCAATATATAATTTATAATAAATTGTGGTCAAAATTGTAAAATTCAAAATTTATCATCTATTCTTCCCCAGCTGTAGAACAGTTGAAGAGTTGAACGCCGCCCCCAACCCAGTTTCAGAAATCTCTTAGATCTGAAGTGAAACTCATTGATTCTGGAATCCCTTCATCCAAGTCGAACCTCTGAATCCTAAACCCCGGCCCTCTTTTTTCATCAGATTTGACCTCTCGTATTAGATCGAACCCTCCTTTTTGCCATGGAATCCCTCCCCGATCCCTCGCGCATCTCAGTTCAAAGATCTGTCGAAAGATTTGGTCTCTTTGTAGATTAGGGTCATGTCCTCGTTTTCTCCTTTAAAAGAGCAAAGAAAAAATGAAAAATCGAATGGGTTGATGAAATCTAAAGAGCTCAAAGCCTCCAGATCAGATCTGATGCCACCCGGACGAGAGCCACCGACGACAACAACGAACGGCGGTAGACGACGGACGTCGGGCAGACGGGAAGGCGACGCTTCACCAGAACGATGACGGAGGCGCAGAACCACCGGCCACGAGCGAAGACGAAACACCATTGAAGCGGACCTTCCGCCATGTCGGAGCCCGATTCGAAACACCATCGAGAAAAGTTGAGGCCTTCACTAAATTGGGGAAGATGAAGGGATTAGAGATTTTTTTAGATGAATTTAATTTTTTCTTTAATTTTATAAAAGTTTCCCAAGCTTTTTAATTAATTACAATTTGAGTGTAAAATATTTTATAGTTTGTGAATTTTGGACCTTGTATTGATTTTGGTTTAATGTGTAATAGTTTGTATATGAATTGGTAGTTTTAAAAGTTCGTATTATTTTTGGTTCACCGTTGATAGTTCATATTATTATCGGTCATTTTTCCTTTAAAAAAAAGAAGAAACCTAAACTCGGCACTCACCAGGAGGTCAGCCAGTCACCCGGAACCACGCTGCAAGAAAATTCCTCGCCTTTGTCCTCTCTCCTCCTCCTTCCGCCGCTCCACGTCTCTCAGATTCTTCTCTTCGGTCTCCAACATACCTTCCTCCATCTCCAAGCATCTCACCGTCGCCGACATATATGAGCTACAAGGTTTGTCTCTCCCTTTTCGCTTCGATTTCCTTCGATTTTTCTCTTGTTCGGAGCTGGTTTTAAGCTTTCATCAAGGTCTTCTCTCATGGAGTTCAATCTGAGCCTTCGCAGTTCCGTCCACTTTATGCTTCCTAGAAAGAGACCTTTCGGTGGAGAGGCCGTTGAGGAAGTAGACGACGACGACGAGGTAGTCGAGGTCTCCCACAGCGTCACCGTCAATTTCAAGAAGCCTTGCCCGATCTCCGCTACTTGCGCCACATCCGGAGCTCCGACAAACGCAACGGGCGCTGCTGGTAACGGGCTGACCATCAGCGGCAACGGCTGCGGTAGCGAATCTGATTCGTCAGTCATGAAGTTTGGTGATGGGATCAGCGGTAATCCAATGGATATCGATGAGGATCTGCACAGCCGCCAGCTTGCGGTGTATGGTCGCGAGACTATGCGGAAGCTATTCGCTTCTAACGTGCTTGTTTCCGGTTTGCAAGGCCTCGGTGCCGAAATCGGTAGGGTTTCCTTTCTCTCTCTCTCTTAATTTTTTTATTTTATTTGTGATTTTGAGTTAAAATATCGTCTACGGTTGATGTTCCATAGATTGTCCACTTATCATCTAAGGGTTTGCAGTTTGCACATCAATTTTTCGGAATTCCTTTTCCTGACTGTATGTGAGAATTTCCCACCATCAAAAGACTTGGGTTTACTGAATGTGGCAACGGTGTTGGCATGATTTATGTTGGGGATCATTGGAATTTAGATGTGTTATCAGTGTTATCTTGAGGAGTATGAAGCATAAGCCCAAAACTTACAGCTGAATCTTGTTTTTGTTAATTCCTAGTCGTATTGATCTTCAAAACAGTCCAATTAGCAAGGTTGGTATTCATATCAGCTCAATGGGTTTTGACTTCTAACTAGCTCAGATCAGTGGATTATTTACTGGATTCTGTAATGAACCAAAAGATAAAGAAGTCTTAATTACATTGCTTATGATTGTTATAATTCAGTTGAGTTACTTTTGCTACATATGTTAGCAGTTAATGCTTGTTTAAGAATTTATACTTTGTGTATAACAATCCTTATCTTTATTAGAGCTGAATGTTCCTGTGTCTTAAGCAACTTAAGATATAACTATGTTCTTATTAGTTTTAAATTTGATTTTTTTTTCTTCCTGTAAATGTTTTGATTGCCTTTGTGGGCAATCTTTATGCTTTTTACAGAAGCTCAAAAAACCTGCACGGTAGCTCCTCAAGGACTTGGATTTTTGCTCAATTCATCTTCCTGGATTAATCAAAATGTATTTTAAATTAAGTTTGTCACTAGATGTTGGGGTGGTATTTTACTGCAAAAGGAATTGCACTCTTGTTCACAGCATCATAGAGGAAAAGACTGGATGATAAATGTCATTTTTCACTAATTTTTTCTCGTCATTGAAATCCCATCAAGAGCTTGCCAGTAGATATACATAGTGTGCTAATAGGTATCCTAAATTCCTTTGTATGTGTTGGTTATTGATATCGTTTTATTTAACATTCTTACAGCAAAAAATCTTATTCTTGCCGGGGTGAAGTCTGTTACATTGCATGATGAAGGACTTGTAGAGTTGTGGGACTTGTCTAGTAATTTCCTATTTTCAGAGGATGATGTTGGAAAGAACCGTGCCCTTGCTGCTGTCCAGAAGCTGCAAGAACTGAACAACGCTGTTTTAGTTAATACCTTGACTACTGGATTAACCACAGAACAACTTTCAAAATTTCAGGTATTATGCCAACAGCTTTTGTCATTCCACCCAAACAATCCTTGGCCGGTCTCCTAGATTTCTACTACTAGCTTTCTTCTGCTTTTGCATTCATTTTTTTTAATACTAGTGCTCAATGGCTTAATATTTGTGGAATTTTCAGTTTCCGTGTCATTTTAACCAAAATATTGCTATTACAAGAGTTTCTTGACATATTGGTTCAGATGTGTGAGTTAGAAAAAGGGGACAAACTGATTTGCCAGTCAGCTTAGTTTCATGCTGTTGTGCATTTCTACTATTTCTTATCGTCACACTTAAGATTTTTTTCCTAATTGCAGGCTGTTGTGTTCACTGATATCAGCTTGGAGAAAGCAATTGAATTTGATGAATATTGCCATCACCATGAGCCTCCAATTGCCTTTATAAAAACTGAAGTCCGTGGCCTTTTTGGCAGTATCTTCTGTGACTTTGGCCCCAAGTTCACTGTTGTAGATGTTGATGGTGAAGAACCCCATACTGGCATAGTAGCATCCATCAGCAATGACAACCCAGCTCTTATTTCATGTGTGGATGATGAGAGGCTTGAGTTTCAAGATGGTGATCTGGTTGTGTTTTCTGAAGTTCGGGGAATGACTGAGTTGAATGATGGAAAACCAAGAAAGATAAAAAATGCAAGGCCATACTCCTTAACCTTGGATGAAGACACAACAAATTATGGAGCATATGAGAGAGGTGGTATTGTCACCCAAGTGAAGCAGGCCAAGGAACTGAATTTCAAGCCACTGAGACAGGCACTCAATGACCCTGGTGAATTTCTTCTCAGCGACTTCGCCAAGTTTGATCGTCCACCTCTGCTTCATTTGGCATTTCAAGCACTGGATAGATTCAGGGCAGAGTTGGGTCGTTTTCCTGTTTCTGGATCAGAGGACGATGCACAGAAATTGATTTCTATTGCAAGTAGTATTAATGATAGCTCAGCAGATGGGAAGATTGAAGAAATTGACCAAAAATTACTTCGGCATTTTGCTTTTGGTGCAAAGGCGGTTTTAAATCCCATGGCTGCTATGTTTGGCGGCATTGTTGGTCAAGAAGTCATGAAAGCCTGCTCTGGAAAGTTCCATCCTCTATTTCAGGCAAGAAAATTCAACTGAAGACTTTGTCTCTTTGCTTTTGAAATGATAATGATGTCTAGTTAGGTCCAAGTGAAGGATTTCTATACAGTTATTTTAATGAAAAAAATAAACAATGGTCTCAGGAAGCTTTTAGCTTCTTAATCTGAATGTTTTCAGATGCTTTTATTCTGGTTTAACTTCTGTCATGGATGTGCTTTCTTTGATCCTCTTTTCTTCACCTGATATTTTTTTCTTTCGTATTTCCGTTACCTAATTGTGCATTTTATTCGATTCTATGTGCAGTTTTTCTACTTTGATTCAGTGGAATCACTACCTACTGAACACCTGAGTCCTGATGACCTGAGACCTTTGAACAGTAGATATGATGCACAGATTTCTGTTTTTGGATTGAAGCTTCAAAAGAAACTTAAGGATTCAAAAGTGTTCATGGTAGGAGCTGGCGCTTTAGGATGTGAGTTTCTTAAGAATGTTGCACTAATGGGAGTTTCTTGTGGTGATCATGGGAAGTTGACAGTCACAGATGATGATGTGATTGAAAAGAGTAACCTTAGCAGGCAGTTTCTATTTCGTGATTGGAATATTGGACAGGCAAAGTCAACCGTAGCTGCTGCTGCTGCCACTGCAATAAACTCGCGTTTTCAAATTGAAGCTCTTCAAAATCGCGCGAACCCTGAGTCAGAGAATGTTTTTGATGACAATTTCTGGGAGAATTTAGATGTTGTTATAAATGCACTAGATAATGTCAATGCCAGGCTCTATATTGATCAGAGATGTCTCTATTTCCAGAAGCCTCTTCTAGAGTCTGGGACTCTTGGTGCAAAATGTAACACCCAGATGGTTATACCTCACCTCACTGAGAATTATGGAGCATCTCGTGATCCACCAGAAAAACAGGCACCCATGTGCACTGTTCATTCTTTCCCACATAACATTGACCACTGTCTTACATGGGCTCGGTCAGAGTTTGAGGGACTTTTGGAGAAGACACCTACTGAAGTGAATGCCTTTCTTGGAAATCCTGGTGATTACACGTCTTCCATGAGGAATGCTGGTGATGCTCAAGCGAGGGACACGTTGGATCGTGTTCTTGAGTGCCTTGATAAGGATCGATGCGAAAACTTTCAGGAATGCATAACTTGGGCTCGCTTAAAGTAACCTTCTAGATTCAGCTCTTTCAATTTTCTAGATCTCTTTACTTGTTATTTTCATAATAGTGAAGTGTTATAAATGCAGGTTTGAAGACTATTATGCTGATCGGGTAAAGCAGTTGACATTTACCTTCCCAGAGGATGCTATGACCAGCAGTGGAGCACGGTTCTGGTCTGCTCCAAAACGTTTTCCACGGCCATTGCAGTTTTCAGTTGATGATCACAGCCACCTTCAGTTTGTCATGGCACTAGCAATATTACGGGCAGAAACATTTGGTATTCCAAAACCAGATTGGATTAAGTCACCACAAATGTTGGCTGATGCTGTTAACAAAGTGATAGTCCCCGATTTTGCACCAAAGAAGGATGCGAAGATTGTGACTGATGAAAAAGCAACTAGCCTGTCTACATCTTCTATAGATGATTCTGCTGTTATTGAACAGTTGATTGCTAAGTTGGAGGACTGTCAGAAGAAACTGCCTCAAGGTTTCAAAATGAATCCTATCCAATTTGAGAAGGTTAGTCTTTTTGCTGTCTTTTGTTAGGTGTGTGGATAACAGATTTAAGCTTTTGGGTATCATGCATGCAAGTTGGACTTAAAATAGCATGTGAAAAAAGAACCCTACTTGATTCATTTATATGATTTATGATCTGTATGCTTCCTTCTTTGCAATTTGATCTTTGCATGTTATGGCCTGAAACTTTGAGCTCTACTCATCTTCATAAATGGTTTTTCTAGTTAAAAATCATTACAAGTGGACTCTAACCTAAACATTAAACTTTTGTTTCCATCTTATTGACAGTGTCCTAATTTGACCGCTTTCTTTCTGTTAGAGGAAATTGTACTTCTAACCATTCCGGAATGACTCACCGGAAAGGACTTGTGGGTAGTACCCATAGGTCCCCGGTTCGAACCCCGGAATGACCGCTCTTTATTTACCAATTCAAGGAAATTGTACTTCTTTTCTAAGAAGCATGTAAGCTAATGGTTTCCACCCGTGGGTAGTACCAATCATGTACCCTCATTACTCTGATAGTATGACATGTAATTCTAGTTTCTTTCCTAACCCTTTTATTTTAAATTTGAAATGAACTTCTAAAATAGTCCAATAGAAATCTTCTCAGCTCTGGGTGTCAAAAGGTCTTGACCTCCCCAATCCCCATCCTTGCGTTCATGCTTCATAAGCAAATTTCAACCCATATGCTTACTTGCACACCTATGATGTTAATGTTCTTTGTAGTGGTTTCCACTCTCTTGTAGTCCATCTATATTCCACTTGACAACACAATTACGTTATCTGGTCATTTCTCCCATGGCATGCTTCACATACTCACATTGTATTGTGGTGTTATAATGTAGTTCCGTCTTCAAATATCTCATGTAGAGAAAGAATTAATTCTTACAAGGGCTTACTTTGTAATTTATGACATTTGTAGCCCTTCATTCTTACAAGGGCTCACTTCGTAATTTATGACATTGTTGGTTTGTTGATATCATTACAAAGATCATTGTATCTAGTGAAGGGTTTGTAGATATCATGCTTGATATTGTTGGTTGTACATGCAAGTTTTCACATCACACAAACCTTTATCGTTGAAGTTTGTTGTCCCTTTCCAATATGCAGGATGACGACACCAACTATCACATGGATGTAATAGCCGGGCTTGCCAATATGAGAGCCAGGAACTATGGAATCCCAGAAGTTGATAAGCTGAAGGCCAAGTTCATTGCAGGTAGGATCATACCTGCCATTGCTACTGCGACTGCAATGGCCACCGGTCTTGTATGCCTGGAGCTTTACAAGGTATTGGGTGGAGAGCACAAGGTGGAGGACTACAAAAACACATTTGCGAACCTCGCCCTCCCTCTCTTTTCAGTGGCTGAGCCAGTCCCTCCGAAGGTGACAAAGCACCAAGACATGAGCTGGACAATCTGGGACAGGTGGATCCTGAAAGACAATCCTACATTGAGAGGGCTCATCAGTTGGCTACAAGATAAAGGACTGACGGCTTACAGCATCTCGTACGGAAGTTGCTTGCTTTACAACAGCATGTTCCCGAGGCACAAGGATAGAATGGACAGGAAAATGGTGGACCTCGTCAGGGAAGTAGCGAAAGCTGATCTACCCGCATACCGCAAGCATTTCGACGTGGTGGTGGCTTGCGAAGATGACGAGGGGGAAGATGTTGACATTCCTCTGGTTTCTGTGTATTTCAAGTGAAGTCTTTTGCTCAACACTTGGTAGCACAGCCAGATCTTAATTTGCAAGACGATTCCGATCGATTGTCTGTGACTTGTTTTCAGACAAAGGAACCTTCACGCTTGATGTTGAACATAGGTTTGTGATGGACCTGATGGTTTGGAAGATAATGTTGTGTATTCGACTGCTTTTCATTTCATCTTCGACTATTTTTCCCTGTTTCTGGATATGTCCTGTCCGGACAGACTATTGTGCTTAGGTTTTCTATACATTTTGTTTTAAAAAAATTACTTTTGTGAAATTCCGAAAATTAGATTTTTTTTTTGTTATAAAGTCAATTCATCCATCAACGTGGGATACAATTTAGCCGCAGCTTTCCATATTAACTTGATGGTTCCCCGTTGCGCGCCAAATTTGCAAAATGGTTTTTAGACCATCAACCATGTTTTTTTTTCAAAATGTACACATTTGTATAAGGTGTAAAAATACACATCACTTTTTTTAGCAATTTGCTGGTGAAATTTGCATTTTTTACCCATCATTGAAATACAATTTACTTAAAATAAAAAGGAAAAAAAATTCATAAAAAAATAAACCAATGAAATTGTCTTGTTTTTTGTAAAAGTTTTTGCAAATGAGGGAGACGGTGTGCTCAAATTTGAACATCACATACTCAAATATGCAAATTTGCACACACCCAAAACAATTAATGAAGCTAAAAAATGTTTAAAAAATAAACATTTGTACACCACCAGTGGATAATCTCAGGGATTACATCTGGTTTGAGAAAAAACAGCATCAAGTAATATACTGGGGATGATAGTATATACTTCAAATCCAACTATCCGAGGGTGTACTTTGAGACACATGATGATAAATAGATGTTATAATTTTATAAAACTCTCCGTTTGACATATAGAATATGTAGCCAAACCATACATATTTTTTTGGTAGCTAACGATACATATGTAGGTAATGATACAGAACATTACATTATATTACAGAGCATATACCATATGTAGCTAACGATACATATATTTATTTTGTATAATGTCCATATATAGACAAAAGTATAGATGTATGGATGCAATTGTTGGATCAGAAGACGGCAATGAGAATTGCCTCTCCAAGGACATGCCCGTTGATCGAATCCAATAACTTCTCCTTAGTCACCTGCATTCAACCCAAATCCGCATAACAACCTTCATCTTTGCACATTCCATCGTCCATCAACACAACTCGCATTGATAAAAGAAATTGAAAACACATACTTACTATTAGGAAATGAGTGTACATATCCTTACAAATATCGAAATCGGCAAAAGGGTACTAAGGATTAAGGATGTGTTTTGTAACCAGAGCGGAATGGGTAGCTGAAGTTAAATAGTTAATTGTATAAAACATATGTTAAATTAAGCTATTGATAAGCTAGTAATGTTTTTGGTAACATTAGCTGATAAAACCAAATACATTTGTGTGTATAACAAAAAACTCCGAAGAGACGATTTGGAGCATAGCTATTAATCTTAGCTTTATTTCATTAATTTAAAACTATATAATATCAAAACCAGAAACTAAACACAGTTAAGTGAGCAATTACCTTGTGGCCAACGGGGATCTCGTCGTCCAAAGCATAAAGCTTAAACTCAATCCTATGGCGATGGTTGGGCACCTGTAAGGGGCCGCACCACCCAGGCGCCTTCCAGTCGTTAATGCCCTCCCGTATCTTGTAGTAGTCGCCACCGAGGTCCTCCTCCTTGCCGGAGTAGCCCTCTGACAACCCCTTGAGGGTTGGGGGAATGTGGTCCAGCACCCAGTGGGTCCAGGGCACCGCAGCCCCACCCACGGCGGGGTTGTCGATGTCCTGCGCCACCAGGGCGAGGGACTTGGTGCCCTCCGGCACGTTGTACCACTCCAACGGTGGTGATATGTTGTTCTGCGTTGTCTGCCCTTCCTGCGAGTACTTCCTCGGCAGCCGCCCCTCGTGCTCGAACGCCGGCGAGACTAGCCTGATCCAACCACGTCCAAGTCTCATAAACAACGAAAAGGGTAATGAAAAAGAGATATATATAGAGAGAGAAATCTACCGGAAGTCATCGTTTGTGGTGGAAGACATGCGTAGCTGATGGCTGATGCCTGTACGTACGTTGAAATATTAATGCTTAACCTATTCCTCCTCGGCTGCTTAATTCTCTTTATAATTTTAGTACTCTCTCGATCCTCTTCCACCTCTTCGATCCTGAATTTTGTTTATTTAATTTTCCAGTGATCGAGATGAAATTTGTTACGATTTGTACGTAGGTGTTTGGGGGTGATTTGGGATATGGGGGCGGGGTTTATAAGGAAGCTACACGTTGGCGTGGGAAGACACTACTAGCTACTGGGTGTCGAGTGTCGGCCTGTTTAAGTTACACGTTGTCTTATTCTTTGGAGGCTTCTACTAGGTCGTCAATCTCTGCCCCATATCTCGATATAGGGAGTCCGGATTCCTTACAACACGCCGGTGCATACTACAATGCACCACGAAATTATTTCGGATATAATTTTACTTTAATTTTTTTTAAAAATATTTTTAAATTGCAGTACTTGTATTTACATGTTTAGAAACATTTTTTATAAATTTTTTAAAACGAATTTTTTATAATATGAATTTATAAACATATAAATATAAGTATGTGGAATGTAAATATATTTTTAAAAATTTTTTAATGTAAAATTATACCCGAAATAATTTTATGGTGCGCAGTAGGGTACACCGAGGGTTGTAGAGGATTCAGACTCCAACATAGGCGTAATTGAATCAAGTCGTTTGTGGCATGTGTCAGTTTCTTTTTAATTGTGTATTTTTTAATTAATTGGATTTTTTTCTATTAATTTATGCAATCTAACAACTTACACATTCAAGATAAGATTTTGCTATTTTTTTTATCCAATTCCACTTAATCAATCTAGAAATATATGATCATACCAAAAAATATAGAAATATATGCTTTAAGATAATATTTTATCCAATTTAGTTAGACATCGATATATTTTTAGAAGATTAATATAACAATATATGCCTAAGATAACATTTTATTAAATTTGGTTAGATATCGATATAATTTTTTTTTTATCAAATATGGATATATTATATTATATCTCTTTTATTGGTAGTCGATCAATTAAACATATTGACATAAATTAATTAGTTAAACGAGTATTAATACAAAATTTATTTAAAATTTTAAAACATAAATAATATTTGTATATAGTGGTAGTTCGAATTAGGGAAAACTTATAAAAATACCCCATCTTTGGTAGTCATCATGTTAAGAATTACAACTATGCTATGAATTCGTTGTTGTTTTCTAGATAGCAAATGAAGTCATTGATTTAAAGATATTTCTATGTCTGTATAGTGGATGATTTCCATTGATCTATGTCGAACATGTGTTTATAGGGATGAGAGGTTTGCTCCATTGTCTTCTATTTGCATTGAATCGACATGCCAATTGGTCGTAGAACTTGAGTGATTAATGCTATTCTTTAGTGATATTGAATAAGAAGATTGTATCTTTGCTGATCTATCAACTTTAGTCAAGTCGACATATGCTTATAAATATCTATTAATCAATCCTATGATCTTGAATCTCAACCATTGTTGAGAATTACAGGTGAGATGCTTTTCTATATTATTATCACTACTTTGCAATCATTGATCTATTTGTTTTACATTGTCATCAAATTGCAATAAACTATTGCTGTTGTCTTAAGAATCATTGTTAGAAACATTGTATATTTGTATTGCAACTGTTTTTCCTTGTGGGTTCGACTATGAACTTCATTGTTATTCTAGTTTATTGGTTTATCAATCTATTGATTTACTAATCTATTGGCTTGAGCATTGAGTTAGAATATTATTGATATTTGACAAAGGACGAAAAAGCCAACGATATTCGTCCCGCACCAACTGCTTACCTCACTTCCCCTCTTCAAAATTCAGAACCCAACCCATCCTCCATATTTCATTTTCAAAAACCCAAAACCCAAACACGCCCTTATTCCCCCTTTTCTCCTTTGTGTACTGAGAGCAGAGGCTCTCCGGCCTCCTCCATTTCGGCTCAGCCACCAAGCCCACCACCACCACATGACCACACCTACACCCCTCCACCACCAGGTCACCAGCACCACCATCAGCCACCCCATCCCCGTCGCCGACCACCACCCCGCAATCGCAACTCCCCCACACTCTCCCCTGTTTTGCCGAGAGGAACACCCACACCCCACTACTTCCTCCTTCATCCTTCCACCCCGAAGCGCCAGCAGGAGGAGCGCACACGCCTCCTCGGAGCCGTCAGCAACAGCAGTTGGAGGTCCCCCGGAGCGCCGCCGGCCTTCTTCCCGTGCCCTGTTTCGATTCCTAAGAGCGGTAAGTTTTTTCCCTTCCTTTCGCACTTAAACCGTGTAAAGACCCGCTTTTAAGCTCCTCCTTCCCTTCCTAGGCTATCTCCGACGATCACCCAGTTTCAGCCAGCCGAATCCGATCCCAACGAGCATCTTCCGGCGAGCCCGACGCGTCCGACTCCGTCGGTGAGCTTCTTCCTTCCTCCTTCTTCCTTTCCTGTCATGTGTGTGTATCGGTGTCGGGTTAGGGTGGTCGGGATGGGTTGTCGTCGGCGAGCTTCCAAAGCTCCCTCTTCCTCCTTTGGTATTTTCGAACGCAGGGAGTAAGTTTGGAGAGGGTTAGGGTGGCCGGGATGGGTTGTAGTCGCTATTTCAAACAACGACTTTACCCCGTTTTGGCTAAATCTCTAAATAGTTTAGGATTTTGGCTAGTTTCCAAATTTTTTTTTAGATTTTTTTGCTATTTCCAAAAAAAATTCCCTTTCCTCGCCCTTCTTTTTAGCCGTGGGTCCCGCCTTCCATGTCATCGCCATATCAGCGTGGGGCCCTTTTGTTTTTTTTTTCTTCCTTGCCTTTGAACGGATGAATGGGAGAAAGAGTATGTTGACTTTTGGGCCTAATTTTGTGTGCCGAATTAAGGTTTGAAAAAGGAAATGATTTGGGCCTACTTTTTTTTAAATGGGGATCCGGTTTTGGGTTAATGGAAAAGGGCTGATTTTTATAAAAATGGGGCGATTTTGGTAAAATTAAAAAGGGGCCGGTTTTAGATAAAATAAAATGGTTGAGTTATTTTGATCAAATCTATATATAATCTATATCTATATCTATCTATTAATATTACTAATTCTGCTAGCATTTTGCTGACGTGTCATGTCCACAATTAAAGTTGAATTTTTTATTCAAATGAGATTTTCTTATTGGTCAATATTATTATGGAAACTTTAAAATATTTGTTTCCTATTTTAAATATGATTTGAATCCATTCCTTTTTTTTTATTTTCGGTTATATTGCCGTAAATATTGAGACATAATTCCATTTTTTTTCCGATTGCAATATATCTATTATCTATCTATCTATTATCTATTATCTATCTATTAATATTACTAATTCTGCTAGCATTTGGCTGACGTGTAACGCCCACAATTAAAGTTAAATTTTTTATTCAAATGAGATTTTCTTATTGGTTAATATTATTATGGAAACTTTAAAATATTTGTTTCCTATTTTAAATATGATTTGAATCCATTCCTTTTTTCTATTTTCGTTTATATTGCCGTAAATATTGAGACATGTTTCCATTTTTTTTTTCCGATTGCAATATATCTATAATCTATCTATCTATCTATCTATTAATATTACTAATTCTGCTAGCATTTTGCTGACGTGTTACGCCCACAATTAAAGTTGAATTTTTTATTCAAATGAGATTTTCTTATTGGTCAATATTATTATGGAAACTTTAAAATATTTGTTTCCTATTTTAAATATGATTTGAATCCATTCCTTTTTTTTTATTTTCGGTTATATTGTCGTAAATATTGAGACATGTTTCCATTTTTTTTCCCGATTGCCGTCTCTTTTCGGTTATATTGCTGATGTGTCACGCTCACAATTAAACTTGAATTTTTTATTCAAATGGTATTTTCTTATTGGTCAATATTATTGCTGAAATTTTAAAATATTTGTTTCCTAGTTTAAACATATCTATTATCTATTAATATTACTAATTCTGCTAGCATTTTGCTGACGTGTCACGCCCATAATTAAAGTTGATTTTTTTATTCAAATGAGATTTTCTTATTGGTCAATATTATTATGGAAACTTTAAAATATTTGTTTCCTATTTTAAATATGATTTGAATCCATTCTTTTTTTTTTTCGGTTATATTGTCGTAAATATTGAGACATGTTTCCATTTTTTTCCCGATTGCAATCTCTTTTCGGTTATATTGCTCATGTGTCACGCTCACAATTAAATTTGAATTTTTTATTCAAATGGTATTTTCTTATTGGTCAATATTATTGATGAAATTTTAAAATATCTGTTTCCTATTTTAAACATATTTGTTTCCTATTTTTACACTAAAATATTATTTAATTTGATATGTTGTATGTCAATTTGTGATCTTTTTTAATCGTCTACGTACATTGAACATTCGTCAATTCTTGGCTAATTTTATTCTTGGATATTGAAATTGTTGATTTATCATTTTTAATCGATTGCAATATTCCCCACAATGTCTACATACAACGAACATGTAATAATCAATTTGTAAATATTCGATTTCAAAAATTAATTATAAAAATCAATTAGAGCCAAATAAGTGTTATTTTATAATTTAATTATTTTAGACATCTTAAATGACTATCGAAAAATAAATGATATTTTAAGACTCACAAACATTACTAATGCTTATTTTACATCTTGGATGGGGCTTCTTAGATCACTTTTCTACATTTAAGGATTTTTTTTTTACCATCTTACCTTTATTTTCACTATTAATTTCTCTATCTTTCTAACCATCTTTCTCATGAAAATAATCAATAAGTTATGTACATCTACATATTTAACTTCAAAATTATTCAAACAATCATGTGCTTATGATTTTTTAATATCTGTACGGGAGCTTATATTTTACTTTTTAAGATCTATGCTAATGATAATAATTATATATTTATTTCAAATTATATTAGATGGTGTGTTTGAGTATTATTACTACTTTACCTTATTAAATCATTTTCAAAATTTGTATCGTATCTCTTTCCAACTAATTTATAAATTATAAAAAAAATATTTTATACATATTTTTATTGTAAACACGTATATATATATATATCAATATAGTATTATATAGATATATAAAATGATGTTCAAATTAAAATGGATCAAGCTCCCGTGCCTTCAAGGCACGAGTATTACACTAGTAAAATACTAAAACAGAGACCGCTGGAGCGACCTCGCTGGCACGGAATTATCTGGATTAAACGGGATTATTTTTGCCTGCGTGTCATTTTCTGAATTAAAACTGTATTATATTTTTGGGTCACATCAATTAATAAACGAATATAGTTAGGTAAAAACTTATCTTTTTAGATACATAATCTATCCAATATAACTTATATTTTGATTAGATTTTTTTATAAATATTCAACACTATATTTTAATTAGTTAGAAGTCTTATCTTTTTAGATCAAATAATCTAATATAATATTGGGTCAATTTCCTCTATAATAAATCATACCCTTGCTTCAATTTCTTTAATTTACATACCTTCGACAATTACAAATTTACACTTAGGAACCTCTTATGATAAAATTTTAATATGTACCATATAAAATTTGAAAAGATAAATCTATCTATAATGCTATAAAAAATATATATATACAATGTCATAAAATTTTGTTAGGCAAAAGCGGGATTATTTTTTACCTACCTCCACGTAAGTTTTTTGCATTGTATTTTAATGTAGTATTGTTATATTAATTAAAATATATCAAATAAGGTAATATAAATTTACGCTATATATCATCATATGATGCGATTTAAATTTACGCTATATATTTGCGCAGGTTGAAATATAAATTTACGCTATATAAATTTATGTGTTTATAATTCATCTCATCGTAATTTGAATATTCTCAAATTAAATCTTTGTCAAATATTCTATCTTTTTAGATGAAATTGAATATATCTGTATAATTATTCAACCTTATATTTTAATTAGGTATAAAACTTATCCTTTTTAGATGAAATTGAATATATTTGTATAAATATTCAACATTATATCTTATATTATATTTTTTGGCCACATCAATTAATAAGTCATCATAGTTAGGTAAAAAAATTATCTTTCTAGGTCACTGAAATTAATTATGATTATATTACAAAAGAAATCTATATAAAAATTATATATAATTTACCCGTAAATAGGTAAAAAAATTATCTTTCTAGATCACTGAAATTAATTATGATTATATTACAAAAGAAATCTATATAAAAATTATATATAATTTACCCGTAAATAAATCAAATTTTTTTTTTAAAAAAAATTAAGTGGTGAAAATTTTAATGTAAGATGGTACGTGGTAACGTTAGCAATTGATATCATTAATTATTAAACAATTTATAGGGTTACAAATAAATTTATAAGAACATGACGTGTCATAAATAAACTATTATATTTTGATACGTAGTAATATATAATGATGGATTTTGAACAATAACATAAATAAATTTATAAGGGTTAAATTATTTGATTAAGATCGGGTATTTTATAAGGGTTTTGATTTTTTATACGCGTCACATCCTTGATTAAAATGGTGTTAAAGTAGAGGTCTGAAACGGCATCTGGTGTGATTTCACATCCATGGAATTTTCTGGATTAAAACGGAATTATTTTTGGTTACGTGTCATATTTTGAATTAAATTGGTATTATATATTTGGACCACATCATTTAATAAGCTCATATAGTTAGGTAAAAAAAACTTATCTTTTTAGATCAAATATTAATCTATCCAATATGAACTTATATCTCAATTAGTTTTTTTATAATCTTTTTAATGTTAACATTAAATCGGATTATAATATTAATTCATAAATAAGTGGTGAACGTATAGCATTCAGAAAAATACGTTAGAAAAAAATTATGTTGATATTAAAAGATCCAAAGATATCAACCAAATTATTATAACCTTTAAATTTCAAAAAATATATATAAATTAAACATTATTTTGTTTATTAAGAAACCGCGCAACGGGCGGGCCACGATACTAGTAAAATACTAAAACAGAGACCGCTGGAGCGACCTCACGTCCACATAATTTTCTGGATTAAACGAGATTATTTTTGCTCACGTGGCATTTTCTGGATTAAAGCGGTATTGTATTTCTAGCCCACATCAATTAATAAACGAATATAGTTAGCTAAAAACTTATCTTTTTAGATCAAATAATCTACCCAATACAACCTTATATTTATAATATTAAAATTGTGATTTAAGATTCTCACGTGATGTTAGTTTATTGGGAATTTATTTTTGCGATAAATAAAAAATAATCGTATATAGGTAATAGACTTCAATGTTAAACACGTTTAACAATATGATATTATCAATATTTATCTAAATATAATCTATCTTCTACTACCATCTATGCAACTAATTAAATTAAATTTATTTATTTGAAACAATAGTGAATTGAAATATATCATGATGATTACGTAGTTTGGTATAGTATTATCTAGATATGGCCATATAGGTTTGAAATATATCATGATTAGCTTTAAATATTAACTTTATACAGTAAGCTTAAAAATATTACCTATCGATATCTATGTATAATCTATATATAAAATACTAAGGCCTGAAACTGGTGCGATTCGCATACATGACATTTTTTGAATTAAACGGGATTATTTTCGCTTATGTGGGATTTTCTGGATTAAAGTGGTATTATAGTATATATGTACCATACCTATTTAGTTATATTGATACTCCGAAAAGTGGCTGGGTAGTAATACGTAGGTAAAAATAGATTATCTATTTAATATAATCCTAATCTATTCAATATAACCTTATAACTTATATTTTAGTTAGAGTATGTTATTAAGATATTTATCTAGAGTATCTACGTGTCAATTTAACCCTAAAGTGATTGGTGTTGGTATACATACATTGATCATAAGTCGGGATTGTAAAGCTACTCTATAAATAGGCTTTCATATGTGTTGTAAGGGTTGGTTGAACATTTTCTCAATAACAAATTTCAGTTTCCCTCTCTTCCTCCTTTCTTGGTTTTCTCTGATCTCCTCTAGATCAACATGGTATCAGATTAACGATTTTCTGGTTTTTCATCTTCCGCATTCATTCAATCTGGCTATGGAGCAAGTTCTCGCTCCTCCTCCAGTTCCCACAATCGATCACAATGATCCTTTGTACCTGCATCCTTCAGATAATCCAGGCTGCATCCTTACAACGAAGGTCTTCGATGGATCTGGATTCTTTGCGTGGCGTCACGCCATGGAAATTGCTCTATCAGCGAAGAATAAACTCGGATTTGTCGATGGTGAGCTTCCCCGTCTAGCTCCTGATTCTCCGACTCTGCGTTTCTGGATCCGCTGCAACGACATGGTCGTTTCTTGTTTGATCAATGCCATGACAAAGGACATCGCCGAGAGCTTCGTGGGAGCTCGCAATGCGCGATTGATCTGGCTTGATCTTATTGCTCTTTTCTCTCATTCAAGTGGCGCGCAGAAATTTGCAATTGAGCAACAATTTTACTCAATTTCGCAAGGTGCGGATTCAATCTCTGGTCTATTCACTCGCCTCAAGAAGATATGGGAGGAACAAGATTCGCTCTGAGCTGTTCCGGATTGTTCTTGTCCTGGTGTTTGTGCTTTCACTCAGGCGATCAAGCGAGATGAGCAAGATCGGCGCCTTTTTCAGTTCTTAATGGCGCATGATGATTCATACATTCCAATTCGAAGTGGAATTCTCATGAATTCTCCACTTCCGGATATCAATCAGGCATACTTTCTTCTTTCTCAAGAAGAAACACAACGATCCATGAAATCTTGCAAATCTCCAATTGATGCTGTTGCGAATTCCGTTACTGTCAAACCACCCAGGGATTCCAATTCTTCATCCTCAAAGGAATCCGATTCTTCTAAAGATTCGGTTAATCAGAATCGTCACAATGGCAATAAACAAAGGCATCTGTGTTCCCACTGTAACAGATTGGGACATTTAGTCGACCGTTGCTACAAACTTCATGGTTATCCTCTTGGCTCCAAGAACAAGTGCTCTGCAAATTCTTCACTGACTTCAGACGATGCTCCATCTTCGTCTTCTCCACCGTCTTCCTCGGTTATTCCAGGCTTGTCAGCTGATCAGTACACATAGCTTATTGCTCTTCTCCAGCGA
This sequence comes from Persicaria tinctoria, assembly GCA_037127255.1. Taxonomy (NCBI): domain Eukaryota; kingdom Viridiplantae; phylum Streptophyta; class Magnoliopsida; order Caryophyllales; family Polygonaceae; genus Persicaria; species Persicaria tinctoria. Next base: position 22,375,246 of record JBANSL010000010.1, read on the forward strand.
TCTTCCCCATCGTCTTCTGGCACCACTCCAAGCTATGGAAATTTTGCTGGTATTTCTTGCTTTTCTTCATCTCTTCAAACAAATTCTTCTGGCATTTTGTTTGATAAGTTCACATGGATAGTTGATACGGGGGCCAGTGATCATATGTGTCACATTCTGGATTTCTTTACGGATTTGAAACCCTTGCTTCAACCTATTCAGATCAGTTTACCTAATGGCAGTTCAGTATATGTTTCTTTGGTGGGCACAGTAAGAGTTTCTTCAGAATTGACACTTAATGGTGTATTCTTTGTGCCTGTCTTCAAGTTCAATCTATTATCCGTACCCAAGCTTGCTGCTCAACTAGATTGCATTGTTTGCTTCTCATCTTCCATGTGCTGGTTGCAGGGCCCTTATCTGAAGAGCCATCTGGAGCTTGGTAGAGTTCACAACAGGCTATATGCATTCTCAGCTCCTCCATCAATCATTCATAAGAATAAGCTGATCACAACACATCCATCAAATGATTCTTTTCATACTGTTTCAGTCAATTCTACAGTGTCTGATATTGGTTTAATGCATTCTCGTTTAGGCCATCTTCCTTTATACAAGCTTAAGACTCTTTTATCTTGTGATGTAAATAAAGAGACAGTCTTAGCTTGTGAGATCTGTGCTAAAGCTAGGCATCAGAGATCTCCCTTTCCTAGTAGTTCTATCACTACTACTTGTGCATTTGATTTGATACATGTGGATACATGGGGTCCATATAATTCCCATACTTACAATGGATTTCAGTATTTTCTGACAATTGTTGATGACTTCACTAGAGTCACTTGGACTCATTTGTTGAAATCTAGAAAAGATGCTTTCCCTACCCTGCAGGCCTTTATTCAGTTAGTGCACACTCAGTTTGGAAGATTGGTTAAGGTAGTCAGATCAGATAATGCTCCTGACCTTGGTTTTAGTACTTTGGGTGTTGAGTTCTTCAAATCTAAAGGCATCATTCATCAATCTTCTTGTCCTTATTCTCCTCAACAGAATGGTGTAGTAGAAAGGAAACATAAACACCTATTAGAGACAGCTAGAGCCCTGCTATTTCAGTCATTTGTTCCTATAAGATTTTGGGGTGAGTGTCTCTTGACTGCTACATATCTCATCAACAGATTCCCTTCCAAAGTACTTGGCAATGTCTCTCCTCATGAGAAGCTTTATGGTAGTCCTCCTTCTTATTCCCATTTGAGAACCTTTGGATGTTTGGTGTATGCCTCCACTTCTCCCGCTGGTAGAACCAAGTTCATGCCCAGGGCATCCCCTTGTGTCTTTCTTGGTTACCCACCAGATAAGAAAGCCTACAAACTTCTTTGCCTATCCAGTAAACAGATTATCCTATCTAGAGATGTGGTCTTTCATGAAAATATTTTTCCCTTTGGCAATCCATCTCTATTGCCTACTTCTAATTCCTACAGGCCCATCCCTGCTACAGATCCTACACCTACTGAACAACCTTCTCCCTCAAATCACCCACATATTCCTCCACCAATTCATACTCCTCCTCGAAGATCTTCTAGAACTTCTGTTCCTCCAGCTTACCTTCAGGATTACCACTGTAACCTTGTCTCCCAATTGCAATGCTTTTCTTTTAATGCCCTCACCCTGGCTTCTCAACAACTACTGACCAACCTAGCACCTTTGACTGAACCTTGTTGTTATGAAGAGGCTGTGGTTAGCTCTGAATGGCAACATGCCATGCAGTCAGAATTGGATGCTCTTCATAAGAACAATACTTGGGAGATTGTTGATCTTCCTAAGGGTAAGAGGCCAATTAGCTCCAAATGGGTATACAAACTGAAGTTTAAGGCTGATGGAAGTCTTGAGAGATATAAGGCACGTCTGGTCATCAAAGGGTGTACTCAAAAGGCTGGAATTGATTACCAAGAGACTTTTTCTCCAGTAGCAAAAATGACAACCATTAGAAGTTTGGTTGCCATTGCTGTCAAAAAGGGTTGGTCTCTCTCTCTCAGTTAGACGTCAACAATGCTTTTTTGCATGGTGATATAGACACTGAAGTGTTCATGAAGATTCCTCTTGGCCTTCAACACATCCATCTAGGCAAAGTTTGTAAGCTGAACAAGTCACTCTATGGCCTTAAACAGGCATCTCGTCAGTGGTATAGTAAGCTGTCTGAATCTTTGATTGATCAAGGCTACACTCAGTCCCTTAATGATTACTTGATAGCATGCATTTAGGTAGGCATAATAGGTTGCATTTAGCTTAGTTAAGATGCATTTCATGGATGGATTAAGCATGATTTGCATATTAGTTCTCTATGTTGTCGGAGTCGGAATCTACACGCTTTTATTGATTATTTCAGGTAATGGTAGACCCGAGGAGAAGACATGAGTTGATAACGCATTGGATGAGAATGTCTAGTTGATCGAAGAAGCTTACATGAAGATCTCAAGAGGTCCTGAGAAGAAGAAGCGAACTTAAACGAAGAACAAGTCTGCAGAAGTTGTCGCCAGACATGCTGAACTTGTTTTGCACTTTCTGGAGGCCTCGGTTGTCCGATTGACTATTATGACCATGCGTTGGAAAGCTCTTTCAGAGAGCTACAACTTTCATGTTGACGTCGAGAGCTAATTCAAGACGTAATTTTCGGGAAAACCCAATGCAGCGGCCGCCGCATAGTTTGCTACGCCCGCCGCCAGGGGCGGTATTCATGCTGCACCCGCCGCTTATTTGCTGCGCCCGCCGCAGCTGCCGTCAACGCGCAGCGTTTTGGAAAAAAACCCTAGATGTCTATTTTGTTTTGGGAGGCCGACTTTGATGTTTATTAGGCCGACTTTTATGTTATTTTTCATTACTTCCATTCTATTCTTTCAACCATCAGACAATTAGAGAGAGAGCGATGTTCGCCATGGGCGGCTAAACTCTCTTCGTTCTACTTGCAATTTGAAGCTTTGTTTGGATTGATTGTGAGTTTCTAATTCTTGTTCCTCATTTCCTATATTGAATGCTTCAACTTCTTTGTGCTTGATTGTTTATTGTTTTGTTCTATCTTGTCTGGCCAACTTGTTAGATCAATTCAATTGCTAGGGTTTTGTAGATTCCTGATTGTGAACCTTAACCCAAGTGGCAAACTTATCCCTTTAGGGCTGATTGAACTAATTGGATGGGTAGGAAGTTGGATGTGTTGTTAAATCCCTCTTTAGGGACTGCAAATACCTTGGATAATCTCTGAACTTAAAGCTATCAATTGGGTTAAATCCTTCTTTAGGGACTGTTCGATTGATAAGGGTTGCTAGGACTGGTTGGACTAGTAACTATATTAGGTCGGGACAAGGGCATTCATAGGAAGACTAAAAGGACAAGAGTAAGTTACAATATCAATTCAAACAAATAAAGTGGATAGTTGTAGGTAGAGCGATCTTCTCTAATTTGTTTTGCATTATTTGTTTTTATTTTATTTTGTTTTCTTTTCAATCTCAATCAACCAAAACCCCCCCTTTCTACTAATTGGTAAATACACATTGCTGAGAAATACTTGATTCTCCGTGGGATCGACCTCTTACTTGCTTGCTATACTAGTTTGTAGGTTTGAGTTTTATTTTGATACGGTTTATGCGACTAAAAACCGTCCATCATTACTCATTATTTCATAAGAAACACAATGGTCTATGTGTGTTCTTGGTGGTGTATGTTGATGATATAGTTGTTACTGGCAATGATTTGCAAGGGATTTCTGCTTTGAAACAGACTCTGGATGAGCAGTTTAGTATCAAAGACCTGGGTTCATTAAACTATTTTTTGGGTATTGAATTTCTTTCTCACAGCAAAGGGATTCTCATGACTCAAAGGAAGTTTCTCTATGAGCTTCTCAAGAACTTTCCTAAAGAATCAGCTCGAGTCACTTTGAGTCCCCTTGATCCAGCCTTCAAACTTGGGGATTCTAATGGCAAACTACTACAAGATCCTTCTTCATATCGCCAGCTTGTTGGTAAGATGAATTTTCTTACCAATACTCGGTCTGACTTGTCTTTTACAGTCCAACACTTATGTCAATTCATGCAATCTCCAACTGAAGCTCATTGGAAAGCTGCAATGCACGCAATTCAGTACCTTCATTGCACTCCTGAGCTGGGGATTCTTCTTGACAATTCACAGAGTTTTCAACTTCTGGCTTCATGTGACTCAGATTGGGCCTCTTGTCCAGTTACCAGGCGTTCAATTAGTGGATATTACATCACCATGGGTGGCTCTCCTGTGTCTTGGAAGTCAAAGAAGCAAGCTACTATCTCCTTATCTTCAGCTGAGGCTGAATATAGATCAATGAGAAGAGTAACTACAGAGCTTGCTTGGTTGAGTCGTCTGTTTCATGAAATGGAGGTCTCTGATATCACTCTTATTCCCCTCAAATGCGACAGCCAATCTGCCATCTACATTGCAAAGAATCCGGTCTTCCACGAACGGACCAAGCATATTGACATAGACTGTCACTATGTTCGATCACAACTGCTGGCTGGCCTGATCAAGCTCCAACATGTGCCCACTCATTCTCAGATGGCGGATGTGTTTACCAAGCCATTACATGGGCCTCATCACTCCTCTATCCTGCCCAAGTTGGGGTTGATATCTCCAAAATCACCACCAACTTGAGAGGGGGGGGGGGGGGGGGGGGGGGGGGGGGGGTTGGTATACATACATTGATCATAAGTCGGGATTGTAAAGCTACTCTATAAATAGGCTTTCATATGTGTTGTAAGGGTTGGTTGAACATTTTCTCAATAACAAATTTCAGTTTCCCTCTCTTCCTCCTTTCTTGGTTTTCTCTGATCTCCTCTAGATCAACAATTGGTGACCTTAAGCAATCCCTAAAATAATTACTACGTACTTATGTATTCAATATTGAATAATTACAACGTATTTATCTAAAAATAATGTATCTATTCAATACAACCCTAAAAATAGTTTATCTATTCAATATAACCCTAAAAACTTAAAAAGTGGTTGCATTAACCGTACTATTCAATATATGTAGTTTATCTATTCAATATAACCTTAAAGTGGTTGGGATTAGTTATAACTTATGTTTTTATCCCTTTTTAGATGAAATTGAATATATTTGTATAAATATTCATCCTATATCTTAATTAGTTAGAAAAATTATCTTTTTAAAATAAATAATCTATCTAATATCTGGTTCATTATTAATATTCAACCTTATATCCAGCTACGGGTCGAGGTTTCAAACTCATTTTAAGATTTGTAGAAAGAGGGATTTCAAACCCTAAACACCTCGAAGGGCCGTTGGGTACCCTTAACCTATCCTGGGGACTAACTCGCAAAATTCATTTCACGCGGAAGCAAGACAGAAGCAAAATAAGGATACAAGTGCCACGGCAGAGCCGGGTCAAAACGGAGTCAAAAGTATAAATCCAAAACAATATAATCAGAGTCTGGTGAAGTCTATAACTCCAGCGCTCACTCTCCGCCGACAAAATGACCCGCGCAATAAGCAAACAGCACCGATAGGATGAACATAAATAATTCCTAAAAAAATTGATTTGGGGCGGGATCAGATCGGTGCCCACTTAACTCTGCATCCCAACCATAAGCACACATATACGCTATACCTAATAAAGATGCTCTAATGCAGTACGAAATTCAAACACACTAGCATGCTCCTAGTTCATAATAATGTGCGGAAATACTGTAAAGGGCCCAAGACAATGCCAAGTGGCATATCCCTCTCCTACCTCCACCCCTTCCGACAGGCGGAGACTGGCCAGCTCGTGAATGCATTCATTCATAATCGGGGGGGCACGCATGCCTAACCCGCTCCACAATAAAGCCCGCAGGCATATCATAATATAAGGAAGTACTCGATTGACTCAGGGTACCCGATGAGGCTGGGCTACCCTATGACCCTAGCAAAGACTCCTAGGACTATCACAGATAACGGCTGTTCTGTTTACATGCGCACAAAGAAATAGAATGCTCAACGATCGATGCAACCTAGCATGGTACTACATGGCATGCTGATCATGAATGCAAGCACCTAGTATATCATGCACCTAAAGCAGGGAATATCTCTATTCAATCTGAGTAAGCTCCGAAGAGACTTACCTGAAGATGCAGAACAACAAGATAATACAAGCAAGGGCCCAATGCAAATCCAAAGTAATCCACAAGCAATACACACCTATCATCAAGACATTTCCATAAGCTACCGGTCCATCGTTCATACACACAAACTCTAAGTTCTCAACATTTTCAAAACCAATCGATAGTAAAATCGTTTTCCAAAACCTTTCCGATACGATCAGTATCAACCAAAATCATTTACTTCCAACTTCTTTCTCAAAACCAATATTTTTAAACCAAGACGAGGAATCCCGAAATTAAACATTTGAACCTTAGAATAAATCTCTCGAAATCCAATTATAGAAATATTCCGGCATTTCGATTTCCCAAACAACAAATCCTTAAAAGATATATACGAACTTAAGGTCTCTTTTAAATAATTTATCAAACAATGCTTATCTAAATAGAATATCCAAAATTAAATCCTCTTCACCAGTCATAATTAAAATCCGAGACAATAAATCGTTTTAGAATTCCTAAAGGAAGAATATATTTTCCAAAATTTATAATCATCCCCAAACTCAGAATATAACATTTTAATACTAGTAGTACTACTAACAAAATATATAATCGTATAATAATAATAATAATAATAATAATAATAATAATAATCGAATAAATACTTATCATATAAAATTCTATATCAACATAACATAACCCATAAAATAACTTCTTAATTGTAACGGCCCAGAATTATGATTTCCGGGTTACGTTTCAAGGGATAAAACCCCTTGTTCGGATCTTGCAATCCAGGTACGGGTCGAGGTTTCAAAGTCATTTAAGATTAATAGAAAGAGGGATTTCAAACCCTAAACACCTCGAAGGGCCGTTGGGTACCCTTAACCTGTCCTGGGGACTAACTCGCAAAATTCATTTCACACGGAAGCAAGACGGAAGCAAAATAAGGATACAAGTGCCACGGCAGAGCCGGGTCAAAACGGAGTCAAAAGTATAAATCCAAAACAATATAATCAGAGTCTGGTGAAGTCTATAACTCCAGCGCTCACTCTCCGCCGACAAAATGACCCGCGCAATAAGCAAACAGCACCGATAGGATGAACATAAATAATTCCTAAAAAAATTGATTTGGGGCGGGATCAGATCGATGCCCACTTAACTCTGCATCCCAACCATAAGCACACATATACGCTATACCTAATAAAGATGCTCTAATGCAGTACGAAATTCAAACACACTAGCATGCTCCTAGTTCATAATAATGTGCGGAAATACTGTAAAGGGCCCAAGACAATGCCAAGTGGCATATCCCTCTCCTACCTCCACCCCTTCCGACAGGCGGAGACTGGCCAGCTCGTGAATGCATTCATTCATAATTGGGCGGCACGCATGCCTAACCCGCTCCACAATAAAGCCCGCAGGCATATCATAATATAAGGAAGTACTCGATTGACTCAGGGTACCCGATGAGGCTGGGCTACCCTATGACCCTAGCAAAGACTCTAGGACTATCACAGATAACGGCCGTTCTGTTTACATACGCACAAAGAAATAGAATGCTCAACGATCGATGCAACCTAGCATGGTACTACATGGCATGCTGATCATGAATGCAAGCACCTAGTATATCATGCACCTAAAGCAGGGAATAGCTCTATTCAATCTGAGTAAGCTCCAAAGAGACTTACCTGAAGATGCAGAACAGCAATATAACACAAGCAAGGGCCCAAATGCAAGTCCAAAGCAATCCAAAAACGATACACACCTATCATCAAGTCACTTCCGTAAGCTACCAGACCAAAATTCACACACACGAAACCCAAGTTCTCAACATCTTTAAAACCACTCGACGGTAAAACCATTTTCCAAAACCTTTCCGATATCATTGACATCAACCAAAACCATTTAATCAAACCATCGATAAATCTCACGAAAAATATTTCTCAAACTTTTAAATCCCAAATTAAGTCAACTCATATTCAAAATAATTTCTCAAATCATGCTTGGCCAAATTCTGACATTTCTCATTTAAATCCTTAAAAATTCCCAAAATCATATTATTAACATAATCCCGGCATTAAACATTTAAACTTTAAAACCAACACCTCAAAATCATATTATAGAATTAATTCCGGCATTTTATTTCACGACCTTATCCAAATCAATAAATAATTTCACAATTTCTAATATCGCATAAAATACTTATATAATTTTCAGAAATTGTATTATTACAAAATCCAGAATAATACACACTAATATTTTAATGCTAATTTTGTACTTATAAAATAACATAACATAATATTCATAAACCAATAACCTGAATAAACATACACCCATAAAACACAACACAAAAGGAATCAGCCCACAACCCAACTGAAAGCCCAATTTTATGTGGAATGAAAACCCGGATCCGAAAATTAGGCCCAACCCAAACCAGAAATGAAAGGCTCTCTCTCCCAACTGACCCGGATTGAAAACGATATAACCCTGATGAAGGAATCCGGGTCAGGCCCAACGAATTAGGCCCAGCACCCACCCTGGCCTTCTCCTGCGTCAATGGAAGAACAACGCTCAGAGGCGCCGGACTGTGACGACGGAAACGGAAGGGAAAACGAGGAGGAGGAACCCAGGTTTGCCGGCGGCTCCTCTCCGACTCAACCCTGACCGATAACAAATTCCGACCAGACTCGACCCAACAGAACCCAAACGCGAGCACGCGAGAGAGGGGAAGAAAGGGAGTACTCACATCGCGATTCCGAGGAGATCTCCGGCGTCAATGGCGCATTTGACTGCGAGGGCGCGAGGGAAGCTTCAATCGAGTCCTAGGAGAGCATAAGGGGTGAATACGAGTTTGATTGAAGGGGATTCGGTTCGAAAACGACATAAAAGGCGAGATCGAACCTCGAACGAAAAGGAAGGGGAAAGGAGGCTCGCGTACGGCGCCGGCGGTGACACTTCGGAGGCGCTGGGTGCTCGGAAACGCCAAGGAGGGCGAGGCGGAACTCCAGGGAGCTGCTCGCAGAAGAAGGGTGGGAGAAGAGGAGTGGAGTGGCGAGGTTTCGGGTTCGGCGCCGGCAGCTCCTGGGCGGAAATCTCGGGTTCGGCTGATGGCGTCGAAGGAACTCCTAGCTGCTGCTGCTGCTACTGCTGCTGGTCGGGGAGTGGTGGTGACGGACAGTAGAGGCGGGATGAAGAGGAAGGAAGAGAGCTTGAGGAGCTGTGACATCAGGCCAAAAGAAACAGGGGTGTTGTTGGGTCCTTGAATTTGAAATGGAAGAAATCAGAGAGATTGGAGAGATGGAAGTGTGAGGGTGTGTGTTGGTTTTGCAATTTAATCAGATAAGGGAGTATGGGTATTTCCTCTGAAGTTGAAATGGGGGATGTGAGGGGGACCATGGAGGTTTGAGCCAAGGGGTTGGCGTGGAGGGCTTTTTGGCATCTTGCCAAAAGAGATGGAGAAACAGGGGTGTGAGGAAAGGGGATGTGTGGGTGCTTACACAAACTGGGTAAACGGAAAGTGGAGATGGGGCCTTTTGTTCTGCAATTCCGGTCAAAGGGGAAGAGAAGAAGACAAGGTAATATGTTGTCCCAATTACAAAAATTCAATACCCGAGAAATTAAATCCCAAAACCCGCTCTCTTAATCTAATTCCGACTCAATCAAAATAATACTTCAAATTTTCAAAGATGTTGACATCCAAGTTTATTTCAAACCCCAAGGTAAAACGACGGAATTGTCCTTCAAAGTTCAAAATTAGGCCGGAATCCGCTTGAAGGATTTTAAAATACGATTTTTAAGGCGAAGATGAGGATTTCCAAATATCCAAAATTTTGACCTAAACCCCTTTTATTTTATTATTTATTAAATTTATTATTTAAAAATCCGAGCCTTTACATCATCCACCTATAAAAACAAGTCTCGTCCCCGAGACTAAAACGAAAATATAGTAGGGGATGAAGTTGAAATTGATGAGTCCAAGGACCATGTCCAAGGATCTTGTAATCATCTCGGTTGCGTCTTCCGGGATTTTCACAACATCCTAGTCACGGTCGTGACATCTCCAATTGGCCTTGACAAGTATGTAATAAGCGCCCCTATCACATCCTCGCTTCAACTTTTCGGAAGTACCACAACTCTAAAAGTTCTACAATGTCATCACTAGGTCTTAGCAAGCACCCTACAAGCGCCCTCATAAAATGCTTGTATCCACTTCGCGAAGTATCATAGAGCTGCCCGGGTTTGAAAAGTTTCTAAAGAGATTCCGCAATTGAAAATAAAGATTAGCCTCAAAATCGTTGAAATTCTCGGTAACGTTCATTCTCTTACAATCCAAGTTGATCCTTTTTCAAAACCATTCAAAATCTTCAAATCCAACGTCTAATCAAGCAACCTTACACCAAAACAAGTCAAATCCTTTCAAATCGAGATTTCGTCAAAATATTCCAACCACCAGATCAATTTCTCACATACCAAACAATCAAATTCAGAAGCTGGGAGGTGGAGTCATCCACCTCTAAGGGCTAATCCCATATTCTCTTCCTAGTTTCCATAATCAAATCAATCTATCAGTTTCAATTCGAGCAAAATTCACAAGCCACAAGCAATGCATAACCACATAACCAATCAATCCTCAACGAGTATACCATATGACAAGTCTCAAACATATGCCAGCACACTGCCACAAGATCACATCAACGTCTCCACATCATACTAAAGGTCATAATATGCATATATTCCAACATATCAAAGTCACAACAAGGGATCTCATTTAACTCGATCACAATTTCACATTATCACCCTATCCAATTTCTATCCAGCATTACCATAACAGATTTATCACCTCAAACATTTGTATTTGCAAGGTTAGCCACATCGGAATGTCATCATAAGTCAATGGAACAAAACTAGTTATAACCACATCAATACAACAAGGTCATGCTAGTCAACCATATAATACAACATCATGATTACCACCACATACTATAACGTCATGCCTTCAAATAATAACACATTATTGTCTCATGTATCATATCACAACACATCCTATCATGCTTCTAAAATAATATAACAGGATAGCAAGCATCAATATCTCATGATAACAGTTGTCACTACCAATTAGATTTTAATATTGCATAACAACATGTAATGTCTTTCTGTATCAGACCCATCATATTTGCTATCTAACATCATGCCAGCAAATATAAATAAATCACATAATCAAGAGAATTCTTCACATCATACCAGTCAAAATAAAACACAATCCCCACTTTCAAGCCAAGACCAATCCTATTCTAGACTCACCAACATCAACTTAGACAAAATTCCCTAAAGAAATCCCAATTCATCCCAATCCTCAAATCTCACCCTCATTCCGCCAAACACTCACACACCATCCACCTCTAAGAATCCAACTCCTATGTCTAACATCACACTCGAGCACCCTATCATACTATATCATCAATTCTCTTAAGGTCATTTCTTACACTTTCCACACTTCACAAGATATCACCAGCATCATGCCTTGCAAAATTCCTAAAGCTCACTCAGTCTTACCTAAACCAACATCTCTCTCTTGCGACTTACCTCATAACATCCCCGATCGTCCTAACCACTCAAGCTCTTTCACCACTCTTCTACCACGCTACCAACGACCTCACCCATAGGTGTAAGGAAGAAGCAATAATTAAAATCATCCAACACAAGGTCTACATCATGTCAACTAGCATTTATAAACATAACATCATGGGTTCAACAAGTCTCAATTTATCATCATGCTCAATAATCATTGCAAACATCATATATGAACATAATGAAGTCAAGCTAACATGTTGCACTATAACTTTATCAGATATAACTCAGGTCTCTTAGCATATGTGGTTCACATTTTACAGGCAAAGGAATTCAAATCATGCTTAGCAACTCAGCATAGCAACAAGTCAAGACATAATGGTATATGAGATCTATAAGTCATCAAATCATATCATCATAGACACAGGCAATCAGGCAACAATCATCATCAAGTTAGCACATCAACACGTAAATCTCATCGTTAGAGCAGCGCAATATCATCGTCAATAAATTCAAAAGGGTTAGCAATTCGAACGGAGAACGCTCTCGCATGCAAGTCATATCGTAATCAGTAACCGCCATTCTCGAAACGTGTTTGTCTTTCCGAAATCGTTGATCCCGAGGCCCGTGGGTTATGGGCCCACGCTTCTGCTGCACTGCGCTATCGCTATCTAACTTTTCGTTCCCTCTTCCATGCGGTCGCTCGTCGAATGTATCGCATAGGGTCCAAGTTAGCGGAGATAGGGGAATGACAAGAGAAGACAACCCAAAGTTCCTCTCGGAACCAACCACGGACTAATACTAAGACGACAACTAGAGACAAAACTCCGACCCGAGAATAGCAACGACGCCCTTATGAAAGCCTATTAGGTTGCAATTGTGACAATCAGACACAAATTCATCATGGGCATACCAATCATATTAATCCACACTAACATGTACCTATCTCAAAGAGAACGACATGCATATTCATTCCAAAAGGCACAATCAAGTCCTACACTGATGCATGTGAGACAAGCTAGCAGTCTATTATTTCATGGAACTAGATATGCCTAGCAACTTCAAGCAGGATATGTGGAACCAGTAATTATCATACCAAATTCGAAGTCATGCGGGATTTGGTGAAGATAACAGGCATCATGAGTATGAACAATGTACAAGAATGGTACATGCAACACAAGATGAGGTCAAATATAGCATGGCGATGTACATCATAACGATCAACTAAGCACCATACAAAATTACATAAGGCGGCATAGTATTCATCACAACTAATAACAAGAATCATATTGTAGGTTCAGAATGACATGTAATCATACAATGAGATACACTTAGGAAGCATAGGTCCTATACGATGCTAGCTATACATGACAAGGCATGGGCATAGACAAGAGTGATTTAATGAGTTCAATATGATGTACGTGAAAGCAAAAGGATCACCACAGAGTAAACAAGATAACATCACGGGTGATAGGTTATAATCGTGCCAAGAATGAACCATCATAGAGTACGTATATGGTACAATAGTCATCACATCATATAACAAGTGCAACACGTGATCATCTAGCGAGTCATATTGGAAATCATAAGCCCTACAGGACACTACTGACACATATCGAACATGAGCACAATCAAGGTAATTTGACTAGATTCCTCCTAGCATTCATGCATCATGCGTATGCGAAATCATGACATAGTGTGGTGTGTGATCACGCGAAGTACCAAGTCATACAGTTATGCAAGCACAAAAGGATATCCTAGTGTAATAGGGAAACACTATCGAGTGAAAACATGTGAGCATGCTATGATTAACCATTACGAAAAGCAAATCAATCATTGAATTCAACATCAATCATCTTGCATGAGTAAGACAGGTTATGGTAATAGAAAGAGGGAAGAACCACACTATCAGGAACCTAGCTCGAGAGGGAATCAGCAATAATGCAGGCAAGATATAATTCACACGAGTCAGAACCAGGGATCCTACATGATACTAAAGGCTCAACATAACATACGATGCATGCATACACTAATCATGAAGACATGCAAGAATTTAATTCAATCACATTCCAACAATACAGAAGCATGAGGAAGGTTTTTACGATGAATAACACGAGTCCAAGTATTGAGCAATATGACTAGAATACGAGAGCATGAGTTCAAAGCAACACATAACATGATAAAGCATGCATTCATCAAGACTCAATTAAACCACATATTCTCCATCCAACGCAAGTAATCCCACAACAATTCAAATTGCAAAGCAACCAACGTTAATTAATCTGACGAATACAGAACATATGGGCATACTATAGATTCTTGTCACAAAAGGATAATAAACATCAAGCCGTCATCAGCTAGCATGCTGAAGAGAAAATTTACAGGCGTTCATACGAAGAAGAGTTTATCACACTATCATGGACCTAACCAAGGAGAAAACAACTATCATGTAGGTTCATATCATATGGTCAATGCTTCAAATCAATCATACAGGCAATACAATAGGCCAAGTGGACATGCTATGACAACATATAATCATGATGGAGAACAAGGCATAACATGAGTAGCCTTATACTAATATGATCATTTGCGAGGCACACACGGAAGATTACAGAATTAAGTCATGTAATTCAGAGAGAGTCACCATTACAATCGAACAGAGATCCCTAAGGGCAACCATTGACTTTTCCCAACCAACTCATCACCTCTCTTTCCCGTGGAACTCCGGTACGACTCTTCACGGCAAGAAGACACTAGTTGATTATAATAAGAATAAGGAAGGACAACCCCATAAACACCTCACTTCTAACTCAAGTGACATCAAGAACTTCCAACACTCACTCAGACAACTTAACATCAACCATAATTCCCGACACAATATGTTTACCAACCCAATTCCCCGTGTAAGACACTGACATCCGGGAGAAAGACTCGATAGCACCGTCAAAGGGTTATCAAACATGGTGGAAGGGTTGTTTCACACAAACTGGGCTTGATCATATAGAATTAAAGGTACTCCCGCTATCTCGTTTGCACAGACAAGTCAGTACACATTTCATTATTAGGCATACCAATCAGATATCTAGCATAGCAAGCACTCAACACATAATCAGTTAGTGACACTCATAATGACCTCCTTGGAGTCTTCCAAACCCATCTGTAAAGAACAAGCTAATATTTCGCCTACCCATTTCCAACTACGTCCAATAGGGATGTTCTAACGTCCTTCTACCCACTCGATCCCCTCTTTAGTCGGGTTTCCTCTTTTATTACAAGTCAAGTTCATTATTTAGTCCAATTCCGGTTAGGCATCTTAAGTTCATTTTGCCCCTTTAAAACACTTCCAAATCCTTTGAAATTCATGGGCGGTTTTCCAAAACATACACTCGACCCTTTTGTACCCGAATTGCACAACCTCAGCTCTGATACCATCTTTGTAACGGCCCAGAATTATGATTTCCGGGTTACGTTTCAAGGGATAAAACCCCTTGTTCGGATCTTGCAATCCAGGTACGGGTCGAGGTTTCAAAGTCATTTAAGATTAATAGAAAGAGGGATTTCAAACCCTAAACACCTCGAAGGGCCGTTGGGTACCCTTAACCTGTCCTGGGGACTAACTCGCAAAATTCATTTCACACGGAAGCAAGACGGAAGCAAAATAAGGATACAAGTGCCACGGCAGAGCCGGGTCAGAACGGAGTCAAAAGTATAAATCCAAAACAATATAATCAGAGTCTGGTGAAGTCTATAACTCCAGCGCTCACTCTCCGCCGACAAAATGACCCGCGCAATAAGCAAACAGCACCGATAGGATGAACATAAATAATTCCTAAAAAAATTGATTTGGGGCGGGATCAGATCGATGCCCACTTAACTCTGCATCCCAACCATAAGCACACATATACGCTATACCTAATAAAGATGCTCTAATGCAGTACGAAATTCAAACACACTAGCATGCTCCTAGTTCATAATATTGTGCAGAAGTACTGTAAAGGGCCCAAGACAATGGCAAGTGGCATATCCCTCTCCTACCTCCACCCCTTCCGACAGGCGGAGACTGGCCAGCTCGTGAATGCATTCATTCATAATCGGGGGGGGGCACGCATGCCTAACCCGCTCCACAATAAAGCCCGCAGGCATATCATAATATAAGGAAGCACTCGATTGACTCAGGGTACCCGATGAGGCTGGGCTACCCTATGACCCTAGCAAAGACTCTAGGACTATCACAGATAACGACCATTCTGTTTACATATGCACAAAGAAATAGAATGCTCAACGATCGATGCAACCTAGCATGGTACTACATGGCATGTTGATCATGAATGCAAGCACCTAGTATATCATGCACCTAAAGCAGGGAATATCTCTATTCAATCTGAGTAAGCTCCGAAGAGACTTACCTGAAGATGCAGAACAGCAATATAACACAAGCAAGGGCCCAAATGCAAGTCCAAAGCAATCCAAAAACGATACACACCTATCATCAAGTCACTTCCGTAAGCTACCAGACCAAAATTCACACACACGAAACCCAAGTTCTCAACATCTTTAAAACCACTCGACGGTAAAACCATTTTCCAAAACCTTTCCGATATCATTGACATCAACCAAAACCATTTAATCAAACCATCGATAAATCTCACGAAAAATATTTCTCAAACTTTTAAATCCCAAATTAAGTCAACTCATATTCAAAATAATTTCTCAAATCATGCTTGGCCAAATTCTGACATTTCTCATTTAAATCCTTAAAAATTCCCAAAATCATATTATTAACATAATCCCGGCATTAAACATTTAAACTTTAAAACCAATACCTCAAAATCATATTATAGAATTAATTCCGGCATTTTATTTCACGACCTTATCCAAATCAATAAATAATTTCACAGTTTCCAATATCGCATAAAATACTTATTTAATTTTCAGAAATTGTATTATTACAAAATCCAGAATAATACACACTAATATTTTAATGCTAATTTTGTACTTATAAAATAACATAACATAATATTCATAAAACCAATAACCTGAATAAACATACACCCATAAAACACAACACAAAAGGAATCAGCCCACAACCCAACTGAAAGCCCAATTTTATGTGGAATGAAAACCCGGATCCGAAAATTAGGCCCAACCCAAACCAGAAATGAAAGGCTCTCTCTCCCAACTGACCCGGATTGAAAACGATATAACCCTGATGAAGGAATCCGGGTCAGGCCCAACGAATTAGGCCCAACACCCACCCTGGCCTTCTCCTGCGTCAATGGAAGAACAACGCTCAGAGGCGCCGGACTGTGACGACGGAAACGGAAGGGAAAACGAGGAGGAGGAACCCAGGTTTGCCGGTGGCTCCTCTCCGACTCAACCCTGACCGACAACAAATTCCGACCAGACTCGACCCAACAGAACCCAAACGCGAGCACGCGAGAGAGGGGAGGAAAGGGAGTACTCACATCGCGATTCCGAGGAGATCTCCGGCGTCAATGGCGGATTTGACTGCGAGGGCGCGAGGGAAGCTTCAATCGAGTCCTAGGAGAGCATAAGGGGTGAATACGAGTTTGATTGAAGGGGATTCGGTTCGAAAACGACATAAAAGGCGAGATCGAACCTCAAACGAAAAGGAAGGGGAAAGGAGGCTCGCGTACGGCGCCGGCGGTGACACTTCGGAGGCGCTGGGTGCTCGGAAACGCCAAGGAGGGCGAGGCGGAACTCCAGGGAGCTGCTCGCAGAAGAAGGGTGGGAGAAGAGGAGTGGAGTGGTGAGGTTTCGGGTTCGGCCCCGGCAGCTCCTGGGCGGAAATCTCGGGCTCGGCTGATGGCGTCGAAGGAACTCCTAGCTGCTGCTGCTGCTACTGCTGCTGGTCGGGGAGTGGTGGTGACGGACAGTAGAGGCGGGATGAAGAGGAAGGAAGAGAGCTTGAGGAGCTGCGACATCAGGCCAAAAGAAACAGGGGTGTTGTTGGGTCCTTGAATTTGAAATGGAAGAAATCAGAGAGATTGGAGAGATGGAAGTGTGAGGGTGTGTGTTGGTTTTGCAATTTAATCAGATAAGGGAGTATGGGTCTTTCCTCTGAAGTTGAAATGGGGGATGTGAGGGGGACCATGGAGGTTTGAGCCAAGGGGTTGGCGTGGAGGGCTTTTTGGCATCTTGCCAAAAGAGATGGAGAAACAGGGGTGTGAGGAAAGGGGATGTGTGGGTGCTTACACAAACTGGGTAAACGGAAAGTGGAGATGGGGCCTTTTGTTCTGCAATTCCGGTCAAAGGGGAAGAGAAGAAGACAAGGTAATATGTTGTCCCAATTACAAAAATTCAATACCCGAGAAATTAAATCCCAAAACCCGCTCTCTTAATCTAATTCCGACTCAATCAAAATAATACTTCAAATTTTCAAAGATGTTGACATCCAAGTTTATTTCAAACCCCAAGGTAAAACGACGGAATTGTCCTTCAAAGTTCAAAATTAGGCCGGAATCCGCTTGAAGGATTTTAAAATACGATTTTTAAGGCGAAGATGAGGATTTCCAAATATCCAAAATTTTGACCTAAACCCCTTTTATTTTATTATTTATTAAATTTATTATTTAAAAATCCGAGCCTTTACATTAATATAAACAAGTCAAGTTCAATTAAGAAAATAAGGCCCAAACCAATGATCCGGATTCAAAGCCCAAGCCCGTACTCAAAACCGGATCCTAGCCCAAAACCGGATTAAAACAAACAGGCCCAAAACCGGATTAAAACAAACAGGCCCAAAACCAGTTCCAACAATTTAGGCCCAGGTTTATGTGAACCGGTTCAGGAAGAAAAAGAAAGAAAATGGGAAGAAGGAACCGGGTCAGGGGGGCTTTCTTCCTCCTCTCGTCATCGCGTGAAACGAAGGAAGGGAAAGAAGAACTGAGCCCTCGTCGGAGCTCCGTCCTTGGTCCGACCACCCCCAATCTGATCGATTACAGATTCCGACCAAGACCCACACACAGAGGGAGGAGCGAGAACACGAGAGAAGGAGGCGGAAAGGGGATTTACCGATCGACGAGAAGACTCCGGCGATGCTCCGAGAGGCGTCCGACTGCGATTGACGGGGAAGGGGCGTCGAGGGAGTCCTAGGAGAAGCAAGGGATGAGAAAAAAACAGACTTTGACGAGATTAGGACCGGAATCGAATAAGAAAACAAAGTCGACCTTCGAGAGCTACGGTGAGCGCGAGAGGGCTGGTGGCGGCGTTGGCGGCTCCGGGAGAAGCTGCTGCTGCTTCTGGCGGCTCCGGGATCCTACTGGCGTCTCAAGGCGCTCGAAACAGGGGGCAGGGAGAGCCTAGGCTGCTGGTTGCTCGTCGAGGAGAAAGGAAGGAGGAACAGAGGGAGGTTGCTGCTGCGGCTGCTCCTCGGGGAAGAAGAACATAGCTGCTGGTGGTTGAGCAATGAGGGATGCCGGTTGTTGTGGTGTGGGGCTTCGACAATACAGGGGAAAATGGGGAGCCTTGGGTTGGAATCTCACAAGGGATAAGGCAAGGAAGAAGAAAGAAAGGAAATGAAGCGTGGCTGCAGACAGTGGGAAGAAAAAGAGTGCCTTTTGTCACCTTGCCAAGTTAGGGTAGCAATAGCTAAGAGAGGAGGAGAGGAAGGTGAGGATAGAATTTGCCTAAAGGGGTGAAGATGAGTTGGAATTGGTCATACATGGGGACCAAGTCTAAAGATTTGATAAGAATTGGTGAAAGAGACGGTAATTGCGGTCCTGAAGGTAAAGTTTAAATACCCGGAATTACATCTCGAAACCCGCTTGCTCGACTTAAACCCGACTCAAAAGATATAAAGCTTACAACTTCAATTTTAAATCGAAATCTCGGAACCGAAATAAATTAATAAACTTTTAATAAGAAATTTTTCCCAACCTCGAAACATAAAAGCGGAATAAAATCCCTCCGAAAATCCAATTTAGAATTATGCCGGAATTTACTTCGAATGATTTTGAATAAAATAAATTGCTCGAGGACAGATATTTTCGAAACTTTCCGAATCTTAAAAGTCAAAATGATTATAATCACTGTTTTAATAATTTTAATATTATAAAATTTCCCGGTCTTTACATCATCCACCTCTAAAAACAAGTCTCGTCCCCGAGACTAAAATCATTCTAAAACAAGGGGATGAAGTTTTAAAATGCGAGTCCAAAGACCATGTACAAGGATCCAGCAATCATCTCGGTTGCGTCTTCCTGGATTCTCACAACATCCTAGTCATGATCGTGACATCTCCAATTGGTCTTGACAAGTATGCAATAAGCGCCCCTATCACATCCTCGCTTCGACTTTTCGGAAGTTCCACAACTCTAAAAGTTCTACAATAGCATCACCAAGTCTTAGCAAGCACCCTACAAGCGCCCTCATAGAATGCTTGTATCCACTTCGTGAAGTATCATAGAGTTGCCCGGGTTTGAAAAGTTTCTAAAGGGATTCCATAATTGAAAATAAAGATTAACCTCAAAATCGTTGAAATTCTCGGTATCGTTCATTCTCTTACAATCCAAGTTGGTCCTTTTTCAAAATCGTTCAAAATCTTCAAATCCAACGCCTAATCACGCAACCTTATACCAAAACAAGTCAAATCCTTTCAAATCAAGATTTCGTCAGAATATTCCAACCACCAGATCAATTTCTCACATACCAAACAATCAAATTCAGAAGATGGGAGGTGGAGTCATCCACCTCTAAGGGCTAATCCCATATTCTCTTCCTAGTTTCCAGAATCAAATCAATCCATCAATCTCCATTCAAGCAAGATTCATACGTCATAACAAATGCATAACAGCTTAAACCAACCAATCTCCAACCAACACATCATACGACAAGTCTCAACCATGTACCCACACAGTGTCACAAGATCACATCAAGTATCTCGAAATCACACTAAAGGTTATAAGGTGCATCTCAACAACATATCAAGATCATAACAACGTCTCGACATCACACCATAAATCATAAGAGGTATCTCACTATCGCATATCAACACCGCAATCATAGTAGGGTCAGTCACAACAAGGGATCTCATTTAACGCATAAATTCACATAGTCATCCTATCCAATTTCTATCCAGCATTATCATAACAGATTTATCACATCAAACATTTGTATTTGCAAGGTTAGCCACAACGGAATTTCATCATAAGTCAATGAAACAAAACTAATTATAACCA
The DNA here is from genome assembly GCA_037127255.1 of Persicaria tinctoria. Taxonomy (NCBI): domain Eukaryota; kingdom Viridiplantae; phylum Streptophyta; class Magnoliopsida; order Caryophyllales; family Polygonaceae; genus Persicaria; species Persicaria tinctoria. The sequence goes on from JBANSL010000010.1 coordinate 22,396,095, forward strand.
CATCCATACAAACAAGGTCATGCTATTAAGGTTCACAAAAGGGAAGATCAAGCAGTATATCAACATCAAAATGTCAACATGCTCTCCAGATATCATCTCAATTCGTCACAACACCATATAACGATCATTTAGTCATTAGGCAGACATGCACTATTATCTCATATATATACAAGTCATATTCATGCTCTAAGTCATATTCATCATTTAATATATCAATAATCATGCTTGCCAACCATATAATAACACAACATTATCTCATGTCTCATATCACAACACATCCTATCATGCTTCTAAAACAACATAGCAGAGCAGCAATATATCATGATAACATTTGTCACTACCAACTAAATTTCAGTATTGCATAACAACATGTAATATCATTCCATATCAGATGCATCATGGTTATTGTCTAACATCATGCCAACAAATATAAATAAATCACATCATCAAGAAAATCCTCACATCATACCAGTCAAAATAAAACAGAATCCCCACTCGCCCATCTCCACTCTCAAGCCAAGACTAATCATCTTCTAGACTCGCTAACGTCAACTCCAACAAAAATTCTCCGGAGAAATCCCAATTCATCTCGATGCTCAAATCTTACCCCTCCTTCCGCCAATCAATACCACACCATCCACCTCTAAGAAACCAACTCCTATCTCTAACTGCACACCCGAGTACCCTCTCGTTCTATGTTCTCAATGCTCTCAAAAGTCATTTCTTACACTTCTCTTACTACCCAAGACATCACAAGTATCACCCAAAAGCTCATCAGAAACCACCAAGTATTGTCTCATGTACATCCCAAAACTCACTTAATCTTACCTCAGTCAACATCCCTCTCTCGCGACTTACCTCATAATATCATCGTTCATCCTAACCGCTTAAATTCTTTCACCACTCTACCAAATGACCTCACCCACAGGTTTAAAGAAAAAGAAGTCATGGAAATCATCGAACATAAGGTCTACATCATATCAATTTGCATTTATAACATACATCATGGGTTCAACAAGCCTTAATTTTTACCATCATGCTCAAAATTATAGCACAACACCATATATGAACATAGTCAATTCAAGCTAGCAATTTTCATCATAACCTTATCAGATCACAATTCAGGCTTATCAACATTTACAGTTCACATTTTACAGGCGAGTAATTTAAATCATGCTTATCAACTCAGAGTATCACGCATCAAGTTACCATGACACATTAGAACTGTAAGGCATCGATTCATATCACCATAGGAAATTAGGAACAGCAATCACCAAGTCAACACATCAACACATAAATCACATCGCTAGGTCAGTACAATATCATCGTCAACAATTTCAAAAGGGTTAGCAATTCGAACGGAGAACAATCCCGCTTGCAAGTCATATCGTACACAGTAACCAAAATTCTCGATGCGTGCCCGCTCTACCGACATCATAGATCCTGAGGCCCGTGGGTTATGGGCTCACGCTTCTGCTGCACTGCTCTATCGCTACGCAACTTTCCGTTCCCTCTTCCAAGTGGTTGCTCACCCAACGTATCGCGCAAGAGTCCAAGTTAGCGGAGATAGGGGAGTGACAAGAGAAGACAACCCAAAGTTCACTTCGGAACCAAACATAGACCAATGCTAAAGAACGACAAGACTAGAGACAAGACTTCGACCCGAGAATGAAAACGATTGCCCCTATGAAAATCTATGAGGTTACAATTGGTGACAAGTAGCAAGGGTTCGTCTCAATCAATCAACCATATCAACCCACACTAACATGTACCTATCTCGAAGATCAACAACATACATGTACATTCAAAAGACACATTCGAGTTCTACCTTGAGGGGCATGCGAGACGAGCTAATAGCCTATCGATTCATGAAAGCCATAATGCCTAGTAGTCTTAAGCGAGTTATGCGGGATTTACCATACCGAGCAAATATCACATATATGAGCAATGCACTAGCGGGGTATATATATCAACAATCAAGGTCAATGCATCATGATGAGGTTATCGTAACAATCCGACCTAATGTTATACGAGAACGCATAAGAGCAGCATAGTATCTATCACATATGGCAACCATGATCATATAATAAGTCAAGAATGGCATGCAATCAGACGAAGGGTCACATTCAGAAAGCATAGGTCCTACATGATGCTAGCGATGCATGATGGGATACAAGCATAATCAAGAGTCATTAAAAGGAATTCAATATAATATTCGCGAAACATGAGGCATCATCAAAAGTAACAAGAAGGGCATCATGGGCAATATTTTATAATTATTCTAAGAACGAACCGTCATATAGCACATGTATGGTACAATAGTCATCACACCATAGAACAAGTACAACACGTGATCATTTAGCGAGTCATTCTAGAAATCATAAGCCCTACAAGACACTACTAGTACATATCGAACATGAACACAATCGAGGTAACTCGACTAAATCCGTCCTAACATTCATGCATCATGCGTATGCGAAACCATGACATAGTGTGGTGTGTGATCACGCGAGGTGTCAAGTCATACATTTATGCACGCACAAGAGGATATCCTAAAGTAATAGGGAAACACTATCGAGTGATAACACGCGGGCATGCTATGATAAACCATCACTGAAAGCAATCGAACATCGAATTCAACTCCAATCCAATTTGCATGAGTAAGACATTTCAAGATGATAGGAAGAGGGAAGGATCACACTATCAGGGACCTAGCTCGAGGGGGAATCAGCAACAACGTAGGCTAGATACAAGTTCGCACAAGTCACAATCGAGGATCCTACATGATACTAATGGATCGACATAACATGTTATACATATTAACATTTAATTGATAATTACGACGGTAGGCAAGGAACCAATCACTCATATCCGACGATGTAGAAGCATGGGGCAAGCATTCCAATTTAATAATACTAAACGAGACACGCATATATCAAGATATTACTTCGATAGCATGGCCACAGATGGAACTACTAATTTAATCAAGCAAGGCCAAGGGCAGCAGTAACTAAAATGCCGAGGAGATCATCTTACGGGGCATTCGTACAAAGAGGAGTTTACCACACTATCATGGACCTAATTCACGGAAGGCAACATTCATATAGACCCATATCATGCCAGTCATGTTTTTAACCAACCAGTAGTACGATCATTACAACAGGTCAATTAGACACGCGAAACCAAACATAATCATGACAGAAAGCGAGATGCAACACGAGACCTAACAATGTGACTAGCATGGATACAGAATGCTATACAATCACGAATTTACATTAAGGATCATCACAATACATGTACTGGAATTTACGTACCATATAAGGCATGGTGACATCAAGTTGTAGCACGTATCAAATAAGAAACTTGCTTCATCAGGGTATCAAAATTTAACGATCACACTATCATGAACCTAGTAGAGTAAAATCATGCGGATTCATTTCATGCAGCTCACACATCCATTCAATCCTATGATCAATAGGCCAAGTATACATGCTATGACAACATATAATCATGGTAGAAGCCAAGACATAACACAAGACCTGAGCAAGGTAACCAATCATAGATGCAACAACATGAGTAGCTTTTTACCAATGGGCATTCACAGGGTACATGCCAAAGATTACAAAATCATGTTATGCAGTTCAGAGAGAGTCACAATTACAACCGGACAGAGATCTCTAAGGGCAACCATTGACTTTTCCCAACCGACTCATCACTCCTCTTTCCCGTGGAACTTTGGTACGACTCTTGTGGTAGGAAAACACTGGTTAATCATCGTAAAAATCAAGAAAGACAACCTCATAAACACCTTACTCTCGACTCAAAATGACATCAAGAACTACCTTCTAATACTCACTCAAACCACCTTTATATTCATCCATGTTCCGACACAATGTGTTTACCGACCCGATTCCCCGTGGAAGACACTGACATTTGGGAGGAAGACTCGATAGAACATAGTTGAAGGGCTGTTTCACACAAGCTGGACACCATATAGAAATAAAGGTACTCCGGCTATCCCGTTTGCACAGGTAAGTCAATACACAGTCATTGTTAGGCATCTTAAGTTCATTTTGCCCTTTTTAAAACACTTTCAAATCATTTGAAATTCATGGGCGGTTTTCCAAAACATACACTCGACCCTTTTTGTACCCGAATTGCACAACCTCAGCTCTGATACCATCTTTGTAACGGCCCAGAATTATAATTTCTGGGTTACGTTTCAAGGGATAAAACCCCTTGATCGGATCTTGCAATCCAGGTACGGGTCGAGGTTTCAAACTCATTTTAAGATTTGTAGAAAGAGGGATTTCAAACCCTAAAACCTCGAAGGGCCGTTGGGTACCCTTAACCTGTCCTAAGACTATGTCGCGGAAACCATTTCAAACGGAAGTAAAGCGGAAGTAAAGTACAGATACAAGTGCCACGGCGGAGCCGGGTCAAAACGGAGTCAAAAGTATAAATCCAAAACAATATAATCAGAGTCTGGTGAAGTCTATAACTCCAGCGCTCACTCTCCGCCGACAAAATGACCCGCGCAATAAGCAAACAGCACCGATAGGATGAACATAAATAATTCCTAAAAAAATTGATTTGGGGCGGGATCAGATCGATGCCCACTTAACTCTGCATCCCAACCAAAAGCACACATATACGCTATACCTAATAAAGATGCTCTAATGCAGTACGAAATTCAAACACACTAGCATGCTCCTAGTTCATAATATTGTGCAGAAGTACTGTAAAGGGCCCAAGACAATGGAAAGTGGCATATCCCTCTCCTACCTCCACCCCTTCCGACAGGCGGAGACTGGCCAGCTCGTGAATGCATTCATTCATAATCGGGGGGGCACGCATGCCTAACCCGCTCCACAATAAAGCCCGCAGGCATATCATAATATAAGGAAGCACTCGATTGACTCAGGGTACCCGATGAGGCTGGGCTACCCTATGACCCTAGCAAAGACTTCTAGGACTATCACAGATAACAACCGTTCTGTTTACATACGCACAAAGAAATAGAATGCTCAACGATCGATGCAACCTAGCATGGTACTACATGGCATGCTGATGACCGGTTTTTAGTCGCATAATCCGTATCAAAATAAAACTCAAACCTACAAACTAGTATAGCAAGCAAGTAAGAGGTCGATCCCACAGAGAATCAAGTATTTCTCAGCAATGTGTATTTACCAATTAGTAGAAAGGGGTGAAAAGAAAACAAAATAAAATAAAAACAAATAATGCAAAACAAATTAAAGAAGATCGATCTACCTACAACTATCCACTTTATTTGTTTGAATTGATATTGTAACTTCCTCTTGTCCTTTTAGTCTTCCTATGAATGCCCTTGTCCCGACCTAATATAGTTACTAGTCCAACCAGTCCTAGCAACCCTTATCAATCGAACAGTCCCTAAAGAAGGATTTAACCCAATTGATAGCTTTAAGTTCAGAGATTAGCCAAGGTATTTGCAGTCCCTAAAGAGGGATTTAACAACACATTCAACTTCCTACTCATTCAAATAGTTCAACCAGCCCTAAAGGAACAAGTTTGCTACTTGGGTTAAGGTTCGCAACCAGGAATCTACAAAACCCTAGCAATTGAATTGATCTAACTAGTTGGCCAGACAAGATAGAACAAAACAATAAGCAATCAAGCACAAAGAAGTTGAAGCATTCAATATAGGAAATAAGGAACAAGATTCAGAAACTCACAATCAATCCAAACAAAGCTTCAAATTGCAAGTAGAATGAAGAGAGTTTAGTCGCCCATGGCGAACATCGCTCTCCCTCTAATTGTCTGATGGTTCAAAGAATAGAATGGAAGTAATGAAAAATAACATAAAAGTCGGCCTAAAAGACATCCAAGTCGGCCCTCAAAACAAATTAGAACATCTAGGGTTTTTTCCAAAAACGCTGCGCGCTGACGGCAGCTGCGGCGGGTGCAGCATATAAGCGGCGGGCGCAGCATCAGTCTTCCTCTTGCATCGGCCCTGGCGGCGGGCGCAGCAAACCATGCGGCGGCCGCTGCATTGGTTTTTCCCGAAAATTCCGTCTCGAATTAGCTCTCGACGTCAACATGAAAGCTGTAGCTCTCTGAAAGGGCTTTCCAACGCATGGTCATAATAGTCGATCGGACAACCGAGGCATCCAGAAAGTGCAAAACAAGTTCAGCATGTCTGGCGACAACTTCTGCAGACTTGTTCTTCGTTTAGGTTCGCTTCTTCTTCTCAGGACCTCTTGAGATCTTCATGTAAGCTTCTTCGATCAACTAGACATTCTTCTTCTCAGGACCTCTTGAGATCTCGGAACCGAAATAAATTAATAAACTTTTAATAAGAAATTTTTCCCAACCTCGAAACATAAAAGCGGAATAAAATCCCTCCGAAAATCCAATTTAGAATTATGCCGGAATTTACTTCGAATGATTTTGAATAAAATAAATTGCTTGAGGACAGATATTTTCGAAACTTTCTGAATCTTAAAAGTCAAAATGATTATAATCACTGTTTTAATAATTTTAATATTATAAAACTTCCCGGTCTTTACAGATATATGTATGGATATATATATTTCATAAGATTTTAAGTTGAATAGATAACTAATTAAGTGTTTAAGATAGAATATTGTAGCTTCTATATATATAGAGGTGGGAGTCATACCCAAACACCAAACTTTCATTATCACCATTAGCCCCTTCAAAGATCCAGATTTGTCGTAGCCTCTTCAAAAATCCAGATTTGGCGCAACCTTCAATATCATCATTAGCAAAGTTGCAATCGAAGTATCATCATATATAAATCCTACTATGTATATATATCTTTACAATAGCATTATATTTATATATTTATCGTTTTTTTTCTCCAGTTATTACAATGGAGAATGTATACAATAAGGTTAATAAAATTAACCTAGACAAAAGTGATTGGGTCATTAAAGGTCGTGTGATACGGTTGTGAACAACGAAGAAGAAGAAAATGCAGAAAGAATATATATGAATAGTTCTCTTAGATGAAGAGGAAAACACTTATATTAATTATACCTTATTTTAATTTAAGGTAATTTATGCAGTTCCTTAAAGTATTAATTTTTCCATGTAGATTTCCTTATTTGTTTGACAAAGTTGTCCGGTCTTTCATTGGAAAATTCGCTTCTTTTTTACTTGATCAATTGGCCAAGGTATGCAACTCATTCCATATGAGTACCTATTACTCCGTATTCTATAACTTAATTCATATTTTTTAAATAGTTAAATTAATTTACAAATTTTATTTATTTCGTGTATAGGATGGTGACATGTAATCATTTCCATCTGATCTCAACAATTAAAGCTCTGGTGCGATCTCGCGTCCACGGAATTTTCTAGATTAAAACAGAATTATTTTTGCTTACATGTCATATTCTGTATTAAAATGGTATTATATTTTTGGCTCACATCAATTAATAGGCCAATATAATTAAGTAAAAAACTTATCTTTTTAGACCAAATAATCTATCCAGTATTATTTTTATTTGTAAAATATTATTTAACTTTGTAATCTAAAACAAACATAATATTTAATTATTGTACATCTACGTTACTGATTTTTTTTTAGATATTCATATTTTACTTTAGCCATTTCAATTAAATTTAAAGTTTAACCAACTTATAAAAATATCATGTAGATAATTAATTTTTTTAAAAGTAACGTGTAAACCTATAAATCTATTTGGATAATGATTTGCATGATTTAGTCAATTAAATATAATTATTAGATCAAATAAAAAAACTAAAATTATATAATATTTAGTCAATTATTCTACTTTTAGATCAAATTAAATATAATATATTTATATATGATTTTAGGCAAGAATTAGGAGCCAGATTACATGGTAAGTTTTTCAAACGTATTTGTATCTCCTCCACACGGTTAGCATAGTGGTTAGTTAATTGATTTGTATTGCTATATATAATTTCATAATATTGATTCCAAATTTCCAATCATATTGATTTATATTGTTGTATTGTTGTAAATAAAATTTCCAATAGAATTCATTGAGTAAAATTGAAATTAATCAAATTCAGTAGCTTACATATCGGTCTTTGTTCGTATTTTTCAAATTAAATCTTTGTCCAACATTCTATCTTTTTATATGGAATTGAATATCAACCTTATATCTTCATTAGGGTAAAAACATACTTTTTTAAATAAAATAATATATCAAATATTTGGTTCATTATTAATAAGCCAATATAATTTTTCCATCTCAATTAATGATCTCACTTATTTTTATAAATATCCGACCTTAGATCTTAATTAGGTAGAAAATTTATCCGTCAACATTATCAAGAAAAAAAAGTCCATGACATCAAATATGATGAAATTTTTTACAAAGGTCCGTCAAATTTGATGAAATTTTTTTACAAAAGAAATCAATGAATACCTTGGTTATTTTAGATCAAATTAAATCTTTGTCCAATCTCGCGTCAATGGAATTTTCTGGATTAAACGAGATTATTTTTGCTTACGTGTCATCTTTTGGATTAAAATGGTATTATATTTTTGGATCCACCTCAATTAATAAGTCAATATAATTATGATTTTTAATACTTCATATCTTATTTAAGATTCTTAGTGATATAATAATAATATAATAACTTAGTTAAGATATTATAAATAATAATTTAGTTATGTTTATTTTATCTTTATTCAATCCATTTTTTTCAATCCATTCGTTCTCAATTATTTTAATTGACAAAGGTTATCAATTTTTTTTTATTATTTTAAAAATCTATCTTCTATGAACTACAATTTTACAACACAATATAATTACAAAACTCATAGAATTGTCATAGAACTAATTACTTTACTTATCATATAGATTCAATTCAATGTATATCCAAATTTTTATTAAGAAACCGCACAACGGGCGGGTACCGAATACTAGTAAAATACTAAATCATAGGCCGCTGGCGCAACTTCACGGCCACGGAATTTTCTGGATTAAACGAGATTATTTTTGCTCGCGTGTCATTTTCTGGATTAAAGTGATATTATATTTTTGGGCCACATCAATTAATAAGCCAAATAGTTGGGTAGAAAACTTATCTTTCTAGACTCAATAATCTATCCAATATAACCTTATATCTTAATTATATTTTTTTAATAAATATTCAACCTTATATTTTAATTAGTTAGAAAACTTAGCTTTTTAGATCAAATAATCTATCAATTATTTGGTATTATTATTTGCGCGTATATCATTTTTTAGGGTGTTTTTGCTAAATAGCTTATTTTGAACCTTTAATTAGATAATTAGCACCCAAATTTATTTTATTAGGTAGGCTAGCACCCTTCCCAATCGGTCAACGTTGACCAACTCTTTCGATTTTTTTTATTTTAAATGATGCCACTTTTTTGATGCCATTTTTCATAGTGTTTTGATGCCAAATTTTTAATTACATTTTTTTTCTTTAATGTGATGCCACTTTTTAAAGTAGTGTTTTTTATGTTGTGTGATGCCACTTCTTTCAAACTTTGATGACATTTTTTGTTTACTGTGATGTCATGTGGACCATTGATGCCTTTTTTTACTATTGACTACTGATGACACTTTTTATGTCAATGTTTTGATGATATGTTTTTTTTACCATGATGCCATATTTGTTCAAAGTAGTATTTTGATGACAATTTTTTTTACTGTGATGTCATGTGAACCATTGATGCCTTTTTTTTACTATTGACTACTGATGACACTTTTTTATGTCAATGTTTTGATCATATGTTTTTTAACCATGATGACATATTTTTTCAAATTAGTATTTTGATGACATTGTTTTTCTTTAATGTGATGCAAGTTTTTCAAAGTAGTGTTTTGATACCATTTTTATAATGTAATTATTTGATCTCACTTTTTTTAATCAAATCGTTTGATGCCACTTCATTGGTGCAATCACTTGTGGTGACATGTTTATTACATTTTTATTCATTGATAATATTTGTAATTACACTTCATTTATCTCAATCATTTATGATGACATCTTTTGTTGATGACATTTTTATCACATTTTTTATACAATTGATGATATAGGAGCATGAAATGTTATTTTTACATATTTTATTGACAAATTTTATACATTGATGACAATCGTAATTATTGCTGGTGACATTTTTATATAATTGATGACAGAGAATCTTAAAACGTGGAATCGGTCGCTCCAAAGGCAAATAAAATAGCTCCAAAGGCAACTAAAAAATGCAGCAACATCAGCATGTCTCAATTGAACTTAATCAACCGCAATAAACAAAGTTGTGGGCTGAATAAAAGAAAAATCAATTCATTGTAAAAACATGAAGCTAATCGAGATGATATTAATCCAGATTTAGAACATGCGATGAATTGATAGTTACACAAGCATACATCCAGATTCAGGTACAACAATCTCCGAAACCGGAGTCTGCATCGCCTTCTCCTGATCCTCCAAGCACCGATCGGTCGCCAAAAACGCCGCGATGTCAAGAGGATTGAGAATGCCGATAAACCTCTGCTGCCGCATCTCGCTGCTCTTGATCACGTTACTCTTTGACAATTTTCGCTTCCAGACAGCGATTCCACTCTCAGTGCACTCCCCGATCGCTGAGAAACACAACTAACATTTCTCCACAAGCTAGGCAGGTGAATAATAATTTGAGGCCATGAACTAGCAGCCATCTAGGAGCAATGATCTCACAAAACCTCCAAAAACATCATTTAGTAGCGAAGAGAAAAGCGCAAGGGGCAAATGGATCTATCACGTGGCATAAGGCAAGACACACACTTCATGAAAGCAAAATGCCATTTTTCTATCTAAAATGTATCATGCAGTTTAAGGTCTAAAGAGCTATTATTGCATCAGACAACATAAATGAATTAGAAACGTGAACCTGAACAGATCTAAGGATTTTACACCAGCACAGATGACATAACACAACAGTTAGTGTGTGGGTTTCATACTGAGCTTTTGTGTCATAAAAAGCCAATTCATCCTGACAAGAACAAAGTTCAATGAGATCATACATGGGTTCCAGTTTACCTGATGCCTGAGGTACATCTTGAACCACTGGGTTCTGATCCAAGACGGAGTCACTGTAGAGAAACACCACACAGTGCTATCACAGATGGAGCAACGGAGGTGACAATCGTGGAGCGGACATTGAATAAAAGTAATGATGCCCTGCATAAATTCAGAGTAATCAACAACAACTGCTGTTGATTACGCTTATTTGCCTGTCGAATGGACCAATTTAGAGGCGACCAAAGAACTTTACATATCATAATAGTTAAGGCCAAAAAACACTTCTTTACATATATCATCATAATAGTTCAGACCAAAAAAGTACTTCTTTAAAAAAGAAGCAACAATAAGTTGAATATTATCAAAGCTAAGACCAAAGTACTTCATCATTCCATACGATAGCTGATAACAAACCCGATCATCAAAGCAAACCCCAAAATAAAAACAAACATGCATACTAGCACTGGCCAAACCTGTATACCAATTACCTTACTTACTATTCAGTAAGCCATCTATCCCTAGCTGCTTACTTTAATCCCTTTGGAGAACGAACGAGTTGTCGTAAAAAGTGAAAAACTTTCAGTATGTTCAAGAATAAGGAATCAAAAAGACAATTATTTAAAGCAATATGCATCAAGAATTTCATATGATGAACATCAAAAATTGCAAACGCATCTCATCCAAAATCTGAAACTAAAGAATCAAAATTGCAACCCATTGCCCCTTTCATATCTAATTGTCTCATAACCAGAATCTGATAGATCAAAGCCCGATGAATTTGAGTTTGAGAAAACATAATATTCAGGATCTGTTATCAGTTGGAATGTGCAAGATTGGACTCCATGAAAGGAGACCTCAATCACAGAAAAACAGAAATGGCGAGAGGAAGAAGAGAGTGTTTGTTATTCCAACTGACTTGATCTTTTTACATCAACATGAGGCCTTTATATATAGGCATTTGTATCTCAATTAACAAAAAAGACTAAAACCAAGTTCAACAGGATCCCTAGCTAACCACAAGCATCAACCCTAAAATCAGCAAAATTTTCGAAAAGGAACGAGGACAAAAACAGTAAATCACCTGGAGAGGAGCGAGTCGCGAGTGGAATTCCAGAGATCAGCGCCGGTACCACCGACACACGTTCCTAATTTCTCCCTCTCTCCTCTCTCTCTCTCTCTCTCTCTCTCTCTCTCTCTCTCTCTCTCTCTCTCTCTCTCTCGAGTTTCTGAAGTTCAAGCGTCCAATTATGTCTCTGCGGGCTAGGAAGCAGGACGAGGCGATGGCTCCTTCAAGCCCGACCGAGAGAGGGGAACACGAGAGATTGGGATGGCAGCAGAAGGTCTAATTTGGCCCTCAACGGCCGGTAGCAGAAGCTGCGAAAGTGAGGGCGAGAGAGCAGAAGAAGGGGAGCAGATCTGGACTCGCTCGCTTCGCCTCGCTCGTCCTCGGTCGTCCTCCGGCGCCTCCACACCAGATCCGGCGCTCCCTCACCGGATCCGCCCTCCTTGGATACGTACCGCCCTCCCCGGCGCACCAGCAGCCTCCTCCTTCCCCTTCACGGCCAAGATCCGCCATTACAGAGCCCTTCCCCTTCCCCTTCTACGAGTAGTGAATATAGAACTATGCTAAGGGGCTAAAAAATATTAACTGAAAAGTTAATATGCTATTAACCTAATTAGATTAGGAAAGTGTGATATTTCAGCAATTTTTTTTTTTATGAAACAACCGTATATCATGAATCACTAACAATTACACAATTATAAACCGTTAATCTAACCGTTACGGGCCGCTAGGCCCGTAACGGGTACCCGCTATTTTATCTATCTATCTATATATTAAAAAATATATATAATATATACTCCGTATAATGTAAATTATTAATCATAAGAAGAAAAAAACAAAAAATAATAAAATACCTATATAGTATACGGTATAAGCTAATTAAATCCCCTAAAGCTAAATGCCTAAATCCATACATTGTTAAAAAAAAAAATGCCTAAATCCCTAAGCAATTGCGCCATTTTGTAGCTAAGTGTATTATAACACTATTACACTAACGAGGAGTACAGGGCCTCAAGCGTACAACACACTGTATTTTCATTTTTTTCCCCGTTTAACGTGTACATCACACAGTACTGGCGGGTACCCGCGGGCCGTCCGTGCCCGCAATAGCGAACGGGATCGGACAATGTTTTCAACCCGTTAAGCGGGCTTAGCCCGGCCCCTACCCGCAACAACGGGATGAAATTTAGGCTAAAGTCCGTCCCAAGCCCGGCCCGCGCCCGCATTTGCCCGGGTCTAGCAGCAGCATTTGGTGGATTTGGGTTTGCCTTGTACTTAGTTTAGCATCATCAAGGGCCAAAAGGGCTTCCAATTCTCTTATATATGGCGGATGCAAATGTACGAGAGAAGCTTTCAAAACTGCATTGACAAACAATAATTATTGGTTATGCTTGATCTTGGAAATATACTTCTTTGACACACATACATGGAACATAAGCAAAATTTGAGTGGTTAATTGAATGCCCATTTCATTATTTACCTGAAGCTTCTTGAAATTTAGTTAGCTTTCTGAAACACATTTGATTCCTTCAAAAGCCAAAACACCTTGATCCAATACAATTTCAACTCCTTAAGCAACAAGGAAAGGATGTGCTAAAGAGATGGGTGTAAAACCTGCGCACATACCTCAGTTCTAGAAAGAAGAAACTGGTTAATCCGACGAAGAGCCAGAAATCAGCATTAGAATAGCAAGCACCTTTGTTCGGTGATGGAACTGTTGTCATGACTCTTTCAGATGGTTTTAGAAAATTAAATTCTGATCCAACTGATAGTGAATGTATGCCAGCTGACATGTTCTGCAATACCACAAACAAATCAGTGAAAAAGGCGACCAACATCGAGCCTAAACTAGCATCATGATGATGAGCAAAGCAAGCATAAACTCTTATCACATAAAAATGTGACAGTATAAATATTTTACCCTTTCAAAGATGAAAAGAAGGTTATCTGAAGCATCAGGAAAAGGCTCTTTAACTGCCATGCTTCTCACACAATGATACAAAGCAAGGAGCTCCAAATCATAAACAAATTGTAAAGGCTCGGATTTTTTAAATATTAATTTTCGGAAAAAGAAAATCAAAATGAATTTAAAATAAATTCCGGCCCAATCTTCCGATTTAAAAATCAATTCCGTCTTTCATTTCGGGTTTTGAACGATCAATCAGCGGAAATTTAAATTCCCGACCCGAGCTCTCAATTCCGTCATATTCCGAATCCTTATCCATCCGACTCACCCTATTCTAGTTCGGGAAAATCTTATCCTTACCTTCCCTCCCTCTCTCCCTTGGTTTCACTTTATTTGGCAAACAAACAATAACCTATGGCTTTGACCAGCTGGAGCATCTTCCTCTTCGTCATAGAGCACGCAACCCATCTGTATCCATTTTCATTTTCAATTCAGAAGCCCCCCCTCTCCTCTCTCTCGGTTACACTGTCAAGCAACAAGCCAAACTTGGCTCCTCCCCCTTGAGCTCCATTTCCACCACCACCACACCTCACCACCGCCACACCTCACCACCACCGCCACCATTACCCACCGTCGCCGCCAGCAGCAGCCGGAGCCACCGCCGCCGAGCACCTCCTCCGCCCTGTTCTCCGTTTCGCCTTGGTAAGGTTTCGTTCCGCTTGCCCTTCCTCTCTTTCACCTTGTATCAATCCAAGGTTCCGCCTTTCACCTTCCCCACCTCTCCCAGGCACCTCTAGTTCAAGGAATCAGCCCCGGCGCGCCTGGAGACAGCCTCTCGGAGCTCCGCTTCCGGCATCGAGTTGCCCTCGGTGAGCCTTCTCCCTTCCTTCTTCTCCCCTTTCTTTTTGTCTCGTGTGTGTGGGTCCGCGTCAGAGATGTCGGGTGGCCGGAGCCCGGAGCACCGCCGCCGGAAGGCTCCCCTCCTCCCTTCCTCTTTTTCTCCCTCCGCCGTCACCTGGGCAAAGACCGCCCCTGTTCGTTCTTCTTTCGGCCAAAAGAAGGGAGGAAGAAGAAGGATGTGGGCTCCCTCGGCCACGTCAGCCGTGCCCCACCCATGGGCCCCACCTTTTTTTTTTAACACGTCATCACCCGGGCCGGACCCCTCTCCCTTACTTTTATTTCCAAGCCGGGTCTTTTTTTTTTAAAATGGGATATAGATGGGATTGTGGGCCTGTTTTATTTTTGAGCCTAATTTCTCTTCTGGGCCGAGTTGGTGTTAGAGGGCTTTACTGGGCTTATTTATTGGGGTCGGTTTGGGTTCCTTTTTAATAGGGCCGGTTTGGGTGGGTTTATTTAACAACATAAAGGCCCGGTTTGGTCTATTAAAAACAAAGGGCCGGTTTTGAGATTTTTGTAAAATAAGAGGGTGTGTTTTGGTAATTTAAAATAAAGTAAGGTTGGATTAGTAATTTAAAAAGGGATGTTTTGATTAAAGGAATATTGTTGGGGTTTTATGAATATTTTATAAAGATGTTAAAATAAAAAGATGTTAGAAGTAGTATGTAAAATTATTGGGATTAAAATATAAAATGTTGTTTTGAGATTTAATATATAATATTGTGGTGATTTATTATGGTTAAATGTTATATGATTATGTTGAAGATGTGCAATTATATGCTAAGTAAGATTTTGAAATGATGGCATGCAAATTGGTTAAGTATGAATTGGAATTATCTTAAGTTGGTGAATTGGAGAATTATATTGAGCATGGTTGTGAGAGGTTGAGATGATAGATTATGAGATAAGGTTGATAATATGGAAATGATGATGTGACAGTTATTATGTTAAGTTGTGAAGATGTATGTGTGATAATTCTATGCTTTGTGTGCCTTAGAGGTAGACTCATTGATGTGCTTATACTCGTTAGGTGACCATCTGTGACGTGTCGGATTTCATATTGCCTGGTTGATTGCCTTTTGCTGTTCTGCGATACCAGGTAAGTCTCTTCGGAGCATACTCAGTTGAATAGAGCTATTCCCTGCTTTAGGTGCATGATATACTAGGTGTTGCATTCATGATCAGCATGCCATGTAGTACCATGCTAGGTTGCATCTACGTTGAGCATCCCATTTCTTTATGCGTATGTAAACAGAACGGCCGTTATCTGTGAAGTAACTAGAGTCATTGCTAGGGTCATAGGGTAGCCCAGCCTCATCGGGTACCCTGAGTCAATCGAGTCATGCACTTCCTTATATTATGAGATGCCTGCGGGCTTTATTGTGGAGCGGGTTAGGCATGCGTGCCGCCCTATTATGAATGAATGCATTCACGAGCTGGTCAGTCTCCATCTATCGGAAGGGGTGGAGGTAGGAGAGGGATATACCATGATAACTCCCTCCCTTGATGAAAATCGGAATAGATGTTTCAAAGGCTTTGACAGGATGTTTTTGTCAAAGGCCCTGGAGCATTAACAGTTGATGAAATACAAAACCTATCTTATTATTCGTATATTATTTTATCTTATTATATACTTCCATTATATTATATATATATGAATGACTAACCATTTCAGGAAGTATAAATCGAGATTACATCCTTCCTTACATGTTGAAGAGATCAGTTCAAATTAGATCATGGCGTTTCAAAGTATCCTTATATAGAAGATTACAAGATCGAACTGATTCCAAAAGAGCCGTTGGAGATCTGGTGATGAAGATCCACACGCTCCATACTATCTCCATGCTAGTATATAAAGGAAAGGAAGGAGAAGACAGAAGTACAAGTGTTACACACGAGCTTCATTCATTCAAGCGATCTGTCTTCCAAGTGTCTCTCTGCAAAGCGCTCATATAGTTTGTTGTTTATTTCAAAGCCTTTGAGAGTCACTGTGATCTTATAGGATATATTCATTTCAAGTGTTACTCGAGAGTTTATAACTCGGGAAGTTGCACTAGGCTATTGATTTGCGAGAGTTAGAGGATTGTACTAGATAGCTGAGAGAGGTGGGGCTCTTCTAGATTGGTCTAGGACTCCAAGGGAACGTGAGTTGACTAGATTGCAATTGTATAGGAGAGAGGCTTCTCAGTGAGCTATTAGGATCCTAAGCTAAGCATTCAATAAAGCCTTTGAATCCTAGGGTTGTGGAAGAACCCTAGGCGGGGACGTAGGCCAGTTGCGCTGAACCTCGTAAACAATTACTCGTGTTCTTCACGTATTTGCTTTACCATTTTTCCGCACTTGGTTCGAATTGTTTAACTTTGTGATTCAGGTTCTTCTCAAAGGTTTTGGTACAAGCTCCAAAAGTCTTGAGACTTACTGCGAAAAACGGGCATACTCTATTCAACCCCCCTTCTAGAGTATTTATATATTACTTTGTTTTACATTATCGAACCTTCAATTGGTATCAGAGCTTTACTCACTGTTTTTGATCTAACAATCTTGTGAGTTTTCGATCATGTCTGGTGAAGCAAGCGGAGGATTTGCACAGGGAAGGTCCACAAGCAGACCGCCACTCTTTGTAGGAAACAACTTTGTCCACTGGAGATCTCTGATGAAGATGTTCATCATAGACCAGGATCTAGAGCTTTGGAACATTATAGAGAATGGTCCGAAGATTCCAGAGAAGGAAGGACCAAACGATACCAAAGTTGCAAAGAAGGAGTCCGAATACAACCAAACAGATCTTGAAACCATCTCCAAAAACTACAGGGCTATTAACTTACTTTATTGTGGTCTTAGCACTGATGAGTTTAACCGTATTTCCTCTTGTAGGTCAGCTAAAGAGATTTGGGACAAGTTGGTCGTCACCTATGAAGGAACGAGCCAAGTGAAAGACACCAAGATCAGCATCTTCCTTCGAAAGTATGAGCTCTTCAAGATGAAGTCCGATGAGTCAATCAAAGCCATGTTCACACGATTCACTGAAATCACCAACAACCTTGACTCTCTCGGCAAGAGCTTTACCAACGTTGAGAAAGTGAGGAAGATACTGAGGTGCCTTCCAAAGGAGAAATGGGGTCCAAAAGTAACATCTATAGAAGAAGCTCAGGACCTCACCACTCTACCCCTTGATGACCTCCTTGGGAAGCTGATCGCGCATGAGATGATCCTTAATGAAGACGATGGAGAACTTCCAGCTAGCACCAAGAACTTGGCACTCAAGTCTAAGAAGGATGAGTCCAAGGATGGATCTGACTCTGAAGATGAGGATGACGATGAGGATGATCCTTTTGCTCTTATCACAAGAGGCCTTGCTAGAATTCTCAAAATGAAGAAGCAATTCAACAACAAGGATGGATCGGAGTCTTCAAAATTTCGAGGTAAGCCTCAATACAACAAGTATGAAAAGAAGACTAAACCGTTGTCTTGTTTTGAATGTGGTGAAACAGATCATCTTGTAAAGGACTGTCCTCAAAAGACAAAAAGCCAGCCCAAGAAAGGTGACAAATGGAAGAAGAAAGCTATGGTGGCTACTTGGAGTGATTCCGACTCTGACTCCGACGATGAGAAGGCCAACATTTGTCTTATGGCCTCAGAAGATGAATCCCACGATGAAAAGCTTGAAGCTACTGTAAGAGAACTTATGGAAAGTCCAAAAGAGGTATTATCGGAATTCCTTTCAAATATGATTGCCAATGAAGAGAAGCTTATTGCCCAAACTAACATTCTTATTAAGAGAATTGTGGACCAGGAAAGAACTATTGAGGATCTGTCTATGAGGGTCAAAGGTCTTGAAGCTTCTTATTCAGGTCTTGACATTAAAGTCAAGACGCTTGACTCGGAGAAATCTGAACTCAAGCAAGATCTCTCCTCTCTAAGAAATGAGCATCATGACTTAGAGAACGAGAAGATCTCCCTGAATAATAAGATTCTTGACCAACAGACAGCCCTCATAAGTTTTACCAAATCCAAAGGCACTCTCGATAAGATGTTGGGTGAGCAACAAAGCTCTCTAAACAAAAGTGGTATTGGTTACAATCCAAAGTTTTTAAAGAAGCAACACATTACCACTTTTGTAAAGGCTAAAGGAAGCAGAACCTCTCCTATATGTCACCATTGTGCTAGAAAGGGACATGTAAAAGAGACCTGCCCTTATAGAAGAAAGGATCCTTATATTATTCGCAATACATTTCCTGTTCATTTGAGAAAAGAACGGATAACACAAGTTTGGGTCCCAAAAGGCACTATTTTACCAAATATGGTTTACCCCAACAATGGATCCAAATTTGCTTATTGGTCTAGCCACAAAGGTTGATGTTTGTTTTGCAGGAGATCACCAAGGTGAAAGAACACAAATGGATTATTAATAGTGGTTGCTCGAGGCATATGAGTGGGAAGAGTTCTCTCTTTCATGATCTAAAGGAGCAATCCACGGGAACAATCACTCTTGGTGACAAAGGGAAATGCGACATTGTTGGTATTGGTAGTGTTGGAAGTGATTCCAGCCATAGTATTAAAAATGTCTATCTTGTTAATGGTTTAAAGTATAATTTGCTTAGCGTTTCTCAATTATGTGATAGTGGTAACAATGTCAGATTTAACAAGAAAAGATGTATAGTGTGCAGAGATGATACAGGTGAAGTTATTCTGACTGCATACCGTTACAACAACATATACGCTGTAAATGCTGATCAAGTGGCACAAGGAAGCTTAACCTATTTAAAGGCCTTGACGGACGATCCAAAGCTTTGGCACAGGAGACTCGGTCATGTGAGTCCACATACACTACAGAAGCTTGTGTCCAAAGGACTTGTAAGAGGGCTACCTGAGATGGACTTCAAAGGTATTGACATGTGCAATGCTTGCACACGAGGTAAACAAACACGTAGCCCCTTCAAACCCAAAAAGGTTGTAAGTTCTTCTAGACCCCTTGAACTTTTACATATGGATTTATGTGGTCCTATGCGAGTCAAATCTCCCAATGGTAAAAAGTACATGCTAGTTGTTGTCGATGATTTTTCAAGATATACTTGGGTTGCATTTTTGAAAGAAAAATCAGAGGCCTTATTTGAGTTTTCAAAACTTTGTAAGGAGTTGCAAACTTTAAGAAATGAGCCCATAGTGTCTATTCGGAGTGATCATGGTAGGGAGTTTGATCAACTTCAATTTGATTTGTTTTGTGCTAAATATGGCATCTCCCATAACTTTTCTGCTCCCAGGACACCTCAACAAAACGGGGTTGTGGAACGCAAGAACCGCACCTTAGAGGATATGGCCAGGACTATGCTTTTAGAAAATGCATTACCTAAAACCTATTGGGCTGAAGCTGTTAACACAGCTAACTACATTTTAAATCGTTGTCTTATTCGTTCCATCTTAAAGAAAACTCCTTATGAGCTTTTCAAAGGCCGCAAACCACTTATATCTTATTTTAAACCCTTTGGCTGTACTTGTTTTGTTCATAACAATGGAAAAGATAACCTTGGGAAATTTGATGCGCGTAGTGATGAAGGTATATTTCTTGGCTATTCCACGAGTAGCAAAGCCTATAGAATCTTCAATAAAAGGACCCAAGTTGTTGAAGAAAGTATACATGTTATTTTTGATGAATGCAATGATGGTGCTTTGAGTGAAAGTGTTGCAGATATAGATCTTAATATCCATGAAGAGAACGAGGAAAGTGATGTTACCAAGAATACAGAGAAGAGGAACATGCAGGAACCGATTCTTAACACTGAAGAATTGGCCCAAGGTGTTGACGATGCGTCCAAAGCCCTTGGTGTCCAATCCAACGGTGTTGAGACGTCAGAAACTGCTGTAACTGAACCTAACAGGACCACGGAGTCAGATGTACCACAAATCAATCCTGAAGGTGTGACGAATCAAGGAGCTGAGACTAGCAAAAGGAAATTCAAATACTCCTCATCACACTCATTAAAAGATATCATTTCTGACCCTACTTCTAGTGTTCAAACTCGTTCTAAACTTAAAGATCTTTGTGCCTTTAACGCGTTTGTTTCTCTTATTGAGCCAAAGAAGGTAAATGAGGCACTTCAAGAGCCAGACTGGATTATAGCTATGCAAAGTGAACTTAATGAATTTGAGAGGAACAAAGTCTGGACTTTGAAGCCTAGACCAAAGCATCAATCAGTCATTGGCACTCGATGGGTGTTTCGAAACAAGCTAGATGAGAATGGCAAGATTGTGAGGAATAAGGCACGACTTGTTGCTCAAGGCTACAATCAAGAGGAAGGTATTGACTACGAGGAGACCTTTGCTCCCGTAGCCAGGCTTGAAGCCATTCGCATTTTGTTAGCATTTGCATCTTTCATGAGCATAAAGTTATATCAAATGGATGTCACATGTGCTTTTCTTAATGGTTTTTTAGAAGAAGAAGTTTATGTTGCTCAACCCCCAGGTTTTGAAAGCTCAGAATTTCCCAATCATGTTTACAAACTTGACAAGGCGCTTTATGGTTTGAAACAAGCCCCAAGAGCTTGGTACGAGCGCTTGTCAAAATATCTTTTAGAAAATGATTTTAAAAGAGGGTTGATCGACAAGACTCTTTTTTATCAAAACCAAAGGAAAGGACATTTTGGTTATTCAAATTTATGTTGATGATATATTATTTGGTGCTACTAACACATCTTTGTGCAAGGAATGTTCTGACATTATGTGCAGTGAATTTGAGATGAGCTTAATGGGTGAACTAAACTTCTTTTTGGGGTTACAAGTTCATCAATCCAAGAAAGGGATCTTCGTCAACCAAAGCAAGTACACTAAGGATCTCTTGAAGAAGTTCAAGATGGATCATTCCAAAGCAGCCAAGACTCCCATGAGCTCAACATTGTCTCTAGATCAAGACAAGACTGGAACAAGTGTCAATCAAAAGGAGTATCGAGGAATGATTGGATCTTTATTATATCTCACGGCTAGTAGACCTGACATTATGTTTAGTGTTTGCATGTGTGCTAGGTTTCAAGCTGATCCCAAAGAATCTCACCTCGTGGCTGTGAAGAGGATCTTTCGATATCTCAATGGCACTAAGGAACTTGGACTATGGTACCCAAAGCAAAAGGATTTCACTTTAATTGGATATTCTGATGCAGATTTTGCAGGCTACAAGGTGGATAGAAAGAGCACATCAGGATGTTGCCAATTCTTAGGAGCATCCTTGATCAGTTGGCACTCAAAGAAGCAAAATTCAGTCGCTCTATCCACTGCAGAAGCCGAATACATTGCAGCTGGAGCTTGTTGCTCCCAAATCCTTTGGATAGCTCAACAAATGCGAGATCTTGGCATCAACCTCAAGGGTATCCCAATTAAGTGTGACAATACAAGTGCCATATCCATCACTAAGAATCCTGTTCAGCATTCAAGGACCAAGCATATTGATGTAAGACATCATTTCATTAGAGATCATGTTGAAAAAGGTGATGTGTCCATATCTTTTATTTCTACTGATTATCAATGGGCTGACATTTTTACTAAGCCTTTAGTAGAGGACAGGTTCACCTTCATTAGACGAGAGATTGGGATGCTTGACAAGGATGCACTTTCGTAGGGGGAGCCTTCCCTTTACGAAAGATAAACTCCACTCAGTGTCAAGACCTTTGAGAATTATGTCAAGGTCTGCAAACTGAACAGTGGAGTACATATATCGGATCATATATTTTTGGTTAATATCTTTTTAGATATTTAATCAATTATATTTATTTTAATCGGATTTCAAAAATTGCCTATTTCTATGATTTCCTTAACCGTTAAGATTTTTTATTTTTGGAACTAAATTGGTTTGTGCTTAGTCCGATTTTTAGGGAAATTTGAATTTGAATTTGAAAATCCTTCAACTTGGCAAGGTAATGATTTCTTTCCTTGAAACCCTAAACCCAACCCATCAATCCGTCACCTTCTCTCTCTACTTAAACCAATTCTGTACCCGATTACAACCCACACTCAGATTTTTCCAAACCCTTTCCACTCCTTCATCTTCAACCTCTCAAAGAAACTCTAACCGACTACCTCCATGGCACCCAAAACCAAGAAAGTCGTCACTCCCAAAAGACTTGGCGCCACCCCCAAGGGACGCCAGGCCACTGCTACCTCTCCCACACCCGAAACTGCCACTCAAGCCATCATCCCAGCAGTTATCCAGAGCACCGTTAAGACGAGCTCGGCCACGGCTCCCAAAGGCTCTCAGAAACGTGCTGCTAAGAAACCCTTGAGTGCTAAACAAAAGGGGAAGAGAAAGATCCTGGCTGAGGAAGAGGATGAGGAAGAAGAGGAAGACGACCTTGATGCCGCCCTGGAAAGAGATGCTGCCAGGGAAGCCGAGGAGGAGGCCTTGAGAAAGAAAAAGGCCGATGAGGAGGCCGAGATTGCTAAGAGACTGGCCGAGGAGGAAGCTGAACGAATTCGGAAGGAAGCCGAAGTCGAAGAGGTTCCATCTGAGGCGGAGCCTGATGAAGAAGAAGAGGAAGAGCACGGGGGATCCGGAGAGGACGAGGATCCTGAAGGTGATGAAGCGGGGTCCGGTGAGGACTCGGGGTCTGAGGAAGATGAGGAAGAAACTCCCTCTCCTTCTCCTCCTCCTCCTCCCCCGTCTCCGAAGAAGCGGAAAGCCCCTGCTCTAGTCAAGCCTCCATCCCCTAAGCGTACCAGGAAGGGCCCCGTCAAGAGTCTTGTAGCGTCTGTCAAGAGAGCTGCTCCAACTGTTGCGCGCAGAAAGAACGCAGACCCCCCGGCCTATATCCAGGTAAATCAATCCTTGCCCTCCTCTTGGTTTTTAGATGCTGAGACTGCTGGTAAGTGGGTAGACGAGTTTCGTACTCGTAAGCTTAGCTGTTCAGATTTTTTAGATTTCGAATTCTTTGAAGCTTTGAAGATGCCTTGCATTGAGCTCCTCAAAAATTCCCTAGCCTGGACTCTTCTTAACCGAGAAACTGTTTACTACCCTGAGCTTACCCGACTCTTCTACATTAACCTAAAAGCCAAGAACGACACTGATGGTTGGTCTTTGGAGACTGTTGTCAAAGGGGTTAGAATCTCTCTCAACCCCAATGATTTTGCAGATCTCCTAGGCTTACCTACCCCTGTTCCACCATCTGAAATCCATCCCTCAAAAGAAAACTGCATCATTCTAGCCCGAGCCAAATATCTCCTACCCGAAGCGTCCAACAGCACCTCAAAACAACTCACCCACTCATCCCTAACCCTTGAGGCAAAAATTATCTTTAACATCATTGTTAGATGCCTCTTACCCCGTCTCAACTCTGGCTCACTCCTTACCGACAATGCCATGGTCCTGCTCTACCGCATTCTAAATGGCCTTGATCCTGATCTGGCCAACACCATCCTTGGAACCATGGCCCATGCCAGAAAAGCTCGAAAAGGCTCTCCCCTCCCCTTTGCTACCCTTTTGACCCCTATCTTCAAAGCTTTTGGAATTGATCTCAAAAATGAAGAACAGCTGCGTCATACGGGTATGTTCGACTCTAAAGGCCTTGAAAAGATTGGCATCACTCGGTCTCCCCAAGGGACCTTGAGTCTTGCCACTCCTTCAAAAGCCTTTCCCACTGCTCCAGCTTTCGATGAACGCATGGACAACCTTGAGTTGGGCTTGGAGGAAGTTCGCCTGGATATTAAGGAGCTGCAGAAGGAGTTGATGACGACGATGAGCGGGATTTCAACGATGTTGGAAGGACTGTGGACGAGGCTCACTGATGATGCTCTGGATTGACCAAGCCTAAACCTAATCCCACCCTATCCCACCCCTGGAACTTGTTACTTTGCTGGTTTTTGGAAACGTTTTCAAAACATTTGGTAACTCTTGGTGATTGTTTTACCTCCGCCCTTTGTTGAAAGACAAAAAGGGGGAGATGATCGTTAGACCTTGAAAACCTCTGATTAAAGGTCTTGGAAGACCTTGCCTTTTGATTTATGGTTTTCCGTTGGATAGTTTTTGCATGCTTTAAAAATTTGATCCAACATTTGTCTAACCCTTGCAGGTACTTAGTCTGATTTTGATTATGATATATCTGTTTGACTAAGTTGCAGGGACGCACAGGTTTTGTCTTTCATCAAGGGGGAGATTGATAACTCCCTCCCTTGATGAAAATCGGAATAGATGTTTCAAAGGCTTTGACAGGATGTTTTTGTCAAAGGCCCTGGAGCATTAACAGTTGATGAAATACAAAACCTATCTTATTATTCGTATATTATTTTATCTTATTATATACTTCCATTATATTATATATATATGAATGACTAACCATTTCAGGAAGTATAAATCGAGATTACATCCTTCCTTACATGTTGAAGAGATCAGTTCAAATTAGATCATGGCGTTTCAAAGTATCCTTATATAGAAGATTACAAGATCGAACTGATTTCAAAAGAGCCGTTGGAGATCTGGTGATGAAGATCCACACGCTCCATACTATCTCCATGCTAGTATATAAAGGAAAGGAAGGAGAAGACAGAAGTACAAGTGTTACACACGAGCTTCATTCATTCAAGCGATCTGTCTTCCAAGTGTCTCTCTGCAAAGCGCTCATATAGTTTGTTGTTTATTTCAAAGCCTTTGAGAGTCACTGTGATCTTATAGGATATATTCATTTCAAGTGTTACTCGAGAGTTTATAACTCGGGAAGTTGCACTAGGCTATTGATTTGCGAGAGTTAGAGGATTATACTAGATAGCTGAGAGAGGTGGGGCTCTTCTAGATTGGTCTAGGACTCCAAGGGAACATGAGTTGACTAGATTGCAATTGTATAGGAGAGAGGCTTCTCGGTGAGCTATTAGGATCCTAAGCTAAGCATTCAATAAAGCCTTTGAATCCTAGGGTTGTGGAAGAACCCTAGGCGGGGACGTAGGCCAGTTGCGCTGAACCTCGTAAACAATTACTCGTGTTCTTTACTTATTTGCTTTACCATTTTTCCGCACTTGGTTCGAATTGTTTAACTTTTTGATTCAGGTTCCTGTCAAAGGTTTTGGTACAAGCTCCAAAAGTATTGAGACTTACTGTGAAAAACGGGCATACTCTATTCAACCCCCCTTCTAGAGTATTTATATATTACTTTGTTTTACATTATCGAACCTTCATACCACTTGGTATTCTGTGCTAAGGCCTTATTATTATTATGTACTTGATCTTAGGAGCATGTTAGTGTGTTAATATTCCGCCATGCATCTAGAAGCATCTTTATTAGGTATAGCGTATATGTGTGCTTATGGTTGGGATGCAGAGTTAAGTTGGCATCGATCTGATCCCGCCCCATATCAATTTTTTTAGGTATTATTTATGTTCATCCTATCGGTGTTGTTTGCTTATTGCGCGGGTCATTTTGTCAGCGGAGAGTGAGCGCTGGGGTATAGACTTCACCAGACTCTGATTATATTTTTGGATTTACACTTTAGACTCCGTTTTGACCCGGCTCTACCGTGTCACACTCTTGTATTACACTTGTTTTCGCTAGTCGCATGATTTCTGATTTCCACGCCTAGACTTACGACAGGTACATGGGACTTCCCCGGGGATTCCAACGATCCCTTCGATTTTGGGTATGAAATCCCCCTTTGAAAACATTAAAGTAAGTTTTGAAACCTTCAACCTGTACTCGGGGCGCAAGGTCCTAACAAGGGGTTTAATCCCTCGAAACGTAACTCGGGAATCATAATCCCGGGCCGTTACAAAGGGGTATCAGAGCTGAGATTTTGCGATCCGAGTATGATAGGTTGAAGTGGTTTTGAAAATGGCCCAAGGTTTTCAAATTTGCTTTCAAGTGGTTTTCAAATCGTTTTCAAGGGGCAAAATGAATTTAATTGGGCATGAGCATAAATTAATCAATTATGAATGGCAATCTCGTGGGGTAGAGACTATGCGATAGGTATCCCTTATGGATGTAGAATTCGGGGAAGGTAGGCAAAAGACTAGCTTCTTTTACAGATGGGTTGTGAAGACTGCAAGGAACTCGAGGGTTGGAGTAGCTTGGGTTAGGAGGCCATGAGGTATTTGCCCCTCCGGTCAGCCGTCCCTCGAAGGACGGCATAGATCGTCTCTATTATTATATGCATTATATCCAACTGGGTCTGAGGGCGATCCTCCTCGAAGAGGATCATATTAACCCCGTTGATTGCTTAAATGTTGAGTGCTGTTTTGCTTAAGATAGAGAACTAATCAGTATGTCTTGACTTGAATCATGTATTGAATAATTGTGCAAACGGGATAGCGGGAGAGTACCTCGTTCTTATGTCATTGGAATTCTTGTCTTGTCGGAATGGAACTTCCTTAATTCAAACCCTTTGATGATTCTGACTTCGTCATCCGTCACACCAAAATATTTAGGCATGTTAGCAAGGGTCAAAGAGCACCCGCTCACCCCGTTTCGAGTCCTGTCTGGTATCCCACCATCTATGCTTCTACCGAGTCTTGTACTAGAGGTTGGTGTCTCCCACGGGAAATTTGGGTTGGTCATCTAATTACCTTCAAAAATCATGTCGGATGTGAGGATTACTTGAGTATGTTAGTGTGAGTGATGACTGAAGTAGTTTCGAGTTAGGAGTGAGTTGTCTCATGGAGTCACCCCTTTGATCCTCGTAATGGTCAACCATATCTTCTTTCCATAGGAGTCTAAACACGAGTTTATCCTCATCTCTCGGGAACAACGTGAACGTCATTGTGTCCTACCGAGCGAGTCATACTAGTGTCCCACGGGAAACGGGGTGATGAGTAAGTGATTGCCCTTAGGGAATTCTGTCTGATTATAATGATAGCCTCCTTTATGACTTCATGACATGGAATGTCGGGGTATTTTAGCATGACTTGGTTGATAACTTTCATGGTTGCTTCTATGAGGAGGTATTTGTACCATATGTATGAAACTTCCAGAATTATTATCTTTCCATGAATTAGGTTCATGATAGTGTGATCAACCCTTGTTGTATGTTTAATATGAGGAATGAATGTCTTAGCATGCTAAATTGACTTAATTGGACCTCATTGACTATGTATATGTTTAACGAGTATTGCTAGTATCATGTAGGACATATACCTCCCAAATTTGGACCCTCGTATGATTAATTGTCGTACTCGTCTGACTATGTGAATATGAATGTATGTGATATGATAGTTGTTGTACCGCCCCCTGTAGGACTTGACTATACTTGTAGTAGGATTATTGGAATGCATTTTAACATGCTGCATTGGCCCCATATCATCTTGATATGCTTATGTGTGTACCTAAGGTGAGTGATTAATCATACATGTTATATTATGTGATGCTCGCTAGATCTTGCATAACTTGTGTTGCATATGTCCATTGTCGGCCCATGTATAAATTATCTTAATATGTCAGGCATGACTGGTAAATGAAGTGATAGGGTACTTGCTTGTCCGCGTGCATGAAGGAATTGATTAGATGAACGTGTTGTGAACTCATAAATCGTTATTCTTGAGATAGGTGCATGCTAGTGTGGAATAATGTTGTTGAGATACTTCGTGATTGCTATGTGTTCCTTGCGGCAAATATAACCTCATAGAATGACCTAAGGGCATCGTTGTAACTCTCGGGTTGAGATCTTATCTCTAGTCTCACCGTCTAGTCCTGGTCCATGTCTGAATCATTGAAGAAGTCGTGTTGTCCGCCCTTGTCTCTCCCCTATCTCCGTAACTCCTAATCCTTGCAATCCTTCGATGAGCGCCGACATGAAAGGAGGAAGCGACGACCAAGTGGCACCGGGACGGCGAAGCGGAAGCATGGTGGGTCCATGGCCCATAGACTCCAAGGACGACGTCACCGATGGCAAAAAGAACGGATATGCTTCAAGGATGGAAGACGTGAGCAGGATCCTCCCCACTGACTCGAGGAAGAGCATTCTTAATTCGAACCGTGGATTCTCTTATTAGTCGGGATTGATGGTGTGTGATAGGCCTAGAACTGACATGATGAGATTGGTAGTGACGAATATGCCGAACCAGTAGTGAATAGTGACCGGCTAACTTGTGCTTGCGATGATGTATCTTGATGCTTGAGTGTACTGACCTGCTAGTAAATCGATTATGAGTTATATATGTAGTGGTGTTTCATCTTGGGCATGAGTCGAGTGATTCCTTGGTGAAATGGGTCGGAAAATGGCAGGTAGATTGAGGTCTTCGAGTGGGTCATTAGTTGTGTGAGAGGAGGTGTAGGAAGGGTGCATCAGCTTGAGAAGAGCCGAGTGAGTTAGGACTTGTCAGATATTGAGTGTAATTGAGCTTCTAAGTAGGTCTTCGGTGAGGAATAGAGTAGTATGGCAAGATTTCAAGGGAAAGGTCTTCGTTAGAGGTAGTGTGGGACAATAGCGTGTGCGGGTAGTGTAGTTCTAGAGGTGGATAAGTGACTTAAGGGTGGTTTGGAGGGATTCTTGAGGGGATGTGTTGATATACGGGTTAGTATACTGGGAGAGAGTGTCTAAGTAGTCTTGGAGCAAATTGTGGGTGGCATTGAGGATGGTCGGTTAACGAATGTCTAAGGAATCGTAGAATTGGGACTAGGTTGTATGTGTGGCGATTGGGAGCGAACTTGGTAAAAGCTGAGGTTGAGGAATCGCTAAGGAAAAGTAGTATAAGGTTGTTTGGGAAGTTATCGATCTTGGGTATTAGGTTGTTCATATCAAGAATGTGCGCGTGATGAGTAATTGGGACTAGGATGTACGATTGGTAGTGCTTGGAGAATTCGTTAGTGAAGGAATTTCTAGATGCGTTGTTGGAGGATTTTAGGATAGGGAATGAGTCGAGAGTTGTGAGTGGATGTTATTGTGGCTAGTGAGGTATTTGAGGGCGTGAGATGAATCTCGAAGAAGGGCTTGTAGTTAGGCAAGAATGTCGTTGAGATTTCTCGTAAGATTGTGGGTTTGAGGTCAAGATAGGGAAATTTTGAGCATGAAGTTTGGAAATTGGCAAATCATAAAAGTATTGAGAACACTAGGGGGAGAATGTTTTAGAGAATTGGCTAAGTTGCGATAATTGGGAAACTCGGATGAGGATGATCTAGGGACTCTACGGAAACGATGATCGGTAAAATAGAGCTTTGGACGGTAAGGTGTCATGGTTAAGAAGTAGGAGCTTGAGGAAATTCCGGAATATGAAGAGATGAGGAACTGGAGTAGGACGACTTGAGGTTTTCGAATGGTTAAGGTTAGTAAGGGTTGGAATGAGGAAATCTGGAAATATACTGAGACGAGAATCTAGAATAGGTCGGCTGAGGAGTCATGGATGTTTAGGTTTTGTGAGATTCGGAATGGGACGAGTAGGTAGAATCTGTGTTTGGTCATTGAGGATAGACACGGGTGATGAGGAACTCGGGGATTCGTTGTTATGAGTTAGCACTAGTTGAGTTTCGGCGTTGGAGTTGGTCGAGAGTGACAGGTGTGAGATGGTTAGTATGAGTTGGGTTCTTAGAGGTGGATGGTTAGTAAGAGTGGTTAGTGGTGTGGGAAGTATGATCAGGTTAGCGAGATGATTTGATACGTCCCTTTGGGAGGTGATGGTCAGGCGGAGTCTTGAGAGCTTAGGAAGAATCAGCAAGATTGTTAAGAGGTGTCTAGATTGATCGTGAGAGCGGTTTAGTCGAGGACTTGAGATTTCTCCTAGAAGGTGAATATGAGGCTGGTAGAGGACCTCTAGGATGAGGGTATGCTTTATAAAGAGTATTGGTAATCGGTCGAGTTGTTAAGCTTGCCAGAATAAGGAAATTGTGCGATTGAGAACTCTGAGATATGGTTTTAGGTAATCGAGTAGGATTTGAGGTCGGGATGTCGAAGTAGGCTGGCTCTTAGATGACTTGATGGCACAAGAGTTGGGATACGTAGTAATTCGGCTTGGGATGTAGGCCTTGAAGTGCGGATGATTATGAGACTATAGAGATTGTCTATGAGTGGGACATATGATAAGCGGGATGCAATGATGTCTAGAACTAGTGTTGGATTGAGTTGGTAGACTGAGGTAATGATGATCTTTTTGCGAGAGGTAGGGAATGGTGGTCGAGTCTTGTTATGGTTGGTAATTATAGGCAGATTTTCTTGAGGATGTGACTTAGTGTATGGTTTACTTGGGGCTGGATGTGGTGCGAATTCTCTGCTTAGACGATGTTGATTCCTTGATGTATTGCCATAGACAATAGTGAATTGTTAGTACTAACATAGTTGCCCCCCTGAACTCGATGAAATGCTAGTATATAGAATTATTTGTTTTGTCTCTAATGTGATGACGCTTGGTAGTTAGCATGATATGACATGCTTATCTTATTGATGTGATGTGCAACTCCTGTGATATCATATGATGAATCCTACTACGTGCGATACTATGCTAGATCCGTTAAGGTATATGGCTATCCTTGACGTGAATATGATCTGGTTATGAATGCGTGATGTGGTTGCTATGTTGAACAGTTGTTATGTTCCATGATGCCTAATATTAGAAATGCTAGAGATTGAATTGTTGAATTATGACTTGACTCGGAACCTAGGAAGAGAATGTGGGATTAGCCTTTAGAGGTGGATGTAGAATGATTGGGAATGCCTTGTTTAATGTCGAATTTAAAGAATTTCAAATGGTGATTTAAAAAGGAACATAGATTTTGAGAAAACTATTCCAACCCGAGTTTTCATTATGACGCCCCACGAAGTGGATACAAGCATGTATGGGGGCACCTGTAGATCGCTTGCTAAGACCTAGCGGAGATGTCATGATGGTTTTTGAGTTATGGTATGCCCGAGGAGTCGGAGTGGGGTGTGGTAGGGGCCCCTACCACATCCTTACTACGACCGATTGGGAGTATTATGATCATGACGACGGTACTGTGAGATCTCATGGGGGCACTTATGAGGTACTTACGGGATCGATGACGTGATCCTTGGACTCACCAATTTCAACTTCATCCCCACTTTAGAATGATTTTAGTCTCGGGGACGAGACTTGTTTTTAGAGGTGGATGATGTAAAGCCTCGGATTTTTAAAATATTAATTTTCGGAAAAAGAAAATCAAAATGAATTTAAAATAAATTCCGGCCCAATCTTCCGATTTAAAAATCAATTCCGTCTTTCATTTTGGGTTTTGAACGATCAATCAGCGGAAATTTAAATTCCCGACCCGAGCTCTCAATTCCGTCATATTCCGAATCCTTATCCATCCAACTCACCCTATTCTAGTTCGGGAAAATCTTATCCTTACCTTCCCTCCCTCTCTCCCTTGGTTTCACTTTATTTGGCAAACAAACAATAACCTATGGCTTTGACCAGCTGGAGCATCTTCCTCTTCGTCATAGAGCACGCAGCCCATCTGTATCCATTTTCATTTTCAATTCAGAAGCCCCCCCTCTCCTCTCTCTCGGTTACATTGTCAAGCAACAAGCCAAACTTGGCTCCTCCCCCTTGAGCTCCATTTCCACCACCACCACACCTCACCACCACCGCCACCATTACCCACCGTCGCCGCCAGCAGCAGCCGGAGCCACCGCCGTCGAGCACCTCCTCCGCCCTGTTCTCCGTTTCGCCTTGGTAAGGTTTCGTTCCTCTTGCCCTTCCTCTCTTTAACCTTGTATCAATCCAAGGTTCCGCCTTTCACCTTCCCCACCTCTCCCAGGCACCTCTAGTTCAAGGAATCAGCCCCGGCGCGCCTGGAGACAGCCTCTCGGAGCTCCGCTTCCGGCATCGAGTTGCCCTCGGTGAGCCTTCTCCCTTCCTTCTTCTCCCCTTTCTTTTTGTCTCGTGTGTGTGGGTCCGCTTCGGAGATGTCGGGTGGCCGGAGCCCGGAGCACCGCCGCCGGAAGGCTCCCCTCCTCCCTTCCTCTTTTTCTCCCTCCGCCGTCACCTGGGCAAAGGCCGCCCCTGTTCGTTCTTCTTTCGGCCAAAAGAAGGGAGGAAGAAGAAGGATGTGGGCTCCCTTGGCCACGTCAGCCGTGCCCCACCCATGGGCCCCACCTTTTTTTTTAACACAACATCACCCGGGCCGGACCCCTCTCCCTTCCTTTTATTTCCAACCCGGGTCTTCTTTTTTTTTAAAATGGGATATAGATGGGATTGTGGGCCTGTTTTATTTTTGAGCCTAATTTCTCTTCTGGGCCGAGTTGGTGTTAGAGGGCTTTGCTGGGCTTATTTATTGGGGTCGGTTTGGGTTCCTTTTTAATAGGGCCGGTTTGGGTGGGTTTATTTAACAACATAAGGGCCCGGTTTGGTCTATTAAAAACAAAGGGCCGGTTTTGAGATTTTTGTAAAATAAGAGGGTGTGTTTTGGTAATTTAAAATAAAGTAAGGTTGGATTAGTAATTTAAAAAGGGATGTTTTGATTAAAGGAATATTGTTGGGGTTTTATGAATATTTTATAAAGATGTTAAAATAAAAAGATGTTAGAAGTAGTATGTAAAATTATTGGGATTAAAATATAAAATGTTGTTTTGAGATTTAATATATAATGTTGTGGTGATTTATTATGGTTAAATGTTATATGATTATGTTGAAGATGTGCAATTATATGCTAAGTAAGATTTTGAAATGATGGCATGCAAATTGGTTAAGTATGAATTGGAATTATCTTAAGTTGGTGAATTGGAGAATTATATTGAGCATGGTTGTGAGAGGTTGAGATGATAGATTATGAGATAAGGTTGATAATATGGAAATGATGATGTGACGGTTATTATGTTAAGTTGTGAAGATGTGTGTGTGATAATTCTATGCTTTGTGTGCCTTAGAGGTAGACTCATTGATGTGCTTATACTCGTTAGGTGACCATCTGTGACGTGTCGGATTTCATATTGCCTGGTTGATTGCCTTTTGCTGTTCTGCGATACCAGGTAAGTCTCTTCGGAGCTTACTCAGATTGAATAGAGCTATTCCCTGCTTTAGGTGCATGATATACTAGGTGTTGCATTCATGATCAGCATGCCATGTAGTACCATGCTATGTTGCATCTACGTTGAGCATCCCATTTCTTTATGCGTATGTAAACAGAACGGCCGTTATCTGTGAAGTAACTAGAGTCATTGCTAGGGTCATAGGGTAGCCCAGCCTCATCGGGTACCCTGAGTCAATCGAGTCATGCACTTCCTTATATTATGAGATGCATGCGGGCTTTATTGTGGAGCGGGTTAGGCATGCGTGCTGCCCTGTTATGAATGAATGCATTCACGAGCTGGCCAGTCTCCACCTATCGGAAGGGGTGGAGGTAGGAGAGGGATATACCACTTGGTATTCTGTGCTAAGGCCTTATTATTATTATGTACTTGATCTTAGGAGCATGTTAGTGTGTTAATATTCCGCCATGCATCTAGAAGCATCTTTATTAGGTATATCGTATATGTGTGCTTATGGTTGGGATGCAGAGTTAAGTGGGCATCGATCTGATCCCGCCCCATATCAATTTTTTTAGGTATTATTTATGTTCATCCTATCGGTGCTGTTTGCTTATTGCGCGGGTCATTTTGTCGGCGGAGAGTGAGCGCTGGGGTATAGACTTCACCAGACTCTGATTATATTTTTGGATTTACACTTTAGACTCCGTTTTGACCCGGCTCTGCCGTGGCACACTCTTGTATTACACTTGTTTTCGCTAGTCGCATGATTTCTGATTTCCACGCTTAGACTTACGACAGGTACAGGGGACTTCCCCGGGGATTCCAACGATCCCTTCGATTTTGGGTATGAAATCCCCCTTTGAAAACATTAAAGTAAGTTTTGAAATCTTCAACCTGTACTCGGGGCGCAAGGTCCTAACGAGGGGTTTAATCCCTCGAAACGTAACTCGGGAATCATAATCCCGGGCCGTTCCACAAATACTTTGAAAAAAAATTCAACAGTAGTTATATATCAGAGAGATGGGATGGATTAACCACACACTCATTGTGGCAATGATGGCAGCTAAAAATCTCATTGCAACAAGTAACTCTAATTTTGCATCTTACACCTGCACAGAACCCAGAAAAAAAGCCCTATAAACCCAAATCTAAATCTGATCAATACTTTGACTGTTTGTGGAAAACAGTTTTCCATTTTTGCACAAGATGTATAGAACTCCTTGTTCTGGTGATCAATTTTTCGATGTTGATGTTCAATCAATTGAGTATTGATCCCTTTTCTTTTTGTTGGCTGCAGTTGCTTGATCAGTATCAGTAACTCTCAGATCAAAATGAAGGACAAAGCATAGCAAATTCACACAAATTTCAAATTCAATCAACAATAGCAATCAACGGCACTTTCACATTCAATTACAATGAAGGACAAAGCAACAGCAAGCCAATTCACGCAAATTCAGTCCCTAACCTGAAACCCTAACCCGAAATCTTAGATCCAGGAGCAGAGAAGAAGAAGAGCGTACCTGGAATCGATGAGTCCAAATCGTGTGAAGAAGGAGAGGAGAGGAGATATGAAATCGCGGGATCCACAAACTGCGCGCAAACAGGGAGCCAAGGGCGGTTGTCTGATTTCTTCACCTCCATAACCGGCCACAACCGGCAAACGAACATGCCCTAAGTATCGGGTTTATCCAGGCGCCTCGATCCCCTTCCATCTCCCTTCTTGTCCTCGAGCCCTCCCACTGAGCCCGGAGCCTCCGCCTCCGCCTCCACCTGCGCCGCGCCTCGATCCCCTTCCTTCTCCCTCAGACCCTCCTTTCTCGCCCGCCTCCGATCCCCTTCTGTCTCCCCTGTGACGGCGCCACGCCCCTCCTCTCTCACTGTTGCTTTTCTATCTCCAACCGGCTGTAACCTGTTAGAAACCGGGTACAGGAAGGTTAGTTTGCAATTTTCTTTTTTTTTTGGGTTAAGCCCCGCAAAGCATCCGGGTATTTGGGTTAGTTTTGCAAATACCCCATTATTTTTCACATACTTAATGAAATCTTTTTTTTTCTATTTTATGTTAATATATGGTAATAGTTTATTTAATTTTATAGTAGTATTTTTTTTATACTTATAAAATTTTATTTTTTATTTTTTAAAAAGAAAAATATACATCATGACGCCAGAATTGTATTAGTCGTTAATTATTGTGTTAACATATTTGCAAACTAGATAGCATAAACGCGTTTTGTTTTGTGGATATCTAGTGATCCCCATGTTACACTGCATATAGTTAGTGATCGAGTGCCGAATTAAGAGACATTAATGGTTGGCTGGTCTATATTTTAGAGTCTTCTGACTTGTGTACATGCGCATAATACAAAATCTAAGCTGGCCCTCCCTCCATAAGCCAGTAGTATTCATGTTTGATTTCATTGGGAGAGATTGAATTTATTCAAAGGGTTCATACTCTCTCAACTAGATCTCAACGATAAAGACGAACCACAACTTGTTAACAAAGCCAAAATCCAACCTCCATTACCACATAATTTTTGTTATATATATATAAAAAAGCCTATTATTGCGGCTTATAGTATCATTAAAATCATCTAGTCCACATAGTTCTCTTTCATGTTTTGTAGCCGTATGGGGAGATTGGATTTCAGGTTTACACCTGCTTATGTACGCGTATATCTTGAATTGGTAAATATATATATGAAAAGGTAACTCAAAATACAAAAAGGAAAGACCATACAACGGGTTTTACGTAAAATCAAAATGCACTCTATATCAAAAAGAAACCTCTCTTGTATCCTCCAAAGGCTCCAATGACACCCTACTCCTTATACACGCTATAGTATACCGTTACAAGCACATTCGGTAAAATTACATAAAACTATAAGGTATATATATATTTTACAAAATTTAAATCACGCATAAATTTGGTTTGAAGAATCGGAGTACTTAAAGAAAATGCCAAATTGCAGAAAACCACCCTTTAAATAGGCTATTTTGCGTGAAACCACCCCTTAAAACGAAAATTGCAGAAAACCACCATTTAAAACTGTTTTCTTTACAAAGTCACACCCATCACCCAATTTTTGTTAATTAAATGTTAAAGTGCATGAAAATCAATTATATCCCTTGTTTTTTTTAATAAAATATCATTTTTTAAATATAATTTCATACTTATTTATTAGTAAAAACACTCTATAAAAAAATAGATATGATTGATGTTTTATGTATTTTAAAAAGTGTATATTACTAAAGGGTTACTCAAAGAAAATACATTTTTAAAAAATGATATGTTATATAGTTTTTATTATTCTAAAAATATGTTCACTATTCCACATACATTTTTAGAATAATAAAAACTATATGAAACATTATTTTTTTTAAAAATATTTTCTTCAAGTAGCCCTAGTATTACACAATTTTTTTATATGTATAAAACATAAATTACACATTAATTTTTTATAGAGTTTTTTTGTAAGTATGAAATTATTTTTAAAAAAACATTTTTTTTATATTTATAGTGTTTTTTGCTTTTGAAAAATATGTCAAAAATTTAAATATCAACTAATATCAATTGAAATGAGTAAAATAATAATAATAAGGGGTATAATTAAATTTCCACACACTTTAACATTTAATTAACAAAAAATGGGTGATGGGTGTGACTTTGCAAAGAAAACGGTTTTAAAGGGAGGTTTTCTGCAATTTTCGTTTTAAGGGGTGGTTTCATGCAAAACAGGCTATTTAAAGGGTGGTTTTCTGCAATTTGGCCTAAAGTAAATGACAATAATGTAAATACTCTAGAAGGAGAGTTGAATATAGTATGACATCTTTTTGCAAAGTCTCCAACAACAGCAACTTCAAGGGTTTGATATTGAATCTCAAGTTAAGTTATTTTAGGTAATTTCAAGGGTTTGATATTGAATCTCAAGTTAAGTTATTTTCGCAAAGAAGTGTTGGAACTAGACCTATCAAATGGGTCATTCGGGTCGGGTCACTTCGGGTTTCGGGTAAAACGGGTCCCGGGTAAAACAGGTTTCGGGTATTTTCGGGTTGACTCGAACCCGGGTTTGACCGGGTTTCAGGTCATTTCCGGTCGATTTCGGGTTTGTCAAATTTTTCTTTTTTAAATTAAAAAAATCAAGATTTGATAATTTTGTGATAAATTTTAATTATATATATAAAAAAATTTAATTATATATAATTATAAATCAACCGGGTCAAAATTACCGGGTCACCGGGTCGAAACCCAGATTACCCGAAAAATTTTGAGTTTTTCAGGTTCAGGTTGAAAAAAAAATTCGGGTCAAAATTTCCGGGTTCGGGTCGGAAATTTTTCGGGTCGTTCGGGGTCGGGTCATCGGGTCGGGTTGTCAGTTGTGTTTTGACAGGTCTCGTTGGAACACTTATTTTGTTGTTATTTTAGGTAATTTAGGGTTTTATTTTAATTTCTATTTTATTTATTATTTCTTCAGAAATCATCCTCCTAGGTTATAAGAATTGCGTCTCCCATTGTTAAACTCATGTACACTTTGATTAATCAAATTCTCTTTTGTGTGAAACACATTGATTGCAAGTCGATCGATTCGTAATTAGGCTCATCGATTGCAAATTGGTATCGTTTCAACTTGGTTTGCCTTGTGTTTGTCAATCTCGCGAAGGTTTGGTAATCCCTGGTATCCACGAGCCCCTACCTTGTGCCTCCAAGTTGTCCGCTTGGTTGTGTAGGGTTGTAGAGGCGGGTTATGTAGTCATTGATGTTGGTTCTTACCTCCTACGGGAGCCTATGGTCTTCATCTTGTTATATATATATATAGATCGTTTCACCAATCTATCGTGTCTTGTTCTTGCTTATTTCGAGTCCTTTATTCCTTTTACAGCCCCACATATCGAGTCCCATTTTCCAATTTCGAGTCTTGCTTTGTTTCTTGATTCTTGTTCTTGAATTTGAGTCTTGATTGTCGAAAATCGAGCCATTATACGGCTTAACCCATATCACTTTATCCTGAGGATCGGCTTATAGGGTGGTTTTGCGGACCGCACGTAGCGATGTTGTTAGGAAAGACAAGCCTTGCATGGACCGCACCCACCGCATCTCGCTGTTGTGGTTAGCAGCGGAACTAGTAAAGAAATTATGGTAAAATTAAAATAACAACCCCCGTAAGATATAGGGTGGACACTAGTCCATCTCACCTAAATGTTGTTATCCTCACTTGAAACATAGAAAGAGATAACTTTTGTGACATGATATAACTTGAATCAATTATAAATCATTTTCAACATCTTTATTATATGATGTGGGACGAAGTGTTATATGATGTAGGACGAAGTGTTATATGCACAACCCAAACTTGAGCCCGTCCCATTTTGACATGTTGTCTAAATGGACACACGAATAGACAATCTGACCCGACCCATATCCGATCTAGCTATCAATTATCCAACCTGAACAAGAATCGACTCGTCATTATAATTACATTAACTTTCTCACATTAAATACATCAATAACGTGAATTATATATAATGAGATATGATATAAATGGAGTTTAATAGTTAACATGGGCCCTTATAAATTCGAATTCCAGGTCCACACGTGTTAGGATATGTCTAGTATCTTTCAAATCCATATCATTTTCCCCTCAATTTATTTTTCCTGTAAAATTAAAATCCAGAAAATATTGCTATATAAACCCTTGCCTACTTCCCTACTCAGCATCCCAAATCACTTACATTTTCATCCAAGCACACAAGGATCCCTCTACCTATCCATTCGATTTCGACCTCAAAGGCGGCAATGGCTACGAAATCCTTGGCATCCGCCGCGCTCTTCCTATGCCTCAACCTCGTGTTGTTCACACTAGTGAGCTCCACATATGCTCCATGCCCTCCTCCACCACCAAAGCCATCGCCTTGTTGTGGCCACACACCGGTACCCTACCCGCCAAAAGCGAAAAGCCCACCTTCACCGGGCTACCCAACTTGCCCCAAGGACACCCTTAAGCTAGGCGTGTGCGCCAACTTGTTGAACGACTTGATCCATGCCGTCATCGGTACCCCACCAAAGACGCCTTGTTGCTCCCTCTTGGGCGACTTGGTTGATCTCGAGGCGGCTGTCTGCCTTTGCACCGCCATCAAGGCTAACGTTCTTGGCCTCCACCTCGACATCCCGGTCTCTTTAAGCTTGCTGCTCAACTACTGTGGCAAGAAGGTTCCGGAAGGCTTCCAATGTGCTTAGTAAAGTGACTGAATTGCTACTAGCAATGTAATGGCTTCGTTATCGTGTTCAGCCGGCGTGTTACGTACTACGGCATATA
Source organism: Persicaria tinctoria (assembly GCA_037127255.1). Lineage (NCBI taxonomy): Eukaryota > Viridiplantae > Streptophyta > Magnoliopsida > Caryophyllales > Polygonaceae > Persicaria > Persicaria tinctoria. The sequence goes on from JBANSL010000010.1 coordinate 22,436,179, forward strand.
TGTTTCCTCTACAACCGTATTTCATCATCGATCGATCTATATATGCGTAGATCATAACATACTTCATACTTGTACTTGGTGCATCTTATGGGTGTATCCTTGTGGAATAAATTGATGTTCTACCTATATATTCGAATTCGAATAGATATTCGATCGGGCCCTATCGATCTTTATACGAAAACATGAATTTATATATACATGCCCCTCTTTTAAGTGCATCTATAAAAAAAAGAGAATAAGATAATATGATTGAGTCATTTGTACAAGTGCCTGGCTACTAGCATGTTCCTCGGCCGACACTTGCAATAGCTTATTGACGCATATGGTATAATATTTTAAAATATTAATAATATGTCAAATTACAATTATTATAGTATATAAAACCTATTAAAAACCGTGAATAAATACAATAAATCTAAAGAGGGAATTTGGTGAAAAGGCCCTTTTAGCATATTTGGTTAGCTAGATAGCCCATTAATTGTTTTTTTAGTATACTTAGTCCATTAATTGTTTTTTTAGCTTGTTTAGCCCTCTTGACCGGTCAACCCATTTTGATGCCAACTTTTTTTTTTTTTTTGATGCCAACTTTTTTTTTTTTTTAGTGATGCCATATTTTACCGTTTTGATGCCAACATTTTGTGGTGACAATTTTATATAATTGATGGCATAAGAGCTTAAAACGTGGAATCAAAATATTGTTACCTTATTGTCACTTTTCTAATGAAATGATTGGATGACTTTTTTTTTAATGTCACTTTTTTAAAACATTGATGACATTTTTTGTGATGTCATATTTTACCGTTTTGATGCCAAAATTTTATTACATTTTATTTTCACTCTGATGCCACTTTTCTAATTAAATTATTGGATGACACTTTTTTTAAACTTTGATGACATTTTTTGTTTACTCTAATGTCACGTTGACCATTGATGCCATTTTGAAAAATTTGTATCACATTAAAGAAAAAAATGTCATCAAAAATACTACTTTGAAAAAATATCATCAAAAATCTGGCATCACGGTAAAAAAAAATATTATCAAAAAAATGACATAAAAAAGTGGCATCAAAGTGAAAATAAAATATAGTAAAATTTTGGCATCAAAACGGTAAAATATGGCATCACTAAAAAAAAAGTTGGCATCAAAAAAAAGTTGGCATCAAAAAAAAAAAAAAAAAAAAAAGTTGGCATCAAAATGGGTTGGTCAACGTTGACCGGTCAACGGTTGACCATTGACCAACCCACCCAATTGGGAAGGGGCTAGGGCAAAACTAATTAAATTAACTAATGGCCTAGGTGACTAAGTGAATATTCAAAAAAGGCCTAGTACCAAAATCGCCCAAATCTAAATTACAATTCAAAAATTAGAATTTCTTTTTAAAAATATTCACTAAAAATATTTATTTACTACTAAAATATTGATATTGCGGTTCGGATTCGGTTAGACCTGTCATTCGGGTCGGGTCACTTCGGGTCCCGGGTAATACGGGTTTTGGGTTGACTCGAACTCGGGTTTAACTGGGTTTCGGGTCATTTCGGATTGATTTCGGGTTAGTCAATTTTTTCTTTTTTAAATTAAAAAAATCATGATTTCATAATTTTGCGATAAATTTGAAATTCTAAAATTAAAGACGTTGTTCAAAAGTTCTAGCCAATTTCGGGAATACTTTGAATCGAAGGTAGGAGAGGACGAGTTTGGACGAGGGATTGGGGGCGCATGAAGAAACGCGTTCTTCTTCTCCCAGGGGAGGGGTTTTTTCCATCATCTAAAAGAACTAGTCTCATGAATGGTAAAGCCAACCAAGAAAAGAATGAAAATTAATAAAAGAAAACGAGACAAGTAAATGAAGCTACCTAACGCAATATTGTAGCAATTTATCAAAGAAGCTCTGCACTCTCCTTGAAAAAGGAACTTTCTCATTTGTTTCATCTTGTTGTGGCTTATTGATGCTACTAATATATCTTCTCTTGCCTTTGTCCTTCAAAATAAACCAGATCCTTTTGCACCCTAAAAATATGTATGTATAATTAATTCATATAGCTGTTTTTTTTTTAAGCTGAAATGAGATTTGGAAGACGACTTATAACCTAATTCACTTGTGACAACACTTTGTCCACGCGATGCTTATACACATCCATTTCACTCTCAGTCATATTGATCCATGCATCGTTTTGCAATCCATAACAAAATTACAGTCAAACTCTTTAGGCTATTGCTTATGGATTCATTAGTCAGCAATTTTCGCCATATAAAAAAGGTTACAAATTTTGTGTTTGAGCACATAAATCATCAGACTCCAAAATTAAGTCCACCAAGGTAACTAAAAGATAAATAAATAACTAGCCAATTTCAAGTCTTAGTAGCATCATAAATCAATGAAAATCGAATTGTTATGAGAAATCCTGGATGCTTTGCCAGGATTTCTCGTAACAATTCGATTTTCTTCTCCCATAATTCACAATAACCAATGTTTGCTCCATGATTTTTCTTTAAACCAATAGAGAAAGCATTATTCATAGTCGTTTTAAATGAATTCAATTCAAGAAAGGGAAACAATAAGACAAAAAAACCATTCATCCACGTAAAAGATTGGGGCGAAATACCTAAAAGAGAGAATTGATGATACAACCAGCCAAATTCATGCGGAGAGGTGGTCAATCCTCACCTAGAAGTGGCACTTGATGAGCAAAATTCAATCGTACCCAATTAAACAAATCAAAACATCAATAGAATCAAGTGGAGATTGGACAACTTTTTAAGTTTAAATGAATGGGCAAGATACGCGATATATATTATTCGAAGGTGATTGAATCGATCAAGTCTCGTAGCTCAGTTGGTTAGAGCGTTGGTCTTATGAGCCGAAGGTCGCGGGTTCGAGCCCCGCCGGGACTAGTCTTTGTTGGTTTCACTTTGTATCCTTTTATGGTAAATTACATATATAACCGATTTAAAATTTTAACCTTTCATTAAAGCCACCGAGAAATCCCGTAGCTCAATTGGTTAGAGCGTTGGTCTTATGAACCGAAGCTCGGGGGTTCAAGCCCCGCCAGGACTACTGATAGTTTATTTTATTTTGCATCCTCTTTGGTGTCAATTACACAAAACCACCCGTTAAATGTATCTATTTGTATTTTACCACCCGCTAAAATTAAAATTGGACAAAACCACTATAAAAGCTTTTTTTCCAAGTACTTCTCCAATGCTGGTATCGGATGCGGCTTTGGTGGCCACGGATGCAGCATTTATGGGTTTTTGTTCTTTTGGCCACAGATCGTGACTTTCCTTCACCCCCCGGAGCCTGGCTAGACAACACACGTACGACCAAATGTCACGGAACCCCCATCCTTAACAGAGAGCTCTTTCTTCCTATTTCTAAAATCTTTTTCCATCTCTTCCTTTTCTATGCTAGAATTTTTTTTATCACAGTATTCCTACCCCCTAATCTCCAAGCCATGGAAATCCCTCTACATATAGTGCGTTTTTTTTTAGGTTTGTGGGATTTTAGGGTTAAGGTTACCAAGTTGAAGCACAAATTCGACAGCTAAGAGGATATTAAGGCAAGAATCAGAATGGAACTTGATAAATCTCAGAGATTGAGTAGATTGAGGGAGGATGGGCGACAGATGGAGACTCACCAGAAAGTCGATCAAAGCTCAGGAGTCTAGATTCACCCCAAATTGGAGAACAATTAGAAGACAATATACCAAACCCCTCAATAACAAGCCGATTAGAACAATGAGGAGGAGATTCGGAGGGAATGCTTTGAATCGAAGGTAGGAGAGGACGAGTTTGGACGAGGGATTGGGGGCGCGTGAAGAAGGGCGTTCTTCTTCTCCCAGGGGAGGGGTTTTTTCCATCATCTAGAAGAACTAGTCTCATGAATGGTAAAGCCAACCAAGAAAAGAATGAAAATTAATAAAAGAAAACGAGAGACAAGTAAATGAAGCTACTTGACGCAATATTGTAGCAATTTATCAAAGAAGCTCTGTATTCTCCTTGAAGAATGAACTTTCCCATTTGTTTCATCTTGTTGTGGTTTATTGATGCTACTAATGTATCTTCTCTTGCCTTTCCTTCAAAACAAAGGATGTCTTAGAGTTGTTAAGACTCTTTTTATGGTTATCTGAGCAAATTATTGTTCGATCTCATGCATTCGCTCCACCAGCTCCAACGAATGCATATCAATGACATAGTAAGGTTGCAGAACCAGATCCTTTTGCACCCTAAAATGTATGAATAATTAATTCATAAAGCTGAATTTTTTTAAGCTGAAATGAGATTTTGGAAGACGACTTATAACCTGATTCACTTGTGATAACAGTTTGTCCACGCGATGCTTATACACATCCATTTCACTCTCAGTCATATTGATCCTTGCATCGTTTTGCAATTGAGTCTAACATAATTACAGTCAAAACTCTTTAGGCTATTGCTTCTTGATTCATTAGCCAACAATTTTCGCCATATAAAAAAGGTTACAGATTTTGCGTTTGAGCACATAAATCATCAGACTCCAAAATGAAGTCCACCAAGGTAACTAAAAGATAAATAAATAACTAGCCAATTTCAAGTCTTAGTGGCATCATAAATCAATGACAATATATAAGAACGCAGTTCCATGATTTCTCATAACAAATCAGTTTTCTTCTCCCATAATTCACAATAACCCATGTTTGCTCCATGATTTTTCTTTAAACCAACAGAGATAGCATTATTCATTGTCGTTTTAAATGAATTCAATTCAAGAAAGGGAAACAATAAGATAAAAATCAATTCAACCACATAAAAGATTGGGGCGAAATACCTAAAAGAGTGAATCGATGATACAACCAGCCAAATTCATGTGGAGAGGTGGTCAATCCTCACCTAGAAGCGGAACTTGATGAGAAAAATTCAATCGAACCCGATTAAACAAATCAAAACATCAATAGAATCAAGTAGAGATTGGACGACTTTTGAAGTTTATATGAATGGGCCAGATACGCGATATAAATTATTCGAAGGTGATTGAATCGATCAAGTCTCGTAGCTCAGTTGGTTAGAGCGTTGGTCTTATGAGCCGAAGGTCGCGGGTTCGAGCCCCGCCGGGACTAGTCTTTGTTGGTTTCACTTTGTATCCTTTTTAAGGTGAATTACATACATAACCGATTTGATATTTTAACCTTTCATTAAAGCCACCGAGAAGTCCCGTAGATCAATTGGTTAGAGCGTTGGTCTTATGAGCCGAAGGTCGGGGGTTCAAGCCCCGCTAGGACTACTGATAGTTTATTTTATTTTGCATCCTCTTTGGTGTAAATTACAGAAAACCACCCATTAAGTGTATCTATTTCTACTTTACCACCCGCTAAAATTAAAATTGGACAAAACCACTATAAAAGCTTTTTTTCCAAGTACTTCTCCAATGCTGGCATCGGATGCGGCTTTGGTGGTCACGGATGCAGCATTTATGGGTTTTTGTTCTTTTGGTCGTAGATCGTGACTTTCCTTTACCCCCCGGAGCTAGGGGTGTGCACCGGTTGAAACCGAACCGGAACCGGCACAAAACCGGAAAAACCGGAACCGGAATGTTCTAAATATTCAAACCGATAACCGGACCGGTAACATTCCGGTTCGGTTTAAAACCGAACCGGAGTATAGAAAGTCAATCCGGATCCGGAACCGGAACAACCGGAATTATATACAATTGAACAATTAAACAAGATATATGATAGGATTTCAGCTCTATCACAATATTGTAGACACGTACAGTTCGTCAAGATGTATGATTATAAAATTCGATAACTAACTATCCTTATGATAAGAAAAGATCTTTCCTAGGGTAAAACAGTGATATTTTTTTGTTTTTAAATTTGGAATGGTAAGATTGTGTATGTTAAAAAAATAAATTAATTAAACGTTAAATATAATTAACAATATTTTTTTACAAAAATTAAAATTTCGGTTTAAACCGGTAAACCGAAGGTTATTACCGGAACCGAACCGGAACCGTAATTTACAAAAACTATCAACCGAAAACCAGTCTGGAATATCCGGTTCGGTTATAAAACCGGTTCTACCGGTCCGGTTCCGGTTAGTTTTTCGGTCTAAACCGAAATCTGCACAGGCCTACCCGGAGCTTGGCTATGCAACACACGTACGACCAAATGTCACAGAACCCCCATCTTCAATAGAGAGCTCTTTCTTCCTCTTTCTAAAATCTTTTTCCATCTCTTCCTTTTCTATGCTAGAATTTTTTTTATCACAGTTTTCCTACCCCCTGATCTCCAGGCCATGGAAATTCCTCTACACGTAGTGCGTTTTTTTTAGGTTTGTGGGATTTTAGGTTTAAGGTTACCAAGTTGAAGCATAAATTCGACAGCTAAGAGGATATTAAGGCAAGAATCAGAATGGAACCTGACAAATCTCAGAGATTGAGTAGATCGAGGGAGGAAGTGCGACGGATAGAGACTCACCAGAAAGTCGATCAAAGCCCGGGAGTCCAGATTCACCCCAAATTGGAGAACAATTAGAAGACAATATACCAAACCCCTCAATTACAAGCCGATTAGAACAAAGAGGAGGAGATTCGGAGGGAATGCTTTGAATCGAAGGTAGGAGAGGACGAGTTTGGACGAGGGATTAGGGGCGCGTGAAGAAGCGCATTCTTCTTCTCCCAGGGGAGGGGGTTTTTCCCATCATCTAGAAGAACTAGTCTCATGAATGGTAAAGCCAACCAAGAAAAGAATGAAAATTAATAAAAGAAAACGAGACAAGTAAATAAAGCTACTTGACGCAATATTGTAACAATTTATCAAAGAAGCTTTGTATTCTCCTTGAAGAATGAACTTTCCCATTTGTTTCATCTTGTTGTGGTTTATTGATTTTTTTTTTTTGGTGAAAGAGATGGGAGTTGCTCCCAATTGCATAAAAACAAAGTACTGGGCTACATACGAATCAAACGGGGAGTAGCCCTTCCCCTAGCATCCTCATCCACGATAGAATCAACATCTAATGGGGGACTAGCTAAAACATGGAAACCAACCGGAAAGGAAAAGGCTAAAGAAGCAAGGGAGTCGGCGGCAAAATTCGCTTCCCTGAAGACATGTCGTAACCGGATATCCCAGTCACGGTCAATAAAGCTCTGGCATTGGCGAACCATGCTCGAGAGAGGATGGCAGGCATCGACTCCTCTTGTGGTCAACGTCGTAGCAAGCAAGGAATCGGCTTCCACAACAACCTTCCGGTGGCCCCTATCCCAAGCCACCCGAAGACCGTCCAACAGGCCCCGGCCCAGAGTTCAGCGATCGGGACTGTGCAACACCCCATACGCCGAACATAGCCAACGATCCATCTTCCCCTTTCATCACGAAGCACACCCCCGGTGCCAGCACTACCATCAGTTGCAACCGATCCGTCGGAATTGACTTTCACCCAACCTTCTGCAGGCTTCTCCCAAGAGACATCCAGCCGGCGGTCCTCCCTCCCACCAGCACTGCCATTGGCACTCAACCACGCTTGCGAGTACTCTACCACTTTTCGGCGAATATAAATAGCTTGGTTCACCGAGCAACCAATACCATTGAAAACACGATTGTTCCGCCATTTCCAAATCCACCAAAGACTCGTGGCAAAACAGCTCGCCCAATCCACATCAGGCGCTAATTGCCTCGAATCCATAAGGTTTCCTCGAACCCATGCTGCAAAAGGATACTCGAAGAAGGCCGTATCCATAGAGCCTAAACTCCTCCACAGCCCATCGATCTCCTTGCAGTCCCTGAATAGGTGGATGAGAGACTCCGAAATACCAGCACACACACTACAATCCGGCTGCCCCGCAAGATGTCGACGGCACCGCTCTTCTTCGTGAGTATAGCGCCGCGCACAACAAGCCAGGCGAAGCACCTAATACGTTCTGGAACCCTCAACGCCCATACACGTTTATACACCTGAGCATCATTGAACGCAACCTCACGTGTGCCCCGGATCATCTCATAATCCGATTTTATAGAATACACCCCATCCGGGGTATTCTTCCAGCTAATTCTATCAATCTCACTTCCACTTTCATCGATGCACACCGCTGCTAACTTCATCAGCATAGCAGTTGGGAGTACCGCTTGCAGCACCCCACAATCCCAGCCTCCGTGGTCACTCCAATATGATCTGACCGTCCTCTGCATATCCTTTTCTCCCAAGGCTACTTGAGCCAGTTCATGGAGAGGATAGTCACCCAACCAAGGATCCGCCCAAAATCGGACAAGTGATCCGTCGCTGATAATCCAGCGCACCCCCGCATCGACAACCGTGGTTTGGCTTTGGAGCATACTAGACCAAACGTGTGACGTCCCAGCCACGCCCACCGTCATCGACCTCGTATATTTGGCCCGAAGGATGTCGCTCCAAAGAGCGCCATCGCTGCTCACTAAGAACCTCCACATCAGCTTCCCGGTGGTGGCAAGGTTAAGGTCGCGCATAGCACGAACACCAACACCACCAAGATGCTTCGGATTGCACATCGCATCCCAATGGACAAGATGCAGCCGGCGTCCATTTTTGTTGTCTCCCCATATGAAATCCCTGCAAATTTTATCAATTTTAGTGCAAGTATCCACCAGTAGCATATCCGAAGCCATTTTATACACAGGAATAGAGGAAAGGACGGATTTAGTAAGAGTAATTCTCCCTGCTAGGCTTAGATACTTCCCTCTCCAGCTTGCAAGCCTTGATCCAATTTTCTCAATCAAGGGTCGGAATGTGTCCTTATTGACACGTTTGTGAAGCACCGGCATACCTAAGTAACTGTACAGGTCCTCCGTAACCTCAAACCCGCATTCCCTTCGTAACTCCGTCACCACCTCCGGCCTCACATTGGGAGAGACGAAGAGCTTCGATTTATCGACACTCACTCTTTGCCCGGACGACGAACAAAACTTGTCCAAAACGCCTTGAATCACCTGAAGCTGGCCAACAGACGCCTCCACCACCAGAACGATGTCATCGGCGAACAGGACATGGGAGACGTTCGGGCCATTCCTCGTCAGACGAGCCGGCACCCACTCTCCAGCATCCACCGCCCTGAAAATAGCTTGGCTAAAACGTTCTATACAAAGTATGAATAGATAAGGGGAAATAGGGTCTCCCTGTCGTAAGCCTCTTGTAGGCCTAAATTCTTCCGTCATCTCACTGTTCACCAGGACTCTTGTCGAAACAGTTGTAATGCAAGCAGCTACCCATTTCAACCAATTGTCCGGGAACCCAGCATCTCTCATGGTATCGAGCACAAAATCCCATCTCAGGCGGTCATAGGCCTTCTTCAGATCAATCTTGAGTATCATCCATCCACTCGCGCCTCTCTTCTTTCTCATGGAGTGAACCAGTTCCTGCATCACCACAATATTATCCGTGATTAGCCTACCCGGTAAAAAACTACCTTGCATAGGACTACTGAGAGAGGGAAGAATAGATCTCATCCTGTTAACTAGCACTTTCGTAATGGATTTATAAATCACATTACAAAGGCTAATTGGCCGGAATTGAGAAACTGTCTCCGGTTTGGCCACCTTGGCAAGTAGCACAATCAGTGTATCATTCAAACTATCCGACATTGTAGCCGACTCAAAGAATTGCCGCACGTAGTCTTTCACCGACGATCCAACGGTATCCCAGCACTTGTGGAAGAACAGCGCATGGTACCCGTCCACCCTAGGCGCCTTGGAAGGTCCTAACTCTTTCACAGCCCGGCTAATTTCATCATCCGAAATCGGCAAGGAGAGCATGTCCCAATCAGCCCCCGTCATTGGCGGGAACTCACCTGTTTGCATCCCTTTGGCCCTCCTCTTGTCACTCGGAATGGTATAAAGATCCTTGAAGAAAGCCAAAACCTCCTTCTCGATAGCCTCACCCTCGGTAATCTCTGCTCCATCCCCTCCCTTCAAACATTCAATTATGTTCCTTCTCCGGCGAATAATGGTGGATAGGTGAAAGAATGTAGTGTTCCGATCCCCCGAGCATAACCATTGTTCCCTCGACTTTTGGAACCAATCAGTTCCTCCTGTTCAAGGGTTTTCGCAAGCTCCGATTGAGTCTCCTCCTCGCATTTGAGAAGCTCCTCTGTCACCTGATTAGCAATCTCAACCTGTATCTCCTTGAGCCGTTTTTCCAGCCTCTCCTTCCGCTCAAAGACATCCCCAAACGTTTTTCCAACCTCTCCGTCACCTGATTAGCAAGCTCCGATTGTTGTGGTTTATTGATGCTACTAATATATCTTCTCTTGCCTTTCCTTCAAAACAAAGGAGGTCTTAGAGTTGTTAAGACTCTTTTTATGGTTATCTGAGCAAAATATTGTTCGATCTCATGCATTCGCTCCACCAACTCCAACGAATGCATATCAATGACATAGTAAGGTTACAGAACCAGATCCTTTTGCACCCTAAAATGTATGTATAATTAATTCATACAGCTGAATTTTTTTAAGTTGAAATGATATTTTGGAAGACGACTTATAACCTAATTCACTTGTGATAACACTTTGTCCACGCGATGCTTATACACATCCATTTCACTCTCAGTCATATTGATCCTTGCATCGTTTTGCAATCCAGTCTAACAAAATTACAGTCAAAACTCTTTAGGCAATTGCTTCTGGATTCATTAGCCAACAATTTTCGCCATATAAAAAAGGTTACAGATTTTGCGTTTGAGCACATTAATCATCAGACTCCAAAATGAAGTCCACCAAGGTAACTAAAAGATAAATAATTAACTAGCCAATTTCAAGTCTTATTGGCATCATAAATCAATGACAATATATAACAACGCAGTTCCGTGATTTCCCATGACAATTCAATTTTCTTCTCCCATAATTCACAATAACTCATGTTTGCTCCATGATTTTTCTTTAAACCATTAGAGATAGCATTATTCATTGTCGTTTTAAATGAATTCAATTCAAGAAAGGGAAACAATAAGATAAAAATCAATTCAACCACATAAAAGATTGGGGCGAAATACCTAAAAGAGTGAATCCATGATACAACCAGCCAAATTTATGCGGAGAGGTGGTCAATCCTCACCTAGAAGTGGCACTTGATGAGAAAAATTCAATCGAACCCGATTAAACAAATCAAAACATCAATAGAATCAAGTGGAGATTGGACGACTTTTGAAGTTTAAATGAATGGGCCAGATACGCGATATATATTATTCGAAGGTGATTGAATCGATCAAGTCTCGTAGCTCAGTTGGTTAGAGCGTTGGTCTTATGAGCCGAAGGTCGCGGGTTCGAGCCCCGCCGGGACTAGTCTTTGTTGGTTTCAGTTTGTATCCTTTTTAAGGTCAATTACATACATAACCGATTTGATATTTTAACCTTTCATTAAAACCACTGAGAAGTCCCGTAGATCAATTGGTTAGAGCGTTGGTCTTATGAGCCGAAGGTCGGGGGTTCAAGCCCCGCTAGGACTACTGATAGTTTATTTTATTTTGCATCCTCTTTGGTGTAAATTACAGAAAACCACCCATTAAATGTATCTATTTCTACTTTACCACCCGCTAAAATTAAAATTGGACAAAACCACTATAAAAGCTTTTTTTCCAAGTACTTCTCCAATGCTGGCATCGGATGCGGCTTTGGTGGCCACGGATGCAGCATTTATGGGTTTTTGTTCTTTTGGTCGTAGATCGTGACTTTCCTTTACCCCCCCCCCCCCCCCCCGGAGCTTGGCTATGCAACACACGTACGACCAAATGTCACAGAACCCCCATCCTCAATAGAGAGCTCTTTCTTCCTCTTTCTAAAATCTTTTTCCATCTCTTCCTTTTCTATGCTAGAATTTTTTAATCACAGTTTTCCTACCCTCTAATCTCTAGGCCATGGAAATCCCTTTACACATAAACAACAACAACAAAAACAACAACCCAGTTTATCCCGCTAAAAGCGGGGTCTGGGGGGTCAGGATGTTCGCACTCATACCCCGAACAAGTTGAGAGAGTGTTTCCAATAGACCCAGAACGATAGTGCAATAGGACCTCATAGACAACATATAATAAGGCATATGGAAGGCGCAAGGAAGAAGCATTAGAGTAAACAAAGGCGCGAGGGCACAACTCAAATCAAAACCAAACAAAAGACACTAGACATCAGCAGCTCGTATGCTCCTTCTACAGTGGTCTTTGTCCGAAGTCATATCCTCCGATAGGAAATCCCTTTACACATAGTGCGTTTTTTTAGGTTTGTGGGATTTTAGGGTTAAGGTTACCATGTTGAAGCACAAATTCGATAGCTAAGAGGGTATTAAGGCAAGAATCATAATGGAACCTGACAAATCTCATAGATTGAGTAGATTGAGGGAGGAAGGGCGAGAGATGGAGACTCACTAGAAAGTCGATCAAAGCCCGGGAGTCTAGATTCACCCCAAATTGGAGAACAATTAGAAGACAATATACCAAACCTCTCAATAACAAGCCGATTAGAACAAAGAGGAGAAGATTCGAAGGGAATGCTTTGAATCGAAGGTAGGAGAGGACTAGTTTGGACGAGGGATTGAGGGCGCGTGATGAAGCGCGTTCTTCTTCTCCCAGGGAGGGTTTTTTTTCCATCATCTAGAAGAACTAGTCTCATGAATGGTAAAGCCAACCAAGAAAAGAATGAAAATTAATAAAAGAAAATGAGACAAGTAAATTAAGCTACTTGACGCAATATTGTAGCAATTTATCAAAGAAGCCCTGTATTCTCCTTGAAGAATGAACTTTCCCATTTGTTTCATCTTGTTGTGGTTTATTGATGCTACTAATATATCTTCTCTTGCCTTTCCTTCAAAACAAAGGATGTCTTAGAGTTGTTAAGACTCTTTTTATGGTTATCTGAGCAAAATATTGTTCGATCTCAAGCACTCGATCCACCAGCTCCAACAAATGCATATCAATGACATAGTAAGGTTGCAGAACCAGATCCTTTTGCACCCTAAAATGTATGTATAATTAATCCATACAACTGTTTTTTTTAAGCTGAAATGAGATTTTGGAAGACGACTTATAACCTGATTCACTTGTGATAACACTTTGTCCACGCGATGCTTATACACATCCATTTCACTCTCAGTCATATTGATCCCTACATCGTTTTGCAATCCAATCTAACAAAATTACAGTCAAAATTCTTTAGGCTATTGCTTCTGGATTCATTAGCCAACAATTTTCTCCATATAAAAAAAGGTTACCGATTTTGCGTTTGAGCACATAAATCATCAGACTCCAAAATGAAGTCCACCAAGGTAACTAAAAGATAAATAAATAACTAGCCAATTTCAAGTCTTAGTGGCATCATAAATCAATGATAATATATAACAACGCATTTCCGTGATTTCTCATAACAATTCAATTTTCTTCTCCCATAATTCACAATAACCCATGTTTGCTCCATGATTTTTCTTTAAACCAACAGAGATAGCATTATTCATTGTCGTTTTAAATGAATTCAATTCAAGAAAGGGAAAAAATGAGATAAAAATCAATTCAACCACATAAAAGATTGGGGCGAAATACCTAAAAGAGTGAATCGATGATACAACCAACCAAATTCATGCGGAGAGGTGGTCAATCCTCACCTAGAAGCGGCACTTGATGAGAAAAATTCAATCGAACCCAATTAAACAAATCAAAACATCAATAAAATTAAGCGGAGATTGGACGACTTTTGAAGTTTAAATGAATGGGCCAGATACGCAATATATATTATTCGAAGGTGATTGAATCGATCAAGTCTCGTAGCTCAGTTGGTTAGAGCATTGGTCTTATGAGCCGAAGGTCGCGGGTTCGAGCCCCGCCGGGACTAGTCTTTGTTAGTTTCACTTTGTATCCTTTTTAAGGTCAAGTACATAACCGATTTAAATTTTTAACCTTTCATTAAAGCCACCCAAAAGTCCCGTAGCTTAGTTGGTTAGAGCATTGGTTTTATGAGCTGAAGGTCGCGGGTTCAAGCCCCGCCAGGACTAGACATGCCACGGGTCTGACCCACCGAACCCGGGGGGTATGACCCTAACCCTGACCCGAGATTCCCACAGGTCGACGGGTTCGGGTCACCCGCCGGGTCGGCCACGTGGCATTAAATGGTGGAAATAGGCCGTTGACAGGTCACATTTTTTTTTAATTTTTTTTGAAAAAAATTAACTATTAAAAATAAGTAAATAATATGTGAGGATATGAAGTGTTAAAAATGTGGGAAGATTTTATATCTACGTACCAAATCTTTCATCCACAATGATTTCAATGTGGGATGTAAGAGGAAAAAATATGAGTGTATATTTTTTCTCAAACCTCATTTCCAATGTTGAAAATGTAGGAAACACGTGAAGTGAGAGAAATAGGATAGTGGGATACATCTATATATCCTCATGACTTCTCATTCTAACTCCATATTTTCGATGTGGGATGTAGTGTTTGTCCCACACTGGAAATGAGGGGATGAAAGGAAGACTTCTAACTCTATAAAAGGAGAAGAATGGGGGATCGTTTTGCCCATATTGTCATTGCATATTAGTGTATGTAATATTATGAATCATGAATTATTCTAAGAATAATTTATATAATTTTCATAATAATTATAAATTTATTAACAGATTTTTTCCAAAGACTTAGGTATTGAAAAAGGCAAATGATTTATGGAGGCATTGCAAAAAATACTTCGGGAAATTCCATAAGTATGACAAGGAGGGTCAGATTAGAGTTAGTCCTCCGGTCATTTATGACTCGTATAATATTTTGTGATTCATTGGAATGAATTTCTTTGTGTTGATATCATGTCAAATAGGAGAAAAGTAACAAATTCAAATACCTTGGAAGCCATAATGTAGCGCCATACAGAGGGTCATGTAACAGGTATCCTGTCATAGAAGAAGAATATAAGTTTTCAATAAACAACAATTAGCATTAGAAATAGGACAACTCTCTATATATTTTCACAGTTAGACTATTGGTGTAAATGCTTTTTTCTGTTTTTAGAAACAAAAGATGACCCTAGACCATTCTGCAAATGTGTCACGAATACTCCTGTGGATGGAGGCAAGGAAAGACAAGAATGACGAGTATGATGTGGAATCAAGAGAGATTGTTGACAAAATAGTAAGTACATTATATAAAATTTGTATCTTACCGTAAGTGTCATGAGCAATCTGTTGGATTAGTTGACTTTGTAATCTATATGAGGACAACTTGTATGATGAGTTGTTGTAAAAATAATCTTATGGGGAGCTTGTTACCACGGGACCAAAAGATGTGCTGAAATTGGCCTTAAGTAAGCAAGAACACCCTGGACGAGTTAAAGGGCTTTGTCAAGATGTCACAATATCTCAAATTTGTGATGAATCTGGCATTTCCCAAAATGACATGGATGATGCAAATTCAGATGATCCTAGTATAGAGGGCTATCGATAGATATTGGATGGTTTGATGAAACAAGTCAGAAGGAGATTGAAATGGACAATAAGATTTTCCACTATGATCATG
Source organism: Persicaria tinctoria (assembly GCA_037127255.1). Lineage (NCBI taxonomy): Eukaryota > Viridiplantae > Streptophyta > Magnoliopsida > Caryophyllales > Polygonaceae > Persicaria > Persicaria tinctoria. Next base: position 22,451,660 of record JBANSL010000010.1, read on the forward strand.
TTGGTCTCAAAATTGACAAGGCGGAGATTGAGCGGTGGCTTGATTTAGAAAAGAGATAGAATCTGATCATTTGTCCTTGTATATAAGATATGTATTCAACTAAAATGATTGATGTTGGTCACACTTTTCTATTTATATTTATTTGGTTGTATTTGTAGATACTTGTTTGACAATCATTATGAAAGTGTTAAAGATAGGTTCAATTTTCTTTGTCCTAATCAACTCTCGCCACTTGATTGGAGTCTCAAAGAGGGGGCTGCCTATATTTCCATTTCAATGGAAGGTGATATCAAAGATATGGTATTTTTTGCACAATATAATTATGAGTAAGCAACTCGACTTGTTTATGCCCGTATTATGTATGTATAGGTTGCATTGGGTGTTGATGGTGTTAAAGTTGTATGTCGATCATGTATATTGGATCAATCTATTGCACTAAAAAAAGGAGGGTAATTGATGCAGATAAACAAGAATTAGTTGAAATGTAAGTTGTCCATTGATACATTAATTTTTATGGACAATTTCTACTTGTCAAATAAATAGCGTACTTCGATTTTTTACTAATATTTTGTTTCTGACATAGGAGATTCAAAATGAAATATACTAAGTTGGCTAAGAAAAAGCCTCATATCCAAACTTTGTGGCACCGTCTGAAGGTTAAGCTTCACTTTCTCCAAGTAGTGTGTTAATATGAATTTACATGATAGTGTATTCTATTTTAATATATTATTTTTATTGCTTATAGTGCCCTCCTTCGGGAGCCCAGATACTCTTTATAGTCTTCTTCCCCTCTGTCCTCTGGCTATGGCTTCCCACCCCGTTGCCCTCCTCCTCAATCGATGTCGTTCTCGCCACCGATTGTCCTCATTGAGGCCGTCTCTGACGTCTCCATCCCTATCACTGGTACCGCTAGAGGGTTTGAACAAACTGAGGTTCTCCTTTCCTCCCTCTGAATCCCCTCTCAATTGGGGCCTTCTCGTTGTTCTAGGGTTGGGGACCTCGAATCCATTGTAGTTCTCAACCAATTTGATTCACATCGCCCTCGATTTCAGCCCATGAGTTGTTTTTCGGGAGTCTGGTTTTCCCAGCTCTGTCAAGTCCCCTTCCTTCCCCTCCGGGTCTGCCATGCCGCTGGTGTCTTCGCCAAGGTCGGATTGTCGCCGACCTCTATTTAAACCTCTTGGCCCCTCATCTTCGCTTTCTTCTCGGGGCAGACGTTGGTGTTGTCTCGAGTCTAGACTAATTTGACGTTTCTCGATTGTGGTTGATGTCCTTAGTCGTCACCTTCTGAGGCGCCTGCTCCACCATTGTATGGTTGCGCCGACGCCGCTCCCTCCTTGCGTGTGTGTTTTCCTTGCTTGTCAAGGAGGACCTGTTGCTTGGACTTTGGGCCCAAATTCACGCAGCCCAAAATCAATTATAAAATAGAATAAGTTAAATGCAATAAAAAGATGTAAATTATAATTTATAATAAATATCTAAAAATAAATATTTCCCAATGGGGTTTTCATTAATCCCACTTGAGTTTCTGGTGCGTTCGGTTCAGACGTTGTTGTGTGACTCTACGATTGGTGTGACTGAATTTTTCTTCTCCGTTTGATGGGGTTTTGACAGTCGAAGTCGGGATAGGCTGGGGTCGTGGTAGTTTGTATCGAGGTGTCTCCTTTCTCCAGAAGAATGTTTTCTTGGAGGTTCGTCTTCACTGCCCACAGGTGACTCCTAATGCGCCGTTGGCCTACGGTGCTGCTTCACGGTAGTGCTTGGCTTCTTCCTTCGTCTACGTCCTCATTTTGTTTGGTTTAGTTGTATTTAGTTTCGTTATTGTAGAGTTCTTGCTTGTATTTTGCACCATCTTTGTATTTTTATGTTTGCTTAGACGGTTATCCGTCTGTCGACTTGTCGGCATTCGAGGTTCATGTCTGACCTTGAATTTTAGGGTTGGGCGGTGGTAGGAAAATCACCATACCAACCAATTACCAACCGTACCAACAGGACATTGGTACCAAGTAGTTGGTAACCGACTGAATCGGTAACTGAAATCTCGGTACTGAGGCTAGTCGGTACGGTACACGGTATGGGCAACCCTAATACCGTGGTACCGTTGGTACCGAATATATATATATATATATATATATATATATATATATATATATATATATATATATATATATATATATATATATATATATATATATATATATATATATATATATATATTTTAAAAAATAAAATAAAATATTGTGTAGGTACCATCGATGGTACCGGTGGTACCGTTGGTACCGAAAATATATTTTCTTACAAAATAAAATATTTTTTTCAAGCCTAATCTGTCATCGGTACCATCGGTACCATGCCTAAGGGTCCGTTTGGCAATGCACGTAGCTTTTCAGAGCTTTTGGTTTTAATAATTTATAGTTTTAAATAAGTTAAATATAAGATTTTAATTTAATTAGCTTTTGAAATTGGATTTTCAACATGTACTAACCGCAAGCTTTTCAAAATTCTATTCAGTTTCTCCTATCTGATCAACTAGTTTATCAGCTGGGTTATCAAACATCTTACTAGCTTATGAAAACTCCAATTTAACATATATTTAACACACTTAATCCATCAACTTCAGCTACCCCATCAGCTCCGTGTTTCCAAACTGACCCTAAATCCCTAACTTTTGTTTGATCAGCAGCTCACCGGTCGCCATTAGTACTAGGACTCCCATGTCCATTCGCCGATTCCCATATTCCAGTTTGTGTGAGGAAGAATTGTTGAGATCTTACTCTCTGCTATACTTTTTTCCCCCTAATTATCGTGTAAACATAGGTACATTAACCACTAACAGCAAGTATCGTGTAACTGCCCGTGCCCGCAATAACGGACGGGCTCAGACAATGTTTTCAACCCGTTAAACTAGCTTAGTCCGATCCGTGTCCGCAATACCGGGATAAAATTTAGGCTAAACTAGTGTAATACCCGTGCCTTGAAGGCACGGGAGCTTGATTTATTTTAATTTGAATATCATTTTATATATTTATATAATACTATATTAATATATACACGTGTTTAAAACAAAAATATGTATAAAGTATTTTTTTATAATTTATAAATTAGTTGGAAAGAGATACGATACAAATTTTGAAAATGATTTAATAAGGAAATGTATGTAGATGAATTATAAGAATATTGCAATCGGAAAAAAAAAAATGGAAACATGTCTCAATATTTACGGCAATATAACCGAAAATTAAAAAAAAAAGGGAATTGATTCAAATCATATTTAAAATAGGAAACAAATATTTTAAAGTTTCCATAATAATATTGACCAATAAGAAAATCTCATTTGAATAAAAAAATTCAACTTTAATTGTGGGCGTGACACGTCAGCAAAATGCTAGCAGAATTAGTAATATATATATATATTGCAATGTGAAAAAAAATGGAAACATGTCTCAATATTTACGACAATATAACCGAAAATAAATAAAAAAAGGGAATGGATTCAAATCATATTTAAAATAGGAAACAAATATTTTAAAGTTTCCATAATGATATTGACCAATAAGAAAAACTCATTTGAATAAAAAATTCAACTTTAATTGTGAGCGTGACACGTCAGCAAAATGCTAGCAGAATTAGTAATATTAATAGATAGATATATATTGCAATGTGAAAAAAAATGGAAACATGTCTCAATATTTACGACAATATAACCGAAAATAAATAAAAAAGGGAATGGATTCAAATCATATTTAAAATAGGAAACAAATATTTTAAAGTATCCATAATGATATTGACCAATAAGAAAAACTCATTTGAATAAAAAATTCAACTTTAATTGTGAGCGTGACACGTCAGCAAAATGCTAGCAGAATTAGTAATATTAATAGATATATATTGCAATGTGAAAAAAAATGGAAACATGTCTCAATATTTACGACAATATAACCGAAAATAAAAAAAAAAGGGAATGGATTCAAATCATATTTAAAATAGGAAACAAATATTTTAAAGTTTCCATAATGATATTGACCAATAAGAAAAACTCATTTGAATAAAAAATTCAACTTTAATTGTGAGCGTGACATGTCAGCAAAATGCTAGCAGAATTATTAATATTAATAGATAGATAGATATATTGCAATCGGAAAAAAAAAATGGAAATATGTCTCAATATTTACGACAATATAACCGAAAATAAATAAAAAAGGGAATGGATTCAAATCATATTTAAAATAGGAAACAAATATTTTAAAGTTTCCGTAATGATATTGACCAATAAGAAAAGCTCATTTGAATAAAAAATTCAACTTTAATTGTGAGCGTGACACGTCAGCAAAATGCTAGCAGAATTAGTAATATTAATAGATAATAGATAGATAGATATATTGCAATCGGAAAAAAAAATGGAAATATGTCTCAATATTTACCACAATATAACCGAAAATAAATAAAAAAGGGAATGGATTCAAATCATATTTAAAATAGGAAACAAATATTTTAAAGTTTCCGTAATGATATTGACCAATAAGAAAAGCTCATTTGAATAAAAAATTCAACTTTAATTGTGAGCGTGACACGTCAGCAAAATGCTAGCAGAATTAGTAATATTAATAGATCCCGTCCCAAGCCTGGCCATGCCCGGTTTGCCCAGGTCTACATTTGTCATTTGACCTGTTTTCGGTGAGTTGAGTACCACTACCACGCAACGGAGAGGGAAGGTCTCTCTTCGAAACCTTGGAAATGGAGATCGATTCGGAACCTATACAAGGTAAACATGCATTCCCACTGTGATCAGTTTACTGTCAATACGTTTACTCCCTTCAAACTTTCTGCCACGTTTGCTTACAAATTTGGATAAAATCCATCGCAGGAGGGGATAGAGATGAAGGGCGTAGTGGAAAACAGATAATCGTGATGCTAGTTGGTGCGCCGGGGAGTGGCAAGTCCACCTTCTGTGATCACGTGATGAGCGCCTCTTCTCGCCCATGGGCGCGCATCTGCCAGGTCTTTCTCTTCCATTGTTCCTTCGATTTTAGGGTTTTCACTTTTGCAGATTATGTGTTTGAATAAAGTCCTGTGTGAGCTCTGTTTTTTTTTTTTTTTTTGCTGAAGAAAAAAGGGGTAAACTAGTAAAATGTCAAGGTTTAGTTGAAATTGAAGCTACCTGGTAATTGGTAAACCCATTGTTCTTGTGCCTGGTGATTATTTGTCTGGCCAGCTTTAGGATGTATTGCTTTACTGAATGAGAACTTGGATAGAGAGGTCCGAGCTTGGCCTAGTTCTGGTATACTCATATTAGTGATCCTGGGTAGATTGAGAATGTAAACAAAGGGGAAGTTTCAATATAAGCTTCAGGACTGGATATTGGAAAGAGAGGATAGGATAAACAAAGAGACTATTTAGAATGAAACAGTAAGTCGATGAAGAATAATAGGCCATGAATTAATAAGCATTATCATTAAGGGTCCATCTGGTATAAAGACAAGGGAGAAGGAATTGAGATAGTATAACTTAGATAAAGAATTGAATTGGAGAGAATGATTCTCTTACTTTGTTAGCTAAGAGGTGGAAGGGATGGATTTTGTTACCTCATGCCCAAAATGGGAATTGAATTGGAGGTTATGGAAAATGAGAGAAGGATGATTTTGATTAAAATTATTATTGGTGAATCATAATTTTAAAATGGACCCCATTGCCTTTTCCTCCTCCCCTCCCTAATCTTATACCAAATGCCACCTTATATTGATATAAATATAGAAGAGTATATATATATGAGATGATCTAACAACTCATTAATCTGATAAAACCAGCTGAATTTGTCTAATGAAAAACCTTAAAACTTGGTTCATAATCTTGCTAAGATGACAACCTGACCAGTAGTCAGTTTATGTTAGCTGACTTGGAATCAACTTATCAATCACATTTCCTCTCAGTTTGAAACTTTTGAGATAAATTATCATTGTACATGTTTAATATGAAGAAATTCTCTCTATACACAAACATGACGTTTCTGTTATTTAGGTTGTCTGGTGTTTCTAGTCATGTAATTTGTGTCGCTATCATTCAAATGAACGTGCAAAGCCATGCCGATATCCCAACACTCGGTACTAGTTGAAGTACCGGAAATTGATCTTTATACCTTTTTTTTTATTGATCTACACGGAGCTAGCGTCAAATGGGATAATTTGGTTTTAATCTAGCTTAATCACATTTTTTGCTTAGTTGGTTTGTTAGTGTCTTGGACTCTTGGTACACAATCTGAATTTCTTTTCCTATCCATTGACCGCTAAATACCTCTAGTACAGTTAAGCTGTGTATTTGTGCAAACATTCATTAATTATTTCAATGTACATGTTCATATAGCTATTATTATGTGACTTTGATCTTAGAAAATAAACAAATTGCTGCCTACTTTGAAAAGTGCATTGCTGCGTTGGTGTTTCTATGCAGTTTTGTTTACTCATCCCTTTTGTGCAATGTTGCAGGATATTATAAATAATGGTAAGTCTGGAACTAAAGTGCAATGCTTAGCCAGCGCTGCTATTGCACTAAAAGAAGGTAAAAGCATATTTATTGATAGATGCAATTTGGAAAGAGAACAGCGTGCTGAGTTTGTGAAGCTTGCTGGCTCTCAAATGGATCTGCATGCTGTTGTGCTTGATCTGCCTGCGAAACTCTGCATTTCTCGATGTGTGAAAAGGACAGGCCATGAAGGGAAACTGCAAGGAGGAAAAGCTGCTCCAGTTGTAAATCGAATGCTACAGAAGAAGGAACTGCCTAAACTTAGTGAAGGATATTGTCGGATCACATATTGTCAGAGTGAGAATGATGTGCAAGACGCTGTTAACACATACTCTAAGCTTGGTCCGACTGACACCCTTCCACCTGGCTACTTGGGCCAGAAAGGCTCGGATGCTAAGGTCCAAGTTGGCATAATGAAGTTTCTCAAAAAACTGGATGTTCCTTGTAATTCAAAGTCTGATGGTAGCGCAAAGAGTTCTTCTCCTGATCAGATAAAAAAGGAAGAGCACACTGGCATTGATGGAGTTAAGCGTAAGTCTTCATGTTCACCCGTTCCCATGAAAATGAAGGAAGCGGAGACATTGGAAACAGAGCCTACTGGGGTTGGTGTTCCGTCTGAAGCTGCTTCTAGTGACACTCTGCGCTTACCTGATACCCTTACCCTAGCATTTCCTTCAATCTCAACAGCGGACTTTCAGTTTGACCATGAGAAAGCTTCTGAAATTATTGTTGAGAAGGTTCAAGAGTACTTGGATAAATGTGAAAACATAAAGCTAGTTTTAGTTGATCTGAGTCATAAATCAAGGATTTTGTCTCTGGTGAAAGCTAAAGCTGCAGCAAAAAACATTGATTCCAACAGGTTCAGCACATTTGTTGGAGATATTACTCAGCTTTTTTCTGAAGGTGGCTTGCGTTGCAATGTCATAGCTAATGCTGCTAACTGGTAAGCTTTCGTTTTAAAATATAACACCATTTGCTATTTGATTGGCCTTTCTTTTTGTGGGTTTTCTTCTTTACTGGGAGTATTCCATGTAAAATCTGATAAAAGTTTGCATCAAACTGAAGGCAATAATATTCACTAAACAACCAAATATACAGGTTCAGATTATCATGTTGTGTGTAGTGAATTATTCTTCAGTTTGTTTTGCAATTAATCAGAAGATAAAAAAAAAACACAAAAATATAAATGAATATAGTAGAACAATAATATGTAGGAAGTTAGTTCATATTTTATGAGAATATGAGGCGGCAAATAGCAAGTGACTTATAATTTTAGTTTTGTTCAATAATTTCCTGAATCTCTAAATACAGATCAACCCATGGAACTTTTAACTTTAATGGCCTGTTGTGTCGTAAAAACACGATATCATGATGTGTCTTTGCAGTGATGATAAATAATATTAGGGTTATTAATAGCTACAAAAAAATAATAGTAGGGATACTTATTTACTTTTGCTCGTTCATGGAAAAAAAAGAGAGAAATATTTGACTTTCTCTCTTAAATTAGCAGATGTGAATACAAATCTGTTGAGATGTTTTTGATAAGTCTCCCTCTTTCGGAGGGCTAGTGTTAAAAGATTTATACATATATTTTTTTAAAAAAAAACTTGCTTCTTATTCCAATATGATCAGGACTGAATCTCTAAATACAGATCAACCCATGAAACTTTTAACTTCAATGACCTGTTGTGTCATAAAAGCATGGTATCATGATGTGTCTTTGCAGTGATGATAATTAAGATTAGGTTACTTGTTTACTTTTGCTCGTTCATGAAAAAAAGAGAGAAATATTTGACTTTCTCCCTTAAATTAGCATATGTCAATACAAATCTGTTGAGATGTTTTTGATAAGTTTCCCTCTTTCGGAGGGCTAGAGTTAAAAAGATTAATATTTTTTTTAAAAAAAAAAACTTGCTTATTATTCCAATATGATCAGGGCTGGTTGTAATCTGTTTTTTAATAGCATCATTTGTTCTCTTGCCTTGCAAATCAAGTAGAACAAAAGAATTCTATCGTTGTATTATGAATTTGTTTATTTTTCTTTAAAAAAAAGCTATGCTCTTGTCACAAAGAACCTTCAACAAATTGGCATGCATGCAGGAGATTAAAACCTGGTGGGGGTGGAGTGAATGCTGCCATATTTAACGCTGCAGGCCCAACGTTAGAGATTGCAACCAAAGAAAGAGCTGTAACTTTATCACCAGGAAAGGCTGTGGTTGTTCCACTTCCTACAAGTTCACCATTATATATCAGGGAGGGGGTAACCCATGTCATTCATGTTCTTGGACCAAACATGAATCCCAACCGGCCCAGTTGTCTTAAAGGAAATTACGATGAAGGCTGCAGAATTCTTCAGAATGCTTACTCGTCTCTATTCGAAGGTCTTATATCTATTGTGAGGGAACATTCAACCATAGCCCCACAAAAGAATGAAAAGCTGCATTCAGAAAGATCAGAAGCTGGTAATCATAATGGTACACAGCAGGCAAATAATTTTGCTTCTGATCCAAAGGAAAAGGGAGAGGGAACATATGAAGCAGGGAGAGCAAAGAAGTGGAAGGGAAATATTGATGCCGGAGATTCTAAATCAATCCAAGACAAATCTGAGAACAAAATTGGTGCACCAAAGGCTTGGGCCTCCTGGTCTCAAGCTCTATACAACATTGCAGTTAATCCCGAGAAGCACAAAAATGATACTTTAGATGTGGCCAATGATGTAGTAGTCTTAAAGGATGCTTATCCCAAGGTATGTGATCATTTTTTGACAACACTTTTCTGTTTAAAGCATGCTGAACCTGCAAAATAATGCACCCCTGCAGGCAAAAAAACACATTCTTGTGCTGGCAAGACTGGAAGGTCTTGATCGTGTGGCAGATGTAAGTGAGGAGCATCTTCCTATGTTGAGGACAATGCATGAAGTGGGAATCAACTGGGCGAAGAAGTTCATACAAGATGATATGTCATTGATTTTTCGTGTTGGATATCATTCGGTATGTTGTACTCTGAAGTTTGATGTGTTTCATTCATGTTATTCCTTTTGGCTTTGGTATATTAAGCCCTGTTGATGTTCTCTTTGCATCGATGGTAACTAGGGGCAAGATTGCAGCTTTTTCCTCCCTGCACAAGGAAATTAAACTGAAAGTAAAGTTTCTTCATCAAATGGCTGGTTTATTCATGGCAGGGGTTCATTATCTAACGAGAACATTATGTATATCGAAATTACAGAAACTGCTATGTCTACGCTGGAAATCAAACTGATTTGTAATGATTTTGTTAAAGATAAGACACGATTATTCATGAAATTTATGTGTGGATCATACTGCAGGTACCATCAATGAGACAGCTACACCTCCATGTTATAAGTCAAGATTTTGACTCTCCACATCTGAAAAATAAGAAGCATTGGAACTCATTCAACACCAGCTTCTTTCTAGACTCCGTGGACGTGATAGAGGAGGTGAGCAAAAATGGTAAAGCATCCGTAAGGAGCAATGATAGCCTGCTCTCGATGGAACTCCGTTGTCACCGGTGCAAAAGTGCGCACCCAAACATACCTCGGTTAAAGTCGCACATTAAAAGCTGTAAAGCCCCCTTCCCGGCTCAGCTGCTCGAAGGTGGTCGACTCATCCAGGCAACAACCTAACCTTAATCCAGGCAAGTGATTTTCTCGTCTTTTCTTCCTGTGAATATGGTTACAGTAAATTCACGACACTCTCCTTCTCTGGCAGCCTAGATTTTACCAGAATAGCTGGAATGCTAAAAATTTTGCTATCTGAATTCCACCACGCGGTTGCATTTTTTCCCCCGAGTGTGGTAGATGTGCTGTGATATGAAATGCATTATGCACTCGTTTTTCAAAAGTCGCCATGGTTGCTCGAGTAAAAAAGAGTCACTGTCTAGTTAATGTGGAGGGCTTTTACATTTACATATGTAGAGTGAGTTCTGGGTTATTGAAGAGGAAGAGTAACCACCAGTCTCGAAAGCTCCTTCCGCCGCCTACCTTTGCGGTTATGATAACTTATGGCTCTTTCTTAGCACCAATCTTGCAACCTCCTTCCATTTCCGAGACTTCGTGATTCGACAATGGTCTCTTTGCATCTTTGAACAATCGAGTGTGGCACATTCTTCTTAATTCTTATGAAGTAGTGATACATTCCTCCAAAGATGAACTATTTTTGGTCCACCCAGTCAAATAAACTAGTGCTGAATACAATCGATCCACATTAGACCATGTTTATCAAGAGAGGTTAGGGATACCAGAAATACTAATATTTTATTCTTCTATTTCTGCCATATCATCCTAGTATCCCATTCACATTTTTCCAACTTTATCAATAGTATCCCTAACATCTCAAAACCCATCATTTACTACCAATTCAATTTACAAATATACTCTCTCCAATAATTATTTACATTATCGATTATATTATTATAGGAGAAACTAATTAAAATACCCTCACCTTTAGGAGTATGTTAAAAATATATCCTCAACTTTCAAATGTACTAAAAATCTCCTGATCTTTGAGGGTGATGGTAATATATTACCCTGTGTTTTCTCACGGGTCAAAAATGCTGACAAGGTAGCTTACGTGAATTTTTTTTTACAAGACAACATACGTGGAAGCCTTTTGTACAAATTAACACGAAAATTGGGTTTTCTTGAACAGTTTTCTTAGGAAAAAAATAAAACGATAACAAATTAAACCCGAAAAACGAAATTGATTCAATTCCAAACAACCAATTCGGTCAAAATTGCCTCAAATTAACACAACACGACTATTCTTAACACCAAACCAACAACAAAACTAAACCGCCGACAACAACAACAACAACGAAGAGGGGAAAAAATAAAACTTACCTAACCAAGTTCGTGAACGAATCAAAGGGGAAGACGATGTAAGAGAGACAACTCCAGATAGTCGACTACGAGGGAGGAAGACTGACATTGAAGAGAAATCATGAGCTAACTGGAAGACCCAGAAGACAATTCAAGAGGCGACCACGGAAGAAGATATGAGGGAGGAAAATACGTTGGGTATGAACCCGGTCCAGCGCTTTATATATATTTTTTTTCTAAGGACACTGTTTAAGAAAACTCTTGTAAAAAAAATCCTTGTAAGCTGCCTTCTCAGCATTTTTGACTCGTGAAAAAATTTGTGGTAATATATTACCACTACCCTCAAAGGTCGGGATATTTTTATTACATTTGAAAGTTAAGGATATATTTTTACCATATCCCCAAAGGTGGGGGTATTTTAATTAGTTTTCCCATTATTATATTCATTTTTTTATATGAAAATATTCTTATTAAATGAATATTTTTATATTATTAATTTAAAATATTAAATGATTTATTCTTACTATTTAAAAATAATTAATATTATTTTTTTCGATATTATTTTATATAATAGTATTCAAAGAAAAATGTTTTTTTCAAAATATGATCATACATACTCGAAATTGATATATGTGTAGAGAAAAATTGGTAATTTTTTTATTTTTTATTTTCAATATCGAAATTTGTATTTTAAATAAATAAAACACAACCACCCAGATTTAATCTCCACCGTTTATTGTCGGCTGCGTGTCATCCATCCATAAGAAGAATCTGCAAGCAAATTAGAGGCTGTCATGTGGCCAATTGTGTGGCTGCAGCAGGTGAGTTTGGCCTCCAAACACCACATTTTGTCCAAATCAATTGCAATATGGTGTCACCAATGACCTCTTATCCTAGTGGTAAGAGTGAGGTGCTTCCCTGTGCCTCACTACCACGAGATCAGGGTTCAATTTGTGCTATATATAGTGGGTACTCATGCCTTGGTTTACCTTGGCATGAGTTAGCCTGTCTTGCGGCTTGCCGCTTGGCTTACCCGGCTCGAGTGCTTTGCAGGCTAGTGCTCGGCCCGTGGAGGTTTAGTCGATAACCTCGGAACCTCTACGTCATTAAAAAAAAAAAAAAAAAATTTGCAATATGGTGTCGTTTTCATATACAAATTTCGAAAGAAGAAATTTATGGAACCAACTTACTCTGACACAGACCCACTTAAATTTTCAAGTATCGATACTTGGATAGTATTGCTCAAGTATCGCACACTCAACTGTTCTAATATTTTACTCCCTCCGTTTCCTTTTAAATGACTTTTTCAAGTCATGCACGTAGTTTTATAACGATAAAAACTATATTAAATATTAATATTTTAAAAATATTTTTTTAATAATATTATACTTATCATCAATAAGTATGAGATTGTCGAAAAAAATATTTAAAAAAATTATTATTTCATATAGTTTTTCACACCTTAAAAAACGTGCATGAATAGTAAAAAGTCAATTAAAAGGAAACGGAGGGAGTAATAATATAAGGGCTAGTAACGGTGTACAGTATTTGGCCGATAAATATGGCCTTAGAAGATTCGCCCTTTACAATAGCAGTAGAGTCTGATAGCTTAAAGGAACCAATGTCAAACACATTTGGCATTGTTTTTACAAAATAATCTTTATCTTTTCCACCCTTATAATCTACGGGCAAAATTTATAAAGAAAAATACAGCATATTGTCATTAAAACGTTGATTACTCTCAATCTCAAGCAAGCCCTTTGGCCACTACTGCCTCCTTGATAACTCTAAGGGATTCGACGATATCATCGCACAACTGTCGAGCATCAGGAATGACGTCCTCGTCGACTGATAGAACAATTGTCATCTTGTCCACATAACTCTGAAAGTTAATCATCAGTGCCTGTAACATTTCATCTTAGTTTGGTTAGCTGGAAAAAAAAAACTTGTTCAATCTTATATGAAAGAAGAGACTACCACTTACATGTGGTTGCCCGTACGACGAAGGAGCTAAGAATTGTATAGGATGGCCATAGAACTCGATTTCTTCCATGGGTCCGACTAAGTTCGAGAAGCACATTGTTGTGTGAGCGATTACTCTATGAGACATTGCGCCCGATACCTTAAGAATGACACCAAATCATACATATATACCGCCATTATATGATCGAGTTAGCTTAGCTAGATGTAGGAATATATGTGCTATACATATACACGTACCTTAACACCGAACAACTTGAGAGCTATTTCGGAGATGGTGAAAGTGTAGAGGGCTTCAAGAGAACGCTTCTTACGATCAACAGTAGCCTTGGCTTCACGAATATAATCCATAGGATCATCTCGTAAGCCAATGGTGAAGGGTAGGAGAACGAATCCTATCCAGTTACCCCATTTCGCCTCTGTGTTCTTCTCCATCATGTCAGATAACGCCTACCAAAATAATTTCGAACATCAAATATCTTAATAGGTGAATTCCAAGATTTGAGAAATTGGATCGAGATTTAGACAAAACTCAGAGAATCTGAGTTCTATATATTGAGAGTTGAGACAAAAGCAATGAAGAAGAAAGTGTGGAATCTTTATTTCTGAATTGTGAAAGTTAACAATCTGATAGCATACCACCTCTATTTATAATGATGGATGTGAATTGGCTGACTAGGACCACAAGCTACAAGTTGCAATTGAACAACTGCTCAAACAGATTTTCCCGCCAATTCAAAACTAACATTACATATTAGATATAATATACTAGAAAACTACCATGAATCTTAATGCATATGAGCAGACCATGCACGAAACCATAAATTAAAATTCGGATGAGCTAGATAGGCTAAATTTTTCTTATAAGTATAATTTTTATTAATAAAACCTTTAATTTAATAAATAAATGGTTAATTTTTATTAATTTTCTTTCATTTTTTTAGGGCGATTTTGGCAATGAGACTTTTTTAAATATCCAATTAGTCACCTAGTCCATAAATCAATTTAATTAGTTTTGCCCTAGCCCCCTTCCCAATAGGGTGGGTTGGTCAATGGTCAACCGTTTGACCATTGACCGGTCAACGTTGACCAACCCATTTTGATGCCAACTTTTTTTTTTTTTTTTGATGCCAACTTTTTTTTTAGTGATGCCATATTTTACCGTTTTGATGCCAAAATTTTACTACTACATATTTTATTTTCACTTTGATGCCACTTTTTTATGTCAATTTTTTGATAATATTTTTTTTTACCGTGATGCCATATTTTTGATGATATTTTTTCAAAGTAGTATTTTTGATGACATTTTTTTCTTTAATGTGATACAAATTTTTCAAAATGGCATCAATGGTCAACGTGACATTAGAGTAAACAAAAAATGTAATCAAAGTTTAAAAAAAGTGTCATCCAATAATTTAATTAGAAAAGTGGCATCAGATTGAAAATAAAATGTAATAAAATTTTGGCATCAAAACGTTAAAATATGACATCACAAAAAATGTCATCAATGTTTTAAAAAAGTGGCATTAAAAAAAAAGTCATCCAATCATTTCATTAGAAAAGTGACAATAAGGTGACAATATTTTGATTCCACGTTTGAAGCTCTTATGCCATCAATTATATAAAATTGTCACCACAAAATGTTGGCATCAAAACGGTAAAATATGGCATCACTAAAAAAAAAAAAAAAAAGTTGGCATCAAAAAAAAAATAAAAAATAGTTGGCATCAAAATGGGTTGACCGGTCAACGGGGGCTAAGCAAGCTAAAAAAACAATTAATGTGCCTATCTAGCTAACCAAATATGCTTAAAGGGCTTTTTCAACAAATTCCCTATTTTTTTTACCTATTATTTTATTTTTAGAAAAATGGGTCGCGGTCCGTCCCTAAGTAGAGGGTGAGATTCTCACTTGAATTCCGGCGGTTGGTCTTAGGTTGATCAGTAGGGTTGATCTCAACCTCATGTTCTTCGGTAGATTGTTCTTTGTCTCGTCCCGGGACCCTAAGTACATGGTTAATTAATTTTTTAATTAAACAAGATCATGAAAATATTTATGTAGAGAAAATTAAGGGAAGTAACATAAAAAAAAATATAAAGTATTAATTATAAAAAAATATTTAATTGAACTTACCATATTTCCTATTGAGATAGGTAGAAAGGCCAGCTTGTGTGATTGCAAGTGCTGCATCGTTGATTGTCTGCTTTGATTCCAACAATTACGTGTAATTGATGTATCCATATGCCATATGATCCAGCAAAATCACATCAAAATATACAACATTTTTGTTTCTAATACAGTAATAAGTAATAACCCATCTACAGTTTTGATTTATTAATTTTTAAAATAATCTTTACTTCCAAAAACATTTCATATTATTATTCATAAATTAATTCATAAAAGTATCACTATTCACTAATAAATACCTCACCGGCAGAGTTAATACCAACTTAATCTTGGCAGACGAGGTTTTATTTTTATTCTACATTGACCTTTAAAGTTAACGATAAAGGTAAACCCTCCGACAACCCCAATTCAAACCGAAGATCTTTGAGTACAGGTCATTTTTTGGCTGTTTAAGAGTGTATTTTTACAAGTAACAGAGGTTTTTTCAGAGTGTATTTTTTACAAGAAATAAACAAAATGTATTTGAAGCTATTTTATGAGTAAAAAGGCAGTCTGCTCAATAAAAAAAAAAAAAAAAGTAATAAGGCAGTCTAGAATCCACCGAGTGTTATACTTAATTATTTTAGGTATAAATTCCTGTTTAAAAATTAAATGTGGTGGAAAACGTACGGTTATAGCCTTATAGCCGTATAGGGGATCGATCCAAACTATTAAAAAGGAGGGAGGACGACATACACCATGAACAGCGTTCTTGATGAGCTTGAAATCGTCCAAGCTGACCGTCCTGAAAACGACCCTCCTGGGTGTGTACTCGACGCCTGGGCCTCCCTTGAGAGGTGTGATGGTGTCCTTCAGGAAGAGAGACGTGGCGAAGAACGCAATGATATCGACCATGGTGTTCCAGGAGAGCTGCAGGAGGACGTAGGCAGCGGCGAGGAGAGGGCGCAAAGACCACCACAACCTCGCTCTGGAGGAGGCGGCGGAGGAGCGGCGTGCTTTGGGGATGGTCGGGAGGGCAGTGGGGTCGGCGGTCTGGCGGGTGCAGGCTAGTAGAAGAGACATGAGGGAGGTGCCGTCCCCCAGGGAGTGGTGGACGCGGAGGACGCCGGTTGCCTCCGCCTGGGAGGACCTCACGTTCAGGACGTGGAGGTCCCAAAGGGGCTTTGACCGGTCAAGGCTCGTCTTGCTCAGGTTGTAGATGTAGTCCTCCAAGTACTTGTCCCCATAATCCGCATCCGCCTCCAACTCTATTTGGGGCACAACTATGTGGTCGTCCGGGCTGGCGTTAACCCGGACCCATTTCAACTGGTCTCCTTTGCTTGCATCCCCTACCTGCAAGAGAAAACAAATAAAGTAGTAATTATAATATCTTAAACTCGATCCATATCGGTCGATTGATCGATCGAGATTATGTACTACGTACGTACATACCACAATGCTAGAGAAGCGAGGGTGCTTGAGAAGAGTGGAGGGGAATTTGGCCATGAGAGTGGGAATGTGGATCTTAGTCTTGGTGCCCATGATGGCCAACACATGTATGTTGAAGTCCTTTTCATGAAACATCCTTGCGCCGGGGCTAAGCGGCTGATCTTCAGCAGCAGCCACGGCGTCGGCCAAGTCCACATCCGCTGATCCGGTTGTCTTAGTGGATATGGGCCTCAGACGTTGCCTCACTCCCACAAAGGCCGCCCTTTCCTCTTCCATCTTCCTAACGCTCGGCAATTCCGAAGGGCAGCTTAATGTACAAAAGCTACGTATGTACAGGTAGAGATGGAGATAAGGAATTGATACGGCCTGCCCGGAAGGTTGAGAGATTATAATCACTAATGAGGGTCCCGTAGTCTTCAACACTTAATTGCTTACTTGTACGGTAATAAATGGGATTTGTTCAGAGTTGGTTGAGAGATACGCATGTGTGAGAACCACAAAATGCTAAAACAGAGTTTGTTTCCAATGGTAAAATTTCGCATCCATTCAATTTTATGGATTAAATAAAGCGAGACTATTTTTGTTTACGTGTCATATTTTGAATTAAAGTGTTACTATATTTTTTTATCACATCAATTAATAAGCTAATATAGTTAGGTAAAAAATATATCTTTTTAGATCAATAATCTATCCAATATAAACGTATATTTTAATTAGATAAATAAAAAAAAAATTTGCAAAACAGGTACTTTATTTGGACATATTTGCAAAATAGCCACGGGTTTGGACAAATTTGCGAAATAGCCGCTATATAACCCTAATTAATTGTGTCTCTCTCCTTTCCCTCGTTATTTCTCTCGCTCTCTCAATCTCTCCGTCTCCATCGCTCTCCTCCCCTCCAACTGCTCCGGTTCGAAACGGAACTCCGGGATGCGCTCCGACTTCGTCGAAATTTCAGATCTACAACCATGGCTGTGTGCATCGCCACTGGAAGACGAGGTCGAGCAACCAGATGGATCGAGGAGCACGAGACAGCTCTGAATATGAGATTTCCGGCCATCTTCCTCCCCTGAGCTCAATCGATATAGGTTTTCGCATCAGATCTGTCCAATTCACTGTCAATTTCACAAATTTCGTTTTTTATTCCCCAATTTGACAAATTAGGGTTTTTATTCCTTTTTCCATTGAAGAGTCGCCATGGACGGAGGAGGAGCAAACTCGGAAGTCGAGCGAGCAGCCGGAGGCGGAGAGCGCGCGAGCGAGCGAGGGGAGTGAGGTCGAGAGGCCGGAGCCGAGGCCAAAGCAAGCGAGCGAGCGCGGATCTAGTGCTCAGATCCGGATCTGGTCGACCTCGCTCCGGAGGCGGTGGCGGAAGCGAAGAGCGAGCGAGGGAGCGAGGTCGAGGGAGAGAGGGAGCGAGGTCGAGTGGCCGGAGCCAGCGCAGGAGCGAGGGATTGACGGAGTCCTCGGGCGATGCGTGCGGCCTGTGTTGATCGTCTTTCAATAGGTTGAAGATGAAATTTTGATTAAATTACAAAAATGACCCCATAAATATGGGAATTACAAAACATATCTATATATTATTAAAAAGGGAAAACATTTGCCAAACATACACTTTTTTGGGACAAATTGGTTAAATGTCCACCATTTTGGACAAATTAGCAAAATGTCCGCTATATATACTAATTCAATTAGATCCCAATACATATTAAAACAAACAGATCCCCAATTCTCTCTCGATATCTTGACTCTCTCGATAAGTTCTCGCACAACATGTTCTTATTTTTTGCTCATCAATACTTTATTTTTGCACAAAATTTGAGACTTGTGAAATTGTGTCTCAAGATGATCTTACTTTTTATAAATATAATTTTATACTGTTTTTATAAATTATTGCACGAAATGTTCTTATTTTTGCTCATCAATAGACAATAATTGCACAACATGTTCTTATTTTTGCTCATCAATAGGCGCAGATTTTCTCATATTATAATTGCACAACATAAACTTAAATTTGTACAACGTATTCTTATATTTCCACGACAAAATGTTAAAATAAATAAATAAATAATAAATAAATAAATAAAACCAGACTTTGGTCATATTTGCACAACATACGGTTATATTTGCTCAACATGATCTTATATTTGCACAACTTATAGGTAAATTTGCACAACGTACTCTTAAATTTGCACAACTTACTCTTATTTTTGCTCACCAATAGGTTATTTTTTGCACAACAATCGAGACTTGTAAAATTGTTCTCAAAATGATTTTATTTTCTCTCAATATTATTTTATGAGTTGCACGACTATATTGTAAGAGTTGCACGATTATGTTGCAAGAGTTGCACGACTCTGTTTTAATAATTGCACGACTCTGTTGTAAGAGTTGCACGACTCCGTTGTAAGAGTTGCACGCATCTGTTTTAAGAGTTGCACGACTCTGTTTTAAGAGTTGCACGACTCTGTTTTAAGAGTTGCACGACTCTATTTTGCTCTACACGAAACTAAAAGCTACTATATAATATAAACTTTTTTTTATAGGATTTCATACTTATTGCTGATAAGCATGAAATTATATATAAAAAAAATTAATTAAAAAATTGATATTGTTTTATAGTTTTTATCGTCATAAAATAATCCAACCTAATAATAAATGAAATATTTTTGCACAACATGCTCTTATTTTTGTTCAACAATTCTTTATTTTTACACAAGAATCGAGACTTGTGAAATTGTGTCTCCACATAATCTTATTTTTTGTAAATATAATTTTATACTTTCTCAATAAATTATTGCACAACATCATCTTATTTTTGCTCAACAATAGGTTATTTTTGCACAACAATCGAGACTTGTGAATTTGTTCTCAACATGATTTTATTTTCTCTCAATATAATTTCATAATTTCTCAATAAATTATTGCACAACATGCTCTTATTTTTGCTCATCAATACTTTATTTTTGCACAACTAGTGATGAAAATTAGTGCTGACACTGATATTTGTTACGATTAGTGTTGACACTGATACTAGGTACAATTAGTGTTGACACTGATATTAGTTACAATTAGTGCTGACACTGATATTAGTTACAATCGAGTCATCTTCCTAAGTAATAACTTTGTAGTTCGGTATGTATTTTTTTCGCGTCAGCACTTTTTTTTCTTCATGTCAGCACATTTTTTAGGGTTGCACAACTGTATTTTAGAGTCGCACAACTTTAGTTTAGAGTTGCACAACTTTAGTTTAGAGTTGCACAGCTTTAGTTTAGATTTTCACAACTGTATTTTATTTGTGTCAGCACCTCTAAGAAACACTTTTCATTATATATATCATTATTTTAAGAGTTGCACGACTCTGTTGTAAGAGCTGCACGACTCTGTTGTAAGAGTTGCACGACTTCGTTTTAAGAGTTGCACGACTCTGTTTTAAGAGTTGCACGACTCTGTTGTACGAGTTGCACGACTCTGTTTTAAGATTTGCACGACAATCGAGACTTGTGAATTTATTCTCAACGTGATCTTATTTTAAAAAAGTGCTGACGTGGAAAAAAAAATTATTTGAAAAAATGCTGACACAAATAGAATAAAATGTGCACAAATTAGAATCAAATGCGCACGAATAATATTATAAATTAAAATAAAATGCGCACGAATAATATTATTTTAAGAATTGCACGACTCTGTTGTAAGAGTTGCACGACAATGTTGGAAGAGTTGCACGACTATGTTGCAAGAGTTGCACGACGTTGTTTTAAGAGTTGCACGACTCTTGTAAGAGTTGCACGACTCTGTTTTAAGAATTGGGCGACTCTGTTGTAAGAATTGGACGACTCTGTTTTAAGAGTTGCACGGCTCTTAAAACTAGATTTGGATCATATTTGTGAAATTGTTATCCAGGCTTGATGGAATTGTTCGACATCATTTGATCGGCTTATGATTCATTTGTCATGTGCTTCTTCGATTATTTGTGAAATTATTATCCATGCTTGTGCACCTCTAAAATAGGTGCTAACATGGGAAAAAAAGTGCTGACACGGAAAAAAGTGTAACTCTAAACCCTACTTGGATCATATTTGCACAATTTATGGTTATATTTGCACAAAGTACTCTTATATTTGCACGATAAAAAGTTTAAAAAATAAAATAAATAAAAATTAGACTAGGATCATATTTGCACAACTTATGATTAAATTTGCACAACGTCCTCTTATATTTGCACAACTTACTCCTATTTTTGCTCAACAATAGGTTATTTTTTGCAAAACAATTGAGATTTCTGAAATTGTTCTCAAAATGATTTTATGTTCTCTCAATATTATTTTAAGAATTGCACGACTATGTTGTAAGAGTTGCACGACTATGTTGCAAGAGTTGCACGACCATGTTTTAAGAGTTGCACGACTCTATTTTAATAGTTGCACGACTCTGTTGTAACAGTTGCACGACTCTTTTTTTAAGAGTTGCACGACTCTCTTGTAAGAGTTGCACGCCTCTGTTTTAAGAGGTGCACAACTCTGTTTTAAGAGTTGCACGACTCGGTTTTAAGAGTTGTATAACTCTTGTTTTAAGAGTTACACGACTCTGTTGTAAGAATTGGACGACTCTGTTTTAAGAGTTGCACAACAATCGAGACTTGTGAATTTATTCTCAACACAATCTTATTTTATCTCAATATAATTTCATACTTTCTCAATAAACTGTAAACGATTCAAAATAAATTGAAGCAAGTCTAGTTTTAATTTTTTTTTTTTTTTAACATTTTGTCGTGCAAATATAACCGTAAATTGTGTAAATATAATCGTATGTTGTGCAAATATAACATTTTCTGTGCAAAAATAAAAATAAAAATATAGATTATGAATCACATAATAAAATATAGATAGTTTTTTTAATTTATCATATTTCCAGGGTGATTTTGTAATTTCATCAAATTTCTTTCTCCTTCCTCCGATTTCTGCAAAGAAGAACCAGAGAGCCGCGCTCGCGCGCCACCGCCGGCGGTTCGCTCCGCCCTCGCTCGATCCGGCCTCCTTCGCTCCGGTGAGGCTCGCTCCGACGATCGCTCACCTCCGGCTCCGGCGCCAGATCCAGCGTTCAGGAATTTCCAGATCCAGCGTTCAGGCCTCCGCTCCGCCTCCGGCGCCGCCTCCGGCTCGCTCGACCTCGCTCGGCCGTTGCTCGACTTCGCTCCGGCATTCTCGCTCTCCGGCGCTCTCGATCTCCATCAATTCGACATATATGGCGAATCTGAATCTCGCTCGGATCTGAATCTCGCATCGTCGCTCAGCCTTGCTCGGCGTCGCTCGGCCTCGCCGCCTCCGGCTCCGCCTCCGACCGCTCCGGCCTTCGGCGCTCGCCGCTGCGCCTCGACGGATCTCGAATCTCGGATCTCGGATCTCGATCGGACCTCCGGATCTCGGATCTCGGACCTCGCCGCTGCGCTTCGACGGATCTCGAATCTCGGTTCTAGGAGATCTCGGATCGAGGAGAGGAGAGATCCCGCGCGAACTCCGGTTTGTCCACCTCCGGCGTCAGAGACGGAAGAGAGCGAGATAGGAGAGACGTCCGGGGAGCGGGGAGAGAGGAGAGAGAATTAGGAGGGGAGAGAGAGAAAATTGTTTATATTGCGTCTATTTCCCTAATTTATCCCAAAACGCGGCTATTTCGCAAATTAGGTCCAATTTGGTGGCCATTTTGCAAAACGCCCCATAAATAAATCGAATCAATTTTGTTGAAATACAAAATAAAAACATATCATGAAGTCTGTTAGATATGTACCCGAAGCAACTCGAACCCGTTCAACCCGCAAATTTCTGGATGGGGTTGAGTCAACCCGTGGGTCACCCGTTGGGTCAAGCTCTGAGATAATAAAAACATAAATAAATTATAATTTAATCTAATATTGAGATTTATTACTAATAATAACTAGTATGCATGCCCGTGCTACGCACGGGACATTGAATTAACCATAATGAGTTTATAAGTTGGCAAAGAAATAATATGTGAGATTTAAAAGGATGACAATCATAGATTATGTAAAAGACATGTAACTATAGGTGCAAAAGACATTAATTTAAAAAGAAAAAAAGTGTGTCAAAAAGAGATTGTTGAACCTCGACAAAAAGTAACAAAAACTTAAAGGAATGCGATGAAGATATAGTCAACAACATGGTCATATGAGTCATATCTTACACCGAATGAATCAATTATTTAAAGGCGTTTGAGATGTTAACATGATTTTTAATGTGTTGAAACCGAAAAAAATTATTTTTCAATTATTTAAAACTAATTTAAAACTATTTAGTATTGAGTCTGAATTATTTTTAAAATATTGTTTTTTTAATCAATATTTTTAATAATTGATTTTAAAAAATAATATTTTATAGAGTTTTTACCTCATTAGAAAATGTGAACTAAAAAATAAGCGACACTTGTTATGAAACGGAGGGTGTATTTTATAGATTTTTTAACACATTAAAACACGTGTTAAAAAGTCAAATGAGTTAAATTATAAGACAAAGGTAGTACAATATAATATCTCTAAATGACTCATTAAATGAATAAAAATTTATATATATATATATATATATATATATATATATATATATATATATATATATATATATATATATATATATATATATAATATGTATACGATTTTTTTTTGTTGAGCCTAAATGGTGTTGCCCCCTTCACTGTCTTTCTCTTGGGAAAATCTCTAAATGGACTCATTAAATGAATAAAAAATTATATATACACGAAATATTTTTTTTGTAGAGCCTAAATGATTTTGCCCCACTTCATTGACTGTGTTTTTTTTTTTGGTGAATGTTGCCCCCACTTCACTATTTTTCATACTGTATTTCATTTTTTTTTTTGGTCAAATAGTAGGTATGAGTAGCAGCATCAGGTGGTCGCCCACTTGCCCCCACTTCACTGTCTTTCTCTTGCCTCGCCTACTTCGATTCTTAAATTGGGGAACAATTCCACCTTGAAATTGGGCAGAGGACGGTGTCCATCATTGTCCACCGATTCCGTCTTCCAGCTTCTCCGATGGCAGATTTAGGCAATTTGTGTTTGATTGGAGTTCCTGGTAAGTGATACCCTCTCTCTCTCTTGAAGATTTCTGGTTTAATAATAGTGTGAATCTGAAATGGGTTTGATGTTATGAGGAGGTTTGAACTTGTGTAGTTGTGTATATGGGTGAAGAAATTAGGCTTGGTGGTGTGATAAGAGTCTTGTCGAGTGGGGAGCTAGAATCAATTGTGTTTTCCATCTTATGTGTTTCTCATCCCATCTCCATCTGTGATTGTAGATTTAGGCTTGAGCTGGACGTTGAGGATGACACCGGCTCTGCTGTTGTCATCATGTTTGATGACACGGTAGAGAAAATATTCACCCAAAAGAAAACACAATTGCTTTTGGAGAAAGTGAAGGTCTGGTTTTCGTCAACATGTTCAAATTTTTATTTTTTTTAGATCTACATGAAGAAATAGATCTCTTTCCATAGGTAGCACTAGTGTCGTGCGTTCTCCTTCCCCGCGTCCGCCTCCTTCCCTACATCTCTCGGGCCTGTGCGTTCTTCCTTCCTTGAACTGCCGTCGCCGACTGGAGCCAAGCCATTTCCGACTTCGTCGCCGACCGGAGCCACCGCCACGCCCCCCGACCCCATCCTGTGGTTGTGTTCTTCCTTCCTTCCATCCTGTGGACATGTGGCTCGCTGTGTCAACCTGCGAGATCTCAGTCGAGTGGCCTCGTTCTCTCTCGAGTAGTCGACAAGAGGAGCCACGCCGTCACCGACTCGCCGACCGGAGCCACGCCGCCTCCAGTTCTCCTCCCGCCGATCGAAGCCACGCCGCCTCGTTCTCTCTCGAGGAGTGGTCTACTGTCGAAGTGTCAATCGAAAGTCGAAAGGTAACCTTCCATTCTCCAAATTACAAATTGATTGTGATTATTGTTTTAGAATTGAGATTAATGTTGAATTGTAAATTTGTAATTTGATTTTTTTTATAGGAGATTGAAGTGGGATTGGATTAGTAGTTTGTTTGAATAGATAGAAACATTGTGAATTTGTTATTGAATTTAGATTTTCTAATTGAGATTGATGTTCAATTGAGATTGTTGAATTGAAACTGTTGAATTGAGATTGATTTTCCAAATGAACTTAGATTGAGATTGAAGTGAGAGGTTTGAATTGAGATTGATTTTAGGATTGAGATTGATATTGAATTGGATTTGAAGTGGTTAGCATTTTGTTTGAATAGATAGGAACATGAGATTGATATTTCATTTTGTTTCGAATTGAGATTGGATTTTGTTTGAAATAAGATTGAATTTAGGATTGATATTGAATTGAAATTGATATTGCATTGAGATTAATCTTAAATTGGTTAGCATTTTGTTTGAATAGGAACATGGATACATTTGTTTTTAGGATTGATATTGAATTGAAATTGACATTTTCAGGGCATGAAAACTCGGAAAATGGATTTCCCTCCTTTATCCTCTAGTTGAACTATTTAGTAGAATATATATCTAATTACAAGTGATGAAACTCTCTTTATCGTAGTTTGTAATATCATTTGACAATAGTTTGTATTATCGTTTGGCACCAGTTTTTACTATCTAACATGTTATGTGTTTTACGTCTTTTTTCTCGATCTTATTGTGTACTACTGTGGTGACCCCCCCCCCCTCAAAAGTTTCTGGGTCCGCCATTGGTTACCAGGTGTCGGCGAGGTCATGGGGAGACATGTGAACTGATGATGCGAAGCTAGGACGCCGAGAGGAATCTGATATACCATTGCAAATACTAAACCCATCATGGGTAGCTCTATGTTGTAGGAGGAAATCGAGATTGCAAATAAAATATAAATAAAGTAAGCAAATCGATTTGTTTCCCAGCAAATAATGTTCAAGACTCTCTCCCGATGTAGCAGCAGGAAATCAGGTTCGATCCTCGAGAAAGCTGGTCAGCGGATCTCAGGTAGCGGAGGAGTCTCACGGGCAGAAATCTACTTCAGGGGTACTCGACCTCGACCAAGGTTAGTCGAAAGAGGTCGGTGGTAGTCGAATCCGAGCAAGCAGAATACACTCGGAGTTTGGTCGATCTCGAGTAAACAACTCGACGTCGAGGAACTAGTCGTAGTCGAGTTGGCTTGTCGATGTCGAGTAATCTTCAGTGACAGAAACAACAACGATCTTTGCTCGATCGAGAATTAGTAGTCGACTTCGACCAAGTTTTGGTCGAAATCGAGCAGTAACAGTAGCTAAACGAATGCAAATTTCGAATCTAAACAATGGATGAAAGAGAACTTCAAAGATTGGGGTTTGGAACAACGATTACCATGAAAGCGGAATTATAAATCATAAAAGTTGGCAATTTTATCGATAAAGGAGAAGGCTTTCACCTAATCCGACAAGTAGGAATATAAATCTCGCGATAAATAACCCTAATTGTATCTATTCCTTTTCATAATTAGAATTTATTATCTTCCGAATAAAAATCTTAATTACTACCCAAGTTTCACAACATGAGTTCTTCAATTTCTCAATCAAAGGTTAAGCACAAGGAATAGAATAAGATAATGATAAACTTGCTCTTCATCGCAATCGCAGACATCATTGATGTAAAATAAACTTGCATAAACTATATTCAAAGTGGGAAGTGCAAGAAAAGAGGGTACCCCAAATTCTAATATTATCTTTTTTATTATCAACTTTACTTTATAATTTAACATTCCAAATTGTTATATATAAAAAAGGGGTGATTACTAGGCTGTCCTAATTTTTGGACCTTATTAGGAAAATGGCTCCCACCTCCTCCAAATTAGAAAAATGTCCACCGCCCCCCTTGTCCCCTGTGCCCCCCTCCCGTGCCCCCTGTGCCCCCCTCCCGCCTCATTATTATTACTCCCTCCGTTCGGCAAAACTTGTCGTTTACTATTCATGCACGCTTTTTTAGAACGATAAAAACTATATAAAATATTCATTTTTTTATAAAAATTTTTTAACAAGTTTGTACTTATTAATAATAACTACGAAGTTGTAAAAAAAATTATTAAAAAAAATAGATATTTTATATAGTTTTTATCTCCTAAAAAAGCGTGCATGAATAGTAAAGTGTCAAGTTTTTCCAAACGGAGGTAGTATTATTTTTCAGTTTTTTTTTTTTTTTTTTGGCCGCGTTTCCAAAGTTGCTGAAACGGAACTGCTGAAACTTCTTTTTCAGCACATACGGTTCCAGCAATCCCTTTTTCAATTTTTTTTCCCAGTTTTTTTGTCCAGTTATTTTTTTTTTCCCGTGCTGTTGAAACGGAAGCACATACGGTTTCAGCAACCCCTTTTCCAGTTTTTTTTTTCTCGGTTTTTTTTTTTTTGCGTTTCCAGAGTTGTTGAAACGAAATTGCACATGCGGTTTCAGCAACCTCTGTTTCAGTTTTTTTTTTTACCGCATTGCTGAAACAGGGGTTTCAGCACATACGATTTCAAGCAACCCCTGTTTCAATGTTGATGTTGAAAACCCGATTTCAACAAAATTGTTGATGCTGAAACCTCGGTTTTAGCATTTCAACATACGAATTTGCTAATTAGAATTAATTTCAGCATTTCAAATTACACAAAAAAATCTATTTGTCAACCACAATTCAACCACAATTCAAACCACAATTTTAAACCCCACAAAGTCAAGTTTCACAAAAGGTCCCACACCTATTGGTCAAACATCCAGCCTAGACTAAAAAAGGAGCAAAAGCATGGCTTCTACAACTTTTAGACACACAAAGCCGGACAACCTCACTGCAACACGCAACAAGCTGATGCTGAAAATGCTGAAATGCTAACCTATTGCTGTCATACGACACAAGGTTTATTCAGATGTTCATAACCTATTGCTCTTGAACTAGAAGAAATTTCTATTTCAGCATTATGAGGGGGCAGTTTGGTGTTCCTTGGAATCTACTGGCTCCGGCTTCAGTACCAAATCCAACACACGGATCTACAAAATGAAAACAACATAATTGAACCAGAACAGACCTTGCTGAAACACCGGCGGGGAGCAAGTGGCGACGCCGTCGGACAGACCTTGCTGAAACTCCGGTGCACAATCTGAGATCTGAGAAATCGAGACAGGCGAGAAGCCATGTCGGAGCCCGATGGAGGAGAACGCGTTTCGAGAAGATGACGATTTCGAGACGGAATCGATTCTCGACGAGGAATTGGGAGGAATTGACGGTATAATGGGGAATCTGACGGTGGGAGGCGACAATCGCGATGACAATCAACACCAGCAGGCACGCAATTTGTGCTACGGGCTACCGATGGGGTTAGGGTTACCGGGCGGAAGATTCGATTTTGGGTTCGGCATGCCCAGGGAGGTGAGGGCGTTGCGAAATCCACCAAACAGAGAGTGGTGTAGGTATCCGGCGATGATGACGATTGACGTCGAGGCGATTTCACCAAGGCAGCCCGCCGACAGAGCGCACAGATCTGGTGTCTGCGCCACCGAGATCGTCGCCGCGCCACAGATCTGACAAATCGAGACAGAGGGAGACAGTGTCGGACAGATCTGGCTTCAAGGTGGCTCGTCGGAGCGGCAAGGCACCAACGCGAGCGGCTCCGCGAGCCCGACCTTCGTCTTCTTCCTCGGAATCGCCATTGTCGTGAGAGCGAGCTCCAATTTGGTTTTCTTCCTCGGACGGCAAGGCACCACCACGAGATCTAATTTCAGAGGTAGGGGGGCGAGAGATATTAGGGTTTTTTAGATGGACTTTTAACAAAAAAATAAATCCGTAGACAGTTTTTTAATTTGGTCCAAAAAAAGAGTCTGCGACGCAAATTTTCTCTATAAAAAATACATATTACTATTGTAGCAACATTAATTACTTTTTAAAAAAAATATACAGTAGCTATTACTACGGTAATATAACAATTTTAGGTTATGAACTATGAAAATAGTCATTAAAAATAGGAAGAATTTGGGAAGTGTCTATATTATAGGCAAAAATTAACACCTATGACATTTTTGAAGTGAAATTAGGGGAATGTCCCAAAATGACATTTTTGCCCCATGCCTTATTATCCCCGTTTCTTTCTTCCTTTTCACGTAAAAGTGCACAACACCTCACCAACGAGGCAACGACAACAACTCAAAGCAGGTTGTTGATTTCATCACCATTGATCGACGATTTCGAGCTCTACAATCAGATCAGAAGAGAAATCTGTTCAAACACAACACTGTCATCCAAAATTCGATTTTTAAAAGAGGTAATTTTCTTATAATTTGTAATCTTGTCTAATACGAATGTTTTGATCATAATACTGTAATTGGGAGCACAATTGTTGTCTGAGTTGTGGATTTCGACCACAATTTGGAGAACAATTAATAGAATCTGAAATTTGGTATAATATGAATACCTATCATCGATTTTGATCTCAGATGTCGATTTCGATCTACGTTCCTGATTTTGTGATTATAGAACTGTAACTTAGATTTCATGGTTGATGTAGTTTGATATAAGATCCCGGTTTTGTGATCTAAGGAGTTACTGATTTCGTGACTATACTGTTGTAACCAAAATTGCACTGTAACCTAAATGTTGATAGCTGAGTTTGAGTACATTCGTGTACTTGTAATCACTGTATTTCTTAGATTTAATCAAAAGTAATGAAGGTCAATACTGTAGATATATAAGAATAGTTATATGAGATAACAAAAACTAGTATCTGTCATCAAAGTATATTTATGAAATTTAATAGATGTCACCAATGATCAAGTACAATGGAGGACAATCTGTTAATAGTAAAATTTGGAGGAGAATGGAAAATGGAAGATGGTGATTTAGTTTTTGCTGGAGATGTGTCATCAAAGGTAATTATCATCGGGCAGACTATAACTCTGTATAAGATGAAGAGTGAGATACTGAATAGATTCACAACCAGTGAGAACTTGTCTCCGACTCTTCAATTTAGTCACTTTCATCCATTCAAGAAAACTACTGAGCCTTTTTTGATTGAGAATGACATTGATTTGAGGAGTTTTTTGCAAATTAATGAATTGAATGACGTGAATTGGACATTGCCTTTATATGTCACAACTGCGAATGAAATCATTGAAGAATAGGCTACAAAATCTATAAATGATGAAAATCAATTGACATTACAGGCTTACAGCTCTGCCAAGGATACAAATGTCATGGAAGAGAACTTTGATGTGCAGGATGAAGATGATGCATAAATCATGACTGTGATATGGATGGTAATGAAGATGACACAGGGATTGAAAGTCACATCAGTGATAGTACAATGTCCACAAAATATACAACAATACCTATAAGTCAAAGAAAGGGGGAAATTCTTATATTTTGGGGACAATTGTTCCGAACAAAGGAAGATCTCAAAAATACTATTGAATTGTTGGCTGCACAAGAAACGTTTGCTTACAAAGTGAAGAAGTCAACACCATGTTATACAAAACAATTTATGTCGATGGGAGTTGCACCTAGAAAATTCATGACGCCATAGTGGGTGGTTCAACTGTATATATAATTAACAAATACGTTAATGAGCATACCTGTAGGATGGAAGTACGAATAGGAAAGAAATGCCCTCCAACTTACAAACTCGTAGCTGAAAGGATCAAACACGGGCGACATATACTACAATCAATTCTTCATTACATATTTTATATTTTTATTCACTGTAATCATTCTTCATTTCATATTTTATTCACTGTTTTACATAAGATGTACAGTTTTGAAGATGAGAAAAAGGGTACAAGTGTACAACTCCAAGCCAAATTAGAAACATAATGAGGACTGATTTCAAACAGAATGTTAGCTACTGGAAATCTTGGATGGCTCGTGATTTAGAAATGGAGATGACAATGGGGACAACTGAAAAAAGCTATGAATTAGCGCCATCTTATTATTGGGTCCTGAAGCAAGCAAATCCTGAAACTGTCACCTTCATTGAAGTTAGTAGTAAATCAAAGTTCAAGTATGTGTTCATTGCATTGGGACCATGTATCCGAGCATTTCCAATCCTACGAAAGGTACATATTCATTTCATAAGAAAAAATTATTGTCACCAAATAATTACTGAATACAATTCAATTGTACATGTGCTTGTGGTAGATGATAGATTTCTAAAAGAACAATACGGATGGACTCTTCTCACAACTTCTGCACAACATGCAAATCATCAAATATACCCTATTGCCTTTGCAGTGGTTGACTCAGAAAACAACGCCTCTTGTGAGTGGTTCTTCAACAAGGTAAGAATTCGAAATATCAAGACATCACTAGTATTAGATAAATTGAGATATCAAAATAATCGACAGATGAACTACCGCCATAATACAAGCAACTAAATGAAAAGGAAGACAAAATATAAAAGTTTAAACCCTAATTGAGCATAAAAAACGAAAAAAACTCGAGACAAGAAGAAGCCTGAAAGACTCTGGCGTGAATTGCAAATGTCGAATAGCATAACACGACAAGTTTCCTTGCAGGGAGGTGAGAGTGTAAACATATAAAAGTGACATTCTAAAGGTCTGGACCAACCACTTATCTCGTACTTGATCCATTTGGGTTAGTTTTGTTCTTAACGTTCAAAGGGGATGGTATTTTCAGAGCTAATTTTTACTATCTCCACCGCTAGCAAAAATTAGCGGTGAGTGGAGAGATTGGCATACGAGCCACCACAGTATGGTGCGGTGGATCATTTCGATGTGGTGGTTAGTGGTGGAACTAGCAAAAATTAGCGGTGTAGATATTTTCTATGGCGTTTGCCAAACGCCTTAAAAAGTTTGACTAAAAGACGGCGCCGGCTTCCACGACGTTTGGACATGGCGTTGAAAAATGCCATATTTAGTCTTTTATGGCGTTTTTGAAACGCCGTAAAATGGTCTATATGTACTAGTGATATTCGGTCCGATTCAAAAGTACGGAGTAACTTTTTAATTATGCATTTGAATGCTGACATTGGAAGATTGATGATATGTTGATCTCTTATGTCTATGGATGAATTGGAAAATGTAAATTATATATTGTGGTGGTTGCGGATTGGAAAAGAAGAAATTTAGCCCAAAGGCCTTTTATAAAAGGACCATTTAGAAATTGTCCTAGGGTTTTGCCTTTACTAGTAAATGTCCAAAAATCTTTCATAATACCTAACTCTCCCGTTTTAATTTTTTCAACACCTGGCTTCATCCCTCCCTGTATTCAGATTTGATCTCAGAGAGAGCTCCATGGCTGCTTCTCCGTTCTTGCTCCTCCCTCTCTTCATCATGTGTACTGGATTGAGGATGGAAGCCGTGGCCCAGCTACGGGGCAATTTGCAAAATAGCAATGAAATAGGGTCTAATTTGCGAAATGTCCACGTTTTGGGACAATTTAGTGAAATAGCCGCTATATAAACCCTTCCTACGCGCTCAACGCGCCTCCTACGCTCTCTCTCTCTCTCTCTCTCTCCTACACGCATCCATCTTCCTTCTCTCCTTCTGGTTTCCAGATCTGTTGGCGGAGCCGAAGGCGGCCAGATCTCCACCGGCAGAATCGAAGAGGAGGAAGATCCGGCCGTCAACCGAGCGGTGGGAAGGCGGAGGGAGATCCGAAGGCGGAGCCGGAGGCGGCCAGATCTGCTCCGACTCTGATTCCTTTGTTGATTGACATCGATCGCCGGATCTATGGCCAGAAGAGCTGGACGACGGAAGCGACGAGCAAGAGGGCGAGGACGAGAGAGAGAGAGGGCGAGCGAGCTCGAGGAAGCGGCCGGAGAGATCGAGGTAGTCGGAGAGATCGAGAGAGCGAGAGATCTGAGCGATAGAGGTGAGCGAGCGAGAGAAAGAATGAGAGAAAGGAGAGAGACAATTAATTAGGGGTTATATAGTGGACATCTTGCTAATTTGTCAAAAAACGTGACTATTTTGCATATTCGTCCAAAAAAGTGCCTATTTCGCAAATTTTTTCCCCAACTACAAGTGTTGTAGTCGCACTTACCAGGCAGCCACTAGTCAACGGTTGTGCAGACGAAGTCGTCGTCGATGTGGGCGGTGCCGTTTACGGTGGATGGGAGACAAGGCCGACCCTTAGGGTAGGCCCAAGGGGCGGTCGCCTAGGGCCCCGGGGAAAAAATTACGTTATATATATAATTAGGGTATTGTGTATTATTATATTTACATATAATAAAAGATTTACTAAAATTTATATGTAAAAAAACTCATTTTTTATACGACTTATTAATTTATTCAATATTTTGAATCAACGACAAAGTGTATAAAAAAGTCTCCGTCTTTCAATTTTTGCTATAAATGCAAAACGGGTGGTTTTTAAGTAACAATACTTTAATAAATTTATTTAAGTGATTATAGTTTTATTTTTTAAATTTGCAAAATAACGATATGTTTTTAAGTGTTTAATCATACTGTTTTACATTCGTGGAAAAAAATAGAATATTAAAAAAATATTTTTTTCACCTTTATTTCTCCCTAAAAAATTCAAGTATTTTTAATCTAACTTGGAAGGAAATATAATAAAATTTAGTAAATAAGTATATTCGTAAATTGAAAAATCATAGTCTTTTGTTGTGTGATATGTACCGAGAGATTTTCATATTAGTCATACTCATATCATATACCACTTTAAAGTCCATAAATTTTTCTTTTGGTGATAAAAATAAAATCCGAATTTAATAATGGTTAAATAAATTAAAATTTTACATTTTTTAATAATTAAAAAAAATCATGAATATATTTATTTATTAAAAGGCTCGTATTTTCCCTCTCGCCCTAAAAATGTCAGGGACGGCCCTGATTGGAGAGATTTGGGTGGTGCGACAGCTGACTAACTGAGGGAACTCTTCCAAGCTTTTGAATGCCTTATCGATTGCAAAGGAATAGCTGTTTGGAGAAGGGGTCGAGGTCTCCTCCATGCCTGCGCCCATTTATGTGCCCTGCTTTCTTCTTCTCTCTGTGTTAACAGATTTGGATAGTTGTAAATTGGGGTTTATCGCAGTGGATTTTATTTTTGAAGCAGTGAGGGGTTGATTGAAAAATGTGGGAGATCAGACAATTTGGTCAACATCTACCATTAATGTACGTTATCTTGCCATTTTTTTTTAGTCTATGATAGGCCATTGCCTTGGGCTGCTGGGGTTTGGAAACCATACCTACTGTGAAACTGTGAAAGCTTTGAATACATTGCATTCTCTGTTGTGTAGAGGTTGTGAGCAGTGTATGGCCCTTTAAGCCATACTCCCTGTTTTAGTTTGGTGACTTTAACTCCCCTGTCACATTAATTATATGCAGGTAGCATTTTTCTAGACCTTGTTGTTGTATCTCCTTCCGAGGAGTTTGGATCATCTACCACTATACCTGTTAAAACACAACCCGACCCGATGACTCGACCCAAAAAAATTCCGACCCGAACCCATAAATTTTGACCCAATTTTTTTTTTCCGACCAGAACCCGAAAAACCCGAAATTTTCCAGGTAAACTGGGTTTCGACCCGGTAATCCGATTGACCCAGTAATTTTGACCCGATTTAACCGATTGACCCGGTGACCCGGTTGATTTATAATTATATATAATTAAATTTTTTATATATAATTAAAATTTATCACAAAATTATCAAATCTTGATTTTTTTAATTTTAAAAAGAAAAAATTGACAAACCCGAAATCGACCCGAAACCCGGTCAAACCCGGGTTCGAGTCAATCCGAAAATAACCGAAACCCGTTTTACCTGAAACCCGAAGTAACCCGACCCGAACCCGACCCGAATGACCCGTTTGTGTAACGGCCCAGAATTATGATTTCCAGGTTACGTTTCAAGGGATAAAACCCCTTGTTCGGATCTTGCAATTCAGGTACGGGTCGAGGTTTCAAACTCATTTAAGATTAGTATATAGAGGGATTTCAAACCCTAAAAACCTCGAAGGGCCGTCGGGTACCCTTAACCTGTCCTAAGATTATGTCGCGGAATCCATTTTAAATGAAAGTAAAGCGGAAACAAAGTTAGGATACAAAGTGCCACGGCAGAGCCGGGTCAAAACCAAAACGTAAGCTAATGATTACCATTCATACCAAGTTAGAATATTAGCTTGGTTCTTTGATTCGCCAAAGGGTTTCCCGTCACAGAAGCAGGGAGCAAACAAGATCTGCAGAAAATACCTTTAAAAGAAGAACGGGGAAAGGAGTCAGATCGAGCCACTCATGCGGGACCGGCAGTCCTCGCTGAGGCCACATAGTATGTGCTATACCTAATAAAGATGCTCTAATGCAGTACGAAAGTCAAACACACTAGCATGCTCCTAGTTATAATAATGTGTAAAAATACTGTAAAGGGCCCAAGACAATGCCAAATGGCATATCCCTCTCCTACCTCCACCCCCTTCCGATAGGGCGGAGACTGGTCAGCTCGTGAATGCATTCCATGATAATCGGGCGGCACGCATGCCTAACCCGCTCCACAATAAAGCCCGCATGCATCTCATAATATAAGGAAGTTCATCTCTCAATTGAATCAGGGAACCCGATGAGGCTGGGCTACCCTATGATCCTAGCAAAGACTCTAGGACTATCACAGATAACGGATGCTTTTATGCATATGCAACACCTAACATAAAATGCAACAACAGGCATGAATGTCCAACTTGAGTAAGCCCCCTAGGGAACTTACCTGAAGATGCAGAACAGCAGGACAATACAAGCAAGGGCCCAAATGCAAGTCCAAAGCAATACACACCTATCATCAAGCCATTTCCATAAGCCACCGGACCAACATTCGTACGCACGAAAATCGAGTTCTCAACATACTCAAAATCAACCGATAGTAAAACCGTTTTCCAAAACCTTTCCGATACGATCAACATCAACCAAAATCATTCTTCCCAAAACCTTCCAAACCTTAAATCTCAAGTTAAATCAACTCAGAAAATCAACAATTCCTTTAAAGTCATACTCAACCAAATTCTGACATTAAACATTTAAACTTTAAACCAATCTCTCAAAATCATATTATAGAAATAATTCCGGCATTTTATTTCAAAACCTTTGTAAAAATAAATTATGATATTAAATCACCAAAATAATTCTATTTTAACAACCATATTTACATATCAATAACAATAAAACATCTCATAATTCCCAAAATCGCATATTTATACCTCATAAATTACCTATTCCAAAAATATTATTTTAAAGCACTTTAAAATGGATAATCATAATTTCCGAAAATATATTTTTCAAATAAAATCAAGAATAATATATACCCATAAAATATCATATACATAAGTAACATGGCACATAAGTATATAACCTATCATGATTTAACAATAGCAATAACAAATAAAACACAGCCCAACAGCCCAACCAAATAGCCCAATCTGAAAGAAGCCCGGACCAAAAGTGAAAGAAAAGGAAAGACCCGGCCCACACCCAATTCTTAATTCCTTATACCTCTGGCCCGGATCCGAGCCCACACAAAGCAACAAAAAAGAGAATCTCAACCTGCCCTCTTCCTCACAACGTACAGAAGAACATAGCCGACGGAAAACGGAAGAAGCGGGACGAAACTCAGGGCCGGCCGGCGGCTGTTTTGCCGACCCCAACCTCTCTCAAACTAACGGAAATCCGTTTCCGACCACGACCCAATCAAGTAGACTCAAGCGCGATCAAAGAGAATGGAGAAAGAGAGAGATTACCGAGGTTTGGAGCTTCCGCCGGAAAGAGGGTCGTCGGAGTTGATTCGGCTTCGGTGGAGTCGGAGATGCATAGATCGTGGCCTAGGACGAGAGGGAGGAGGTTAAAGCTTCACCTTTACGCGATTTGGAGTTAGAAAACAGAGAATCAAAGGCTTACCAATCAGAACGGAGAACAGGAAAATCGAGAAGGGTTTGGCGTCGGCGATGGTGCTCAGGTGGCTTCTGGGCTGCGAGAACATGGGTGGATGCTACGGTGGTTGCTTCGTACTCGGCGGCTTGGTTCAGATTAGGGTGGCCCGGTTTCGTGGTCTGTGAAAACGGGGGCCGGGGTGGTGCTCGGCTCCGCCGAATGGCGAATAGGGGAGCTCGGAAATTTAAGGGAGAATGGAGTTGTCTGGTGGGTTTCTGGGTAGCGGAACGAAGGGGAGGGAGTGGATTCCTCTTGGCGATTTCTACAAAATGGGTTTGTGGGTTCTCTGATGGTTTTCAGGGAATGGAAAGAGAGAGAGTTTTACAAAATGGGTTCCACCATTGCTGCGGTACTGCGAAAATCAGGAGGAGGGTGTTGTTTGGCGTGGTAAGAGCCTGATTTTAAATTGGCATTTTGCCAAGATTGGGGAGGTCAATGCAAAGGGAGGAGGATGGGAAAGGGGTGTGCATAGCTTCTTTGTG
Organism: Persicaria tinctoria; assembly: GCA_037127255.1. Taxonomy (NCBI): domain Eukaryota; kingdom Viridiplantae; phylum Streptophyta; class Magnoliopsida; order Caryophyllales; family Polygonaceae; genus Persicaria; species Persicaria tinctoria. The sequence continues at coordinate 22,488,926 of JBANSL010000010.1, forward strand.
GTGCAATTTGGGAGGGAGGTAGAGCTGCTGCCTCTGCAGATAGACCAAGAGAGAAAAGAATGAGTCTCGTTGTTTCCTTCTGAGATGGCGTGAAAGAGAGTAAGGCAGAGGGGGCTTATGGTGTGTATTGGCAAAAAACAACAAAATAGCTAGATGTACAATTTACAAGGTGAGGAATTGCTCAATAGGGATTTGAGAGAGATGGGAAAGGAAAAGAAAGAAAAGAGAAAAATTAAAAATAGGAATTGGTCTCACTTTCACAATGACAAATTTAAATCCCGCAAATACAACTCAAAACTCGGTAATCTCGGCTTCGACGAATAACTTAAATTCTAGAACCACACCAAATAATAAAAATAATCATACTTTCAAATTATATTTAAGATTATCGAAATCGAACTAAATTTTCAATTCAGAGCTCGAAATCGGAATCAAATTCCGTCAAAATCCAAATTCTAAATCGATGCCGAAGGATTTTAAAATCAAAACTGATGCTCAAGAACGAGTTTTTCCAAACCTCCCAAATCTTAGAAATCGGGGTGATTATAAATCACTATTTTAATAATTTAATATTCTAAAATTTCCCGGTCTTTACATCATCCACCTCTAAAAACAAGTCTCGTCATCGAGACTAAAATCACTCTAAAACATGGGGATGGAGTTTTAAATTGGGGAGTTCAAGGATCATGCCATTGATTCTGTAAGCATTTCATATATATATATATATATATATATATATATATATATATATATATATATATATATATATATATATATATATATATATATATATATATATATATATATATATATATATATATATATATATATATATATATTGACAGTTTAATATAATGCAGAAAGCGATAAATGGATCCACACAGATGCCAAGTGGCATGTCCCTCTCTTACCTCCACCCCCTTCCGATAGGACGGAGACTGGCCAGTTCGGTGCTATAGCATAGGCGGTGGAGGTAAGAGAGGGACATGCCACTTGGCATCTGTGTGGATCCATTTATCGCTTTCTGCATTATATTAAACTGTCAATATATATATATATATATATATATATATATATATATATATGTGTGTGTGTGTGTGTGTGTGTGTGATTTAATTTACGCATGGCATTACGCATTTCATCTTAAGAATAGGATGCTTATTATATGCCTCTCAGAGTGTGTTTACATACGCGCATGAGGGACCTGATGATTTTCCCAGATCCCCCTCATTTTTTTTAGATTCAGGTAACCGTTAGCTGCTATCGTTGCTTATGTGGATGCTTGGCGGGATCAGACTTTTGGCGTTAGATCGAGAGGTTGAGAGACCACCATACTTCCTCTCTTTTATACCCCCTTTTTGGATTGCATTTAAGTTTAACTTCATGTCTGCTTTCGCTCGATTTCACGATTAGACTAAGGCAGGTATTTGGTCCCTAGTGGATCCGCGATCTTTAAGGGTTCGAAATCCCTTCTTTTAGTACAAATATTTTATTTTAAAACTCAACCCGTACTCGAATTGCAAGATCCGAATAAGGGGTTTTATCCCTTGAAACGTAACCCGAAAATCATAATTCTGGGCCGTTACAAAGATGGTATCAGAGCTCAGGTTGTGCAATTCGGGTACACAAGGGTCGAGTGTAAGTTTTGAAAACCACCCACGAGTTTCAAGGACTTTTATAAAAGGATTTAAAGGGGCAAAATGAACTTAAGATGCCTAACCCAAATTGGACTAAGTAATGAACTTGACTTGTAATAAATGAGGAAAATCGACCAATCGGGGACACGAGTGGGTAGTAAAGGCGCTAGACCACCCCTATTGGGTGTAGTTGGGAACGGTAGGCAAAATACTAGCTTTCTCTTTACAGAGGGTCCGGAAGACTCCAAGAAGATTGCATCAAGGTGGTTGGAGTGGCGAGTTAGGTAGGATTGCGAGGTTTTTTCCCCTCCGGTCAGTCGCTCCTCGAAGAGCGACATTAGATAGCTTGATGTGCATTATATAGTGAGACTGAGTACGATCTCCCTCGAAGGAGGTCATTATAATTGTCATTGACTGATTTTATGCTGAGTGCTTGATATGCTATAGTGTGATTGATATGCCTAACAATTAAATGTGTATCGACTGATCTGTGCAAACGGGATAGTGGGAGTACCCTTAATTCGGTGTGGTCAACCCAGCTTGTGTGAAACAGCCTCTTCCACAATGTTTGTTAACCCTGTGATGGTTCTATTAAGTTTTTCTCCCGAATGTCAGTATCCTTCATGGGAATCGGGTTGGTAAACACATTGCGTCAGAAACTCATGTATGTATATGAAGGTTATCTGAGTGAGTATTGGAAGGTAGTTCTTGATGTCATTTTGAGGCAAAAGTAAGGTGTTTTCGGGGTTATCTTCCTTGATTCTTATGATGATCAACCGAGGTTTTCTTGCCACAAAGAGTCGTACATACCCAGGTCCCACGAGAAATAGGGGTAATGAGTCAGTTGGGGAAGGTCAATGGTTGCCCTTAGGGATCTCTGTCCGGTTTTAATGGTGCCTCTCTCTGAACTGCATGACATGATTTTGTAACCTCCTGCATGTACCTTGCAAATGCTCATTTGTAAAATGTTGCTCATGTTATTACATCTGTGATTAGTTGCATTGATCAAGTCTTGTGTTATGCCTCACTCTCTATCGTGATTACGTTGTCATAGCACGCCTACTTGACTTATTATCTTAATTGTATTAATGATCGATTTGAAGCGTATGCACCACATGATATGAACCTACATGATAATTGTTTTCTCCTGGGTTAGGTCCATGATAGTGTGATAAACTCTTCTTCGTATGAATGCATGTAAATGATCTCTTTAACATACTAGCGGATGACGCCTTGATGCTTATTACTCGTTTTATGACAAGAATCTACAACATGCCCATCTATTTTGTATTCGTCAGATTAACGACTGTTGGTTGTTTGCACTTGATATTGTTGTGTGATTAGTTGCGTTGGATGGGGAATACGTGGTATAATTGAGTCTTGATGAATGCATGCTTTAATGTTTATGACTTCATGATGGCCATTGTGCGAGTCCAAGTTACACATGTTACGTGTCTATCATCCCAGCATGCCCTACTCGGTATGTTGCACCGTCATACTACTGCATGAATGTAAATGTCATGTGTTAGGAAGCCGCATGATTAATGTTCTCCCTGTAAATAGGTTCATGATAGTGTGATCGTTCAGTTCTTGTATCATGATAGAGTGACTTCCATACTTGATGATTATGTGTTATAACTTGATGTCAACATGCCGTATATGATACGTAATTTCCAGTACATGTTAAGATGATGATCCTAAATGTAAATTCGTGGTTGTATGACATCTTGTGCCCATGCTTGCCCCATTGATTAGGTCCCATGTTGCACCTTGCTTCCTGTCCTCATTATATGTCGCCTTCGCATGTCTAATTGACTTGTTGTATTGATCGTACTAACGGCTGATTTGAAGCATGAATTGCATGATAAGTGTCTGTATATAGTTATTGTCTTCCCCTAGATTAGGCCCATGATAGTGTGCTACATTTCCCTTGTATGAATGTCGTAAGATGATTTTCCCTGCATGATTAGTCGATGTTACCCGTGGTTTGTTGACTAAATTAGTAGTTCAATTGTGATCATGCTATTTAACGTGATGTCTTGGTAAATGCATGCCTTATTAAAATGGTTGTTGAGTTGGAATACATACCTTGTATGCTTGTCATATTGCAAGTTGCGTAGGTTTGCATTATGCATTGCTATATTCCTCCCATGCTTCTATATCGACGGGCTATGTTAATATGATTTCTTGCACATGGATGTGTTGGTCATTCAAGCGCATGTATGTATCGAATGTCATGTTGAGCCTTTAGCATTATTTAGGGTCCTTGTTTGTGACTTGTGCGAATTTATACCTTGCTTGCATTATTACTGATTCTCTCTTGAGCTAGGTCCCTCATAGTGTGATCCTTCCCTCTTTCTATCACCTTGAAATATCTTACTCATGCAAATTAGATTGATGTTGAACTCGATGATCAATTGCTTTATGTGATGGTTTATCCTGGCATGCTTACATGTTATCACTCGGTAGTGTTTCCCCTATTACCTTATGAATTCCTGTAGTGTTGGCATAGATGTATGACTTGACACCTCACATGATTACACACCACGTTATATCATTTCGCATATGCATGACGCATGAATGTTAAAATGAATTTAGTTGAGTTACCTTGATTGTGGTCAGGGTTCGATATGTGCTAGTCGTATCCTGTAGGGCTTATGATTTCCAATATGTCTCACTAAATGATTACATGTTGTACCTATTCTATGATGATTCGTTCCTAGCATTATTATAATCTATTGCTCATGATGTTCTTCTTGTTACTCTAGATGTTGCCTCATGTTTCGTGAACATCCGATTGAACCCCTTTTAATGACTCTTGACTATGCTTGTATCACATTATGTGTCGCTAGTATCATGTAGGACATGTGCTTTCTAAATGTATCTCATCATATGATTACGTGCCATGCTTAACCTACTATATGACCAGTGTGTTCGGATGAGATAGTTACTAGGTTGCTCCTATATGTTCTCGTATGACGCTTAATCTAGTTGTTATGTTACACCTTGCCATGCCATATTTGACCTCACCTATTGATGCGTACACCATGCTTGTGCATTCGTTCATATACACCATACTCGTCATCGTCGTTAAATCCCACATGACCTCGAATCCTGCATGCTCATTCTTGATTCCGCATAACTTGCTAGGCATATATGCTTTCATGGAATAATAGACTACAATCTTGTCTCGCATGCATCAATATAGGAATCGATCGTGTCGTTGGAAATGAATACGAATGTTGCTCCTCTGAAATAGGAACATGTTAGCGTGGATTAGCGTGATTGATATGCTCCATAATGAATTCGTGTTTGCTTGTCGTGATTATAACATAATGGACTTCCATAAGGGCATCGTTGCTATTTTCAGGTCGGAGTTTCGTCTCTAGTTGTCATCCTTAGGGTTGGTGTGTGTTCGTTCCGAAAGGAACATTGGGTTGTCCGCTCTTGTCCCTCCCCTATCTTCGCTAACTTGGACTTCTACGTGACACGTTGGACGAGCGACCGCATGAAAGAGGAAATGGGAAGTCGGATAGCGATAGAGCAACGCCGCGAAGGCGTGGGCCCATAACCCACGAGCCTCAAGATCAACGATTTCGGTAGGACAAGCACGTTTTGATGATGACGATTACTGAGTACGATATGACTTGCGAGCGGGAGTGTCCTCCGTTCTAACTCTTAACCCTTCTAAATTAGTTCATGGCGATATTGCACTGACCTGGCGATGAAATTTACGTGTTGATGTGCTGACTTGGTAATGAATGTTTCCTGAGGGTCCATTGGTTATGATTATATGATTCAATGTCTTGCAGTTCTTATATACCATGATGTCTTGATGTGTTGCTAATGTGAGTTGTTAAGCATGATCTAAATTCCTTTGTCTTTAAAAGTATGAACTGCGAATGCTAAGGAACCTGAATTGGTATCTGATATGGTTATGATGAAACTTGCTAGCTTGAATTGACTATGTTCATATATGATGTTTTGCAATAATTTTGAGCATAATAGCAAATTGAGACTTGTTGACTGATGATAATTTCGGATTTTCTTGCTTACATGACTTGTTAATATGTACTGTCATGATGTTAGATAGTGACCATGAGGAACCTGGTATGGAACGATATTACATGTTGATATGCAATATTGAAATCTAGTTGAAAGTGACAAATGTTATCATGATATATTGATACTTTGCTATCCTGTTATGTTGTTATAGAAGAATGTTAGGATGTGTTGCGATAGGATATACGAGATAATGATGTGTTATTATATGAAAGCATGATGTTGTGTTATATAGTTAAGCATGATTATTGATACGTTAAATGATGAACATGACTTAATGGTGCTTGGTTACTAAATGATCGTCATTCGATATTGTGATTAGTTGAGGTGATGTCTTTGATAGCATGCTGATATGTTGGTGATTTATATAGTACTTGATCTTCCTTTTCTGAATCTTAATAGCATGATCTTGATGTGTTGATTTGTTGACATGGTAAATCTGCTATGAATGGTTCTACTTGTAGTGCGATGTTATGCGATTGTGAGAATTGATGTGTACTGACGTGCTAACTCAATGACACCTAATCCATTGACCTCTTGACATGTGTGCTTGCGTGATTAGCTACGACGGTTTGATGATGCACTTATTATTACTTTTAGTATGATGTGAAGATGCTTGATGTGACTTGTGGCACTGTGTTAATATGTGTTTTGAGACTTATCGTATGATGTACTGGTTGGAGATTGAATGGTAGTGTAAGGCAGATTCTCCTGGGATAGTGATCTAGTGTATACTTTACTTGGGGCCGAATGTTCTGCGAATTCTATGCTATGTGGCTATTCTTGAGGTGATTATGTTATGCTATTAGACGCGAGGTGCTATTGTTATTCAATATATATATATACATGATGCTTGATGATGGAAATGATAGAAATTGAACTGTTGAACTTTGATTCTGACTTGAACCTAGGAAGGAAATATGGGATTAGCCCTTAGAGGTGGATGATTCCACCTCTTGAGATTTGAAAATTGCTTGATTAACGTCGGGATAGGGAATTTTGAATGGTGTAAAAAAAAAAAAAAGGGACTGAGTTGGATTTAGAGAAATCGAACGCGATTGATAACTTCAATGATTTTGAGACCAAACATTTTCAAACTAAGGACTCTCTTGAAATTTTCTAACCGAGCATGCATTATGACGCCCCACGAAGTGGATACATGCATTTTATAGGGGCCCTTATAGACTGCTTGCTAAGACCTAGTGGAGATGTTGTAATGTTTTTCGAGTTATGATATAGCCGAGAAGTCGGAGTAAGGATATGGTAGGGGCCCATACTACATTCTTGCTACGATCTACTGGAGATATTATGGTTATGACAATGGTACTGTGAGGATCTCATAGGGGCACTTATGAGGTGCTTACGGGATCAATGGCATGATCCTTAAACTCAACAATTCTAAACTTCATCCCCTGTTTTAAGATGATTTTAGACTCGGGGACGAGACTTGTTTTTAGAGGTGGATGATGTAAAGGCTCGGATTTTCAAATCCTAATTTCTGGGGAAAAAAAAAAGAAAATTAAAAATGAACTAAAACTGAATTTAAAACTCATTTAGCGGATTCCGACCGAAATATAAAATTGGGCAAATATTTTCCATCATTTCACCTCGAAAATTCAAAATAATTATCGGATGGCGATATCCTTGTCGATTTTAAAAATCTAATTGACCGAGAGAGCAAGAGTCGAGAAAACTAACATTTAAAGAACTAATTGCGGGATTCAAATTCGCGTATTCGAGATTTCTTTCCGGTATTTATTTGACTAAGGTTTTAACCAATTCCACACTCAACCTCCCTTACCTTTCCCTACCTTACCCTGCATACCATCCCCTCCTGCCTATTTCATCGACATCCTCCACCTACTCCACGCCTTCACCTTTCCGCCATCATCGTCTCTCTTGTGTTACCGAGAGGAAGAAATCCCAAGCCACCTCTTCCTCCTTGCTTCCTCCTTTCCACCTTGAGCCAGCTGCGGGAGTCCTCCTCGACACCTCCTTGTAGCCATGGGCAGCAGCGGTAGCAGTAGGAGCTGGAGACCAAGCCGCAGCCCCGCGAGCAGTCGTCAACGTCGGTGTCAACCGCGTCCTGTTTTCCCGAGCCTAGAGGCAGCCCCGAGGCATCCAGAAGTCCGTACACTCCCACTCCACCTCCATCGACGTCCATCGACACACCGGAGCTACCTAGGAGCCGCCCAGCGCTGTCGCGGAGCCACCGGAGCTCCACTTCTCTGTTCGAGCGTGAACGCCGCTTCGGTAAGCCGTTCTCCCCCGTTTTCGATCGGAATCGTCCTCGAGCTCCACCATCACCCTCACCCATGTCTGACGCAGGTCCGAGATACCATCGAGAGCCTCCGATGACGCCCAGAACTCCATTTGAAGCTCCGACACCCGCGAACACCCCGGTGAGCTTCGTCTCTTACCTTTTCTTCGTCCATTCCTTTCCTTTTGTTCCTTATGGTCGGGGAGAGGGTATGAGAGTCAAGTGTGGGGAAGGATGGCCAAGCTCGAGAGCTCTGGCGAGTTTGAGGGCGGCGTGTGCGAGTGAGGACGAGCGAGCGTGTGCGAGAGAGGCGAGCTGTAAAAGCGCGCGGGCACAGCTGTGTGGGAGCCGGGGAGGGTGAGCAAGGAGGAGACGATGAGGGCCTAGCTGCGAGAGTCCGAGTTCGGGCGAGCAAGCCACCATGCGGGAGCGCGAGAGGCATCGGCGTCGAGCTGTGTCGTGAGCAGCAGGCGGGAGCTGCAAATCCGTGCGATGTTGAAGGAGGAAGAAGAGCCAGGCGGGCCCCCTGCCCAGTCAGCTCTGTGTGGGTCCACTTCCGTTCTTTTAAATTTTGTTTCGTACCGGTTGAGATTTAGCGGGTTTGGTTCGGTTCGGGTTAAAAACGTTGGTTCGGTTCGGGTTAAAAGCGTTGGTTCGGTTCAGGTTTATTCGTTATTTAATTATTTAATTATTTATTTGACTTATTAATTAATTATTTAACCGTTTTCCGATAATTGATATTTAGAAATCGATTTGTGTGTCGGTATTTAAAGAGGGATTGGTTTTAAAGTATATAAATTGAATTATTTAGTAACGGTTGAAAGTTAGTTAAATCCCTAGAATGACGATTTTAATTAAAGTAAAGTATGTCGGAATTATTTAATTGTATTTTTGGAAGTATTTTGAAAGATTAAATATTTTATGAATTAGAAATGGCTAAGTATAATTTTGAAGTATGGTTGGGTCAGTTATGGAAATGACAGTGGAGTAAGATGATATAAGATGTTGAGATAAAGGATGCTGATGATGTTATGATTAATGGATTGATGAGAATGTTATGTAGTGGTAAATGGATCCCGTTTTGTGCAGTTTACTTATGCATATTTATTAATAATTGCTAGGTGATCTGTAACCTGCTTGCTTGTATCTTGCTGCTTTTCGTCTTACTGATCTGCTACTCCAAGTAAGTTCTTTGAACTTACTCATGATGGGCGCTCTATGCACTGGGTGTTATATAGTAGGCTAGTGTCCATGCACCATACGACTTAGAATCATGCTTAGGAGCTAAAATGAAAATCATATGATTGCTATATGTCCTTGCAAGAGAATGACCGTTATCTGTGATAGTCCTAGAGTCTTTGCTAGGGTCATAGGGTAGCCCAACCTCATCGGGTACCCTGAGTCAATCGAGTCTATATGAACATGATATGATAGCCCAGCACCATCGGGCAAGCGATGAGGTGATATGATATGATGATGCCGTGGTTTGTGCACCACCACGAGGAAATTGCTATGCTATAGCACCAAACTGGCCAGTCTCCGTCCTATCGGAAGGGGGTGGAGGTAAGAGGGGGACATGCCACTTGGCATCTGTGTGGATCCATTTATCGCTTTCTGCATTATATTAAAATGTCAATATATATATATATATATATATATATATATATATATATATATATATATATATATATATATATATATATATATATATATATATATATATATATGTGTGTGTGATTTAATTTACGCATGGCATTACGCATTTCATCCTAAGAATAGGATGCTTATTATATGCCTCTCAGAGTGTGTTTACATACGCGCATGATTGACCCAGATCCCCCTCATTTTTTTTAGATTCAGGTAACCGTTAGCCGCTATCGTTGCTTATGTGGATGCTTGGCGGGATTAGACTTTTGGCGTTAGATCGAGAGGTTGAGAGACCACCATACTTCCTCTCTTTTATACCCCCTTTTTGGATTGCATTTAAATTTAACTTCATGTCTGCTTTCGCTCGATTTCACGATTAGACTAAGGCATGTATTTGGTCCCTAGTGGATCCGCGATCTTTAAGGGTTCGAAATCCCTTCTTTTAGTACAAATATTTTGTTTTAAAACTCAACCCGTACTCGAATTGCAAGATCCGAACAAGGGGTTTTATCCCTTGAAACGTAACCCGAAAATCATAATTCTGGGTCGTTACATCATGAGTATGAACAAATGTACAATAATGGTACATGCAGCACCAGGTGAGGTCAAGTATAGCATGGCGATGTACATCCTAACGATCAAACTAAGCATAATACGAGAATACATAAGGCGGCATAGTAATCATCGCAACTAATAACAAGGATCATATTGTAGGTTCAGAATGGCATGTACAATCATATGATGAGATACACTTAGGAGGCATAGGTCCTATACGATGCTAGCGATACATGATAAGACATGAGCATAGACAAGTATGATTAAATGAGTTCAATATGATGTACGTGAAAGCTAAAGGATCACCACAGAGTAAACAAGACAACATCACGGGCAATAGGTTATAATCGTGCCAAGAACGAACCATCATATAGCACGTATATGGTACAATAGTCATCACATCATAGAACAAGTACAACACGTGATCATCTAGCGAGTCATATTGGGAATCATAAGCCCTACAGGACACTATTGGCACATATCAACCATGAATACAATCAAGATAATGCGATTAGATTAATCCTAACATTCATGCGTCCTACGTATGTGAAGACATGATATAGTGTGGTGTGTGATCATGCGAGGTGTCAAGTCATACATGTATGCAAGCACGAGAGGATATCATGGAGCAATAGGGGAACACTACTGAGCGACAACATGTAAGCATGCTACGATTAACCATAACGGAAAGCAAATCAATCATCGAATTCAACATCAATTAACTTGCATGAGTAAGACATGTTATGGTAATACAAAGAGGGAGGAACCACACTATCAGGAACCTAGCTCGAGAGAGAATCAGCAATAATGAAGACAATATACAATTCACACGAGTCACCACCAAGGATCCTACATGATACTAAAGGTTCAACCTAACATACGATACGTGCATGCAACTAATCATTACGTCACATAAGAAATCAATTCAATCACATTCCAACAATATAGAAGCATGAGGAAGGTTCTATGATGTATACTACGAGTTTAAGCAACATTGCAATATAGCTGGAACACGGGAACATGAGTTCAAACCAACACATAGTGGGACAAAACATGCATTTATCAAGACTCATTTACACCAACATAATCCCAATTCAGTGCAAGTATCACACAACAGTATAAATTGCAGAGTAAGCAACAATAATTAACCCGATGTATACATAGCAAACGGGCATGCTATTTATTCTTGTCACAAAAGGGATAATAGGCATTGACACGTCATCATCCAACATGCTAAGATGATCATCTATCAACATTCATACAAAGAGGAATTGATCACCCTATCATGCACCTAACCCAGGCAAAACAACAAGCATATAGGTTCATATCATGTGGTTCATGCTTTCAATTGATCATTAGCGCAATTAATACAATATGTCAAGTAGGCATGCTATAAACAACATACAATCATGATAGAAGACAATACATAACACAAGACTTAAGCAATGTAACTAGTCACATATGTAAATATAACACAACAACTGGGTACCAATGGTTATTCATAAGGCACGTGTTAGAGACTACAAAATCATGTCATGCAATTCAGAGAGAGTCGTCATTACAACCGGACAGAGATCCCTAAGGGAAACCATTGACTTTTCCCGACTGACTTCTCACCTCTCTTTCCCGTGGGACTCTAGTATGACTCTTTGTGGCAAGAAGACACGGGTTGATCGTCACAAGAATCAAGAAATACAGCCCAGAAATACCTTGCTTTTGACTTAAAGGGACATAAGGAACCACCTTCCAATACTCGCTCAGACAACCTTCACATCCATACATAATTCCCGACACAATGTGTTTACCAACCCAATTCCCCGTGGGAGACACTGATGTCCGAGAGAAAGACTCGATAGCACCATCAAAGGGTTAACAAACATAGTGGAGGGCTGTTTCACACAAGCTGGGTTTAACAATGTAGAAATAAAGGCACTCCCGCTATCCCGTTTGCACATGTAAGTCAGTACACATTTCATTGTTATGGCATCCAAATCAGATCTCTAGCATAGCAAGCACTCAGCATAGAATCAGTTAATGACACTCATAATCATCTCATTAGAAACTTCCAGACCCATCTGTAAAGAGCAAGCTAGTATTTTGCCTACCGTTCCCAACTACACCCAATAGGGGTGGTCTAGCGCCTTTACTATCCACTCGTGTCCCCGTTGGTCGGTTTTCCTCTTTTATTACAAGTCGAGTTCATTACTTAGTCCAATTTTGGTTAGGCATCTTAAGTTCATTTTGCCCATTTAAAACACTTCCAAATCCTTTGAAATTCATGGACGGTTTTTCCAAAACATACTCTCGACCCTTGTGTACCCGAATTGCACAACCTCGGCTCTGATACCATCTTTGTAACGGCCCAGAATTATGATTTCCGGGTTAGGTTTCAAGGGATAAACCCCCTTGTTCGGATCTTGCAATTCAGGTACGAGTCAAGGTTTCAAACTCATTTAAGATTAGTATAGAGAGGGATTTCAAACCCTAAAAACCTCGAAGGGTCGTCGGGTACCCTTAACCTGTCCTAAGATTATGTCGCGAAATCCATTTTAAATGAAAGTAAAGTGGAAACAAAGTTAAGATACAAAGTGTCACGACAGAGCCGGGTCAAAACCAAAACGTAAGGGAATGATTACCATTCATACCAAGTTAGAATATTCGCTAGGTTCTTTGATTCGCCAAAGGGTTTCCCGTCACAGAAGCAGGGAGCAAACAAGATCTGCAGAAAATACCTTTAAAAGAAGAACGGGGAAAGGAGTCAGATCGAGCCACTCATGCGGGACCGGCAGTCCTCGCTGAGGCCACATAGTATGTGCTATACCTAATAAAGATGCTCTAATGCAGTACGAAAGTCAAACACACTAGCATGCTCCTAGTTATAATAATGTGTAAAAATATTGTAAAGGGCCCAAGACAATGCCAAATGGCATATCCCTCTCCTACCTCCACCCCCTTCCGATAGGGCGGAGACTGGCCAGCTCGTGAATGCATTCCATGATAATCGGGCGGCACGCATGCCTAACCCGCTCCACAATAAAGCCCGCAGGTATCTCATAATATAAGGAAGTTCATTACTCGATTGACTCAAGGTACCCGATGAGGCTGGGCTACCCTATGACCCTAGCAAAGACTCTAGGACTATCATAGATAACGACCGTTCTGTTTCAAACACATAAAGTAAGCAGATGCTCATTCAATTAGTGCAACCTAAACAGGATACTACATGGCATTCTTTTATGCATATGCAACACCTAACATAAAATGCAACAAAATGCATGAATGTCCAACCTGAGTAAGCCCCCTAGGGAACTTACCTGAAGATGCAGAACAGCAGGACAATACAAGCAAGGGCCCAAATGCAAGTCCAAAGCAATCCAAAAGCAATACACACCTATCATCAAGCCATTTCCATAAGCCACCGGACCAACATTCGTACGCACGAAAATCGAGTTCTCAACATACTCAATATCAACCTATAGTAAAACCGTTTTCCAAAACCTTTCCGATACGATCAACATCAACCAAAATCATTCTTCCCAAAACCTTCCAAACCTTAAATCTCAAGTTAAATCAACTCAGAAAATCAACAATTCCTTTAAAGTCATACTCAACCAAATTCTGACATTAAACATTTAAACTTTAAACCAATCTCTCAAAATCATATTATAGAAATAATTCCGACATTTTATTTCAAAACCTTTATAAAAATAAATTATGATATTAAATCACCAAAACAATTCTATTTTAACAACCATATTTACATATCAATAACAATAAAACATCTCATAATTCCCAAAATCGCATATTTATACCTCATAAATTACCTATCCCAAAAATATTATTTTAAAGCACTTTAAAATGGATAATCATAATTTCCGAAAATATATCTTTCAAATAAAATCAAGAATAATATATACCCATAAAATATATAACCTATCATGATTTAACAATAGCAATAACAAATAAAACACAGCCCAGCAGCCCAACCAAATAGCCCAATCTGAAAGAAGCCCGGACCAAAAGTGAAAGAAAAGGAAAGACCTGGCCCACACCCAATTCTTAATTCCTTATACCCCTGGCCCGGATCCAAGCTCACACAAAGCAACAAAAAAGAGAATCTTAACCTGGCATCTTCCTCACAACGTACAGAAGAACATAGCCGACGGAAAACGGAAGAAGCGGGACGAAACTCAGGGCCGGCCGTCGGCTGTTTTGCCGACCCCAACCCCTCTCAAACCGACGGAAATCCGTTTTCGACCACGACCCAATCAAGTAGACTCAAGCGCGATCAAAGAGAATGGAGAAAGAGAGAGATTACCGAGGTTTGGAACTTCCACCGGAAAGAGGGTCGTCGGAGTTGATTCGGCTTCGGTGGAGTCGGAGATGCATAGATCTTGGCCTAGGACGAGAGGGAGGAGGTTAAAGCTTCACCTTTACGCGATTTGGAGTTAGAAAACAGAGAATCAAAGGCTTACCAATCATAACGGAGAACAGGAAAATCGAGAAGGGTTTGGCGTCGGCGATGGTGCTCAGGTGGCTTCTGGGCTGCGAGAACAGGGGTGGATGCTACGGTGGTTGCTTCGTACTCGGCGGCTTGGTTCAGAGCAGGGTGGCCCGGTTTCGTGATCTGTGAAAACGGGGGCCGGGGTGGTGCTCGGCTCCGCCGAATGGCGAATAGGGGAGCTCGGAAATTTCAGGGAGAATGGAGTTGTCTCGTGGGTTTCTAGGTAGCGGAACGAAGGGGAGGGGGTGGATTACTCTTGGCGATTTCTACAAAATGGGTTTGTGGGTTCTCTGATGGTTTTCAGGGAATGAAAAGAGGGAGAGTTTTACAAAATGGGTTCCACCATTGCTGCGGTACTGCGAGAATCAGGAGGAGGGTGTTGTTTGGCGTGGTAAGAGCCTGATTTTAAATTGGCTTTTTGCCAAGATTGGGGAGGTCAATGCAAAGGGAGGAGGATGGGAAAGGGGTGTGCATAGCTTCTTTAGGGTGCAATTTGGGAGGGAGGTAGAGCTGCTGCCTCTGCAGATAGACCAAGAGAGAAAAGAATGAGTCTCGTTGTTTCCTTCTGAGATGGCGTGAAAGAGAGTGAGGCAGAGGGGGCTTATGGTGGGTATTGGCGCAAAACAACAAAATGGCTAACTGTACAATTTACAAGGTAGGGAATTGCTCAATAGGGATTTGAGAGAGAGGGGAAAGGAAAAGAAAGAAAAGAGGAAAATTAAAAATAGGAATTGGTCTCACTCTCACAATGACAAATTTAAATCCCGCAAATACAACTCAAAACTCGGTAATCTCGGCTTCGACGAATAACTTAAATTCTAGAACCACACCAAATAATAAAAATAATCATACTTTCAAATTATATTTAAGATTATCGAAATCGAACTAAATTCTCAATTCAGAGCTCGAAATCGGAATCAAATTCCGTCAAAATCCAAATTCTAAATTGATGCCGAAGGATTTTAAAATCAAAACTGATGCTCAAGAACGAGTTTTTCCAAGCCTCCCAAATCTTAGAAATCGGGGTGATTATAAATCACTATTTTAATAATTTAATATTCTAAAATTTCCCGGTCTTTACAGTTTGACATGTCTATCTACAACACTAGGTAAGACCTTGGGTGTAACACAAAATTATTTGTGTTATTTTTCAATGATAAAAAAAATTATAAAAATTATATTTACAATGTACATGTTTAATCTATATACATATACTAAAACTGATGCATTGTTGCCTTCGTGACGGCTTGTGAGTGAATCTGCTTACGTGGCGACACGTGAGTACATCTCGCAAAACCTTCTCCCGTCAAAAAGGAAATCTAATAAAAATAATAAGATAGTTCTAATCTATATGACTAAAAATAATTATTTTATTTTACCATTAACTCATATAATTGAATAGATGGAATATCTTATAAAAGAGTAAATACTATAAAAGGAAATAACTATATCAATATAATTAAATGCAATAATAGTAATAAATTTGACATATACCGATATACAAATTGCCATATAAGTGTATCTCTATATGGATTATAAATAATTTATCCAATGTACGGTTTATATATAAATTACACCATATGGACGGGACCTAAAAAAGACATCAGGTTCACCCAATTGTCATATAGACGAATTTTATGGTGGGTCTTTGGGGTCTAGGCGGGTCTTGGTGACCTTGAAGGCCTTGGTGGAGGGATGAGGTAAGGGGTTTAGGCGAGAGTCTAGACGGGCCTTGAAGGGGTTTTTTGAGAACAGTGATCATAATTGCCAAAAATATTAATAGATACATAGTAGTAAATATTTGATAGGTGTTATCGATAGGCGGCAGTCTAGGCGGGTCTTGAAGGGTTTTTTTAGAACAATGATCATAGTTACCAAAAATATTAATAGATACATAGTAGTAAATATTTGATAGGTGTTATCGATTATTTTTGGTGGAAAGAATTAATTATTTCATAGTTATTTTATATATATATATATATATATATATATATATATATATATATATATACTATTTTTCAAGAGAATGAGTTATTTAGATCTAGATTAATTTTGATCTTATATTTTCAGTTATTAGTTTAATTATCTTAATGTAATTCATATTTATTTATTTATTTTCATATTTATAATAGGATTTTTTTATAGATAATAAATGTAATTTTATAATATTGTGTTAAAATATTCCCGTGTAGGGGACGGGGCATACACTAGTAATATATATTTGCATCTTTTTTCTTACAAAAATAGTATTTTAATAATTATTATAATTAATATTCTATCATAACGACTCTTTTAATTTTAATATTTTTCAAAATATTATTTTATATTTTTTTTATAAACATATGTTAATTGATATATACAATGTAAATATATTTTTTATAATTTTTTTATCATTAAAAAATAACACAAATAATTTTGTGTTACATCAAAGGTCTTACCTAGTGTCGTAGTCTCGTAGATGATCCAAACTGCCTTCCGAGGCCCTCGGAAGGCAGTTCCGTTCTCATATATTTTAGTTTAATTTTATAATTTTAGGTAACGTGTTATTGTGATGTATGAGTGTATAACACATATTTTAATTCCACGAACTTATATTTGTAGTATTTATAAATTAAAATTTAAGTTTTTATTCATCTTTCAAAGTTACTCAAAAAACCATCACTACACCCCTTGGGTACCCGCTCCACCCGCATCACCCGCGCGGGGCGGATGAGGGTTAAGAAGTTTGCGGGTGATGGGTGGAGCGGGTGAGATTATTTACCTGCGGGGCGGGTGATGGAGTGGCTTCATCCACCCATAACCCGCCCCATTTCCACCCCTATCCGAGGGCTAGCTAACTATTTTTTATATTTATAGAATAAAAGGTTGCAGCCTACATTCAAGATCAAAAAAGATAACATCCGGTTTCAACTTGCAAAGTTTAGCCTCTTGAGTTCATTTGATTGACATATATATATATATATATATATATATATATATATATATATATATATATATATATATATATATATATATATATATATATTATACACATAACTGTACTTTATTGTTTTTGTTTGGTGACACGTGTTTTATTGAGGGTTTGTCGATGATACAATTTTAAAATTTATTAGTTTCATAAAAAAAATTATAAAAAGGTTATCACAAAAAAAAAGTACTCATCACATGTGTCACCAACAGTGTTAAGTGTGATGATAGTGACCTCGTAAAAAACACTCTAAAAACAAAGTCGTCACAAAAAAAAAAAGTTGTGACCACATGTGTCACCAACACTGTGACTACTGATAAGGGTGGTGACAGTGATAATGGTGGTAACAACGATAAGGGTGGTGACATTGATAAGGGTGGTGACAGTGATAAGGGTGATGACCGCATAAAAAAAAGTTGTCACCATATGTTTTTATAGTGGTGATAGTGTCGATGAACCTGTTTTTTTTGTTACAGCGTCTATAACCCTGTTTTTATTTTGGTTATAACGTCTATGACCATTTTAACCATTCATATATTAGAGGAGAACTGTCACCACATGTATTTTGTGTTCTCATTAGCCCCTATAGGTTTGTGCTTCCCTTGTGCTAGGGTTTTCCTTTGGTTACATATACAGTGTCTATGAACATGTTTTTATAGTGATGACAGTGTCTATGACCGTCTTTTTATTTTGGTTACAGTGTCTATGATCCTGTTTTTATTTTGGTTACAGCGTCTATATGACTCTCTTACCCATTCATATATTAGAGGAGAACTGTCACCACTCACCATATGTATTTTGGCTTATCATTAGCCCCTATATGGTTTGTGCTTCCCTTGCTCTAGGGTTTTCCGGTCTTTGATTACAATGTCTATGACTCTATTTTTATAGTGGTGACAGTGTCTATGACCTTATTTTATAGTGGTTACAATGTCTACGATCGTGTTTTTATTTTGGTTACAACGTTTATGACCCAGCCTCTTACCCATTCATATATTAAAGGAGAACTGTCACCACACGTATTTTGGCTTTTCCTTAGCCCCTATAGGGTTTGTGCTTCCCTTATCCTAGGGTTTTCCTTTGGTGACAGTGTCTGTGACCCTGTTTATATTTCAGTTACAACGTCAACGACACTCTTACCCATTCATATATTAAAGGAGAACTTTCACCACATGTATTTTGGCTTCTTATTAGCCCCTATAAGGTATATGCTTATCTTGTCCTAGGATTTTCCTTTGGTTACAATGTTCATGACCCTATAGGGTTTGCGCTTCCCTTGTCGTAAGGTTTTTCTTTGGTTACAATGTCTATGACCCTCTTTTTATAGCGGTGACAGTGCTTATGACCGTATTTTTATTTTGGTTACAGTGTCTATGACCATGTTTTTATTTTGGTTACAGCGTCTATATGACCCTCGATCTTACCCATTTATATATTAGAAGAGAGCTGTGATCACCACATGTATTTTGGCTTCTCATTAGCCCCTATACGGTTTGTGCTTCCCTTGTCCTAGGGTTTTCCTTTGATTACAGTGTCTATGATCCTGTTTTTATTATGGTTACAGCGTCTGTGACCCTCTTACCCATTCATATATTAGAGGAGAATTATCACCAGATGTACTTAATTTGGCTTCTCATGATTAGCCCCTATAGGGTTTGTGCTTTCCTTAACCTATGGTTTTCCTTTGGTTATAGTGGTTATGACACTATTTTTATAGTGGTGACAATATTGATTTCACTAATTTTGATTGTGGTGACACACTATGATGTATTGGGATCTTTGCATTATTTTATTTTAATTATTTATGTATGATGAAGTGGCGGAGCTAGGATCAAATCCAGGGGGTGCTAAAAAAATTCGTAATATTTTTTTATACCTATTAAGAAGATTTTTACAAAAATATTGAATAAATACTAAAATTGTGATATATTAATTTATGATATCTTTAGTTAAATAGTTGAAAGAAACAAAAAAGTATAGGAAAAAAATCAAGAAGAATTAATTTTAAAACAATATTGAAGGAAAACATTAAATTTAAATATGAAATGACATTTTTTAATTGAAATAGTTTAGAGAAACTAAAAATATACAAAGAAATCCTTAAATAATTATGTGGAATAATGATATAATAAAACAAATAAAAAGTAATGAGTTTGAGAATTGATCCCATCCCAAGACCATTTAATTCCCTTCCTTCCATTTTACCAATTGAGCTAGATAACAATTCTACATCAAATCTCAATTAAAAATCTTATATTACAGTAATTAAGCTCCGCCCCTGTGATGCTCTATTACAGTTAAAGAGTAGTGTAACTAAGCAGATTAGATTGTGTTGAGATTTTGAACTTGTTTTTAACCTACTCCTAGGATGATCATGTGTAAATACAAACTAGCCTATACCCCGTGCGCTACGCACGGGATTTTTAAAAATTCTCTATTAACATTAATCATAATTTTCAGATGTTATCGTATAAATCAATGCAATTAATATGATGGATGAAACATAGTCCTCATGTGTCACACATGAAATTTATACAATATTTTAAAAAAATTTACGTATAAAGAGATTATAAATATATATGTTGATATTAATTATGATATTCCCCGAATTACTAATTAAAGATGTTGAATATGATAATATAAATACAATACGGCATATATGTTGATAATGATGTGAATTGTGATGAAAGTGAACAAAAACTACGTAAATACACGAGATTTATAAAATATTTTATACGAAAATACATACTATTATATAAAGAATTTTTTTTTTGATAATGGAATAATGTAAAATTATATTTCTTTTACCCATCGAATCCTACCATGTTTTTATATGTTTTCTTGATGTCTTTTATACTAAAAATAAGCTTTATGGATGCATTTTATGCTGATAATCATCCTTGTTGTCGTGGTTCATGTCTATTGATTGTTGGGTAATTGTTGGATTACTTTGGTACTAAATATGCCTATATTTATTTGTATTCCATGAGTAAGCAAAAGCTATATCTAGAACTAAGGAGTAAAACCAAACCTGCATGAGCAACATAATCATGTCTTAAGCATTGGTGTAAAACTGCCAATTAAAAACCGAGTCAGGTAGAAATCTCGATCAACAGTCATGGATTAAAACCAATTCATAAGTTAAAATGGAATATTTAATACCAAAGGCCTAATTAGCATCGTAGATGAATCTAAAAGTTAATTTGAAAATTATCAATTAAAATTTGCAAGCAATTTTAATGTGATCAAAATCCCAAGCAGCATAAACTAAAAGTTGTATCTAAACACAAGAATTTACAAGGAGGGCTTACCTTTGGTGCTGAACGGAGACAAAGGGTTGATCAGAGACATTGAAATGAATGAAAAGGGGCAAGGAAAAAGAGAACAATAATAAGCACAGAACTCTTCAACATCACAAAAGAAAAATGAATTCCATGAAAGTGATATAGCAAAACCATCTTAAGACTAAAAGGAGAGCTGAAATTCTCTTCTGTTTACACAATTACACTATTTTACTATCAAATTATCATTCAGGCAATCAAGCAATAGATCCATACTTGCCCTACTAAAGTATATCTTGTATTTCTTGACATTCTAAACCGGATCATAAATCGAACTGAATCCAGTGGAGTTGCCACCTACAAAATGGATCTTGAATTTGAACACGAAGACTGAATTGAAACAGCAACTAAATCAACCCAGTGGACTTGCTTGTTCACTAGTTCAAACCTCTAATTCGAAACGACTGATGTTCCTCCCAAATCCCATAACACCTTGCCCCACTTTAACAACTTGCTTGACTTGTGCAAGAATTTGACATTCGCCTAAAACCAAAGCGGCCAAGCCTGATGACACTTCAAAAAGGTGCTCTGTAGCATCTCTGTTGTGGAGCAAAATTCAGTGCTTACAAATCTCTGAAACGGGAACTCCACTTGTACTCTGTCCATTAGAGAAAGGTTTATGAGTAACTATAACCAACTACAAAAAGGAAAGGGTGCAATGGATAAGATCCAGATGAAACAATTTGCAAATCAGTAGTAAGGTGATGAAGTTTATAGTATGAACTACAATATGAACTTGAACACCGTGATAGTGGATAGAGATGCAAAAGTGGGTGAAGAAACAAAACATGATGGTAGTATGGTACTAACTTAGCATATACAACCAACATGCGTGGAAAGTTTTTCCCCTGCCATGACTGGAAGTGCAAACAATAGACCGAGACACTTCTAAGAAGTAACACGGGAAAAATTGACACAAAAAATCTGCTAAGAAACATAAAGTCACGAGTCTTATTTGATTTTTTTCGAATGTGTAATTAGTTTTTTTTATGAAGCCAAGGTCTTATATCATGCAGAAAAAATTTCATTATCCAAATCAATCTTATGTATCTTCTTTTAGAGAACATGAGTCACTCAACAACCAATTGCAGTGACAAGAAAATATAGAATGTTATACCTTTGGCATCCACTCAGTGACTTCTTTAACTCCACAGTGTTGAGATCGAGCTACAACATATATTTCCATTATATTGCAGGTGCTTAGAACAACAACCTCCTCTATATGATTCAAATTGCACATCTCTTCGACTGCTCGAGGCCATTTTGCTTCTGGAATTGCAAGCTTTTCATGTATTTCTACGGGAGTAGAATGGAAACTCAGACCTATTGCAATAATACTGCTCCTTTCTTTTGTGTAACCTGAAGGATGCCAATCAAAATTTTAAGATGAAGGTGCTGATGTTGCTGAATAAAACGGAATTGAATCAAATACAACCCTTAAACTCAACGACGTAATTCCATTGACGATAGGCTCCAAATCTTAAACCGGGTAAGTCAAATGATAACCATATGTTGTCCAAAACAAAATATGTAGCAATGACTATCGTAGGAATTTCTCACCTAAATCTCATGCTAATACACAAGCAAGCCCCAATAATGAATCCAATAATATATACAGAAACTACCCTAAAAACCCACAGACTCAGTTCATACTTAAAACCCCAATGCAAGAACCCTAAAAACCCATAAGTTTAATGGTTCCTCAGAAATGAAAATAACTATTTCTGTACATTCCTAATAGAGTCCATCACATACCCATTTCTCAAAATCTGTTATCCTACCAACACAATTGGCCAAAAAAGAACCACAACTAAGCATTTAATTTCATTCCTAAAAAAATCCCCCAAAATGTACCACCAGGAAATGCTACTTCAAACCAGACCTTGATCTGCTTGGGTTCAATATTAGAGAGAACAGGGCACTCCCTACTAAGCCGCTACCTTTTCAAAGAACTGGGCTTTGGGCACTCCATGTAAAAACCCTCTCAACAGCCTCCACTTGCTCTAGTGTATCCATTGCAAAAAAAAAGAGTAATGAATCAGCAACAAAAAATGGTTACCTCGCGCTTGGTAATGTTTATACCGGTTGTAGGATTGATAGAACCCAACTTCAATTGCTCGTATGGCAATATTAATGAATCAGCAACATGTTATAAGTTATCCTCCTGCATTGCACCGCCTTGTCAATGAAGATAGGAAGATACGATTACCAGAATCATGATGATAGCTAGGAGATTCTCCTGAAAAGAGATTCTTAGGGAGAGGAGCTGGGCTGGAAAATCGCCTACTAAACAACATTTTGGAAACACTTGATGCTGGAATACGCTTCGTGGTGTCCCAGTGGAACTGACAGATCTGCTCCTGGATCCATTTTGGGTATGACCGGATTGATATCCTCTCCATGAGTTCCTTGGAGATCCCTGGACAGAGGCTGTACTCATAAAAATCTCAAGAGAAACTCGACGAATGAAGCTAAAAGTTACATATATGGATCAACTGCTTACTTCCATTTTGTGCTTTTCTCCCTTAAGAAGAGAAAGCGTTGTTTCGAAAGAGTTACCATGAATCTGTGAAGAGTTGATCCAAATATTGAGACTTTATACCAATATGTGGAACTATTGGAAAGCCTTACATGTTAGCTGGACTAGTTCCCTGGACACGGAAAAGAGTCGTCTCGGTGCCATTATAAGTTTGGTCTTGAATTCCATTGTCAGCAATATAGCTTTTGTACCTTTCGCTCATACCTCCCTACATTAAATGTAAAAGGATGACAAAGCATAAAGCAAAATCTAAGCATACAAAATCTCTAAAACATTGTCTTATAAATACAAACCTTAAAAATGATTAATCTTTGCATATTCCAGAAAAACGGATCTGGCTCCTTGCCCTCAATGATTTGAGCCTTAAAAACAGTAACACAGAAGCTGAATTAGCATTGAAACAAATTGCAAGAGACCGACTGCAAGTCTGCTTGCTCGCCCCGTTCACCTGAGAAAGCAAGGCACGAACATCATTATATTTACATAGCCGCATCATTCAAACGGACATGCTTGGGTATCTAGATTTATGAGGTTCAAATTTGAATTCATGTGACAAAAGATGTCGACTGAGAAAATGGTCTTATCATCTCCTTTGATCTTTAAAGCAATCAAGCACCACATAAACAATATACTGAATATGAGTGCCAATGAGTGACTTTTGCCAATATTCAAAGCACAAAACTAATAGAAGAACCACGAGTCTTACCAAATATTTTCCCGTCACCAATTTCACCAGTCCTTGCTTCTGTCATGATTGCTTCTATGACTGTTTCAACCTAAGCATAAAAACTTTCAGTACACAAATGCCTAAATAATACAGCTCATGAATATGAATAAGGGTTGGAAGAAAAATGCCTACATCCTTCTAAAATGGAAGAAAAACTCATTCAACTCTGATTCAAATGCTAAAACTTCAGAGCCAGCTTCAATTACTTCTCAAAATTGACCCAATTTGAGAATCAATCAAAGATGAAAACCACAAAAGAACCCGACTAAAGCAAAAAAAAAACCATCCGTAATCCTGATTTCTACCCTTGTAACAGAAATCTCCAATCCCCAGTCAACCACTCTGGCACAAGAAGAATTAAAAGCTCCATAAAGCATAATTGCAAAATTCCAAATAGACGCATCTTAGATTCTTGAATAAACAGACGAAATCAAACACAATCTCATCACATATCCAGGCGAGAAATAACCAGAAAAGAGGGCAAGAAACAAACCACAAATCCTGACGGGGGCGTGAATGGGGCGCCGGTTCCTCAACATCGAGAGATTCAAGACGGCGAGGAGATTGACGTCAACCTAATCCGACTCCGGAACCGGCGTTTGTCGTCACAGACTCGCGAGAGACGTGGCTCGTCGCCAGTCACCGGTCGCCAGGCTCGCTTGTTGCAAGTGATAGGAGAGAGCGAGATCGAGTGAGAGGTGAAGGAGAGGAAGGTTCAGTGATGGTCCAGGCCTAGGCCCTTCAATGGCAGAGAGCGAGAGAAGTAGAGGGAGATATGGAATTTGAGAGTTCCGAGAGAGAAGCAGCAAGCTTCTTGAGAGATTAGAGAAAAGCGATTTGAGAAAGAGATGTGGTAATTTCAGATCGTGGGAGAGAGAGAACAGGTAGGGAAAGAGAGAAATAAAGTACGGAGTAGTAACAAATAAAAAACAAAAAAAATAAAAACTCTCCAAAAATCTGCTTGGCCCGAAACATGGCGAAATCCTTTGCGTAGAAGTTGCTTTTGCTATTATATTGTAGGGATGAATAATTAAGTACCCAAACTGGGGGAGTGGAAAAAGATGGTGCAAGTTATTTACATAATCATTTTAATTCTTAATCCTTACTAGAAAGGAACATGCGGTAGTAGTTAAACAAAAGCTAGAGTGAGTTATCCCCAAAATCAAAACCCCACCATACAACCACATCGCACCATCAAGGCCAAAAACCAGTGGGTGACACTATTCACTATGTCATGTCATACTTTACATCCGTCTCTTCATACTTGACCCCCCACCAAGAACTTGATGCAAGTTTGCAAAACAATCAACCATTCCACAATTCATCACCATGAATAATGAATTAATGATACAACCATAAAATGATAAATGTTCATCTACTACGTGTATATGGCGTTGCACCTATTTTGGATCATAGACAGTATATTCATATATTGTACTCAAGGACACTATCGCCGTGCTCTGATGGAATCAAGCGTCCACAGGGAACTTTGATGCCGTCTCTCCATACGAAATGCTTCGACTCATCTGTCTTCTTCCTCCCCAGTCCTTTCACGCCCATCGACGGTTGTTAATACATACTTTGATGCTTCTGCTGCTGCCGACGGCCTTATCAACGCCGTCATCATCTTCATCTTCCTCGAGGTTCATAAAATCATCGTCGGAAGTCCTAGACCTAACCGAGCCGGCCGGAGTTCTCACTGCTAATTAATCTCCACGTACAGTCCCCTCCCTCCTCAGCCATATCCCTCCTCCCCTGACACATACCTTCAGAGGCGGAGCTAGGGGGGTCCTAGGGGGTCACGTGACCCCCCCTCATCCGACAAATTATCTAGGTGTATTCTCCTCATCGATAGCTTCGTTTTGATGTATAGTACGCCCTAATCCGACATCTGAGTAAAAAAATTATGAATGTTTGAAAATTACAGCAGTATTAATCACTTTAGTTTTATTTCAATATACTATAATACTTTAATATTTTACTTAAATTGACATTCACATATTATAATTCATCTCGAGAGCTTCGAAATCATAGGTTATATTACTTATTTTGAGAATATGGTAAGAAGTTACACAACTTTAAATTTTTTATATCTAATTATACATTATTACATGTTAATAATGCAATATTTTTGCGTTTTATATCTTTATCATTGTTTTTTATCCTTATTTTCGTTTTATATATTTGTAGTATTTTCGAAACCATAGGTTGACACTAGTTCGTACTATCGAACACGTTATGTTTTACGATTTATTTTCTCGATCTTATTGTTGACTACTATGGTGACCCTCCGCTCAAAACTTTCTGGCTCCACCCCTGCATACCTTCATCTTCCTCGATTTCTCACTGCTTGATTAACCGGACCGGAGTGCTCTAATGGAGTTTTCGCTGCTAACCGAGCCGGAGTTCTCGTTTGCTAATCTCCATAGACAGCTGCGAAGCCACCGCCGCCATATGGTTGCTCGATTGTAGGGAGGCCGCTGCGAAAGGAACGACGCGGGTTAGGTTTTGATTTCAGAATAAACAAGATTTGGAAAAGAAAAGCAACGCGTGAAATTTTGAGAAAATAGGGGCAGGGCAAAATTGGAAATTTGGGACACTCACCTAATTTTAAGGGGAAAATGGACCTTGGGTTAAAATTTGAGCCAAATCCTGAATGGACACATACCAAAAAAAAAACCATTGTAAAATGCCCAACTTGATACTATGATTAATTAAAATACGCCATTTATTATTTATATACGTTTTTTAAAATAATAAAATCTATATAAAATATCAACTTGTTTACATTAATTTGTTTGCATAAATTTATACTTAATAGTAATAAGTATGAAATTATTTTAAAAAAATAGGAAGTTAATATTTTATATAGTTTTTAACATCTAACAAAACATGTGTGAATAATAAAATATCATGTTTTAATTAACGAAGAGGCAATGTTTTTTATTTTTTGATTAAGTAAGAATTCGATTAGGTAAGAATTCGAGTAGAGAACACTCTATCAGGTATTAACCCCATATTAACGAAGGGGTAATTGATTTGCAGAGTAGTTGATAGAAATGCTTCTTTCTTTTTTGTTTTTTCAGTTAATACATAACTAGTGGAATTCTCGCGCCATGACGCAGTTGCAATGGAAAAAAAAAAAAGGTAAATGAGAATATAAAATATTTATTTTAAGGAATGACCAAATAAAATAAAACAAATGTTTGGAAAGCCTAAAACAACAACATTGTTCTTGAACGACATAGGTATTCTCTCATATAAGCAGTAATAAATCAAACAAACAATTTTAAAAACAGGTTTGGATATCTTCTTCCATGTGTAAATATACCTACTCGGAACTCTTTAATCTCGAGGGTAGCTTTTGGTGTCTGCAATTTTGTAAATCAGAATTAGGAACTTCGAGTAACAAAAGAAAGTATACAAATTGTAACCACTCAAGAAAATTAAGAACTTGAACACAAAAGAATAAATACATATACAAGGAAAAGATGCACATAAAAGGAGGAACTGAGAAGAATACATATTTTTTAATATGAAAGTCAACAAAGGGAAGATGACATTTTAAGCACCAGAAAATGATCCTCAGGCTTATCTTTGTTATATGCGTTTTTGTGTTGATAACCATCTAAGTAGTAATCTGCTATAAGTAATTGAGGAAGGGAATGCAAAGGTCTCGGTACTGTTTTCGCAGCTAGCTGAATTAAGAATGCACTTTTCATCCTCTCAGCATTTACATTGTCTTGTCTTCACTTACTTGAATCATGGCCCTCAACTTTCTTGCCAAAACAATGCATTCATTTACTTTATCCGTTGCTACTAACAAAACATGACCCATTTAATTTGCTTGCTCAAGTGCACTGTAGAGAGAAACAATTTACACCCCATTAGATGTGAGCAAATTCTTAAAACCTAATACAGATTATGTGTTTGGAAAAAAACTATATATCAAGTAATGTAAAGACCGTGGCACTTCAGATAATATTTTAATTATAAATAATCTAAAATGGATTTAAGCCGAAAATTTCGGGTATTTAAAGGAAATTCTCGTCTTCAATATAATAATCCTAATTAAAACGCTCCTCCCTTCTCGGGATTCGAAATTAACTTCGGATATCGATATCCTCTTGACTTTGAAACATTACTTCGATCTAGTCAGGATAAGATCGTGAGAGCAGGTTTCGGGATACATTTCCGGATATTTCAAAATTCTTTGGGACCACACCCATCCTCTTTGTCTTGTTTCTTTCCCTTTGTCCTTTTCGAAGCCCTGCAGCCCAGCTTCCCTTGGCCAACTTGAGCTCAACACACTCACCCTCCTACCTCTCCTTACCCACTAACACCACTTAAATTTCGAGAATGCCCAACCCCATTGCAACCCTCCTCACAACCAGACAAACAAAACTCATTATTTAAACTGTTGCCTATCTGTCTTTGTGTGCACAAAACCAAAACGCTCCTCCCTGCTCCCCTGAGAACTCAGCACACCAACACCATTCTTATAGAAAAACAATCAATCCTTTTCCTTTCTTCATCCTCATATCTCTGCCTTCTCTCTTGCTTAACCAATTCAAACTGCGGAAAAAAAAAGAGAGATGAACATATTGTTAAAATATGATGTGTTTCAACCTCCTAAGCTAAGCTAGAGTTAGTTTGTTTAAGTGTTGCTTAAGCTTCCAGTTTTATGAAGTTATATGTTGATGTAATTTAATTAGTTTAATGTCATACCAGTTTGCATTCGGTTTTTATGCCCAAGTAAGTGGTGTTAGGGGGTAGTTATCTAGCTTAGGAGTTACACAAGATGTTGTGTGTTTGTATGGTGGTGTGTGTGATCAATCAAGGTGTAAGGCAGTTAAGAAAATCTCTCTGTGTGTTCTTTCGGTTCTTGAGTTACAGAAAGCTCAAGCTTTCTCTTTGTGTGTTGAACCAAGTGTGTTCTGCAAGTCCAACAGAGTGGTATCAAAGAAAACGTTTGTTTGCCGGGTTACAGTCCAGGGATTCGAGTGAAAAGAGATATCAAACACAAGGAAACACAAGAGAGGTTAGGTGAAAATGCAGAACAATGGTTCAGGCAATTTGAGCAACCCACAGTTGCCAATATTCAAGGGTGTGAATTACCATTTCTGGAGTCTTAAGATGATGACTCTTTTCAAGTCTCAAGAAGTATGGGGACTGGTAGAAAATGGTTTTGAAGACACTCAAGTAGAGGAGCCTGATCAGCCACTGAGAGAAAAGAGGAAGAAGGATTCGAAGGATTTGTTCATGATCCAAACTGCCTTGGATGATGAAGTGTTCCCAAGGATTGCAGCAGCTACAACTGCACATGAGGCCTGGGAAACCTTAAAGCATGATTATATGGGAGACAAGAAGGTCATCACAGTCAAGTTGCAAACACTTAGAAGATAATTTGAGACTCTAAACATGCTTGACAAGGATACTGTGCATGTATTTCTTTCTAGAGTATCTGCAGTTGTAAACATATGAATTCATATGGAGAGAAGATGACTGATGAGACAATTGTGAGCAAGGTCTTGAGAAGCTTGACCAAGAAATATGACGATGTTGTAGCATTAATAGAAGAGTCTAAGGATATGTCAACATACAAGTTTGAGGAGTTGACAAGCTCTCTTCAAGCTCATGAAGAGAGGTTGAACATATCGGGTGACTAGAAGGAAGAGAAGGTCTTTCAAACAAAGGAAGAGCCCTCAAAGGAGAAGTCTGAAAACTCTGGAAGTAGAGGTCGAGGAAGAGGAAACTTCAAAGGTAGAGGGCGTGGTAGAGGTCAAGGAAGAGGTCACAACAATGGCTCAGAGAGAGGTCAAAACAATGACTCAAATAAGAGCTCGTGGTCAGGCTCTAGCAGAGGTAACTATAGTGGCTCAAGATCTTACAAAGGAGGCATTCAGTGCTATCACTGTAAGAAGTATGGTCATAAGGAGGCTCAATGTTGGGAGAAGCTTGAGAGTGAGAAAAAGGCAGCAGATTACTCAGAAAATGCTGAGCAAGAAGGAAGGTTGTTCATGACCTTGTCCTCAGATACAGAAAATGCCAATGACATTTGGTATTTAGATAGTGGTTGTTCGAACCACATGTCAAGCTCAGGGAAAATGTTTAAAGAGCTTGATGAATCAAAGAAAAGCAAAGGTGAGGCTTGGAGATGATAAGATGCTGCAAGTAGAAGAAAAAGGTACAATTGCCATCAAGAGTTTGCAAGGAGGAGTGAGAACTCTGAGGTTCAGTATGTGCCAGGGTTAGCATATAATTTTCTCAGTGTGGGTCAGTTGCAAGGGAGTGGTTACTCTCTATTGTTTGATGAAGATGCTTGTGAGATCAGGGATAAGAGATCAAAGCAAGTGGTTATGAAGGTTCTCATGACCAAGAATAGGATGTTTCCACTTGATTTGTCAAGAAGTGTGAATAGAGTCATGACAGCTAAGGGAGATGAGGAATCAAAGCTGTGGCATATGAGGTTTGGACATTTGAATGTTCAAAGTTTAAAGTTCCTAAGTTCAAGAGAATTGATCACTGGTTTGCCAAGGATTGCAGAGATTGAACTGTGTGAAGGTTGTGTGTTTGGCAAGCAGTTCAAGGGTGCTTTTCCAAGTGGTAGAGCATGGAGAGGTAGTGAGTACCTGGAGCTTCTACATGCTGACTTGTGTGGGCCTATGCAAACCGTGTCATTTGGTGGGAGCAAGTATTTTCTGCTCATCAGAGATGATCATAGCAGGATGAGTTGGGTGTTCTTCTTGAAACTCAAGTCAGAAGCTTTTGAAAACTTCAAGAAGTTTAAAGCTTTGGCAGAAAATCAATCAGGGAAGAAGATAAAGGCTTTGAGAACAGATAGAGGTTGCGAGTTCTTATCTCAAGAGTTCACTACATTTTGTGATGAGCATGGGATAAAAAGAGAACTCACTGCACCCTATACTTCTAAGCAGAATGGAGTGGCGAAGAGAAAAAATAGAACTGTGGTTGAAATGGCTAGAGGTATGCTAAAAGCCAAGGGAATGCCAAATGAGTTTTGGTGTAAAGTTGTAGCAACTGCTGTGTATGTGTTGAACATGTCACCTACAAAAGCTGGCATGGACAAGACTCCACTTGAAATGTGGAGAGGAATGAAGCCTTGTGTGAATCATCTAAGAGTATTTGGGTGTTTAGCCTATTCTTTAGTGAATCTGAGAGCCAAGCTAGATGATAAAGCAGTGAAGTGTATTTTTGTTGGGTATGCAACACAGTCAAAGGCCTACAGATTGTACAATCCTCATAATGAAAGGATCATAGTGAGCAGGAATGTGATCTTTAATGAGGATGTTGATCAATGGCAGTGGCAGGAGAAAGAGAAATTTGTGGATGCCCCAAGAGGTGTTGTTATTGATGGTGCAATGGAGGAATCAGTGACACCATAGATGCCTCATCTACAACCTAGCCCTCCATATACACCATCAAGCCAGCAAAGCATGTCAAGTGGTGAATCATCACCATCAAGTTCATCTAGTGAATCTCCAACAAGAAGATTCAGATCTTTAGCTGATATTTATCAAAGTTGTGGGATTGCTTTGATTGTAACAGAACCTGTAAATTTTGATGAGGCAAAGAAGGAGCATCAGTGGGAATTGGCAATGGAAGAGGAGATGAAATCCATCAGGAAGAATGACACATGAGAGTTGGTTGAGCTTCCTAAAGAGAAGAAGGTAATTGGTCTAAAGTGGGTGTTTAGGACCAAATACAACACTATTGGGAGTATATAGAAGCACAAAGCAAGATTAGTGGCAAAGGCATGTGCACAACAAGAAGGCATAGATTTTGAAGAAACATTCTCACCAGTGGCAAGGTTAGAGACTGTGAGAGTGGTGTTAGCATTAGTTGCACAGTGGAGGTTTCCTGTATTTCAGTTGGATGTGAAATCTGCATTCCTAAATGGAGAGCTAGAAGAAGAGGTGTTTGTTGAACAGCCTCTAGGCTTTGTCAAGAAGGGTGAAGAGGACAAGGTTTACAAGTTGAAGAAAGCTCTCTATGGCTTAAAACAGGCTCCAAGAGCCTGGTATAGCAGGATTGATGCATTCTTTTTAGAGAATGAATTTCACAGAAGTGAGAATGAGCCCACTTTTTATGTTAGAAGGAAGAGCAAGGTGGAATTTATACTGGTGTGTCTATATGTAGACGACATCATATATTTCAGTTCATCACAGGAAATGTTAAGTGAGTTCAAGGTGGCAATGATGAGTGAGTTTGAGATGACAGACTTAAACCAACTTCAGTACTTTCTAGGCTTGGAAGTTAAGCAAGGGAAGGAAGGAATTTTCTTGTGTCAAGAAAAATATGCTCGTGATTTAGTGAAGAAGTATCAACTTGAAGGTTGTGATGTAGCTCAGACTCCTATGAATGCAAATGAAAAGTTGTAGAAAGATGATGGCACCAGAAAAGCAGATGAGAAGCTGTTCAGGAGTCTATTTGGAGGCCTTAATTATCTCACACATACAAGACCATACATAGCCTATTGTGTGAGTGTAGTTTCAAGGTATATGCACAATCCAACAATGCAACATCTAGGGGCTGCTAAGAGGATCCTGAAGTATGTTGTTGAAACCTTGAAGAAAGGCATGTGGTATGCAAGTGTGAAAGACTTCAAAGTGCAGGGTTACACAGACAGTGATTGGGTCGGTTGTGTGGATGATAGGAAGAGCACATCAGGGTATGTATGCAGTCTTGGCTGAGGGGCAATTACACGGAGTTCGAAGAAGCAAGAAACCATTGATTTGTCTTCATCTGAATGTATGTAGCTGCATGTGCAGCAGGGAGACAAGCACTTTGGCTCAGGAAATTGTTGAATGATTTGGGATGTGCTCAGTGCAATGCAACTGAGATATGGTGTGACAACCGATCAGCAATAGCCATGACAAAGAACCCTGCATTTCATGCCAGAACAAAGCACATAGATGTGCAACACTTCATTTGTGAGTTTGTGGCTAAAGAGAAGGTTGTGCTAAAGTTTTGTGGCACAAGTGAACAAAATGAAGATCTGTTCACAAAGGCACTGAACTCAGTGAAGCATCAGTTCTTTGTTGAAAGAATTGGCATGAAGGGGTTTGAATCAAGGGGAGGTGTTAAAATATGATGATGTGTTTCAACCTCCTAAGCTAAGCTAGAGTTAGTTTGTTTAAGTGTTGCTTAAGTTTTCAATTTTATGAAGTTATATGTTGATGTAATTTAGTTTAATGTCATAGCAGTTTGCATTCGGTTTTTATGCTCAAGTAAGTGGTGTTAGTGGGTAGTTATCTAGCTTAGCAGTTACACAAGATGTTGTGTGTTTGTATGGTGGTGTGTGTGATCAATCAAGGTGTAAGGCAGTTAAGAAAATCTCTCTGTGTGTTCTTTCGGTTCTTGAGTTACATAAAACTCAAGCTTCCTCTTTGTGTGTTGAACCAAGTGTGTTCTGCAAGTCCAACACATATACCCAGCTCCCCACCTGCCACCTCCTCTCCCTCTCTTTCCCGTTTCACCAAAGCTCCCTTATTTCCGACTCTAGCAGCAAACAAGAGCACCCCTTGTTCTGTCCAAGACCGGGGCCTCCAACCACTTGGTTCTCCTCCTCCTTGGGACCTTTTTTGGCCTGAACACCTTTAGCACCAACTTCCTCATAGTCCTTCTCGAGAGCAGTCAGCTCCTCTCGAGCAGTACTCCCCGACCGCCCTGTTTTCAAGCTCATCGGACCGAGCTCCAATCCTCCACTCCTCCTTCCCCGAGCAGCGGCCAGGACCCTCATTTTCCTTCTCCGAGGCCGATGAGGACGAGCCGATTTCAGCACCGACGCCGATGCCATTCCCCGAGCTGATTGCCCCGTTTCCGATTCGAAACCACCGGTGAGGTTCCCTCCCTCTCTTCTATGTAAAAAACTCGAAAAGCTTCAACTTTCTTGACCGAATCTCCAACCCAGGTCCGAGGAGAGCTTCCCAGAGTCGTCAACGAGCCCAATAGATCTCCGACGAGGCGATTTCGAGCGTTTGTCCGGCGAGACGAGGCCCTCGGTGAGAACCTCTCTCTCTCTTCTTTGTCCGATTTCATGCCTAATGATGTCGGGAAGGTGGTCGGGGCCACTAGCCATCGCCGGCGGCCCTTGCTTCATCTTTTCTTTCTCCCGGATTCTCGAACAGAGGACAGCGTGGGGATGATGAACAGTGGTCTTAATTGGGTTCGGTTTTCTGTTTTAATTAGTGAACCGGTTCAGCGTTTTAATTAAATAAAATCCCGGTTTGGTTCCTTTTAAAAAGAGAACGGATTTGGGCCTATTCTTACTTGGGCCTAATTATAGTAAAGTGATTATAAGTTTTGAGTGTTGATAGATACACCGTAAATTCAAAGGTAAAAAATGCACGTTCTTAACGACGTGCAACTCTTCTGACTAAATAACGTTTTAAAAAAAAATAATTTACCCCTTTTAACCATGCACGTCCTAAGGACGTGCATGATTTGGGGTGTATATAGCGAATACGTAAGTTTTTAAGACTTACTTTGTTATATACATATAATTTAAATATGAAATATATTAAATAAATGAGATATTATATATTATATAATATTATTGATGAGACTTAAAAATATAATGTTATTGGACTTGGATTTTAAAAAGAAAGAAATTGGAAAATGTTTTCAAGGGTTGGAAATTGATTTAATAAAAGTAAAAAGGAGGATTTTTTTAAAATACTCTAACTTTGTCGGATTGGTTTGATAATATAATAAAATAAGTTTATTTAAAGAGTAATGTTTTATAAATGGATTTTTGGGTCAAGTATGATTTGAGAAAGTGTTTTGAATGATGATTTGATCTGACTTGAGATTTTAAAAGAGTTTCGGGAAATCTTGGAAAAATGACTTACTTTGCCTAACTTGATGAATAACTTGATAACTTGTGAGAGTCTAAATAATGATATGTTGATTTGATGTGAAGTATGAGATGAACTATTGATATATGTCCTTAAATATGAGATCATGATGTGTTATTCTATGCAAGCATATGTATATTATATGATTGAGAAACATGACTATTGATATGCACATAAGAATGAATGTGTGATATGTTATATGATGAGTAGAGTATGAATATGATCTATATATGAGGTGATGATACATGATTACCCAATGATGTTATATGATATATATAATAACGAGTTAAAGCATGATGAGGTATTGAAATGATGATGAGTTGAGATGATACTTGATGAGTTATATTGAGATATGAGATGTTTGAGATAATAATGATGATGATGATGTTATGAGCTTGAGTCCTGTCTATATATATGAGTCATGGCCATTGTATGTTTTAGAATTTAGACTTATGCGTTTTATGTATTACTCGCTAGGAGAATTGTGGCCTGATTATATTGCTTGGTATTGATGTGATTGCTTTGGATTCCACGCTTCTTCAGGTAAGTTCATAGAGCTTACTCATATTGATCCCCATGTGAATGTAATCATAGGATGTACTAGGTGTTGCATAAGCATAAGAGCATATGTCATGTAGTATCATGATAGGACTTGCACACTTGAATTAGCATGCGTTTACTCTATATGTTTGGAAAGAGAACGATCGTTAAATGTGAGTCCTAGAGTCTTTGCTAGGGTCCTAGGATAGCCCAGCTCCATCGGGTTTGTCGTGAGTCATTATTGTCACGAGATACGAGATAAGCTTGATCGTTTTATGAGCTTGACTATGATGAGCATGATTGCGATATGAGATGATGATGATTGGTTATTGATGCGCATTTATTTGATGATGAGATTGTTATGCTATAGCACCGAACTAGCAGCTAATTGCATCGGTTTGTCCACCTCTTTGACTTCCTTGATGAGTTTTGTTGCCCGAAGATGCCTTCTTTGCCATCGTAATTTCCGGAAGAAAAATAACCAAATATAATGGACCCAATAACTAACACGTCAAAGAACCAAAATAAAGCAAGGGGTTGCTAGGTGGGTAGAGAAAAAGACATTGTCAAATAGTAGCTTATAGTACACTTTCTTCATTCGCTTAATTTCTCACAGTTGCAGATTCTATATCAAGGGTATCAAATGAGAAAACTTACCAATTGTTGGAATACTCATGACTCTTCACAATCTCTCCCTGATTCAACTTCTAGCATGAGCTTCCAAGATGCTGAATTGTAGCCCGTGCAGTAAGGGAACTGAAATTTAGAAATACAACTGCCGAGTTTCATAAATACTGCATTAAAGAACTGAATTTTAAAACAGAGTAGAAGTTGTAGAATTTATTGCAATAGGAATTACTACTCATTCGCATGCAAGTTGTTCGCCCGATGGGATGAAGAGTAATGGAGATGCATCATCTGTTTCACCAGTGCCATACATGTTTAATGGAGGCATTCGAAGTAGAAAAAGTAACAATATTGTGGAGAAGGTTATTGAGAGACGCAATAGGCATATGATAAATAATAAAGAATCGGCTGCAAGGTCAAGAGCAAGGAAACATGTGAGAACTTGTTACAGATATGAAATGTAGAAAGATTTGAAGATCATGATCAGGGGGAAAGCCATTGAAACGGAATGTTATGGTGTAATTGAGAAAAGAATAACAAAAGAGGTAACAACGGAAGAGGTAAAATTCAGAGAATCAAAATTGAGCTGATTTGAAAACATATATGAATAATATGGTAATGATGTAAAATTCGGTTAGGAAAGAATATCGAAATAGAATATATACAAGTATATTGGAATGAATAATAAAATAAATAAGTTTTGATTAAAGTAGGAAAGAATAATAGATTTCATAGTAATTGTATAATTGCTGAAATAAGGATTACTTAAAGCTAGCTGGAAAGAATCAAGCAAACAGAATCATATATTTCATATTAATTGGTGTAATTATAGATTAAGTTGTAATGTGTGGGATGGGAAGCATATTTTCTATGCATATTTTCTATCCAAAGCCTATGTCACAACATAATAAAGATCCAATAAGCAAATAGCAATTATATAGATGATTACTAAAAAAACAGATGTATTTTATATCCACACCAAAGCTAGCTCCAATCAAGTACTGCAATTCTGAATGATTCCAATCGAGTTCCATCACATTGAAGCAAGGTACGAGGGGTATATCACAAAATTTGAAAACAAAAGAAAATAATAACAATTTTTGATATTTTATACATAACTTCCAATGATAGATGGAACTATGCAAGACTGCAGTAAATAGTACCTCCAAAAAGTAGGGAAAAAAGGATACCCAAATCAAAATATTATGTAACATAGGATAAAGGAAGAAATTAAAAAAAAATATAACATAAAGAAGGAAAGAATCTTAGATTTTATTCATTGATCGAGCTGGGAAAAAAATCATAACGGTAAAAAAAAGGCAACGGGTGAAAACAGTGCAAGTAATTAAGATAAAAATATAATATTCTTTTAGGAAAGAATATGATATATGATTTTTGTATAATAATATTGGAGATTACGATAGAATTAAAAGGATATTCCCAAATAAAAATGTAGAATATATGAACAGATATATAGGAAGAAAAAAAACAGAATTCATGAGTCATATCAAATAAGCTTGGATGAAAGCAAAAGCAAAAGATGAAAATAAGGGTTGGGCATCCGGTCCAGACCGGATCGGACGGGATCGGAAATTCCGGTCCGGTCCAAGACCGGTGGACCGAAATTTCTGAAACCATGGATCGTGGATCGGACGGGGACCGGGAAATATGGTCCCGGATTTTCCGGTCCACGGACCGGAATTCCACTGTGCAGTCCTTTTTCTATTTCCACTCTATTATCAAATTCCCTTCCTACTGTTGGTCTATTGCCACCAACACACGTCCACCTTCTTCAGAATTCCCAATCTCCATTGCTAACTTTTCCACCAATAAATTGAACAAACTTTTTAGCCTTCAGTCCAGGTTTCAATCGATCTATTTCTCCGATTTCTCTCTTCCCTGCGAGTTCATCGATCTTCGTGGTCGGATGAACAAAGCCCCATCTCCCGATCTCCTAGAGGACGATGAACTCCGACGTGATTGAGTCCTCCAGAAAATCGATTCCCCGACTTCCTCTTCCAACCACTCTTCATGCGGGGAATCGGAGTTCGAGCGCTATTGCAGTGTGAATTCGGTGGGGCGTGGGAGATCCGAATCTAGCGGTGGCTGGTGTGGCGTACTAGCACCGACGGTGGCAGGTGTGGCTTCCGAGAGGCACGCAAAAGTGCCAAAACCAGAGAGACTAAGTAAGGATTGAGGGGTGGCGTATGCGAAGTGTGAAGGACTAGGAAGAAGAAGAAATGAAAGTATAAACAGGGGAAAATAAGGGCACGCCTCAAGCCTCACCTATTTTTTTTATATAAAAATAATAAGAACTCCGGTCCAATTCCGGTCCGGACTGGAAATTCCGGTCTGGTCCCGGGTTTGGACCGGAAACCGGAA
Source organism: Persicaria tinctoria (assembly GCA_037127255.1). Taxonomy (NCBI): domain Eukaryota; kingdom Viridiplantae; phylum Streptophyta; class Magnoliopsida; order Caryophyllales; family Polygonaceae; genus Persicaria; species Persicaria tinctoria. Next base: position 22,527,592 of record JBANSL010000010.1, read on the forward strand.
ACTAGATTTTTTGGGACCATAGACCGGACCGTAATATCCCGGTCCGATCCAAAGACCGTAATTTCCGGTCTGGTCCCGATCCGATTCCGGTCCGATCCAAACTTTGCCCATCCCTAATGAAAATAGAGGAGATAATATATGTTTTCTTTCCCAAATCATTATTTTAATTTATAACAAAAGCCTATCATAACTGAATGTTATAACTAAAGGTTATTATTTTATTTTATAATAAGCTTAGAGAATATAATAACAGAGGGGGTTATGATGTTATTTCGTAATAAGCTTGGAGACTATAATATTGTATCATAACTGAAGGCTCTAAATGAGATTATGATTTAATTTACCTTTGCATCTTGTCACAATCTAAAAGGAATAGCATGTCCGACCCAACTCAAGGTGAGATAGATGATACATAACCTGCAAGATCCCACATCACATAAATTTAGGATATCAGGGAGATACATAAGCAAAAGATGAAAACACGAGTTATATCAAAACACCACACAACAAAAAGAAAAGCGTAGCACTAATTCATAAGGAGTCTCGAAAAGCCATGATAGGCTTGTTCAAATTCATGCAGATCACCTTATAACACAACAATTATTCATAGCAGAAACACTTGAAAGAAAACAATGAAAATGGGATTCGAATAAAACAAATGAATTACATAAGTGAATTAATTTTGAACAAAAGTACAAAACAAAAATGATTCGAGTGTTCTAGGCAATAGAATGAAGGAAGATAGAAATTAATGAAGATAGATGAATGACTCAATTATACAAAATTGGTCTGAAATAAAGAACAAATTTAAAGATCCTAAATTTTAGAAACAAAATGAAGACAACGATAACTTACCCGTGAGGTCCATGGTGGAAATTGTATTCATCTTCACCATCATTGGAGGCACCAGTATCTCGTAATGGCGGAGAAGAAGAAAGCAATGCGTACACATAGATAATCCAAACTTTAAGAGAATGAACCATGAATTTTTTTTCTTGTTGTTGCTGTAAAAAAACAGGGGATGAAAAAGTGTTTGATTTCGATAAAAAAAAATCCATAACTTCTTCCATATAACACCAATTTGAGTGATTTCAAATCCCACAACTTTCTAAAAAGTTTATCTACCTTTTCATTTTTAAAACTTGGCCTAAAATAAGCCCTGAATTTTATTTGTTGTTGTTGTCATACAAAGTATAGAAAAAAAAAATAAACGCTTTAGTTTCTAATCAAGTGTAAATTATTTCACTTTTATAGTATCAAAGTCAAGGTTTGGCAACAAAAATTTCACTTCCTTATCTAATCATCATACACTTGCATACACAGATGCACAATCGTATACGAAGAAATCACAGAGATTCAATCAAATAGAAACAATTGCAGTCACAAATGTCTAGGAATAGAAGGTCGGTAACCTTTATCAATGAGCACCTTGGAGGCATTTTGTCGAACACATTGAGTGCATAGGCAATTACATTTCTAAATATTAAATTTCAAAAATTTTGAATTTGAAATTTTTTATATAAAACATCAAAATGAAGTATAATCCTCTCAATTTCTCAATGAAGGATGAAAGCTTAAGAATATAAAGTTGAGAATAGATAAAAGTAGCAATTTTACCAAAGACACAAAGGAAAAACCTACTTTTATTTGACGTTGAGTATAGTAATTTTATTTATAAAATTTGGCCTAAAATAAGCCATAATCCTGAACTACAATCGTCGAGGGGGAAACTAAGTGATAATGCATATTTCATATAAGCATTATAGGTGGTTCTTATTTCATTTAGATAGGAGTTTTGCATATGTTTTGGTTTAGTTCCGTATCTTTCTTATGAAGTATTCGAGTTCGAAATCTACGCGTTTTTAGTGTTTATTCTACAGCTTTACATTTCAACCTTGGATGAGATTTTGGAGGAGCTTAAATGAAATTTTGGAGCATAAGAAGGCTAAGGAAGAAGCTACAAAGGAACAAGGAAGCACAACATCAAAGCTAATAAGAAAGTTCATCACTAATGGGACGGCGCCCGCCGCTTTTCCACCGGTGCCCGCCGCTACCCCGTGTTCAGCAATTCTCGATTTTAGTCCGAAGATCTTATTAGAATATTATATTATTATTTTATTTCCTAGGGTTTACACAACTCTATTTAGGTTTATTTCTTTCATATCCAGCCATAGACATTAAAGAACAACCAACTATTGAGAGGAGAGATATCAGAGTTACTTTGGTTATGAGTTGCTAGACTCGTAGTTTCGCCTGTGATTCGAAGACATGGTTGAATGAATTATGATGATTTGATTTCTATTAGTTATTTCTAAGTATATTTATCATCTTGCTCTTATTGATTATAATTGTGTTCCTTTCAATGATTGATCGCCATGTTAGGAATTGCATCTATGTTATGAATTCGTTGTTGTTTTCTAGATAGCAAACGAAGTCATTGATTTAGTGATATTTCTATGTCTTTATAGTGGATGATTTCGATTGATCTATGTCGAATAGGTGTTTATAGGGCCGAGAGAGTTGCTCCCTTGTCTTCTATTTGGATTGAATCGATATGTCAATTGGTCTTAGAACTTGAGTGTTTAATTCTATTCTCTAGTGATATAGAATAAGAAGATTGTATCTTTGCAGATCTATCAACTTTAGTCAAGTCGACATATGCTTATAAATACCTATTGAATCAATCATAGGATCTTGAACCTCAACCATTGTCGAGAATTACAAGTGAAATGTTTTTCTATATTATTATCACTATTTTGCAATCATTGATCTATTCACTTTACTTTGTCATTAATTTGTCATAAATTATTGCTTTTGTCTTAATAATCATTGTTACAAACATTGCATTGCAACCGTTTTTCCCCGTGGATTCGACTCCAGACTTCATCGATATACTAGTTTATTGGTTTATCAATCTATTGGTTTATTAATCTATTGATTTGAGCATTGAGTTAGGATATTATTGATATTTGGCAAAGTACGAAAAAACCAACACGTTCGTCCCACGCCACTAAGCCCTGAATTTTATTTGTTGTTGCTGTCATACAAAGATACAGAACGAAAATTCATCAAACAAAGTATATTTCAGGTTCTCAAGCTTTAGACAGATTGGAACAAAAATCGCTAATAGTCAATGGTGCTAAACTTACAGGAAAGGAGAAAGAAGATCGTAAACTTATAGGAAACATGAATCAAGAACAGATTAAGGAAGATCTTAAACATAGACAGTGGGTACCTGAGATGCAACATCGACTCCAATTTCATCAACAACTTGTGCTCAGAATTAAGGAAGATCTTGAAATGAGAAAGATAGAGAGGCTGATTTACAAATCCAAAATCAATATAAGATTTGCAGTTCTTGGATTTTAGAAACAGAATTAAGGAAGACAAAGAAAATAGAGACAATCCTTATTTCTAGGACATTGATGAAGCCAGGACTCAGAGTAGTCATTAGCCTCGGTTATTTCCATAGCCAAACATCGGCAATTTCCAATCGCTAGAATCGGTGTGCGATTGGACAAAGACGGCAAGCGATCGAATCAGTGTAAAGGCCAAGAAGAGTAGGGAACCGGCAGAGGAAAGGGGATCAAAATTCGATTTAGGAGAAGAGAATGCGTATGGGAGAGATGATGGAGAAAGAACGGGAGAAGGAGGCATGTGGGAGAAGGAGGAGGCGTATAACCTTAGCCGAGGAGGAACAATGTCGCTGGAACCGGTAGAGGCAAAGGGAACCAGCAAATGCAAGGGGGGTGAAAGGAATGAACCTTAACCATTCATTAGTGCAAAACTGCAAATTGTGGGAATAAAAATAAAAAAGAAAAAAATATGATTAAACGAAAATGAGTGAAACGTGGGAATGCTGTCACTTAAGCAGAAAGTATTATGAATTATGTAATTATATAGATATAGATATAGATGTTTGTGTTTTTTTTCTTTTCTTTTTTATTCTTGATACATGTGAATCAAATATAACTTTCTTTGTTGTTTTGATTCAAGAATATATCTAGAAAATGTGTTCCGAAAATCTTGAGATTCCTACACTAGCTTTCATGCACTTTAACAAATTCCGGGATTTCGATAACATGAATGAATTTGTTTAGTTTTTCATTTAGCTTTCGACCCAATTTATAAATATTTTCGAAAGTGATAAAAAAAAAATTGGGTGCAATTTACTAATCTTTATTTTGTCACTAGACAATTTAACATCTTACCAATAAATCTAATAAAAAAAACATATTACCAATAAATACCAAAAAAAAAAAATACTCTTATTTTATTTAGGTGATAATATTTGTACCCATAAAATTTATTATATACACCACATCATGTTCCTCTTGAGTCACCCAGATTTACGGGTGATGATATCTTCACCGCTAATTTTTACTATTTCCACCGCTAATCACCGCATAGGTATGCGGTGGGTTTAATGACAGTCAACGATCCCACCGCATAGGTATACGGTGGGTCACCGCAATACTTTACGGTGGGTCGAGAAGTACACAGGCTCAAAATCGTCGCAACCAAAACCGTCGCCATAATCCACTACATATGTATACGGTGAGTTTGAACCGTCGCTATACAACCCAAAACCGTCGCCATAACATTCCAAAACCGTCACCATAACTCACCGCATAGGTATGCGGTGGGTTATGTCGACGGTTTTGGATAACTTCCACAAACCCTTTCCAATTGCCAAAAACCCAACGTATGTATACGGTCGCCATAACCCACCACATAGGTATGCGGTGGGTTCGTATACGGTCAACGAACCCACCGCATGTATATGCGGTGGGTCTGGGAAAGAGTGGATTAAAACCACCGCATACCTATGCGGTGATTAGTGGTGGAAATAGTAAAAATTAGCGGTGGAGATATCGTTTCCGATATTTTACTCAAGAGGAGCATAGTCTATTTTTTTTAAAAGGGAAATTCTGAATGGTACCCTCAAGATTAATGCTATTCCGCTTGGTGTCCCATGCTTTTGCATATTGATGTCTGGGGACCATATAAAGTCCCAGCTTTGTGTGGAGCAAAATATTTCCTTACTATCTTGGATGACTGCTCTAGATGCACTTGGGTTTATCTAATGCAAGATAAGATGCAAGTGCTAAGGTTGATTACAACCTTCATTAACATGGTAGAAAATCAGTTCAAGGTATCTGTCAAAATAGTTAGGACAGATAATGGAACTGAGTTTATTCAGAGAAGGTGCAGAGAATTGTTTGAATCAAGAGGCATTATTCACGAGAGAACTGCTCCAGGTGTGCATGAACAAAATGGTAGGGTAGAAAGAAAGCATAGGCACCTCTTGGAAACTGCTAGAGCTATCAGAATGCAGGCTGGCCTACCATTGAGATTTTGGGGAGATTGTGTTCTTGGTGCCACTCATCTAGTTAACAAAATGCCTACTCCCATCTTGAAGTGGAAATCTCCCTTTGAAGTTCTGTATCACACTGCACCTAGTTATGATCAGCTAAGAATAATTGGTTGCCTTTGCTATGCTGTACAACCAAATGATCATAGAGACAAGCTGGGAAATGTGGCCAGAAGATGTGTTTTTCTTGGCTATCCACCAAATCAGAAGGCCTACAAGCTGTATGATCTTGACAAAAGAGCTGTCATTATCAGTAGACATGTCACATTCGAAGAGAAGGTCTTTCCCTTCAAAGACACTGCTAGACCACAACACCATCTTCAATCCATGGAGCCCTCTTATGTAGATGATGACTGGATACCTTTCCATCATAGATCTCATTCTAACTCACCTTCTCAGTCACCTCCACACTCAATTGAGTCACCTCCAAACATTTCTCCTCCCTTACCTCATTCCTTAGATGACATACAGATTTCAGATTCTCTATCTTCATCACAGTCAACTCCTTCTGTTCATCAACCTGTTTCATCCCCATCTCCTATCCCTCATGTCAACCTAAGAAAACATATCACTAGACCTGCTAGACTTAATGACTTTGCCTACTCTCATCTTCCTTTCAGAGGTAGCCCAGATTCCTCTCAATCAGAATCCTTTGTTGTGTTCTCCACATCAAATCTATCCCACCTTTCCCAGGAGTATGTTCATTCCCTGGTAAATGCGTGCTCTATATTTGAACCTAAAACCTACTCTCAAGCTAAGGGAATTCCTGAATGGGAGGCAACTATGGAGAAGGAATTGGTGGCTCTCGCAGATAACCACACTTGGGAGATCACTGATCTTCCAACAGGGAAAAAACCTATAGGCTGCAAATGGATTTTCAAGGTCAAGTATAGGGTTGATGGAACAGTTGAGAGGTATAAGGCCAGGTTAGTAGCAAAAGGGTATAATCAGGTGAAGGATAGAGATTACAAAGAGACATTTTCACCTGTTGCCAAACTCTCCACTGTGAGAATCTTGCTAGCTATTGCTGCTTATAAAGGATGGATGCTACATCAATTGGATGTCAACAATGCCTTTCTGCATGGGTATTTAGAGGAAGAAGTCTACATGAATCCCCCTCCTGGATACAAGGTGGCAAATGGGAGTGTGTGTAGATTGACTAGATCCTTATATGGTCTAAAGCAAGCCAGTCGTCAGTGGAATCATGAACTCACAAAATTCATGATCACTTTGGGTTATGCTCAGTCCTCACATGACTTCTCTCTGTTTGTAAAAAGGTCAGAGAACCACCTAACCATAGCCCTGGTTTATGTTGATGATATGCCGATCATGGGGAGCTCCATCACTGAAATTGAGAGCACAAAAGCTGCCTTGCACACACATTTCACCATCAAGGATCTTGGAGCGGCCAGATATTTCCTTGGCATCGAAATATCAAGATCTTCTGCAGGTATCCTATTGAACCAAAGAAAGTATGTTCTAGATATACTTACTGATGCCCAAATGGATGGATGTAGAGAAGCTCCATTTCCTATGCAACATGGCATTAAACTATCTGCAAGCATAGGTGATGCCATCCCTAATCCTGAAGATTATAGAAGATTAGTTGGGAGGCTCTACCTTACCCTCACCAGACCAGACATATCCTACACTGTCCAACAACTTAGTCAGTTCATTCAAAATCCATTGAAACCTCACCGGGATGTCCTCACATATCTTCTCATATATCTTAAGGGGACCTTCAATTTTGCTCTCTCTTACTCATCTCAATCATCCCTCATAGTTCAAACATTTATTGATGCTGATTGGGGCAACTGCTTAGACACTGGACGATCTCTCTCTGTCTATTGTGTCTATCTTGGTTCATCTTTGGTGTCCTGGAAGACCAAGAAACAGAAAGTGGTGTCTAAGTCATCAACAGAAAGTGAGTACATGGCTATGTCTTATGTGGCCAGTGAACTGGTGTGGATGCAAGGGGTTCTAGCTGATATTGGCATACACATCTCACTTCCCATTTCTCTATACTGTGATAACAATTCAGCTCAGCAATTGGCCATCAATCCCATATTCCATGAGCGCACTAAACATGTTAGGATTGATGCTCATTTTATTCGAGAAATGGTGGTTGTTGGCTTCCTTAACATAGTACATGTTCCAACATCTCTCCAGGTTGCTGACATTTTCACTAAGGCTCTTGGAGCTAGACAACATGAGTTTTTCCGAGCCAAGCTTGGCCTAGTTCTCCCTGCTCCAGGCTCAACTTGAGGGGGGTATGTAAGTTAGTATGCATAGGTGATTGATTAGCTGTTGGTGCAAGCTCAAGACCCCTACTTTCGACTACAGCAAGTGCACAAGCCAAGAGAACACACAACACATCAAGGGCAAAATCGTCATTTTACCCTCAATGTACAACTGCCTTTATAAGGCGGGAATTGCAGTTACAGGGGTGTAACAAACTCATTTCTCTTCTTCTGAATTTCGATCTAGATTGCTCAAATGGAGTTTGTTCAAATTGTCGAATCAAAAGCTTGATTTACACCTTTGATTTCTCAATTTCATAGTTTCCAAAGTGCTCGTAAACTTTTATAAAATTCCGTTCCGTGCCCATAAAACTAAAACTCCCAACTCCGTTTCTTTTGTTTAATAAAATAATACAATTAAATTAAATGCTCCTCCGTATCTTCTTCAACCTCACTCCTCCTATGGCAATTCATCATGAGTAGCAAGGCAAACATGGATTTCCATAATTTTGATACCTCTCCTTCAACATCTTTCCTTGTTTTTTTTATGCCCCTTCATTCCTCGGATTTCCATATGACTCTTCGAATGTGGATTTCTAGATTTTTTTTTCCTTCTTGTTCCCTACGAGTATGTGAATGTGGATTTGGGTAATTTTGGCTTCAATTCGAACCTATTGTGAAGTCCGTTGGGACTCGGGATCGGGGGTCGTGTGCACACGTGCACCCTTGCGCTAATAGCCTAGTACATAAGCCGAACGGGGTTCCATCCTAAAACCAATTGGCTTTAGGTGGGGTAACCCACTAGCTTATATACTATGACTTCTTTGTTTGTATAATCAATGTGGGATTCTTTGTCTCTTCACATTCTCAACAGAATATCATAAAATAGATGCTTTGATTGCTCTTTATTTATTTCGAATTCATTGAAAACTGTCTTTTTTTTTTTTGGGATTTGAGAATTAGGGTTTGTAATCTGAAATCTACATTTGAGATTTGAAGGTTTATTTTTTTGAATTGGTTGATGATTTTGAGAATCTGGAATCTACTCACTTTGTTCAATTCGTAATTGAACTTGGAGATGGGTGCGATTTGGGTTTTGTTTTGGTGTTCTTATTCTTCCTTATCGAACTTGGGGCTTGGCGGCGTCGCTCGTCACCGTACGTGGTCTTCACCGGAGCCCTTAGAGGCGGTTGCGCCACGACCTTAGGATCACTTATGGCAAAGAAGAAGGAAGCGGTGAAAGGTGGCTCGAGATCGCAAAGTTGCAGCCATACTGCCATAGGCCAAAGAAGTACACAATAAGTGGAGTGTAGACCTCCATTATAGTGTATTGATAGAGCTTCTTCCCAACAAAAGGGGCAAAGAAAACATAGAAAGCAAGGTATTGACAAGGAAGCTACTGTCCATACTTTCTGTCTTTCTCATCTTCAATTTGTTGTGGATTCAATGTTAAAAGAGATGATGAAATTGAAAAGGTGTGCATGTACATTACATCTGTACAGGTTGAAGAAAGAAAAAGAAACGGAATTAAAGGCTTTGTGGGGTGATGGGCACAGTACGGAACTATGTAAAAATCCAATAAGGGTACCATCCGGAAAAAATAAAAGTATGAGACACCAATCGGAATAGCTTTAATCTTAAGGGTACCATTTGGAATTTCCCTTTTTAAGAAAAGTATGATATAGATAGTAAAATTTTGAGTGGCTATATAGATCATTAGATCCAACTTATTGTTACCTTGTAAATAAATTTACACCATCAGAGAAGGATATCCATCATTCTTCTCCACGATCTAGATATTTCATTGATTACGGTAGGATGACGATAATATTATTTTATCGTTTAGGTGGGGGCAGGAAATAAAATCATGATATTTTGTGGTCTGCATCACCTTGTGACAAAAAAAGAGAGGATGGCATTACCTACCCTGATATGGCTCTGTATCGATTTTATTGGTTACCGTATTTGATACTTTCACAAAGGCTTTATTGGGTTGTACTCCGTATTAATAATATTCCTTTGTCAATAATGATCGACAAAATATTATTCCCTCGTAATATTTCTCCATATATTATAGGGAGTATGGTAATATACCATATTATACACACTAAATTCTAAAAAAAAATTATAAAAATAAAAAGTATATACAATATTAACTTTTTTACTAATTTTTGTTAATAATTTCATACTTTTTATCATTTTATATAGTTTTTATCATACTAAAAAAATGTACATAAATAATATTTCAAGAGGTAGAATCATATAAGATTGTACTCGTTGATTGACGATCAGTGTTGCTTCCATAGTGCTTGTTTTCCAAAACTTTTTCTTTAACATGATGCATTGTTGGAGTCTTGTCTCTTTTGTAGGCCTGATACGTGAGCCGAGTAGCTCGGGATCGACTCGGGTTCGGCTCGATAAAAACTCGACTAGGGATCGCTCGAATGATACATGAGCCGAGTTCGAGCATGTAAATGAGCTCGATTCGAGCTCGAGCTAGTAGCTCGCCAACTCGGTGCACACTTGAATTGACAAAATTACCCCCTTAATTAGAATGTGTGTTTCACACTTTCACTCACCCACCCGTCATCCCCATTTTGGCATTTCCAAACAGAAATCCTAAATCTGGATGTCGGCATTTCCAGCGAAGTCGTCACCCTCCAGCGGAGCTCAAGCAGCGAAGCCGTCACCGGCGGTGCTGCCTCTGTCCGGAAGCCGTCGTCCGTCACCCTCCAGCGAAGCCGTCACCCTCCAGTGAAGCCCTCCAACAGCGAAGCCGTCACCGGCGGTGCTGCCTCGCCCTGCCTGGACTCCGGAGGTGTTCGTTCGTTGTTGCTCTCCATTTGCGTTTCTATTTCAGATCTGATAGCTTTGCGTTGTTGTTCTCAAGCGTCCTGGTTTCCAGAACAAGTTCGTCCTGGTAAGCGCTTACTCTGATCTCTCGCTCGTCGTTTGTTGGTTTTGGATTTCGATTCTGATGTGTTGATTTTCGAGTTTTTGTTTGATTACCAGCTGATTTTTGAGGTAGGTTTTGCTACCGGCTTCGGTTTTTTAGTGTAATTAGTTGATTATTTGGATGATCGTGGTATTGAATTAGTACGGAAATAGATCTTGCCTGCATCTGTAAAAACGAGGTACTAATTTTTCTCGATTTCATTCCGAAGCTGATGGTTTCACTCCTTGTTAGTTTATCGGTATTCAATTAGTTCGATTGTTAATGGAAATTCAATTTCAGTTTCACAACTCTAGATGTTAGTTTTCGAATGGCTGCAATCTACCACATGAGATACTTCTTCATGCTGATAAGGGACTGTTGTCTAAATGATCCTCTATGTTACCTCAAATCAAAAAACTTGAAAGCATTAATTTTGTTTTATACAGTATCTTACATTTAAGTCAAACCATAGAGATCAGAAAATATCCTTTTATGCAGCTGCCAAAGGTTTTTGCCTGATATTTATGAATAATGTTGTCGTTTGAAGGTGTTAAATGTTGCTCCACATTTTTCAAATAGGTGAAAGTTCCAACTTTTAGTTATATGATTTTAGTTCCTTCAAGCTGCTGTAAATTCCATCTCTCATTTTATTTACTCGATTTTACTTGAACATTCAATGGTGCTGCTGCTGGACTTTTTATTTACTTCATTTTATTCGATTTTATTTACTTCAAGCTGCTGCTGTAATTAGGCATGTTGCTGCTGCTGTTGTGATGCTGTAATGGTGTTGTTGTGCTGCTGGAATGGTGTAATGGTGCTGTTGTAATGCTGTAATGGTCCTGCTGTGATGCTGTAATGTTGTAATGGTGTTTTTGTGCTGTTGGAATGGTGCTGATGTGCTGCTGTGATGCTGTCGTTGTAATGGTGCAAATGTGCTGCTGTGATGTTGCTGCTGTGCTGCCGGAATTTTGTGCTGCTGTGTTAAACTTTGTGTTGCTGTGTTGAACTTTGCTTTCACTTTGAATGTGCTACTCTGTTGAACTTTGAATGGTAAAAATGTGCTGCTGTGTTGAACTATGAATGGTGCAAATGTGCTGTTGTGTTGAACTTTGCTTTCACTTTGAATGTGGAACTTTGAGTGTTGCTTGAATTTAATCTTGTTGTTGAATTTTGCTTTCATTTTGTTTTCCAAGTAATCGTTGTTGTTTCGAGTCATAACGAGCTCGTCGAGCCCGAGTTCGAGCTCGTAACGAGCCCAACCGAGCTTATCGAGCTCGAGTTCGGGCTCGAGAACAAATGAGCTCAACGAGCCGAGCTCGAGTTCTACATCAAGCTCGCGAGTCGAGCTTGAGCATATATATATATATATATATATATATATATATATATATATATATATATATATATATATATATATATATATATATATATACTCGAATAGGATTTGAGCTCGAGCTTGAACAGCTAGTACTCGAGCTCGTAGGCTCGTATATCAGGCCTACTCTTTTGTTAGCCTCGATTTTCTTTATTTGCTATCTTCTCCCATGATTTCTGCGTTTGTTGTTCTTCGGCTTCTCAATTTATCATATACAATTTGTCTTATATTTCATTTTTTTGTCTTTTTCAAAAAAAAAATCATAATAGAATATATTGTAGGGTAGATTTTCATAAATCTCTTTCATATTCCTTTATAAACTTCATTTTTAAAATTATATATATTGTATATAACTTTTTTTAATCATGATCTGTATAACTACTTAAAGTATACTCCCTCCATTCTTAAATTAATGTATATAATACTATAAATCATAATACATAATTTTAGAGGAGTTTTAGTAACCTCGGTCAATCACGTTATTTTCGTCATTTTTTTAATTAATTTTTTAATTCTCCTTTTTTCTTTTAACCAATCATGTTTTATCTAATCTTTCACTCCCCCACCCCCTCCCCCACTCCCGCTGTTGCGTTCCCTAAATCTAGCTCGGCCTAGGGTTCCTACCTCCCATCGCCTCCGAGCTCCGACGTTTACTGCATCTCCTCTGAATATATCCACCTCAAGGGTTCCCACCTCCCACCGCCTCCAACTATTTACTGACTCTCCTCTGAATATACCTCTCCTCTGAATATACCTCCCACCGCCTCTAACCCTTTCCTCGATATTACAGAGTATGTTCCAGATTTCAATTCACAATGCTTGAAATTTATGTATGGATTATGCGGGCTGTCTTCAGGTAGTTTTACAGATCGAAATTGAGGTTCGATCAATTTGATTGATTTCCCCTAATTTATCCATATTTGAATTTTTAGGGTTTTAAACTTTTGTCGTCGACTGCACCAAGTTGCTTCTCTGCCTTCTCTCTTTTTTATAATTTGATTTTTTATGTCCCTTCACATTCTGCCTCTGTGAAGGTTTTGCCGTTTCAAAATACGTCTTCGATCTTCTTGCGCCTCCGACTATGGTCGAGTCCAAATTTACCGTTGGCTGCACCAGGTTGCTTCTCTGCCTTCTCTCTTCTTTGTAATCTGATTTTGAATTGACTCTTTTTAGGGTGTGTCTCTGATTTGGCCTTTTGAGTTCGAATCTTGTTGTTTCCATCTCCCTGAATGCCTTTCCACTGAGTTCGTTTTTAGGGTTTGTCTCTGATTTGGCCTTTTGAGTTCGATTTGCGTTTAATTTGCTTGTGCATTGGGGGAAATTTAATTGCTTTTCTATGATTTTTTTTTTCTTTTGCAATTCAAATTGGGGAGATGTATGTGAAGGAGCAAGAAACTGACATGTGTGTACAATCGGAAATGTCATGGCTTTCTCATTTGTTGATTGTGGAATTGATCGATTTTGGATTCCCAGTTTCTTGATTGATGTTTTGGTTTATGAGTTTGTCGGTTGCCTGGATGTTTTTGGTTCTGATTATTCCTTATTTCAAGTTGCTTCTCTGCTTTGCTATTGCATAGCACACACGAGCTTCATTTGTTTAAACAGAATTACATTTTTTTGAAGTTCAGATTTGTTGTACATGATACAAAGTACGTACATCTATCTCATAAATGCCTTGTGACGAACGTAGGAGAAATCTAATGGGATTTGGGTCATTTTTTTATGGAATATTTCAGGGGATCAATTTAAAAGTTACAGCAATGCCATGATTTCAATTGATGTTCCGCTTACACTCAAGCCTGGAAAGAATACAATTGATCTCTTGAGCTTGACAATGGGATTATAGGTTAGATCTCTTGATCTTAATTTTATTTATTATTAAAGTTTAAAAATATTCCTTTTCAGTACTTTAATTTCATAAAGGTACTAATCCTCTTTTATAAGATAGCTTAGGGGAAAGAATATGATATTTTTTCACTACTAACATAATATAATATTTCATTTTTTTAATCTTTCACGTATCCTATCATGTATCATCTCACCTGGTATTTTTCCTTTTACCCCATTTTCTATTTCCCAATATCTCAATTACCTAAAATCTCCTATTTTTCGAAACCCTTTTTTTTTAATCATTCAGATTATCTGATATTTTAGGTTTATCCTAATCCTAATACATATCTTAATTTCCGATTTCCTCTTATCCCAATTACCTAAAAACTCATATTTTTCAAAATCCCTTTTTTTCATTCAGATTATCTAATATTTCAGATTATCCTCTTGTCCCTATGCTATTATATATACTTACCACTTCCCTCCATCTCCTCGCACATCAACTACAAATAACAACTTAATTCGTTTATCTTTTATGCAATGGCAGGTTCCATTGTTCAGTTCACAAGCCTTATATAAGGACATTGACGAGTGCTCTACATTCAGGTGTTTGTAGCTAGAGTGTTTTCCAAGTCTCAGTTTCCTGGGAGTAAATTCAGACCACCATTGCCGCTGGTTCTTATAATATATATTTTATATTTTTTTCCTCGTGCACACACCATGGCGCGAGGATTGTATTAGTTACTTTTTCTAAGTCTAACATATTTTTTTAGAACGGTAAAAATTATAGTATATCATATCAAAAAATTTAATTAATTTTTTAATATTAAGTATGATATTATTTTAAAAAATTAATATTTTATATAATTTTTATTGTTATTAATTAAAAACGTGTTTGATTTGAAAAAGTTACTATTGTTATTCGGTGTTGTCATGGTACCAAAAAATATTAATTTGGGCACCTGACTGAATAATTTTTTTTTTTTTGATTAAGTAAAAATTTGGAAGCAAAATGCTATCCGGCAGCATCCTTTCGGATGAGGTCAATAAGACCTGGGTCAGTATGTAGAGAAGGGATGGGGGCAACATGAGCAAGGTGTGCAACCTTTATCTGCCACGCTATTGCCGTTACGAAGGACGTGAGAAAACGAGACTTCGTAAATCCCTGTAAGAAGAGTGCTAATGTCTGACATAATTAGCTCAATTTCCCATGGACATTTGATTTTAGACTGTAGATGATTGATAATTGTCAATGAATCGCCTTCAATAATTAGTTTGGCGATTCTCATTTCGAGGGCTCTCAGAACACCCGCTCTTAATGCCAATGCTTCGGACATTAAAGGGGATTGGTACCCAATCAGTTTACAATCCATTGCTAATGATTGTCCTGTGTTGTCACTAATGACGTACCCTATCGAGCTTTCTCGTTGCCCGGAGGCGGAGCCGTCGAAATTTAGTTTCAGTCTCCCAATTGATGGTCTCTTCCATTTTTCCTTCTTCCTAGTACTCGTACTTTTCTTAAGGGTGTTTGCTCGGTGCCTTATTTCATTGTTATCCTTATTGGTATGCCTTTCAGCTCTACTCCATTCATTAACAAATGAATTGACAAGTTTTACAAATCCTTCTGTATTTGACAATTTTTGTTGTTGAAAAACTAGTTTATTTCGTACTATCCAGATGGTCCACCAGTGAAATGTCAGTTTCTGTTTTTGTTGAGTATCAAGTAATCTATCTAGTTTTTCCATTAATGTCTCAATATTCCTTGATACTTTGATATGGTCTGCGATATTTGATTTCACTTTAGGAGATAAACTCGAGCAGCAAAATAAGTATTTGCATTCAAATAATAGGTGAGTGGTGTCCTCTTCATGGTGATTGCACAAAGCACAGTAAGGTGGTATCGCCATTCCTCCTCTAGAGAGTCGAGCAGCCGTTGGGAGTCCATTATGGCAGACTTTCCACATGAAATTCTTTATTTTAGGGGGTGCGTTCAATTTCCAAATCCAAGCATTGTTATCATTTGTTAGCTCCGTCGCTTTTGTATTAAGTTTGTATGCACTTGATGTCGTAAACCATCATTTTTTGTCCGGCCACCAATACATTCTGTCTTGTATTAATTTACCGGGAGGGGAATTTCTGCTATCTGTTGCGCAGTATCATTTGGCATTATCGATCTAAGTTTTTCCAAATTCCATATCCCATTTCGGATGTATTGATCAACCGTTTCTTCCCAGTTTATTTTTGTCGGATCAAGGCAAGCCATATGGATATTCTTCACTGGAGCCCACTTGTCTTTCCAGAACTTAATAGTTTTCCCATCACCTACTGACCATGCTAGCCCTTCCTTAAATGGCTCGATTAATTTCCTAAGTTGTGTCCATTGCCATGAGGCGTTTCCTTTCTTCTCAAATGTAAGAATAGGCGTTGATTTTAAATACTTATGGTTAATAATTTTGACCCAACTATTATCTGGTTCTGCTATAATTTTCCAAATAAGTTTCATTTGCAGTGCCTCGTTCATCTCCTTTGTTTTTCGTAGTCCCATTCCCCCTTTCGCTTTAGGTCTACATACTTTGACCCATCCTATAAGGGGTTTATACTGGAGATCTTTATTCCAAAAAAAAGTTCTATTGACTTTATCTAATGTTGAGTGTATTGTCACCGGTAGCATGAAACTTTGTATAGCAAAAAGCGGTTTAGAAGCTAAATTTCAGTTAATTAACACAAACCTTCCGTGTTGGGATAAGGAGTCGACCTTCCATTTTGATAATTGATTAGTTGTTTTACCAATAACTTCTTCAAACGTGCTTTTGTTCACTCTACCATTAACAATCGGACAACCCAGATACTTGTCCAGTTTAACTTGTCTTGATATATTTAAATATCCTTCGATGGTTTCTATACGCGATGCAGGTATCCCTGGAGATGCCTGAAAGACCGATTTATTATAGTTTACTTTCTGTCCTGACAGATGACAGTAATCATCAATGATTTTCCTAACTGTTTCACATGCTGTCATGTTACCTTTTGTGAAAATGATGACATCGTCAACAAATGCCAGAAACGGGATCCTCGGGCCAGATTGGCCAAAACGGAATCCAACGCCAGATTGGTTGAGAATGGACTCTGATGTTAGTTTTCTAGCGAGCACTTCGGCGCCAAGAATGAAAAGGAAGTGAGACATGGGGTCACCTTGTCTTAAACCTCTAGAAGGTTTGAAAACCTCCGTAGGCCCATTGTTGATTAGTACGGAGAATGAAATTGTTGTTACACATTCCATAATTAAGCTGATAACATGATCACTAAATCCAAATTTTCTTAATATTGCCTCTCTGAAGGTCCAGTCTACTCTATCATAGGCTTTCTCCATATCAAGTTTGATAGCTAGCCAACCTTCTTTCCCTTTCCTTGACTTAAAAGAGTGGAAGATCTCATGTGCAATTAATATATTGTCTTGAATAGCTCTATCAGATACAAATGCTCTTTGAAACGGGCGGATTAATTTGCCGATCACCTTCTTTAGTCTCTCAGTTAGAATTCTTGATATTATTTTATAAATTGTTGAGCACAGACTTATGGGTCTATAGTCTGTAGTCTTAGATGGATTTTCACATTTCGACAATAGAGTGATGAACGTATGATTGATCTGTATGAGTAGTCTACCTGAGTGGAAAAAGGATTTTACTGCTTTAATGACATCGTTGCCAACTATGTCCCAATATGATTTGTAGAACTCCACTGTCATTCAGTCTGGTCCAGGGGATTTATTGAGTCCTAAAGACCATACATCGTTTTTTATTTCACTATTGGCTGGTTGTTGAATAAGAGTCCTATTTTCGTCTTCCGTGATAGCATGTGGGATAAAATCGAGGTATTCGTTAAGAAGTGTCATGTTTATTTGTTCTTTTGAGAATCGTTTTTCGAAATCGTTTTTAACTTCCTCCCTAATATTTTCTTCACCTATTATCTGTGTCCCAGAACTTGTCGTGATATTTCTTATTATTTTCCTATTTCGTCTTCCGGAAGCTACTCTATGAAAGTAAGCTGTGTTTGAATCAGTGAGTTTAAGGTGTTTTGATTTTGCTCTCTGCCCCCAATATTCTTTTTGGAATTTTAATAGTTGCTCTTTTTTCCTGATCAGTTGTTTTTCTACTAAGTTATCTTTACCCGTTCTCGTAATATTTTTTGATTGGATGTTAATCAATTCTTTTTCCACTAATTGTATCTAACGGAAGACATTCCCAAAGGAATTCTTGTTCCATTTTTTGGCTTGTCCTTTAAGAAATTTTGTTTTGTACATTAATCTATACATTGCTGAACCAATGCACCTAACTCTCCATGCTTGTCTGACGATGTTCCTGAAGTCCTTTCTCTGTAGCCACATATTTTCGAATTTAAACGGTGGTGGTGTAAATTCTCTTCCGGAATTTAGGCAAATAGAGATGGGACAGTGATCTGACCCAGTAAATGCTCCATTAAATGTTGCTAGGTCGGGAAATATGTTAAGGAACTCATGTTTGAACCAAGACTCGATCTAATTTTTCCCAGATATTGTCGTTTTCTTCCCTTTTTTTTTTCTCCAAGTGAATTGATTTCCCCAAGATGGGATCTCTAGTAAAGAACATTGATTTTTAAACCGATTTATTCTAGAATATATGGCTTGGCTATTTGATACACCCCCGAGTTTTTCATTGTTGTTACTAATTTCATTTATATCTCCTATAACTAAGCATGGAAGGGGTTCACTAATGATAATATTCGAGAATTCATTCCAGAAGGCGACTTTATCGGACTCATGAGAGGGGGGGGGGGGGGGCATAGACAAAAAAAAATACCTGTAAAGTTCTTATCTAGGCAAGAATATTTTACTCGAATCACTCTTGGTAATATCACATCGACCTCAATTAACTCGTTTAGAAGAGCGTTCTCATTCCATAATAGTCCTATCCCTCCCGTTCTATCATTCCCTACTGACCAGATAGCATTATTGAATCCACTTGATTTCCAACTCTTCTCTTCGGGAATTTTGTTTGTTCTAAATTCTGCAATTGTCATTAGAGAAATATGTTCATTGATGTGCATGGCTCTAAGATCTGTCCATATATTTGTCTTTCCTAGGCCTCTTACATTCCAGAAACAGGCTTTCATTATTTAATTACCCAATCCGTCAGAAGCCGAGGGTGTAGTGCTTCTGACAGAGAAATATTATTCTCAATTGTGGAGATACTTGAGCGTTTCATTTTCTTAGGTTCTGTTGTCCTTTGCATTAAATCTCATATTTCTATAACCTTAATTTTCATTTTGTGATCAGAGGGTTCAACTAAAGAACGTAGCTGAACCAACCTTCCACAAAAGGGATTAGTCCTCAAAATATTTAGCCAATGAGAACAATTAAAACCCCACCTTGAATAAGCCTTTAATTTAGAGTTCTCAACTATGGATTTCTTTAATGATGAATAAGCACACAAATGAAACTTCAATGATTTAGGGGATAAGAATAGGCCCCTATAGTTGATTAATACCTTTATTCTAATGGCTAGAATTAGCCTAGGATCATCAAGATGGGTGGAATCATAAGATACCCATTCAAGTCTACGATAAAGGCAGTGCCCATCCCCCACCATAGCACATTTAAACAAATAGCATTGGAATAAAAAGTAGGAAGCCACAAGTGAATTACCATATTGCCGACAGACCATAGGAGTTATAGACAGACTATAGATTATGTTCTGAAGCATGTTGTTGGAGCTGCTCAACTTTTGGTTTTTGCCTCCAAAGAGGAATACTTGCAATGATGTGAGTTGTTTACCATAGTTTCTCACTGATTGGGTCCATACAATTTGTTTGCTCAGGGGTTTCAATTCAACAAGCGTAAACTCGAACCAAATGTTCGCAATAAGGATAAAAAGAAAATCACCATGAACAGATTTCCCCACAAACCTTAGATTTTCCTTGATTTCGTTTGTCTCAACAGGGTTGAAGGTTCGATAATATAAAACTAAGTAATATAGAAATACTCTAGAAGGGGGGTTGAATAGAGTATGCCGGTTTTTTGCAGATAGTCTCAAGACTTTTGAAGCTCGTGCAAAACCTTTTGAGATTAGACTTAGTCTTTTCTCTGAAAACCTGAATCACAAAGTTGGACAGTTCGAACCAAGTGCGGAAATAAGGTAAAGCAGCAAATAAAGGACGCAACTAATTGTTAACGAGGTTCGGCACGAACTTGGACCACGTCCCCGCCTAGGGTTCTTCTACAACCCTAGGATTCAACAGCCTTTATTGATTCACAAAGCTTAGGATCCTAATAGCTCACCGAGAAGCCTCTCTCCTATAAAATTGCAATCTAGTCAACTCACATTCCCTTGGAGTCCTAAACCAATCTAGAAGAGCCCCACCTCTCTCAACTATCTAGTACAATCCTCTTACTCTCGAGAATCAATAGCCTAGTGCTTACTTCCTGAGTTATAAACTCTCGAGTATAACACTCTCTTTGAATATATCCTATAAGCTCACTGTGTATCTCTCAAATGCTTTGAAACAAAATATAAGACTCTTAAGAACAAGCAGAGAGAACACGCTGAAGAGAGATCGTAAACTTGATGGCTGATTGTGCAATGATATTCGTGAATGTGCGTCCTCTCTTTCTTCTTCTTCATCTCCTTTATATAGTGAAGATCATCGGCGCCACTTAAGGAAGGAATCTTCTCCAACGCTTGGCTGATCATGGCTATCTTCGAGATCTTCTATACTTGGAAACTTTTGAAGCCATGATCTCCGATTGTGTCCTTCTTCACTTTTCGACTTTGGAAGGAGATAATATTTGAAAAACTTCCTGAAATGTTAGAATATAATATCTGGATGCATATAATAATATATAATAATATTCGGACATAATATAATAAAGTACAAGTTTTGTGTTTCATCAACACTGCTAAAGCTTCAAGACCTTTGACAGAAACAGATTGTCAAAGCCTTTGAAACTAATTCCGATTTTCATCAAAGGGAGTGGAGTTATCAATCTCCCCCTTGATGAAAGACAAAACCTGTGCATCCCTGCAACTTAGTCAAGCATATATATATTATAAGTAAAATCGGACTAAGTACCTGCATGGGTTAGAGAAATGTTGGATCATAAGTTTAACATGAAAAACATCCAACAAAGTAAAACAAAACAAGGTCTTCCAAGACCCTTGGTTCACAGCAGTTTCAAAGTTTAAACCATCAAACCATCTCCCCCTTTTTGTCTTTCAACAAAGGGATGAGTTTAAAAACAGTTACCAAAATCAGACTTACCAAAATAATTCAAAATTCAAAAGTTCCTTTCAAATCTTAAAGGCAAGAGAAGATTTATCCGATTTTAAAATAATTTTCACAAATAAACTATACTCGGATAAAATAAAATCAGTAACAAATAAAGAAGGTTAAAAAACCATTAAAACTATATTTGATCAAATATCTAAAGAGATACCAACCAAATATCTGATCCGTCATATGTACTCTACTGTTCAGTTCACAACATTTGAAATGAGGTTCAAGGATCTTGACACCGAGTAGAATTTATTTTTCGTAAAGGGAAAGCTCCCCCTACGAAAGTGCATCCCTGTTAAGCATTCCGATCTCACGTCTAATGAAGGCGAACCTGTCCTCTGCCAAAGGCTTTAGTAAAAATATCAGCCCATTGATAATCAGTTGAAATAAAGGATATGGACGCATCACCTTTTTCGACATGGTCTCTAATGAAATGATGCCTTACATCAATATGTTTGGTCCTTGAATGTTGAACATGATTCTTTGTAATAGAGATGGCACTTGTATTGTCACACTTAATGGGAATGCCTTTGAGGTTGATGCCAAGATCTCGCATTTGTTGAGCTATCCAAAGGATTTGGGAGCAACAGGCTCCAACGGCTATGTATTCGGCTACTGCAGTGGATAGAGCAACTGAGTTTTGTTTCTTTGAATGCCAACTGATCAAGGATGCTCCTATGAATTGGAAACATCCTGATGTGCTCTTCCTATCCACCTTATAGCCTGCAAAATCTGCATCAGAATACCCAATTAAAGTGAAATACTTTTTCTTTGGGTACCATAGTCCAAGCTCCTTAGTGCCATTGAGATATCGGAAGATCCTTTTCACAGCCACGAGGTGAGATTCCTTAGGATCAGCTTGAAACCTAGCACACATGCAAACACTAAACATGATGTCAGGTCTACTAGTTGTGAGATATAGTAAAGATCCAATCATTCCTCGATACTCCTTTTGATTGACACTCTTCCCAGTCTTGTCTTGATCTAGAGATAGTGTTGAGCTCATGGGTGTCTTGGCTGCTTTGGATTGATCCATCTTGAATTTCTTCAAGAGATCCTTAGTGTACTTGCTTTGGTTGACAAAGATCCCTTTCTTGGATTGATGAACTTGTAATCCCAAAAAGAAGATGAGTTCACCCATCAAGCTCATCTCAAATTCACTGCACATAATGTCAGAAAATTCCTTGCACAAAGATGTGTTAGTAGCACCAAACAATATATCATCAACATATATTTGAATAACCAAAACGTCTTTTCCTTTGGTCTTGATAAAAAGAGTCTTGTCGATCAACCCCCTTTTAAAATCATTTTCTAAAAGATATTTTGACAAGCGCTCATACCAAGCTCTTGGGGCTTGTTTCAAACCATAAATCGCTTTGTCAAGTTTATAAACATGATTAGGAAATTCCAAACTTTCAAAACCTGGGGGTTGAGCCACGAAGACTTCTTCCTCTAAGAAACCATTAAGAAAAGCACACTTGACATCCATTTGATATAACTTTATGCTCATGAAAGATGCAAATGCTAATAATATGCGAATAGCTTCAAGCTTGGCTACGGGAGAAAAGGTCTCCCCGTAGTCAATACCTTCCTCTTGATTGTAGCCTTGAGCAACAAGCCTTGCCTTGTTCCTCACGATCTTACCATTCTCATCTAGCTTGTTTCGAAATACCCATCGTGTTCCAATGACTGATTGATGCTTTGGCCTAGGCTTCAAGGTCCAGACTTTGTTCCTTTCAAATTCGTTAAGCTCACTTTGCATGGCAATGATCCAGTATGGTTCTTGAAGTGTCTCATCTACCTTCTTTGGTTCAATAAGAGAAACAAACGCGTGAAAAGCACAAAGATATTTAAGTTTAGAACGAGTTTGAACACTAAAAGTACGGTCAGAAATAATATCCTTTAATGAGTGTGATGAGGAATATTTGAATTTTCTTTTGCTAGTCTCAGCTCCTTGATTCGTCACACCAGCAGGATTGATTTGAGGTACATCTGACTCCGTGGTCCTGTTAGGTTCAGTTACAGCAGTTTCTGACGTCTCAACACTGTTGGATTGGACACCAAGGGCTTTGGACGAATCTTCAACACCTTGGGCCAATTCTTCAGTGTTGAGAATCAGTTCCTGCATGTTCTTCTTTTCTGTGTTCTTGGTAGCAGTATCATCACCATCCTCGTTCTCTGTATGGAAGTTAAGATCTAAATCTGCAACACTTTCACTCAAAGAACCGTCATTGCACTCATCAAATATGACAACAACCATGTATTTTTTACCATTGGGAGATTTGACTCGCATAAGACCACATAAATCCATATGTAAAAGTTCAAGGGGTCTACAAGTACTTACAACCTTTTTGGGTTTGAAAGAGCTACGTGTTTGTTTACCTCGTGTGCATGCTTTGCACATCTCAATACCTTTAAAGTCCATCTCAGGTAGTCCTCTTACAAGCCATTTGGACACAAGCTTTTGTGGTGTATGTGGGCTCACATGATCGAGTCTCCTATGCCAGAGCTTTAGATCGTCCGTCAAAGCCTATAGACAAGTTAAGCTTCCTTGTTCAAGTTGCTCAGCATTCACGGCATAGATGTTGTTATAATGATAGGTAATTAGAACTATTTCACCTGTATCTTCTCTGCGCACTAAACATCTTTTCTTGTTAAATCCAACATCATTACCATAATCACATAGTTGAGAAATACTAAGAAAATTATACTTCAAAGCATTAACAAGATAAACATTTTAATAGTATGGTTAGGATCACGACCAACACTACCAATACCAACGATGTCACAATTTTCTTTTGTCACCAAGAGTGATTGTTCCAGTGGATTGCTTCTTTAGATCATGAAAGAGAGAACTCTTCCCATTCATATGCTTCGAGCATCCACTATCAATAATCCATTTTTGCTCCTTCACCTTGGTGATCTCTTGCAAAACAAACATCAACCTTTTTGGCTAGACCAGTGAACAAATTTAGATCCTTTATTGGGATAAACCATATTTGGTAAAATAGTGCCTTTGGGGACCCAAACTTGCATTATCCGTTCTTTTCTCAAGTGAATAGGAAATGTATTGCGAATAATATGAGGATCCTTTCTTCTATAGGGGCAGGTCTCTCTTACATGTCCCTTTCTCGCACAGTGGTGACATATAGGAGAGGTTCTGCTTTCTTTTGCCTTCACAAAAGCGGTAATGTGTTGCTTCTTTAAAAACCTCGGATTGTAACCAATACCACTTCTGTTTAGAGAACTTTGTTGCTCACCCAACATCCTATCAAGAGTGCCCTTGGACTTGGTAAAAATTATGAGGGTTGTCTGTTGGTCTTGAATCTTATTATTCAGGGAGATCTTCTCGTTCTCTAACTCATGATGTTCGCTTCTCAGAGACGAGAGATCTTGCTTGAGTTCAGATTTCTCTGAGTCAAGAGTCTTGACTTTAATGTCAAGACCTGAATAAGAAGTTTCAAGACTTTTGACCCGCCTAGACAGTTCCTCAATAGTTCTTTCCTGGTCCACGGTTTTCTTGATAAGAGTGTTAGTATGGGCAATAAGTTTCTCTTCATTGACAATCATATTAAAAAGGAATTCCGATAGTACCTCTTTTGGACTTGCCATGAGCTCTCTTACGGTTACCTTGAGTTGCTCCTCATAAGATTCATCTCATGTGGCCATGAGACAAAGGTTGGCCTTTTCATCATCGGAATTTGAGTCAGAGTCGCTCCAAGTTGCTACCATGGCTTTCTTTTTCCATCTATTACCTTTCTTGAACTGGCTCTTCGTCTTTTGAGGGCAGTCTTTTACAAGATGATCTGTTTCACCACATTCAAAACAAGACAAACGTTTAGTCTTCTTCTCATATTTGTTGAATTGAGACTTACCTCGAATTTTAGAAGACTCTGATTCATCCTTGTTGTTGAATTGCTTCTTCATCTTGAGGATTCGAGAAAGACCCCTTGTAATGAGATCAAAGGGATCATCCTCATCATCATCATCATCATCTTCAGAATCAGACACATCTTTCGGCTCATCCTTCTTAGACTTGAGTGCCAAGTTCTTAGTGCTTATTGGAAGTTCTCCATCGTCTTCATTGAGAATCATCTCATGTGTGATCAGCTTCCCAAGCAAGTCATCAAGGGGTAGCGTGGTGAGATTCTGGGCTTCTTCTATGGCTGTCACTTTCGGACCCCATTTGTCTTTTGGGAGGCACCTCAATATCTTCCTTACTTTCTCAACGTTCGTAAAGCTCTTGCCGAGAGAGTCAAGGTTATTGGTGATTTCCGTGAATCGTGTGAACATGGCCTTGATCGACTCATTAGGCTTCATTTTGAAAAGTTCATACTTTCGAAGGAAGATACTGATCTTGGTGTCCTTCACTTGACTAGTTCCTTTATAAGTGACAACCAGCTTGTCCCAAATCTCTTTAGCTGACCTACAAGATGAAATACGGTTAAACTCATCAGTGCTAAGACCACAATAAAGTAAGTTAATAGCCCTGTAGTTTTTGGAGATGAGTTCATGATCCGCTTGGATGTATTCAGACTCCTTCTTCGCAATTTTGGTTCCATTTGGTCCGTCTTTCTTGGGAACCTTCGGACCATTCTCTATAATGTTCCAAATCTTGATCTATAATGAACATCTTCATCAATGATCTCCAGTGGACAAAGTTGTTTCCTACAAAGAGTGGTGGTCTAATGGTAGACCTTCCCTGTGCAAATCCTCCGCTTGCTTCACCAGACATGATCGAAAACTCACAAGATTGTTAGATCAAAAGCAATGAGTAAAGCTCTGATACCAATTGAAGGTTCGATAATATAAAACTAAGTAATATAGAAATACTCTAGAAGGGGGGTTGAATAGAGTATGCCGGTTTTTCGCAGATAGTCTCAAGACTTTTGAAGCTCGTGCAAAACCCTTTGAGATTAGACTTAGTCTTTTCTCTGAAAACCTGAATCACAAAGTTAGACAGTTCGAACCAAGTGCGGAAATAAGGTAAACCAATAAATAAAGGACGCAACTAATTGTTAACGAGGTTCGGCACGAACTTGGACCACGTCCCCGCCTAGGGTTCTTCCACAACCCTAGGATTCAACAGCCTTTATTGATTCACAAAGCTTAGGATCCTAATAGCTCACCGAGAAGCCTCTCTCCTATACAATTGCAATCTAGTCAACTCACGTTCCCTTGGAGTCCTAGACCAATCTAGAAGAGCCCCACCTCTCTCAGCTATCTAGTACAATCCTCTTACTCTCGAGAATCAATAGCCTAGTGCTCTCTTCCTGAGTTATAAACTCTCGAGTATAACACTCTCTTTGAATATATCCTATAAGCTCATTGTGTATCTCTTAAATGCTTTGAAACAAAATATAAGACTCTTAAGAACAAGCAGAGAGAACACGCTGAAGAGAGATCGTAAACTTGAGGGCTGATTGTGCAATGATATTCGTGAATGTGTGTCATCTCTCTCTTCTTCTTCATCTCCTTTATATAGTGAAGATCATCGGCGCCACTTAAGGAAGGAATCTTCTCCAACGCTTGGCTGATCATGGCTATCTTCGAGATCTTCTATACTTGGAAACTTTTGAAGCCATGATCTCCGATTGTGTCCTTCTTCCCTTTTTGACTTTGGAAGGAGATAATATTTGAAAAACATCCTGAAATGTTAGAATATAATATCTGGAAGCATATAATAATATATAATAATATTCGGACATAATATAATAAAGTACAGGTTTTGTGTTTCATCAACACTGCTAAAGCTTCAAGACCTTTGACAGAAACAGACTGTCAAAGCCTTTGAAACTAATTCCGATTTTCATCAAAGGGAGTGGAGTTATCAAGGGTTTTTATCCCAAAGAAACAAATATCTCAACAAGATCATACACCAAACTTTGCATACACAGAACAAGGTAAAGCCCCCAATTCCCAACAAAGCCCAAAAGATACGGGCAACTATGGAAATCCACAAGCATAGCCAGTTGGTAGGCATAGATAGAGAATGAATCATTATCATGACTGGGATGAGCGCACAAATACTACCAAACCACCATTTAAACCAGTAATATGCACCTAGAAACATGTAGTCCTCAATAAAGCATTTCCACACATACCTGATTCGTTCCCGATTTCGACCTTGATGCGCTAACAGTTTTCCCCTATTGAATGTGCACCTTCTGAACTCCTCATCCTCTTTGGTTTCCGGATTGGAGACTCGTTCCTCCTTGAAGCAAGACTGCTCCTTAGTGAGTTTAGCGCCCTCCGGCAGTTTAGAGCCCTTTCGGGGGATAGACTTTTGAGAAGCAGGATCATCTGCTCCCATAGGGGTTTTTCCTTCATCAACTCCATGAGGAGTCATGAGATTCACAAGAACAAGATCCAAATTAGACATACAGATAGTATTTGGTAGAAAGTGAGAAAGAAAGGAGATAAGGAAGAGAAGATGAGACCACCGCTCCACCGAACTCCATAGAGAAACGAAAGCGCAGAAGGAAGGGAAAGAGAACCCCATGCAGACTCTCACCCGAGACCATTCGGTCGATTCCTCGACGCATAGAGGAAAATCGGCCACTTCAATCCAATATAGATCGAAGCCCGAAAGCATCAACATGCAGATCTTCAAGCTCCGGCCATAACAAGGCGGATTTGGCCATGGCGGGGGGCGAGGAGACCAAATCCACACACACGCCACAATCAAGAGACTCGGAACCTTCCTTGTGAGGCGCCAAACAACCAGAAGAGCCCCAAGGCTAAACCAACACACTATCCCCAATTTTGAGAAATAATAACATTCCGCTTCAAATTCACCATCGCATAGCACGTACCCGATGGCGAGAGATCGGCTAGAAATAAGGCCATCATCGATTCGATAAGGGTAGAAACAAGACTTAGACTGAATTTTGTACTGGGTGAGGCTTGATTTCCCAACCAATCAAGGGCTTTTTCGGCGGAAGATGTACTCAACACCAAAGGGGGCGGAGTCTTGAAGGGGGTTCTGAAAAAGAGAGTTTCTCTCTCTTGATTTATCTCTCATCTTTTGGTCATTAGTGAGTATTTGAATAAAATTGTTCATTGAGTCCTGAGCCGAATCGGTAAAAAAAAAAGTTGCAAGTCAGCTTTTTTTTTAAAGTCTTGCATGTTTGTCGGTGCAGAACTCGACATGCAAATATTTTCTTAAAAAATATAAAAGCGGTAAGTCAGGCAAAATAATTTTTTTTTAAAAAAAAAACCTATAAGACCTTTGTAATTTAAGTGTCTAAATTAAATTTATATGAATATAAATGTCAAAAAAATATTTCAACCATTGAGGGTACTGGTAATATATTACCACATATTTTCTCACGGGTCAAAAATGTTGACAAGACATTCCTACATAGATTTTTTTTGAAGGGGCAGCTTGCGTGGAAGCCTTTTTTTATTGGGATAATTAGGTTAATATACCATTTTCAATTTTTTTTATGGGTAATTATACCCATGGAAGTTTTGTTTTGGTAATTGTACCTTTTTTTGTTTTTGATGACTGGTTTGCCCCTAGAGATAACTTCCTTAAATAACGCATAACTGACTTCTCCTTTACTAATAAAATGCTCTTCTTGTGAATTACCGGTGACTGGTTCCTTGTTATTTGAGATTATTATTAATACTAAAATGCTCTCTGTAATACTATACCGGGTGAAATTTAATTGGGCAATTAATCGATTAGCCGTAATCGATCGAGGTAGTATGTATATAGTCGTAATCGAGATTGTAATATGGTTGATATATAACGATCTTGTCGGCCGTCCATTGATTACATGTGTATATATATCTTGTCGGCCATTTATTACAATCCTCTTCCCCACACTTATTTTGTGTATTTGAAACCTATTATTGTAACCATAAAAACCCTAACAATGAGATTTGTTAAGATGCAAACTAGATACAATTAATTAATTACAAGAATCGAATTAACTACAAACTACGACAAATTAGTTACAATACTGTGACAACACAGATTACAATTACAGGTACAATTACTTGGTTACAACAAAGGTAGGTTACAATAGGTTACAACACAAAGGTAGGTTACAATATGTTACAACTTACAACAAAGGTAGGTTACAATAAAAGTTGAAACCTTACTATTTGATCCGAAAAAATTGAAATCGTACTGTACAATAGGTTACAATAGTGTTAAAAGGTAGGTTACAATAGTTACCGAATTGCATAACTTCAGGTTACAACAAAGGTAGGTTAAAATATGTACGTTACAATAAAAGCAGGTTACAATAAAAGTTGAAACCTTTCGACCAGAAAAAAAAAAGTTGAAACCTTACCAAAAATAATTTATTGAAACCGTACTGTGTGTAGTGTTGGTTCAAATCAAAGCAAAATTGAAACCATAAACCGTTCATCAATGCCGCACAATATATATAATTACGGTGAGTATAAAATTGAACAAAACTGATCGACGGTAGGATGGATCGATGAAAAAAACAACATCACACATAAGATACGACGTGATTAGTACTCCTGCTCAAATTTAAAGGCAAATTGATGCCTTACTGATAGAGCATATTTAGCGTTGCATAATAGATTGCATTTAGCATTATTTAGGTGTGAATATTGCATTTATTTAGTTGAATTTGCATTATCACTTGTTGAGTTAGAAGAGGCGGAATCTACATGAGTTTATTGTTTATTTCAGGTAAAGTAGATTGGAGGTGAAATGATATTGAAAAGAGTGGAAACGAGTTACAGAAGGACTTAGGAGCTGCTGGAGACGAAGAGGAGGGAGCTCGGAAGAATCGCAGGCCGCCCCGCGGCTCGAAGGAGAAACGCAGGATTTCGCTGATCGCTGGCCGCCCCGCGGCCTGGCCTGGCCGCCCCGCGGCCCGTGCAGTAGCTGAACTTCGGAAACAGATTCTACTTAGGGTTTTTATTAAACTATTTTGGGCCGAATTTCTCTAGACTATTTAAGTTTTTTTTAGTTATTTTGTTCATTCACCTTATGCACTTTACACCATTGTTGAGAGCGCCGTTGAGCATGAGCAACTAAACTCTCGAGGTTTCGCCTACGATTTGGATCTTTGATTGTTGAATTGTGAGTTTCTTAATCTAGTTCTTATTCCTATTGCAATGTTTTGACTTCCTTGTGCTTAATTGCTTGAATGTGTTTTATTCTCTCTGGCCTGGCCGACTAGTTAGAGTAGATTCATTCAATTGCTAGGGTTTTGTAGATTCCTCGTAGCGAACCTTAACCCAAGTGGCAATCATATCCCTTTAGGACTCGTAGGACTAATTGGATGTGTAGGAAGTTGAATACATGTTGAATATCGACTCGTAGCTTGATATTATATGTACCTTGGTTAATTCATAATCTTAATGCTATCTCTAGGTTGAATCTTAACCGTGTTAGGGTTATTTAGAGATAAGGGTTGCTAGGACTCGTAGGACTAGTAATTTACCTAAGATCTGGACAAGGACATTGATAGGAAAAGACAAGAACTAGAGGCTGAAACAAGGATCGAATTCATCAATCGAAGTGATAAATTGTAGGTGAACCTATTTCCTTCCACTGCATTCTAAAATCACTTTACATTGTTTGCTTGCTTCCGCTTTGACAAAAGGCGGATCTTTTACACACCAAAAACCCCCATATTCCCTACTAGCGACTAGAATCACACTTGAATTGAATAGATTTCCCTGTGGATCGATCTCTTGCTTACACACTATACTAGTTGTGAGTTTGAGT
Organism: Persicaria tinctoria; assembly: GCA_037127255.1. NCBI lineage: Eukaryota > Viridiplantae > Streptophyta > Magnoliopsida > Caryophyllales > Polygonaceae > Persicaria > Persicaria tinctoria. Next base: position 22,558,378 of record JBANSL010000010.1, read on the forward strand.
ATTCTTTGGCAAGGACAACGACAGGTTTTCCTCTTGTCACTTACTATCTGACCAAAATAATTGAAACGTACCAACTCAAGATTGAAAAACAAATTAAAATTTGTATTCTTTAATCATAATAGAGCATAGTACAAGAATTACCTTCAATCATAGACAATTCACAAGATTATTAATTGAACAATTGATGGGTGAAGTAGAATCTTCTTTTTTTCAAAGCGTGAAACTGATGGGAGAAGTAGACTTTTCTTTTTTCAAGTGTAAAATTGATGGGAGAAGTAGTGTCTCATTTGTCAAAACCTAAACAATTATTATCTATATCTATTTATTTTTTTAATTCTAAAAAGAAAAAAATATTACTTTAAGGGTATTTAGGTAAAAGCCACCTCAAAAAAGTATAGTTAGTAAAAAGAAAAACTAAATGGTATAAAATTACTCAAACAAAAAGTAAAAAAGGTATACTCCCTCAAATATTCACTTTTTTTTTAAAAAAATTAGCACTAAAATTGGGTTTCCTTGAACTATTTCCTTAAGTAAAAAAAAAATAAACCGACACCAAAATTAAACTGGAAAACGAAATTGATTCAACCAAGCAACTTATCCGGTCAAAATTGTCTCAAATTAACACAACATCAAATCGACAACAAAACTAAATCGACAACAACAACAACAACAACGAAGAGGGGAAAAACACATCTTACTCAGGCAAGTCTGTGAACAAATCAAAGAGGAAGAAGATGCGAGAGAGACAGCTCAAGATAGGCAACCACAAGGGAGAAAAATCCACGTAGGCTGCCTTGTCAGCATGTTCAAGCCGTGAGAAAATTCGTGGTAATATATTACCATTATCTTCAAAGGTCGGAATATTTTTATTACATTCGAAAGTTGATGATATATTTTTAACATACCTCTAAAGGTCGGGTATTTTAATTAGTTTTTTTTAATAAAAACTACCTATATACTCCACTACTCCACTACCAATCGGTCCAATGATATAAAATTGTATAGTACAACTTTCCATAAAAGGAAAGGAAATGGAAAAAGAAGAGAGGTAAAGTACTGTATAAAGTAGGTAGAATAAACCATCTCGATCATTGGAGTTGCGCCCCCACCACTCCACTACCAATCGGTCCAATCATATAAAATTGTATAATTTGAGTATTTTTTTCCTCCTTTTTTTTTTTTTTTTTTTGATGAGGTAAAAATTCAGATGCGCAACAAGCGCTATCCGATAGCATCATTTCGGATGAGGTCCAGCAGACCTTGATCACTTAGTAAGTTTGGGTAATTGGAACTGCGTCCAAGGAAAGCAATCCTATCTGCGACACAGTTGCCAGTGCAAAGTATATGAGAACAAAATACTTCCTTAAACCCTTGTAGCATAAAGGTGATGTCTGACATGAGAATCTCAATTTCCCATGGACAACACTTTCTCTGTTTAAGGTAATTGATAATGATAAGAGCGTCACCTTCAATAATAATTTTATCTAAATTCAGTTCTCTTGCTTTGATAATCCCTAAATGTAGTGCTCTCACCTCCGCAATTAAAGGAGATTGTTGCCCAATTTTGCAAACATTAGTCGAAATAGGCCGCCCTTCCCAGTCTCTGATAATGAATCCACTCGTGCAGTCACCATATATGCACGAGGAACCGTCGAAATTTAATTTATACCATCCTTGAGGCGGTTTCTTCCATTTTTTGTTCTTACCTTTGCTTTTTCCTTGCGAATTTGTCCTTTGATTCTTAATAGTGGGTTTATCGCTTTTAGATTCCAGCCAGTGGGAATTTGCTGTCAACCAATTTTTCAGAGATTGCTCAGTTCTATGTTGCACTTCCACGATTGATGGGGCCTTTTCATTTCTAAACACAAATTGGTTTCGGACTAGCCAGATTGTCCACCAGTTTAGTGATAAGTATTGCTTTTCCTTCTGTGATAGATTATTTGATAGGATTGTCATGATTGGCTTGATATCACGATTTTTCTGGATTGATTCGTTAATCAACAATTTAGTTTTCTTACTGAGATTCTTATAAAAGAAACTGTACTTACATTCACAAAATATATGCACCTCATCTTCCTCATGGTGATTACACAAAGGGCAGGAAGCGGGAACCGCCACTCCCCGCTTAGAAAGTCTTGATGCCGTCGGCAAACCGTGTTGACAGATTTTCCAAAGAAAATTCTTAACCTTGGGAGGGATGTCTTGCTTCCAAATCCAAGAGTTTCCATCTATTCTGTTTGTTGATGATTTGGTAACATAATTATACGCGCTTGATGTTGTAAACCACCCATGCTTAGCTGGCTCCCAGTATAGTCTATCCTCCATAGTGGAGCTTGGTAGAGAAGTGTTCATAACATTTGTTCACAATTTCAACTGGAAGGACACTAGTTAATCTGTCCCTATCCCAGTTACCATGCTGTATATATGTATCCACCGTTTCGTCCATATCCGATTCTCGAGAGGAAATACATAAAGGAGCCAAATCCTGTACCGGACCCCATTTGTCTTTCCAGAATTTGATACTTTTCCCATTTCCAACAACCCATACCAACCCATTTTTGAAGGTAGGAATTAGTTTTCTTAATTGGGTCCATTGCCAAGAAGCGCTTCCTTTTGCTGCGTATGTTAGAATATGATTTGTCTTAATATATTTATATTGAATAATTCTTACCCATATATTGTTTGGCTCAGCCAAGATTTTCCATAAAAGTTTCAATTGTAAGGCTTCGTTCATATGTTTCGATTTTCTTAATCCTACTCCACAGTCTCCACCTGCTTCCTTTGGTTTGCAAATTTTGTCCCAACTAATGAGGGGCTTATGAGTTGGGGCTTTGTTCCAGAAAAACGATCTATGTATTTTGTCAAGATTCTGATGCATCTTCATAAAACACTGCATTGTGTATAGGGGTTTGGATGCTAAATTTGCATTAATCAATGTTATTCTCCCTTGTTGTGACAGAGTATCTGCTCTCCATTTGGATAATTGACTCTTGGTACTTGATATTATATCCTCAAATGTCGCCTCGTTTACTTTACCATTTGTGATTGGGCACCCTAAATACTTATCAAGTTTTATTTGGCTGGATATGCCTAGACAATTTTCGATATCCGCTATACGGGACCTGGGGATACCAGAAGTGCACTGGAAAGCCGATTTATGATAGTTTACTTTCTGGCCCGATATTTGACAGTAGCGATCTATTTTATTTTTAACATTTTCACATGAGGACATGTTTCCTTTAGAAAATATGATGATGTCATCTGCAAACGCCAAAAAAGGAATTTTCGGTCCATTTTGTCCAAATGGAAAGCCCATTCCGCTAGTAGACAAGATTGACTCCGCTGTCAATTTTCTTGCGAGCACCTCTGTACCAAGTATGAATAGGAAAGGTGATAATGGGTCACCTTGTCTGAGACCACGAGTGGGTCGGAATATTTCTGTCGGACCATTATTGACTAGGACCGAGAAAGAAACAGTCGTTACGCATTCCATAACAAGCCTAATGAATCGATCATGGAAACCAAATCTTCTAAGTACCAGCTCAGTAAATGCCCAATCCACTCGGTCATATGCCTTTTCCATATCTAATTTAATTGCTAGCCATCCGTCATAGCCCTTTCGATTTTTGAAGGAATGGAAGATTTCATGGGCAATTAGTACATTATCCTGAATTGCCCTGTCAGACACAAAGGCCCCTTGCAGGGGATGAATTAGTTTTCCCATTACTGATTTTAATCTATCTGTTAGAATTTTCGAAATAATTTTATACATGGTGGAACAGAGGCTTATAGGTCTATAATCAGCTGTTTTTGTAGGGTTATTATTTTTTGGTAGGAGTGAGATGAAAGTATGGTTAATTTGTCTAAGAATTTTCCCATAGTGGAAAAAGGCCTTGACAGCTCGAGTTACATCAGTTCCAACAATATCCCAAAATTCTTTATAAAATTCGGCAGTGATGCCATCTGGGCCAGGGGATTTATTTGTTCCAAGATTGAAGACTGCCGTTCTTATTTCGCTATTCGTTGGTGGGGCAATGAGTTTTGTATTTTCCTCCATTGTGATGGTAGAGGTGATAAACTGCATATACTCATCTAAGCAATTGTTGTTGATTGGTGTTTTAGTGAATCGTTTGACAAAGTCATTTTTAATCTCCTTCCTAACATTCTCCTCACCCACAATTTGTGTTCCTTGTGCAGACGTAATATTTCTGATATATTTCCTATTTCTCCTGCCTGATGCTACTCTATGGAAATAAGCGGTGTTTGAGTCCGCAAGTTTTAGATGTTTGGACTTTGCAGGTTGACTCCAGTATTCTTTCTGGAAAGACAAAAGACGATCCTTTTTTAAAATTAACCTTCTTTGTTTGGTAGGATCATTCATCCCTCCTCCCCTTGATTGGATATCCAAAAGTTCGTTTTCAATAGTTGTTAATTGTCTAAATATGTTTCCAAAGGTTTTTTTATTCCAATCTTTCGCTTTTTGTTTAACAAGTCTTGTTTTAAACATGATTTTATACATCACCGAGCCAGGGCAATGGGCACGCCATGCCTGAACCACTAGATTCCGAAAATCTGGTCTGTGGAGCCACATATTTTCCATCTTAAAAGGCGACGGTTTTATGACTATTGAAGATTTCAATTCTATAGTAATTGGGCAATGGTCTGGCAATGAGAAAGCTCCATTGTGCGTACAAAGCTCAGGAAAGTTATCAAGAAAACTCCCTTGGACAAGAGTTCTGTCTAATTTTTCTAGAATGTTATCTTCACCTTCCTCTTTTTTCCTCCAAGTAAAACTGTTTCCAGTGGTCGGAATATCCGTAAGAGCACACAAGTCCATGAGTTGGTTTAATCTGTATTTCCGAGAGGGATGGAAAGGTGCCCCCCCACTTTTCTCAGTACTATGTGCAATTTCATTAAAATCCCCCATAATCATACATGGTAGGTTTTGATCACAGATTATTCTTGTCAGAAGCTGCCAGAATTGGTCTTTGTCCTTTTCTTGTGGAGGACCATAGATGAAAAGAAAAATACCCTTAAAGTTTTTATCATAATTTTGATACTCTAAGCCAATAATTCTTGGCAGATGGATTAAAACAGAAATTGTTTCATTGACCAGTGCATTCTCATTCCATAGAACACCAAGACCCCGCGCTCTACCATTTCCAGGCGACCAGACTGCATTTGAAAAACCACTACTTTTCCAAATTGTTTCAGTCGGAACAACCTCAGATTTTGTTTCCGCTATAGCTATTATCTTGATATGATCGGTTATCCGCATTGCATTAAGCCCTGCCCAAAAGGTTTTCTTGCCAAAGCCACGACAGTTCCAATATCTGATCTTCATAAATAACTAGTTTTCTGTATATGAGGACCAAGTATTCCGTCTTCATATAACATTTTGGTACTCAAGAGTATTGTATAAACCCTTCTACGAGATACGAACCCAAGAGCTCGGATAGGCTGGCCGATCCAAGATAAGGGATTTAGAATGCTCTTACTAATGTAATCAAGTTTGATGATCAATAAGTTCTTCTTTGTTCCTAAAGGGACATTCCTTTTATTACTTCTTGTGTGGTAGAGTTCTATAGACATTGAGCCGTTATGGGAACATAGGATTAAAGTTATAGGTAAGATTTTCCCAACTAGAGACAAATGTAGCTTAATCTTCACCTTATGACTCACAATTTCATACATGGATATTAAGGAAGCATTATTTTCAGCTTGGTATACACTGTTGGATGCATGTAAGTTGATTTTGATTAACAAATTCTTATAACACTGAAAGATATACATAAACATCCATTGCCATTGATAATAAGTAGTCTGAAGTTTACAAGGAAAGACTACCCATTGCACCATACACTGCCAATACCAATCGGACGCCTTTTCCTTAATTGCCATTAACATAGATTGCCATTTGAAGTCACTAAGTAAACAAGCATGATCTTTACCTTGCATGATTCTCAACCACAGAGGCCAAAACAGAACATTGGAACTATAGTGAGTGTTTATGTTAACAAAATGTTCTAGTATTGACAACACCCTATGATTGTAGCATTTGAAGATTCTATTTGTAAGTGAGTTAACCAAGTACAGTGGTCTCTTACTAATCCAATCATAGCAAATTGCAGGTTGATTGTCCACAATAGATAATAAGATACTTACACAATTCATTTTGTCTCCATTAAAAAGATCATTTTCATACGTAAACCCCCACTTTCATTGATGAGGAGTAACCGAAATTTTACAAGCACAGGTTACCCATTGATTCTTATATTGCCATATCCGATAATAAGACTTCGATACTTCCCCCTGCTGATCAAATCTAATGAAACTTAAGTCTGGATTACATAGACAAAAGCTAACCTTTGCTTCACGAGGATCCCTAATGACCGTGGCAAATAGAGAAGACTGATTCAGGGCCGAGATGTTCTCTTACACACGCCCCTGCAGTGCCAGGAGCCTTTCCCTATTGATTGTTCTTCTTATGAATTTCTTCTCCAATATTGCCTTCCTACTGGATTCACCAACCTCTTTGCACCGAGGGATCTGCTCTTTGAGATTATAGCCTTCCGGCTTTTTGGTTTTCTCAATAACCGGGGTAGGATCATCTACCACCAGTGGGCGTTTGCCCTTGTCGGCTTCAGTTAGAGCCATGCTTAGAACACACCCAAAGAAAGGGAAAGTAGAAGTTAGATATGAGACAAGAAAGAGAGATAGAAGAAAGAAGATGAGGTGCGAGAATTCACCCCATCGCCCACCGTTGAAATAGAAGAAGCAGGCCGTCCCCCATCGGTTGAAGAGAGCACGAATCATTCCCTCCCAGCCGAGCGCCCCACACACCCCCATCCCCGATACCTTGTAACAGTAATCAAACTTCTCAAACTCCAGATTGCAGAGTAGAGAGCCAACCAAAATCAGACAAATCTTCAAACACTTTGAAGTCGTACACCTCCGATTAGGCCAAGGTGGGGGTCGAATGGACCGATCCCCAGCAATTATCCACTTTTGGAGCCAAAATCCATACCGCTGAAGGGCTGAATTGAAAGGATTAGGGTTAAGAACGCCCTCGTACGCAATCAGCGATTTGGGGAAAACAAGGATCACCACTAGAAAGAGGCCAACACATGAGTGATGATGAGATAAAGCTATCCAGAAAAGGGTGAAGTTAGGATTATCATCCAAAACCAGAGGCAAGGATGGGAGATCAGCGATGGAGGTGTACAGATTTGTAGGCACGAGAGAGAGACGGAAAGGATTTCTCTTCAAGGACTTCTTTTTCCGGGGAGAGGAGGGTGTTTCATATCCCGCGCGTGAGGCGCGTACTTCTTGGGACATTGGGGTTTTCTCTATTTTTTTCCTCCCTTTTTATACACGATTTTTTACTATTAATTTATACAGGTTTTTTAAGAAACTATATAAAAATAATAATTTTTTTAACAATATCATAAATCTTGGTGATAAGTATAATATTATTAAAAAAAAAAATATTTAATATAGTTTTTACCTTTCTAAAACTACGTGGTTAATTGACTTGAAAAAGTCAATTAAAAAGAAACGGAGGGACCAAAATCCCTCCATCCCGCACCCATCTCTGTTTTTTTTCTTTCTATTATTAGGTAAAAATTCGAGGTCAGTAAGTTGGCAGACGAATAATCGTCGAAACAAACATACGATAAATAAATGGTGCAAAATACAGGCAAGAACGTACACTCTACAAAAGCGAAACTAAAGACAACTAAATCAAACGAGATGCGGACGTAGAATACGGACGAACTCAGGCACTACCCAGAAGCAACACCGGAGGCCAACGGTACATCAGGAGTCACATGTGGGTAGTGAAGACGAACCTCCAAGGAAACAGTCTTTCCAAGAAAAGGAGACGTCTTGATACACACTACCACGACCCAAATCTGTCCCGACTCCGATTGGTAGAACCTCATCAATCGGGGAAGAGAGTCTAATCCCGCCAAAAATAAAAATACAATCAAATAAGAAAAATGTATGAGATATATGTGAATCTAATTAAATTATCAACAGTATATAATACTAAGGAAGAAGCCGCTTACATCATGTGGCGACTTCTCCTTTAAAGTAGTTTTCTTTTTCTTTTTTTTATTTAGGATTTGTTACTTAATTAAATTAATTACATTAATAATAATAAAAAGAATTAGATTTAAAAATTAAAATATTAATTGATTATTATCCCACTTATCCAGTGGTTATGATTGTTATCTCACTTATTCGATTAGTTTTAAGATATGCCGATTAATTGATTGTTAAATTAGGTTTTTTTAATTTATTAATTAATTACTCTAATTAATTTAATTAAGTACTCTAATTAATATATTCCGATAACAAATCTATGGGAGCATAAGGCGATAATTAATATATGCGATAGGATTTGCTGATCAGATGGTTATAATTTCATATATGCCAATAGGATTTGTTAATTATTTAATTTCAAATCAAATTAATGTCATTATAAATGATAGAGTAATTAATAACTAATAAATAGAAATAATCATATATACCGATAGGATAAATACAACTAATCATATAACCGATAGTATTTTCCGATAAGGCGGTTATGATTTGATTTTCATATATGCCGATAGTAATTAATTGCAAATCAGTTATAATTCCATAGGATTTGTTTGTTAGAATTTTTGTTTTTTTTTTTAATATAGGATTTGTTAATTAGATAATTAATATTAATTATAAAATTAATTCCGTAGGATTTATTTGTTTGGATTTTTTATATATAAGATTTGTTAATTAGATATATTGATTTGTTAATTAGTAATTAGTTATTAGTTTGATAAGAACTAAACCCAAATCCACACATGTTGTTACACTGAACAATGCTCATGTTGCCAAAATGTCTGCTGACTCCAACACTCATCCCTTTGCCATTGCTCCCTCTATCCTGCATACTATTCTGGCCTCGGCTAACCCTTCAGGCTCCACCTCTAATACTCCTCTGGACACCAACAGAGATGACTTCATCAGAGCCCAAGCTAAAGGCAAGATGGTTGACTCTAGCAATGAAACTGAAGAATCCCACCTGTCCATTAGGTCTGATAACTCATTCCTCAGGAAAATGGGAGGTATTGTCATCCGTCCGGATGAGGATGACATGATTCTCAACAAGGCTGACCAGGGCAAGCGCAAAGATGATGAAGAAAGCACTTAAACCTCCTCACCAGTTAACAAGAAAATCAGAAGGAAGAAGAACTAGCTATGATTGGCGTGAAGACTAAGTTGCTAGGGGGTGAGCTGACTAAAGCTCATACTAATCTAAATAATACTGGCATTGTGAACAACCCCCAGCCCTATCCTGATGTTAATTCCTATCCTAAGAAGCTTTACTTTTGTTGTTGCTATTCCCCTTTAGGCAGTAAGGTGCACCATGGTACTGATACTCCTGATTTTCCCATCTATCTTGGAGTTTTTAGTATTGTTTTTAAGAATTTCAATCAAGATTTCAGCTATTCCTATTATCATATTAATCACTATTACACCCTGTTGGTGCATTACTATTACTGTTATCTTGGGTATGATCTGCATATTGTTGATAATTTCAGCCTGTATAAGGGCCTGCATAATACTAATATGACTGATAAGAACAGCAATGATCATGAGGAGACTCTCTGGAGCTCTTGGGGGATGGCTCTTCTTCCAGGTTTGTTTTCCCTTTCCCTGTTCTCTACAAAACCTTGGCTATGCCCCATTAACCCCCTGTCGGTGGGCATGGTGGCACGCCAACCCAACCATATCACTCAACAATTTATCCTAAACCTTACTACCAACAGTTTGATCAACAACCATAACTTCAACCTTCATCTTCAGATTCAAACCAAGATGCTCGACCAAGAGATGATTAAAATCAAAGGGTATGAAAACAATAAGTCTTACACCCTTTACAAATCTCTTATGACTCTATCCTATATGTTCAAATACCCAATGCCTTACAAAGAGACCCATACTAACCACAACAGAAATGCCAACAGGCAAACAAAAAATAAGTTTCATGATTAAGGTAGGATACTGGAATGTTAGGGGATCTCATCGTCCCCTATTATTGCAGGAAATCAACCAACTGCAATTCTCAAACAAACTTGACCTTTTAGCCATTGCTGAAACCAAATCTAGTGAGACGCTTACTGAACATCAGATTAGAACTATGGGTTTTAACCATGCTCACTCTATCAAAGCTAATGGCCACAAAGGAGGGCTGTGGATACCCTCACTACTAGAATTTTATATCATTTAACATCGGTTCATTAACATCAGTCAGAAAAACCTGCCATATTAAAAAGTTTTTTAACATCGGTTTTTAAATTTGCGATGTAAATAAAAGAATAGACATTGTACTATTTATTTAGCCGATGTTAAATATGTGTTTTAAAAAAAAATTAGAAGGCGCGGGGTGAAACCTGAATTCATTTTGAACACCCGCTCAAACACACATGTATACGATTTTAGAGGGCGCTTCCTTCTTCCTTCTTCATTTGCTCAGAAAACCGACCCTCCTCCACTCTCTCCCGGTGGAAGTTGCAAACCTCTACTCTTCGGCGACCGAATCCCGACTCTCCTCTCTCCGGCGGCCAAATCCTGGAGGCTGTGTGGAGCTGTCATCTTCTTCACCCTCACTATCTCCCTTGGGAGCGAGCGTCGTCGGCTTCGATCCGCCACCAGGGAGAGCACCTCTCGTAGTCTCGCTCTTCCCTTAGGTTGTCAATCCTGGCGAAATCCCTCGGGTTGTCGAACCCGACGAATTCTCTCCGGCTGTCGAACCCGAGCCTATCTTCGTTGTCGTTCTCATCTCTTTGGGTATCAAACCCGAGCCCGACCTCTATTGTTGACTGTCGAACCTGAGCCAGGCTTTCAAAATCCCTCAAGCTGTCGAAATCCTTACTGTAGCACTCGAAATCTCACCAATCCTCCCTACTTCGTCTCTCTCACCGCCTCTCTGCCTATGGTACGATATTCTGCCCCCAATTTTCAAGATTTTTGATTTAGGGTTTCTATGAATTGATTTTGATTCATTGTAGCTAGCTAAAATTGATTTTTCAGTTTTGATATAGGGTTTCTTTATGGTTTGAAGTACTCTCTAATTTAGATGATCAAATTAATTTAGGGGTTTTATCCTTTGATTTTAGGGCTTTCATACTGAAAAGCAAGTTCTCTTCATTTCTAGGTACATTTTCCCCCTTTGATTTTCAATGTTTGTTATTCAGGGTTTTTGTTAATTGGTTTTGATTCATTGTTGAAGAACATCTTGTGCTGAACAGAAGAAGAAAAATTGATTGAAAGGGATTATTATGCTCCAAAGTAACAGTCCCGATATCCTGAGCACATGAATTCCAACTTCTTAAGTATTAGAGTTGGCCAGTGTTTGATAGTGATCTGTTTGAGGAGGTTAGTGACTTAGTGCTGGTTTTACATTTTACAGGTTCTGCTTGTTATGTTTATGTGAAAGGGTGCTTTATTTTTATGGCTTTTTATGGCAGCCTTGTTATATGAAGCGCTTTGTTTAATGATTGGGGCCTCACAAAAGTAAAGTATATTAAGAAATGCAGGTAAAATTTCCAAAGTAGTACAAACTCTTGGCCTTACCTTGTCGGAGCCCTTCTTGGCCTTGCCCTTACTTACTGCAAAGTCTACAATTTGTACAAACTCAACAAAACAGCCCATCAGTGTTCAGTCAATATAACCGAATTTGAAATTGAACAGAGATTTTATCAGCAATGTAGCATATGGGTATCTTCTTTTCTTTTCTTCTTTTGCTTCATTACTTTACACTTGTTAATCCTAGAATTTGGTTACACTCAACCTCTATCAAGCAAACCACCAAGGTATCTATACTCTGAATGTTCCTAGTTCTTGCTTTATCAGACAAATTTCATATTCCTTCATGAAGTGTTGTTAGCCCTGTTGTTAGCCCTTAACATGCTTTATTAGACAAATTTCCAGAACTGTTGTTAGCCCTTTTTAGGAACTGTTGTTAGCCCTTTTTAGCATTATAATAGATACATGTTTATCGATAATATTTGGTTGCCTCAGTTTCAGAATGGAATGCATCGAAAGAGTATGCTTGCTACTTTATGCTTTCTCTATTGAAGCGGCAACCTAAATTATGGGATGGATGGGTAGATTGCTGATCTAATTCTCGCTCTCTTTTAATATCTCTATCGTTGCTTGGATTATGACATTGGGAGACAACAATATTGTGGTGGCTCATAGCTTTACCCGATTCAGTTGATTATAGAACTGCACATGTCTGCTGCTCTGTTTTGTCATAATCAATAGTATCAGCTCTCAAATATGTGAAAAACTCCCTGCTAACAGCAATATAGCATTGGGCAGAAACTGATTCGTTCCACAAAGTGAATTCATAGCTGTATGAACATAGCTTAATTACTCATGCATTTTTCTATCAACCTAGATTTCCAGCTACTGTCATAGACTAGTAAACATTAATTTCCAGGCTTCAAACACAAAACTTGCCTTTTGTTTATACTAGACTGTCTTTTGTTTGATACACTACATTATGATTCTTTCTGAACAATGAAGCAAGGCTTGGGGATTCTTCCTTGAGCATTTGAAAAACATAGTGTGGAGATTAATTACTCATATAGTGTTGCCTTTTGTTTATACTAGCTGTATGAACATAGCTTAATTACTCATATAGTGTTGCCTTTTCATGTACTTCTTTCCCGTTAGACTTGGTATTATCTTAGAAGAAAACAGAGTGAAAACAAGGTGATGCATGCTTTGGTCTTTCTTAAGTTTATGCATTGAAGCATAAGAATTGCCTTTCTTAAGTTCCACATGCTCTTTTTGCAATTATGTAAGAACATTCTATCTAATTTAAAGCCTATTAGCTCAATGGTAGAGCATTGTGTTCAATCACAAAGATGCGGGTTCAAATCCCGCATAGGCTACGATAATAAAAAAAAACCGTAAATATGTCATTTCACATCGGGTAATAGCCGATGTCTTTCAAAAAACAAAATCGATGTCTATGTGGGGATGTAAAAAATCAAAACTGTTTAACATCGGGTAATAGCCGATGTCTTTGTATTTTATAACATCGGTTATTTTTTATAATCGATGTTATAAGATAACAAAGACATCGGATTTAAAAATATAAACGATGTTATAACGTGCAAACACATCGGGTTCTGGCCGATGTGAAAAACTTTTGACTTTTTACATCCCCCACATAGACATCGATTTTTTTTTTGAAAGACATCGGTTATTACGCGATGTTAAATAACAAATTTCTAGTAGTGTCTACAAAAACCAGGAAAAATTTAATCACACACTTATCCTAGAACAAGGTGATAGATTCTGTCTTATTAAAACTACTATAGAAAATTTTACCTTTGCAATCTTAATGGTTTATGCCCCTTCCAATGAACAAGAAAAGAACATTTTCTGGGATGAAATATTTACAATGACACACAAACATTTACTCCCTATTCTTATCATTGGAGATCTCAATGAAATTGAGAATGATACTGAGAAAATGGGAGGTTCTCCCCCATCAATAAACCGTTTCAGAAGGCTCATTCAAATCAAACAAGAACTCAATCTCACCACTATCCCTTTCACTGGTTCTCCATTTACATGGAGGAAGAATAAACTTATCACTAATAACACTTACGAAAGATTAGACAGAGTCCTAGCCCACCAAGCTATTGTCACCAAGTTCAACAATCTAAGAGTTCAACACCATCCGTTCTCTTCTTCTGACCATTGCCCCATAACCCTTCAAATAGGATCTAACAGATTAACTAAAGGTTCACCTTTTACATTCGAAATGGCATGGACCTCCGATCCTAAGTATGAAGCTATGGTTAATAAAGTCTGGAACAATAAATTAGAAGGGTCTTTTGCTTATAAACTCGTTCAGAAGCAAAAGCTCCTAAAAAACAACACAAAAGAATGGTGCAAAAATCACACTAACAATATACAAAAACAGCTTCAAGATATTAATGAAACTATCATGCAGCTCCAAAGCCTCCTCCGTTGGGGGACCCTTCCCCCAAGAGACCAACTCAAGCTTGAACGTCTGGAAAATAAAAAATTCAAGCTCTTGGACTTCGGTTACAAGTTCTGGAAGCAAAGAGCTAAAAGCAAACACATTCAACTTGCAGACAAGAATACAAAGTACTTTCAAACCAGTGCAAAAATAAAAAATTTCAAAAGAAACACTCTCTCCTTCATGACCAGAGATGGTCACAATCTCACTAATCCAAACGCTATCTCGGACCAAATTACAAAGGAGCTCTCTGAAAGATTTATCTCTCCTAACCAACAAAAAGTAACCACTGAGGATATCAACTTCATCCAACCTCAGGTTACGGTAGCTGAAAATAACAAGCTAATTCGTCATCCAACAAACACAGAAATTAAGAATGTAATATTTACCATGGCAGAAGATAAATCTTCAGGGCCAGACGGCTACCCACCAGAATTTTACACCAAATATTGGCACATAGTTGGACACTCGGTTTGCAAAACAGTTAAAGCCTTCTTCCACTCTGGCAGCCTTCTCAAAGAAATGAATCAAACTTTCATCGCTCTTATCCCCAAAACGGATAACCCGATTAACATCAATCACTATAGACCCATTAGTCTTTGTAACACGATTTATAAAGTCATAACAAAAATCCTTGCTAACAGACTTAAAATGATTCTTCCGAAGCTCATAAGCCCTTTCCAAGGCGCTTTTGTGGAAGGACGATCTATACAAGATAACACTCTTATAACACACGAAGTTTTTCAGAGCTTTCACAAAAAAAAAGGTAAAGAAGGGTGGATGGCCCTAAAGCTAGACATGGAAAAAGCTTATGACAAAATCAACTGGTCTTACGTCAAAGCAGTCTTAAGTAAATTTGGTTTTCATCCATTATGGATAAACAGGGTTATGAGCTGTATTACAACTCCTACATTCTCTATTTTAGTCAATAACACTCCTGGGAAACAATTCAGGCCTACTCGAGGAATCAGACAAGGGGACCCTCTAGCCCCATACATATTCGTCCTAGTTATGGAAAACTTAGCCAAAGAATTGCATCGTGAAGCAATCTTAGATGATAGCCTCATAGGGATCAAGCTCAACAAGAATGCCACAACCATTCCCTTCTTAACTTTTGCTTATGACACCATAATATTCGCCAAAGCAGCACATACTAGCCTCAATACCATTCAAAATATGATCAATGGCTTCTCCAACATTTCTGGCCTAACGATAAACTATAAAAAAAGTTCTATTCAGTTTTCAGCAAATACTAACCCAAACCTAGCTACCTCCCTTGCACACCAAATGAAAATCCCCATATCCAAGTCCTTGGAAAAATACTTAGGCATACCTATTATGAATGGCAGAGTTAAGAACTGTGTGTTCGAAGATGCTCTGCAAACACTTAAAAAACAACTATCCAAATGGAAATCGTCCACTCTTTCCCAAGCTGGCCGTGCAACTCTCATACAAGCTAACCTAAGCTCGAAATCTAATTATCTTATGCAAAACTTTCTCCTCCCAAAAGGTATCCTTCGTCAAATGGACCAGATCAATAAGAATTTTTTCTGGAATAAACTACAAAGCGAAAGATATACACCTCTTATTAGCTGGGACAAAATATGCAGACCGAAATGTCAAGGAGGATTAGGTATAAGGAAATCGGAAGAGTTAAATGAATGTCTACAAATGAAACTTCTTTGGAAAATTCACGCTGACAAAGAGAACATCTGGGTTAAAATTATAAAGGAAAAATACTTTCAGGTTGAAAACATTAACACTATAACAACTAGGAACACCCCATGGCAATTTGGCAGACTTTTAAGCCTTAGGGAAAAGTTTAATAAAGGCCTTCTTTGGATTGTCGGAGATGGTAAATCTATAAATGTTTGGGATGACCCTTGGCTACAAAACCTTTCCCTCAAGAGTTTCAAAACTAACACTAATTCTGATATGACAGTTAATCAGCTGATGACTCCGGAAAAGCAATGGAACCTATCCACCCTCAGCAGCATCTTCCCGAATAACATTGTTCAAAATATCTGTCAAATTCCTATCCCGGATTGGGACTCACCCGACAAGATAGTCTGGAAACTAAACCCTAGTGGAACCTTCACAACTAAATCTGCAAAGTTCCTCCCAAATAATGGCTATCAAAATACCGAGGAGTTTAAATGGCTTTGGAAACTTTCACCTCCCCCCAGAATTAAAAACTTAATCTGGAAAATTTTAGTTGATGGTCTGCCAACCAAGCTAAGGCTCAACAAATATATAAATAGAGTTCCCACTCAATGTTGCATATGTGAATCCTATGAGGAAGACGCTAACCATCTCTTTCTTCACTGTAAATATACAAGAGAGGTAATTTCCCACTTTGAAAGAGCAACTGGCAACAGATTTATGAACCTTAGAAACCAAGATTTTGACATTTTAGACCTACTTTTACATCAAAATAGGAACTCTCACTTAGAAAAACTTGGTTTTATTTGGCAAAGCATCTGGAATGCTCGAAATGAGTTGATCTTTAGAAATAAAAAACCACCTAATCCCACTGCGATGACCCACCAAATTAACGATAATATCAATAACTGGAAATTTGATGATGATAAAACCCCTGTAGTAGGTAAGGCTAGAAATAGCAAAAATACAAAATGGAAGAAACCGGTTGGAGCTATCTGCAAAATTAATGTAGATGGCTCTGTTAGTACCACTGCCCGTTGTGGGGTGGGGGGAGTCATTAGAGACTCCAATGGCAATATTATTGATATTTTTTATCAGGAAATTAGAAGAGGTACGGTTCTACAAACAGAAGCTACAGCTATCTGTCTGGGTCTGCGGCATGCTGCTGAGAAAAGGCTCACAAAAATTATCATAGAAGGAGATAACCAAGCTCTTATCAAGGCAATAATCAATGATGAAGCAAGCACTCATTGGGAGATCATGCACCAAGTCAAAAAAATCAAGGAAGCTTCAAAGCAATTTGAGTTCATAAAATTCACCCATTGCTTTAGAGAAGCCAATAGAGTCGCTGATTTTATTGCTAGACATGGTATTATATGTAATAGGTCAACTATTCCTTATAACAAGGAATTGTATTCCATCATCCTCCAGGATGATCATGGAGCAACTCTACGTTAGAACTCCTCCTTTTGCCTACTGTAAAAAAAAAAAAAAAAAACCCCAAATCCACACATAATATATGTCATATCAGTTAGGATTTGTTTAGATTTGCTAAATATTTACCGTATATCTCTTCTCTATATATTGAGTTAGTGATCCCATGATATATCGTATGAAAAGCTTTTTTCAACCGAGCTAGATTATATTTTCTTTATACATTTTTTAATACTAAATGTATTAATTTAAAAAAATAGACCGTACAAAAGTGCGGGTAATGAACTAGTTAATTAGTTAAATTGAATTAGTTTTTTAGGTGGGGCCAAGGAAAAATTGTCATATAAGACTTGTTTTAAGCAGAGGCTACCATGTGACATCTTTCGCTATTGTTTTAGTATTACTGCTTGTACAATTACCCGCACCATGTGCGGTTTTTTTCAATAGGCCATATATATAATGAAAAATATTTTTTTTCATATGAAAATATTAGTTAAGGATTATATGGAAAGTATTTGTAAATATATTATGTAGCATAAATGTTTTATAGATGGACTATTTAGATAATGAATATTTCTCACTATTAGACTTATTAAGAATGATAATTAGAAAGGTTTGGATCCATGCAAGTAGATCGTCGGTATACATTTTAGTTGATTGAATCGGATCCTTCAATTTAGGTTTCTACGGAACTTTTGAATGTTAAATACAACTTAAGAAATGTCTTAAAATATACATAGGTGTTTTTTTTAAATAAATTAGGTTAAAAAAAAGTCAATGATTTTTAAAATGATTTAAGAAAATACACCGTACATACAGTATGAATTTGTTAAATATAGTTCGACAAACAAAAAATTGTTAAATATAGCCTGATTTGATAAAAATAAATCAAATATGGATCTAGGTGATCTGATAGCATGCATTTAGATGGTTATAATAGGTTTCATTTAGCTTAGTTAAGATGCATATCATGCATGGTGTAAGTACAATGTACATATTTGCTCTTTATGTTGGTGGAGTCGGAATCTACACATTTTTATTGATTATTTCAGGTAATGGTGGATCCGAGGAGGAGACATGAGTTGATAATGCATTGGATGAGAATGTCTAGTTGATCGAAAAAGTTTACACGAAAATCTCAAGAGGTCCTGAGAAGAAGAAGCGAGCCTAAACGAAGAACAAGTCTGCAGAAGTTGTCGCCAGACACGCTGAACTTGTTTTGCACTTTCAGGAGGTCTCGGTTGTCCAATCAACTATTATTACCATGCGCTGGAAAGCTCGTTCAGAGAGCTACAACTTTCATTTTGACGTTGAGAGCTAATTCAAAGTGGATTTTCCGTAAAAAAAACCGATGCAGCAGGCGCCGTCATATGCTGCGGCCGCTACATTATTCCTGCGGCCGCCGCATAATTGTCAGAGAAAACTCATGTTGCGGCCGCCGCATTAGTGATGCGGCCGCCACATTAGTGATGCGGCCGCCGCATTAGTGTTGCGGCCGCTGCATTTGCCCAGAGCGACGCGTTTCGGAGTTCAACGACATTTTTCTATTCTAAACCCTATTTATCTATCTAATTGTCTTGTGGCCGACATTGGACACGAAATTAAAGAGATTAGAGGGGCTTAGCCCTAGATTTTCATTGATTCATTAGATTAGGATTCAAGACGATTTTAGTTGGAGATTGAGAGCGATGTTCGCCATCAGCGGCTAAACTCTCTTCCTTGTACTTGCAATTTGAAGCTTTATTTGGATTGATTGTGAGTTTCTGAATCTTGTTCCTTATTTCCTATATTGAATGTTTCAACTTCTTTGTGCTTGAATGTTTGCTTGTTTTATTCTATCTAGCCCGCGCAAGTAGTTAGAATCAATTCAATTGCTAAGGTTTTGTAGATTCCTAGTTGTGAACCTTAACCTAAGTAGCAAACTTGTTCATTTAGGGCTGGTTGAACTAATTGAATGAGTTGGAAGTTGGATGTGTTGTTAAATCCCTCTTTAGGGAGTGTAAATATCTTGGTTAATATCTGAACTTAAAGCTATCAATTGAGTTAAATCCTTCTTTAGGGACTATTTAATTCATAGGGGTTTCTAGGACTAGTTGGACTAGTAACTATATTAGGTTGGGACAAGGGCATTCATAGGAAACTTAAAAGGACGAGAAGAAGTTACAATATCAATTCAACCAAATAAAGTGGATAGTTGTAGGTAGAACGATCTTCTCTAAATTGTTTTGCATCAATATGTTTATAGTTTATTTTGTTTTCTTTCTTATTTCAATCAACCAAAACCCTCCTTTCTAATAATTGGTAAATACACATTGCTGAGAAATACTTGATTCTCTGTGGGATCGAACTCTTACTTACTTGTTATACTACTTTGTAGGTTTGAGTTTTATTTTGATACGGTTTACGCGACTAAAAACTGTTCATCATGATCATTACAAAAAAAAAAACTAATTTATCGGGATAAAAAAAGTAACTTAAAAAGCAACTTCGAAATCTCGCAATTAAAGTGGATAATATCGGTTAACATGCACAATAAAAAAAACATTTAAAAGATTAAATCAGTTAAGGAAAATTTGTAAAACTATACCATAAAGATGGCAAGTTTGCAAAACTAGCACTGTTAGTGGAAAAATATCAAGGGAGGGAGGAAATGCTAGTTTTGCCAAAAAAAAAAAACCTTTTCATCCGATTTTAGGTTAACAAAGTAAAAAAAAAAAAGGCATAGAGGAGGTATATGGAAAAGGAAAGGTATAGAGAGTGTGTATGGCTTAGATGAGAGGGGCAATTTATAGTAATTGTGTCAAGAGGGCATATTATAAATGCAGTATAGCCTCTTGTAATTGACACACGAATGAAACAAGAAAGTTTGTTACAAATCTGTTTCTCCCTTTCTCTCCTCATACAGAAAACCTTTGAATCAACATTAATGGAGGTCGTCTAGAGATCCTTGATCATAGAATCAAGTTTCTTATATGTTATCAGAGCACGGGGAAGAAAGATTTGCATCAGACGACATCCAGAAGAGGAAGAAGCGATGGAAGAGATTATGAGAGGACGCGTACATGTTTCTGAAGAAATTAGATCAGGATCTGGAGTCAATAGTATGAACGATCCGCTTGGATTGTTGAATTCTGACCATCCAACCGCACAGCTAGTAGCAAATGTCTTCAATGGATCAAATTACTTGAGTTGGAGCAGAGGAGTGAAGATGGTGATTGGAGCCAAGTTCAAAATCGCCTTCATCGACGAAAGTTCGAGGCAAGACGAGGTGCCAGCGTCGAACTTACCTAGATGGAAAAGGTGCAATTACATGGTCCGATGCTAGATCTTGAACTCCATGTCTCCAGAGATCTCGGAAGGCTTCACGTATGCCGTCACCGATTCAGTGCGGCAATTGTGGGAAGAACTGGTTGAGAGGTATGCACAGAAAAATGGTTCGCTTTTATATCAGTTGAAGAAAACTCTGAGAAATCTTGCACAAGGAAGCATGTCTGTTGTTGAGTACTTTGGCAAGATGAAGAAGTTGTGGGAAGAGATCTTGAGTTTGGCAGAGATTCTGAAATGCTCGTGTGGTGAGTGGAAAAGATGCTCATGTGATGTGATCAAGAGGATCACTGAGATCGAGAATTACAACAAGTTGCTTCAGTTTCTTATCGGACTGAACGACATCTATGATAGCGTTCGAAACCAGATTCTTGCAATGGATGTTACTCCTACGATTAACAAGGCATACTACCTTGTTTATCAAGTCGAGACTGCGGGATGTGAAGGCACAAGCACATGTTCTTCACAAGATAGCAATGCATTCTCTGTGAACAAATCTACAGGTGCGAAAAAAGGAAACAAGAAGGACAAATCTGATAAAATGTGTACTCATTGCGGGATGCAGGGACACACCGTAGATGGCTGCTTCAAAATTATCGGGTATCCTGAATGGTTCAAGGATCCCAAAGGGAAGAAGGCCATGAAATTAGCTGCTACAGTTTCAGGGATGTTCGATATACCGCTTGATGATTAGTGCATAACTAGAGGTGAGCCTGAGATAGACATGGCCATGGCAAATGCCATATACTAGGAAGTCTTGAGAGCAATGAAAGAGAAATTAGTTGTACAGTTAGCTTCAACTAACAGTGCATGTATCCTTTATGCTACGAACTCCTTTAGAAGTTGCAAAGATTATGATTTTCTTTGGATTATAGATTCAGGTGATTCGGATCATATGACTTTCAATGCAAAGTTCTTAAGGTCTAAAAGAAAATTGAGTAGACCTATTAGCATTTGCCTACCTAATGGTACTATTAGGAAGGTCTAAGAGGTAGGTGATATTGAATTTGCATCAGGTTTACGGCTGCATGAAGTGTTCTATGTGCCTGAGTTTAAGGCAAACTTATTGTCAGTGGGCAAACTAATTGATCACACTGGTATTGAGGTGATTTTTAAGAAATTTGCATATATGTTTCAGGGCCTTGAGGCTGGTCAGATATTGTTCAAAGCCGAAAGAATTCCGGGACAATTATACAAAGCTCGATTGCATATTCTTGAAGGTAATGAGAGTTGTAGAAGTAATGCAGTCACTTCTCATAATAAGCCAAATTGTAATAAAGCTTGTAATGATCAGCTCTTACATGATCGATTAGAACATATTGCATTCTCTAGACTAAAACATGTTAATGGTCACCAGGTGACAACCAGTGATGATCTGATATGTGAGGCTTGTGTTTTAGCCAAAAATCATTCTATCCTTTTTGATATTAGTACTACTGTTGCAATGGCAAAGTTTGAATTACTTCATGTTCACTTATGGGGTCCATACAAGGTTCCAAGTCATAATGGAGCTAAATACTTTGTTACTCTAGTTGATGATTACAGTAGAAGAGTATGGATTTATCTTCTTCCTAACAAAGTACATGTGAGCAGTGTTGTTTGTGAGTTTATTTTGCTGGTTGAGAACCAGTTTGATACCAAGGTCAAGACTGTTAGAAGTGACCATGGTACAGAGTTCCTTGGTTGCAACAACTTCTTTGCAAAGAAAGGTATCAATCATCAATTATCTACTCCTTATGTTCCTCAATAAAATGGATGAGTGGAATGCAAGCATAGACATTTACTTGAAACGGCCAGGGCTATCAAGTTGCATGCTAGTTTGCCGATTGGGTTTTGGGGTGATTGTGTGCTGGTTGCAGCTCATTTAATCAATCTCATGCCATCCTCTGTTCTCAAATGGTCAAATCCTTATGAGAAATTGTATGGTAAAACCCTATATTATAGCAAGTTGAAGGTGATGGGGTGTCTTTGTTTTGCTTTGATAAAGGGGCCAAACAGAGATAAGCTTGCTCCTAAGGCTAGGAGATGTGTGTTCATAGGCTACCCGAGGGGCCAGAAAGCCTATAAACTCTTTGATCTAGCCAACAAAAAGACCATCATCAGCAGGGATGTGGTCTTCTTTGAGTCCATATTTCCCTTTCCTAAGTCACCTGACAAGCTAGTAAAACACTAAAACCCATTCCCACTCCGGTTACTTTACCATTAGTTAACCCAGCTCATGCCCATGAGCCTACCCATTCCCAAATTGTCCCTGATTCTACATTTGCTACACCTGCCAATATATTTCAACCTTAACCGGATACTATTTCTTCTACTGAGTCAACACATTAGCTTTCACCTAACACATTTGTGCCTATTCAATCCGACACTTCATCCTCTCAAACTAATCCTTCATTACCCAATATACCTATTCCTCCTACCCTTAGACGCACCACAAGACAAATTAACCCATCAAAACCCCTTCATGACTTTATTTGTCCAACAACCAAGTCTTTGTCTGACTCTTTTATGGTGGTGAGTCTTGATCATCCTAGTTATTACCCAGAGGACTATGTTGCTTCCCTTTGTCAAGTTCTATCTTTACATGAGCATATGACTTACAAGCAGACTAAAAATGACCCTAAATGGGTTGAGGCAATGCAAAAGGAGATCCAAGCTCTTGAAGAGAATGAGACTTGGATTCTAACTCAGCTACCTGAACGAAAAACTACAATTGGGTGTAAATGGGTATACAAAATAAAGTTTAGAGCTGATGGTACAGTGAAGAGATTCAAAGCTCGGTTGGTGGCTAAGGGGTTTAATCAGATTAAAGGCAAAGATTTAAAACATACATTCTCTCTAGTTGCGAAATTCACAATTGTCAGGACCTTGATTGCACTTGCAACTGTCAAGAAGTGGAAGGTTCATCAGCTTGACATAAATAATGCCTTCCCCCATGGCTTCATTGATGAGGAAGTATTCATGAGAATACATGATGGTTTTGATAAGGCATCCCCTGTACATGGATGTAAATTGAAGCGCTCTTTGTATGGGCTTAAGCAAGCCTCTAGGCAGTGGAACATTGAGCTTACAAAGTTCTTACAGAGCAAGGGTTTTGTAAAATCAAGCTATGATTATTCCCTATTCACCAAGGTTGTTCCCGAAGGTATTGTGGTTGTCCTTGTGTATGTCGACGATTTTCTCATCACATGTGACAATCAATCTGAGATTGAGTCTCTGAAAGCAGGTCTTCATACTTAGTTCACGATTAAAGACCTTGATGAGGTGAGGAATTTTCTGGGTTTGGAAGTGTCTCGCACGGATCGTGGTACATTGCTCAATCAGCGTGAATATGTACTCGACATTCTACAAGACACACATATGGAGGATTGCAAATCATCTCTATTTCCTCTCCCTCGAGGCCTCAAATTGACTATCAATGAAGGTCCATTTTTTAACGATCCGGAGCAATGCCGTCGATTGGTTGTCCGATTGTTGTACCTAAACATGACTCGCCCATATATTTCTTACGCAGTTCAACACCTTAGTCAATTCATGAGTCCTCCTAGACTTCCTCATTGGCAAGCAGCTCTTCACGTTGTGAGGTACTTGAAGGGCACGTTTAATCTAGGTCTACTGTATCCAATGGATAATTGTTTGAAGGTTGATGCCTTTTGCGACTCAGATTGGGGAAATTGTCTCTACACAGGCAGATCCCTCACTAGTTTCTGTGTGTTTCTAGGCAAAGCATTGATATCCTGGAAAACTAAGAAACAGAGCACGATTTCGAAGTCTTCGACCGAGGCCGAATATCGAAGCCTCTCTAAAATAGCTAGTGAATTGGTTTGGTTGGACTCCATACTCGAAGATCTTCATTGTGTCATTCCTAAACCGATAACTCTCCACTGCGACAACCAAGCAGCGATTCACATCGCGGAGAACCCGGTCTTCCATGAGAGGACCAAGCACCTCCGCCTTGATTGTCATTACGTCCAAGAGCGTCTTCAAGAGGGTTTTTTTATTCCTTCATACATTCGGACTCGTCTTTAGATTGCAGATGTTCTGACTAACCCATTAGGAGCCGATCAACACTCTTTGTTGTCTTCCAAACTGGGCTTAGTCTCTTCGAGCAGCTCAGTTTGAGGAGGGGGTATAGAGAGTGTGTATGGCTTAGATGAGAGGGGCAATTTAGTAATTGTGTCTAGAGGGCATATTATAAATGAAGTATAACCTCTTGTAATTAACACACGAATGAATCAAGAAAGTTTGTTACAGATCTGTTTCTCCCTTTCTATCCTCATACAGAAAACCTTCGAATCACCATTAATGGAGGTCGTCTAGAGATCCTTGATCATAGAATCAAGTTTCTTATAAGAGGGATTATTCCATGTGCATTAAATGCTGGTCCCCACATGCATTAAATGAAAAGTCAGTTCCCGCCTAAAAATAGTAGGGAGAGATGATTGGGTGCAGGGGCGGAGCTAGGGGATGCTTGGGGGTGCTCGAGAATCCCCTGGCGGAAAAAAAATACAAAATAATAATAATTTTTTTTACATATATTTAGTATTTTTAAGGTAATATAACATCTTTAATTGATATTTGAAACAAAAGTGCTATCTAGCTCAAGTGATAAAGGAAGGAAGGAAGGAAGGAGAATTAAAATCAAAAGATCTTGGGTTCAAATATCAACTCCTTTACTTTTTATTTGCTTTACTATATCATTAATTCTTCTTAATTTCTCTCTATATTTTTTTGTTTCTATCAACTATTTCATTAAAAAAAATGTCATATTTATGCTTAAATTATACATTTAACCTTTTCTTTTAATATTTTTATTTGTTTCACTATATCATTAATTTTTCTTAATTTCTCTCTATATTTTTTTTGTTTCTATCAAATGTTTCATTAAAAATGTCATATTTATGTTTAATTTATACATTTAACCTTTTATTTCAACATTGTTTTAAAAATAATTCTTCGTGAATTTTTTTTCTACATTTTCTTCTTAATTTCTCTCTATATTTTTTTTGTTTCTATCAAATATTTCATTAAAAATGT
Source organism: Persicaria tinctoria (assembly GCA_037127255.1). Taxonomy (NCBI): domain Eukaryota; kingdom Viridiplantae; phylum Streptophyta; class Magnoliopsida; order Caryophyllales; family Polygonaceae; genus Persicaria; species Persicaria tinctoria. The sequence goes on from JBANSL010000010.1 coordinate 22,583,888, forward strand.
CATATTTATGTTTAATTTATACATTTAACCTTTTCTTTCAACATTGTTTTAAAAATAATTCTTCCTGATTTTTTTTCTACATTTTTTATTTCTCTTTTTTTTTTTGCTACTCTAATCTCAACAATTTAAATACAAAAAAAAACATTTTAAAAAATCACAATTTTACGATTTTTTCAATATATTTTTAAAAAATATTCTTAATAAGTATACACCCAAAAAAATATTTCACGAAGTTTTTTTAGCACCCCCTGACCGAGAATCCTGGCTCCGCCACTGATTGGGTGAGAAAGTAAAAGAGCCGCCATTGAAGCTGATTGGGAAGCAAAAGGTGGTCCCAGCTAGCAGTTATATGCCAGACAATATGAAATACGGGACAACAACTGATTATTACATGTAATGCAAAGGGTGACAGGTGCCAAATACAAAAAGCATATATTAACGAAAATGGGTAAGAAAGCTTACGATATTTGTTTTACGTGTTGGATAAAATTTATGTGCCCGTTATTATGGTTTATGTGCCACCAACATCTAAATTTGTGCCATAAAAATAATATTTCATGCCAATGATATTTCGATGCCTACGAATTAATAATAAATTTCATGAAGTCCATGAATTATACGATGAGGAATCTTAAGTTGCTGGCACGGTTTAGCGTTCGGTCGACAAACAATATTAAGTTGTTGGCACATATTTCATATTGGTTGGCATATGCAATTGATCACTGAGTTGTCCGTATTTTCGATCCTTCTTCGAATGACACCAATTCCACTTTCCATCTATCCTCTGTGAAAAGCTGATCTCCTCCCTCTTTCCTCTCTCTCCTATGCATTTAATGGGAAGAGGATCCTCTCCTAATGGATTCTACCTAATATGTTCCTAATGAAATAATCTCTACCGTCAAAATAAATCAATGGTCCAGATCCTCCCTTGTTAAATTAATCTCATTTATACCAGTTTGGTCTGCCATTATTAACCTTATTCTGCAACCTTGTGCAAAGGATGGAAGTGAGTCAAGCTCTCCGACCCGACTCGGCGTCGCACAGGTTGTTCATCATCGGCGACAACCATAAGGGGCAGCACCATCGCAGCCTCCTTGCACACTGATCTACCCTGGACAACCAACGATAACACAAAAACAGAGATTCCCTCGACTTGGACAACGATTGACGATGCCCTTGCTAGTGCACGAGCACCTCCTTAGTGTCATCGCCTCCCCTTCCATCCACCAATTACAATCCATGAAGAAGGATAAGAACGGAAAATCCCCAAATTTCAAACCCTCAAAATTCAATCGGATACCCATCAAAGTAGGTAAGAAACTTTTCAATTCTAGGATTAAGATCTCAAAAATGTTATTGTTCTTACCAAATTCGAATTGGAAGCTTCAAATTAATCGATTTGGGGTTGGATGCATTAAAAAAATTCTCAAAATTCCAAAATTCAAACTCGTACAATATTTAGAGAGTAAGAGGGTCAGCATATAGTTGGATGGAGCTGTTCCGGAATTGGATGACGGTGCGCTACCGGAGTCGCAACAACAAGTACCTTTGCGCGGACGACAAACTGGATGGTATCGGCGGATCCAGGTGGATGGTGGAGTAGTTGAAGAGTGACGATGGGGTGCAACTCGTCCGCCTGAAGAGCTGCTTTGAAAAGTACCTCACTGCCACCGACGAGATCTTCCTCCTTGTCGCTACTCGGAAGAAGGTTAAGCAAAGGATCCCTCCTCGGCGCTACTGCCTACTTGAGATGATTTGGGAATTGGATAATGATTAATTATCACGATATCTATTTAGCGCAGGGTTATAGTCGAAATGACCAAAGATGGAGTTGGTCGCAACGACCATGGATGAAATGGGTCGCAACGACCAAGCGGTATTGGACATTTGCTAGTTTGGTCGCAACGACCAAAACAAGGGATGGTCGCAACGATCGGGGGTTTTCGGCCCGGTTGTAAACTGAACCGAGTTAAAAAAAGTTCTCATGTAAAAATGGTCCTTTTAGCTCGGTTCTTTTTGGAACCGGGCTAAAAAGTGGCTTCTTCTCCCTTGCACTTGCACCGGTGCGCACAAAATCCTGCAAATACTTTTTCTTTGTCGAACGCAGGGAGAGCTCAAAGGACAAAGTCTCTCTCTCTCCATGAACCCTAGAACTGAAAGAAATCTTTTGATTAATTACAGAGAGAAAGAAATCAAATGAATCACCAAATCCACACATTTCAATAAACTACAATATCAATCGATTAATCTTGTTTCCCCCAAATCGATTAATCACCAAATCTGAAATCAAATGAATCTTTGTTTCCCCCTAATCGCAGTGAATGCGAAATCCGTCTTTCCACATCATGAATCTGAAATTAAATGTCGTGGGAACAACGAATGGCGAAAGATGACAGAAAAGCAATTGAAAATCCCCCATGGGAGAAATGGAGGAAGAAAGGAGAAGCCACAACAAGGGAGGCTCGGTGCTAGTTTGCACCGACGTGCTTCACAGTCCAGCAACCCATCCCCAACCTCCGAACAAACTTGAGAGAGAAAGAGGATATTTGTGTAATTTTTGAAAATTTTGAGGGTAAAGTTAACTTGCTCTAAAAAAAAGTAAAATGGATTGTTCTAAAAAGTAGAACCCTTAATTATTTTTAAATTAATTAATTATAATTATTTAATATTAACCGTTGATTTTGTTCAATGACTAAGATTAATATATTACTCCGGTAATTATAAGGAAGCCTCTCATTAGAAGAGGAGATCCAGGATCCTGATCCCATTTAATGATCTGCTCTCTCCCTTTTTCATTTATTCTCTCTCCGTCTCCCTGCCACCACTTGCAGATCTCATCTCTCTTTCCTCTCCCTCTCTCTTCATTTAAAGTACTCCATTATTACATTTAACTTGCGAAAATAAGTCATATTCACCTGGTATTTCTGCAATTTTTCAGACACAACTGCTACTTTTGTAAAATTTGGAGGGGAAGTTACTTTTGCAAAGAGTTTAAATTTTTGGTATATTCAATGCTATTTTTTTATGACGAGGAACTCATCTTCGGTGGCGAGCACGTGACCCAGCCAGCAAGAGCCACGTACCAGGTAAATCGACTTGCGCTGACCGATTCGACCCACTAGTAAGGAGCAAGGTAAACCTTGGATTTTCATCCAAAGAAAGAGGTGGAGACAGAGATCGAATCCATGACCTCCTTACTCCTTCTCCCCTTGCTCCTTAGACCATGTTTATCAGTTACTATTCAAGATACTAAAATTACTACTTTTTTATTCATCTCTCTCCGCCACATCAGCATAGCATCCCTTTTCCACTTTTTCCAATTTAACAATAGCATCCCAAGCATCCCACAATCCATCTTTTTTTACCAATTCAATTTACGAATATACCCTTCTATAACAATTATTTCCAACATGTTTATAATATGATTATAATATTATATTAGTATTTAAATACTAAATTGTAATTATAAAATTTTGATTTAAAATAAAATAGAAAACTTCATTGATTAAAAAAAAGAAATTACACAAAAGCTAATACATAAACTAAATTGCAACGTACGAAACATAATACGAAATTTGCGAAATCTAATTGCCTCCACGTGTGGATCCAAATTTTTGCCAAATATGTTCCTTGAAGTCTTCCCTAAGTCGGTGGTGCGTACCATTATCATGAAGATCATGCCTCTTCTTTATATACTCTTGCATAGTCGCATGGCGCTCGGTCGAAAATGTCCAAGCATCGTCGTCAACCGGTGCAGCCTCACCGCTTACACCTTCCTCGAATTGTGGAATCTCGTATCCATGATGACTATAACCTTCTCGCTCGTCTTCCACGATCATATTGTGCAAAATGATGCATGCTCTCATTATCTTCCCGACCAAAATTGGATCCCAAGATAATGCTGGATGACGAACTATTGCGAAACGAGCTTGCAGTACTCCAAATGCTCTTTCCACATCTTTGCGAGCGGAAGCCACATATTGAGCAAATAGCTTCATTTTGGTTCCTTGAGGAAGCCACATAAATCATTTTTTTCAAATTACGTCGAAACATATTCAAATTTGATGTCTATGTGTAGAGAAAAATGAATATAGTATTATGGTATTTTTTTTTAAAAATTACATTTTAAATTGCGAAATTGGCATTATTTCAATTTAATTCACACCGGCCAGATCAAATCCCAGCCCTCCCTTGCATTCAATCTCAGCCGTTGCTCCATCCTCCTGTGGCGTCGCGACACCTGTCCCTGCCCTCTGCAGATGCGCGTCAGCGTTGGCCTATGGCGTCGCGACAGCTGTCCGATTTGCAGCTTTAAAATGTGGAAAGGAAATTAGCATCGATGCCTTTTTTACATCTCACAAGCATCCCAACTGGTCTGCCCTCATTATTTTATATTTTTTTTTAACCTTAGCATCCCAATAGTACCACCGATAAATTTGCTCTTACCACTTCCTCTTTATTTTATTTTATTTATTAAAATAGTGTCCTCCAAGATCCAAATATTATGTCGGCAAATGGCGTGAAATAGGCAAGACGTGGCGAAACCACATGGCGCGTAGGTGGGGACACCCCACGTCTTCATCCACTAGCAGGTCACCCTCACTCCCTCTCGATTACTCTACCTCCACTTGTCCCATCTCCCCACTGCCCTTCATTAAGGAGGATTAGGTACTCTTTAAAATTAGCCAAATCATCTTGAAAGCTTGTCAAATACACATTCTGCATAAGTTGAATCTACTACTATTTGTGTACTCCGGAGGATTAATCAATAAGCAAACTTATCATTTACTTCGTATTATAAGAGTATAGATACACCGCAAATTCTCTCGTATAGTCACTCTCATTTAACGCACCAAGTTCAATTAGGTGTAGTAGAGTTTTTAATTAATTATACTTTTAATCATCTTTAGAGTAGATAATTAATGCACGTTGATGAAACTGACATGATCCACATCTAAAACAACGTGGATCCGTTAAAAAATATAGGTCTTTTTAGGCTTACAAATTTGTTTAGAAATAGCTTTCTAGACATTGGGTTAAGAGAAAATTAACTTTTTAAGTTGTTTTATGAAATGTTATTGGTTGTAAGTGGTTGTGGATAATTAATGAGGGGTATAAAGATAATAAATTTATGATTTTATTAATTTGTGTGCAAATGTCTAAAATGAATTATATTGTTGAACGGAGGTAGTATTTAGTTTCTGCAATTTGTTAATTTCAAAAAGCATTTAATTTCAAACGGTCTTTTTATTTTATTTCCTTAGGGCATAGGATATATAAGAAACTTAATTGGGAAAGATTCCCTATCAAATAAAGCATCGACCCTAAAAACTAATTTTAAAAAAGGCTAAAATAATTAAATTAAGGGAAATCATTCATAATCATAGGATAGAAAAATCCGAATTTCAAAATACAAGATTCATAAGTTACCTTGTTTGATATCAATACACATGTATAAATCCCGAAAGGGCTTAAAAAATCTCGAAAGGGATTGAAAAATCTATTTTACAAAACAAAAGTAACATTACAAACCTTTTGATCACAATCCTGTTAAGGTTCTGACTAAAATCCCAATAGGATTGTATAAACCCCGCTAGGTTTTTGAAAATCCAAATTGTAATTATAATAATTTGACCTCCCCAAGTGCTTTGCATTCTCGAGAGATCTGCATACAAATTTTCAATATTAGATGTTTGATCTTCCCTCATTGGCTTGTTTTTGTTTGTTCTTTTGGCGTCAGATCGTTGCTATGACGTGGTGGCGTTTAGTTCCGAGTTGGGTTGCAGGATCAGACTTCTTGTATAATCGAGAGGATCATGGTTGTGTTCGTGGTCTTCAAAAATCTCTTATCTAGGTGGGGGCAACGTTGGTGATCCGCACTTCCCCAGGTTTCACCCTTTCTGATGGTGGGATATTGCTCTCCGTCTTCTCGGAATCGAGACGTCGTGTGAGTCGTGTCGCACTCTCTCGTATTCTCTGTTGACAAACTAACCGTCAACACACAAATGAGCACACAAACATGTATAAGATAATATAGTTGATATCTACTATATTTAAGTATAACCGACATCAACATCACTTAATATTTTGATATCAATTTTTCTAGCTTATCTATTAATATTACTAATTCTGCTAGCATTTTGCTGACGTGTCACGCCCACAATTAAAGTTGAATTTTTTATTCAAATGAGATTTTCTTATTGGTCAATATTATTATGGAAACTTTAAAATATTTGTTTCCTATTTTAAATATGATTTGAATCCATTCCTTTTTTTTTATTTTCGGTTATATTGCCGTAAATATTGAGACATGTTTCCATTTTTTTTTCCGATTGCAATATATCAATCTATCTATCTATCTATCTATTAATATTACTAATTCTGCTAGCATTTTGTTGATGTGTCACACCCACAATTAAAGTTGAATTTTTTATTCAAATGAGATTTTCTTATTGGTCAATATTATTATGGAAACTTTAAAATATTTGTTTCCTATTTTAAATATGATTTGAATCCATTCCTTTTTTTTTTGGTTATATTGCAGTAAATATTGAGACATGTTTCCATTTTTTTTTCCGATTGCAATATATCTATCTATCTATCTATTAATATTACTAATTCTGCTAGCATTTTGCTGACATGTCACGCCCACAATTAAAGTTGAATTTTTTTATTCAAATAGGATTTTCTTATTTGCCAGTATTATTATGGAAATTTCAAAATATTTGTTTCCTATTTTAAATATGGTTTGAATACATTCTTTTTTTTTTTAATTTTCGGTTCTATTGTCGTAAATATTGAGACATGTTTCCATTTTTTTCCCCAATTGTAATATTCTAATAATTCGTCTACATACATTGAACTTAAATTTGAATCTTGGTATATTTTATTTTTTGAAATTTATGTTGTACATAGACCCATATCCAATTGTCAGTTTATAAAATGTTATGGAGCATAATTAAATTAACTTTCACATATGTTCATATTTTCTCACCAATCATGCAAGTTTTAATTTTCAAATAAATTAATCAACTATGTACTCGGATTGCCTGCATTCATTATCTTAACGGATTGAATTCATTTAAATATTTGTTTATTATATCACATTTATCCCAATCATGTTAAAATTTGCCACTCTCTATTCGTTTAGCTAAATATGTTGTTTAATATTCATTCGCGCTTTGTTAGGATGGTAAAAATTATATAAATATTATTTTTTCAATTTTTTTATAAATTAATTTCGATAATAGGTAATCTATTAATAATATTAATTCTACTATCATTTTGTTGATGTGTCACGCCCACAATTAAACTTGAATTTCTTATTCAAATGGTATTATCTTATTGATCAATATTATTGCTGAAATTTTAAAATATCTGTTTCATATTTTAAACATATTTGTTTCCTATTTTTGTACTAAAATATTATTTAACTTGATATGTTGTATGTCAATTTGTGATATATTTTAATCGTCTACGTACATTGAACATTCGTCAAGTCTTGGCTGATTTTAAACTTGAATTTCTTATTCAAATGGTATTATCTTATTGATCAATATTATTGCTGAAATTTTAAAATATCTGTTTCATATTTTAAACATATTTGTTTCCTATTTTTGTACTAAAATATTATTTAACTTGATATGTTGTATGTCAATTTGTGATATATTTTAATCGTCTACGTACATTGAACATTCGTCAAGTCTTGGCTGATTTTATTCTTGGATATTGAAATTGTTGATTTATCATATTTAACCGATGCAATAGTCCCCACAATGTCTACATACAATGAACATGTAATAATCAATTTTTAAATATTCGATTTCAAAAAATAATTATAACAATCAATTAGAGCCAAAAAAGTTTTTTTATATAATTTAATTATTTTAGACATCTTAAATGACTATCGAAAAATAAATAATATTTTAAGACTCACAAGCATTACTATTAACTAATGTTTATTTTACATCTTGGATGAGGCTTCTTAGATCACTTTTCTACCTTTAAGGATTTTTTTTACCATCTTACCTTTATTTTCACTATTTATTTCCCTCTCTTTCTAACCATCTTTCTCATGAAAACAATGAATAAGTTATGTATATCTACATATATAACTTCAAAATTATTCAAACAATCATGTGCTTATGATTTTTTTTAATATTTGTAATTTACAAATATTTAAAAAAATCATATTAGGTGGTGTGTTTGAGTATTACTACTTTACCTTATTAAATCGTTTTTAAACTTTGTATTGTATCTCTTTCCAACTAATTTATAAATTATAAAAAAAATACTTTATACATACTTTTGTTGTAAACACGTATATATATTAATATAGTATTATATAGATATATAAAATGATGTTCAAATTAAAATAATGGATCAAGCTTCCGTGCCTTCAAGGCACGGGTATTACACTAGTTTATTATACTAATTTAGAAGGAGTTATTATTTAACATTAAAACAACACCCGGTATCGATATCGATATATTGATAGTATCAATATCAATATTAATACTCTCTCCGTTAGGCAAAACTTGTCATTTTAGGGTGTTATTTTTGTTCAAAAAAACTTGTCATTTTAGATATTTTGTCATTCACTTTACAAAAATGCCCTTGATATTATTGATTGTTTATTAGTTGTAGCTTTCGATAAAGTAAAAAAAGAGGATAATAATTAAGGGTAAATTAGTACATTTGTTAATTATTTTAAAACTTGTAAAAGGAGTTACAATGACAGGTTTTCCCGAACGGAGGAGTAAGTGACAACTGGATACTAAGATATTTTACTTCGCATCTGTTGGAACTCTGAATATCTAGTTAAGGGTCCCAACTAACCCACCGCGTTCCTTCTAAGTAATTAAATTTAATTTGATGGTCCGAATATGAATCATTTAGTCGTAAATCGTAAGCGCACATTTATTAACTTCATCCCGAAGATTGATTCCCACACCTCTCCAAAAACTGGAAACCAGCCCTTCCAACTTTTGGCTCAACCGCTAGTCCAATTTCGTCAAGCCCCGTGACGGGCTTCCGATTTAACCGGAGGGGTTGAAAAAAAGCTTGTTATATATTCCCTCCACTCCTTCTACTCTTTCTGATTGTGTCCCCAAATCAATAAAAGATCAAACAAAGATGGTGTTGAGCCATTTTGCCTCCGGCTCCGAGGAGAAGGCCCTTTCCTGCACTTTCGCTTCCAGATATGTCCGCGATTCTCTTCCCAGGTACTCTTTCTTCGTCGATTCATTCATTCCTTCTTCATATGTACTACTAATTACTACGGAGTATCAACTATCACTGTATCAATTTATTTATTTAGTTTGACTATTGGGGTTTTTTAGCCTCTTTTTTTTTTTTAAATAAAAAAGTCTTGTTTTAGCCAGATTTCGGGTTTGTGTACTCAACTGGTCCAGATCTGGTGTGATTTTGGCAGCAACACTTGTAATATGCTCCGTATATGTTAGGAGTGGAGCCCTTGTTAACTGTGTGGTAGAAATTGGATCTAATTCCGAGAGTGGTTCGTACGGATCGATCATTTGCGGGCATTAATTATCTTGACACTGAATCAACATCATCCTAAATTGGGGATGGATTTCTTTCTCCCCCAACTTTTTTGGGGTTAAAGCTGTGTTTTGGTCGACCAGCCTGAATACGTACTCAATAACCCAAAACCCGCGACGGATTGCAAGATTACAATATAACTAGATGACAAATCAAATAATCTTCCTAAATAATCTCTAACCAAATCTTCCTAAATAATCTTTAATTGATTCTATCCTCATAGTCACTTGTAAATTTCGATATTTTTCACAAAATCACCCTTTAATTATGAAATTTCACAAAATCATCCATTAATTACATTTTTTTTCCCCTAAGAACCACCCACACCTCTTATTAAACATTTCTGAGCATAAAAGTCATTTAGGGTTCTTTGAAAAAATCTAATTCATGTGTGGTTTGTAATTTCTTAAAAGCATTTCCAACAATTTCTCTAAAAATTTCTCCAAAACATATTATGATGTCGTGCATAACTACTGCGTTCTAGATTTCCTAACTCGATGTATGTATAGATTATAGCTCATTGATGTTGCATAAATTTATTGCTTTTACTGAATTATGCCGATCAGCCTTTATAACCCTTGTAGTTCATTGGTGTCAATCAGCCAAGAAAGGGTATGGTTGTGACTTGTGAAAAACCAAGAGAGGGTATGGCTGTGAGAAAGGATTGGAGTGAACTTCATTTATGATTTCGACGGATACAGACGTGTTTGTTTCTCTGTCTAACTAATATGACATTTCTGGTCCGCTAACGTAATTTTTTTTGGGTCTTAGCTTTAAGATGCCGGATACATCGATCCCAAAAGATGCAGCATACCAGATAATAAGCGATGAGCTGATGCTGGATGGGAACCCGAGGCTGAACCTGGCCTCTTTTGTGACGACATGGATGGAGCCTGAATGCGATAAGCTCATAATGGCTTCCATGAACAAGAACTATGTTGACATGGATGAGTATCCTGTCACCACTGAACTTCAGGTTACTAGCTCTTCTTTGGCATATTTCTTGATGGGTATGAAAATCCTGAATCATCTGTGGTTCGATCTTGCTTTTTAGGGAAGATTTCATAAAATCACCCATACTTTGTGAATCACCAGAGCTTCACCTAAAAAAAAATTAAAGTGCCTCTATTTTTAAAAATGACTTTGCGGTGATGTGAAGATTTCATAAAATGACTTTTGTGGGACTTTTCACTCAGATCCATTTAGCTGTCACTTTTTAGGGTAATGACAAAATGACTTCACCTTTTCAAAATCATATCCGCTCAAAACTTTTGAATCATTTGATCAAAATCACACTTTGTTGAACATTTTATCTATTTGACGAAAACCTGAAATCGGGGAAGGTAAAAGCCTCCTAAAACAAAGGTGGTTATGTAAAATTTAATAATTTATCATGGTCTTGAAGTCATTAAGAAATAGACTTGCCGAATTATTTGGCTGTTTTTTCCTAATTGGTTTATTTTATTGTAGATATGAACTTAGACTACCATGTTCATGTCTGAGAATCTGAGATAATAATATAACACAATGTTTTGCCTTACATAGTTACATGTATACAAATGATCTGACATTTTTGTCCCGAAAATGTACATTCATGTGCAGAACCGCTGTGTTAACATGATAGCCCACCTTTTCAATGCCCCAATTGGGGCAGAGGAAACAGCAATTGGAGTGGGAACTGTAGGTTCATCAGAAGCAATAATGCTTGCAGGCTTAGCCTTTAAAAGGAAGTGGCAAGAGCGTCGAAAGGCACAAGGCAAACCATACGACAAACCAAACATTGTTACCGGTGCTAACGTCCAGGTTAGTTTATACGTTCTCCATTGAGTCTTGACATCTTCATAGAGACTGTTTTTATTCAGTTGTGAGAATAATACTCTGTTTTTTTAAACTTATATTCATAGGTTTGCTGGGAGAAATTCGCAAGATACTTTGAGGTCGAGCTGAAGGAGGTGAAGCTAGAGGTAGGATACTATGTGATGAATCCCGAAAAGGCAGTTGAGATGGTGGATGAGAACACGATCTGTGTTGCCGGGATCTTGGGCTCAACCTTGACAGGAGAATTCGAAAACATTAAGCTCTTGAACGATCTCCTCACCGAAAAGAACAAGGAGACTGGATGGGAGACACCAATCCATGTTGATGCAGCCAGCGGGGGTTTCATCGCCCCATTCCTTTTCCCTGATCTCGTATGGGATTTCCGTCTGCCTTTGGTGAAGAGCATCAATGTTAGTGGCCACAAGTATGGTCTTGTGTACGCTGGAATCGGTTGGGTTATCTGGAGGAGCAAAGATGACTTGCCTGATGACCTTGTTTTCCACATCAATTATCTCGGCACTGACCAACCAACTTTCACCCTTAACTTCTCCAAAGGTACAACACTTGCAACTTGTGCTCATTTTCTTTTGCTTTTTGCACTGCAGGAACTTGTTTTATACTTTCATCTCTTCACAATATGCTGTGGTATTACTATTTTTATTACATTGCAAGATGGATTTTCTGTAGAAAATGTGTTTTTTGGTTGTTCATATTAATATCCAACTGAACCGGAACAAATTCAATTAAAATGAAACTGATGCATCCAGTCCAATTTTTTGTTTTGAAATCGGTGAAAATTTCCATTTTGTTCTACTGATTTTAAGGTTAAAACGGGAATAAATTGAAATCTGTTTTTCTTGTTTTTGAATTGCTGGTGAAAATATTTTACATTTTACATTTAAGGTTCAAAGGAAAACCTTTAAAACTATTTTACATTTTCTGTGTGCTTTAATTTAGCGATACAATGATCAAGCTGGAAAGTGAAAATTTAAACTTATGGAATATGTTTCTTCTTGTTGAATGAGTTAGGTGATGTCGAATTAAAACCCAAAGAGAAAGCAACAAATAGCTTCTGGGAGGAAATGTGTTTCTTCCAAAACCATGTATGTCTTTCGCTTTGCTACTCAAAAAACTTGAATGGTTTGATATGGTGAAAAGCATTGTGTCGGTCATACAATGCGAAACCTATAACCGACATGGTGCTTTTCACCATCTCACACCATTCAAGGTGTTTTGAGTAGCAAAGTGAAAGTCTGATACATGGTGGAAGAGTACTGATATAGGTTTCAAGACCTCCCACAAGCTGTTAGTTGCTTTCTCTATAGGTTTCGATTCGACATCACCTACTCCAGTCAGTTTATAGTGAACTTTCACTAAGAAATTTTTTATTGGCAGGTTCAAGTCAGATCATTGCACAGTATTACCAATTCATACGCCTTGGATTTGAGGTAACCAATGTTTCCTTGGTATGCTATACCGCCCTCGTTGACAACTTCTAATTTCTATGATTGTTAATCAACCCAGGGATACAAGAACATCATGGGAAACTGCATGGGGAATGCGATGGTACTGAAAGAAGGGCTCGAAAAGACAGGTCGCTTCGAGATCCTATCCAAGGAAGTAGGAGTCCCGCTCGTTGCGTTCGCTCTCAAGGACTCAAGCAGGTACAGCGTCTTCGACATTGCAGACCACCTCAGGCGCTTCTCATGGATAGTCCCCGCCTACACGATGCCAGCGAACGCAGAGCGCGTTGCTGTCCTGCGAGTGGTTGTCCGAGAGGACTTCAGCAGGAGCCTGGCAGAGAGGCTGGTCAACGACATCAGCAGAGTGCTGGAGGAGCTGGATCATGCTCACCCTGTTCATGTAATCACGAAGGCTGCACATGTGACCGTCGAGGAGGAGGCCACGGAAGACGGGAAGGCGTCTCACAAGAGAGTCGACGAGGCTGAGCTCAGGGAGATCACTACTCATTGGAGGAAGCTCGTGGATCGGAAGAAGACCAAAGGAGTATGCTAGGGGATTGGATCTATTTCACTAGTTGTGCTATTTATGGCTATGTTGTATGATTATCAGCTTGTGATTTGTTTGAAGATGTTATTTTGTGCGTATTTTGACTGTCTCGTTTACTTTCCCTGGTTGTGTTGTGTAATAATAATAGCCCCTTTTTTTTTCCAGAATTATACTCCCTCCGTTCAACAAAACTTGACGTTTTACTATTTATGCACGCTTTTTTAGGAGCTAAAAACTATATAAAATATCGACTTTTTAAATAATTTTTTTTAACAATTTCGTAGTTATTATTAATAAGTACAAACTTGTTAAAAAAATTTTTAAAAAAATGAATATTTTATATAGTTTTTATCATTCTAAAAAAGCGTGCGTGAATAGTAAACGACAAGTTTTGTTGAACGGAGGGAGTAGCTTGTTTTGCTGTTGATGGTATGCTTAATGTTGCAAACTGATAAATTTCGACGGAATTAAAGACATTGCCCTGAACTCCTGAAGGTTTAATTGAAACTTAAGACTTCAACAGACGCATTTCTATGGAGGAGGTTTGTAGGATGAGGAACGGGAAGCGGTCGACCCCCAAATGAAAGCCCTGTAGAAGTTTGGAAGTGTCCGGGAGCAACCAAAAGGCTTGGAGTACAATTCTTAAAAAGAGTACTTTTTAAGAATTGAATGGAGAATAAGTACAATTATGAGAATTGAAAAAGATGTTTTGTTGGATTTTACATTGTAGAATTTATACAAGGGAAGTGGAAATTTCTCATGTGAATTTAATTTCCTGGGTTTTTCATCACTAAAAAATACAGTACAATCAAACGTATATATTCTATGTTCTTCATAGGGTTTTTTGGATTGCTTTAACCAAACAAGCCCTTAGATATAGAACAAGATGGAAGCTGGGTCACTGGGCAATTGGGCATTAGGCAGCTGTAACATTTAGCCAGTTAATGATATAAATCAGTGACTTCCAATCCCTCTAGCAGTTGTAAAGGGGAAATTGCAATTCATAGCAGATGTCAGAGATAGAGAGAGGACACAACTAATTTCTGAATGTAATCTGTATTCCGTTTAGTTTTATCTCTGAATCACCAATTCTCATACAAAACCAACAAAAAAAAAGAAAAAAAAAATAATCAGATTAATTCTCATCTAAAACCCATCCGAAGAGTCCTGCAAATGTGGCGGTGGTGCATCAAAGAATCGGTAGCGCTACCAGAATCTCCTTCAACATCTTTCCTCTTTCTGGGGTTCGACGAAGCTGAGGCCCTAAACCCTACAGCAGATTGATGAATGGACTGAACAGGTGAAGAATTGAAGAGATGGGTTATATCTGCAAGGGGCAATCTGACTCTCCTCCATTTGGCGGACTTCTTCTTCTTGTTGTTGGAGAACACAGCTGGGCTGCTCTGCGACTGCAACTGCAATGGAGGAGGAATGCTGTTTTCCTTGTTGTCGTCGTTCAGTGCGACACTCGGAGCTGTTTCGGCCTCCATTGCTAGTTTGCTCTACTTGCTAGGCGTGTTCAATATATGTTCAGACTTGAGAGGGAGGGAGTTGAGATGAGTTGAATTGAATATTTGAATTGAGTTAGGGATTTAGGAGAGAAAGGGAGATGTGTATATATAATATATAGGGAGTATGTTGATGCCTGAAAATTTGAAGATGGAGCCATGGAGATGGAGGGATGGTTGCTTTGATTCTTTTGGGTTTTCCACTATTGGCTGTGTTTGAAATTTGTTTGATTTTTAATTTTTAGGGGGGTTTAAACAAAAATGGAGGGAGAGTGGGTTCGGTGGTGATTCCAATTTCAGGCTGAAACCCTATTTTTGGTATGAAAATGGGGAGGGGAGCCTGGGAGGGAACCAACAAATTACAAATGTAAATATTTCATATTTATCTCTCAATCCCGCTCAAAAGTAAAGAAAATTAAGGCTCAAACAAGCAAATAGCTTTTCGGAGCTTATAGTTTTGATATTATATAGTAGGGGTGGACACAAATCCCGCAAATCCCGTCCCGTCCCGCATCCCGGTGGAATTTCGAAAAACAAAAATAAATCCCGTCCCGCCAAAAATACGAGGGACAGGACGCGGGACGAAAAGTTTTCGTCCCGCAAATCCCGTCTCGTCCCGTATATATATAAAACAATATATATTTTATATAAAAATATTAAAACTAAATATATATAATGTCGGTTTTAATTAATTTCACTCATTGTGTGTATATACACACACATACACAATGAAATTCATACTCAGTAGCATAAACTATGCTACTTACTAGTAGTATGCAATATAACCTACTGAAAGAATTTTATATTTATGTACTCCGTAGCATGCAATATATAATACATACTCAGTAGCATGTACTTAGTAGTATCCCGTATATACATACTCAGTACTCCCGCCCTCCGTCCTAAAATACATGGTCTTGTACTCTTGTAAGTCTTAAATTTTTTGTAAAAAATACATGGGTTTTTAGGTTTGTAGGACAATTATTACCCCTAAAAAAAGTACAATAGTAGATAAATTTTAAGAGCCCCCTTCTATAATAATAATGAGATTTAAATATAAATAGGTTTTCTTAATTAATGTACAAGAGTCTAAAAGACCATGTATTTTAGGACGGAGCGAGATAGTTAATACTGTAGCATGTAAATCTATTGTATACATGCTACTTAATTTCATTTTCAGTTCAATTGTGCTTTAGACTATAATATAATTTACTTAGTTAATAAATCTAATTTCTATCAAAAGATAAAAGCCCTTCTTATTGGATTTTTTTGACGAGGGACAAGTCCCATTCCGTGAGGGATAAGACCCGGTGGTATTTAAAAAAATATTTCAATCCCGTCCCGTTAAAAATACGTGGGACGGGACGCGGGATTACCCTAATCCCGTCCCGTCCCGTCACATACCCACCCCTATTATATAGTGTTAAATAAAATAAATATAATATTTTAGTTTAATTAGCTTTTGAAATGTAAGCTTTTCAACAACTACTCACTCAAACTTTTTGGAATTTTGAATTTTTTATTCACAAATTTTCATCAACTACCTTAACAGTTAGAGTTACCAAACAATGTACTAGGTTATTATTAACTTATATTTGACACAAATCATCCAATAACTCCTCCAACTACCCTATCAGCTTCAGTTACTCCAACAACTACAATTTTGCCAATCGCACCCTAAATTAGCCCAAAGTGAATGGAAACATAATACGAAGTAGATCATACATGCCTCGCAAGCCCAATGTTTCCCGCCTTATTAGCCCTAAGGCGTCGTTTGACATTGATATCTAGATATCAAGATATTTATATCGGTTCATATCTCGATATCAAGATATCGGTATCAGTATCAAGATATCGATGTCAAGTGATATCTTGATATCAAATGATACCTCCCTCAAAATCAGTATATCAAATAGGTCCAAATCTAATATTTAGATATCAAGTGATATCGATATTTGTCTATACCAAATACAAATATCAGATATCAGATTAAATGATATCGATATCTACCTATACCAAACACTAGGTAGATATCTAATATCTAGATATCAATAACAAACGACCCCTAAAACATTTGCAGTGCCATACAAAATCGGGTTGCTTGTGCATACTCGGAAACGCACACAAGGTGCGTTTACATGCTTATCCGGTAGTTGTGCACCCTGGGTGCATATAAGGTTTTAATTTGAAAATTCCACCTTATATAT
Source organism: Persicaria tinctoria (assembly GCA_037127255.1). Lineage (NCBI taxonomy): Eukaryota > Viridiplantae > Streptophyta > Magnoliopsida > Caryophyllales > Polygonaceae > Persicaria > Persicaria tinctoria. Next base: position 22,600,992 of record JBANSL010000010.1, read on the forward strand.
GTATAGACCAATGAAGTTTTTCAAAACACACATAAGTCTATGTGCACCCAGGGTGCGTATAGACCAAAATTTTGAATTTAAGACATTAGTTTATGCGCACGTACCCTGGGCGCACAAAGACCTTTTTAGTTTTTCCAAAATTCTCGTTGCTCCTTCTTCGTCTCGCCGCCTACAACTCTCTCTCTCTCTCTCTGGTTGTTTATGGCTGTTCTTTTTTGTGATCATAGGCGTACATACACTTGGTTGAAGAAGCAGTGTCCGGAGTCGAGACTATAGCTAGGGTTGTGGTGGTGTGTTTAATTAGGATGACTCTGTATTTGGGAGACGATTCTTTGGAGTTCGTCTTCACTGCCCACAATAGATAGCATCCTGATGTATCACTGACGAGCGGTGCTACATGGTGGTACTTGAATTTGTCTTTCATCCGCGTCCTTGACGATGATCTCTGTTTTGCCTAGTTTTTGTCTTTTAGTATAGTGTGTGCAACCTGTTGTTTCGTCTTTATTTTCTATTTTTTTTCATTATAATGTATTCATAACCGTTGATCTTTCTATCAAATCGTCAACTTCTCAAAAATCAAGTTTATTAATTTGTTTTGATGTTTCAAATTCTTACTTGTAGTTAAAAAAAAAACAAATATTTAATTCACACAGCTCAAACTTGAATGTTGGATACACTACTACATCATCATCTTAAATGCTCCTTATAAAAAAATTAATCTTATTGATGTCTTGGAAAAGATGGGCAACCACCCCCAACCAATCCAAGAAAATTTCAAACAAACAAACACTTGATGAGTTGATGGGGCCTCGGAGTACATCCATAAATATTGAACAAACACTTGATTGACCAGATCAAACTTGCACATTTCCCCTGCTAGTTGTCAAATTGTATGGGAGTTGATCTCCTATAATTTCCACTTTGTCATCTGCTAGCTAGTTGTTAATTTTACCAGCTGCAGTCGACACAGGCGTATCTAAGTAGTGTAGGTCGGACGAAATGCTTAGCGTAGTTTTACTCTTATATGTATCCCTCAATGCCGCGGGTTTCCCAACCGACACCATCTCCCCAACCCAACCCCTTAAAGACGGCCAGACCTTGACCTCACCCGACGGTAACAACTTCGTCTTGGGGTTCTTCAGCCCCGGAAGCTCCACACAGCTTCGCTACGTCGGCATTTGGTACAACAAAGTCGCAACCAAAACCATCGTCTGGGTTGCAAACCGAGACCACCCGATCAACGGCTCCAACGGGATCCTCTCCATCGCCAACGACGGCAACCTCGTGCTCTCCTCCCACAACTCCACTCTATGGTCCACAGCACTCTTAATCTCATCCACCGGGAAAGCCAGGCTCCTGGACTCCGGGAACCTGGTCCTCATCTCCGCCCAAGGCAACATCGCGTGGCAAAGCTTTGAGCACCCGACCCATGTGATGTTGCCGGGGACGAAAGTGTGGCTGAACAGGACAAGCGGGCTCAGCCGGTACCCGACCTCCTGGAGGGCGAGCGACGATCCAGGGGTCGGGAGATACGCGTTTCGGGTGGGCGACCCGAAACGCGGGGCGCCTGAGTTCTTCGTGTACAAAGACGGGTCGGTGCCGGTGTGGCGGAGCGGGCCGTACGTCGGGGAGAGGTGGAGCGGGATACCCCAAATGACTGAAAGTTACATATTCAACCACACAGTGTTTGAAAGCGCCGAAGAGATATATTTTGAGTACGCAATGGTGAATGCTTCGATCATCTCACACTTCATCGTCGACGGTGAATCGGAGACGTTCAAAGGAGAGACGTGGCACGACAGCAGCCGCCAGTGGATTACCTTCTTCCAAGTTCCTCAAGACAGTTGCGATACATATGCCGATTGCGGGGATTTTGGTCTCTGTACTTCTAATACGTAAGCACCCCACTTCATTTTCTCGGTTTACCGTTGGTAAAGATATGGTTTTCTAACATTTAACTACGTCATTTCTAAAATAGATTATAAAAAATATTAACATTAAAATATAAAAAAATTATATTTATTTGGAAACAAAAATAATAAAAACATTATTTTAATGTGTCGCTATTCTCCAATTTTTTTAATAAATATACTCCTCCGTTCACTTTTAATTAATTTTTACAATTTTTTATGTGGTCAAAACTATATAAAATATTTATTTATTAATTATTTTGTAAATAATTTTATACTTATTAGTAATAAATATAATATTATTTAAATAAATAAATAAATAATTGATATTTCATATAGTTTTTACCTTTTTAAAAAATATGTATGTCTAGAAAAAAAATCAGTTAAAAAACGTGCATTTCTTGAAAAACAGACACATAGGGAGTACAAACCTAACTAGACATGACATGTACCCGACTCTCTTAGAGAAATCTCTATCTTCAACCTATGGTTCCTTTGTGAACCATTATCCAAATCTGATTTTTAATCAATCCATCCATGGCCAAATCTACCCCAACAATCTCCTATTTTCGGACCCTTTTCCTCCTGTTCTCACACTTCTCTTCAGGTTGAGTGTCGGTTGCTTCTCCCTTGGTCCGGTTGGGGCTTCTGGTGTCTCTCCTTCCGAGTTTGGGTATATATGGTCGGATCTCCCTTCTTTACAAATTCATTTTTGGGGCTTTTGCGAGTGTCGGTTTCCGGTGCTCTCTGATGTCATTTTTGTCCCTCTAACGCCTCTCTTTGGTGTCCCTGCGTGGCTGTAGGTGCTGGTCGGGGTTCGTCGACCTCGCCCGGTCGGTCCTAGCCTTTGCCCTCCTTTGTTGGGTCGTCGATGCTCCGTTGGCGTGCTGTCGTGGCCTGGCGGTGGTGGTTACCGGCCACTGCTCCTGACATCCTTGGCTACAAACTCTATCGTTTATCATTGGTCATTCGGGCCCAAGCTTCGGGTCCTTTGGACCCAAATTTCCTTTGGCTTGGACCCAAAGCAAAGGGGTTAAAAAAGAAAGGAAAAAAGAAGAAGAGGAAAATAGGGATTGGATCCTATTTTCGGGCATGTTGTCGAGTTGCTCGTGGTATGGTTGATTGGCTTAAGAGTCTAGCAATCTTTTATGCGGCGCTTCTTCTTATTTGTCGACGCGCGAGAGATCGTGGGTGTGATCGAAACCTGAAGGCTCGTTGGCGCACAGAGTCCAAATCTGGGGTTTCCACTTAGTTCCCCATGGATTCCCTTGCGTTGCTTCTACCAACTAACGGATGAGTTGCCGCACACTGTTCCTGCTCTTTCATCATTTATGCTAGTCTTCGCCCTTAATTGGACCTTCGTAATTTGGTGGTTTTTCCTCGTCGTGTTTTTATGTCTGTAGCTTTTTTGACGGTTTGTCCGTGGCCGATTTATTCGGCCACCAAGCCTATCCGGTTCATCGAATTTTGACCTAATAAAAAAAAAACAGGGAGTACAAATTAGTACAATATAAAAATGGAAATGGATTTTAACAAATATGCCCAAATGGATACGAGGCCATCTCTTATTTGATCAAACGAAATTGAAGATTGAAAACCAGTGGCGGAGGGAGGGGGCATGCGATGGCTCGAGCTCCCTGGAAAAATATAATATATATATATATAGTCAATACTACATATATAGTAAAAGAGGTCTTGATAACACAAATGTACATTGCAGCACAATGGTAGAATGCATGTATGGGGAGAGTGGAGTTTAGGAGTTCAATTCCACCCTTCCACCCTTATTTTCAATTTTTTTTTACCTTCTACACTCTGTTGAGCCCCCCTCTGAACAAATCGCTGGCTCCGCCCCTGAAAACAACTTAACGTACTTGTATACTAATTGATCAGGGGTAAATTTGATTGTTCCTGCCTTGAGGGTTATGAGCCAAAGTCACCACGGGATTGGTACCTACGGGACTCATCGGGGGGTTGTGTGAGTGCGGCCACGGACAACATTTCAATGTGTCGAAATGGAGAAGGGTTCTCCAAGTTGGATAACGTTAAGGTACCAGACACGTTAACTTCTAAAAGAAACATGAGTATGAGCCTGGAGGAGTGTCGACAAGAGTGCTTGAACAACTGCTCATGTTCCGCGTTTACGAGCGGAACTGATGGCGGCGTCGGTGAAATCCGTGCTCCTACCAATGGTTGCATCTTATTCTATGGCACTTTGATTGATGTCAGATTGTTTAGTTCTGGTGGCCAGGAACTATACCTCCGTGTTGATGCACTTCACTTAGGTATATATTCATATTCACACACAAAAATATTCATATATGCATATATAATATTCATACTAGTGTAACATAATATTCATTTGTTTCACCGTATTTTTCATTTCACTACAACTTTTACCTATGTACCTTAATTATTATGTGACTATTGGTTTTTTTTTTGACAGCCAGAAGGCTTGACAAGTCAACGGGTCGTTTAACCAAGAAGCGTCTAGTAATCCTTCTTGTGTGCATCCTACTCACATTCACATTCCTCACTTTCCTTGCTATTTGCTTTTATAGGAAGAATAAAAGAGGTATGCTATAACTCAATTTCCTTTATGTTTCATCTAGCTTTTAGTTTATGAGATCCTACCTCTTCCCGTTTTGTTGATTTTTTAAGGTGTTGGATTACATTTGTTTTTTTTTTTTCAATCAAACTATTTTTTTATCTCATTCTTTAAAATGAAAAAGGAGAAAATTAAGAATGAGAAAATTAAGAACGGTTTTTCTATAAAGTATAAGATAATAGTTTAATTTAGAAATAGTTTTAAAATTTTAATTAGTTTAGCCTATTTTAAATAGATTTTTAGGATTTACTACTTTTCTCATATAAAATCTTTTCCGGTTTAGATGATGGGAATAGGATAAAAGGCCGAATGTTCTCTCAAACTTAAAACATTTTCCAATTATTTAAAGAGAGGTTTAATAGATGTAATTTATGTTTTTAGATTCTGAGTAAAATAATTTAGAGAATACTAGTTTATTAAACATGCTTAATTTATAAGGTTTGTTGACTATAAAAATTAAAAAGGAGAAAATTAAGAATGAGAAAATTAAGAACGGTTTTTCTATAAAGTATAAGATAATAGTTTAATTTAGAAATAGTTTTAAAATTTTAATTAGTTTAGCCTATTTTAAATAGATTTTTAGGATTTACTATTTTTCTCGTATAAAATCTTTTCCGGTTTAGATTATCGGAATAGGATAAAAGGCCGAATGTTCTCTCAAACTTAAAACATTTTCCAATTATTTAAAGAGAGATTTAATAGATGTAATTTATGTTTTTAGATTCCGAGTAAAATAATTTAGAGAATACTAGTTTATTAAACATGCTTAATTTATAAGGTTTGTTGACTATAAAAATATTATATAAGTTCTGGTTGATAAAACAAATACAATAATTTTTGTTATCTTTTTTTTAATAAAAATTTTTTTAAAAAAAATACTTTATAATTAAAAAATTATACAAATTTAATTTTCATAACATCTAACCCCACCTCGAGCCAATAATAATCATATTCAATATCAACTGTTTTTCAATTGATTTGAAATTAAATACAACACCGCCAAATCAGCCTAAAATTTCATTAATTAAAGTTTCATAGTTTAACTTGTACTAAACAACCTCTTATATACGCTCATTTAAAAACTTGAAAATTAATGTTATGAAAAATCAAGCATGGTACCCATGGAGTTAAAGAGAAAGATTGTTTTTTTATTTAGAACAATTCATGTGTCTCACTCATCATTTAAAAAGAAAACATTATATGAAGTAACACGGCAAAATATAATGACTTCAAATCGAACTATTTAATTAATTTATTATTTTTTCAACTAATTACCATTTCAAAAGTAAATATAACAACTTTATTTCTCATGATACAGAAAATGACTCAATTGATTAACAAAGTTGAATTTGAACATTGATATCACAACCACCCTGTTAAAATGATTTTTTTAATCAATACGGAGTACAATATATTTTTATTTCAATTTAAGTACTTAACATATACCTATATTTCATATTTAAAAAAAATGATAAATAAATAAATAATTATTACATAACTTGGATACAAGATGTTATGATGTAAGAGGTGAAAACTTTGATATATTTACATTTGAAAATGTAAAATCGAGATTATGATTACAGTCGTAAAAATGTAAACTAAGAATGAAAATAGATATGTAGGAATTATATACTAATTATCTAATAAGATAATATTAAAGAGTATCAAGAAATTATATGAAAAATAAGAATGTCTTAAATGACATAGGGAAAAATGATAAAACCATAAGAGATACTATAAAAAAATGTAAAATTATGCTATACTCTTTTTTCAGATTTACCGAGTGTTGAAATTTTTATCTTAAGCTCCTTTCAATAGCATTTTAAGCTCCCTTCTGTTCCAGGGAATTATGAGATTATCAAAATACAAATTTGACTCAAATTATTCTTCATATTTATATGGATTTCACATTTACTTTTGAAAAGAAGAATATAATTGACAAAGTTAAAGGGGAAAGTCGTGTTAAATATATAAATTAATAAGAAAAAAAATACCACTTAAATGAAAATAAATTCAAATTAGATATATTATGAATGATGAAAAATGGATATAAAAACTAAAATAATTTTTTTTTTAAGAATAAGAACCAAATGAATAACACAAATCATAACTACAAACACAAAAAACCTAATAAATAAATAAAATAAATTATACTAAGTACTAAATTACAACCTAGTACATTGTGATAAGTGGGGAAAAATATCAATATATATATACACACCATTTAAAGAAAATTACGATTACCATGTATTATAAGCTGATTAATTATTTTAATTTTTTAAATCAACTTTGAAAATGGACACATTATAAATTATTGACAAATAATAGATAGAAAAATAACTAAAATTTCAAGTAGCTAGAGATTCTTACCAAATCGGGGAAAAATTTTTACGGACATGTATATAAAAACCAAAAAAAAAAAATGATTAATATGTGGCATTTAGTATTGTATAGGATTAGTTTTGCGTTTTTATTTTAGAAAGGTTTTTTGGGAGTTGAATGCGGTTGCTCTTACACGAAGTCTATTATTTAATAATTAAAATTAGATAACTAATTAGTGTGTTGCATTTATGACTTGCCTGCAGAGTGGAGAGAACAGAAAGAAAGGTCCTTGTGGCTTGGGGAGACCGAAGAAAGTAGTTCAAATTCAAATTCGCCTGTTTTTCGTTTTAGCAACATAGTTAATGCAACTCAGAATTTTGAAAGTTTAATCGGAGAAGGCGGATTCGGTCCTGTTTACAAGGTATATATACAAACTCATATTCTTAATCACATTACATATAGTTACTAAAGATACAACACTCAAGTTAGATATGAGATATTTATACATTTTTCTTGTCATCTAATATGAAAAGGTCACTGTATATTAAAGTTATGATCACTCTTATTTATTAAGGGAGAAAAGATTTACAAATGTTCCTCTTTGTCTAAAAAGTTAGACTTAAAAGATTTACAACTAATTTACAAGTAACCAAGAACTATAAGGGAGTCGAAGGGGATTGCTTGGAAGTAGCTCAAGATATCAATGATAGAACCAAGATCAAATGAGAAATATCGCGCTATCTAGAGATGATCAATCGGCTGAAGACAAGTTTTGACCATTTCCCCGGCAACGGCGCCACTTTTGACGGAAGGGAAACGTCGTTAGATTTCACCTCGCCAAATAAATAACCCAAACTAATAAACTTACTAGCAACCTAGTATAGCGGATAAGTAAGGGGTTGAACCTACAGAGAAACAAGTACTTCAATGCAATGTGTATTTATCAATTATGACAGTAAAGATAGAATAGGAATATGAATGAAGATAAATAATTCAACAAAACTAAGATAAAGATATGAATGGAAACAAAGAGAAGATAAAAGATAAGTGTGTGGTTTGCCTACAATTTGCAACATTGGTTGATTTACTTTATCATTGAATTGATATCAGTATTATTCCTAAACCTATGTCGACTTGACTAAAGTTGAAGGATCCGCAGGGATACAATCACCTTATTCAATATCACTAAAGAATATCATTAAGAACTCAAGTGCTTAAACCAATTTGCATATCGATTCAATGCAATTAAGACACAATTGGAACAACCCTAATCGGCATAATCAACATCTAACGATGTAAATCAATTGTTTTCATCCACTACAAAGACAACGAAATATCACTACTTCAATATCTTTGTTTGCTATCAAGAACACAACAATGGATTCCTATCATAGATGCGAACTCTAACTAGATGCGCGGTCATAGAAAGAATCACAAATATAAGCAATGAAGAACAAGATGATAAATAAACTCATTAATAATATAGAAATCAAATCTCACAATCAATCAACCAAGTCTTGAATCATAGCAAAACCATAAGAATTTCAGGCAAGCATAACAAACCTTGAATCTCTAAACTTAAATCATCTCATCTCTCTCAATTGAATATGAAACTAGGTCTATAAATTGTGAATTGTGAATGAAAGCTGCTGAAATATGTCTAATATAGGTCTCCTTTCATCAGCCAAAAACCATAGGAAATATAGATAAGAGTTTCCATAAAGATAGATTGGGCCGCGTATCGCAAATCCAGATCTGATGAGACGGCGGGCGCCGTCCGTACAGTGCTAACAACTTCAACAGACAGAACTTGTAATGCACTTTCTAGAGTCATCCTTCGTCTGACTGACGCATATGAATTTGTGTTGGAAAGCTCTTTCCAAGAAACTACGATTCTCATAAAGACCTCATAAACTAATTCCAACTTCTCAGAACCTTAAAGATGAGATTTCTCCATGTTCTCCATTTCCGCTCTTGTTCCTTAGCTCTTCTTTGTCCATTTGCTCCATTCTTCCTCCACCTTTCAAGGCCAGATCTTATTACCTACAAATAAACACTAAAAACCGTAGATTTTGCACTTCGAATACCAAATAACCAACAATATGAATAAGCTTATTAAACATGCAATACGAATACCTAATGCACCTAATACCTACCTATAATGCCTATATAAAATATGCATTATCAAGAGTCAAATAGAGTGGATGACTACATAGCTAGGAATACTTATAACTGTAATATTTTGACTCTCCCTATTAATAGGGATCTGTGTAACATCATCCGCCAGGATGATCAAGGTGGTGTCTTACTCTCGTAAGTTCGCCCACCCATTGTTTTCCCACTTTTAAAAAAAGGAAGAGAGAGTAATTCCCCTTTGTCTACAATAGGAGAATGGAAAAGAACTCCAATATGATAGCTCCACCAGTCCACCATGAAGAAGACGACATTAAGTCTTTAGATTTCATTTTGAAGAGATTATCACCAAGGATCGAGATGGATTGGAGAAGAAAGAAGCTTCGAATATCGAAATTGGCCATAACTCCAAAGCACTCTAGATGACTAGTCTCGTCTCAAGAAGATGAGAGAATGAGTGAATAAGAGCTTAGATTAAAAGTGACCTTTTATAGTCACATCAAGAGCTGGTGTGATACTTTTGATAAAAAAGATGTCATGTCCGTCCTCTCCTAGGGTCCATTGACCCCATCCTATGCCAAGAACATCGATGAGCAACCTCTTCCGTTGTGCACTGGGTCACTAGTAGCTTCGGCATATGTACATTCAACATCGATGTTCGTGTCTTTGTCTTAGCCTCAACGGAAGAGAGAGTCCAAACACTCTATGTTGCGTCCACTTCACCAATTATTAAGGTCCCGTGAAGATTTAATGCAACACCTAGACAGACACCTTGAGACACTTATTGTTATTTATACTATTTCAATTGTTAAATCATTTTTTATCTAGTATTTGCTATTTCTAGTATTTTATGCCTTATGGACGTGGGTCTCCTGTTTGCATACATGGATCATCCCACACACCTTTTAAACTTTCAAGTAAATTTTCTTGAGCAAAGTGGCAATCGATCTCGATGTGTTTTTCGCATTCATGGAAAACAGGGTTATGAATGATATACATAGTAGTAAGATTGTCACACTTGACTACAATTGGTGTGATGTTGGGAACATGAAATTTGGATAACAATCGAACGAGTCATGTCAATTCAGCATAAACTCGGTTAAGCGAATCATATTTTGCCTCTATAGATGAGAAGGAAGCCACCTGCTATTTCTTAAGCTTCCATGATAACAAGTTGGAGCCAAGAAAGATCATATAGTCATTGATTGAGAGCCTAGAAATGGAGCAGCTAGCCCAGTCCACATCACATTATGTGTGAAGTTTCAAATCAAAAGCTTCGGACAAGACATTTTGATACAAAGCCTTATAAATAACAAAGCAAATGGTGAGCTACCTCCATGTGTGATGTATGAGTTGTTCGCAAGATCTGGCTGAAGTACAAATAATGAAGTGCATCGGGATGGTGTCCTTGTCGGTCATAATGGAAGGAGGCCCGTAAAATTCCTTTTGACCATCTTGAGCATTGTTACAAGGCGATCCTCTATCCCCTTACCTATTCTTACTCTACATCGAGGCTTTCACAAGATTGATTAGAACAAGTGAGACGAAAGGTAGATGGCATAATGTGAGGATTGATAACTCAGCCTTTATCATGTCACATTTGTTCTTGAAAGATGATAGGGTCTTATCTGTAAGGGAAACTTGACAACAAACCTTAGAAAATGTTCATATCCCCTTGATAAATGAACTAGTGTCGGGATGATAATTCAACTTTGCAAAGTTAGAGTGATACGGGGTCAACCGTAGGATGTCCCAATCTCCGACAACAAGACTCAAGTCAAGAAAGAACAAGAAATGATGCAAGAAAAGAACAAGATGTGGCTGTAATGAAACAAAAGGACTCGAAATTGAAGTATGAAAGACTCGATAGAGGGGTGAGATGATCTAGATGGAACAAGGCAGAGACCCTTGATTCAAAGACCAAGAACTAAAACCAATGACCAAATAGCTCAATCTCTACAACCTTACACAACCAAGCGGACAACTTGGAGGCACAAGGAGGGGGCTCGTGGATACCTAGGATCACCAAGCTTCGCAAGATTGACAAACACAAGGCAATCCAAGCGGAAACAAAACCAATTGCAATCGACAAGTCTCTAGCTTGATCAATTGTCTTTCTCTCAATTGTGTTTCACACAAACTGATTTTCATTCAATGAAGGAGACGTGAGTTCTATAATGTTTCCAGCCTTACTTATAACCCTGAAAGGATGAAATTAAAAGAATAATAATAAATAAATGAGTTTTTAAAATAAATCTCTAAAATACCTAAAATAGCTTAAGTAGACTTGATCTCCAAGGAGCTTACTAAAAATGGTTCATAACTAATAACAAGAATCAGCCCAAGTGTAGGAGAACTGGCCAAGGAAGGGTTCGGTCGGTTTAACATCGAATTGGCATCGGTTTGGCTTGAACTTCAAGAATCTTCGATGCTAGCCCCTAAAAAGGTCTTCAATGGCTCCACTTGTAGTTGGGTTGCACTTGATGATAGAACATGGCTCATGAACATGAACGAATCTTTTTGAAGCTTCTTGGCACGAGCTCGATGTTGTTGCAGGAGGATGTGTCAAGTATGAAATAAATATGAAATATAGTTCAGACTGACTTCCCTGTCTCAGCAAATAAATACAAGACTTCCTCCCGTTGTAGTAAGAGAAAAGTCAGGATCGAATCCACGAGGAAGCACGTCAGCAGTTCTCAGGTAGCTGTAAATTCTCACAGAAGCAGAACAGCACAGAAACACCAGCAGAAGCAGAAATAAAACAGAAACAAATAATCCCGGCAAGGGCAACTGAAATAAAAGCAAGAACAAATAAAGACAGAAATAAAAGCAAAGCAAAGAACAAATAAAAGCAAAGACAGAAAGTAACTCGAGGACACAGAAGCTAGTCGATCTCGACAAGCTGTCCTCTAGGTCGACAAAGGTAACAGGAAACAAAAAAATAAAGAACAAAAGCAAACGATTCGACAAAGACAGCCCTACTCGACCTCGACAAGAGGTACTCGATATCGACTAGGAACTGTAAACACAGAAACTTCAGAAATCGACAACAGAAGCAAAGACTCAACTCGACCTAGACTAACTCTCCTCGACCTCGACAAAGGTGTACTCGAGATCGACAAAGGCTGGTCTGTGTCGACAAGAAACAGTGAAAAGACAGAAACTTTAAAACTTGCAGAATTTCGAACCAAAACTCAGAATTTTTATGAAATAAATCAATATATTAAAAGACCTCCAAGGCTAGGGTTTCAACACCACAACGATAACCATGCAAAGCAACACATAAAGGCACAAAAGATCATGCTTTCCATCAAATAACTTTCGTCATTAACAAATAGGAATATAGAGGCTCTCGCATAAACCCTAATTGTTACTAACCCTTTTCACATAATTAATCCAAGTTGCATTAAGATCACTTTCGCTTCAATAATACAAACAAGGATCACCTTCAACTCTCGCAAAAGAATCATGCTCATAGGGATAGAAGATGAATTGCACAAAAGATCTGACCTTTATCGCATCGCCTCACATGGCCACCGTCGGGCTCACCCCAGCCCCAGAAGTGGGTGGACTACTCACGCCTCATCGCAATTGCAGACATTGATTGATGAAAAGAACTAAATTGCATAAACTAAATTCAAAGCCTTTTACAATCTTGGCAATCAACTTTCGCTGTAAGCCAAAACCCTAAAAACCTTAGAACTCCTAAACTTCTCTGTGGAACTACTTACTTCTCTCTAAAATTGAATTGTGATGGAATTGATAAAACCGAGCCCCCTAGGGCCTTATTTATAGGCTTCTTTCCCTAGCTATTCTAGGAAAGAAGATATCTATCTCTATCTAAAATTATATCTAAATTGCTAAAAGATAAATAAATGACATAAGGAAATAAATCCATAAGGAAAAGATAAAACTAATTAGGTAACATGTCTTCATCTTGATAGATTCCGCCTTCCATGGATAGACTTGATAGACTTCGGATAGAACTTCGATCCTTCGCGACCAAGCAACTCAATTCTACTCGGACAAGGGCTCGTCGAGAAGTTTCTGGAAACGGTGTCTACTCGACCTCGACAAGGTCTTGTCGACCTCGAGTAAGATTAGTCGTCTCGGCTCGACTTGTCGGCTAGCTCTGCTCGATGTGGCTCGTCTGGGCTCGTGGTGCTCGTCGACTTCGAGTAGCCTTCATCGATCTCGACAAGCGTGGCTCCGTCGACTAGGCCTCCTCGGATTGGTGTGGTCGAGTGGCTCGGACATGGACTCAGGGTCTTGTCGATCTCGACAAGCCCTAGTCGACCTCGAGTAACTTTGCTTGCCGACTAGGGTTTCTCGAGTGACTCTCCTCGATGGACTCCATCCGTTGGCAGCGAGCGCTTCTTTCCGCGGCAGCGAGTCTCCTGGTCGTCCTCGGGTGGATCTCCTCGGCAAGCTCGGCTCTTCTCAACTCCGGACATGGGGACTGGGCTTCGTCGACCTCGACCAGGGCTTGTCGAGGTCGAGTAGGGTCCGGAGTCTGGGTGTTTGGCTTGCTCGATCAGGGTGTGCCCGACCAAGGCTGCTCGGCCATGGCTCGTCTAGGTCGAGTAGGGTTACTCGATGTCGACTAGACCTGACTTTCCGATTTGTTCCGCTGCTTTGACCTTGGACTTCTGTAGTGGTTTTCCGAGCTTCTCCGACCTTCTGTAGAATTGCTGTAAATGCCTCGATTTCTGCGATTTAAACAGAAACTGGTGTAGATTCCATAATTTTGGCAAATAAACATAAACTACACAGATTCTGTACTATCTTAACCCAAATCCATGAAATGTATACAGAAATCGATATAAAAGTTACTGTAAAACATGGAAAATTCCGCTCACAACACTCGAGTAATAGGTCCATCATCAAGAAAGATAGGTGTGTCCGGATCAATGCCTTGGATGGTTCCGCATCAACCTCCTCTTCTTGGAAAAGATTCAACCACGAATCCAAGTCCTCATCAACGACAAGATATGGAACTAAATCCGCGACGTTGAAGGTAGCGCTCACACCATACTCTCCCGGAAGCTCCAACTTGTAAGCATTCTCTCCAATCCGTTGAAGCAACTTGAAAGGTCCATCGCCTCTTAGTTAGAGCTTGCTCTTCCTTTTCTCCAGAAACCCCTGTTTCTTTAAGTGCAGCCACACGAGATCTCTAGGCTGAAATACAACATGTCAACATCCCTTGTTAGCCTTATTTGTGTAACGGCCCAGATATAAATATTTGGGTTAAGTTTCAAAGGTTGGATACCTTCGTTCAGATCTTGCAATGCAGGTACGGGTCGAGATTTCAAACCCCAAAAGATCAGTATTTTAAAGTGGGGATTTCGAACCCCAAAACAATCGAAGGGCCGTTGGGTATCCTTAACCTGTCCTAAAGAATAAGTCGCGGAAATTCATTTGAAAGAACGACGGAAAATGGAAGTAAAGTACAACTTTCCACGACGAGGCCGGGTCAAAACCAAATCGATAAAACATATGATCAAGAAGTCCTTTCGTCGAATTAGCGAAGTTAGACATGTTCTTCGCATTCTCCCAGGAGGATTTCCCATGCCATAGAAGCATAGAGCAAGCATACCTAAAAACAAATTTGTGCGGATGGTGTCAGATCGAGTCCCCCCTAATGCACTTTGGGTCCCACAAGCAGGCATACACATACGCTAATCCAATAATAAAGATGCTCTAATGCAGTACGGAAATTAAACACACAAGTCATGCTTATAAGGATATAAATATAAGTGCATAATGACAGTAAAGGCGCCCAAAGAATGCCAAGTGGTATATCTCTCTTCTACCTCCACCCCCTTTTCCATGAGCGGAGCCGGGCCAGTACAATACCCGTTCCATCGTGTTTGTGTACATTATCATCATATCATATCATATTATCATCATGCTCATCAAGTAATCAACTCATGCCCGATGGTGCTGGGCTATCATCTCATCTCATATAATGACAATAACGACTCAGGACAAACCCGATGGTGCTGGGCTATCCTATGACCCTAACAAAGACTCCAGGACTCACAGTTAACGGTCTTTCTGTTTCGCAATCACAAAGTATCCAAATGCTCATTCATGAGTGCAAACCTAGCATGATACTACATGACATGCTTTAAATGCGTATGAAGCACCTAGTATGTCATATGACCACAAACAGGAGATTTTCTCTTTCGAATTTGAGTAAGCCTATAAGGAAACTTACTTGGAAAATGCCGAATAGCAAAAGATATCGAAAGTGAAATACAAAAATCAGCAATCACCTATAATTACATGGATTACGATAAGCTACCATACTACCACTCATACACACAGAAACCGCATTTCAAATCGTTTCCAAAGCCAAGCGGAAGTTAAACCATTTTCGAACCTTTTTCGATACGAGAAAACGTCCAAAGCGAGGTCATCCAATAACGTTAAATCCTTTCAAACATCAATCCAAAACTCATTTCTAAAACCAATATCGATCATTAAACCAAGTCAAAAAATCCCGACACTTGAAATGAAGTCCTTTCAAAACATCGTCTAAGTATTAGATTCGATAGCTCGAATTCCGTTAAAATCCCATTTTAAATATTAAAATCTTAAATAATACTTCAAACTTCAAAGTATCATTTTATGAAAGCATCCTCAATTTGAAACTCATTTGAAAGGGGTCGAACCAAAAACCAACAAAGAATCCAAAGGATGCAAGGGACAGCTCGGCCAAGCAACTAAGGGGATTTCGCGGCGATGAGAGGGCCGGTCACGGCCGTGAAATCTTACCCAAGTTTCCCCCGCGATGAGTGACTCTCGCTGGCCACGAGATATGGATTTCGCCATGGCGAAACCTGCTGTCATGGCCGCGAGGCTCACCTCCTTCCTCTGGCTCGTGTTTTTACTCGCCACGACGACCATGGTTTCGCCGCGACAAGATTGGAAACTTCCTTTGCCCGTTTGTCCTCATTTTTGTTCGTTTCAAATCCATTCAAGCTTAAACTTATTTCAAAAGATTTCTAACTAAAAAATTGACACTTAAACAACATAAACGACCCCAAGAAAGGATTAGAGGGGAGAGCGAAAGAGGGATTACCTAGCCTCCTTGAGGCCTCTTCAAAAATCTTGAAAGAGAAGGGTCATTTGGCTTCAATCTGATGAGGTTTTCCTACTACCACGCCTAGGAGAGATAGATCTGGGTTAAAAGAATACCTTTACAAAGGTTTAGGTCCAAAAACGAGAGGATTTGAAGAGTGACAACTTACTTTGCCCAAAAACATACAGAGGTAAGAATGGGCTGAAATGCAATTCAAAAGATGTTGGATCCGACTCTTCTTGACCTTGGAAGGTAGATGGAAGAGTAAGGAACAAGCGGAAACAATCGGGGAAGAAAATGACGTTAAAACGAGGGAGAATGAAGGATTTTACCGAGCCAACGCCGGAATTGGGTGCTGAACTCGCGACAGGGAAAAGGAACTCGCGACGACGAAGATGAATTTCTTCTTCTGGGATGATACTCGCGGCAACAAGATAGAACTTGCGGCGGTGAACATGCATGGTTCTAGGCTCATACTTGCGGCGATGAAGATGAACTCGTGGCGGCAAAATCCCCCAAAAACTTCTGTTTTCGATGGAAACGACCTTTTGATTCTGATTTTTGGGTTAGATTGGAAGGAGGGTTTGAATATTGAATGAGGAAAGGAAGAAGATGGCTATGGCTTCTTTTTGGATCTTCAAACGGAGAGAGAGATTAGGGTTTTGGGGTGGAGGCTCATAATTTTATGTTGATTTTGCCTCACTTGGGGATTGACACTTTCTTTATATAGGGGCACACATGGGTGGCTCTAGGGTTTAATGAGGAAAAGGACAAAAGCCATAAAGATGGTGAGTGGGAAGGAAGATCTAGTAAGGTTAGTGGGTTAGTACCATAAACACATTCAAATGGAGTTAATTTAGTAGATGCGTGCATGGTCCTATTAGAGGTAAACTCCATATGAGGTAAGACTTCTTCCCAAAGCTTGAGCTTCCACCATCCGCTAGCCCTGCACCACCACAAATTGCATCTCCTATCTTGATCAAATAACATCCCGGATCAAGGACGAATCCTTTTCAAGAAGGGGAGAATGATAAAGATCAAATGAGTGATGCTTATTAACAAGTTTGAATCGTTCAGGCATATTTGACAGCTTTACGATGTATCAGTGAAATGGGTCGTTCGGAGTCTATATTGATTGGATTTCATTATGCGGTACCTTGTTGGAACGAGGACAAAAATTTCTACAACTTTGCAGTTGAAGGTTTTTCCAGAATCCCCCGAGAATATGGCCTAAAATCATCCTCTTTGCAGTTGTTCACTGCTTGGGCGAAAATATTTATCTTTCCATATTTAGTTTATCATTATATCCTTTTATTTATTTAGGAATAATATAAATTAGAATAATATCTATTAGTTGACTTTTCATTTAATTGATATTATATCTAATTAGTTTTTATCTTTATTAATTTGGATAAGTTTTATCTTGTAAGGATTAAGTTTGGCAAGCAATCTTTAGCCTCTAAGGAAGCTAACCAAACCCTGGTTATTTTCCTATTTAAACGTTTCATTCAATAGAATAGAATAGAATTATTTGACAAAAAAATCAGATTGAGAGGGTTCTCCTAGGAGAGGAATCGAGTTCCCCTGCGTGGGATAGGTTTCGATGGGTAGTCATAGCTTGGTTTACCTTGTGTGTGTCGCTCCTCGTTGAAGGGTTGACGCTACCACATGTTTGGCGTGTGTCAATCCTCATTGAAGGATTGGTGCTATCCATCATGCATTGGTGTGTGTACATTCTTGTCATAGGATTGGTGCTATCAAGCATTCATGAGCCTCCTGCTTGTGCCTACAAGTAGTCCGCTTGGTTGTGTGAGGTTGTAGAGATTGAGTTAGTTGGCTATTGGCTTTGGTTCTTGTCCTTTTAGTCAAGGGTCTCTTCCTTATTCCAATTAGTTCTTCTCATTATCTATCGTGTCTATTTCAGTTTAATATATGAGTCTTCTTCTTTTTCATTACAGTCGCATAAATATTTCTGATCAGAGGGAGTACATTTTAAGGGTTTAAATCTTGTCTGACATAATATAATGCGTACATATATTTCAATTTTGAATATGCAAAAACCCAGGCTTTGTGGGGAGAAATAAGAATAACCAATCATATGAAATATCATGGAATATAAATTTTATTATTTTATCCTTCAACATTAAGGTTAATATCATAAAATATATATAGATGAACCTGAGAGACTTAAAATATTTAAATTGAAATTAAAATATTTAAGTTAATTGTCCCATTAAACAATTGAAACTATAAATATTAAGTTACATATGACCTCAAACATTTTTAAATCTCTACCGTTTATTATTTAACCAGGATAAATCTAATTGTTATTACATGCATTAATATTGAATAATCGATTGCTCGGAGTTTATCGACTTACTACCTCTTCAAATTTAAGAATCCTATTCTCTATCCTAACTATTGAAAAAGATGAGAGACATATTGTTGGAAACAACTTTATATATGTAAAATTTGTCTACGCACGGGTAAAAAACGCTAACTAGTTATTTAGTATTTTTCATTTTTCTTATCATTCAGTATATTAGACAATGTTTAATTGTATTTAGTAACTAATACTAATATTTTTTAAGACATTATATATATATATATATATATATATATATATATATATATATATATATATATATCTAGAGAGAGAGAGAGAGAGAGAGAGAGAGAGAGAGGATCATATGTACACAATTCTTATGGTGTATCCTGTCAACAAATTTGGGGCATTGAAATAAAGAGATCAATAGTTGACATTAAAAGTAACTCCTGATTATTCGGTGATATTGGGGTGATTAATTCATTGGAATGCAATTATTCAGTGATACTGGTGATTATTTGTTAGAAAGAAACTTACATTTTTTTTACACTTTTTACAAACGAATAATTATATTGTTATAGATGAATAATCATGTGAAAACATATGAATAATCATAAGAAAAGAATTGAATAATTTCTGTATAGATGAGAACTCGATAAGACTCTCTCTCTCTCTATATATATATATATATTCCTTAATTTTAATTTTTTTTTCATTTATTCATATTTTGATTGTTTGCATTAGGGCAAGCTATCCAATGGCCAGGAAATTGCTGTAAAAAGATTATCAAAAAATTCTGGACAAGGGATTGAAGAATTCAAAAATGAGATCCGATTAATTTCCAAGCTTCAACATAGAAACCTTGTGAAGACCTTAGGTTGTTGTGTTAGGGGTGAAGAGAAGATGCTCGTGTATGAGTTTTTACCTAACAAAAGCTTGGATGTATACATTTTCGGTAATGGATTAAACTACCTTTACTCCACTTTAATGCACCATTTTTCTAAAATAGTTTTCAAAATAAGGTTATGTTGTGATTTTTTTATAGATGAAGAGAAGAAAAAAGTATTGGATTGGAGTAAGCGGTATGAAATCATAATTGGAATTGCAAGAGGAGTTTTATATCTTCACCAAGACTCGAGATTGAAAATCATCCACAGGGATTTAAAATCCAGCAATATTTTGCTAGATGCCGAAATGAACCCTAAGATCTCAGATTTTGGCTTGGCTAGAATATTTGGGAATGACCAAAGTGAAGCAAACACAAACAGGGTTGTTGGAACATAGTAAGTTAAGCAAACACAATTCAAACATGCTTGAAAATTCTTTTTAATGTAACTTGATGATTGATATATATGTTTTAAATTTGTTCCTTTTTTGTAGTGGATATATGTCACCCGAGTATGCAATGGAAGGTCTCTTTTCATTAAAGTCAGATGTCTTCAGCTTTGGGGTTATACTATTGGAAATCATCAGTGGAAAAAGAAGTAGCAGATATCACAATGCCCAACTATCCACTAATTTGAGTGGTTATGTAAGTGATCTATCATAAAATATTTTAGTCAATTTTGTATTATATCTTCACATGCATTACATCTTATGGAAGCGAACTTAATGATATTATAGGCATGGACGTTATGGCTGTAAAGGCCCGAGTTTTTAAATAATAAATTTTAATAAATAATATAAATGGATTTGAGTCAAAAAAATAATAAGATAAAATAAAATAAAAATTCGGATATTTCAAGAAAAACTCGTCCTTAATTTCCTAAATCGAAATTGAAATCCTTAAAACGAGTTCCGGCATTATTTAATTGGAAATTTATAATACGTTATACTATGCTTTTATATACCGAAAATTTAAAATAATATTTGGAGTCTTATATTAAATTCGGATTTGGAAAATTAAGGAGTATATTAAACGTGTCGGGATAAGATCGAGCGAGCGGGTTGCGAGGTTTAGATTTCGGGTACTTTGAATTTTGACCTTGGGACCACATCTAGTTCTACTCCCCTCTCTCTCACATCCTAATTCAAAGATGCCCTTCAGTCCCCTTTGTCGATTAGCAGCAGAGGCACTCCCCTTTTACACCCTTCTGAACCTCACATGACAACTCTCCTCTCCTCTTCTTTTTGCCCTCAAATGCTCAGCTTTCCCCTCCCCTTTCTGCCTGTAAGAACAACTCAGGCCTCTCTTCACCTCTTTTCAATCCCCCGTTTGTCCAGCGGTAGTCAAGCCAAGACTGCACTTCCAACTTCATAACTAATACCCACACAACAATACACCCATCTCCCTTGTTCTGTTCTTCATAATCGAAGCCACCTCCCTCCGCCGCCAGTTCGTTGCTTTCCGGCCACCACAACCACCACCACATTCACTCTCGTCGAACAGCAGCAGCCCCGTTCTTTCGGAGCCAGCGCCGTCGGAGAAGCTCCTCTCCCTCCCTGTTCTCGCAGCCCCCACCTCTTGCAACCACCACAGCGCAGCACGCCCGAGCTCTCCATTCTTCTGTTTTCCGAGCACTTCTCGAGCGCCTCCCGAGCACCCAGGCGCTGTCAGGAGCCACCCCGACGAAGCCGCCGCCGCCGAGTCTCCTCCCTGTTTCTTCGGTTCGATCGGTGAGTTCTCGATCTTCTGTTCCGAGTCGAAGCCGTGAAAAGCTTGACCTTTAACCTCCCTGTACTCTCTCCATGCCTCTAGGTTTTGGATTTCGCCTCCGACGCAGCCAATCGGACTCCGACGAAGCTCAATTCAACCCCGACGAATCTCTTCTCCGGCGAACTTCGAACCTCGGTGAGCTTTCCCTTCCTCCTTCCTTCTTGGTCGTTTTGTGTCATTGATGTCGGGGGGAGTCCAGTGTGTAGTAGTCGGGCTGGGAGAACGTCACCGGCGGGCCTGAGCCCTTCTTCCTCTTTCCGTTTCCGAGCGCTGGGAGCTCTGTCAGAGCTTGAGGGAGACCTTCTTCCTTTCTTTGTCTTGGGTTGGGGCCGGGTTTCACATTGAGGAATTGGGCTTGGGCCCATTTTGCTTCCGGATCCGGTTATATCACATTTGGAAATGGTTTCAGTTGGGGACAAATTTTAACCGGATCCCATTCTCTTTCTTCTTGCTTTGTTGGGCTCGGGTTTGGAGTTTGGTCCGGGTTAGAGTGTTGGGCCTGCTGGGTATCCTTTCCTTGCATTTACCATTGTTATAAAATGTGATAGGATGGTTATGTATGTGTTATATTATATATGATTACAATGCGTATATTTATGTAAATGTTAGACGTATTGTGATGATTTAAATATGCTATTACAGGAATGTTAAAATGATTTATTGTTATTAATTTAGAAATATGGCTTGTGTTATTTTAGTAATAAATATATACATATATATATATATATATTAATGATAAATTGTTTAAAAGGAGTTTTCAAGTTTTCGGAAATATCTTTTAAGGATTTGTTGTTTGGGATATTAAAATGCCGGAATTAATTCTCTAATATGATTTTGAGGTATTGGTTTTGAGGTTTGAATATTTAAATATCGGGATTCTTTGTCTTGGTTTGGTGGTGTTGGTTTTGATAAGGAAGTTTGGAAATATGGGTGGTACGATTTTATTAATGGGTTGGATTGGAAGTAAATGATTTTGGTTGATGATTGGCCTTAGCGAAAAGGTTTTGGAAAATGGTTTTACTATCGGTTGGTTTTGAGCATGTTGAGAACATGGAGTTCGTGTGTATGATTGATGGACCGGTAGCTGATGAAAATGGCTTGATGATAGGTGTGTATTGCTTTTGGATTGCTTTGGACTTGTATTGGGCCCTTGTTTGTGTTATCTTGCTGTTCTGCATCTCCAGGTAAGTCTCTTCGGAGCTTACTCAGATTGAATAGAGTGATTCCCTGCTATAGGTGCATGATATACTAGGTGTTGCATTCATAATCAGCATGCCATGTAGTACCATGCTAGGTTGCATCGATCGTTGAGCATTCTCTTTTCTTTGTGCGTATGTAAACAGAACGGCCGTATCTGTGATAGTCCTAGAGTCTTTGCTAGGGTCATAGGGTAGCCCAGCCTCATCGGGTACCCTGAGTCAATCGAGTACTTCCTTATATTATGATATGCCTGAGGGCTTTATTGTGGAGCGGGTTAGGCATGCGTGCCGCCCTATTATGAATGAATGCATTCACGAGCTGGCCAGTCTCCGCCTGTCGGAAGGGGTGGAGGTAGGAGAGGGATATGCCACTTGGCATTGTCTTGGGCCCTTTACAGTATTTCTGCACATTATTATGAACTAGGAGCATGCTAGTGTGTTTGAATTTCGTACTGCATTAGAGCATCTTTATTAGGTATAGCGTATATGTGTGCTTATGGTTGGGATGCAGAGTAAAGTGGGCATCGATCTGATCCCGCTCCAAATCAATTTTTTTTAGGAATTAATTATGTTCATCCCATCGGTGCTGTTTGCTTATTGTGCGGGTCATTTTGTCGGCGGAGAGTGAGCGCTGGAGTTATAGACTTCACCAGACTCTGACTATATTGTTTTGGACTTATATTTTTGACTCCGTTTTGACCCGGCTCCGCCGTGGCACCCACTTGTATCTTTACTTTGCTTCCGCTTACTATCGTTTGAAATGGATTCTGCGACAGTCTTAGGACAGGTTAAGGGTACCCAACGGCCCTTCGAGGTTTTAGGGTTTGAAATCCCTCTTTCTACAAATCTTAAAATGAGTTTGAAACCTCGACCCGTACCTGGATTGCAAGATCCGAACAAGGGGTTTTATCCCTTGAAACGTAACCCAGAAATTATAATTCTGGGCCGTTACAAAGATGGTATCAGAGCTGAGGTTGTGCAATTCGGGTACACAAGGGTCGAGTGTATGTTTTGGAAAATCGCCCATGAATTTCAAAGGATTTGAAAGGATTTTAAGAAGGGCAAAATGAATTTAAGATGCCTAACCCAAATCGGACTAAGTAACGAACTTGGCTTGTTATAAAAGAGGAAACCGACTAAAGAGGGGATCGAGTGGGTAGCAAGACGTTAGACCATCCCTATTGGATGTAGTTGGAAATGGGTAGGCGAAATATTAGCTTGTTCTTTACAGATGGGTCTGGAAGACTCCAAGGAGGTCATTATGAGTGTCACTAACTGATTATGTGTTGTGTGCTTGCTATGCTAGATAACTGACTGGTATGCCTAACAATTAAATGTGTATTGACTGATCTGTGAAAACGGAATAGTGAGAGCACCCTTGTTTCTGTATGGTCAACCCAGTTGTGTGTAATAGCCCTTCTACTATACTAAACCCTTGACGATCTTATCGAGTCTTTCTCCCAAATGTCAGTATCTTTCATGGGAATCAGGTTGGTAAACACATTGTGTCGGAAAATCATGTATGGATACGGAGGTTGTCTGGGTGAGTATTGGTAGGTAGTTCTTGGTGTCATTTTGAGTCAAGAGTAAGGTGTTTCTGAGATTGTCCTTCTCAATCCTTATGACGATCAACTAGAGTGTCCTTTCCATAAAGAGTCGTACCAGAGTCACACGGGAAAGAGGGGTGATAAGTCGGTTGGGAAAAGTCAATGGTTGCCCTTAGGGATCTCTGTCCGGTTGTAATGGTGACTCTCTATGAAAACCATGACATGATTCTGTAATCTTCCGTGTGTGCCTCGCAAATGATCATATTAGTATAAGGCTACTCATGTTATGCCTTGTTTTCCATCATGATTATATGTTGTCATAGCATGCCCACTTGACATATTGTATTAATTGCGCTAATGATCAATTAAAAGCATGAACCACATGATATGAACCTATATGCTTGTTGTTTTGCCTGGGTTAGGTACATGATAGTGTGATCGGCTCGTCTTGGTATGAATGCTGATAGATGATCGTCTTAGCATGTTGGATGATGACGTGTCAATGCTTATTATCCTTTGGTAACAAGAATCTATAGTATTCTCATTCGTTTTGTATTCGGCAGATTACTTAACGTTGATTGTTTTGCAATTTGCGTTGTTGTGTGATTACTTGCGTTGGATGGAGAATATGTGGTACGATTGAATCTTGAGAAATGCGTGTTTATCTTAGTATGTGTTGGTTCGAGCTCATGTCCCCGTATTCTAGTCATATTTCCATTACTTAAACTCGTAGTATACATCGTAAAAACCTTCCTCATGCTTCTGTATTGTTGGAATGTGATTGAATTGAATTCTTGCATGTCGTCATGATTAGTGTATGCATGCATCGTATGTTATGTTGAGTCTTTAGTATCATGTAGGATCCCTGGTTGTGACTCGTGTGAATTATATCTTGCCTGCATTATTGCCGATTCTCTCTCGAGCTAGGTTCCTGATAGTGTGGTTCTTCCCTCTTTCCATTACCATAACCTGTCTTACTCATGCAAGATAATTGATGTTGAATTCAATGATTGATTTGCTTTTCGTAATGGTTAATCATAGCATGCTCACATGTTATCGCTCGGTGGTATTTCCCTATTACCCTATGATATCCTCTCATGCTTGTATAAATGTATGACTTGGCACCTCGTATAGTCACACACCACCTTATGTTATGATTTCGCATACGCATGATGAATGAATGTTAGGGCGGATTTAGTCGAGTTACCTCGATTGTGTTCATGTTCGATATGCGCTAGTATTGTCTTGTAGGGCTTATGATTTCTAAAATGACTCGCTAAATGACCACGTGTTGTACTGGTTCTATGATGTGATGACTATTGTACCATACATGTGCTATATGCCGGTTCGTTCTTAGCATAATTATAATACATTGTCCATGATGTCCTTCTTGTTATTTTGATGATGCCTCATGTTTCGTGAATATTATGTTGAGCTCCTCTTAATGACTCTTGACTATGCTTGTATTACATCATGTATCGCTAGTATCGTGTGGGACTCATGATTTCTAAATGTATCTCGTCATATGATTACGTGCCATTATTGACCTATTATATGATCATTGTGTTAGATGAGGTAGTTACTATGTTGCTATTATATGTTCTCGTATGGTGCATACACCAAGCTCGTGCATTGTTCATATATGTGATAATTGTGATGCTCAATAAATCCCACGTATCCTGTTTAAAGTTGCTGAGCATATCTGTTTCCATGGAATCACATACTACTAGTTTATCTCGCATGCATCCGTGTATGACTTGATTGTGTCTTTTGGAATGAATACGCATGTTCTTTTCCTTTGAGATAGGTACATGTTAGTGTGGGTTAATTAAATTGATATGCTCCATGATGAATTCGTGTTACTTGTCGCGATTATAACCTAATAGACTTCCATAAGGGCATTGTTGTCATTCTCGGGTCAGAGTCTAGTCCCTAGTCTTGTCATCCTTAGCTTTATTCGTAGTGTTTCCGAGAGGAACATCGGGTTGTTCACTCTTGTCACTCCCCTATCTCCGCTAACTTGGACTCACCCGCGATAGCGACCGCATGGGAAAGAGAAAGAAAGTTGCATAGCGATAGAGCAGTGTGGCGGAAGCGTGGGCCCATAACCCACGGGCCTCAGGATCTATGATGTCAGCGGAACGGGCACGCATCGAAGATCACGGTTACTGTGTACGATATGATTTGCAAGCGGGATTGTTCTCCGTTCGAATTGCTAACCCTTTTGAATGTGTTGACGACGATATTGCACTGACATAGCAATGAGATTTATGTGTTGATGTGCTGAATTGAAAATGACCGTTGCCTGATTATCGGTTGTGTATGATGATATGATTTGATGGCTTATAGATCTCATGTACCATGATGTCTTGACGTGTTGCTACTCTAAGTTGTTAAACATGATTTGGATTCCTTTGCCTGTAAAATATGAACTGCAAATGCTGAAAACCTGAATTGTTTATCTTCTAAGGTTATGATGCAACTTGCTATCATGACTTGGTTATGTGCATACATGATGAATTGTAATAATGATTGAGCATGATGATAAATTGAAACTTGTTGACATAGTTGCACTACTTGATTATGAACCCATGATGCTATGTTTATAAATGCTGGTTGACATGATGTAGATCTTATATGTGATGATTTCATGATTGCTTCTTCCTTAAACCTGTGGGTGAGGTCGTTGGTAGCGTGGTAGAAGAGTGGTGAAAGAGCTTGAGTGGTTAGGATGATCGGGGATGTTGTGAGATAAGTCGCAAGAGAGAGTTGTTGGCTTAGGTAAGACCGCGTGAGTTTTGGGATTGTAAGAGGCAATACTTGGTGGGTTCCGTTGAGCTTCTAGGTGAATATTGGGTGAGAGTATGCATGGTTAGGGATAGGTCGGCTGGGCGATGATCGAGGAATTTCTAGAGGAGATGTGCGATTAGCAGGGCAGGATGCGTGTGAAACCTTGGGAAGTGTGAGAAGCGTAAGAAATGGCCTTGTGGATGTTGAAGACATAGTACAAGAGGGTACTCGGGCATGAGGTTAGAGATAGGAGTTGGGTTCTTAGAGGTGGATGGCTAGTGAGGGTGCTTGGTGGAATGAGGGGCGAGATTGAAATATCGAGATGGATTGTGACTTGATCTGATGTTGGTGAGTCTAGAAGGGGATTGGTCTTAGCTTGAGAGAGGAAGATGGGCGAGTGGGGATTGTGTTTTAATTTGACTGGTATGATGTGAGTATTTTCTTGCTTGTGTGAATTATTAATATGTGTTGGCATGATGTTATGTAGCAACTATGATGAATCTGATATGGGATTACATGCTGATATGCAATATTAAAATGTAGTTGGTAGTGACAAGTGTTACCATGATATATTGATGCATTGCTATCCTACTATGTCGTTTAGAAGCATGTTATGATATGATATATGAATCATGGAATAAGGACATGTTGCTATGTGAAAACATGATATTATATTATGAGGTGATAAAGCACGATGTTATGTTATATGATCGTTAAGCATGATTGTAAGTATGTTATATGATGAATATGACTTTGAGGATGAATATATATGATTTGTATATATGAGATAATGATATCAAATTTCTAAATGATTGTTATATGACCTTGTGATGAGTTAAGACGGTGTTTGGTGAATATGCTGACCTTCGATGACTGATATACTGCCTGACCTCCCCTTTCGCGGGATCTTAATAACATGACTTGTTGTGTTGATGTGTTGACAATGAGTTTGATTCGTTGACCTTATGATGGGGATGTACCTGTTATGACCTTGGTGTGATATCGAGATGTGTGTTATGATTTTGGCATAGGTGCATATTATGACCTTTAGTATGATGTGGAGACGTTGATGTGATCTTGTGGCAGTGTGCTGGCATATGTTTGAGACTTGTCATATGATGTACTCGTTGAGGACCGATTGGTTATGTGATTATGCATTGCTTATGACTTGTGAAACTTGCTTGAATTGAGATTCATAGATTGATTTGATTATTGAAACTAGGAAGAGAATATGGGATTAGCCCTTAGAGGTGGATGATTCCACCTCCTGATTTCTGGATGTGATTGATTGTTATGAGGGAAGCTGATTTGGTTTTGGAGGATTTTGACGAAATCTTGATCAATACGATTTGACTTGTTTGGTGTAAATTAGTTGATTGGTTAAACTTTGGATTTGAATATTTTGAGCGGTTTTGAAAGTGACCAATTTGGATTTTAAAAGAATGAACGATATCGAGAATTTTGAGGCTAATCTTTATTTTCAATTGCGGAACCCCCTTTGAAACTTTTCAAACCCGGGCAACTCTATGATACTTCACGAAGTGGATATAAGCATTTTATGAGGGCGCTTGTAGGGTGCTTACTAAGACCTAGTGATGACATTGTAGAACTTCTAGAGTTGTGGCACTTCCGAAAAGTCGAAGCGAGGATGTGATAGGGGCGCTTATCGCATACTTGTCAAGGCCAATTGGAGATGTCACGACCGTGACTAGGATGTTGTGAGAATCCCGGAAGACGCAACCGAGATGATTACAAGATTCTGGACATGGTCCTTGGACTCATCAATTTCAAACTTCATCCCCTACTTTATTTTGGTTTTAGTCTCGGGGACGAGACTTGTTTTTAGAGGTGGATGATGTAAAGGCCCGAGTTTTTAAATAATAAATTTTAATAAATAATATAAATGGATTTGAGTCAAAAAAATAATAAGATAAAATAAAATAAAAATTCGGATATTTCAAGAAAAACTCGTCCTTAATTTCCTAAATCGAAATTGAAATCCTTAAAACGAGTTCCGGCATTATTTAATTGGAAATTTATAATACGTTATACTATGCTTTTATATACCGAAAATTTAAAATAATATTTGGAGTCTTATATTAAATTCGGATTTGGAAAATTAAGGAGTATATTAAACGTGTCGGGATAAGATCGAGCGAGCGGGTTGCGAGGTTTAGATTTCGGGTACTTTGAATTTTGACCTTGGGACCACATCTAGTTCTACTCCCCTCTCTCTCACATCCTAATTCAAAGATGCCCTTCAGTCCCCTTTGTCGATTAGCAGCAGAGGCACTCCCCTTTTACACCCTTCTGAACCTCACATGACAACTCTCCTCTCCTCTTCTTTTTGCCCTCAAATGCTCAGCTTTCCCCTCCCCTTTCTGCCTGTAAGAACAACTCAGGCCTCTCTTCACCTCTTTTCAATCCCCCGTTTGTCCAGCGGTAGTCAAGCCAAGACTGCACTTCCAACTTCATAACTAATACCCACACAACAATACACCCATCTCCCTTGTTCTGTTCTTCATAATCGAAGCCACCTCCCTCCGCCGCCAGTTCGTTGCTTTCCGGCCACCACAACCACCACCACATTCACTCTCGTCGAACAGCAGCAGCCCCGTTCTTTCGGAGCCAGCGCCGTCGGAGAAGCTCCTCTCCCTCCCTGTTCTCGCAGCCCCCACCTCTTGCAACCACCACAGCGCAACACGCCCGAGCTCTCCATTCTTCTGTTTTCCGAGCACTTCTCGAGCGCCTCCCGAGCACCCAGGCGCTGTCAGGAGCCACCCCGACGAAGCCGCCGCCGCCGAGTCTCCTCCCTGTTTCTTCGGTTCGATCGGTGAGTTCTCGATCTTCTGTTCCGAGTCGAAGCCGTGAAAAGCTTGACCTTTAACCTCCCTGTACTCTCTCCATGCCTCTAGGTTTTGGATTTCGCCTCCGACGCAGCCAATCGGACTCCGACGAAGCTCAATTCAACCCCGACGAATCTCTTCTCCGGCGAACTTCGAACCTCGGTGAGCTTTCCCTTCCTCCTTCCTTCTTGGTCGTTTTGTGTCATTGATGTCGGGGGGAGTCCAGTGTGTAGTAGTCGGGCTGGGAGAACGTCACCGGCGGGCCTGAGCCCTTCTTCCTCTTTCCGTTTCCGAGCGCTGGGAGCTCTGTCAGAGCTTGAGGGAGACCTTCTTCCTTTCTTTGTCTTGGGTTGGGGCCGGGTTTCACATTGAGGAATTGGGCTTGGGCCCATTTTGCTTCCGGATCCGGTTATATCACATTTGGAAATGGTTTCAGTTGGGGACAAATTTTAACCGGATCCCATTCTCTTTCTTCTTGCTTTGTTGGGCTCGGGTTTGGAGTTTGGTCCGGGTTAGAGTGTTGGGCCTGCTGGGTATCCTTTCCTTGCATTTACCATTGTTATAAAATGTGATAGGATGGTTATGTATGTGTTATATTATATATGATTACAATGCGTATATTTATGTAAATGTTAGACGTATTGTGATGATTTAAATATGCTATTACAGGAATGTTAAAATGATTTATTGTTATTAATTTAGAAATATGGCTTGTGTTATTTTAGTAATAAATATATACATATATATATATATATATTAATGATAAATTGTTTAAAAGGAGTTTTCAAGTTTTCGGAAATATCTTTTAAGGATTTGTTGTTTGGGATATTAAAATGCCGGAATTAATTCTCTAATATGATTTTGAGGTATTGGTTTTGAGGTTTGAATATTTAAATATCGGGATTCTTTGTCTTGGTTTGGTGGTGTTGGTTTTGATAAGGAAGTTTGGAAATATGGGTGGTACGATTTTATTAATGGGTTGGATTGGAAGTAAATGATTTTGGTTGATGATTGGCCTTAGCGAAAAGGTTTTGGAAAATGGTTTTACTATCGGTTGGTTTTGAGCATGTTGAGAACATGGAGTTCGTGTGTATGATTGATGGACCGGTAGCTGATGAAAATGGCTTGATGATAGGTGTGTATTGCTTTTGGATTGCTTTGGACTTGTATTGGGCCCTTGTTTGTGTTATCTTGCTGTTCTGCATCTCCAGGTAAGTCTCTTCGGAGCTTACTCAGATTGAATAGAGTGATTCCCTGCTATAGGTGCATGATATACTAGGTGTTGCATTCATAATCAGCATGCCATGTAGTACCATGCTAGGTTGCATCGATCGTTGAGCATTCTCTTTTCTTTGTGCGTATGTAAACAGAACGGCCGTATCTGTGATAGTCCTAGAGTCTTTGCTAGGGTCATAGGGTAGCCCAGCCTCATCGGGTACCCTGAGTCAATCGAGTACTTCCTTATATTATGATATGCCTGAGGGCTTTATTGTGGAGCGGGTTAGGCATGCGTGCCGCCCTATTATGAATGAATGCATTCACGAGCTGGCCAGTCTCCGCCTGTCGGAAGGGGTGGAGGTAGGAGAGGGATATGCCACTTGGCATTGTCTTGGGCCCTTTACAGTATTTCTGCACATTATTATGAACTAGGAGCATGCTAGTGTGTTTGAATTTCGTACTGCATTAGAGCATCTTTATTAGGTATAGCGTATATGTGTGCTTATGGTTGGGATGCAGAGTAAAGTGGGCATCGATCTGATCCCGCTCCAAATCAATTTTTTTTAGGAATTAATTATGTTCATCCCATCGGTGCTGTTTGCTTATTGTGCGGGTCATTTTGTCGGCGGAGAGTGAGCGCTGGAGTTATAGACTTCACCAGACTCTGACTATATTGTTTTGGACTTATATTTTTGACTCCGTTTTGACCCGGCTCCGCCGTGGCACCCACTTGTATCTTTACTTTGCTTCCGCTTACTATCGTTTGAAATGGATTCTGCGACAGTCTTAGGACAGGTTAAGGGTACCCAACGGCCCTTCGAGGTTTTAGGGTTTGAAATCCCTCTTTCTACAAATCTTAAAATGAGTTTGAAACCTCGACCCGTACCTGGATTGCAAGATCCGAACAAGGGGTTTTATCCCTTGAAACGTAACCCAGAAATTATAATTCTGGGCCGTTACAATGGCAAGACCAAAATGTGATGGAATTAGTCGATAAATCAATCGTATCAACCATTTGTGGTTATGAGGATGATGTCTTGAGGTGTATTCAGATTGGGCTTCTCTGCGTGCAAGAAAATCCAAATGAAAGACCAACCATGCTAGAGGCGACCTTCATGCTTATCAACAAAGCTAGTGTTCCATCTCCTAAAGAGCCAGCATTCATCTTCAAAGAAAATCATCATATAAAGGGTGATTCTCATTCATCTAGCACCGAAGTTCATTCCGTTAACAAATTTACGGAAACCACAGTTTATGCTAGATAAAAAATACAATTATTATGTACATAGGTGAAAAATTACTATAATTATATTTTTAGAATGTAAACCAAAAGTATTAAAAACAAGTTTGTATTGACCTAAGCATTACGAAGATTAGATACCTTATAAATTTATATGGTTGAAATGTAATAACAAAAAAAACTTGCATAAGAAGATAAATGATAAAATTGCATTTTATTTGAAATGGTAAATATATAAACTTCCCAAAAAGGTGAAGAAGAACCATATGGGTCCCCCGCAAAATACAAAAGGTGAACCATATGAAGGGTTCCCTACTAGAAATTTGTCATTTAACATCGGGTGATAACCGATGTGGGTGATGTAGGCTTCCAACTGCAACCTGCTTATCACAAAAGAGAGTTTCTATTCCATCCACTTATGTCTTATGCAATGATGCCACTAAGGATGAGTCACATCTTTTTTTTTTGGAGTATTACAATAACATCTTGCCTCTTCTAAATACTACCTCCAAACAAATAATCAACGACAAGCCCATACTTGTGGGTAGCACTCTCTAACAAAATATGGATAAAATTGTCTTCTCTTGGTGGACAACATTGTATATTAGGAATAAAGTCATCAATTCATCATCAACCAGGTTCCCCTAGAACCAACTCATCGGGTTGAGCAAATTATCCAACTACACTTAAACAATTGGCATAAGGCGTGTGTGTGTAGAGAAGACTCCATTGAAGAAAACATTCCTAGAGGGGTAAGAAGGATAAGGTCACAAATGAGATGAAAAGAAATTAAATGGAAAAAACTACCCATAGGTACATTTAAACTCAATTTTGACGGGTCTACCCGGTCTCCCAAGCTTGATCGATTTTATTGTTTGGGACTGAAATGTGGTACCAATCAATTTAGGATACAAAAGAGACCAACAAACTCCTATTATGGCTAAAGCTCGATCTAGCTCTCATGTAGGGTATTGAACATATACTCCATCTGGGAATCAATAAAATATGCATTGAAGGTGACTGCCTCACCATTATCAACCACCTTAAAACTAACAACAGATGTCCATGAGAGATTGAAATGATAATGTCTGACTTCAAAACACTCTTGCTACGCATAAGAGATAAGTCTTTCTCTCACATACCCCGTCTTGGTAATTGAACGGTTGATAGGGTTGCACATCTTTGTCGTTTTGCCAAAGACATTGATATATACAAAGACACATGTCTCCAAGATCTCATCCGGAAGGATGCTATCGGGTAGAGCTAACTCCCTCGAATTTTTACCCGTTAAAAAAAGTCACGGTCTAGAATCGTGACCTTATTATTATTATTTTTTCATCGGGGCAACCGGGCAAAAGTCGCTGTTATAAATAGCAACATAGCTAGCCTTGTTTTGGCTATTTGCTAAAACAGTTCAAGTCTTTGACTATTTTTTAATTTTTGTTTTTATTTTTTTTACCAATTTAAAAAAATAAATTCTATGAAAGGGCATCTAGATAGAGCCATACATTTGTTTCAGATGAAAAATGATTGCTTCCATTAGATATGTAACACCTTGCAAAACCATTATGGGTTGAAGGGGTCACAAAAACATCAAGGACTACCCCTCTATGAAAAGGTAGGTATGTTTTTGTACATGATTGTATAAGTGGGCTTTATCTCGAACTATATATGAGCACTTCCAACAATTTGTACAAGTCATATGAGACATCGTTAGAATGGGTGAGGAGTGTGTAGACACTTTCCTCCATTTCCAATTATTTTAAAAAAAAAAAAATCACTTGTGCCCTAATGAATTTATCTAATTTCATAACCTTTCAATTCCATAATCTCTATTTTACATAGTTTATTGATTTCAATCAATTTATCAACTCATCCCCTTACCCAGTCTTTGAAATTTTAAAATGAGTCAAATATATGCATAGAAAATTATTTATCTTACATTGAACAAAAAAATACTCCTTATTTATTTTACGAAAATGTGATCAAATAATTTTTATCAAACGATTTCTATAAATCTGCTTTCCAAGCAACAAATGGTTTGTTTGGATTCCCATCTTTTTTTTTATTAGGTAAAAAGGTCAAACACACCTGAACCCCGAATGTCGACAAGTCGGCAGACGGATAACCATCATAAAAAACAAAAATACAAAGATGATGCAAAATACAGGCAAAAGTGCTTTACAAAGCGAAACTAACCAAATGAGATGAGAGGGTAGACGACGAACGAAGCCAAGCACTACCCAGAAGTAGGACCGCAGGCCAGCGGTAGATCAGGAGTCACTTGTGGGCAGTGAAGACGATACTCCAAGGAAATAGTCTTCCAGGAAAAGGAGACGTTTGGATTCCGACCTGTTTATATTTATAAACACTTTATTTTAATTATAATTCAATTAATTTTTAAACAATGTTTGGATGACAAAGATGGAAAAGCATTTATATCATAAACATTTATTTAGATGATTCCTCCATCCCTTTCAGACCTCTCCCTACATTAAGGTTCCAAGATACAGTAGCAATCAACATAAAACAACTGGCCGACAGGAATCTTAGCGATACAAGTGCAGTGGGCGCCGAAGCTTAGGTCGTTGGGTACTTGAAGAGTCTCCCATGGCGGCATTGGCCCCAATGCTGACGGAGGTGTAGAACTTAGATGGGATGAGCAAGTTGTACATGGATGAAATTAATTGGGCATAAACATCGGATGGATCTGAGAGAGTAGGCCTTGTAGACTAAATCAGTGAAGTCGGAAGAAGAATCGAGGGAGATTGAGGAGCTCCACCCTTCTAGTACAACTTTGAGTGGATTTAGAAAATTGATTTATGGAAAATCTTAATAAATGACACATCAACTAAAATATGACTAAGAAACAAAGAAATATATGTACCGGTTGAGAGTATATTTTGCAACCACGCAGATGAAGATGCGATACATATATTCATTGAATGCCTAATAACGCTAAGACTTATTGACAAAATTGAAGCAAACATCAAGGGAATAATACGAAACACTAACAGGGATAACAAAAGTAACAAGAGTGTAATAACAATTTTTTTTCACAAACTGAAAAAAGAACAATAATCAATCCTTGCTTTCTCATCGTGTTTGGACTATGAGGAACAAAATCATTTTTGAAAATCAAGGCCGTGTTTGGCAACGGGATGGGGGTAGGTGGATAGGGATGGACTTTTGGGGGTGGAAGGGATGAGGATGGAATTTCGGGGTGGACCGGGTGGAATTTATAAGTCAGTTTAATCCCGTTCGTGTTTGGTTGTGGGTTAAAGTTTATGGGATGGAAGTCACTGAAAAAGACACATTTGCCCCCACTAATTAGCATGAAAGAACAAAAATGCCCCTGCAACATACCCCTCATATCGCCCCCATCTTCCTCACTTTCGTCATTTTCGTTTGATTGGGAAGAGCCCTGTCGGCGGATGTGATCTTCACTCCAGGAGCAATTCATCGCACCTCTGGCCTACCCCTGCGCTGCCGATGCCTCAGGCCACGTTCGGCTCCATGTAAGTCCTCTAACCCTAATTGTGCTATCTTCAGTGAGTTCACATGGATTAGTGGGTGAGTTTACATGGATTCCATTTTTTCTCTAGTCGGAAAATTTGGGCATAAACAATTGGTGATTTTGGATGCATTTCTATTTAGAGGATATGAGGATTTCGTTCATAGAATATTGGGGCATGTCCTCTGTATTATCCGAACGAGAATAGCGATTAGGCATGTTCGATTAGGCTTCAAAGTTTAGAAATTAGGGTTATGGAACAATTGCGATTTTGTTGTTAAGTCATTGAACAAGTTAGATTGGCCCATAGTAACGTTCTTATGCCTTGACAACTGATTTGTGGTCGATTGAAGTGCATTAGACCCTACATTTGCTTGACAGAAAAGTCAGTATGGAATTATTGGCGATAATTCAATGATTTCAATTATGTGTGTATTTTTGGGTGTCAATGTTCACATTAGTTGTTGTCTTTACTGATTGTCTGACTTTGTCGTCCATCATATTTCCCTCAAACAACCGACCTTTTCATTTGATATACTAGAGATCCTCGTCGATTGCAATATAGTAGCTGCCCACATGGATTCCTCTACCAAGCCGAAGGGGAAAGGCAAAGGGAAGGCTAAGAAAGCATCGTTGGGTTCTGACGACAATAACTATGTCCTCGCTGCCTTCTACTGGTCATTGGATTTGACAAAGAAGTTAATGCTTGTGCTCCTCACATATCAGCGGGAAAATGGAAAGGATCAGTCCTTCAAATGGGGGCCTCTCACAAGCACATCCAAGGATACCACAAGGAAGAGGTGCAACCAGTATACTTTGAAGAACCAAACTCGCGACATGAAGTCCATATACCAGTCCTGGAATAAGTTGAAAAAAAGGGAGACCAGCCTAGGATGGGATCAGGCCAGTGGCACCATACGGGCACCTGACGAATGGTGGGACAAGAAAATCGCGGTATGTGATCGCCATCCCTTTCCCTTTTGTCAATGCGAGAGAGAATGCAATGAACCGAGTCACCTTTCTTGAATTGAATTGCGCATGAGGATAACAAATTGGAAAGGTTCCGGAAGAAGGGGATCCTTCCGGACCTGGAAGATCTATTCCACAAACTGTTCGGAGGCACCCTAGCCACAAGCGAGTACTGCCCGCGATTATGATTTCTGAGTTACGTTTCGAGGGATGAAACCCCTCGTTGGGATCTTGCGCCCCGGGCACAGGTTGAAGGTCTGAAACCAAAGATGTGTAGTTTAAAGTGGGAGTTCGCACCCAAATCCGGAAGGTCCATTGGAGACCCTGGGGTAAACCCTTGTACATGTCCTAAGTCTACAACGCGGAAAACCCTTTTATCCAACAAATGACATAAGTTCTGAAAACAATACAACCAGTACCACGGCAGAGCCGGGTCAAATCAGAGTGTAAGTAAGAGGAAATCCCAAAAGCATGAATCTGGTGAAGTCAGGGTTCAAACACTCACTCTCCGCCATATGAATGGACCCCGTCATAACAGCACAAAATCAAGCAGTGGATCGGGTACCTGAAACTATACCACCAAGTCAGGCCAAGAGTCCGCATGTGGGTCGTCTGACCGCGCTGAGGACATATAATACGCCCAATGTTCCAAAAAAACGCTTGACGGATACTCGGCGAAGAGGTGGGGTCAAAGGTCTAGGCGGAGTAGGCGGGGTCTAGGCATACTTTTTGTTTTAACATGTATTTTTACTTGTAAGTCATGTCAAATACCTAATAAAGGCTATATAAATTAATAAACTTTCATAATAGTCCATATTGTTCAACCTTTTTCAACGCCAATAAGCATAAACCATAACACTTCCTGTTCAAGCGGGAAAAAATCAATAACATAAAATATAATCAAAGTTTAAAACAACCTAGAAGTTGTATAATAAAACTTCAATTTTAAAATATAATCATGGTTGCATATTAATCTTCTAGACTTTTATGTATTCATTTGGGTTAAAACCTTTGAATTTGCTTTTTTTTTTAAACTAAACCGCCTATACCGCCCAAAGTCGCCTAGACCCGACAAGATCCGCCCAGAAACCCACCAAGCTAGCTCTCCGCCAAGCCAAGCCCGCCAAGCTCCTTGGCTCGAAGGTCAAGGACCGCCCCGCGCCTAGGTGGGGTCTAGGCGGCCGCCTAGGCCGTTTTTTGGAACAATGAATACGCCTATACCTAGAATAAAGGATGCCTTCATGCAGTACTCAGATATTAACCACAATATCATGCTCCTAATTCATATACGCATAATATTAAGTAAGGCCTTAACAAAGAATACCAAGTGGTATATCCCTCTTCTACCCCCCCCCCCCTTCCAGATAGGGTGGAGACTGGCCAGTTTGATTCTATAGCATCTCCAATCTCATCATCATATCGTGGGATCTTGCGAAAAGAAAATAATAATTTTGATAATAGTAAAGGTGTTCCAACGACTCGAATGACTTAGGACGAAACCCGATGGAGTTGGGATGTCCTATGACCCTAGCAAGAGCTCTAGGACTCACAGATAATGGTCGTTCTGTATTCAAACACATACAGAATAAGAATGCTCATTCATAAGTGCAATTCCTAAGCATGATACTACATGACATGTTTTTATGCATATGCAACACCTACATACTATATGACACATCAGGCAGGAGGTACTAGTTACTGAGTAAGCCCCGGAGGTACTTACCTGGCTAGCAGATCGGCAACAGAAAAATACAGCACATAGTAGTCACAATCACAGAGTATCACCTAGTACATAATGGAATATACATAAGTCTACATCCAACTATTAAGCACTCAAGCACACCTCAATCAATAGAACAAGTAACACATTATGAAAGTCATTTCATTGCATCATACGCTCCACAAGACCATATCGTTCTCCATAATTGATTCAACCAATTCTGCATGTTCATATACATCATTTCCGCATATACCTCAAAGATTCATCAAAACATAAGACATAATTTGTGTGATATAAAATCCTACTACCTTGTCGTAATTATCTAACATTTAATCTCTTGTAATAATTCACCACATATCAAATCGTTAGTCAAACGATCATATCATCATGCTAGTTAGTCACCGAACAAGTATAATTCCTAGGTTAGTTCCAAAACCGTTTCAAAATCCGAGTCAAATAGTTAAAAATTCCGACCCTTGAAAATCCTCACAAAATTCTTTTTTCAATTTATTTATTAATCAATTTCCAACCTTGAAATTCTTTTCCAAATTCTTGTTAAATCTTCAAGTCCAAATAATGTTATATTTTAAACCCCTTGGTAATATTATATTTTATTTTAAATACCATTAATTAATTAATTAAATATGGATAAACCCGAACCGAACCGAATCCATTTAAATCCAACCGAACCGAACCAAACCAATCCCAAACCGGATCAACTATATATTAAACAATTAATATAAACTAATGTGGAGGGGGGCCACAAACAAGTCTTCTTCTTCGATTCAAAACGGGTTCCCGTCTGAGCTTGGCTGATGGAGCTCGACGCTGCATCCGGCTCCTTGGCTCGCCCCCGCTCGGTCTGGTCTGGCTTCTCCGGCCTTGTCTCGCGTCCATCCTCGCACCCTCTCTCTCAGGTTCCTCGTTCGCACCATCACGGCTCGCTCCCGCTCTCACCCGGTGGCACACACACGCCGGACATTGCAATTTCACCGCCCTCAAGCTCGTCGGAGCTCTCGAGTTCACCCAATCGTCCTACACTCAGCCCTCACTCACTCCCGACTAATCTAATAATCGAATAAAGCACGAATTCAAAACGAGGAAGGGAACGAAGCTACAGGAGCTCACTAAGGTGATTTCGCGGATGTCACAACATCGATCGGAGGTTTGGGCGTTGTCGAGGACTCGCGATGGATTGTCGGACATGCGTCGGGCATGGGTGAGTGTGATGGTGAAGTTTTAGGATTATTCCAATCGAAAACGGAGGAGAACGGCTTACCGAAAACTAATCACGCTCGAACAGAGGAGCTGGAGCTACAGTGGTTCTACGGCGGCGCTGGGTGGCTCCGGTGTGGCGCTAGACGTCGGTGGAGGTGTGGGTTAGTGCTTCTATTGCTTCCCTTCAAGAATTAAGGAAGGACGAGGTGTGTGGGAGCAACGTCTTGAGCTAGGAGGAGAAAAAAGGCGCGATGGTGCCCACGGTGGTGGTCGATGATGACAGATGTGGTGATGATGATGGGCTGAGATGGTGACGGTGAGGAGAAGATGGGGGTGAGCAAGAGGGAGGAAGGAAATGAAGAAGGAAAAAGGAGGGAGGTGATGGTGTGGGTATGGAGATGGCAAGAGGTGAAGGTGATGGTGGAAGGTGAAGACAGTGATGGTGAATGGTACTAGTGAGGGTGACAGGGTAAGGGGGATATGAAGGAGGTATGGTAAGGGTAGAGTGTGATTTTGGGTAAACAAATACTCGGAAATAAATTCCGAATACACGAATTTCGAATCTCGAAATTAGTTCCCGAATGTTAGTTACATTGACTCTCCCTTTCTCGATCAATTCGATTTTTAAAACAGAGGAGGACTTCCCAGACGGGTTGACACTTGAACATTTTTATATCTCTCCCGAGTCCAGACTCTCAATCTCTTTATAACTCGCCCGGTTTTGTTTTTGGGGTTTTTACGACAGGTTTCGGCATCTGAATCGCCTACCTCGAAGCCTGGAAAATCGACCCGACTCGAACCTGCTCTGATACCATGTGAGATTCCGAGAATCCCGAGTCAGGTTGTATTAAATCGGGAGTCGTGTCGGAGTTTATTTTTATTTTTGTTTATAAGGTCGGGATCCACCACTTTACACAAAAGCTTAAGTCATTGTGTAGGACTTCCCCTCCTTGTATTTTGGTTTGGTTTTCACCTTGTTTTTCAACGTGGGACTCCCACAACCCCAACATAATTATGGTTTAATACGAGAAGTACAATTGTGAGAAAGTTACTTCTTAACAAGTAAATGGAGAATTACATATTTTGAGAATTGAAAAAAAAATGTATTGTTGGATTTTACTGAAGAGAATTGTTCCAAAACACCATAAACATAAACCGAAACTAAAGCAATGATAATGAAGGAAAATTACAACCAAACAAAACCAAAGCAAAAGAGAAAGTAGAGATTTATAGCAACGATTAGCCTCAACGAGGACACCAGCCACAAAGGTTAGAACCTAAAGAGCAAAGAGGCTACAAATCTCTCTCAGCACAATGTCACTGAGTGTATTTGGATGGAAGGGAGCTCAATCTACGCTAACAAAGGCCGGAAAGGGATAGAACCTTAAAAATCGCCTTCGAAGACAAGAATAGAGCTACAGTAAGCAAGCACCTCTCTCAACTCTCAGATTATAGTTTGGAAACCCATATATGAGAGAGCCTAAGCTTGAACGACGTCATTGCTGAAGCTATCTGGAGAGTCACAAGCATCCGAGTGGGCTCAAAGACCATGGATGGTCGAGATCAGTTTTGGGCCGGATTGGCTCAAAACCAATACAATCAACGTTACATATAAAACATCCATTGTTACACTTAGAATTACACAAGGTCGAGAGGGATGAGTCTAACAATTTACCCTCCTAATTCTGAGTTTACACATATCGTAAATCTTCTTTGTTGAAATGTGGACTGGCTTTACTCTTTTGTCTATCATCGGCTATGTCATACCCTTCTCAGCATTAGTTGGATTTGATCACGTGTAGGAACTCCCTACAAAAGAGAAATTTATCAGTGGTTACAATCTTAGTCCCAAAGTCTGCAGGATTAAGCTTTCCATCAATCTTCTTAACAATAAGGAGATTTTTGGATACCAACACACATATGAAGTGGTAATGAACATCAATGTGCTTAGTCCTCTCATGATAGACAGGATCTTTGCACAAGTAAAGGGCACTCTAGCTATCTGTATGCAATACAGATTTGTGGTTTTTCCTATCCACCTCTTTCATAATGTCCTGGAGCCAGATTGCTTCCTTGGAGGCTTCAGTTGCTGCTATGTACTCTGCTTCTGTAGAAGACAGAGAAACAATAGGTTGCAACTGAGCCTTCCAAGAAATACAGTTCCCACACCAAGAATAAAAGAAAGAGATGGTGGACTTCCTGTTATCTTTATTCCTAGCATAGTCAGAGTCCACAAAGCCAAACAACTCAGAGGGTGAAGTATGCAAACCATAAACCAAACCAATATCAAGGGTACCAACAATGTATCTCAGGAGATATTTCATGGCCACCCAGTGTTTCTCTGCAGGATTAGACATATACCTGCTCAACACACTCACTGCAAAAGCAAGGTCAGGTTTGGTACAGATCATAGCATACATAATTGACCCAACAGCTGCATCATAAGGAACATATCTCATATAGTCTTCCTCCTCCTTCCCAAGGGGCATCCTGGTCTTGATAAAATCCAGGTGACCTTCTAAAGGCATAGGAGCAGGCTTGACATTAAAGATCTTGAACATGTTAAGGACTTTAACAAGATAATCCTTTCGAGACAAAAATATTTGATGTTTTGATCTATCTCTAGAAATCTTAATGCAAAGAATTTTCTGAGCAGGGCCCAAATCCTTCATGTCAAAAGATTTCTTGAGAGATTCCTAAACATCAAGTACCTTTGCTCTAGACTTGCATATAATGAGAATGTCATCAACATACAACAAGACATATAAGGGGGATTCAGTTTTCACATGCATGAAATATAAACATGGATTATAACTGCTCATTCTAAAGCCAAGCTTAAACATGCAATTATCAAATTTCTTATTCCACTGCCTAGGAGATTGCTTCAAGCCATACAAAGATTTTTTTTTAACAAGCAAAAATGATCAGGTTTAGAGTGATCCTAAAAACTCTTGGGTTGTCTCATATAAATCATCTCATCAAGCTCACCATGCCAAAAGGCAGTCTTAACATCCATTTGATCAATTTCATAGTCATAATCAACAGCAATAGCAAGCAGAAGTCTCAGAGTTTTATATTTCACAACAGGAGCAAAAACATCATTATAATCAATCCCTTCTTTCTGTGTGAATCCTTTGGCTACCAACCTAGACTTGTAGGTAGGTTGGCCACTAGGTTCCACACTATTTGAGCTCATATGCCCATTTACATCCAATCAACCTAGCATTTTTAGGCTTTGGAACCAGTTTTCAGGTTTTATTGGCTGTCATGGAATTTATTTCCTCTTTCATAGCAAGCATCCACTTATCAGAATGTTTACATTTAACAGCATGTTCAAACAACTCAGGAGTATAAGCATCAACAACCTCAGCAATCACAAAAGCAAACTCAATGTCATTTGTGAAATATTTCTTGTTTGGATTTTTCACTCTAGGAGATCTATCTCTAGTAAGCTGATAATTAGACAAATCAGGCACCTCATCAAAGTTTTCAAAAACATGCTCAGAACCAGAAGAAGAATCAGAAACATCATGCTCAGGAGAATCAGAAATATCATTCTCAATATCATGCTCAGACTAATTTTCAGACAAGGCATTTTCATAATTTTCAGCACTAGAGGAGGCAGAAGAAGAAGAGGTAGAGGTGGAGCTTGAGTTAGAGTTGCTTACCTCCCCACCTGATTGGTGAAGGTTGTCATCAGTACTTGAAGGAGCAATATGTTGCTCAACATTACAATCATAAGTGGCTCCTTCCAATGGGGACAATGATGTCAAATTAATCATCCAATTTGCTTCTTGAGCATTTAAATCATAGAACTGAACACCTGCATTCTCAGAATCAATGTTAGAAGATTTTTTTGAAATGAAATTCAGTTTCAATGAAAATGACATCTCTGCTAAGAATTACTTTATACCCTCCTGGTTGGATAACAAGTAACTTATAGCCCTTGACCCCTCTGGATAGCCAAACATAACACATTTGGCAGACCTTGGTTGCAACTTGCCAGTGTTCTGGTGAACAAAGGCAGTGCATCCAAAAGGTTTCAAATGTGCTATGTTAGGCTTGGTTCCACTCCACAATTCCTGTGGAGTTTTGAAACCAATAGCAGAAGAGGGAGACCTGTTAATCAGGTAGGCTGCAGTGGTGACTGCCTCCCCCCCACAGTGAAGGTTTCAGGCCAGAGCTAATGAGAAGGCACCTTGCCTTTTCAAGCAAGGTCCTATTCATTCTCTCTGTTGTACCATTCTGCTGTGGATTACCTGGAACTGTGAGGTGCCTTTTAATAGCATGTGTATGACAGAAACCATCAAAATCTTTGTTGCAAAACTCAAGACCATTATCAGTTCTAAGACATTTAAGTTTAAAGGTGGTGTGACCCTCAACTTTTGTTTTCCAAAGTTTAAAAGCATCAAAGGTATCACTCTTAGCCCTAAGAATGTGCACCCAAACCTTCCTGGAATAGTGGTCAATAAGTGAAAGGAAGTACTTCCT
Source organism: Persicaria tinctoria (assembly GCA_037127255.1). Taxonomy (NCBI): domain Eukaryota; kingdom Viridiplantae; phylum Streptophyta; class Magnoliopsida; order Caryophyllales; family Polygonaceae; genus Persicaria; species Persicaria tinctoria. The sequence goes on from JBANSL010000010.1 coordinate 22,644,786, forward strand.
TCCACCTATCGTATTCACTTGGGCATGTTCCCATAGGTCTGCGTGTACATAGTCTAGGGGCTTGAGAGCAACAAGCTTTGAGCTACCAAACACAAACTTATAATGCTTACCAAACAGACAGTTCTCACAGTCATTAAGCTTATAGGGTTTACCTTCAACCATACCTTGTCTGAACAAATGATTGAGCCCTTTGTTGCCAATATGACCAAGTCTAGAGTGCCACAACATAGTTTTATGCATATTCATAGAAGCAGAGAACTTAGCAGACAAAGATGAAGCACAAAGAACATGATTTCCAATAACATGATATAAGCCACCTTTCTTAATACCTTTAATGAGAATCTTACCATTCCTAGAGACAGTTTTGATTCCACTTTTAGTATTAATATCACAGTTCAAGTCATCAAACACATAAATAGATAACATATTCCTCTTCAAGTCAGATACCCACCTGACCGGTTGGAGGGTTCTAATAACACCATCATGCATTTCAAAGGGAACATTGCATATGCCTTTAATATTAAGAACAGATAAATCACCAAGTCTAACCTAACCTTTAGCAGACTCATCAAGATAATAAAAAAACATGCTTATCAGGTGTAACATGCATAGTACAACTAGAGTCCATAAGCCAAGTATCAGAGGGACTATCACATGCAACCATAAGCAATTCAAAAGAATAGAACACAGAGGAATCAAGCACAGCAGTTGTACCATTTTTAGATTTCTTTTCCTCATCATCTCTTTTCTTATAACAATGAGCAATGACATGGTTGTTTTTCTTACAGTAAGTACAATGCTTCTTACCAGGTTCAGGAACCTTGTCCTTATCCTTTTTCTTTTTCCTCTTTCTATTCTTAGAGTTTCCCTTAGTAAAAAGCACATCAGTTTTAGATCCAGATTTATCACCTTTCACTTTGAACACTTTGATAACTTCATTTTTCTGCGCAATAGCCTCAACAATTCTTTTCTTAGTCAAGGACTCATTACTAAACTGTATAACATCCTTAAAAGTATCAAACTGAGATGGCAAAGCATTAAGCAGAATAACAGCTTGGTGAGTATCATCAATTTTATCATCACAACGTTCAAGCTCTTGTGTCATCCTAAGAAATCTATCCAGATTATCATCCAAAGACACAGAAGCATCCATTTTAAAATTGAAAATACGACACATCAAAGATATTCTACTGGACAGAGTTTTAACTTGATAAAGATCTTTCAAGGCTTTCCATAAAGACACAGAAGTATCACAAGTTACTACCTGTCTAGCTACCTCTTCTGATATTCGAATCATTATCTCACTGTGTGCAATGAGATCAAGTTCTTTCTTAGCCTCAGTAGCTGTTGTGAGCTGAATCTGCCATGTTTTACAGTAACTTTTATATCGATTTCTGTATACATTGCATTCATTTGGGTTTAGATAGTACAGAATCTATGTAGTTTATGTTTATTTGCCAAATTATGGAATCTACACCAGTTTCTGTTTAATTCGCAGAAATCGAGGCATTTTACAGCAACTCTACAGAAGGTCGGAAAAGCTCGGAAAAACACTACAGAAGTCCAAGGTCAAAGCAGCGGAACCAGTCTGAGAGTCAATGCTACTCGATCTCGAGTAGGCCTACTCGACCTAGACGAGCATGTCCGAGCACATCCTTGTCGACAGAGCCTGATCGAGCAAGCCAGACCAACCCGGCTCCGGACCCCACTCGATCTCGAGGACCACTGGTCGAGATCGACGAAGCCCAGACACACCACCCGGAGTCGACAAGGAGCGAAGCCGAGGACGACCAGGTGGCACTCGCTGCCAGCGACTCGACTCGCTGCAGCGGATCGTTCGCTGCCGCGGAAAAACTCGCTGCCAGCGGAAAGAGCAACTCGAGAAGACCTAGTCGGCAAGCCACCTACCTCGAGGTCGACTAGGGCTTGTCGAGATCGACGAGCACCTGAGGAGCCTTGTCCGAGCCTTGTCGAGTAGAGTCACCCGAGGAGACTTAGTCGATGACCTAATCCTACTCGAGATCGACTAGGTCTTGTCGAGGTCGACGAGCACCAGTGAGCCAAGTCCGAGCCATGTCGAGCACACCTAGCCGAGGAAGTCCAGTCGACGAACCACCCTACTCGAGGTCGACGAGCCGTGGTCGAGGTCTAGTAGACCAGATTCCAGAAACTTCTCGACGAGACCTGTCCGAGTAGAATTGAGATTCCTTGGGCGCGAAGGAGTCGATTTGGCCGAAGATCTATCCGATTCCATCAAGTTCTATCATCAAGGAGACAAGATCTATCAAGACATGAAGACTTACCTATTTAGTTTTATCTTTTCCTTTTAGATTTATTTCTTTAAAACAATTTATTTACCCTTTCAAGTTTTAGATATAATTTTAGATAGAGATAGATATCTTCTTTCCTAGAATAGCTAGGGAAGGAAGACTATAAATAAGGACTTAGGGGGCTCAGTTTTATTCATTCAGAAAACAATTCAATTTCAGAGAAAGACAAGTAGTTCCAAAGAGAAGTTTAGGAGTTCTAAGGTTTTTAGGGTTTTGGCTTTCTGCGAGAGTTGATTGCCGGAATTGTAAAAGCTTTTTGAATATAGTTAATGCAAGTTATTTATTTTCAATCAATGTCTGTTATTGCGATGAGGCGTGAGTAGTCCACCCACTTCTGGGGCTGGGGTGAGCCCGACGGTGGCCATGTGAGGCGATGCGATAAAGGTCAGATCTTTTTGTGCGATTCATCTTCTATCCCTATGAGCATGATTCTTTTGCGAGAGTTGAAGGTGATCCTTGTTTGTGTTATTGAAGCGAAAGTGATCTTAATGCAACTTGGATTAATTATGTGAAAAGGGTTAGTAACAATTAGGGTTTATGCGAAAGCCTCTATATGCCTATTTGTTAATGACGACAATTATTTGATGGAAAGCATGATCTTTTATGCCTTTATGTGTTACTTTGCATGGTTATCGTTGTGGTGTTGAAACCCTGGCCTTGGGAGTCTTTTGTTATATTGATTTATTTCTGTCGAAATTCTGAGTTTTGGTTCGAAAATTTGGCCTTTTAAAATTTCTGTCTTTTACTGTACTCGACATAGAGGAGCCTTTGTCGACCTCGAGTAGTGTCTTGTCGAGGTCGAGTAGGTCTTGTTCTAGGTCAAGTTGGTTTTCTTCTGTTTTCGTCGATTTTCAAGTTTCTGTCTTTGCTTCTCTTGTCGAGATCGAGTACCTCTTATCGAGGTCGAGTAGAGCTTTGTTCGTCGAGTTGTTTGTTTTCTGTTTATGAGTTTTTGCTGTCGACCACCTTAGTCGATCTAGAGGACAGTTACTCGACTTCGAGTAGCTTCTGTGTCCTCGAGTTACTTTCTGTTTTGCTTTTATTTGCTGCGTTGTTCTTTGCTTTGCTTTGCTATATTTCTTGCTTTGTTCTTTGCTTTTATTTTGTTTGCCCTTGCCGGGTTTATTTGTTTCTTTCCTTTCTGTGTTTTCTGTCTTTTTGCTGCTTCTGTGAGAATCTACAACTACCTAAGAACTGCTGACGTGCTTCCTCGTGGATTCGATCCTGACTTTTCTCTTACTACAACGGGAGGAAGTCTTGTATTTATTTGCTGAGACAGGGAAGTAAGTCTGATCTTGATTCTATATTTATTTCAATACTCGACATACTCCTGCCTAGTCAACAAATTGGCGTCGTTGCCGGGGAGGCAATCATTCGCGCCTTAGGTAGTCAGTTATCATTGTTTCTTTGAGTTACTTTTCAGGTGTATGCGTCGTTCTGGTCAAACACCTGAGTTTGACGCCTTAGACGAACCGGAACGCCTATTTCACATCCGAGCTAAACTACAAAGAGCCATGGCAGCTGCGGAGACACAGGAACAGCTGGTCGCTAGGCTTACCAGGGAATTGGCCGCAAAGGATGCTGCTATTGCCGCTGAGAGAGCAGCAAGGGAACAAGCACAGGCTGAGCTTGCCCAGTATCCAACCACGGCAGAGGACTACATGCACCCAACTCTCGTCGTGCCTGAATCGGCGATTCTAATCCCTGAAAAGTCTTTTGAAATTCGCACTCAGTTTCTTATAGAGCTTAAAAATAATGCCTTTTACGACAGATTTAATGAGTGCCCTCTTGAACATATTACTAATTTTCATGATATGTGCCATACTCTTGCAGAAGGTACAACTCTGGAATATGTCAAGATGAAAGCTTTCCGTTGGTCGCTCGCTGGACCTGCACTGAAGTGGCTAGAAGGGCTGAAACCAAAATCACTAACCACATGGGCCCAAGTAGAGCAAGAGTTTCTAAACAAATTCTTCCCACCGGCCAAAACAGCACATCTCCGCCAGAAAATCACCGCCTTTAAACAGCAGAAAGGGGAACCGCTGGCAAGGGCATGGGAACGCTACAAGGAACTGCTACGATCCTGCCATACTCATGGACAGCCACCCTACATCATTCAGGAGATCTTCTTCAACTCTCTTGACCAAGTCACCAAGGACAGAATCAACAATTATACTCGCTACGAGTATCTGACGATGCCGCCAAGTGACGCATGGGGTGTGATAGAGAAGCTCACTACCTACGACAACAAGTATGGGTCTAATGTAACCTATGAAGAGAACCCATACGTCAGGCCAGCACCATCCATGCCCCTATATGAGCCACCTAAGGAGATTGATCCTGATGTTAGGGAGCAATACTACAGAGACCAGAATAAGAAGCTCATCAAGCAAGTAAAGTATCTCTCTGTCAACCAGCCTTCCATAGAATGCGGATCGCAAAGGCACACCACTACTGAGTGCCCACACACAGAGCAAGTTAGGCTGGCAGAGCATCATGAGAATGTAGCTTACGCAGGGGGACCCAATCGCTACATGGGGGACCAAAGGTTTCAGCAACCACAATGGAACCAAGGTGTCCCTAGGAATCCCCCGCCCTACAGAGCTCCAGGACATCCGGAAAGGGAGCAGAAAAAGGATGATATAGAGACAGTCCTGGAGGAAATACGGAGGAACCACTCAGAAACTAGGCAATCTTTCAACTCCGTCTATACTCAAATGCAAGGTGTCAACTCTAGGCTTGGGGAAATTGATATCTGGCGGAAAACAGTTGATACACAGATTGGTCAGCTAGCAGCGGGAATCCCCAGATAGTCAGGGACACTTCCAGGATCTTCAGAACCAAATCCTAAGGGAAAGACTGGACACATCGCTGCTATCAAACTCAGAAGCGGTCATCAACTGCAAGAGCCAGAGGTCGGAAAGCAGCAGAATGACGAGGAACAGCAAGTCGATCTCGACAAAGCCGTGGTCGATCTCGACAAGAGCCTAGTCGACCTCGAGGAGACACTTCCAGAATCTTCGTCCGCACCACACAGAAACTCGACTGGGCCCAATCTGGTCGATGTCCACAAAGGCCTTGTCGATGTCGAGGAGCCCCTAGTCGACCTAGAGAAGTCTGCAGCATCTCCGACGTCTGTTCTGGCTCCGAATCAGAAAAAGAAGCTGCCTTTCCCCACAAAATCTCTAAAGGACCCGGCGGAGAAAATGTTTCAACGCTTCATCAAGATGCTTCAGAAGCTCAACGTCACCATCCCCTTCACAGAAGCTCTCAATGAAATGCCATCTTATGTCAAGTTCCTGAAGGAGATTCTAAGCAAAAAGCGATCGATGGCTAAAATCACAGAGGAGTGCAGCCATCTGGACATATTGGAGAAGAGGCCGGATCCAGGTAAGTTTGCTATAACTATTGGATTTGGTCCATACAAAATTAATGCCCTATGTGATCTTGGAGCTAGTGTGAGTATAATGCCTTTAACAATTTGGTCCAAGATTAAGATAGGTGCCCTGGAGCCTGTGGATGCTAGACTTTACATGGCCAATAACACGGTGGTCATCCCCACAGGCATGGTGGAAAACGTCCCAGTACAAGTAGGTAAATTCTTCGTCCCTGCTGATTTCTTAATAGTTGATATGCAAGAAGATCCTGCTTGTCCAATTATTTTAGGAAGGCCATTCTTGGCAACGGTGGATGCCAACATAAGCGTAAGGAAAGGAGTGCTCACCTTTAACATCAGCGATGAGGTAATTGAGTATTCCTTTAATAAAATTGAAAGGCATACAGGTCCAATGGAAGAGGTCAAATCTATCTCAGCTGGCTACATCACCTGCGGGGAACCCAAGGTCAGAAATATGACCCCTGAAGAGATAGAAAAGAGGGACATGGAGGCCCAGGTGGAGGAGATCATGGAAATCCTCAAGGAAAACACAGAGAATCCAATCGACATGGACCAAGGTAAGTCGTTGTGGATTCATTATTTTTCGGATGCCTTGACATGAACTAAGTATGGGGTCAAGATCGACCAAGGCTCCTCGACATCGAGTAGAGCCCTAGTCGATCTCGACCAGACCAAGGAGCCTCCACCAGCACCAGCGTCGTCAAGCAGCAAACCAGAGGAGCCACCCTACTCGACCTCGAGTAGTCTTGTCGAGGTCGACCAGCAATGCCCTACTTCGACTCGGCCTTCCTCGACGCTGACTCAACCAGGCGATCCAGTCTCCTCGACCTCGGCCACCCTTGTCGAGGTCGACCACCGATCGAGGAGCCCAGCACCGTCTTCCTCGACACAGACTCCATCAGACGGACCAGCCTCGTCGATCTCGACTAGCCTTGTCGAGATCGACCACCACTCGGAGAGCCCAGCCCCGCCTTCCTCGATGAGCCAACCACTAGGAGCGGAGTCCTTGTCGAGGTCGACCAGTCTTGTCGAGGTCGACAAGCCCCTGTCTTCGTCGACTTCTGCCTCTTCGACCAGACCACCACCAGAGCCAGCAGTCTTGTCGAGATCGACTACCCCTAGTCGAGATCGACCAAACACAGTGGTCCCCGATTCCATCTCTACGAAGGTAAGCCAAGGTATGAATCTTTCTTCGCCTATTTCCATTAAAGATTTATCTATACATGGGAGAGGTCTGCCTTGGTATGTGCGATTGTGCAGGATTTCCAATGATGAGCCTAAGGAATATGAAGTTGGAGACAAGCTCTATGTCTCTAAATCAAAGGATCATTGGTTTCCCAACAAATTCATCAAGAAGCGGATGGGACCGTTCGTGGTGAACAAGATCCATTCTGGAGGATTACAGCTGATGGACAAGAATGGAGTCTTATTTGAAGCCCAAGCTACATGGGCCCTACAGATGCCACCTTGAGCATTAATGGAAAGTCGGCCTAGCGACTATAAAATCTAGAGCATGTACATAGATTTTTTTTAGGACTTTTTGGACTTTGTTTGGTTTGTTTTTGGTTTTGAACACTTTTAGTTTTGCTATTGTGGGTATATGTCTTCTACTTTTCAGGTCCATGGATGGAACCAAGCTACATTAATACTCGGCCAGGAGGTGCTTCCATTCGAAATTTTGAGGCTCTGCACACCTGTCTTGTGAGTTTCTTTCTTTACCCTTGTTTATATACAGTGAGGACACTGTAATGTTTAAGTATGTGGTGGGGGAAGAGCTTACTTTATGCATATATGCATATTTGATCCATTTGACATTACAGCTGGTGCCCTATTTCTTGGAATTGCTACATGGTTATTTTGGAATGCATTATTGCTTTATGTGCTTAATATGCATGTTTTCCAAAATTTTGAGAAAAATGACCCCCATTGAAAATTTTGGTTAATGTCATGGAAGCTTATATTGAACTCGACGATGCAAAATTGGATTCATTAGAGATATAGCAAGAAATTGCCTAGTAAAGGGAAGTCACAATGAAATGCATATTTTATTGAAAACCATGAAAGTAGGTAAAATTTGAAGTTGCTTTTGACATATTGCATGATAAGATGATGGAGGACTTTATGTTTCCATATAATGCTCATATTGTTAAATCCTAGCCTTACCTATGCTTATGCATTACACAAAAGCCATATTATGCCTTATTTCAATTATTGCTCCACATGATCTAAAATTGCCATTCTTTACCTTATCCGGGGATTATGTTGAGAATGATGTTAAATTATGAAGATTATTATATGGTGTTTGTGTGATAGTTATCATTATTTGAAGTTTGGAAGGAAATTATTTGAAATGTATGGAAAATTTAATGAGTGAAAGAAAATCCAATCACCTCAGGAGATAAAGGTAGATTGACCCTGCTATCTGAGATAATAGTTTGGAGAGATGGGACACATTGTGAGGAGTCCAAAGCACTAAGTATCCGGGGCCATTCATGACACCCATGTTTGCGACTCGTGAGAAGGCAGTGCTGAGGTTAGAGAGGTAAAAGCATTATTATTGAGAAAAGCATTATGAAAGGTGATGAATCAAATGGAGAAGGAATGTGGAAATTCAATTTGGAAAGTACTCCATTTCCCCGGATCAAAAGCACCACATTGCCAAAATTTGCCCACCTTTTAGCCTTTTACCTATCTACTCCTTCATGAGCTTAAATTAAAGTCTTCTTGCTTATCAATGCTTTGTCACTTATGAATGTTTATGCATAACCCTCCTTTTGTGAGTAGATGTTGCTTTTACATAATTGCACATGCATGAATCCGTGACATAAGTACCTTTTCGATGATGGTAATTGATTGCAGGGACATATAAGAATGAATCTAAGATGTTGAGAGTTTGACTTCTTCCCCTGAATGACAATTAAAAGTATTGCTTGAGGACAAGCAAGCTTAAGTATGGGGTGTTTGTTGTGAGCTGAATCTGCCATGTTTTACAGTAACTCTTATATCGATTTCTGTATACATTGCATTCATTTGGGTTTAGATAGTACAGAATCTATGTAGTTTATGTTTATTTGCCAAATTATGGAATCTACACCAATTTCTGTTTAATTCGCAGAAATCGAGGCATTTTACAGCAACTCTACAGAAGGTCGAAAAAGCTCGAAAAAACACTACAGAAGTCCAAGGTCAAAGCAGCGGAACCAGTCTGAGATTCAATGCTACTCGATCTCGAGTAGGCCTACTCGACCTAGACGAGCATGTCCGAGCACATCCTTGTCGACAGAGCCTGATCGAGCAAGCCAGACCAACCCGGCTCCGGACCCTACTCGATCTCGAGGACCACTGGTCGAGATCGACGAAGCCCAGACACACCACCCAGAGTCGACAAGGAGCGAAGCCGAGGACGACCAGGCGGCACTCGCTGCCAGCGACTCGACTCGCTGCAGCGGATCGTTCGCTGCCGCGGAAAACCTCGCTGCCAGCGGAAAGAGCAACTCGAGAAGACCTAGTCGGCAAGCCACCTTACTCGAGGTCGACTAGGGCTTGTCGAGATCGACGAGCACCTGAGGAGCCTTGTCCGAGCCTTGTCGAGTAGAGTCACCCGAGGAGACTTAGTCGATGACCTAATCCTACTCGAGATCGACTAGGTCTTGTCGAGGTCGACGAGCACCAGTGAGCCAAGTCCGAGCCATGTCGAGCACACCTAGCCGAGGAAGTCCAGTCGACGAACCACCCTGCTCGAGGTCGACGAGCCGTGGTCGAGTTCGAGTAGACCAGATTCCAGAAACTTCTCGATGAGACCTGTCCGAGTAGAATTAAGATTCCTTGGGCGCGAAGGAGTCGATTTGGCCGAAGATCTATCCGATTCCATCAAGTTCTATCATCAAGGAGACAAGATCTATCAAGACATGAAGACTTACCTATTTAGTTTTATCTTTTCCTTTTAGATTTATTTCTTTAAAACAATTTATTTACCCTTTCAAGTTTTAGATATAATTTTAGATAGAGATAGATATCTTCTTTCCTAGAATAGCTAGGGAAGGAAGACTATAAATAAGGCCCTAGGGGGCTCAGTTTTATTCATTCAGAAAACAATTCAATTTCAGAGAAAGACAAGTAGTTCCAAAGAGAAGTTTAGGAGTTCTAAGGTTTTTAGGGTTTTGGCTTTCTCCGAAAGTTGATTGCCGGAATTGTAAAGGCTTTTTGAATATAGTTAATGCAAGTTATTTCTTTTCAATCAATGTCTGTTATTGCGATGAGGCGTGAGTAGTCCACCCACTTCTGGGGCTGGGGTGAGCCCGACGGTGGCCATGTGAGGCGATGCGATAAAGGTCAGATCTTTTTGTGCGATTCATCTTCTATCCCTATGAGCATGATTCTTTTGCGAGAGTTGAAGGTGATCCTTGTTTGTGTTATTGAAGCGAAAGTGATCTTAATGCAACTTGGATTAATTATGTGAAAAGGGTTAGTAACAATTAGGGTTTATGCGAAAGCCTCTATATGCCTATTTGTTAATGACGACAATTATTTGATGGAAAGCATGATCTTTTATGCCTTTATGTGTTACTTTGCATGGTTATCGTTGTGGTGTTGAAACCTTGGCCTTGGGAGTCTTTTATTATATTGATTTATTTCTGTCCAAATTCTGAGTTTTGGTTCGAAAATTTGCCCTTTTAAAGTTTCTGTCTTTTACTGTACTCGACATAGAGGAGCCTTTGTCGACCTCGAGTAGTGTCTTGTCGAGGTCGAGTAGGACTTGGTCTAGGTCGAGTTGGTTTTCTTCTGTTTTCGTCGATTTTCAAGTTTCCGTCTTTGCTTCTCTAGTCGAGATCGAGTACCTCTTGTCGAGGTCGAGTAGAGCTTTGTTCGTCGAGTTGTTTGTTTTTTGTTTCTGAGTTTTTGCTGTCGACCACCTTAGTCGATCTAGAGGACAGTTACTCGACTTCGAGTAGCTTCTGTGTCCTCGAGTTACTTTCTGTTTTGCTTTTATTTGCTGCGTTGTTCTTTGCTTTGCTTTGCTATATTTCTTGCTTTGTTCTTTGCTTTTATTTTGTTTGCCCTTGCCGGGTTTATTTGTTTCTTTCCTTTCTGTGTTTCTGTCTTTCTGCTGCTTTTGTGAGAATCTACAGCTACCTAAGAACTGCTGACGTGCTTCCTCGTGGATTCGATCCTGACTTTTCTCTTACTATAACGGGAGGAAGTCTTGTATTTATTTGCTGAGACAGGGAAGTCAGTCTGATCTTGATTCTATATTTATTTCAATACTCGACATACTCCTGCCTAGTCAACAGTAGCCATATCTTGAGGAAGCTCATTAGCAACTATTTTCCAGCATTTTTCTTTTATCAAAATAGCTTTCATCTTAACTTGCCACATGGAAAAGTCAGTAGTGCCATCAAATGGTTTAATGCGATAGGAGTTATCAACCATGATTAATCAAAGTTTCTGCAACAAGTGAAAGACTAAATCAGTAAATATTGGAGAGAGGTGAGCACTCAAACCCTACAGCTATCAAGCTAAGAGTTTGAATCTTGTAAAGTGCTAGCGGAAGCAAAAGTAAGAGCTTTCAAGGAAAGTTATGAAGATGATAATCTTCTAAACTCAAATATTTCCGAGGGTTTTTGTTCAAATCTGAGATGGTTTATCATATTGAGATTTCCGACGGAATATGTCCTCAAAACCCTAGATCTGGAGTTCCTTTCAGAAGAGCTTAATAGATCCTTGAGATCCAGAGCCTTAAGGAGAGCTAGCTCCAGGAACTTCAACAGAATCAGAGACGAGCGACAAAAGTATGTACTCAAAAACCTCAGATCTGGAGTTTCTATCAGAAGAGCTCTCAGATCTTGAAAGATCTTTGAGCCTTAAGGAGTGCAAGCTCCAGAAACTTCAACAGATATGGAGATCCGGGACAAGTGACGCTTTATCTTCGTAGATCTGGAGCTTAGAAGGATGAATTACCCTCTAAGCTTCAATAGAAAATCGAAGAATATACCAGATTTGGAGCCTAAGAGAACTTAGAACTCAAAAGCTTCAACAAATCTGGTTTTAAAACGAGAAAACCCCCTAAAACCTGAAAGCTCTGATACCGATTTGAAGAGAATTGTTCCAAAACACCAGAAACATAAACCGAAACTAAAGCAATGATAATGAAGGAAGATTACAACGAAACAAAACCAAAGCAAAAGAGAAAGTAGAGATTTGTAGCAACGATTAGCCTCAACGAGGACACCAGCCACCAAGGTCAGAACCTAAAGGGCAAAGAGGCTACAAATCTCTCTCAACACAATGTCACTGAGTGTATTTGGATGGAACGGAGCTCGATCTACGCTCACAAAGGTCGGAAAGAGATAGAACCCTAAAAATCGCCTTCGGAGACAAGAACAGAGCTACAGTAAGCAAACACCTCTCTCAACTCTCGGATTAGGGTTTGGAAACCCATATATGAGAGAGCCTAAGCTTGAACGACGCCGTTCAAGCTTACATATAAAACGTCCATTGTTACAGGCATCCGAGTGGGCTCAAAGCCCATGGATGGTCGAGATCAGTTTTGGGCCGGATTGGCCCAAAACCAATACAATCAACCTTACATACAAAACATCCATTGTTACACTTAAAATTACACAAGGTCGAGAGGGATGAGCCTAACATTTACATTATAGAAATTTATATATTCTATTTTCTTCATGGTTTTCTGGATTGCTAACCAAACAATCCTTTAGATATAGAATAAGATGGAAGCTGGGTCATTGGGCATTAGGCAGCTGTAACATTTACCCAGCTAATGATATAAAGGGGAAATTGCAATTCATAGCAGATGTCAGAGAGACAGAGAGGACACGACTAATTTCTGAATGTAATCTGTATTCCGTTTAGTTTTATGTTTGAATCAACAATTCTCAAACAAAACCAACAAAAAAAAGAAAAAAAAAATCAGATTTCTCATCTAAAACCCATCCGAAGAGTCCTGCAAATGTGGCGGTGGTGCGTCAAAGAATGGGTAGCGCTACCAGAATCTCCTGCAACATCTTTCCTCTTTCTGGGGTTCGACGAAGCTGAGGCCCTAAACCCTACAGCAGATTGATGAATGGATTGAACAGGTGAAGAATTGAAGAGATGGGTTATATCTGCAAGGGGCAATCTGACTCTCCTCCATTTGGCGGACTTCTTCTTCTTGTTGTTGGAGAACACAGCTGGGCTGCTCCTTGACTGCAACTGCAATGGAGGAGGAATAGTGTTTTCCTTGTTGTCGTCGTTCAGTGCGACCCTCAGACATGCTTCGGCCTCCATTGCTAGTTTGCTACTTGCTCGGCGTGTTCAATGTTCAGACTTGAGAGGGAGGGAGTTGAGATGAATTGAATTGAGTTAGGGATTTAGGAGAGAAAGGGAGATGTGTATATATAATATTTGTGTCGATGCCTGAAAATTTGAAGATGGAGCCATGGAGGGATGTTTGAAATTTGTTTGATTTTTAATTTTTAGGGGGGTTTAAACAAAAATGGAGGGAGAGTGGGTTCGGTGGTGATTCCAATTTCAGGCTGAAAGCCTGTTTTTGGTATGAAAATGGGGAGGGGAGGGAACGAACAAATTACAAATGTAAGTATATTTCATATTTGTATCTCTCAATCCCGCTCAAAAGATAAGAAAACTAAGGCTCCGTTTGGCATAAGCAAATAGCTTTTCGGAACTTATAGTTTTGATATTATATAGTGTTAAATAAAATAAATATAATATTTTAGTTTAATGAGCTTTTGAAGTGCACCCTGGGTGAATATAAAGTTTTAATTTGAAAATTCAAATTTGACGTGTATGCACCCTAGATGTGTATAGACCAATGAAGTTTTTTCAAAACACACCTAAGTCTATGTGCACTTCGGTGCGTATAGGCCAAAATTTTGAATTTGAGACATTAGTTTATGCACACCCTGGGTGCGCAGAGACCTTTTTAGTTTTTCCAAAAGTCTCGTTGCTCCTTCTTCGTCTCGCTGCCTGCAACTCGCTCTCTCCCTCTCAAGTTGTTTATGGATGTTCTTTTTTTGTGATCCTAGGTGTCCTTACACTTGGTTGAAGAAAGCAGCGTCCGGATCGAGTCGAGACTAGTTGGGGTTGTGGTGGTGTGTTTAGGATGACTCTGTATCTGGGAGGCGATTCCTTGGAGTTCGTCTTCACCGCCCACAATAGATAGCATCCTGGTGTACCAATGGCGAGCGGTGCTACATAGTAGCACTTGAATTTATCCTTCATCCACGCCCTTGACGATGATATTTGTTTTGCCTAGTTTTTGCATTTTAGTATAGTGCGTGCAACCTGTTGTTTCGTCTTTATTTTCTATTTTGTTTTTTCATTATAATGTATTCATAACGGTTGATCTGTCTATCGGACTGTCACCTTCTCGAGAATCAAGTTTATTGCTTCGATGTTTCGAATTCTAAATTTTAGTAAAAAAAACAAATATTTAATTCACACAACTCAAACTTGAAAGTTAGATACACTAATACATCATCATCTTAAATGTTCCTTATCAAAAAAAAAATCATCTTAAATGCTAATTAATCTTATTGATTTATTGGAAAAGATGGGCAACCACCCCCGCCAATCCAAGAAAATTCCAAACAAACAAACACTTGATGAGTTGATGGGGCCTCGGAGTACATCCATAAATATTGAACAAACACTTGATTGACCAGATCAAACTTGCACATTTCCCCTGCTAGTTGTCAAATTGTATGGGAGTTGATCTCCTATAATTTCCACTTTGTCATCTGCTAGCTAGTTGTTAATTTTACCAGCTGCAGTCGACACAGGCGTATCTAAGTAGTGTAGGTCGGACGAAATGCTTAGCGTAGTTTTACTCTTATATGTATCCCTCAATGCCGCGGGTTTCCCAACCGACACCATCTCCCCAACCCAACCCCTTAAAGACGGCCAGACCTTGACCTCACCCGACGGTAACAACTTCGTCTTGGGGTTCTTCAGCCCCGGAAGCTCCACACAGCTTCGCTACGTCGGCATTTGGTACAACAAAGTCGCAACCAAAACCATCGTCTGGGTTGCAAACCGAGACCACCCGATCAACGGCTCCAACGGGATCCTCTCCATCGCCAACGACGGCAACCTCGTGCTCTCCTCCCACAACTCCACTCTATGGTCCACAGCACTCTTAATCTCATCCACCGGGAAAGCCAGGCTCCTGGACTCCGGGAACCTGGTCCTCATCTCCGCCCAAGGCAACATCGCGTGGCAAAGCTTTGAGCACCCGACCCATGTGATGTTGCCGGGGACGAAAGTGTGGCTGAACAGGACAAGCGGGCTCAGCCGGTACCCGACCTCCTGGAGGGCGAGCGACGATCCAGGGGTCGGGAGATACGCGTTTCGGGTGGGCGACCCGAAACGCGGGGCGCCTGAGTTCTTCGTGTACAAAGACGGGTCGGTGCCGGTGTGGCGGAGCGGGCCGTACGTCGGGGAGAGGTGGAGCGGGATACCCCAAATGACTAAAAGTTTCATATTCAACTACACAGTGTTTGAAAGCAGCGAAGAGGTATATTTTGAGTACACAATGGTGAATGCTTCGATCATCACACACTTGATCGTCGACGGTGAATCGGAGACGTTCAAAGCAGAGACGTGGCACGACAGCAGCCGCCAGTGGATTACCTACTTCCAAGTTCCTCAAGACAGTTGCGACATCTATGCCGATTGCGGGGATTTTGGTCTCTGCACTTCTAATACGTAAGCACCCCACTTCATTTTCTGTGTTTACCGTCGTTGGTAAAGATAAGGTTTTCTAACATTTAACTACGTCACTTCTAAAATAGGTTTAATATAAAAAACGCTCGGAAGGAAATCCCCTTTGAGGGGCTCGGAACCCTCTGATGAAATAAATCCCCTTTGAGGGAATCCCCAAATTAACCACAAGTTGATCAAATCTTTTCTAAATCAAGTCCAATTGGTGAAATTGTTTCTCAATCCGGCCTAGTTTCCCCCTTAATTTCTGGAAAGAGCGCGGTGGCCCCGGCGGCTGTGTCGGAGGTCGAGGTGGAGGGTTGTCTCTTGTCTTCAGTTCTTCGTCTTCTGTCTTCGTGCCCTTGTTGGCTTCTGCTCGTGTTCTGGCTTCGGTGGTCCCTTTGCTGACGGTTGAGGAGTAATCTTCTTCCGTCTCAGCCGTGGTTCCGGCTCCAACCCTTGTGTTCTGTGAACGCAAGAGAACAAATGAATATAAAATAATAAAAAAATAAAAACCCAAATCCTTGCTGGGCAAGGCAAACAAAAAATCCAGATTGAAATCTCGTGTTTCAATCTCCTAGACCATCATTTCCTCCATTAATGAGCAAGCTCGAAATCGCAGACCCTCCTTGAGCTTGAAGAGGGGTGTTGGAATGGAAGAACCGAGTCCGTTAGTAAGAGGGTCAGTTTGTTACATTGTTAGTGAGCTTAGACAATTTTATAGGATTAGGCCCATACATGTAAAGTCCAGTATAAAGCCTCTGTACATTCATTTTGTTGAGTAATCAAGAATCTGTTACACATTTTCCCTCTCTTCCGTCTCCATTGATGAGTGACATCCGAGATCCCATGGCTCGATGATTAACCAAGCCCTCATCAATTCCTTCATGGTATCAGAGCAGTGATTGCTCCTGATTCATTTTCCGCATCTAAATCCAGCTAATTCATCTTCCTCTTCGTCGATTTTTTTTTAGATCTCTTGATCTAATGGCGACTGAAACTGAAACCAGGGTTGTGATTGAGAACACAAATCCATTGTTCCTTCATTCGAGTGACCATCCTGGTCTCTCGATTGTCGCTACACTTTTCGATGGCAAGAATTTCGCGAAATGGAAGAGGTCAGCTAAGATTTCTCTTAGTGCGAAGAACAAGCTCCGCTTCATCAATGGATTACTCCCCCGACCTGCAGACAATGATCCCTGTGTAGAGATCTGGGACAGATGCAACGATATGATGATTGCCCGGTTGCACAATGGTCTAGATCCTGAAATCCGGAGCAACGTCATGTATGCTAGCATCGCCAAGGAGATCTGGGATGATCTTGAGTCTCGCTTTGGTCTCGTCAACGGAGCAAACATGTTCTCGCTAAAAAGGGATCTAGGTTCGTTTACTCAAGGTACTGCTACTGTCACATCCTATTTCAACAAATTGAAGACTCTGTGGGAGGAATATGATAATTAATCTGCGTAAGGCTCAACCGTGCACCTATGGAGTTGGGCCAGATAATGTGAAATTCCAAGATGAACAGAAGCTAATGCAATTCCTTCTTGGTTTGAATGAGAATTACATACCAGCCAGGAGTTCGATCTATGATGCGACCCCTGCCGACTGTTGCTCTGGCTTACTCTTTGATTTCACAAGAGGAAGCGCAGCAAGAGTACAAAAGTATCACACACTCTGGTGGAGATCTGGCTTCATTCAATGTTGAAGTTCATAAAGGAAATTACCAGATCAAGAGAGGTGATACTCAGTCGCAAACCAAGAAGTTAGGCATGTACTGCACTCATTGCAAGAAGACAAATCATGAGGTGGATAAATGTTATTTTATCCATGGCTTCCCCAAGAAATGCATTTGAGGAAAGAAAGTGGCAGCTCAGGTCACTGATGAAGCTGGAAAAAGTGTTGTTCCAGAACTTACTCATGCTCAGTACGCTCAACTACTGACATGCTGAACATCTCGGATCAGAGGAGTAGAGATGCAATGTCTGGCACCAACACAGAGTTTGCAGGCTTCGTAGGTATGGCTTTTGATGCTTGTTTTTCACATAACTGGATATTGGACACATGAGTGAATAACCACATGTGTACTGATTTCTCTATGTTCACCAATTGTGTGCCAATCAAGAGGCCTTTCTCAGTGACTTTGCCTACTGGTTCTTCTTTGCTAGTAGATACCATGGGCAGCATTCAACTGGGTAACAGCTTGCACTTGAAGGAAGTTTTGTATGTTCCTTACTTCAAGTGCAACTTGCTCTAGATTGGTATACTGATAAAAGATATTGGGAGATCAGTTTTGTTCACGCCACATATGTGTGTATTACAAAATGTGCAGGGTCAGAGACCTCTCAGGCTTGGAAGATGTGAAAGGGGTTTGTATTTTCTGGAGAAGAAGGTTGCAGAAGTGGTGGTCTCATCTCATGCTACTCGCTCTGTTGCTACAACAGTAATAAATGCTCAGACATTTGGCCATTTAATTGGTCACAAGCTAGCTTGTTTGTTTCCTCAACTACCTGATATAGACACTATAGCTCCTTGTGATATATGTGCAAGGGCTAGGCAACATCGCTTGTCTTTTCCTAATAGTAGTATTGCAACTGTTAAACCTTTTCAGTTGCTGCATATTAATGTGTGGGGACCTTTTCAAGTTCACACCTACAATGGAAATAGATATTTTGTTACCATTGTTGATGACTTCAGTAGATGCACATGGGTTCATTTGATAGGCTCCAAAGGGAATGCTTTAGGAGTGATCAAGATGTTTGTTGCAATGGTTGAAACACAGTTTGAGAGCAAGGTCATGGCCATCAGTGCTGATAATGCTCAAGAACTTGGATTGAGTAAAGCTTCCTCTGAATTTTTTCAGAGCAAGGGAATTGCTCATCACACATCATGTGTGGCAACTCCTCAACAAAATGGTGTTGTGGAGAGGAAACAGAAGCACATTTTGGAGGTTGCTAGAGCCCTACTTTTCCAATCCAAGTTATCCCTGAAGTATTGGGGAGAATCTGTTTTGACAGCAGTTCATATCATTAATCGACTTCCTAGCAAAGTGTTGCAAAAGAGGAGTCCCTTTGAGGTCTTGTGCAACAGAAAGCCATGTTATACAGCTCTCAGAAGCTTTGGGTGTTTGTGCTATTGCTCAACACTTAAACAAGGACGTCACAAGTTCATGTCTCGAGCCTCTCCATGTGTCTTCCTTGGTTTTCCTACAGGGACTAAGGGATACAAGGTTTTGAATTTGGACAATCATGGGTTGAAGTTTCAAGAGATGCAGTGTTCTTTGAAGATAAATTCCCCTATAGAGATGCTTCTTCTTCTGCATCCATATGACCTTCCAATCCCATGATTGTTCATGGTGACAACAGTGCTGCCTTGCCTCACCAAAACATCCCTTCACCCTCACCTCCTCCTATCCATCCTCCTTCTCCTCGTCGATCAACCAGAACATCCCATCCTCCTGCTTACCTTCATGATTATGTCTGCAATCATGTTGATGAACATCCTATGTTTTGTTGTCATACTATCACCAGTACTCTCCAGTTGGGATCTGATAATTCTCCTCAGTTTTGCCTTTTCATGAACCACAAACTTATCAAGAAGCTTGTAAGTTTTCTTTCTGAGACAGTGCCATGAGAGATGAGTTCAAAGCCCCGGAGTTGAACAACACCTGGCAGATTGTTCCTTTGCCAAGAGGTGCTCGTCCAATCGGTTGTCGATGGGTTTACAAAATCAAACACAAAGCAGATGGATCAATAGAGAGATATAAGGCTCGTTTAGTGGTAAGAGGCTTCACACGGAGAGAGGGAATCGACTACACTGAGACTTTCTCCCCAGTTGTCAAAATGACAACAGTTCGTGCACTAGTTGCAGTTGCAGCAAAAAATAGATGGTCATTGATGCAATTGGACACGAACAATGCATTCCTACATGGTGATCTTCATGAAACAGTGTACATGAGGATTCCACAAGGCATGAATGCAGTACCAGGCCATGTATGTCTCTTGAAGAAATCATTGTACGGACTCAAGCAAGCATCACGACAATGGTATGCAAAGCTATCTCATGCTCTTCAATTCAAGGGCTATGTTCAACCTTTGAACGATTATTCATTGTTCATAAAGCATGTCATGGACAAAGTAACATATGTGGTTGTATATGTAGACGACATTCTCATGACAGTGAATGATTTAGATGAGATGAGCCACATCAAAGGTTTTCTGAATGATGAGTTTAGAATCAAAGATCTTGGGCAGCTGAATTTGTTTTTGGGAATGGAATTTGTTCACAATGAAGAGGGGATTTTCATTAGTCAGAAATGTTTCATCCAAGATACTTTGACTGAATTTGATTGTGCAAAGAGTGCACCAGTCAGCAACCCATTGTTGACGGATACTAAATTGACAGTTGATGGAAGAGATTTGATAAGCAATCCCACTGTGTATAGGAAATTAGTGGGAAAGCTGAACTTCATCACACATACTCGTCGTGACATATGCTTTGCAGTACAATTCCTCAGTCAATTCATGAAGAGCCCTCGTGAGAAACATCTTGAAGCGGCATTAAGGACGTTGAGTTATCTCAATGACACACAACACAAATCTCTGTTCCTATCGCGCAGTGATGATTTTAAGCTTCAAGCTTGCTGTGATGCAGACTGGGCATCGTGCCCACTTACTCGACGCTCAGTGAGTGGTTATGTAGTGCTCCTAGGAGGAAGCCTCATTTCATGGAAATCGAAGAAGCAAAACACAGTTTCGCTATCATCCGCGGAAGCATAATATCGATCAATCCGAAGGGTATGCACTAAATTGGCATGGTTGACAAGGCTCTTAGCTGAATTAGGGGTCTCCACAATCACACCAATACCAGTAAAGTGCGACAACCAAGCTGCAATACACATTGCCAGAAATCCCGTATGTCATGAACGAACAAAACATGTCGAACTTGATTGTCACTACGTGCGAGAGAAGGTCCTGGAGGGCCTGATTGCTCTTCGTCATGTCTCCACTAGAGATTAGATCTCTGACGTTCTTACTAAACCTTTACCTAGACCATCGTTTCCTCCATTAATTAGCAAGCTCGGAATCGCAGACCCTCCTTGAGCTTGAAGAGGGGTGTTGGAATGGAAGAACAAAGTCCGTTAGTAAGAGGGTCAGTTTGTTACATTGTTAGTGGGCTTAGACAATTGTATAGGATTAGGCCCATACATGTAAAGTCCAGTATAAAGCCTCTGTACATTCATTTTGTTGAGTAATCAAGAATCTGTTACACATTTTCCCTCTCTTCCGTCTCCATTGACGAGTGACATCCGAGCTCCCATGGCTCGATGATTAACCAAGCCCTCATCAATTCCTTCATAGCTTTACTCCGGCAGCCCCTATCGGTGTGCAATGTTCCCACCCTTGTCTTCGGTAGTGGGGATTCAGATCTGTGGTGGTGATTCCCCTGATCTTATCTTCTTCTGCCGATTTCGATCAAAGTCTGATTCTTGGTGGGGTTTTTGATGTTTATGGGTTTCTATTCCCCTTCTCCTCTTCCCCCGTCCAATTTTTGATGCTAAATCCGAAATTCTTTCAATGACCCATTGATTCCTACCTCCGCTGGTGTGGGTGTAGCGCCGGGTTGTCGATATCTGATCCTCTGCCTGCTTCGCCTCGGCCCTCATCTCTCCCTCGAGTTATGCCTTAAACTCCCCGATCTGCTTCCCCCAGATCTCAACATCTTGGTGCTGCGGCCTCCTTCTCTTCGCCTCCTTGGTCTGCATCTTTTACCTCGGCTTGCCGCTGATCTCAGCCCTCTTGGTCGTGCGACCTCCGTCTTCCCAGGTTTCGCCAACGCTTGGCTCCGCCGTCGTTGTCGGCACTTATGGCTTGGTTGTGACGCTGCTGAAGGTTCGATAAAGTATAACAAAGTAATATAAAAATACTCTAGAAGGGGGGTTGAATAGAGTATGCCGGTTTTTCGCAGATAGTGTCAAGACTTTTGAAGCTCGTGTAAAACCCTTTGAGATTAGACTTAGTCTTTTCTCTGAAAACCTGAATCACAAAGTTAAACAATTCGAATCAAGTGCAGAAATAGGGTAAAGCAGTAAGTAAAGGACGCAATGAGTTGTTTACGAGGTTCGGCACGAACTTGGCCTACGTCCCCGCCTAGGGTTCTTCCACAACCCTAGGATTCAACCGGCTTTTATTGATTCACAAGACTTATGATCCTAATAGCTCACCAAGAACCCTCTCTCCTATACAATTTCAATCTAGTCAACTCACGTTCCCTTGGAGTCCTAGACCAATCTAGAAGAGCCCCACCTCTCTCAGCTATCTAGTACAACCCTCTTACACTTAGTGAATCAATCGCCTAGTGTTCACTTCCTGAGTTACAAAACTCTTGAGTATAACACTCTCTCAAAGTATATCCTATAAGCTCACTGTGTAACTCTCAAATGCTTTGAAATGAAATAACATATTCTTAATAACTAGCAGAGAGCACACGAAGAAGACAGATTTCACTTGAAGGCTTGAGTGCGAATGAGAGCTTGTGTTCAACGAATGTCTTCCTGTCTTATCTTCTTCCTTTCCTTTATAGAGAATAAATCGATGCCTCCAAAGAAGAATCTTCTCTTCAACAGCTAGGCTGATCATGGCCATCTTCGAGATCTTCTCTACTTGGAAAGTTTGAAGCCATGATCTCCAATTGTGTCCTTCTCATCTTCACGCTTTAAGGAAGGAGATAATTTTCGAAAAGCTTCCTGAAATGTTAGAATATAATATTTGGAAGCATATAATAATATAAAATAATATTCGAGCATAATAACATAGAGTACAGGCTTTGTGTTTCATCAACACAGTTGTAGCTTTAAGACCTTTGACACTGACTGTCAAAGCCTTTGAAACTTATTCCGATTTTCATTAAGGGAGTGGAGTTATCAATCTCCCCCTTGATGAAAGACAAAACATGTGCATCCCTGCAACTTAGTCAAACATATATAATATAAGCAACATCGGACTAAGTACCTGCATGGGTTAGACGAATGTTGGATCATAATTTTAAAACGTGAAAGACATCAAACTGAAAACAAAACAAGGTCTTCCAAGACCTTCACAGCAGTTAAAAAAGTTTTCAAAGTCTAAACCACAACAGATCATCTCCCCCTTTTTGTCTTTCAACAAAGGGAGGAGGTAAAAGAGTCACCAAAAAGTTTTGAAACAGTTTCCAAAAACCAGCAATGTTTCAGATTCGGGGTTAGGGTAGGGTAGGATAGGGTTAAGCTTCATCGTCCGGAGTATCATCCGTGAGCAGCGACCTCAGACCTTGCAACAGCTTGGACACCTCGCTCATCTCCGTCAAAAACTCCTTGTGCAGCTCCTTGATATCCAGACGAACTTCCTCCAAACCCAACTCCAGGTTGTCCGTGCATTCATCAATGGTTGAGGCAGTGGGAAAAGCTTTTGAGGGAGAGGCAAGACTCCAAGTCCCTTGGGATGACCGAGTGATGCCTATCTTCTCAAAGCTCTTGGAGTCGAACTTACTCATATGACGCTGTTGTTCTTCATTTTTGAAATCGATTCCAGAAGCTTTGAAGATATGGGTCAAAAGTGTGGCAAAGGGGAGGGGAGTTCCTTTTCTGGCTTTTCGAGTGTGAGCCATGGATCCGAGAATAGTGTTGGCCAGATCAAGATCAAGGCCGTTTAAGATGCGGTATAAAAGGATCATGGAATTATCGGTAAGGACAGAGCCATAGTTTAAGCAGGGTAGGAGGCAACGCACAATGATGTTGAAAATAATTTTTGCCTCTAGGGTAAGGGATGAGTGGGTAAGCTGTTTTGAGGTGTTGTTGGATGCTTCGGGTAGGAGATATTTGGATCGGGCAAGGGCGATGCACTGTTCTTTAGTGGGGTTTTCAGGACAGGGTGGACAAGGTCTAGGTAGGCCAAGTAAATCAGCGAAGTCAATGGAGTTGAAAGAGATTCTAACTCCCTTGACGACGGATTCCAAAGACCAACCATCGACATTGTGTTTGGATTTTAGGTTTATGTAGAACAGGCGGGTAAGTTGGGGATAATAGACAGCTTAAAGGTTGAGAAGGGTCCAGGCAGGGGATTGTTTGAGTAGAGACATGTATGGAAAATTCAAAGCTTCAAAGAACGCAAGATCTAAAAAATCAGAACAACAAATCTTACGAGTTCGAAACTCATCTACCCAATTTCCAACCATCTCAGAATTTTCAAACCATGAAGAGGGAAAGGATTGGTTTACCTGGATGAGGGCAGGTGGATCAGCATTCTTCCTGCGAGCCTGTGTGGGAGTAGTTCTCTTGGCAGGCGCCTCAAGGCTTCTGAGAGTGCCCTTCCTAGTACGCTTGGGAGATGGAGGCTTTGCTGCTGGGGCTTTCCGCTTCTTTTGAGACGGAGGAGGAGGAGGAGGAGAAGGAGAGGGAACAGGTTCGGGCTCCTCATCCTCTTCGTCCTCAGACCCCGAGTCCTCAGCGGACCCTTCATCGTTGTCTCCTTCAGCATCCTCGTCATCACCGGTCTCGACGTCCTCCTCCTCTTCTTCCTATGGTTCCTCCTCAGCGGGAACCTCCTTCTTAGCCTCTTTTCGAACTCTCTCGACCTCCTCCTCGGCCAATTTCCTCGTCAGCTCGGCCTCTTCCTCGGCCTTTCTCTTTCTCAGAGCTTCTTCCTCGGCTTCCTTGGCAGCATCTCGCTCCAAAATCGCATCTAGATCCTCCTCTTCGTCCACCTCCTCAGCAATGATTTTCTTTTCCCCTTTTTGCTTAGCACTGAGAGGTTTCTTCGCTGAGCGCTTCAGAGAACTCTTGGTTACTGTAGTCGCGCTCTCAGCGATGGTGCTCTGGACAGTAGCTGGGACGATTTCTTGTGGAGTGGGTTTTGGTTGAGGGGAAGTAGCAGTGGCCTGACGTCCCTTGGGGGTGGCGCCAAGACGTTTGGGTGTGGAGGCTTTCTTTGATTTGGGAGCCATGGAGAAATTCGGCTAGGGTTTCAGAACAGGTTGAGAGGTTGAAGAAGAGGACGAATTGGAAAGGGTTTAGAAAAGTCTGAAGTGGTGAGAGAAAAGGGTACAATTTGGGGTTTAAGTAGAGTGAGATAATGAAGTTGATAGGTCGGGTTTATGGTTCCAATGTGGGTAATCATAACATTGCCATTTTGAAAATATTTCAATTCAAAATTCAAACCTTCTTCTCACAATTTAAAATAGGAGGGAATAAATCCAAAAATATCTTTCCCAAAATTAAAACACATACTCGGATAGAGAAATAAAATATGTGATATATATAAAGAAGTTTAAAATCCATTAAAAACTATATTTGATCAAATATCTAAAAAGATATTAACCAAATATATGATCCGATATATGTTCTCTACCATTCAGTTCACACACCTTGACATAATTCTCAAAGGTCTTGACATTGAGTAGAATTTATCTTTCGTAAAGGGAAAGCCCCCCTACGAAAGTGCATCCTTGTTAAGCATCCCAATCTCACGTCGAATGAAGGTGAACCTGTCCTTTGCCAAAGGCTTAGTAAAAATGTCAGCCCATTGATAATCAGTAGAAATAAAGGATGTGGACACATCACCTTTTTCGACATGATCCCTAATGAAATGATGTCTCACATCAATATGTTTGGTCCTTGAATGCTGAACAGGATTCTTCGTGATTGATATGGCACTTGTATTGTCACACTTAATGGGAATACCTTTGAGGTCGATGCCAAGATCTCTCATTTGTTGAGCTATCCAAAGGATTTGGGAGCAACATGCTCCAGCTGCTATGTATTTGGCTTCAGTAGTGGATAGAGCGACTGAGTTTTGTTTCTTTGAATGCCAACTGATCAAGGATGCTCCTAAGAATTGGCAACATCCTGAAGTGCTCTTTCTATCCACCTTATAGCCTGAAAAATCTGCATCAGAATACCCGATTAATGTAAAATCTTTTTGCTTTGGGTACCACAAACCAAGCTCCTTAGTGCCATTGAGATATCGAAAGATCCTCTTCACAGCTACGAGGTGAGATTCTTTATAGATCGGCTTGAAACCTAGCACACATGCAAACACTAAACATGATGCCAGGTCTACTAGATGTAACATATAGTAAATATCCAATCATTCCTCGATACTCCTTTTGATTGACACTCTTCCCTGTCTTGTCTTGATCTAGAGATAGTGTTGAGCTCATGGGTGTCTTGGCTGCTTTGGATTGATCCATCTTGAATTTCTTCAAGAGACCCTTAGTGTAATTGCTTTGGTTGACAAAGATCCCTTTCTTGGATTGATGAACTTGTAATCCCAAAAAAAAAAGTTGAGTTCACCCATCAAGCTCATCTCAAATTCACTGCACATAATGTCAGAAAATTCCTTGCACAAAGATGTGTTAGTAGCACCAAACAATATATCATCAACATATATTTGAATAACCAAAATGTCTTTTCCTTTGGTCTTGATAAAAAGAGTCTTGTCGATCAACCCCCTTTTAAAATCATTTTCTAAAAGATATTTTGACAAGCGCTCATACCAAGCTCTTGGGGCTTGTTTCAAACCATAAAGCTGTCTAGTTTATAAACATGATTAGGAAATTCCGTACTTTCAAAACCTGGGGGTTGAGCCACATAAACTTCTTCTTCTAAGAAACCATTAAGAAAAGCACACTTGACATCCATTTGATATAACTTTATACTCATAAAATATGCAAATGCTAGGAAAATGCGAATGGCTTCAAGCCTGGCTACGGGAGCAAAGGTCTCCTCGTAGTCAATACCTTCCTCTTGATTGTAGCCTTGAGAAACAAGCCTTGCTTTGTTCCTCACGATCTTACCATTCTCATCTAGCTTGTTTCGAAATACCCATCGTGTGCCAATGACTGATTGATGCTTTGGCCTAGGCTTCAAGGTCCAGACTTTGTTCCTTTCAAATTCGTTGAGCTCACTTTGCATAGCAATTATCCAATCTGGCTCTTGAAGGGCCTCACCATCTACCTTCTTTGGTTCTATAAGAGAAACAAACGCGTGAAAGGCACAAAGATCTTTAAGTTTAGAACGAGTTTGAACACTAGATGTAGGGTCAGAAATGATATCCTTTAAATAGTGTGATGAGGAGTATTTGAATTTTCTTTTGCTAGTCTCAGCTCCTTGATTCGTCACACCAGCAGGATTGATTTGTGGTACATCTGACTCCGTGGTCCTGTTAGGTTCAGTTACAGCAGTTTCTGACGTCTCAACACTGTTGGATTGGACACCAAGGGCTTTAGACGAATCTTCAACACCTTTGGCCAATTCTTCAGTGTTGAGAATTTGTTCCTGCATGTTCCTCTTCTCTGTGTTCTTGGTGGCAACATCATCACCTTCCTCGTTCTCTGCATGGATGTTAAGATCTATATCTGCAACACTTTCACTCAAAGAATCGTCATTGCATTCATCAAATATAACATGTATACTTTCTTCAACTAACTGGGTCCTTTTATTGAAGATTCTATAAGCTTTGCTACTTGTGGAGTAGCCAACAAATATACCTTCATCACTGCGCGCATCAAATTTCCCAAGGTTATCTTTTCCATTGTTATGAACAAAACAAGTACAGCCAAAGGGTTTAAAATAAGATATAAGTGGTCTGCGGCCTTTGAAAAGTTCATAAGGATTTTTCTTTAATATGGAACGAATAAGAGAACGATTCAAAATATAGTTCGTTGTGTTAACAGCTTCAGCCCAATAGGTTTTAGGTAATGCATTTTCTAAAAGCATAGTCCTGGCCATGTCCTCTAGGGTGTGGTTCTTTCGTTCCACAACCCCATTTTGTTGAGGTGTCCTAGGAGCAGAAAAGTTATGGGAGATGCCATATTTAGCACAAAATAAATCAAACTGAAGTTGATCAAACTCCCTACCATGATCACTTCGAATTGACACTATGCGCTCGTTTGTTAAAGTTTGCAACTCCTTACATAGTTTTGAAAACTCAAATAAGGCCTCTGGTTTTTCTTTTAAAAATGCAACCCAAGTATATCTAGAAAAATCATCAACAACAACAAGCATATACTTTTTACCATTGGGAGATTTGACTCGCATAGGACCACATAAATCCATATGTAAAAGTTCTAGGGGTCTAGAAGAACTTACAACCTTTTTGGGTTTGAAAGAGCTACGTGTTTGTTTACCTCGTGTGCATGCATTGCACATATCAATACCTTTGAAGTCCATCTCAGGTAGCCCTCTTACAAGCCCTTTGGACACAAGCTTCTGTAGTGTATGTGGACTCACATGACCGAGTCTCCTGTGCCAGAGCTTTGGATCGTCCATCAAAGCCTTTAGACAGGTTAAGCTTCCTTGTGCCACTTGCTCAACATTTACAGCATATATATTGTTGTAACGATATGCAGTCAGAACAACTTCACATATATCTTCTCTGCATACTAGACATCTTTTCTTGTTAAATCTGACATCATTGCCACTATCACATAATTGAGATACACTAAGCAAATTATACTTCAAACCATTCACAAGATAGACATTTTTAATACTATGGTTGGAATCACTCCCAACACTACCAATACCAACGATGTCGCACTTTCTTTTATCACCAAGAGTGATTGTTCCAGTGGATTGCTTCTTTAGATTATGGAAAAGAGAACTCCTTCCACTCATATGCCTCGAGCATACACTATCAATAATCCATTTTTGCTCTTTCACCTTGGTGATCTCCTGCAAAACAAACATCAACCTTTGTGGCTAGACCAATAACCAAATTTAGATCCATTATTGGGATAAACGATATTTGGTAAAATAGTGCCTTTGGGGACCGAAACTTGCGTTATCCGTTCTTTTCTCAAATGAACAGGAAATGTATTGTGAATAATATGTGGATCCTTTCTTCTATAGGGGCAGGTCTCTTTTACATGTCCCTTTCTAGCACAGTGGTGACATATAGGAGAGGTTCTGCTTCCTTTTGCCTTTACAAAAGTGGTAATGTGCTGCTTTCTTCTTTAAAAACCTTGGATTGTAACCAATACCACTTTTGTTTAGAGAACTTTGTTGCTCACCCAACATCCTATCAAGAGTGCCTTTGGATTTGGTAAAGCTTATGAGGGTTGTATGTTGGTCTTGAATCTTATTATTCAAGGAGATCTTCTCATTCTCTAAGTCATGATGTTCACTTCTTAGAGAGGAGAGATCTTGCTTGAGTTCAGATTTCTCTAAATCAAGAGTATTGACTTTAATGTCAAGACCTGAATAAGAAGCTTCAAGACTTTTGACCCTCATAGACAGATCCTCAATAGTTCTTTTCTGGTCCACAGTTTTCTTAATAAGAGTGTTAGTTTGGGCAATAAGTTTCTCTTCATTGGCAATCATATTAGAAAGGAATTCCGATAATACCTCTTTTGGACTTGCCATAAGTTCTCTTACAGTTACATCAAGCTTCTCATCGTGGGATTCATCTCCTAAGGCCATAAGACAGACATTGACCTTCTCATCATCGGAGTCAGAGTCAGAATCACTTCAAGTTGCCACCATGGCTTTCTTTTTCCATCTATCCCCCTTCTTGGACCGACTCTTCGTCTTTTGAGGGTAGTCTTTTACAAGATGATCTGTTTCACCACATTCAAAACAAGACAAAGGTTTAGTCTTCTTATCATATTTGTTGTATTGAGACTTACCTCAAAATTTAGAAGACTCTGATCCATCCTTGTTGTTGAATTGTTTCTTCATTTTGAGGATTCGAGCAAGGCCTCTTGTGATAAGAGAAAAAGGATCATCCTCATCGTCATTCTCATCTTCGGAATCAGATCCATCTTTGGGCTCATCCTTCTTAGATTGGAGCGCCAAGTTCTTAGTGCTTGCTGGAAGTTCTCCATTGTCTTCATTAAGGATCATCTCATGTGTGATCAGTTTCCCAAGCGGGTCATCAAGGGGCAGAGTGGTGAGGTCTTGGGCTTCCTCTATGGTTGTTACTTTAGGACCCCACTTTTCTTTTGGGAGGCACCTCAATATCTTCCTCACTTTCTCAACGTTCGTAAAGCTCTTGTCAAGAGAGTCAAGGTTGTTGGTGATTTCTGTAAATCGTGTGAACATGGCCTTGATAGGCTCATCAGGCTTCATTTTGAAAAGCTCATACTTTCGAAGGAAGATACTGATCTTGGTGTCCTTTACTTGGCTGGTTCCTTCATAGGTGACGACCAGCTTGTCCCAAATCTCTTTAGCTGACCTACAAGATGAAATATGGTTAAACTAATCAGTGCTAAGACCACAATAAAGTAAGTTGATAGCCCTGTAGTTTTTGGAGACGAGTTCAAGATCCGCTTGGATGTATTCAGACTCCTTCTTCGCAATTTTGGTTCCATTTGTTCCGTCTTTCTCTGGAACCTTTGGACCATTCTCTATAATGTTCCAATGTTCCAGATCTTGATCTATAATGAACATCTTCATCAATGATCTCCAGTGGACAAAGTTGTTTCCTACAAAGAGTGGTGGTCTACTGGTAGACCTTTCCTGTGCAAATCCTCCGCTTGCTTCACCAGACATGATAAAAAACTCACAAGATTGTTAGATCGAAAGCAGTGAGTAAAGCTCTGATACCAATTGAAGGTTCGATAAAGTATAACAAAGTAATATAAAAATACTCTTGAAGGGGGTTGAATAGAGTATGCCGGTTTTTCACAGATAGTCTCAAGACTTTTGAAGCTCGTGCAAAACCCTTTGAGATTAGACTTAGTCTTTTCTCTGAAAACCTGAATCACAAAGTTAAACAATTCGAACCAAGTGCGGAAATAGGGTAAAGCAGTAAGTAAAGGACCCAATGAGTTATTTACGAGGTTCGGCACGAACTTGGTCTACGTCCCCGCCTAGGATTCTTCCACAACCCTAGGATTCAACCGACTTTTATTGATTCACAAGACTTAGGATCCTAATAGCTCACCGAGAAGCCTCTCTCCTATACAATTGTAATCTAGTCAACTCACGTTCACTTGGAGTCCTAGACCAATCTAGAAGAGCCCCACCTCTCTCAACTATCTAGTACAATCCTCTTACACTTAGCGAATCAATCGCCTAGTGTTCACTTCCTGAGTTACAAAACTCTCGAGTATAACACTCTCTCAAAATATATCCTATAAGCTCACTGTGTAACTCTCAAATGCTTTGAAATGAAATAACAGACTCTTAAGAACTTGCAGAGAGCACACGAAGAAGACAGATTTCACTTGCAGGCTTGAGTGCGAATGAGAGCTTGTGTTCAACGAATGTCTTCATGTCTTCTCTTCTTCCTTTCCTTTATAGAGAACAAACCGACGCCTCCAAAGAAGAATCTTCTCTTCAACGGCTAGGCTAATCATGGCCATCTTCGAGATCTTCTATACTTGGAAAGTTTGAAGCCATGATCTCCGATTGTGTCCTTCTCATCTTCACGCTTTAAGGAAGGAGATAATTTTCGAAAAGCTTCCTGAAATGTTAGAATATAATATCTTGAAGCATATAATAATATAAAATAATATTCTAGCATAATAACATAGAGTACAGGTTTTGTGTTTCATCAACACAGTTGTAGCTTCAAGACCTTTGACACTGACTGTCAAAGCCTTTGAAACTTATTCCGATTTTTATCAAGGGAGTGGAGTTATGAGCTGATATTATCCCCGCTCGCTTACCTTCACCCATCTCTGGGTTGGTCGGCGGTGGCCGGGATACGGCTCTCATTCATACGCGTTGTGATGATGGGTCTTCTTTTCTCTCCGTGGACTCGAGTGGCCCATTGACTGGGCCTGAATTGCTTCTTTTTGGGCCCAAGTTAATTCCTAGGGCCCAAAGCAGCCCGAAATATTAACAAAAAATAAATAAATAAATAAATATGTATATATATATATATATATATATATATGTTAATCTATAATTCCCGGTTGGGGTTTGTGTAATTCTCACGTGGGTTTCTGGTGCTTTCGATTCTGGCTTTGTGTGATTCTACGTTTGGCGTGACTGAATTTCTTCTCCGTTTGATGGGGTTCTGGCAGTCGGAGCTGGGATAGGCTGGGGTCGTGATAGTGTGTATCGAGGCGTCTCCTTTCTCCGAAAGAATGGTTCCTTGGAGGTTCGTCTTCACTGTCCACAAGTGACTTCTGTTGTGTCGCTGGCCTACGGCGCTGCTATAGGGTAGTGATTGGCTTCGTCCTTTGTCTACGTCCTCGTCTTGTTTCGGTTTAGTTGTTTTTAGTTTCGCTGTTGTAGAGTTCTTGCCTGTATTTTGCACCATCTTTGTATTTTTATATTTGCTTAGACGGTTATCCGTCTGCCGACTTGTTGGCCTTCGAGGTTCAGGTATATCTGATCTCGAATTTTTTCCTAAAAAAATAAAATAGATTTAATATAAAATATAAAATCATAATATTTTTTCATATTTAATTATAAAAATTTTGACATTAAAAAAATTATATTTATTTGGAAACAAAAATAATAAAAACATTATTTTAATGTGTCGCTATTCTCCAATTTTTTTTAATAATTAGTTAATACTCCCTCCGTTCATTTTTAATTGATTTTTTTTACTATTTATGCACATTTTTTTAATGTGGTTAAAACTATATAAAATATTTATTTGTTAATTATTTTTTAAATAATTTCATACTTATTAGTACTAAGTATAATATTATTTTAAAAAATTGATATTTTATTTAGTTTTTATCTTTTTTAAAAAGGTGTGTGTCTTGAAAAAAATCAGTTAAAAAATGTGCATTTCTTGAAAAACAGACACATGGAGTACAAATTACTATAACAATCTCTTATTTGATCAAACGAAACTGAAGATTGAAAGAAACTTAACGTACTTGTATACTAATTGATCAGGGGTAAATTTGATTGTTCTTGCCTTGAGGGTTATGAGCCAAAGTCACCACGGGATTGGTACCTACGGGACTCATCGGGGGGCTGTGTGAGGGCAGCCGCGGACAACATTTCAATGTGTCGAAACGGAGAAGGGTTCTCCAAGTTGGATAACGTTAAGGTACCGGACACGTTAACTTCTAAAAGAAACATGAGTATGAGCCTAGAGGAGTGTAGACAAGAGTGCTTGAATAACTGCTCGTGTTCCGCGTTTACGAGCGGAACTGATGGCGGCGTCGGTCAAATCCGTGCTCCTACCAATGGTTGCATCTTATTCTATGGTACTTTGATTGATGCCAGATTGTTTAGTTCTGGTGGCCAGGAACTATACCTCCGTGTTGATGCACTTCACTTAGGTATATATTCATATTCACACACAACAATATTCATATATACATAATACATACATAATATTCATATTAGTGTAACATAATATTCATTTGTTTCATCTCGTATTTTCTATTTTACTAAGACCTTTACCTATGTACCTTAATTTTTACGTGGCTATTGATTTTGTTTTTGGCAGCCAGAAGGGTTGACAAGTCAAGGGGTCGTTTGAACAAGAAGCGTCTAGTAATCCTTCTTGTGTGCATCCTACTCGCATTCACATTCCTCACTTTCCTTGCTATTTGCTTTTATAGGAAGAATAAAAGAGGTATGCTATCGCTCAATTTCCTTTGTGTTTCATCTAGCTTTTAACTTATGAGATCCTACTGCTTCCCGTTTTGTTGATTTTTTAAGGTGTTGGAGAACATTTGGCTGTTTTTTTTAATCAAACGATTTTTTATCTCATTCTTTAAATTGGAAAATGAGAATTAAGAACGGGTTTTCTATAAAGTATAAGATAAGAGTTTAATTTAGAAATAGTTTTAAAATTTTAACTAGTTTAGCCTATTTTAAATAGATTTCTAGGATTTACTATTTTTCTCATATAAAATCTTTTCCGGTTTAGATTATGGGAATAGGATAAAAAGGTTGAATGTTCTCTCAAATTTAAAACATTTTCCAATTATTTGAAGAGATGTTTAATAAATGTAATTTATGTTTTTAGATTCCGAGTAAAATAATTTAGAGAATACTAGTTTATTAAACGTGCTTAATTTATAAGGTTTGTTGGCTATAAAAATATTGTATAAATTCTGGTCAATAAATCAAATACAATAATTTTTGTTATCTTTTTGTAATAAAAAAACATTTTAAAAATCTATTGCCCAAATTTGTACTTTATAATTAAAAAATTATATAAATGTAATTTTCATAACATCCAACACCCCCCCGGAGCCAATAATAATCATATTCAATATTAACTGATTTTCAATTGATTTGAAAAATAAATACACCACCACCAATCAGCCTAAAATTTCATTAGTTAAAGTTTCATAGTTTAACTTGTACTAAACAACCTCTTATACGCGCTCATTTAAAAATTTGAAAATTAATGTTATGAAAAATCAAGCAAGGTACCCATGGAATTAAAGAGAAAGATATTTTTTTTATTTTGAACACTTCATGTGTCTCACCCATCCTTTAAAAAGAAAACATTATATGAAGTAACACGACAGAATATTATGACTTCAAATCAAAATATTTAATTTTTTTTTCAACTAATTACCATTTCAAAAGTAAATATAACAACTTTATTTCTCATGATACAGAAAATGACTCAGTTGATTAACAAAGTTGAATTTTAACATTGATATCACAACCACCCTGTTAAAATGACTTTTTTAATCAATACAATATATTTTTATTTCAATTTAAGTACTTAACATATACCTATATTTCATATTTTAGAAAAATTGATAAATAAATTAAAAAAAATAATTATTTATTACATAACTTGGATACAAGATGTTATGATTTAATAGATGAAAACTTAGATATAATTATATATGAAAATGTAAAATCGAGATTATGATTACAGTCATAAAAATGTAAACTAAGAATGAAAATAGATATGTAGGAATTATATACTAATTATCTAATAAGATAATATTAAAGAGTATCAAGAAATTATATGAAAAAAAAGAATGTCTTAAATGACATATGGAAAAAATGATAAAACCATAAGAGATATAAAAAATGTTAAATTATGCTATACTCTTTTTTCATATTTACCGAGTGTTCAAATTTTTATTTTAAACTCCCTTCAATAGCATTTTAAGCTCCCTTCAAAAGCTCCATTCGAGGATGTTATGAGATTATCAAAATACAAATTTGACTCAAATTATTCTTCATATTTATATGGATTTCACATTTACTTTTAAAAAGAAGAATATATTTGACAAACTTAAAGGGGAAAGTCGTGTTCAATATATAAATAAGAAAAAAAATTGCCACTTAAATGAAAATAAATTCAAATTAGATATATTATGAATGATGAAAAATGGATATAAAAACATAAATAATTTGTTTTTTTTTTAAAAGAATAAGAACCAAATGAACAACACAAATCATAACTACAATCACAAAAAACCTAATAAATAAATAAAAGAAATTATACTAAGTACTAAATTACAACCTAGAACATTGTGATTAAGTGGGGAAAAATATCAATATATATATACACACAATTTAAAAAAATTACAATTACCATGTATTATCAGCTAATTAATTATTTTAATTTTTTAAATCAAGTGTGAAAATGGACACATTATAAATTATTGACAAATAATAGATAGAAAAATAACTAAAATTTCAAGTAGCTAGAGATTCTTACCAAATTGGGAAAAAAAATTATGGACATGTATATACTCCCTCCGTTCCATAATACATGTCCTTTTACTTTTCTGCACGTTTTTTAAGGAGCGAAAAACTCTATAAAATATTAATTTTTCAATTAATTTTTTTATATAATTTGATACTTGTTACTAATAAATATCAAATTATATAAAAAAATTAATTAAAAAAATAATATTTTATAGAGTTTTTCGCTCATTAAAAAACGTGCCCAAAACTAAAAGGACATCTATTGTGGAACGGAGGGAGTAAAAACCAAAAAAAAATATGATTAATATGTGGCATTGGGTGTTGATGTGGAAAAATATAATTGGTAAAACAATTGGAGGAAAAATATTATATAAGAATTTGACATGTGATAAAAATGTTGTTATTTTAGTATTGTATAGGATTATTTTTGCGTTTTATTTTAGAAAGGTTTTTTGGGAGTTGGATGCGGTTGCTAAGTATATTAGTTTATAATTAAAAATAGATAACTAATTAGTGTGTTGCATTTATGACTTGCCTATAGAGGGGAGAGAACAAAAAGAAAGGTACTTATGGCTTGGGGAGACCGAAGAAAGTAGTTGAAATTCAAATTCGCTCGTGTTTCGTTTCAGCAACATAGTTGATGCAACTCGGAATTTTGAAAGTTTAATCGGAGAAGGCGGATTCGGTCCTGTTTACAAGGTATATATACAAACTCATATTCTTAATCACATTACATATAGTTACTAAAGATACAACACTCAAGTTAGATATGAGATATTTATACATTTTTCTTGTCATCTAATATGAAAAAGTCACCGTATATTAAACTTATGATCACTATTATTTATTAAGGGAGAAAAGATTTACAAATGTCCCTCTTTGTCTACAAAGTTGGAGTACTTAAAAGATTTACAACTAACCAAGAACAATAAAGGGAGTCGAAGGGGACTGCTTGGAAGTAGTTCAAGCTATTAATGATAGGACCAAGATCAAGTGGGAAATATCGCCCTATCTAAAGATGATCAATCGGCTGAAGACAAGTTTTGACCACATCGAATTCAGACATTACTTTAGAGAGGCAAATAGAGTGGATGACTACATAGCTAGGAATACTTATAACTATAATATTTCGACTCTCCCTATTAACAGGGATATGTGTAACATCATCCGTCGGGATGATTAGGGTGGTGTCTTACTCTTGTAAGTGCGTCCACCCATTGTTTGCCCACTTTAAAAAACAAAAGGGAGAGAGGGTAATTCCCCTTTGTCTACAATAGAAGAATGGAAAAAAAATCCGATATGATTGCTCAACCAGTCCACCATGAAGAAGACGACATTAAGTCTTTAGAGTTCATTGAAAGCACTCTAGATCACTAGTCTCGTCTTAAGAAGAGGAGAGAATGGGTGAATAAGAGCTTAGATTAAAAGTGACATTTTATACTTACATCAAGAGCTGGTGTGATACTTTTGATAAAGAAGTTGTCATGTCCGTCATCTCCTATGGTCCTTTGACCCCAGCCTATGTCAAGGCCATCGATGGGCAACCTCCTCCGTTATG
This sequence comes from Persicaria tinctoria, assembly GCA_037127255.1. Lineage (NCBI taxonomy): Eukaryota > Viridiplantae > Streptophyta > Magnoliopsida > Caryophyllales > Polygonaceae > Persicaria > Persicaria tinctoria. The sequence goes on from JBANSL010000010.1 coordinate 22,681,370, forward strand.
CACTAGGTCACAAGTAGCTTCGGCATATGTGCATTCAACATCGATGTTCGTGTCTTTGTCTTAGCCTCAATGGAAGAGAGAATCCAAACACTAGATGTTCCATCCACTTCACCAATTATCAAGGTCCCGTGAGGATCTAATGCATCACCTAGACAGACACCTTAAGACACTTATTGTTATTTATACTATTTTTAATTGTTGAATCATTTTATATTTAGTATTTTCTATTTCTAGTATTTTACGCCTTATGGACGTGGGTCTCCTGTTTGCATACATGGGTCAGCCCACACACCTTTTACACTTTCAAGTAAATTTTCCTGAGCAAAGTGGCAATCGACCTCAATGTGCTTTTCGCATTAATGGAAAATATGGTTATGAGGGATATACATAGTAGTAAGATTTTCACACTTGACTACAATTGGTGTGATGTTGGGAACATGAAATTTGGATAACAACCGAATGAGTCATGTCAAATCAGCATAAACTCGGTGAAGCGAATCATATTTTGCCTCTGCAGATGAGAGGGAAGCCACTTGCTATTTATTCAACTTTCATGATAACAAGTTGGAGCCAAGAAAGATCATATAGTCATTGATTGAGAGCCTAGAAATCGAGCAGCTAGTCCAGTCCACGTCACATTATGTGTGAAGTTTCAAATCACATGCTTCGAACAAGACATTTTGAGACAAAGCCTGATAAATAACAAAGCACATGGTGAGCTACCTCCATCTGTGATGTATGAGTTGTTCGCAAGATCTGGCTTAAGTACAAGTGATGAAGTGCATCAGGATGGTGTCCTTGTCGATCCTAATGGAAGGAGGCCCGTCGAATTCCTTTTGACCATCTTGAGCACTGTGACAAGGCGATCCTCTATCCCCTTACCTATTCTTACTTTGCATCGAGGCTTTCACAAGATTAATTAGAAGAAGTGAAAGAAAAGGTAGATGGCATGATGTGAGGATTGGTAACTCAGCCCTTATCATGTCACATTTGTTCTTCAAAGATGATAAGGTCCTATCTATAAGGGCAACTTGACAAAAAACCTTAGAAAATTTTCATATCCCCTTGATAAATGAACTAGTGTCAGGGCGATAATTCAACTTTGCAAAGTTGGAGCGATACGGGGCCAGCCGTAGGATGTCCCGATCTTCGACAACAAGACTGGAGTCAAGAAAGAACAAGAAAGGGTGAAATAAAAGAACAAGATGCGGCTGCAATGAAACAAAAGGACTCAAAATTGAAGTATGCAAGACTCGATAGAGGGGTGAGATGATCTAGATGGAACGAGGCAGAGACCCTTGATTCAAAGACCAAGAACTATAACCAATGACCAAATAGCTCAATCTCTACAACCTTACACAACCAAGCGGACAACTTGGAGACACAAGGAGGGGGCTCGTGGATACCTAGGATCACCAAGCTTCGCAAGATTGACAAACACAAGGCAATCCAAGCGGAAACAAAACCAATTGCAATCGACAAGTTTCAAGCTTGATCAGTTGTCTTTCTCTCAATTGTCTTTAACACAAACTGATTTTCATTCAATGAAGGAGATGTGAGCTCTACAATTTTTGAAGCCTTACTTATAACCCTAAAAGGATGAAATTAAAAGAATAATAATAAATAAAAGAGTATTTAAAATAAATCTCTAAAATACCTAAAATAGTTTAAGTAGACTTTCTCTGCAAGGAGCTTACTAAAAATAGTACATAACTAATAAAAGGAATTGTCCCAAGTGTAGGAGAACCGGCCAAGGAAGGGTTGGGTCGGTTTAGCGTCGGTTTGGCTTGAACTTCAAGAATCTTCGATGCTAGCCCACACAAAGTTCTTCAATGGCTCCTCCTATAGTTGGGTTGCATTTGATGATAGAACATGGCTCACGAACAGTAATGAATCTCTTTGAAGCTTCTTGGCACGAGCTCGAGTAATAGGTCCATCATCAAGTAAGATAGGTGTGTCAGGAGATGTCTTGGATGGTCCCGCATCAACCTCCCCTTCTCGGAAAAGATTCGACCACGAATCCAAGTCCTAATCAACGGTAAGATATTGCACTAAATCCGCGACGTTGAAGGTAGCGCTCACATCATACTCTCTTGGAAGCTCCAACTTGTAAGCATTCTCTCCAATCCGTTGAAGCACCTTGAAATGTCCATCTTCTCTTAGCGAGAGCTTACTCTTCCTTTGCTTCGGGAACCTCTCCTTCTTTAAGTGCAGCCACACGAGATCTCCAGGCTGAAATACCACATGTCGACATCCCTTGTTAGTCTTATTTGTGTAACGGTCTGGATATAAATATTTGGGTTATGTTTCGAAGGTTGGATATATTCGTTCGGATCTTGCGATTCAGGTACGGGTCAAGGTTTCAAACCCCAAAAGATCAGTATTTTAAAGTGGGGATTTTGAACCCCAAAATAATCGAAGGCTCGTTGGGTACCCTTAACCTGTCCTAAAGGCTAAGTCGCGGAAATTCATTTGAAAGAACGACGGAAAGCGGAAGTAAAGTACAACTTGCCACGCCGACGCCGGGTCAAAACCGAATCGATAAAACATATGATCAAGAAGTCCTTTAGCCGAATTAGTGGAGTTAGACAGGTTCTTCGCATTCTCCCAGGAGGATTTCACACGCCATATGCTAAACCTATAATAAAGATGCTCTAATGATGTACATAAATTAAACACGCAAATCATGCTTATCATGATATAAATATAAGTGCAGAAAGACAGTAAAGGCGCCCAAAAGAATGCCAAGTGGCATATTCCTCTCCTCCCTCCACCCCTTTTTTCATGAGTGGAGCCTAGCCGGTAGGATACCCAGTCCATCGTATTTGTGCATATTCTCATCATATGATATCATATTATCATCATGCTCATCAAGTAATCAACTTATGCCCGATGGTGCTGAGCAATCATCTCATCTCATATAATGACAATAATGACTTAGGACAAACACGATGGTGCTGGGCTATCCTATGACCCTAGCAAAGACTTTAGGACTCACAGATAAAGGTCATCCAATAACTTTAAATCCTTTCAATACTCAATCCAAAACTCATTTCTAAAACCAATATCGATCATTAAACCAAGTCAAAGAATCCCGACACTTGAAATGAAGTCCTTTCAAAACATCGACTAAGTATTAGATTCAATAGCTCGAACTCCGTTAAAATCCCGTTTTAAATATTAAATATTAAAATCTTAAATAATACTCCAAAGTCTCATTTTTTGAAAGCATCCTCAATTTGAAACTCATTCGAAAAGAGTCGAAGCAAAAACCAACAAAGAATCCAAAGGATGGAAGAGACAACTCAGCCAAGCAACTGGGGGGATTTCGCGGGGACGAGAGGGCCGATCGCGGCAGTGAAATCTTCCCCAAGTTTCCCCCACGAGGGGTGACTCTCGCTAGCCACGAGATATGGATTTCTCCACACCAAAACCTGCTCTCACGGCCGCGAGGCTCACCTCCTTCCTCTGGTATGTGTTCTTACTCGCCACGGCGACAATGGTTTCGCCGCGACGAGATTCGAAACTTCCTTTGCTCGTTTGTGCTTCTTTTTGTTCGTTTCAAATTCATTCAAGCTCAAACTTATTTCCAAAGATTTCTAACTCAAAAAACGACACTAAAAGAACATAAACGACCCCAAACAAGGACTAGAGGGGAGAGCGAAAGAGGGATTAGCTAGCCTCCTTGAGGCCTCTTCAAAAATCTTGAAAGAGGAGGGTCCTTTGGATTCGATCCGATGAGGTTTTGCTACGAAAAGGCCTAGAAGAGATAGATCTAGGTTAAAAGAATACCTTTACAAAGGTTTAGATCCAAAAACAAGAGGATTGGAAGAGTGACAACTTACCTTGCCCAAAAACAGAGAGAGAGGAAATAATGGGCTCAAATCTGCTCCAAAAGATGTTAGATCCAACTCTTCTTAACCTTGGAAGGTAGAGGGGAGAGTAAGGAACAAGTGGAAACAAATGGGGAAGAAAACGACGTTAAAACGAGGGAGAACGAAGGATTTTACTGAGCCAACGCCGAAACTGGGTGCTGAACCCGTGGCAGCGAAAAGGAACTCGCGATGGCGAAGATGAATTTCTTATTTTGGGCTCATACTCGCGACGACGAATATGAACTTATGGCGGCGAAATCCCCTAGAAACTTTTGTTTTCGATGGAAACAACCTTCTGATTCTGATTTTTGGGTGAGATTTGTGAGAGGAGATCTTTAGGAGGGTGTTTTAGGGTTATTTTAGTTGGGAAAAACACAAAACATAAGATTGGAATGAGGGTTTGAAGATTGAATTAGGAAAGGAAGAAGGTGGCTAGAGCTTCTTTTTGGATCTTCAAATGGAGAGAGAGATTAGGGTTTTGGGGTGGAGGCTCAGAATTTTATGTTGATGTTGTCTCACTTGGGGATTGATGCTTTCTTTATATAGGGGCACACATAGGGGCTCTAGGGTTTAATGAGGAAAATGATGAAAACCATAAAGAGGGTGAGTGGGAGGGGGGGGGAGAGAGAGAGATGAGAGTGGGGTGAGGGAGAGAGAGGGAGGGATGATTCCGCTCTTCCGAGCTTGAATCCCAACGTTTCATCTCGAAATTTGACATTCTGAAATCCGACCCGAAGTTCAAGTTTATTTCAAACGATTGTCGAGAATTCTAAAATTGAATTCCGATTGATAAGGTTTAGAATCCGTCAAATTGGAATTTAAACGAGTGTCGAGATATTTTCTAAAGACTTTCCAAAAATAGGAATTTCTCGAGGACGGGTTTTTCCGAAAACTTCCCTATTTTGGAAATTCTGAAATCCGGTCTTTACAATTTGCATTGTACTTGGCCTTCTCCTCAAGCTTTAACTTTGTACGTTCATGCAACTCTTTGATGAATTCAACATGTTTCCCTACATCAAAAGACTCCTTTTCCCTCATAGGATATGAGTTAAGATCTAGTGGAGTTAAAACACATTTAAATAGAATTAATTTAGTAAATGAGTGCATAGTCCTATTATAGGCAAACTCCACATGAGGTAAGGCTTCTTCCCAAAGCTTGAGCCTCCACCATCCGCGAGCCCTGCACCACCACAAATTGCATCTCCTATCTGGCTCAAATAACATCCCGAATTCGAGGACGAATCCTTTTCAAGAAGGGGAGAATGATGAAGATCAAACGAGTGATGCTTATTAACAAGTTTGAATCATTCAGGCAGATTTAACAACTTTACGACATCTCAGTAAAATGGGTCGTTCAGAGTCTATATTGGTCGGATTGGATTGTGTCATACCTTGTTGGAACGAGGGCGAAAAGTTCTACAACTTTTCTGTTGAAGGTTTTTCCAGAATCCACGGATAATATGGCCTAAAATCATCATCTCTGCAGTTGTTCACTGTTTGGACGAAAATAATTATCTTTCCATATTTAGTTTATCATTTTATCCTTTTATTTATTTAGGAATAATGTAAACTAGAATAATATCTATTAGTTGGCTTTTCAATTAATTGATATTATATCTAATTAGTTTTTATCTTTATTAATTAGGATAAGTTTTATCTTATTAGGATTAAGTTTGACAAGCAATCCTTAGCCTCTAAGGAAGCCAACCAAACCCTAGTTATTTTCATATTTAAACGTTTCATTCAATAGAATAGAATAGAATTATTTGACAAAAAATCAGATTAGAAGGGTTCTCCTAGGAAAGGAATCGAGTTCCCTACGTGGGATAGGTTTCGATGGGCTGTCATAGCCTGGTTTGCCTTGTGTGTGTCACTCCTCGTTGAAGGGTTGGTGCTACCACATGGTTGGTGTGTGTCGATCCTCATTGACGTATTGGTGTTATTCATCATGCATTAGTGTGTGTGTGTGTGTGTGTGTGTGTGTGTGTGTGTGTGTGTGTGTGTGTGTGTGTGTGTGTGTGTGTGTGTCAATTCTCGTCATAGGATTGGTGCTATCAAGCATTCATGACCCTCCTCCTTGTGCCTCCAAGTAGTCCACTTGGTTGTGTAAGGTTGTAGAGATTGGCCGAGTTAGTTGGTTATTGGCTTTGGTTCTTGTGCTTTGAGTCAAGGGTCTCTTCCTTATTCCAATTACTTCTTATCATTATCCATCATGTCTATTTCAGTTGAATTTCAGTCTTCTTCTTGTTCATTACAGCCGCATCTATTTTTTGTTCTTGCATCGTTCTTGCGTCATTCTTGTTTCTTTCTTGTTTTTGAAGATCGGGCCATCCTACGACTTACCTAGTATCATAGAGCTAACTTTTAACAAGAACATTTAGGCAAGTAAATGGGAGGAGATTCAAGGATTGGTTTGGGCGGTGGAAGTAGAGAAGCATGAGTGGTACCTAGGTCTCCTAAATATGGTGGATAGGTTAAAGAAAGTAATTTTTAGCCAGGTAAAAATTGTATCTGAAGAAGATGAAGGAGTAAAAGAGAGATAACTTTTTAGGACAAGTAAGAAAGTGCTCATTAAAGAGGCGGCTCAAGTAATCTCTACATACACATTGTATTATTTCAGGCTTCTAATGGAGCTATGTAGGGAGATAGAAATCTACTCCTTTTGGTGGGGTAAGGGAGGAGATCGATAAGAAGAAGATAGACTAGTGGAGCTAGAAGAGGATGTGCCTGCCAAAGGAGAAATGAGGGAGGAAGTTTCATGACCTAGAGGCATTCAATCTTGCATTGTTGGCTAAACAAGGGTGGAAAATAGTGATGGAAATGGACTCACTTTTAACTAGATTGTTTAAGGCTAAGTATTATCCATGCACAGATTTTATGAATGCTAGCTAACAACCTGAGCTATACATGAAGAAGTATTTTGCAAGCGTAGGGGCGGTAGAGAAGGGGATGAGATGGATGTTTGGGAATGGAGGATCTATTAGGCCTAAGCATATAGGTGGTTGTCGAGATTGGTCGGGTGTGTGCTAGTGAATGAGATGGGCGTTCAAGACATTATAGTGATGGTTTTAGATTTCATCAACTGGAATGTTGAAGTCTGGAAGGAAGAGGCGGTTAGGGCCTTCTTTTTACCAATTGATGCGGATGATATTTTAGGAATTTGATTATTTAACTCGAAGGTCAATAACTAGCTGAGTTGGACCTTTTTCGCATGATGGCCATTTTAGTGTGAAAATAGTGTACCATGCTATCATGGAAGATAAGTTGGAGGCGGAGGGAGGGGAGGGTATTTCGGACAATTGCTCAATTAAGAGGTTTTGGATGAGCTAATGGAAGGTCAAAACGCTCCCTAGAATTCAGAATTTTATTTGGTGGGCAGCTTGAAATTTGCTCCCATGTAAGGCTCATTTTTTTTAGAAGGAAGGTAGTAGACAATGTCAACTATGAAATTGGTGGGCAGGAAGATGATGTTTTTCATGCCTTATTCTAGTTCAACTTTCCTAGGGAGCTACGGAGAAGGGAGGCTAACCGGGGAGGAAGGGAAATGGTAGCACTGGTTACTCAATGTTCACGCGGTAGGAGGCCACCTACGAGATTTATTAAAATCAACTATGATGCTACGACTAAAAAGGCAGTGGGATGTGGTCTAGGAGTGGTGGCGAGGGACGATGAATGTGAGCTTAATTTGTCTAGTTGCTGCCCTTTTTGTGGGTTGTGTCCTAACAGGGCAAGTATGTGTTAGAAAGTTTAACTTTCCAACCAAGAGGCATCAACTAGCTTTGAATCAAAAGAGGTCATGATGTGCTTTTAAAAAAAATATCCAAGGGTGGTGCAGTAGGGGCCGAAGCATCTTGACAATTGAAATATTTAATGAGATTTCATATAAATTTCCTTTGAGATATAAGAAGCCCTAAAGTAGTCCTTATGAACTATATACCCAAAAAATAATATAGTTGACCCAAGTCTTTGATCTTGAATTGATCACCTAGAAAACATTAGAGTCTTTAGATTTCCGTTGGATCATTCACATATACTGCTATGAACACCTTCGTACCAAAACATTTGTTGAAAAGAGAATAATCATTCTTTATCTATAGCCTTGATTGTATAAGATGAAAGTTTTGCATAACATTGACGCGAGGCTTGTCTCAAACCATATAAAGTATTGTTTAACTTGCAAACAAAAGAAGGATCATCAACTACAAAGCACTTAGAAGGTTTGATATAGATATCTTCATTCAGATCTCCATGAAGGAATGAATTATTCCCATGTAATTATTAAGTTTTCCACTTCCATTTAACAACAACACAGTTAGAGTTCTTATTGTTGAATTGTGAACTTTACTATTAGAGAGAAAGTCTTGTAAAGTCAATCCCTACCTTTTGTGTACATCCTTTTATGCCTCTGCATCTCTCTAGCATTCCACCAACTCTTAACTTTACTTTATATACCCATGTACTAGAAATATGTTTCTTTCCTTTAGGAAGCTTGATCATATATAGACCAAGTGTTGTTCAAAGCAAATGCTTGGAACTCTTTGTCCATGACCTCTCTCTAAGAAAGATAAGAGTTAGTTTCTTCAAAAGTTGTATGCACACCTAGGTGCTAAGTTTGTTTTGAGTTGTTGATCAATTAGAGTAAGTGCAAAAAAGCAATAGATGAAGTAGGATCACAACATGAAATAGTAATTGTATTGGAGAAAAAAATGTATTATCAATATTATAAATTACAAACATTATCATTTAGATATGATGGACAATTGTGCTATCTAGATGATCTTCTAGATGGTAAAACATGATTACTAGTACCAGTAGATATATAAAAAGTAGGAGAAATATTTGAGTTATCATGTTATGTTACAGATTTAGGAACCATAACAACATCAAATGTTATATGAGAATTCTTAAAAGGAAAAATATTTTCATGAAAAACTACATGTCTAGACACCAATATTTTGTGCCCATCAAGACTAACTCTTAGAACCTTTCTTCCCAAAAGGATAACCTATGAAAACACAAGGCAAAGCTCTAGTGAAAAACATGGTTTTGCCTTGAACAATTGTTGAAACATAGCATAAACAACCCAATGATCTCAAATGATTATTAGAAATTGATTTTACCTTCTTTTTTCTTATTAGACTTGATAGATTATATGGATCGAATCTTTAGTATTCTCTTATTTATTAGTTGTGTCTACTCTTTAGGCAGAATGCCGGTTTGATTTTGCAACATTGATTTTCTTATTAAAAATCGTGTAATTAATCATAAATTAACTATTAGTAAAAGTGTGTTCTATACCAATTCTACGTACACATTAATTTTTGTAAATGAAAGGTTAGCTTGCATATTGATAAATCTTCCCTAATGCAAGTAATTGTTTTCTTATTAACGGCTATGTTCTAGATCAATTATGGAAATATACCTTCTATTCTACAAACAAAATTTAATTATATCTTATTTAAAGGTGGAAGTGACGTTTCTTAATCTTTGTGCATATCTCTAAAACATCAAATATTTCCGATCAGAGGGAGTACATTTTCAGTGTTTAAACTTTATATCTTGCCTAACATAATATAATGCATACATATATTTCAATTTTGAATATGCAAAAACCCAAGCTTTGTGGAGAAAAAATAAGAAAAACCAATCATATGAAATATCATGAAATATAAATTTTATTATTATATCCTTCAACGTTAAGGTTAATATCGTAAACTCTATATAGATGAACCCGATAGACTTAAAATATTTAAATTAAAATAAGTTAATTGTCTCATAAACAATTGAAACTATAAATATTAAGTTACATATGACCTCAAACATTTTTAAATCTCTTTAGTTAATTATTTAACCAGCATAAACCTAATTGTTATTACATGCATTAATATTGAATAATCGGTTGCTCAGAGTTTATTGACCTACTACCTCTTCAAGTTTAAGAATCCTATTCTCTATCCTAACTATTGAAGAAGATGAGAGACATATTATTGTTGGAAACAACTTTATGTAAAATTTGTCTACGCACGGGTAAAAAACGCTAACTAGTTATTTAGTATTTTCATTTACCTTATCATTCAATATATTAGAGAATGTTTAATTGTATTTAGTAACTAATACTAATATTTTTTAAGACATTATATATATAGGGGAGGTTTCACATGCATTCACCCCTTGCATTCGTGAGACCCTATATGAACCGTCGAATGATGACAATTTGGATGGCTACATTTGAAGGAAAAAATAGAAATAATTTAAATAAAGAAATTAATATTCCGTTTTTTTCTCCAAATCCCTTGTTTATCTCCTAAATAATAAAGTGGAGTTTCATTCTATCATATGCATCGTGAGATTTTAATATTCAAAGAGGGTACGTACGATCGAGTAGCGCATGATCGAGTAGACAGGAATATTCAAAATGAATATGTATTCAGATGAATACTTAATAATTCATTCATATAAATAAGTGGAGTTTATTCAAATGAATATTTATTCAGATGACTAACTAATAATATATTCAGATGAATAAGTGGAGTGTATTCAAATGAATATTTAACTGGATGAATGTATAACTAATAATTAATTTATTCGGATGAATAAGTCGAATGTATGCAAATGGATATTTATTCGGATGAATAACACGCTAGTATTTAAATGAATATTTATTCAAATGAATGTTGCAACTGTATTCAAATGAATATATGTATACACTACAAGAAAACAGTGTAAATTTCGACGCTTTTAATGACCAATCTCGACGCTTTAAAACGTCGAAAATTTCAATTTCGACGCTTTTAAAAAGCGTCGAAAACTCTTGCGTCACGAATGGCAAGTGCTATTTTCGACGCAGAATTCCGTCGCAACCAATCTCGACGTCCTAAAGCGTCGAAATTGGCATGTCATTTCCGACGCCATTGGGCGTCGAAAATGACATGCCATTTTCGACACCCTAAAGCGTCGAAATTGGCACGTTATTTTTCAAAAAAAAAATGTGTATTTTTCTTCTTACATCCCCTTTCATTACACATTAATTAAAATCCTTTAATTAACAAAAAAAAACATAAACACAAATCCAATAAAGGATTAGTCAAATGAATCAAGATCATACTTGAGTGAATTAAAAATAATATACATGACACATTGACAGCTAAAATGAGAGGATCAACAACAATAAAATGTACAATTTCTTCTTCTTTACACCTACATCATTTCAAAGTTGAACTACTGGATACACATAATAAGCAAGTTGATTAAATTCACTTGAAGATGAAAGTAGTCAATAGCACTACTCAAGGGAATGCTGACCTACCCAGTACAAGAGACGTTGTTGCTACTCCTCATGGTCTTTTCTTTCAATTGCTTTAAATGTCGTGTACACAAGCAATGCAACTCCTACAGAACATCTGTAGTGGCAAAAAAAATAAAACCAGAAAATTTAGAGCTCAATCGGTTTAGATTTCAGTTACCACCTATGAGCTTTCTACAAAACTATAAAAGCAGATTTTTGGAAACATCTTTTTCTGGTTTTCAGCTCAGTGGACTTCAAGAATCCATAAATAATTTCCTAAAATAGGTTATTAAGCTATATATATACTCACTGTTGTCCACTTGTAATACAATAATGAAGAATAATTGAAGGAAATATTTTTGGAGAATTTTGAGTCATTCACATAAGACACTTTGGTAAGTGCAACTGTCATAGTGAATGAGCTTGAAAGGCATTGCTGCAGCTGGCTTACCGAGATTCTTAGGGATAAATCCTTCGGGCAGTTTCACTATCCATCAATGTCGGCATAAGAGACAACACCTACTGATTTAACCCTGAAGAAATAGATCATAAATGGATTAAAGTAAAGACAACTTTATTTATAGGAAGATGATTGCTAGAGAGATGGCCTACTCTTTCAAGATGGAATGCAGTATTGCTGCCTCCTCCTCGCATTCCTTCAATATGTTTTCGGTAGGGCTGATTGCATGAGGTTGCAGTGAAGAATAGTGAAACAAACACAGTCATGTCAAAATATGCACAGAACAAGATTTGGCAAACTTTCATTGCTAAGTAACAAACCAATCCTCCAGCTACTAGATAATCCAGCATCCCTGGAAAGGACTGTTTCACAAGGCTTCTTTTCCCGACCCAGAGGAACGTCTATCCATCCTTTTCAACGTAGCCAATCACATAGACGAAATATATCTGCATTACAGTGGGGAAAACAGTCATTTTGATTCATTAGTTAAGGGCAGATATACAGCCATTCACATGAGACACAACACAATATAACAAACCTTTGTTCCAAAATAGGTAGCTGCACACTATAGAGTCTGAAATAATATAGTATAATAGTCCTATTCGCTCCATTTTAGCAAGATTGTTGTAGAATATATATGCAGTTAAGCTATATATGTTTATGGAAGACATTCACAAAGCATTCAAGCAAGTTTCTAACCTTTAATGGGATCATCTTTGCTCTCAAAATGATAAATGAAACAAAATTTCATAATCAAATGTCACAAAGAGTTTCATGATACTGTAAAATTCATTTTTCGAAATGAGAAGGAATTAAGACAAAAAAAAATTCATAAATAATACAGAGTAGCTTGTTTTCATGACGTCTGAATTAAGATGTTCTCGATGGAGAAAGCTGTGATTATAGAGTAAAATACTGAGCTGAGTAAATACCTAAAGCACCGCCATCTTTTCCTAGAACTACACCGATTCGAATAAGGGAGACTCTAACATCCTTATTGACTCTCAATGCTGAGGCTTCCCACTCTCTACATACCTACAGAAAAGCATGATTTAGAGACCGAGAATGTGAAGTGGATGAGAAAAGTACAAAATTGTAATATTGAATCATAAATTTCTGGAGGCATCAAGATTCAAGAGACATCCAGACAATATCAAATAAGAGTAATATGAATCATACATGAATGAAAGCATCTTGCTGAAAAATAGAAGAATATGAATCATAAATTTCTGGAGGCATCAAGATTCAAGAGACATCAAGAGATGTGAAGTACAACATGAATCAAGAACATTACCTCAGAAGTACAACATGAAGTTTGTGTGCTAATTTAGACATCAGCGACCCAAATCACAAATAAAAATCACACAAAGTCCTGAGAAGCATTAGCAACTGAACATATCCTACCAGCTTCCTGACCTTGCATCTCTATTCCTTGCTCTCCATTTTCCATTGTGATAATTGATGTTTCATTAGATAGAGCATTTTCTGGGACATTAGAAGCTGCATCAACACCATGCAGCTCCTCAAACTTCTCTACAAATTGGCTGAAACAGAGGAAAAAATTAAGTTGGTAAAACATACCGACATCAAACAAGCTGTCAATATATAAGATTTGAAAACTAAAATAAAGGGGCACAATGTAAGATGTCTCAACTCTCTTCCATATAAGTGAACACCAGCTTATTTGACAACAAAAATGAAGCTATTTAGACCAAACATAAAACTAAACCATGCATAAGATGGATACCATTTACTAGTCAGACTTCACTTTGATTTGAAGCTTCTATAGCTTACACAAACCCTCACAAACAAGAAGCTAAATACCTCAAGAACATCACATTGCGCCTATCTAACAGAAAAAACACAAGTCCCTGTTTTTGGATCATGCATAAGTATCACAACTTAAACTATTTGGATCAACAACGTACAAAAAGTAGTTGAGCTACAGTTTCAGTTTGTTTCCCATATGAAAGATGATACGAGTAGCAGCATTCTTAATCATGACAGTGGAAAAAGAACTACTGTTACCCCTGTTTTTCAATGTGAAAAGAGAAGTAACCTAATAACTATTGTTCCCTATTTTTCTCTTTCACTGGAAAAAGAAGTAACAGAAGTAAGAAGTGGAAGACTGAATAGAAACTTGACAGTTACAGAGAAATCAGAAGAGAACAAATGGAGAGTACAGGAGAACTACCAGGCAGCCTTCACAGCTTGCTCAGAGAAGAGAACAAGTGAAGATGAGAGCCTATTACTTCAATTGACAGATTTCAGAAAAGGCTCTTTTCCTTTCACTTACCCGGGGATTCCTATTTCTTTAGGGAAATTGCTAGTATCTCAATTCTGTCCTTACTTCCCTGTGAAAATTTGCTCGAATCAGAACATATAAGCTATATGATAAACCAGACAACTAAAGCATGAATATATATACACACACACACACGGATACTTGGGATTTACAACTAAAGTATAACATTTCCCAAATCAAACAAATCTCTAGGTTTTGTCTTAATCACATGAAACCAGCCTTTATGTATCTCATCTTCCACGAAAAAGACTTGTTTAGCTTGAGATAGAAATATAAATAAAGAGTGTATAATTTCTTACTAGTCTAGAAAGTGTTAGTAAGGTTATCAACAAGAATAGTTCAAAGTGGCAAAAAACGTAATCATATAATAAATAAAGTGTGCATAATTTATTACTAGTATATAGATATGAAAGAATAGCAACAACAGACTTAATCATAATAAAAATAGAGTGAACAATTTGAGAATGAAACAAGTGCAAGTCCTCAAAAAATAAGCTTGCATTGGGGTTCTGCAAGTGCTAGCAAAAGGTTTTTCATATCTAAAATATGTGAAACTAAGAGGCAAAAGAAAACAGGAAAGCAATAGATTTGGAAAGCACAAGAAACAAGCACTAGAAAAAACTTTATAGTTGAGGCAGAATGTGAAAAAAAGGAGAAACCTGAGCTCCATAAGCAAAAACAGTGGCACTCTTTCCTTCAAACACCGAGGAGATCAAAGGCTTTATCTCCTCAATAAATATCACATCATTGTTTGCTTCATGATCATAGAAATGATCCACTTCATAGTTGAGTGGTTTATTACTGCAATCCACAACATCAAACCACAAACAACCAATCAACCAAATGCAAATTTCTTCCCAAGTCCAGATCTGATGTTAATTGAACGAGGCAACTGAAAATTCCTTCCTAAGAGGCGCTAATGAACAATAACTCAAAATAACCTAGTCTCTATTATTGATTAATTGACGAAAATGCAATGTAGTTAGGAAACTTTAGATTCACCTCGTCGTCATCGATTGGTCTCTGGAAAGCGAAATTAAGACTCTATCACTGTCGGAAGATTTGGATTGAAGCTTTCGAAGAGAGACTGAAGGCGCCGTAGCCGGAACCTGGTCCCCGAAACCCCTAATCCTAGCAACCACACAAACCTTTTCGCACTGAATCGAGGAATCCATCGCTCAATCGAAGATGAAAACTCAAGATTAGTGTTCAATAGCCTCCTCACCTCCTGATTTCTGATGATGTTTTAAACCTCGAATCGCCTCCGGATGTGGACGGATACCGGATCTGGACGGATGTGGACGAATACCTCTTCACCTCTTGATTTGGATCTAGTATGGAGAGACGAACCTCCGTCGATCTCGAACAGGAAGCCGAAGAGAGATAAGAACAAGAAAGGAGAGCTTCTCAGACTTTAGGTGGCCGTCTCCGGTGGGCGGCCGTCTCCGATGGGTGCAATTAGGGTTTTTCGAAGGGCGAGGAGCGAAGACCGAAGATAGCAGAGAGGAGAGAGAGACACGGGAAGGTATTAGTCCGTTTGTTTTAATTTTTCAGTCAAGCCATTCTCGACACTTTACGATGTCGAGATTTGTGTCAATTTCGACACCTTCGGTTGTCAAAAATTTTCGACATCTCATAGCGTCGAAAATTATCGACGCTTTTAAAAAACGTCGAAACTAAAGCGTCGAAAAATAATTTTTATCCATGGACGAAGGCATCCAATTTAACGTGTTTGAGAGTTAATTTGTATATCATTCGTTGCCTTTCAAACAAAATCTTGATTTTTTTTTAAGAAATCTTGATTCTTTTTTTTTAACTGATATCTTGATTCTTTTTTTTTAAACGAAATCTTGATTCTTAACCATATCAAATCATAATAAGATATATATGGAGATTTCAATTTTGAACGTAATCGTTTATTACCTTCTCATATTCATAAAGAATATGTGAATATACTGTTATCCGTTCATATTCATACCAAATATTCATTCATATTCGTATTGTTTTCAAGTGAAAAGTGAATGGATATATATATATAAGGCACTTAATTTTTTTTAATGTTTTTAATTTCCATAAATTAGTCTTTTTAGTTTTAACATTCATCATAGCTCTTAATTAAGTTTTAATCTAATGGTTTATAATTGTTCTCATGGATGCATCATAAGGAGTTGATGTATTAGATAGTTATATATATATATATATAGAGAGAGAGAGAGAGAGAGATCATATGTACACAACTCTTATGGTGTATCATGTTAACAAATTTGGGACATTTAAATAAAGAGATCGGTGGTTGAGATTAAAAGTAACTCCTGATTATTTGGTGGTATTGGGGTTATTATTCGTTGGAATACAATTATTCAGTGGTACTGGTGATTTTTCGTTAGAATGAAATTTATATTTTTTACACTTTCTACAAACGAATAATTATATTGTTATAGATGAATAATCATGTAAAAATATATGAATAATCATGAGAAAAGAAATGAATAATTTATATGTACATGATAACTCGATAAGACTCTCTCTCTCTCTATATCTATCTATCTATCTATCTATCTATCTATCTATATATATATATATATATAATTTTCTTCATATTAATTTTTTATTTATTTATTCATATTTCGATTGTTTGCATTAGGGCAAGCTATCCAATGGCCAGGAAGTTGCTGTAAAAAGATTATCAAAGAATTCTGGACAAGGGATTGAAGAATTCAAAAATGAGGTTCGATTAATTTCCAAGCTCCAACATAGAAACCTTGTGAAGACCTTAGGTTGTTGTGTTAGGGGTGAAGAGAAGATGCTCGTGTATGAGTTCTTACCTAACAAAAGCTTGGATGTATACATTTTCGGCGGTAATGGATTAAACTACCTTTACTCTACTTTAATGCACCATTTTTCTAAAATAGTTTTCAAAATAAGGTTATGTTGTGATTTTTTTATAGATGAAGAGAAGAAAAAAGTATTGGATTGGAGTAAGCGGTATGAAATCATAATTGGAATTGCAAGAGGAGTTTTATATCTTCACCAAGACTCAAGATTGAAAATCATCCACAGGGATTTAAAATGCAGTAATATTTTACTAGATGCCGAAATGAACCCTAAGATCTCAGATTTTGGCTTGGCTAGAATATTTGGGAATGACCAAAGTGAAGCAAATACAAACAGGGTTGTTGGAACATAGTAAGTTAAGCAAACACAATTCAAACATGCTTGATGATTCTTTTTAATGGAACTTGATTATTGATATATATATATGTTTCAAATTTGTTCCTTTTTTGTAGTGGATATATGTCACCCGAGTATGCAATGGAAGGTCTCTTTTCATTAAAGTCAGATGTCTTCAGCTTTGGGGTTATACTATTAGAAATCATCAGTGGAAAAAGAAGTAGCAGATATCACAATTCCCAATTATCCACTCATTTGAGTGGTTATGTAAGTGATCTATCATTAAATATTTTAGTCAATTTTGTATCATATCTTCACATACATTACATCTTATGGAAGCAAACTTAATGATAATATAGGCATGGATGTTATGGCAAGACCAAAATGTGATGGAACTAGTTGATAAATCAATCGTATCAACCATTTGTGGTTATGAGGATGATGTCTTGAGGTGTATTCAGATTGGGCTTCTCTGCGTCCAAGAAAATCCAAATGAAAGACCATCCATGCTAGAGGCGACCTTCATGTTTAGCAACAAAGCTAGCGTTCCATCTCCTAAAGAGCCAGCATTCATCTTCAAAGAAAATCATCATATAAAGAGCGATTCTCAGTCATCTAGCACCGAAGTTCATTCTGTTAACAAATTTACAGAAACCATAGTTTATGCTAGATAAAAAAAAACAATTAATATGTATATAGACGAAAAACTACTATAATTATTTTTAGCATGTAAACCAATAGTATTAAATACAAGTTTGTATTGAGCTAAGAATTACGAAGATTATATACCTTATAAATTTATATGGTTGAAATGTAATAACAAAAAAAAAACCTTGAATAGGAAGATAAATGATAAAAAGGCCTTTTGTCAGAAGATAATTTATATGGGAAAGCTTATCCATCCACTTCAAGGAGCATTTATATCCGATAGAGCAATAGAAGAAAACATCCTAATAGCACATGAAATCTTTCACTCCTTCCGCACTAGAAAGGGTTCTAAAGGGTGGGCTGTAATAAAACTCGACATGGATAAAGCAAATGACAGAGTAGACTGACAATTTACGAAATCAGTGTTCAAGAGATTTGGCTTCCACCAAAAATTTGTAGACATCATTATGGAATGTGTGAATACAATATCTTTCTCGGTTTTAGTAAACAATATCTTTCTCGGTATCATTATGGAATGTGTGAATCAAACCAATGAGGGGTTTGAGACAAGGGGACCCCCTCTCCCCTTTTCTCTTCCTCCTCGGTGCAGAAGTCCTAGCTCGAAAACTATCAGTGGAGGCAGAATCTAATCACAAAAGCGTCGGTTTTAGATTCGGCCACTCAGGACCCTACATCCCTTTTCTGGCCTTTGCGGACAATATAATAATATTCTCCAAAGGAAGTAATACAGCATGTACAAAAGTTAAAGAAATTCTTAATATGCCCCTAGAGCGAAATTTGGAAAAGTACTTGGGTTTCCCAATCATAAATGGGAGGGTTACCAAGGAAAAATTTGGAGAAATTATATGCAGATCAAACGATCAGCTAAGCAAATGGCGTGCAAATGCCCTTTCACAGCAAGGCAGAGCAACCCTAATAGCATCCAACCTGTCATCAAAACCTTTGTATTCGATGCAGAGCTTTATGCTCCCAGTAACGGTCCATAAACAACTAGACCAAATCAACAGAACTTTCTTCTGGAACAAAGACGCACAACATAGTCCACTCATCAGTTGGGAGAAAATTTGTAAGTCAAAAGCGGCAGGAGGACTAGGACTACGGAAAACAAGAGACATGAATGAAGCACTCCAACTAAAACTTCTATGGAAAATCCTAGCGGAACCAGAAAATAATTGGGCCAAAATTATACAGTACAAATATTTATAAGAAAAGCACATCCTTTCCTACTCTAGAAAAGGCAATGCATCTTGGAAATGGTCAAAACTAAGCTCACTGGTTCCGAAGTTTAAATCAGGGCTCATTTGGTTGGTGGGGGATGGGAAATCAATCAAGTTTTGGAAAGACAATTGGGTAACAACGACACCTCTTATCGATAGAGTTGACTCTCATCATAATATAAATCTAAATGACTCTGTTAGCAAATTCATCATAGGGAAACAATGGTGGAGGGAGAAGCTACTATCCGTTCTCCCACTCCCTTTAGCCGAAGAAATTATGAAAATCCCTCTGCCGATCACCCCTTTTGAAGATAGATTGTATTGGTGGCCCGCTAAAAAGGGGTGGTTCACCACTACAAGTGCCTACAACCTAATCACATCCACAACACAAAGAACATCAGATGATTTTTCATGGATTTGGGAAATTGACGAAACCCCAAAGGTCAAAATTTTTATATGGAAGATAAAACAAAAAGGCCATGCCACGGCCATTCACTTATCTCAAAAGGGGGTTACGGTGCCAAATACATGTATCTTCTGCAATCAGTGTGAGGAAGACGATATCCACTTGTTCATAGAATGCCCTATCAACAATTTCCAACAACAATTTCCCAGAGACCTAGCTCAACGAGTGGAGTCTCTCATCTCGGAGAATAAGAGATCTGAATCAAATTCTACAAATCTTAAGCTTCTCCCTTCCAATGGACAGGAAACAATATATAGCAATCAGATGGTGGACTATTTGGTTTATCATAAACCAAACTATCTTCATAAATGCCAACACCCCCTCCGATGAGGGGATTAAGAAAATGATAGGAGATAATATTGAAAATTGGAAAAGAGCTCGCAGTTGGAACACATCTGACACATAATATCTACTAAAACAAAAAGGGGAAAATGGTCTCGCTAAAATCGATAAAAAAAAAAAAAGCCTACCGCTTGAGGAAACACCCGATTGGCAAATACAAATTAAATTTTGACGTATCATTTATATCGAACTCATATAGCTCAATTGGATACATCATTAGAGACTGGTAGGGAAATCCGATTAGCTTTGGAGGTAACACCATTGGCGGACAATCCCGTCTCATGACGGAAGCCCGAGCACTACGACTAGGGGTAGAAAAAGCCAAGGAACTAAAGATTAATGATCTAATAATAGAAGGAGACTCAAAAATTATCACGGATTACCTAAATAAAAAGGCTGGGTGTCCCTGGGAAATAGAAATGATTATGTCCGATATCCAAGCTCTTCTCAAAGGAGTAAAGAACGTCGGTGCATCCCATATTCCCCGCATTGGTAACCGGGTAGTGGATAAGGTTGCACACCTAGACCTCATTCGACAGGATGCGTTCGGATAGGGAGTCCCATACAACGGGGTCCCCAGCAAGGTCTTTTGCTTGAAATGGTAAATATATAAACTTCCCAAAAGGGTGAAGAAGAACCATACAACGGGGTCCCCAGCAAAATACAAAAGGTGAACCATATGAAGAGTTCAACACTAGAAATTTGTCATTTAACATCGAGTAATAACCGATATAGGTGATGTAAAAAGTCAAATATTTTTCACATCGGTGGATACTCGATGTCTATAGTATTTCTAACACCGTTTCTAATTTAATATCTTATAACATCTATTATATTTTTGTAACCGATGTTATAACATTCACATACACCGGGCTTTGGCCGATGTTAAAATATTTTGACTTTTAACATCACCCACATAGACCTCGATTTTTTTTAAAGACACTAGTTATTACCCAATGTTAAAGGTGTAAAGGCCCGGATTTTTAAATAATAAATTTCAACAAATAATATAAAATGGATTTAAGTCGAGAAAAAAAAAATAATAAAATATATATATATATATATAAATTCGGATTTGAAAAATTGAGGAGTATTTTAAACGCGTCGGGATAAGGTCGAGTGAGCGGGTTTCTGATTTATATTCCCGGTATTCGACGTTTGGAGTTTTGGGAACATCTTAATTTGTATTCTATTTGTATTCTTTTCCCTTCTACTTTCAATTAGTCAAAGCTCACCCTTTTGTCCCCTTACCTTGCCCATAATGTACAAATCCAGCTATCAATTTTGTTGTTATGTGGTCAATTTACAATTTTACATCAGCTTATCTTTCCCCTCTCTTCAAATTACTCTTTGGGTAAACCCACCTCCCTCTTTTCTTGTTCCCAGAAGGAAAACAATAGCCCTCACCAATTTCAGACTTGTAGTAGCTCTCCCTCCTCCTTTTATTTTTGCAACGGGGCAACAAATTCCACTTTGCTCTCCATTGTTTTCTAATCCAAGCAGCCTCTCTATTTCTCCCTGCTCTCGACGCAGCTCCAAACGCCACCACACCACCACGCATCAGCCGCCACCTCTCTTTTCGAAGTGGCTGAGCGACCTTCAACCAGCGCCACCACCTCTTGTAACGGCCCAGAATTATAATTTCCGGGTTACGTTTCAAGGGATAAAACCCCTTGTTCGGATCTTGCAATCCAGGTACGGGTCGAGGTTTCAAATTCAATTTTTAGGTCAATAATAAAGGGGGATTTCAAACCCTAAAAACATCGAAGGGCCGTTGGGTACCCTTGACCTGTCCTAAGACTATGTCGCGGAATCCATTTCAAACGGAAGTAAGGCGAAAACAGAGTAAAGATACAAGTGTCACGGAAGAACCGGTCAAAACCAAAGCATGAGTGTTTAATTACCATTTTACTAAATTAGGATATTAGCCAGATTCTTCGATTCGCCAACAGGGAACCCCGTCATATAGAGATCGAGCACTCAAATCTGCAGAGAATACCTTTAAAAGAAGAACGGGGAAAGGAGTCAAATCGAGCCACTCATGCGGGACCGGCAGTCCTCGCTGAGGCCACATAGTATGTGCTATACCTAATAAAGATGCTCTAATGCAGTACGAAATTCAAACACACTAGCATGCTCCTAGTTCATAATAATGTGCAGAAATACTATAAAGGGGCCCAAGACAATGCCAAGTGGCATATCCCTCTCCTACCTCCACCCCTTCGGATAGGTGGAGACTGGCCAGTTCGTGAATGCATTCATTCATAATCGGGGGGCACGCATGCCTAACCCGCTCCACAATAAAGCCCGCAGGCATAATATAAGGAAGTCATGACTCGATTGACTCAGGGTACCCGATGAGGCTGGGCTACCCTATGACCCTAGCAAAGACTCTAGGACTATCACAGATAACGACCGTTCTGTTTCAAACGCATAAAGTAAACAGATGCTCAATCAATTAGTGCAACCTAAACATGATACTATATGGCATGCTTTTATGCATATGCAACACCTAACATAAAATGCAACAACAGGCATGAATGTCCAACCTGAGTAAGCCCCCTAGGGAACTTACCTGAATATGCAGAACAGCAAGATAACACAAGCAAGGGCCCAATGCAAGTCCAGAGTATAATCCAATAGCAATACACACCTATCATCAAGCCATTTCCATAAGCTACCGGACCAACATTCATACACACGATTCCCAAGTTCTCAATATACCCAAAACCAAACGGTGATAAAACTATTTTCCAAAACCCTTCCGCTACGATCAATATTAACCAAAACCATTAAATCAAAATCACTAACAAATCTCACCAACAATATTTCTCAACTCTTAAATCCCAAATTAAGTCAACTCGTTCTCAAAACAATTTCTCAAATCATACTTGGCCAAGTTCCGACATAAATCATTAAATCCTTAACCAATTTCCCAAGATTATATTATTAAAACGATTCCGGCATGTTTATTTTCAAAAGTCATTTATAATGAATTCCGACATTAAATCATCAAAACACGTCTATTTTCACAAACCATATTTAAATCATCACACAACACTTAACCTTATAATAACACTTTTAAAACAATTACATAAAATAATTTCAGAACTTTACTTCCATAAAATCAGAATTTTAATAAATCATAGTACTAATAATAATAATCAAATAATTAAAGTCTAACCATATATACTATAACATATAATAAAACAACTAAAATCAACAACAATTAAGTACCCAAACCCAATTAGACAACCCGGAACCAAAAATAGGCCCAAGCCCCTTAAATTTTCGGATCCAACCCTTCCCAATCTGAAAAACCCAAGACAAAAATGATATAACCCGTTTGTGAAATCCGGATCCGAGCCCAGGCCAATAAATTAGGCCCAAATGGAAGTCTTCCAAATTTCGGAATAGGCCCAACCAAGCCCAGGCCTGATTTGATTAAAATGAACCGAACCGAACCGGGATGTAAAAGAAATGGATGAACCGGCCCAAGGGAAGAAAGTGAACTGAACCCGTCTCCTACCAACAAAAGAGCAGGCCGTGCTCTGAAATCCGACGGAACGGAAGGAGGAGGCGAAATCCAGGCTCGGTGGTGCCCCGTCTCCGAACAAACCCTCTCCCAACCGAACTAGAACTCAATTTCTAAAACACCCAGACAGCCAGAAAGAAGATGCAGCGAGGAAGGAGAGTGAGGAGGATTACCGAGATCGCACGATTCCGACTCCGAGGGGCTCCGAGACCGGCTCCGGCGGCGATTGACGAGGAAGGAGCTCCGACCGAGTCCTAGGAGAAGTAATGGGTGAGCAAAAACAGACTTTGACGAGATTAGGACCGGAATCGAATAAGAAAACAGAGTCGACCTTCGAGAGCTACGGTGAGCGCGAGAGGGCTGGTGGCGGCATTGGCGGCTCCGGGAGAAGCTGCTGCTGCTTCTGGCGTCTCCGGGATCCTATTGGCGTCTCAAGGCGCTCGAAACAGGAGGGAGGGAGATCCTGGCGCTGCTGGTTTCTCGTCGAGGAGAAAGGAAGGAGGAACGGAGGGAGGTTGCTGCTGCGGCTTGGTGGAAGACGGAGAAGGAGCTGCTACCGCTGCTCCTCGGGGAAGAAGAACAGAGCTGCTGGTTGCTCTCGGCGTTGCTGGTGGAGAGGAGCTGAGCAAAATGGAGGTGTCTTGGGGAGGGGTCCCTCACGGCAACAACAGAGAGGGGAGATGGAACTGGGGTGTGTTTGGATTCTTGTTTGTGTGAGAGAAAAGTGTGGTCAAAACCTGATTTTGGAAAAGAAGGATTTGTTGTTTGTTTTCCATTAGAGTTGTCTCAAAGAAGGGAGGGAGTGAAAGGAGAGATAGAATTTTACCCAAATGAGAGGGATGACATGGAATGGATAAGAATGGGAGAAGCTGACGGAATTGGGGTCCCGAGTCGGGAATGTGAATTTCCGACAATTGATATTTTAAATCCCGCTCTCTCGATTGATTAAATATTTAATATTGAATATGATATCGCTGACGGCATGAATTTTCGAATCCCGGACGAAATAAAAGACGGATTCGATCTTTAAAATTAAAAATTGGGCCAGAATTCACTTTAAATTCATTTTTAAATTCTCTTTTTCCAAAAATTACTATTTGAAAATCCGGGTCTTTACACCTCTCACCCTCTCCGTTAAGTTTGCAGCCCTCCAAAGAGCCCCGTCGTCCTCTGTTTTCCGATAACAACCGGCTCCTCCGTGTCTCCGAGCGCCTCCAGCCTTCCCCCGTCCGAGCTCACAACCACCTCCATTGCTTCTTCCTCTGAGCAGTAGCAGCAACCAGGGATCCCACCGGATTCCAGCAACTCCGCCGAAGCCGTCCGAGCCTCCTTCCCTCTGTTCCCGGAATCCACGGCAAGCCCAGATCAGCCCGACCTCCTCTTCACCTAATTTCGGTTTGGACATGGCAAGGGTTCGAATCCTCCCTCTTTTCTCTTCCTTTCATCTCCAAACTAAATAAAGGTCCACCTTTACTCACTAATTTCTCTCCCAGGCCACTCTCGCTCGGGAATCAGACTCCGACGAGGCCGATTCATAACCCGACGAATCTCTTCACCGGCGAAACTTCGAATCTCGGTGAGCCTCTCCTTTCCCTCCTTCTCGCGTCGTGTGTTCGATTGGGGTGGGTAGTGGTCGGAGTTGTAAGTCGATTCTCCGGTTATAAATTGAAGCCGGGAGCTTATCGGAGGCCGGAGACCTCTCTCCCTCTTCTCCGTCGTGTTTTGTGTTAAAGCGGCTCTGCCCTTTTGTGGGGAAGAAGCAGATGCGAGACCACTATTCTTTCATTCCTTTATTTTGGGTTGGGCCGGGTCAAGATTTCACATCCGGGTTATATCATTTTTGTCATGGGTTTTTTGTTTTAGATTGGGAAAGGTTGGAACCGGGTTCTTCCTCCTTTCCATTTTGGTTGGGCTTCAGCTTGGGTCCGGGTCCTCTATTCGGATTTGGGCCTATTTCAGATCCTCTCTTCAAGTCTTAGGCTGATGGGTTTGGGTTACTTCATTGTTGTTGTTATTAGTTGTTTTAATATATGTTATGTGTTATATGGGTTATATTATATGAGTCGTATTAATTGTTGTAGTTATTATTATATATACTATAAAATGGCTTTAAAAAGTGATATTACTTGAAATATGTATTTTCTAATGTTTATATGTGATTAGGAATTTTAAAGTGATTTATTGAGGTTAATTGATAAAGTAATTTATTTAATATGTTTTATAAAGGGGGACTATAAAGATGGATTTATTTTAAAGTTTATTTTAGATAAACATTGTTGTTAAATTATTTAGAAAAGGTTTTAAGTCATTCGAAAATGCTCCTTAAAGGATTTGATGTGGTGAAACCAAAATGTCGGAATTAATTCTATAATATGATTTTGAGGTATTGAAATTAAGGTTTAAATATTTAATGTCGGGATTCTTTGTCCTGGTCTGATGATATTGGTTTCGAGAAGGAAGTTTGGAAAATATAGTTGGTGTGCTTTTATCAATGGGGTTGATTGAAAGTAAATGGTTTTGGTTGATTTCGATCGTATCGGAAGGGTCTTGGAAATGGTTTTACTGTCGGTTGGTTTTTAACATGTTGAGAACTTGAGTTTTGGGTGAGTATGAATGATGGACCGATAGCTTATGGAAATGGCTTAATGATAGGTGTGTATTGCTTTTGGATTGCTTTGGACTTGCATTGGGCCCTTACTTGTGTTATCTTGCTGTTCTGCATATTCAGGTAAGTTCCCTAGGGGGCTTACTCAGGTTGGACATTCATGCCTGTTGTTGCATTTTATGTTAGGTGTTGCATATGCATAAAAGCATGCCATGTAGTATCATGTTTAGGTTGCACTAATTGATTGAGCATCTGTTTACTTTATGCGTTTGAAACAGAACGGTCGTTATCTGTGATAGTCCTAGAGTCTTTGCTAGGGTCATAGGGTAGCCCAGCCTCATCGGGTACCCTGAGTCAATCGAGTCATGAACTTCCTTATATTATGATATGCCTGC
The DNA here is from genome assembly GCA_037127255.1 of Persicaria tinctoria. Lineage (NCBI taxonomy): Eukaryota > Viridiplantae > Streptophyta > Magnoliopsida > Caryophyllales > Polygonaceae > Persicaria > Persicaria tinctoria. The sequence goes on from JBANSL010000010.1 coordinate 22,707,695, forward strand.
GGGCTTTATTGTGGAGCGGGTCAGGCATGCGTGCCCCCCGATTATGATGGAATGCATTCACGAGCTGGCCAGTCTTCACCTATCGGAAGAGGTGGAGGTAGGAGAGGGATATGCCACTTGGCATTGTCTTGGGCCCTTTACAGTATTCTTGCACATTATTATAACTAGGAGCATGCTAGTGTGTTTGACTTTCGTACTGCATTAGAGCATCTTTATTAGGTATAGCACATACTATGTGGCCTCAGCGAGGACTGCCGGTCCCGCATGAGTGGCTCGATCTGACTCCTTTCCCCGTTCTTTTTTTTAAGGTATTTTCTGCAGATCTTGTTTGCTCCTTGCTTCTGTGACGGGAAACCCTTTGGCGAATCGAAGAACCTAGCTAATATTCTAACTTGGTAAAATGGTAATCACTTGCTTATGATTTGGTTTGACCCGGCTTTGTCGTTGCATTTGTATCCTAGTTTTGCTTCCGCTTTACTTTCGGTTGAATTGGATTTTACGACATAGTCTTAGGACAGGTAAAGGGTACCCAACGACCCTTCGTGACTTTTAGGGTTGAAATCCCTCTTTCCACTAACCTTAAAATAAGTTTGAAACCTCGACCCATACCTGGATTGCAAGATCCGAACAAGGGGTTTTATCCCTTGAAACGTAACCCGGAAATCATAATTCTGGGCCGTTACAAAAGGACATATTTGTATTATTATTTTTTTGTGATTGTAGCCTATGCGGGATTTGAACCCGCGACGTTGTGCTTAAGCACAATGCTCTACCAATTTGAGCTAAGAGGCTTTAAATTTAAGTTAAGAGTCATCTGCTATAGTTACAAGCCAGTCAGCATTTAGAAGCATGGAGCAAATATAGCATGTACTCATGAATGGAAGTGTCATAAGCATTTAGAAAAACAATATCAACATAGAATAATTAAGATCACTGAAAAAAACAGATTGGAAGGACGGAAACTATGACGTAACTTGATACCTTCAGAATGTTTGTGTATAGACATATGTCAATAGAATGATGTGGACAATTATATGAATGAAGACCTATAAGAGCTTTAGGAGGAATTAGAAATTCCTGAGTTGCAACAGATGCATCCACAAACCCCAGTAACTCGGATCTGTTCAAAGCAGTGCAAGCAAATTCATGACAAGATTTCAGCACACTCACCAAGTCTAAAAATCAATATTAGGCAAGACTAACTAACCCTTTCTACAGAAATGGTGCATACATAAGTTCAAATATCAAAATAACACCTGATCTTGATGGAACCTAAATACAAATAGAAACTTTAAGTTATTAGACCTTTCAATAGAATTGCTAAAGATAGTGTAAAGCACATCTTGCATTGTGTCAAGAATGAGAAGCTTCTTCAAACACAAACATCCAACACTCCTAACGACGATGAAAAACAATATATACTGGGAGCTTTAATGAAATCTCATTTAGAACATGCAACATATAACTTATATCTAGATAATTAGTTATTAGATTAACATGTAAGTTAACCTAATAGACTAATAGTAATAAGCATTTGAGCCAAAAAGACGTAGGTGATCACAACCAATCACAGATGGTGGTCATGCCATGAGCTGTCACAAAAACAAGAGAAAATATACACCTAAGAAGAGGAGGGCAATGAAAAATTCCATTTTAAATCATGGACCATCAGTTTCAAATAAATGAATGTAGATGATTTCAGAGTAATAAAAAAGGTAAACACCATCATATTTAAATAAATGATAACTTTTGACAAATCAAGAATGGTTCTAATGAGGGAGCAAGTCTAGTGACGGTGAACGAGATTATGGCAATTCGGTTCAACCCACTCAAGCACAAAATTGGTTAGTGTGAGCTTCAAAAACAAAAAAAATGAAGACATTAAAACAAGAGATCATGATAATGATTTTTATTAGCTTGAGTAGTGTTGGCCGGTTGGCTGCTGCTTTAATTACTTACTTGTTGTTATTGTTTTGAAAATTTGAATGTTATTATTGCTCCTGTTGTAAATCAAACATTTAATGAATTTTCCATTGTCAATCCAAATTTTGGTAGTTTTTTGTTACTCCTCCATAAGAAAAGGGCCTCTACTTTGTATGTTGGACAAATTTGAATGAATTTGAGTATTCTCCTGACAAAGAAAACTCATATCCCGGCCCTTTAAACACAGTTTTAATCACCAAATCTTTAATATAGTGATACCTAAAATAAATCAGCTGCAAATAGGAGAATAATGCTTCCCGGAATAATCTTATATTGTTCCATAATCTGAAGCAATTAGCCTACCAGATTTATTTCTTCTACTTTTAATGCCTTTCACCAAGAGCTCAATTATAGAATGAAGATGGTGCAGGATAAAATTTATAATCATAACCCCGTTCACAAACATTATGAAGAACAATTATAACAGAGAAACACAGATTAAATGTGAAAGGGAGAGAGAGATAGTACCACATGTTTACCCATAGAAATATTAAAAGCAATCATGACAAAGAGAAGAATGTCATGTCTTACATATTTTATCTTAGAAGGTTGAGTTGAGAAATTATTGTCCGAGTCATCAATTCTCCAAACTCCATAAGTACCTTCAAAATCCAAGTTGGGAGTTGCAACATCAAGCATGTAAACAAAATATATTACTATAGGTAATGCACAATAATGACACCAACACATGCACGCTAAAAGCACTATCAAACTCATTAGCAACTTCATATTCCTCTTCATATTCTCCATCATGCTCTTCAAATGTTTTCCCAACAGATTCTAATTGTTGAGTGAATTAATGCAAAGCAAAGTTTGATTGCTTTAAATGGTCATAAAAATAAGGTAACCTATATACCCGATTTATATATATTGGATATCTTTGAATTAAGATATGACGACAAATTATAAACCAGAAAATATTTAATCAACCCAACAAGCCAAACTGTACCTACATAACCAAAATATCTCATGGCACTAATATCAACTTTCAGTGGCATTTTTCTAAAATGTTAACGGGACAAGAGGAGCTAGAGAAATGAATGCAACTGCCTAGGACTTGAAGTCAATTGGAACACACCAATTAAAGGTCAACACCAGTTAAATTCCTAAATGAGTATAGGGAGGGAGTGCAAACCTGATTGGAACACATGAAAGCGAGGGTGGAAACAAAACTAGAGCTGCGATTGAGCGAGATCGCCAATTTACATTGGCATCAAAGTGAATTGCTAAGTGTCTAATAAAATAAACCAACAACATATTTGGCATGGAGTCGAACACAACCCAAATTAAAAAATTGAGCACAATAGAAGCATATTGATAACACAAGCCAAAACAAAAACTCGGGATTGAAATTGTAACCCTAGATCAAAAAATAATTGATCAAAACAATACGCCAAGATATGATTTGAGGGAGGGATCAAGTCGCTGGCAACCGAGCTTATATATTGACACGCTTTTCATAGCCGATAATGTCAATTCCATTAGCGGACACCGCCCATGGATTGACCAGTTGCACATCCTCTTCTTCGTTCTCGTTCGATCTTCGAAGTTCCCTCTCCGTCTCCATTTGTCTCCTTCCCGATGGATTGAAGGAAGAGGTTTTCATTGGGGATGGAGGGAAAGGAGAGAGGAGTGGAGGGAGAAGAGGTTTCAGGTATATTTTCATCGTGAAAGTTAGACAGAGGGAGGAGAGAGGGGAGTTTTTTCAAATCTGGACTACGAGAAGAGGCTTTTTGGTTTGAGAACAAAAGGTGCTCGTGAGAGTGAAAATTAATTTCAAATTTTCAACACTTTGTTTATTTTGAGATCTTTAATTTTAATTTTGCGTTTCTAAATTTTTGTTTGAAAAAAACATTTAACATCAGTCAAAAAAATAGAATGATGTCTTTGTTTTCTTCGACATCTCAAAATTTATAACTAATGTTAAAAAAAAAACTATTGAACACCATGCATTTTTCAAACAGATGTAAATGACTTAATATTAAATAACATAATTCTAGTAGTACTTCATCACAAAAGATTGATAAAATGCCTTTTTATTGTATGATTATGCACATTAAACTTTGTCATGATAGTTATCTGAAAGATTCTTGCAGAAACAGAGAATTGTCGGTCAAAACTGATTTGGCATAAATATCTCAAAGAGTCTCATATTCTGAGTTATAAATGGAAAGGACCAGCATCATGTCAATGGTCCAAACTCTGCCCACTAATTGAAAAGTCCAAAACAGGTTTTATCTGGTTGGTAGGTGTATTGGTCAGACAATAAAATTCTTGGAGTATAATTGGTATCCACAACTCCTATTTATAAAAAGGATTGATTGCCCGCTAGACGGGAACATAAAAGAAATTGTAAGTGAATACATCATCAGTGGTAAATGGTGGGAGAAAAAACTCTCAAGGACCCTTTCCCACTCCATATCCAAAGAAATCTTGGACATCCCCTTGCCTACTAATCAGGTAGAAGACATATCACACTGGTGGCTTCACATGGAAGGATGGTTCATAACGATTAGTGCATATAGATTCCTTATGTCACAGCATAGAGAATCAATGGATGAAAACACTTGGATATGGAAAACAATTATAAAGCGTATTTTAATAGGCATTATAGGTTAGTTAGATGCATTTTCATGGTAAATTATGCATGTCTTAGTGTTAATTTAGACTTGAACTTTTTTCGTGGTAAAGTCAGACTCTATGCTATTTTGGTTAAATTATGTAGATTCGTAGATCTGAGTCATCTGACATGATGGAGAGTAAGGGAAGTGTAACCGCCCAAATATATTATCCGGATTACGTTTCGAAGGTTGGATACCTTCGTTCGGATCTTGCAATCCAAGTACGGGTCGAGGTTTCAAACCGAAATGTTATGTTTTAAAAGAGGGGATCGATTTCGAACCCCAAAATACGCGATAGAGTTGTTGGGTACCCCGAACCTACTCTACTTGTCTAAGTTGCTCAAATCCATTTTAAGTTCAAAACGCATAGCCAAAGGAAATCCAAGATAAAACCTGCCACGAGGAAAACGAGTTCGAAAATATCATCTAGATTATGAATAGTCTGGTGATAAGTCATTCTCTCGGATCGGCGGACCAAAATTAACCATCGTCATGGAAGCACGCAAGTCAGGTCTCATACGGGCCCTAAAGACCTCGCTGATGACATATAATATGCCTATACCTAGAATAAATGATGCTCTAATGAAGTACTAGAATTTAAATCACACAAGCATGCTCACAGTTTATATAATGCATAAAGCGATTAAATGGATCCACATAGAATGACAAGTGTCGTATCCTCTCCTACCTCTGCACTCCTTCCTGTTAGCGCAGAGACTGGTCAATTCGATGTTATAGCATATCATATCTCATCATCATATATCATCGTATCTCATGCTTGTATCGTATCTCGTGGTATATAAATGACTCGCGAATGACAACACCCGATGAGGTTGGGTCATCTTAATGGCCGTTCTGTTCCAAATTAAACGTACAAAGAATACGGATGCTCACTCACATGTGCAAGTCCTAAGCATGATACTACATGGCATGCGATATGTAACACCTACATAATATATGACACGTCAGGCATGAGGTCCGGTGTGCAAGTCCTAAGCATGATACTACATGGCATGCGATATGTAACACCTACATACTATATGACACATCGGGCATGAGGTCCGGTTACTGAGTAAGCTCTTGTAGAAAATTTACCTGAAGGGCTTAATAGCAAGAAACAACAAATAGCAGAAGTCCAAGCAAGTCACAAGTCACCTATCATGTATAATATTAAGAGCGATAAGTCTAAAGTTCCAACTAACTAAGCACAGAGAAATACATACATGAAAGCATTTCCATAAATCATTTCATAAGTCAAGACGAAAGTACGAAAACATCTGAAAGCCGAGATATCCGAAAGGTTAATCATTTCACATAAATTTCCAACATCTCATTATCATTAATTCGTCCAATGTCTCATCTCAGTCCAGAGTCTCATATCAGTCCATAGGTTCAGTCCAATCAGATTACAAGGTCCGAGTCCAAGTTTAGTTAAACAGTCCAAAGGTCCGGTTAAAATAGGTCCAAGGTTCAATGAGTCATAATAGGCTATTAAAATAAGGTCCAATAGGTCAGGTCAATCCGCTAGAGTAAAGTCCGTGAAATACAGTTATCCCAAGGTCATTCTTAAATCATTATGTTCAGTTAATTTATCTTATTTAAATAAGATAAATCACTAAAATATTTTATTTCCATAAAATCATCACATAATATAACATAATCCCAACATATATAAAATACATTTAAACCATAAAACAACCCCAACCAAACCAGGTTTAACCAAAACCAAACCAAGCCCAAAGAAAAGAAGGGAACCAGCTCTGGCTCCGGTGAAATCCCACCCTTGGTTTCGCGTAGGTGGCAGTCATCGCCCCCGGGAAAGTTGTTATCCCCGACCTCTGGACCAGTTCTTGTTCATCGCGGCGACCATGGTTTCACTGCGTCGAATCAAGCGATTGTTGGCTCGTTTTTTAACCAAACTCGGTCGTCCTTTTGACACCATACCCAAACCTCAAACAACAAGAAAAGACACAAACATGGACCAGAGGGGGAGAGCGGAAGAGGGATTACCGATTGTCTTCGAGAAAATCTTCAAGAGACTTCAATGGTGGATCTACGAGCTCCAAAGTCAACGAGTGTGCTTGAGCGAAGCCTAGGAACATGAAAGGGTTAATAAAAGAGCTCCTTTATGGGGTTTGGAGTTGAAAATAAAAGAGAAAAAGAGAAACCAACCTCGTTTAGAAAAACAAGGGAAAAGATGGAAGAGAGGCTCGATCTTGCTCTTCTAGGGGCTGGATCAAGTTCCTTTCAGCCTAGGAAGGTAGGGAAATGAATAAAGGTATGCCTTTATGAAGTTTAGAAGTGAAAGGAAGCAAGGAAGGAGAGAAACGAGGCTTTTACCGAGAGAGAGAGAGAGAGAGAGAGAGAGAGAGAGAGACGAACATGGGACGCTTCTGTGTTCTTACTCGCAGCGGCGAAATGCTGTTGGACCTTCTGTTTGCTGCAGAGACGATGTCAATGATGGGATTGGTGGCTTCTTCTTCACTTGGACACGAAAGGGAAGGAATAGAAGGTATCTTTGGTGGTGTTTTTGCTTGATAAACAAAAAGAACAAGGTGGTTTTGAGGTGGTTTGTGTGTGGAGCTTTGAGGGAAGATGGAGGAAGAAATGAAGGTTTTTGGGAGTGTTTTGATTTCAAATGAGAGAGTGGATGTTTAAGATATTCTCATATTTTTGGGTGAGAGTTTAGGGTTTAGGAATTTGTGCTCACCTTATATAGAGGAGGCAAGGGTGTAGTGTTGTGTGGGTTGTTTGAGCAAAAATGGACAACAAGACAAAGAGAGAAGAGGAGGTGGTGAGAGAGGAGAGAGAGAGACAATGGTCCCACAATCCGACATTCAAATCCCAATAATCTAAACCCGAAACCCACTCGCTTATTCCGAATCCCGACTCACAGAAATATCAAATTGAATTGTCAAATCACTTCTAAATCGATCGAAACCAATTTCAAATTCTCAAACTCGAAGATCGGAAGCGAAAATAAAATCCGTCAAAATCTCTAATTTCAAATGATGTCAGAACCTGTTTTCGAAAGAATCTTAAAATAGTAAGTTGCTTGAGGGCTAGTTTATTCCAAAGTTTCCAAATCGGGCAAAATATATTTATATTTTTAATTAAAATATTATTTAAATCATTTCGGTCCTTACATTAATCCACCTCTAAAAAACAAGTCTCGTTCCCGAGACTAAAACCTTTTAAAACCAAGCAAAACCTCCTACCTTTTAAAACTATCCAAAACCTTTCGAAATCCCAAGTTAGTCCTTTTTCAAATCAGTCAAGCAAGTTTCAAAATTTAAGAGGTGGAGTCATCTACCTCTAAGGCCTAATCTCATATTCTCTTCCTAGTTTCCATTCTCAGAGTCAGTATCAATTCTATCAGTCTCAAAAACATATCACGAATCATAAGTCATCGAAATGCGCGTAATCTCATATATCAAATAACCAAGTCAACCCTAATGGGTACATCATGCTAGGAGCATATCAAATATAGTAACAAACCATCATAACTACATATCATCACACATCAACAGGGTTTGATATCACTCACATCATATCAGCACATAATCTGCACATAACTACCAATCATAAGCACATCAAGCGTAGAGATTAACCACCAACCCAAAACTAAAGAGGCCAGACAAAACTCACCACTACCTCACGACGTCAAGGAAAGGTCCACACTAGGCTCAACATAGAAAGCTAACAATTCATCTACAATATCCCCATAACTCACCCGAAGACTATCCTCAGTCTCCCAAGTAGCCTCCTCGGGACCCCTCCTAGCCCACTGAACCAGAAGTAAAGGAACCTCTCTGTTTCTTAACTTCTTGACATGGCGGTCAAAAACCCTAGTTGGACTCTCTATGAAGGTATGATCTGGCTCTATACAGAGGTCAGAATTGTAACAACTCGAATATAAATATCCGGGTTATGTCTCGAAGGTTGGATACCTTCGTTCGAATCTTGCAATCCAGGTATGGGTCAAGGTTTCAAACCTCAAAAGACTATCCTTTTAAAGCGCTAGATCCAAGTATGGATCGAGGTTTCAAACCTCAAAAGACTATCCTTTTAAAGCGGGGATTCCGAACCCCAAAGCAATCGGAGGGCCGTTGGCTACCCTCAGCCTGTCCTATAGACTAAGTCGCTGAAATTCATTTAAGAGTAACTACGAAAACAAAAAGAAGGTACAACTTGCCACGGTGAAGCCGGGTCAAAACCAAAAACATGGTAAATACGAGTATCCAAGTTTATAAGTTTGGAAGTCGGTCTTTCAGTCCAATAATCGCCAAAAGGGAACCCCGTCATATAGACATCGAGCACTCAAAATCTGCAGAAAATACTTTTAAAAGAAGAACGGGGAAAGGAGTCAGATCGAGCCACGCATGCGGGACCGGAAGTCCTCGCTAAGGCCACATAGTATGTGCTATTCCTAATAAAGATGCTCTAATGCGGTACGAAAGTTAAACACACTAGCATGCTCCTAGTTCATATATATAAGGAAAGTCAATTAAAGGTGCCCACGGAATGCCAACTGGCATGTCCCTCTCCAACCTCTGCACCCATTCCCGTTAATGCAGAGACTGGCCAGTTCGGGTTATAGCATAGCAATTTCCTCGTGGTGGTGCACAAACCACGACATCATCATATCATATCATCTCATCGCTTGCCCGATGGTGTTGGGCTATCATATTATGTTCATATTGACTCGATTGACTCATGGCAAACCCGATGGGATTGGGCTACCCCATGACCCTAGCAAAGACTCTAAGACTTCACATATAACGAACGTTCTCTTTTCAAATGCATAAAGTAAGCAGATGCTCATTCAATTAGTGCAACCTAAACAGGATACTACATGATCATGCTTTTATGCATATGCAACACCTAACATAAAATGCAACAACAGGCATGAGAGTCCAACCTAAGTAAGCCCCCAAGGGAACTTACCTGAAATACCGAACATCAAAAGATAACGCAAGCAGAGTCCAACAAGCAACAATCACCTAACAAATATACAAATATGCATATGTCTATCTAAATCACACAAGGTGCCCCTAACTATCACACATAACTTCACATATCCCATTTCCGATCATTCCGTCTTATCTCATCATATATCATTCCATTTTACATATCATCTCAATATCTCATCCATCTTCTTATCTCTCCTCATCATACCTCATTTCATATCTTATTTAAAATCCACAAAATTCTCAAGCAGGATTCAACAATAAATTCATCGATGACCAATCCCGACCAATACAACACACAAGAGAGAAGTGAGAACACGAGAGGAGGAGGAGGAAAAGAGATTACCGAGGCACGATTCCGACTCCAAGGGAAAGCTCTGGCTGCAATGGAGGACTTTCGACTGCGATAGACGAGGATGGAGCACTGCTCGAGGCTAGGAAGGGAGAAGGTTGAGTAAGGAAGCGTTGGAGAGAGATTCGAATAGGAAAAGAACATAGAATCGGAAACCCACCTACTCGGAAACCGGGGAATCAAAAGCGATAAGCTCCAACGTCGTCTCCGACTCGGCTGGTTTGGCTCTTCTTAGTCTTCGTCTATTGGAGAATGGCGAGACTGCTGCTCCAACTAGAGTGAGGAAAGGGTGCTCGGACAGGGGGTTTGGATTCCTCTCGGGTGAACAGGGGAGGCGTTGTTGTTGGCTCCTCCGATGGCGAGGGTGGCGGCGTCTTTTGGTGGCTGAATGACCGGGAAGGGGGTTGTGAGGAATCAGAAATGGAGGAAAGTGGTCGCTACGGTGGCGATTCTTCTTGTGGATTGTTTCTGGCAATTGCAAGGAGATAGAGGATAGAGTTGTTTGGATTTACTGATAAGAAGGGAAGAGAGGAGAAAGGCTTGTGAGGGTTCCTATGCTGGTCTTTGGTGGGTTGTTGTGAGGGCAGAGAGTGTACTGAAACAATATACAAAAAGGGAAAGGATAGGAATAGGGACAAAATTTGAGAGTTGTGACTCCTGTGAGTGAATTGTAAAAGCGTGAGGCAAGGAATCCTTTTCCCCAACGTCTTTCTGCGAGACTCAGAGAGAGAGAGAGAGAGAGAGAGAGAGAGAGAGAGAGAGAGAGGAGAAAAGAGAAAAGAAATGGAATTAAAGTGTTCCTAAAGAGATATTTTGAATACCCGAACAAATATGTCGAAACCCGCTCTCAGTCCTTATCCGACCCGACTCAATAAGATTTTCAAATTTCCAATTCCGAATTTAATAAATAATTCCAAATATTATTTTAAATTTTCACACATGGAAGCGGGATAAAGCGTATTTTAAATTTTTAACTAAAATGCCGGAATTTCATTTTGAAATATTTATAATAAAAACAATAGCTCAAGGACGGAAATTTCAGACCTTTCGAATTTTAGAAGTCGAAATGATTATAAATCACTATTTTAATAATTTTAATATTATAAAATTTTCTAGTTTTTACATCATCCACCTCTAAAAACAAGTCTCGTCCCCGAGACTAAAATCACTCTAAACCAAGGGGATGAAGTTTGAAATTGGTGAGTCCAAAGATCATGCCATTGATCTCGTAAGCATCTTATAGGGCCCGTATGAGATCCTTACAGTACTCTCGACGTGATCATAATATTCTCAATTGGTCGTAGCAAGTATGCGATATGGGCTCCTATCACACCCTTACCCCGACGTGATCATAATATTCCAAACGAACCATTTGTTGCTTGGAAAGCAGATTTATAGAAATCGTTTGATAAAAGTTGTTTGATCACATTTTCGTAAAATAAATAAGGAGTATTTTTTTGTTCAACGTAACATAAATAATTTTCTATACATATATTTAACTCGTTTTAAAAATTCAAAGACTTGGTATGGGGATGAGTTGATAAATTGATTGAAATTGATAAATTATGTAAAATAGAGATTATGGAATTGAAAGCTTATGAAATTAGATAAATTCATTAGGACACAAGTGATTTAATTTTTTCAAAATAACTGGAAATAGAGGAGCAAGGTGTCTACACACTCCTCACCCATTCTAATGATGTCTCATATGACTTGTACAAATTGTTGGAAGTGCTCATACATAGTTCGAGATGAAGCCCACTTATGAAATCATGTACAAAAACATCTCTACCTTTTCATAGAGGGGTACTCCTTGACGTTCTTGTGACCCCTCCAACCCAGAACGGTTTTGCAAGGTGTTACATATCTAATGGAAGCAATCATTTTTCATCTGAAATAAATGTATGGTTCTATCTAGATGCCCTTTCATATAATTTATTTTTTAAAATTGGTCAAAAAAATAAAAACAAAAATTAAAAAATAGTTAAAGACTTGAACCGTTTTAGAAAATAGCTAAAACGAGGCTAAGTTGCTATTTATAACAGCGACTTTCGCCCCGATGAAATAATAATAATAATAATAATAATAATAATAATAATAATAATAATAATAATAATAATAATAATAATAATAAAGTCATGGTTCTAAATCACGCCTTTTTTATCGGTTAAAAATTCGAGGGAGTTAGCTCTACCCAATAGCATCCTTTCGGATGAGATCTTGGAGACTTGTGTCTTTGTATATATCAATGCCTCTGGCAGAACGACAAAGGTGTGCAACCCTATGAACCACTCAATTACCAAGACGGGGTATGTGAGAGAAAGACTAACTCTTATGCGTAGCAAGAGTGTTTTGAAGTCAGACATTATCATTTCAATCTCCCATGGACATCTATTGTTAGTTTTAAGGTGGTTGATAATGGTGAGGCGGTCACCTTCAATGCATACTTTATTGATTCTCAGACGGAGTCAACTCTTTTGTATCCTAAATTGATTGGTAGCGCATTTCAGGCCCAAACGATAAAACCGATCAAGCTATCTTTATTTGGGAGGTCGGGTAGACCCATCAAAATTGAGTTTAAATGTACCTATGAGTATTTTTTTTTCATTTAATTTCTTTTCATCTCATTTGTGACCTTAGCCTTCTTGCCCCTCTAGGAATGTTTTCCTCAATATATGGAGTCTTCTCTACATACACACGCCTTATGCCAATTGTTTAAGTGTATTTGGATAATTTGCTCAACCCGATGAGTTGGTTCTAGGGGAATTTGGTTGATGATGACTTTATTCCTGATATACCATGTTACCCACCAAGAGAAGACAATTTTATCCATATTTTGTTAGAGAGTGCTACCCACAAGTATGGGCTTTATCACCCTATAATTAGTTAACTTCCCGTTGATTATTGGTTTGAATGTAGTATTTAGAGAAGAGGCAGGATGTTGTTGTACTAATATTCCAAAAAAAAAATATGTGACTCATCCTTAGTGGCATCATTGCATAAGACATATGTGGATGGAACATACACTCTCTTTTGTGCTAAGCAGGTTGCAGTTGGAAGCCCGCTGTGACACAACTTCCACAAGAAGTTTTTAACATTTGGTGGTGTGTTCGTTGAAAGAAGAAAAGTCGTTAATTTTCCTCGCGAAAACAATTCTCAAACAATAAAACTAGTATAGTATACACGTATGAGGTTGAACCCTAGAGAATCAAGTATTTCTAATTATTGTGTACTCATCAATATAAAAGCAAAATATAAATATGAATGGAAATAAAAGAAAAGAATATTAACAAAGGCAAATAAATGATAGAAGAAAATCATTTTCACCTACAAGAGTTCCCGACTTTGGTTGGTTTTATTGGTCATCGAATCCTTTTCAAGTTGTTAATGTTCCTACGAATTACTCTTGTCTTGGTTTAAATAGATTAAAAGTCATACGAGTCCAATTAATCCCTTACATCTATGTGCAACCCTAACACGATTAAGATTTAACAAAAGAGATAGCATAGAGTCCCAAAAACTTGAGCATATATATATAAATAACACTAATTAAATAGAGTAAATCAAAATTTAAGATATATATCAACTTCCTACATAATCATGTTTCAAACACGGAATCCACAATCATATGCGTGCTACTACGCAAATAACACAAATATGAAAGTATTAATCCTAGCAAGAAATCAATATTATCAAGGTAGTTAATCTTTTTTTTTTGAGCAAAAATCAAGGTAGTTAATCAAGATAACACCAATAACATAAGCAATAACTAGAAAATTAGCCAAGCACGACTTAATTACCTAAACTTTCTTCTTTTTTTAAGGTGATTGCTCTTCTTGAACGCATAATAAAATCAAATCTAAAGCAGCCTTATTTATATCCCTTAAATCGTATTAAAAAAAGGTAAAAGATATGTCCTAATTAGATAAAAACTTCCATATACAAAAGATAGATTTTCCATTAAACCACAACGCAAGACTCGCTGACAGCGAATTTTCGACATTTAAAGTTTTAATTTGGGCATCATCTATCATCCGAAAAAGGCCAATGTAGTGGCAGATCCGCTTAGTCGGAAGATTCACCAAGAGGCGGCAGTGGCTAGATTGACAGCTCAGAGTCGATTGCAGACAGAGTTGAGGATATGTGGCATTGAGGTGTAGATTCTGAGGGAGAGAGGCCAGCTGTCTTTTCTGGAGATTCAGTCGGAGCTAACGGACGAGGTCCGCAGAGGTCGGGCAGATTGCTCAAAGATAGCAGCGCTGAGAGAACGGATGGCTTAAGAACGAGTTGGAGAGCTTGCAGAGAGAGCAAATAGGATGCTAACCTTTCAAGGTAGGATAGTAGCTAGTGCCATCTAATTTGGATATGAGACAAACAATTATGTAGGAGGCACACACCACCCCTTATTGTGTCCATCCAAGGACGAATAAGATGTAGTAGGATTTGAGGAGGTCCTATTGGTGGCAGAAGATGTGAGCGAACATTACAGATTTTGTCGCCATATGTCAGGTCGGCCAGTAGGTTTCAGATCGAGCATTAGAGACCAGGTGGACTTGTCAAATCACTTCCCGCTCCCGAGTGGAAGTGGACGGATATCTCCATGGACTTCGTCACCGGGTTGAGGAGAGACATCGGTGGTTTCAATGCTATCTGGGCTGTGGTCGACAAATTGATCAAGTCGACCTATTTCATCGCCATTCAGGAGGCTTGGCCAGTTTCGAGGCTAGTAGAGCAGTTCGTCAGATAGACCATGAGGCTTCATGGAGTTTTGAAGATGATAGTTTCCGATAGAGACGGATGATTTACTTCGAGATTCCGACAGCAGGTTCATGAGGCTTTGGGAACCTGGCTATAGTTGAGCACGACCTTCCATCCGTAGACAGATGACCAGAATGAGCGGACGATTCAGACATTAGAGGACATCCCGAGGTCCTGTGTTTTAGAGTGGGGCGATCATTGGGTCAGATTTCTGCCATTGGTAGAGTTCTCCTATAACAACAGTTACCATTCGTCGATTGAGATGGCTCCATATGAGGCACTGTATGAGAGACGCTGCAAGCCACCAATCTATTGGGATGAGCCCACCGACACAAAAACTTCGCTACTAGATTTGGTGAGAGAGACAGTCGACAGATCGGACGCATCAGAGAGCATTTGAGGGTTGCCCAGGACCGACTAGAAGATTCCGCCGTTTTGGTATCAAGGGCAAGTTGAGCCCTAGGTTTGTGGGTCCATTTGAGATTCTAGAAAGGGTCGGAGAGGTAGCTTACCATCTAGCCTTACCCCCATCTTTGGCCGGTGTGCGCGATGTTTTCCATGTATCCCAGCTTTGTCGTTATGCCCCTGATCAGAGTCACATCCTTTACCATTCTTGTAAAGACCATGAAATTTTATAATATTAAAATTATTAAAATAGTGATTTATAATCATTTCTACTTCTAAAATTCGAAAGGTCTGAAATTTCTGTCCTCGAGCTATTGGTTTTATTCTAAATATTTCGAAATGAAATTCCGGCATTTTAGTTGAAAATTTAAAATATGCTTTATCCCGCTTCCATGTGTGAAATTTTAAAATAATATTTTGAATTCTTTATTAAATTCGGAATTGGAAATTTGAAAATCTTATTGAGTCGGGTCGGATAAGGATAGAGAGCGCGTTTCGAGATATTTGTTCGGGTATTCAAAATATCTCTTTGGGGCCACTTTAATTCCATTTCTTTTCTCTTTTCTCCTCTCTCTCTCTCTCTCTCTCTCCGAGTCTCATAGGAGTACGTTGGGAAAAAGGATTCCCTGCCTTACGCTTTTACAATTCACTCACAGGAGTCACATCACTCAAATTTTGTCCCTATTCCTATCCTTCCCCTTTTAATTTGTATATGGTTTCAGTACACTCTCTGCCCTCACAACAACCCACCAAAGACCAGCAGAGGAACCCTCACAAGCCTTCCTCCTCTCTTCCCTTCTTATCAGTAAATCCAAACAACTCTCTCCTCTCCTTGCAATCGCCAGAAACAACCCACAAGAAGAATCACCACCGTAGCCACAACCTTCCTCCATTTCTGATTCCGCACCACCCCCTTCCCAGTCGTTAAGCCACCAAAAGACGCCGCCGCCCTCGCCATCGGAGGAGCCAGCACCATCTCCCCACTCCAGTTGTAGAAGCAGTCTCGCCATTTTCCAGTAGACAAAGACTAGGAAGAGCCTAACCAGCCGAGTCGGAGACAACGCTAGAGCTTATCGCTTTCGATTCCCCGGTTTTCGAGTAGGTAGGTTTCCGATTCTATGTTCTTTTCTTGTTTGAATCTCTCTCCAACGCTTCCTTACTCAACCTTCTCCCTTCCTAACCTCGAGTAGCGCTCCATCCTCGTCAATCGCAGCCGGAAGTCCGCCATTGCAGCCGGAGCTTTCCCACGGAGTCGAAATCGCGTCTCGATAATCTCCTTTCCTCCTCCTCCTCTCGTGTTCTCGCTTCTCTCTCTCTCTCTATGTGTTGTATTGGTCGGGATTGGTCGTCGATTAGGTTGGGATAGATTCGGGTCGAAAAAGTGGCCGTCGGCGAGAGCCCATTCTCTTCCTCCCTTCTTCCGAATTCCACTAGAAGCGGGGTTGAAGAAGGAGCGGTCCGGTCCTTCCTTTTCTTTCTTTCCTTGGTCCGGTTCGGGTATTTAAAAAGGGAGTCTGGTTCGGTTCTCTTCCAAAATCAGATTTTAAAGAAAGGGGGGGGGGGGGGGGGAAGTGGGCCTATTTTGTTGGGCAAGATTTGGATCCAGGTTTGAGAGCGTGGGCCTATTCTTTTTTTCTTCTTCATATTTTCCCTTGGGTTGTCTTTCCGTATATATATATATATATATATATATATATATATATATATATATATATATATATATATATATATATAGTATAGATCATATGAGAACAAGGCTTATTGTGTATAATGTGAACACATCTTGACCATTGATCTATAGGAAATGGAAGGTTGGGATATTGCCACGTGTCATGGTGGTTTTTTTTTTAAATGGCAAATTAATCCCAAATTCACCACACAAATACGTGAAGCGCGTGTGAAAAGAATGTAGAAAACCTAAATCCTTTTGGTCTTCTTCTTCGACTGGTTTCTGAAAGAGAGCCGCCTCCAAAAGAGATCTGCCTCATGGGTGGTTCTCTGTTCGTTCTTCTTAGCACAAGTGTTCGGCGTAGTCGTCCCACCATATGCTTAACCCTAATCCCACACAGCGTTTTCAATTTCAACCAAAAGGAGAGAGAAAGAGAAGCGGGATTGCGAAAGGCGGAGACACATGAGATGGCGGTTGCGAGGTTGCCGACGATTGCGAAGGGCGCTTCGACAAAAGACGGCGGTTGCGAAGGTGGTCGGCGGCGGTTGCGAAGCCGAAGACGATGGACGGCGATTGCGAAGGGCGGCGATTGCGATTGCGAAGCCGAAGACGGCGATTACGATTGCGAAGGGCGGCGATTGCGATTGCGAAGCCGAAGACGACAGACGTGCGATTGCGAAGCGGTCCAGAAGGCGGAAGTCGAAGGAAGGTGGAATTCAGCAACCGTCGCCGCCTGTTTCGCGTCCTCCGTCCTCCGCGTCTTCTTTGTGTGGCCATGGGCGGCGTTGACGGCGTCAACAACCTCTCGCCAGTCTGCAGGAGATTTCCATGGCTGACCGAGACCGAAGCGGAGAAGGAAGGTGTCGAAGGCGATGAAACCGGCCTCAAGGACCTCCGCGACGCCTTCTAGTTGTACGATGAGGGCGTTGCCGCCGCTTCTTCCGTCGGTAAACCCTTAATTTCTCCAAATTCCGGTGCCAGCGGTGCTTACCATTCCTAGTAATATCTCTGCACAAAATCTGACATCTTTGTTCTCAATTGATTGTTGAATGTTGGATTACTTACTTACTTTACTGTAATTTACATTTATTCGTTTGTATGTGTAACTTTATTCATAGGTATATAAGATAATTTGGTGGAATTTGTTTATGGGTGAATTTAAATATGTCAATGATCAAGTGATACTATCGAATAATCAAGGGATACTATCGAATAATAAAGCGATATCATCGAATAATCCATCGATACCATCAAATAACCGACCGATACCATCGAATAATCAACCGATAATCACTCATATATGAGTGAATAATCATCTATATATCACCGAATAATCATTCATAGGCGACCGAATAATCAATCATTTATAAAGATTAATAGAAAAAAAATCATATACCATCGCATAATCTGTCGATACCATTGCATAATCAGACGATACGATCGAATAATGTAGATATACTGTCGAATAATTTGAAGAGAGTGCACCACACACGCCTCCCTTCAGCAAGTGGGCAAAAAAATGACGTGGGTCCCACTGTTTTTTAATTTAAAAAAAGCCAAAATTGCCTATTAATCTCAGCCTTCCATTTCATTCAATCAACGCTCCAGATTTGTTCTCATTATACACAATAAGGGTTGTTCTCCCATGAACCACCCTCTATATATATATATATGAACTAGGAGCATGCTAGTGTGTTTAACTTTCATACTGCTTTAGATTATCTTTATTAGGTATAACACATATTATGTGGCCTCAGCGAGGACTTGCGGTTCTGTATGCGTGGCTCGATCTGACTTCTTTCCCCGTTCTTCTTTAATTTAAAGGCATTTTCTGCAGATTTCGAGTGCTCGATGTCTATATGACGGGTTCCATTTTGGCGATTATTGAACTGAAAGACCGACTTCCAAACTTATAAACTGGGATAATTTGGATACTAGTATTTACCATGTTTTTGGTTTCAACCCGGCTTCACCGTGGCAAGCTGTACCTTCTTTTCGTTTTCGCAGTTACTCTTGAATGAATTTTCGCGACTTAGTCTATAGGACAGGTTGAGGGTACCCAACGGCCCTCCGATTGCTTTGGGGTTCGGAATCCCCGCTTTAAAAGGATCGTCTTTTGAGATTTGAAACCTCAACCCGCACCTGGATTGCAAGATCCGAACGAAGGTATTCAACCTTCGAAACGTAACGCGGATATTTACATTTGGGTCATTACAAAGTTGGTATCAGAGCTGAGGTTGTGCAATTCGGGTACACAAGGATCGAGTGTATGTTTTGGAAACCGCCCACGAATTTTAAGGACTTTTGGAAAGGATTTAAAGGGGCAAAATGAACTTAAGATGCCTAACCCAAATCGGACTAAGTAACGAACTTGGCTTGTTATAAAAGAGAAAAACCGACTAAAGAGGGACCGAGTGGGTAGAAAGGCGTTAGACCATCCCTTTTGGATGTAGTTGGGAATGGGTAGGCAAAATATCAGCTTGTTCTTTACAAATGGGTTGGGAGACTCCAAGGAGATCATTATGAGTGTTATCAGCTGATTCTGTGTTGAGTGCTTGCTATGCTAGAGATCTGATTTGGATACCCTAGCTATGAAATGTGTATTGACTTACTTGTGCAAACGGGATAGAGGGGGTACCTTTATTTCTACATGGTCAAGCCCAGCTGAAACATCCCCTTCTACTATGTTTGTTAACCCTTTGACGGTTCTATCAAGTCTTTCTCTCGGATGTCAGTGTCTTCCACGGGGAATCGGGTTGGTAAACACATTGTGTCGGAATCATGTATGGATATGAAGGTTGTTTGAGTGAGTATTGGAAGGTGGTTCTTGATGGCATTTTGAGTCAAAAGTAAGGTGTCCTGGTCTGTCTTTCTTGATTCTTATGATGATCACCCAGTGGTTTCTTACCACAAAGAGTCGTACCAAAGTCCCACGGGAAAGAGAGGTGATGAGTCAGTTGGGGAAGGTCAATGGTTGCCCTTAGGGATCTCTGTCCGGTTGTAATGTTGTTCATGTTATTACATTTGTGATTAGTTACATTGATCAAGTCTTGTATTATGCCTCACTCTCTACCATGATTACTTTGTCATAACATGCCTACTTGACTTATTGTATTAATTCTGCTAATGATTGATTGGAAGTATGAACCACATGATATGAACTTATATGATTGTTGTTTCGCCTGGGTTAGGTCCATGATAATGTGATCAACTCTCCCTTATATGAATGCTTGTACATGATCTCCTTAGGATGCTAGATGATGATGCGTCAATGCTTATTACTCGTTTTGTGACAAGAATCTACAGCATGCCCATCTATTCCGTATTCATCAGATTAACGACTATTGGTTATTTTGCAATTGATATTGTTGTGTGATTACTTGCGTTGGATGGGGAATATGTGATATAATTGAGTCTTGATGAATGCATGCTTTTATGTTCATGATAACCATTGTGCGAGTCCAAGTTACACATGTTACATCCCTATCATCCCAGCATACCTTACTTAGTGTGTTGCATCGTCATACTAGTGCATTAATGTAAATGCACTACTAGAATACTGCAATTAGAGATCATGCGATTTAAGTCTGTAAAAAAAACAACAGATGTTAAATTAGTCTATTATATCAGTTTTTAAATATGCGAAGTTGAAAAATAAATAGACATCGATTAAAGTTTTTTGACAGATATAAAATTGTTAATTCTAAAAATAAATAAAACGCGCTGAATTGAAACACTTGAATTTTTTTTTGGAGGGTTATCTAAATTTGAAAACCCGCTCAAATATATTGATATACTTGGTAAAACAAAGCCTCCCTTTTATTCATCTCTTCCTCCAAATCATACATGCTCTTCCTCTATAACCCTCACTCCCTCAAAACCCTCGCTGTCATCCCAGAGTGCCGCCTCCTCCTCCTCCTTCTCCATCGCCGGGGAGGCGGGGTCTTTTTAACCACCAGATCTACCCACCCTCCCCCCAAATCCCCCGCCTTTCCCTCCCCTCACACTCTCCAGATCTGATTGAGACCCTGCCGGAGACAGCAGCAACCCCACCTCTCCCTTGACCCCCATCCTCCTCTGTTTACTCTCCCTCTCCCTCTTCCTCACCGTCGTCACCGTCACCGCCACCGCCTGTCTTCTACTCTCTCTCTCTCTCTCTCTCTCTCTCTCTCTCTCTCTCTCTCTCTCTCTCTCTCTCTCTCTCTCTCTCTCTCTCTCTCATTATCTTCGTCGCTAGAGTGGAGCTCGCCCTCACACCGCTGGTGTTCTCTTCCTCGTTTACTTCCGTCGGTGTCTTCCTTCCTTAGGTCTGAGTTGATTCGCCGGTGTTCTCGCCAGTCGCCACTTCCATCGTTCTTTGCGATACGTCTCGGTGAAATTCAGGTAACCCGTGCGAATCCCTTTCCTTTTAATTCGCGAGCCCTCTCGGTGAAATCCAGGCTTCTCTTTCTCTGGTTCTCACATTGCATTTTAGGCTCCAATTGATTTTAGTTCTTTTTAGATTGACTGACTAAACCCTAATTTAGCTTCATCTTGCTCCAGTTAATTTCAATTGTTTGAATTTGAGTATCTGATTTGTAGAGGCTGATTCAGCTGGATGAGTACGAGGTTCGTCCCATTAGATCTGGTTGTTCCAACCATTCAAATCTCGTAATCACTCCATTCGGAAATTGGGGATTAACCATTATTTTAAGCCTCTCCCCTGACAGTAGCTGCTTCCTTAATATATTTATGTATTGACAATAGCTGATTTCCTTGTTGTGGATGTAAATGTGGTTGTCAAAATGTGATTCTTTCTCCTGCCATGTAGTTGTTAATTAGTGGAGACCAAGATTTAATGAGAAGGCATAAATTAAATGTCCTTTGATAACAACAATCTTTTTTCTTCTTTTTTCATTTGGTACAAGAATTCAATGGCCACTAACGAGAACAGTAGCTTCCATATTTGCCCTAGCCTACAAATTCGCAAGGTAAATTTAAATTTCAAATCTTTCTCAATCTCAGATGCAAATACAAGTATTTTATTTAGGTTGAAAGACATGAACTTTGAGATCTAATTCCTAAAATATGGGGTTTCTGAATTGCCTCTTGAAGGTGGAGGTGAAATGGTTACCAAGAAGATCAAAGCAGAGAACAATCAGCGTAGTGGAAGAAGAACCTTGAGTGTGATTAACCAGAATGCAGTGGAAGCGATAAACCAAGCTTATGTACCCACCTTTTGTTGTCAACAAAAGAGCCATTAAAGAGTGGGTATCTCTTCATATCCTTGAGGACACTATTTTCTTCAATTTCGGGGTCTGATTTGGACCTTCCACTTGGTTGTAGGGAATGTTTTATTTTTTATGAGAACCTCCCCAGTCCAGTAAAGAGACCAATTACTAGGTAAGAAACGCAAATTCTTATGAGCTTCTTCATTTTACATTCGAAACTTGTTCGTCTAATTCTTAGATCCATTCTTATGAGCTTCTTCGTTTTACATTCGAAAATGGAGGTAATCTTTCAAAAGCTCTCTTGATTTCACCTATGTAGTTTAATGTAATTGAGAAACCAACACATGATGCTTTTAAAATTATTGTAGGCTTTTAGCTGCCCCTCACTAAATTATAATATTATATGTCTCAGTAATGCGACATTAACGAAAATATGAGATCCGTTCTAATTGATTGGGTAATTGAGGTAGTACAGTTGTACAGATCTGATGTGAGTATTGGTTTTAATAATCTCAATACTTGAAACTATGAAGAACTTGTTTGTACGTATGCATTGTCCATACATGGTGATACTGGTGTTATATATCCAAGTTTGAAGAGGTTGGTAACCAATTTAATAACAAGAGGGTTATTTTCATTTTAATGTTCTATTTT
This sequence comes from Persicaria tinctoria, assembly GCA_037127255.1. Lineage (NCBI taxonomy): Eukaryota > Viridiplantae > Streptophyta > Magnoliopsida > Caryophyllales > Polygonaceae > Persicaria > Persicaria tinctoria. The sequence continues at coordinate 22,730,317 of JBANSL010000010.1, forward strand.
CCCCTTTAGACACATCTTTGGTTATTGGTACTCTTAAGGGCAAAATATTTAATGACAAGAGGCTGAAAAAGTTGGTTGGATTGATTTGAGGGTTGTTTCTGATGTATTTCCTTATTTTAAAGAGGCATAAAAAGTTGATTGCATTGATTTTATGATATTTTTTCTATTAAAAAAATGTTGGTGTGAACTAGTTTGCAGTGTGTTAGTATGTGCCTAAAACAACTAATCTTATCCTAGATTTGGTGTTGGCTTATCTTTAGGGGTGACGTTTATGCATGTTAGGTTTTTGCACTTTTCTTGTTTGTTCATGTTTAGTATTTGGAACTAGTGATATTTGGCTAACTCTTATTGTCTCCTTGTGTTGGAGGCTTGGAGCCTGGCACTTCTGTGCCTCAGTTTCAAAACCAGAAGTTGTGTCAAAAGCTAGAAGTGCAAAGGATTGAGATTTCAACCCTTGAGAATAATTTTTCTTGACAGAAAGTAAAGCAACACTTGTAAAACAAAAGACTAGCTTCTGATCAGAAGTCCTGGGAGAGGGTAATGCTATATGTCACTATAACATTCGGATTTTATTCTGGATTTCTATATGCTTTTATCGATCTCATGTTCTCGCATCTCTTTTTTGCGACTATATATCCATTAAATTTCCATTTATAGGACATTGATTTTTTTTTCTAATTAGCTTGTGGATGGATTGGAATCAGCTTCTCTTGACATTAGAGGAGTGGGTACCAGTAGTGTTCAAGATATTCAATGTTTACCCACCTCACAAGGTTAGATTTCGGTCTTCAATTTTACCTGCATCATGCTGGTAATTTGCTTCAATGAGATTGGCTTCCTAGTGATTCAGTATCATTTGTTGTTATTGTTTAGTGTAATAACGGGGGATTTCTTTCTTTAATTGTCTAATTTATGGACTGTTTTCTGGTTAGTAAATCACCGGTTGGAGTTGGAACAATTGATTCTTTTTCTTAGAAAGTTTTGACGGAAACTGATTGCCTGATTATGGAATCCTCCTAAATATGTTGGTTTAAATTTTGTGCAGATGTTGTTTCATCCAGTACAGATGTTGCTTTTCTTAAGAGACTTATGGAAACCGGTGCAACTTAAAGTTCTTCTGCAAATGACCATGAGTCAGGTGGTTAAAGATGAGAAATCTTGTGAAAAGTGTAAGACCATTTTAGTAAATTTGGTTGTAGGTGATGTGGGGATTGAAGGATAAACACTATTATGCATTCTCTATGGCTATTCCTGGCAGTTTTTAGTCCTGGCTTTTCTTTTTATCTTTTCCAGGCAGTTTAGTGTTAGTTTGTCCTAAGATATATTCGTCGGTATGCTTTATTTGTTTTGGATGTTGTGGCTAGCCAATTTTGTGGTTATGAATAGTTTTGAGATGTTGTACATGTTTTTATCAAATGATCTATCATATTGAAGACCATACAAAATCCGATGTTCTATCGACAAAAGCGTGTTGCCTATCCCAAAATAAAACATCGGATTAAATATGAAAATAGTAGTGCATTCATACATTTAACATCAGATTCGTCTATTAAAACAGATGCTAGTATAGTTTTACACATCAGTTATAAAAAAATGCGATGTCGATAATATGGAAATACATCGGTTATGCCTATATTTCATGTGGCCGGTTAAATTAATACAATATAAAATCATAAATTATATATCGAATATGATTATAAACATGATCACTAAAATAAAAACTATTGTGTATTTTGTATTAAGACATCCCTTATTTTTATAAATAAAGATGTAAATGTCACTTTTTTGCTTTAGGAGGACATCTTCACATGTTTTCAAATGACAAATTATGGATATTCATCAACAAGTGAATATGTCATAACAAAAAATGAGGGGTTCTAATTAAGAAAAGACATCTGCTTAAAACCGATGTGGAAAGTTTGATCTTTTACTACACGCACAAAGAGATCGGAATTTTTTTTGAAAGACATCGGTTGACAACAGATGTATAATTGAAGTTTTCTAATAGTGATGTCATGTGTTAGGAAGCTGCATGATTAATGTTCTCCCTGTAAATAGGTTCATGATAGTGTGATCGTTCATTTCTGGTATCATGATAGAGTGAGTTCCTTATTTGATGGATACGTGTTACACCTTGATGTCAACGTGCCTTATATAATAGGTAATTTCCACTACATATTAAGATGATGATCCTTAATGTAAATTCGTGGTTGTATGACATTCTGTACCCATGCTTGCCCCATTGCTTAGGTCCCATGTTACACCTTGCTTCTTGTCCTGATTATATGTCGCCTTCGCATGTCTAATTAACTTGTTGTATTGCTCGTACTAACGACTGATTTGAAGCATGAATTACATGATATGAGTCTATATATAGTTGTTGCCTTTTCCTAGATTAGGCCCATGATAGTTGTTATACTTCCCTTGTATGAATGTCGTAAGATGATTTCCTCTGCATGATTAGTCGATGTTACCCGTGGCTTGTTGGCTAAATTAGTAGTTCAATTGTGATCATGCTATTTGACGTGATATCTTGGTAAATGTATGCCTTATTCAAATGGTTGTTGATTTGGAACACATACCTTGTATGCTAGTAATATTGTTTGTTGCGTAGGCTTGCATTATGCATTGTTATATTCCTCCTATGCTTCTATATCGACGGGCTATGTTAATATGATTTCTTGCACATCGATGTGTTGGTCATTCAAGCGCATGTATGTATCGAATGTCATGTTGAGCCTTTAGCATCATGTAGGATCCTTGGTTGTGACTTGTGCGAATTTATACCTTGCTTGTATTATTGCTAATTCTCTCTCGAGCTAGGTTCCTGATAGTGTGATCCTTCCCTTTTTCTATCATCTTGAAATGTCTTACTCATGCAAATTAGGTTGATGTTGAATTCGATGATCAATTGCTTTATGTGATGGTTTATCCTAGTATGCTTACATGTTATCACTCGGTAGTGTTTCCCTTTTACCTTATGAATTCCTCTTGTGTTGGTATAGATGTATGACTTAGCACCTCGCATGATCACACACCACGTTATGCATGACGCATGAATGTTAGAATGAATTTAGTCGAGTTACCTTGATTGTGGTCATGATTCGATATGTGCTAGTAGTATCCTGTAGGGCTTATGATTTCCAATATGACTCGCTAAATGATTACATGTTGTACCTGTTCTATGATGTGATAACTATTGTACCTTTATATGTGTCCTATGATGGTTCGTTCCTAGCATGATTATAATCTATTGGCCATGATGTCCTTCTTGTTACTTTTGATGATGCCTCATCTTTCGTGAACATCCTGTTAAACCCCTTTTAATGACTCTTGACTATGCTTGTATAATCTATTGGCCATGATGTCCTTCGGTCCTATGACTGTACCTGTTCTATGATGTGATAACTATTGTACCTTTATATGTGATAACTATTGTACCTTTATATTAGTATCATGTAGGACATCTGCTTTCTAAATGTATCTCGTCGTATGATTACGTGTCATGCTTGATCTATTATATGACCAGTGTGCTCAGATGAGATAGTTACTATGTTGCTCCTATATGTTCTCGTATAACGCTTAATCTGGTTGTTATGTTTCACCTCGCCATGCCATATTTGACCCCACCTATTGATGCGTACACCATGCGTGTGCATTCGTTCATATACACCATACTCGTTATCGTCGTTAAATCTCACATGACCTCGAACCCTGTATGATCATTTTTTATTCCGCATAACTTGCTTAAGTTGCTAGGCATATCTGCTTTCATGGAATAATAGACCGATATCTTGTCTCGCATGCATAGTGTAGGACTCGATCGTGTCTTTGGGAAAGGAATACGAATGTTGCTCCCTTGAGATAGGTACATGTTAGTGTGGATTAGTGTGATTGATGTGCTCCATGATGAATTCATTTTTCTCGTCACAGTTGTAAACTAATAGACCTCCATAAGGGCATTGTTACTATTCTCGAGTCGGAGTCTTGTCTTTAGTCTTGTCGTTCTTATCCTTGGTCCGTGTTTGGTTCCGAAAGGAACATTGGGTTGTCCATCCCTACCACTCCCCTATCTCCACTAACTTGAACTCCTATGCGATACATCGGACGAGCGACCACATGGAAGAGATAACGAAAAGTTAGATAGCGATAGAGCAGTGCAGCGGAAGCGTGGGCCCATAACCCATGGGCCCCAGGATCAATGATGTCGGCAGAATGGACACGCATCGAGAATTACGTTTACTGAGTGCGATATGACTTGGAAGCGAGAGTGTTCTCCGTTCGAATTGCTAACCCTTTTGAAATTGTTGACGATGATATTGCACTGACCTAGCGATGAGATTTACATGTTGATGTGCTGACTTGATGATGACTATTACCTGATTGCTTGTTGTTTATGATGATATGATTGATGCCTTACAGATCTCATGTACCATGATGTCTTGGCGTGCTGCTACTCTAAGTTGCTAAGCATGATTTGAATTTCTTTGCCTGTAAAATATGAACTACACATGCTGAGAAGCCTGGATTGTTATCTCGTAAAGTTATGATGGAACTTGCTAGCTTGAATTGACTATGTTCATATATGATGTTTTGCAATAATTTTTAGCATGACGGTAAATTGAGACTTATTGATACATCTACAATGCTTTGATGATGAACTTGTGATGATATTACATGTTGATATGCAATAATGAAAATCTAATTGGTAAGTGACAAATGTTATCATGGTATATTGACTCATTGCTATCCTGTTATGTTGTTCTAAAAGCATGTTATAATGTGATATGAATCAGGAGATAGTGATATGTCGATATGTGAAAGCATGATTATTAATATGTTAAGTGATGAAGATGACTTGAAGTATGAACATGAATTGTATGCATGAGAAAACGGTGCCCGGTTACTTAATGATCGTCATTTGATATTGTGATGAGCTAAGGTGATGTCTTTTGGAACATGTTGACATTTTGATAAAAGCATCCAAAATTCACTTCACATAGAAAATCAAGTGACCTTTTATAAATATTTGGGATGCCCGATCATTAATGGTAGAGTGAACAAAGACACGTTCAAAGAAACAATAGGAAGAACAAAAAATCAATTAACAAAATGGAAAGCTAATACGCTATCCCAACAAGGGAGAGTTGTACGGTAAAAACGAACTTGTCATTCAAACCTAATTATGTCATGCAAAACTTCATGCTCCCTGTACATGTGCATAAGGAGTTAGACCAATTGAATATATGTTTTTTTTTTCTAGAATAAGGACCAAAGTTATAAACCATTAATTGGTTGAGAAAAAAATTTGTGAACCCCAAAAGAGTGGGGGATTGAGACTGCATAAGACAAAAGATATGAATAAAGCACTACAGATGAAATTAATATAAAAAATTCCAACAGAACCATAAAATGAATGGGTCAAGATAATTAGAGAAAAGTATTTGAAAGATATATATGCAAACATTTGGTAATATGAAAGGAAGAAAAATACATGGCAATGAGCAGAGTTAATGGAAAGAAAAGGAGAATTTTGTAAGGGACTAATTTGACAAGTCACGAATGGTAGAACAATTAGGTTATTGAATGATAAGTGGATTGATGAAGAGAGAGAACTAAGGGATCTTCGAATATTGGATCAAATAGATGAGCAAGAAAAAAATGGAACACTATATTAAACCAAATAGGAACGCACACGTGGAAAGACTACAAGAGACGTTGTCAATGGATAAAGTTGAAAAAATCTTAAGCATACAACTCCCAACAAATGACATTGAGGATTATTATATTGGAAAATAAGTAGAAATGGATATGGATGGTTATCAACATCAAGTGTGATGGAATACATCACAAAGACAAATGTAAACATAACCAACAACTTTGAGTGGATTTAGAAAATTGATTGTCCCCCAAAAGTAAAAAACTTTTTACGGAAAATCTTAATGAATGGCACATCAACTAAAATATGAATCAGAAATAAAGGAATAGATGTACCAGTTGAGTGCATATTTTGCAACCACGCAGATGAAGATGCGATACATATATTCATTAAATGCCCAACAATGCTAAGACTTATTGACAAAATTGAAGCAAACATTGAGGGAATAATACGAAACATTGACAGGGATAACAAAAGTAACAATAGTGTAATAACGAAAAATTTTCACAAACTGAAAAAAGAACAATAATCTATCCTTGTTTTTCTCATGGTAGGGAGTCTGGACAACGAGGAACAAAATCATTTTTGAAAACCAAGTAATCTAGAGACCAGAAAAAGGGAAAGTTGATATCAAACAACACATGAAAAATTGGAAAGTTTCGCAAGCGGTGAACTTAGAAGAAGAAGTAATAGAACCAAAAAACAAAAACAATAAAAGAAAGAGGAAAGTCAGATGGGGGAAATCAAAAGAGGGTTTCTTTAAGTTGAATTTTCACGACACCAAAGTTTGGTTAGGTTTTGCTACTACAGGTTTTGTGATCCGCGACGACTATGGGAGAGTGCTGACTCTAACTAGGGCTATTGGAAGCAAAGCAACTGATGTTCTATTCCTGCTCCAATCGTTTGATGAGGTCACCTGCTCACATACATTCAAAGAAGGCAACATGATAGATGACTAGGGGACACATCTTGACTTGGATATGGATTTCTAGCTCCAAGTTGGTTTAAAAAAAATGGATTATCCGAGTTACAGATCTCATACAGAGCTCAACACTCTCGTCCATAAGGACGTTTTTTGAAGGGTGGTAGAATAGGGTTGAGACCACCCAAAACTAGGGATGACAATGGATCGAGTGGTGGGTATTAGTAAAACCCTTCACCCTACCCGACCCATCACCCACCAAATATTTCACCCGTCCCGTCCACCCATCACCCACCGGTTGATCGGGTGGATTAGGTGATAATTCGGGCGAAATACACCTCAACAAATTCAACAAAAAAATTATATAAAAAAAGGTCAAACACTTCAATGAATAAACAAGTAGCAAATAAAGTCAAATTCGGTTAATTAAATACGTGTAAAGATCCACACAACTATCAACACTTCAAGCTAGAAACATGTTAGATAGGTTTGTTTAATTAACGTTTAGGGATATATTGATAATTTCGTACATATAATGTAATTATATAATATAAGTCCGGTGACGGGTCGGGTGATGGGTGAGAAATACCATCACCGGAATCTGATCCGACCCATCACCCATCTAACCATTTAATATTTGCTTTACATTGGATTTTCATCAATCTTTTCGGATCGGATGAGATCGATATTCGTTGAGTGCGGGTGAAATTGTCGTATCTACTTTGATACTTTCGCCATGTATAAAAAACAAAACAATGATGCAGCTATTCACCCCCGCGGCTCCGCCTAAACTCACTCTTTCACGCTCTTTTTTCACGGTAGAACCAGGAAACCAGCTCACCACCAGGGGCTCATTTCATTTCCCTTTTGCCCCCTCCCCTCTATTTCTCTCTCCTGCAAACCCTCCTCTCCCTCTCTCTCCTTCGAATCCCTCTTCTCTCGCTTGCCCCAACTGCCGGCACCGCTTTTACGCCGCCGCCGTCGCCGCCCATTCGGATCGCCCGACGATCCGAGGAGAGAGAGAGTTAGGGTCTTCCTTTCTTTCACAGGCGGCGTAGACCTCCCTCCCATGGCGCTCTCTGCCTCCGACTTGCCGGCTATGTACCAGTTGCTCGCCAATTCGCTCAGCAGCGATGAAAGCGTTCGGAAACCGGCCGAGGCCGCTCTCGCTCAGTCGGAGAGTCGCCCTGGCTTTAGCTCTTGCCTCATGGTAAACGCTGTTGTTTCTCTTTCTTCTCTTTGCAGATTCTCGCGTAGTTTCGCTTTCGGTGCTTAAAAATTGCATTTTCTTCTTCGATTCCGAACTTTCTTGCTTTATGGAAATGCGAGGATCCTATGAAGAGAATATTGCGGTTCTTGTACTGCGCATGTGCTCTTTTTTCACCTTCTTTTTTGCTGCGTAGGAGGTGATTACTGCAAAGGACTTGGCTGGACAGGTCGATGTTCGGCTAATGGCTTCGGTTTATTTGAAGAATAGTATCAATCGTTATTGGAGACAAAGGCGTGATTCCATGTAAGTTGATTAATTGATGTTTAGCACTTGAATATGCAATGTAAAGCACTTGAATATGCAATGTAAAGCATAAGGGGCATAAATCCCAGGGAGTGCCTTTTCTCTGGTTTGCTCTCCTCTTATGGTGCCTCTGATGGAGAGTATGAGTTGCTGGCTTCTAGGTTAAGATTTACTGATTTTCATCGAGATTCAAGAATTTTGTGAATCTTTTGTGCATCATGTGAAATGTATTAGATAGACGTGGGTTTATGGCCAGAAAGTATTCTTGTAAAGCAATTAAGATCAGTGGTTTGTTTATATATGCGTGCTTGATCTTTGATGTTACTAATGCTTTCAGATTTGCATTATCAAATTAGCAAGTTGTTTGGAAAAAAATGTGGAAATGCATATTCAGCTAGTTACTGCGTTTTCATTAGGGCCATTCCAATTCCCTCTACAGCCCACCTTACATTGTATCTTTACCTCTCAATTTCCACATGGTGGCATGTTTTGGATTCAATTACTTACGATTAATTGAGTTTGTCCTTATGTTGCCTCCTAATCCATGTCTCTTGATACCATTATTGCTTGATCAGCCTTTTATCCTCTAGTTAAGGAAGGACATTTGCTTTAGTTCTGTTTTATATTATTTTTCATTTGACTTGTTCAAGTAACCTAGTTTGTGATTCCTGTCTGACATGCTTTTGCAGGGGAATCAGCAAGGAGGAGAAAATACATCTAAAAAGTAGACTGCTCTCACATTTAAGAGAAGAAGATGATAAGGTGTTCCGAAAATCTCTAATATTATTTTAGATAATTGTTGATTCACTACTATGAAATTCCACAAGGTTAATTTTACTTTGAATGTATGTTATTACCCTTTGCAAAGCTTTAAAATTTCTCTCACTGGATCATTGGGTTTTCTACTTCTCGGTTCTAGAGTGGCATACCCCTAATCATTGCACTTGGACTTGTCATTTGATGATATTCTTTTTACTTTCCCCTGAATGATAATGCAGATAGCTCTTATGCTGGCTGTGCTCATTTCAAAAATCGCTCGGATTGATTATCCTAAAGAATGGTAATATTTTAAATTTCCACCTTTTATCTGTCTTTTCTTATCAAGAGGAATAGGATGATACATATACTATATTATTGAAAATATGAGAAGCAATGCTACTATTATCCTGGGACTAAACTGCTGTTTACTCTTACATGTAGTCACATTATGTAATTTAATGGATTAAATCGGAATAGTACAAGGAGATATGAAATTGACTGCTTTCTGTCAAAACAAGAGAAGCAATTTTCTTGTTATTTCAACAACAAAATAGAGAACATGGAGTATTTTTTAAGGTTGTAAATCACAATTGTGTTCAGTTAGATCATTTGCGGGGCAAATGACTGTCTTCTTTGAATGCCTTTTCGATATCGGTTTCTTTTATGGATTCAATCAACTTCACATTTTTTCCCTTATGTCTGAATTGAATAATACCCTTTAGATTTTAGAAGATGATACTTTCCAATTCTTTTGCATATATAATTGAATTTCTGTCCACTTGTTCTTTTATACAATTTATTTGTGTATTATCCAGTGTTTTAAAAAGCTAGAGGCGACACAAGGCGATAGGCATACCCTTAGCTTAAGCGGGCTTTAGAACGATGTCTTTTTCATAAAAAAACTCAAAACACCTTAAAATTCTAGCTAAATGCTATAAAACCCATCCTTGATGAAATAAAATTAGATTGAAAACATATTATTGTACTAAAATCAAGTTTTAGGTAGTAAGCAAGTAAAAAAACCCAAATCCGAAGCATCACAAAGTACTAAATATAAGTCTAACAATAGAAGATTAAAGAATAGAAAGAAATCAAGCTGAATGGAAGGATGGATGGTTAGGGAGCGGGTCAAGCAAAATCATCAATGTCATTTGCATCATCTTCTTCCTCAATGTCTAGAAACAGAGCGAAGTCCCCATCACAATTGTCCACAGACTTATATCTAAATAAAAGAAACGGAGAATAGGAGGCAGGCATGAAGAATAGAGGGCTGATCATTTATGATACAAAAAGTTGCTAAAATCTTCAAAAAAAAATCAACAAAATATTTGACAAATGAAAAAAAAAATATGGAAAGATTGTATCGAAATAAAAGAAAGATTGTAATATATCATAATCAACCGAAATAAGGAGAAAAAAAGAAAAACCCATCGCTTTGAGCTTTTCTGCGCCCGTGGCTTAAGCTGCGCTTGGCACTTTGGGTGGGCTTTTCCACCCTTGATGCGCCTTGACCAAGGCAGGCAGTGGCATGTGCGCCTTGGGCTTAAGCGGGATTAAGCGCGCCTGGGCTTGGCTTTTTTAAACACTGTCTTTTCCTGAGTTGGGTATATATTTTAGCATTTGACTGTTTCTCTGACTTCTGTTTGTTTCCCTCTCAGTACTTCACTGTGTCCTTTCCTGTTCTGAAATGTGATGTGTGGTGATCTGATTTTAATGACTTATAGGCCAGAGCTGTTTGGAAGTTTAGTGCAGCAGCTTCAGTCGGCGGATGTTCTTTCTTCCCACAGGATCTTTATGATTCTCTTTCGGACATTGAAAGAATTGTCAACCAAACGTCTCACTTCAGACCAAAGAATGTATGCAGAGGTGTGCTCTTATCAAATTTCCATTTGTGTACTTATCATTTTTGTTTCTTTTCTAGATTTATGTGGGTGTCTACAGATGAAGCAAACAACTACTATTGAGTTCTCTTATTTTGTTTTATCAGCTTCGCCATGATAAGAAATTATGGCCTTCTTTTTTCTTTTATTCTTCCTAGGTAAAACACCAAGGACTCTTGGAAGTACCATATCTGTAAATTAATGTATCCAGATGGAAGCAATCGAATCTAAATATGTTATAAATGATTAGCGTCTTCAGTTCCTAGGGTCTTCACCACTCTTTCTTTGTTGATGTGAAGCTAAAAATAAGCATGAAGACAACATGCCATGCATATCAAAGTGGAAACCCTTTTTGGAAGTAGCCTTGTAGGGTCTATTCAGAATAAGTAATCATGAAAGCTTTCTCACTACCTAATAATTTTAGTTCATACTCGGATTGTTAAGCTAATAAGCTAATTTTATAACTTTGGAATTGTTGATTAAATTAGCTAATAATTCTGAATAACCCTCAGTATTGGTATTCAACTGGCCTTCTATAAGTTATAGCCTTCAATCTAGTCTTTTGATATGCTAGGTTATGTTTTCCCAAGAGAGTATCCCAAACGGCCTTTCATAAGTTATAGCCTTCAATCTAAATCTTTTAATAAGCTAGGTTATGTTTTCCCAAGATGGCATCCCAAATGTCTCTGTTGCCTTTTTTACTTGCTATCTAAGGGCTTGTTTGATATTTACTGACTTACTGTGAGCTTTTAGTTTGTTTTGAAGTATTTTTATTTTCCAATAATTATAAAAATAATTATTTCAAAACTTGATTCATCAAAATTTTAAACCAAGAAAAGATGTTTCCAAAAATCTGTTTTTAGTTTTGCAAAACCCTCGAAACTGTAAACTAAGAGTTTGTTTAGTGCAGCTGCTAGGTTCCCGTTTTCAGTTTTGAAATGTTGTTATTTTTTTTATGATCATCAAATTATAGTTATAAAATTATTTTAACTTTATTATGATCGGCATGGTTTTCAAAACTGTCATCTTAAAATCTTCAACCAGAAAAAATATGTTTTCACAAATCTGTTTTAGTTTTGGAAAAAAAACTGGAAACTGGTCTATGAACCAAATAAACCCTTAAATTTGAACCAACGGAGCCCCTAACTTATTTAATAAGCTAAAGCAAAAAAAATAAGGCGGGTTTTGTGTAAGAAAACTGCCACTTCAAATGACTGTACTTTTGAATTGGAAACTGCAATCACCATTTTTCCCCACAAATTGTGATGTTGAAAATAGAATCCATTTGTCCTTTTGTTCGATTTCATCCGTCCAAACAGGGTGGCTAGCCATTTTGGAGTTGGGAAAGCTGGATAGAAAGTTTTGGTTCTTCTGTAGCCTAGCCATTTGGGGGTTGGGCAATTGGATAGAAAGTTTTGGTGCTTCTGTAGCTCTCTCTTCCATGGGATTGGCTCAGAAATGGGTGCTTAATGCTTGCTCTCATCTGATTGTAACCCTTATAGGCAAAGCTATTTGACCTGCGTTAGCCATTCCTTGTAGACAAGGAATCCTTTACCTCTCACCTATATGTATTTACTGGAGTTATATTGCCCTACAAGCAATTTTGTATCTTTTTTTTATATATAACTAGGTAGGCAGACCCGTGCTACGCCTGGGACAAGTGATTTTATTCCAAACATTAAAGTGAGAACAGACTTGGTAAATAAAGAAAAAATAACACGTTATAAAAACTTTTAAAGGGATAGAATAATAGCACATTATATTTTTACAAACAACAAAAAAAGAATCTAGACCCATGACTCCATGAGTGAAGAGATCGAATTTGAGAGAAATTTAAAGATGGAAAAAATTTCATGTATTTTATAATGTAATAATTTTTTATAACATGATAGAGAAGAAATGTTTAGAATGCTCTTTTGATTTATATAAAATGATGTCCAACTACATATAATACTCTTTTGATTTATATAAAATTAGTTTTTTTAGAGTGAATTATAAACCGTTACAAACATACACATTCAATTCAATTAGACATGGATGAAATGTTTAGAATTAGCATTTAATGTCATTTATTTGATATACAATTAAATTGACATTAATTTTATTTGATGCAATCTTTTTTACCAATTACCGTTACAATTTTTTCATCTTCAGTTTTTTTATTTATTTCGCTATAATTACCAGAACAATAATGACTATCATTTAATTCTTATTCATGAACAACAAAATGATACATTTTGTAAAAATAAAAGAAATAAAAAGGAAATGTAATGGCCATAATTCTTATCAAATGATACATTTTAAAATAGATTGTAAGGTCTTTTGAAAGTTATATAAGATGTAAGATGTGATTTTAAGAGCATACAACATTTAACAACTATAGTCAAACACACACACATTAAGGTATTAACTTTTATTTTTTATTTTTTAAATGATTAGGGAAAATTAACCACAAATGGGAGAAAGTAAATAAAAAACATACTATTCGAACTCTTTTAATACGACAATAAAAAAACAATTATTATTTGAATTAATAAGCCATGAATAAAAAAAATTGGAATATAAACAAAAAAAATTAATTGACAAATATCAATTGTCAAATACGAAAGGTCGTACCTTGAAAGCCCTGATAGAGAAAGGTTGATTGCTAAAGAAACAAAGGCGTTTCCTCCAAGATCGAATGTACGAAGAACACCGAATAGAATTTTATGTTAGCCTTTTTAATAGGTGTGAGTTTATGTCATTAAATGCAATGAATGGTAGGTGTTTTCTCCCCCTTCAAATTGATTTTCAAAGGTGGGCGATGTCTAATGAACTTTTGAGTGCCCAAATAACCGCCTAAGAATTTAAGAATAATTAAGATCAACAATAAAACATTATCCATAGAATTTTTGTTTTGTGACAAATATTATCCAGATAATTTGATCTTATAGAATGGATTATAAACAAATTATAATGAACCGGCTAAAAAATATATAGTTTTGTGAGATGAACCACAAATTCAAGAAGTAGGATCTTTTGCTGAATGGAAATCAGGTCGACATGATTCATATTTGAATTTAATCAATATTCGGATATAGATAGACACTATATTTGTAAATTGTAATAATATTTATATGAGTTGAATATTACGAAAGTCCGACTTGGACCGATGACTAATGCCAGTCTATTTTCTAATTAAATAATAATAAATTACTTTTATAATAACATTTTAGAAAATGTAAAGGGTAAAGTAAAATTAGTTTACTAAAAATAATAATAAAAAAGGATCAAATAGACTTTATATGGATGTAAAGGGGGAAAAGAATTTTATTAGTTCATTTTGTATAGATTTTCATTTAAATTTTATTATATAAATTATACATAACAAACATAATAGTTTAATATAACCCAAAATATGTAAAGTGAGCATAAATTAATGAATTGAATGAGATTTGAATTTAAGACCTTGTGAATAACAAATCAATCTTTGAACCATTAAGAAAAGTGTAAAATACCAATCACAAGTTGGTGTAGTGGTTATGAGGCTACATCCCATGCCTCGAGGTTCGAAGTTCGAATCCCCGTGGAAACATGGAGACACTTGTGAGTGGGAGGGTCAACCCCTTAATTGGGCCTACAGTAACCCGATCCAGATGTAGAGTGGGCTGATGTAGAGTGGGGCTAAGCCCACTTGAACTGGAAAGGATAAAAAAAGAAAAGTGTAAAATGTTGAAAATGAGTAACCAATGAGATTTGAACTCAAGACCTTATGTATGTCAATGAGTACTTAAACCATTGAGCTATAATGGAGTTTTTGATCTTTCATAGAATACAAACAAAAATACTATAAAATATTAATCACAAAATAAATTGAACACAACTTTTCATGTATTACTATAGATGTATTATAGATTATAAATAGATATAGATATAGATAAGCTGAATGGGGCTCTTCACCTGTTTTTCTAGTTTAAAACGATTATTCCAATTCTGTGTTGATTATAATAGTTGTAGTTGACTATTTCTGATGTTAGATCACAAACAAAAGTGTTATCTGGAGGCTATTATTAAACTCACTTTGCCTAATCTGTGAGATTATTGTGAACAATGGAATACTTGTAAGATTGTAGTATTGAAATATGTTCCCAAGGTCACACTTCGTTGTAGTTCTTGGGTGTTTTTTTTTTTGTGTGTGTGTGTGTGGGGGGGGGGGGGGGGTTGTGGCAGAGTTATGGATCAATAATAAGAAAGGATTTTGAAAGCTTTTAGTGTTGGATAGGTCCTTGTGGTGGTTTCAAGAATAGATTGTCCTTTCTTGGTGACGAGGGTATTGATGTGTTGTTCGTAGCTAAAGCTGTGGCTCAAGAAATGTGGAGTGTTCATGTTTTAAAGGAATACTCGTGGATATTATGCTGTCATCTGTTCTCTTATTTGAATAATTTGTGGTTGCTGGCAGATATCATCCCACTTGTTTGAGTATAGCTGGCACCTATGGAAGAGTGATATGGAGCATATACTGCAAGGTTTTTCTATGCTGGTTCAGACATTTGGTTCTACCCCAGAGCAGCAACTGGATGAGCGGCATCTCATATGTGAGAGATGGCTGTTGTGCTTGAAAATATTACGTCAACTAATAATTTCTGGGTTTCCAAGTGATGCTAAATCCATGCAGGTGATA
This sequence comes from Persicaria tinctoria, assembly GCA_037127255.1. Taxonomy (NCBI): domain Eukaryota; kingdom Viridiplantae; phylum Streptophyta; class Magnoliopsida; order Caryophyllales; family Polygonaceae; genus Persicaria; species Persicaria tinctoria. Next base: position 22,745,710 of record JBANSL010000010.1, read on the forward strand.
GTTTTGCTTTATTAGTGATGCTACTGGTCATTTCTGTTAGTAGCTAGGTGTATATATGGTATACCTGTTTTCAGTTATTTTGTTTATTTATCAGGAAGTTCGGCAAGTGAAGGATGTTTCTCCACTGCTTCTGCATGCCATCCAATCATTTCTTCCATACTGTAAGATATTGTGTCTACAGTTCATGAACCATCCTCAACAATTTTCGGCTCTCGTTATTGCTTGTCTTTGGTCTGTTATTTAAGAATCTTACTTGTATTATATGGTGTAAAGCATAAGAAGGAAAAGATTTTGTGTTACTCAAGCTTTTCATCTGCTTAGTTAGTTCCTTGGCAGTACTAGCTTGTGAAATTTATCCTTCATGTCTGAAGTCATATAAGAAGATTATCCCATAAAATAGCCGAATCAAAACCTTTTGGTGGCCTCGAATTTAGTTATTTGGGAACATTGTAACATCATGTGGAATGCTTTTTTTTCTGGTCAGCATCTTCTGTTCTGCTTTGCTGTCTGGCTGCTTTAGTTTCCGTTTCCGTTTCTGCTTTAGTTTTCCTACTACTTTGAGTGATGGTAAGTGTATTTGGTTTAATGTTTCATGCTTTAAATTGGCTAGGAAGATTTGAGCTTCCTTCATTCTTTTGCTCAACATTCTACCGTCTTTCTCCCCTTAACCTTATAGAAATTTTAGATTCAGGGCAGGGTCTGTGGGGGCGCCCGGATGGAGCGTTATTCACTTATAGAAATTTTAGTAGCCTATTCTAATTTTACTGGATTTATGCAAAGATTCTTTAAATATCATGTGTAGTCTTTTGGGTAACTGCAATATATGATTTGATGCTGTATCTCCTCTTGCAATCTAGTGTGCCTGACATAATTAATTGAATGCACAGATTCTTCTTTTCAAGAATGTTACCCAAGATATTGGGGCTTCATAAAGAGAGCATGCATTAAGATGATGAAGGTTCTAATTGCATTCCAGGGAAGGCATCCCTTTTCCTTTGGTGATAAAGGAGTGCTTTCACCAGTCATGGACTTCTGTTTAAATAAGATCACCAACCCCGAGCCTGAAGTTTTGTCATTTGAGCAACTTCTTATTCAGTGTATGACTATGGTGAAATCTATCCTGGAATGCAAGGACTATAAGCCAAGCATCACTGGCGATGTAGTTGGTGAAAATGGAATCACTTTAGAGAGGATGAAGAAAAACGTTTCCTCTTCTGTATCTAGTCTCCTTGCCTTGCTTCTGCCTAATGACCGTGTGATACTTCTTTGCAATGTACTGATTAGAAGGTAATAGATGTCTGTTTATCCAAGACCTATTTGTGTGTTATTGTTATCTTTCCGCATCATGTTTGAATGGTTGATGATAATTCTGTTGCTAGATAGTTTCATTTTCTCACCTGCCCAGATGTTTCTGATTAAATCTGTTTTTTCCCCTTTTTTAGAATAGTACGGAGTATTAATTTATTGCAAAAGAAAAGGTTTTTCGTTTTCCAATTGTTAGGATTTTAGAGAAATGAATAGTGTAGCTGCTATTAATGTTCTTCCTTCTCTGTATTTTTAACCCCTCTCCCATCAATTTCAGAGGGGATGTCTCCTGTATACAGAGACTTGGAAAAACCTATTTTCTACTTTTAATTCAATTCAGGACCTGAAAACTGAACAGTTCGTAGTGTGTACATATAGAAACATATAAATCTTCAATGAATAAAATTGAATATTTTCAAGAACAATGTTTATTGAAGTGTGTCATCTTAGTTTTTTTTGGTATATTATGATATCTACTTGTTTGCTCCATTAAAATAAGCAAGCTGACAAAGAAATCCGTTTCTGGAACTTCTGCCGCCTATATTAGTTGGCTGGCAAGAATTTTGTGCTCAACCTTTATGCAGCTTGCTTGAAACCAGCTGCCATTAACACACTTATCATGATGCAACCATTAAGATCATTCTTGAATTCTTCACTGTGTTTACAAAGACTATATCTGCTGGCCAAATACAAACCATTGTACAAAATATCCTTGCTAGTGCTCTTTCATCAGCAATTCTACATTTATATCCGCTGCCTTGTTTTTTCTATGTGGATGGCTAATGTTTACATGTCCAACAGAAAATGTGATAATGCTACTTTTAAAGGGTATTATCATAATTGGAAGATGTTTTATAATCATAAGATTTTTTTTTTAAAAAATATGCATTTATTAACTTCACTTTCCCAGTTTCCCAAGCTCATTTTTCACTTTTGACGCTTTGGTTTCCCCATTTGAGTGAACTGTTGCTCTTAGAGCAAGTAAGAATTAATTTTGGCAATTTTAAAGTGGGTGTATTTAGCATAATTAATGCTAACGATGCAGTACATGAGGGAGTATGTGCGTTATTCTCAAGAAAAATGTGTGTTGTCTTAAAATTGGTGAAGAAGCTCCAAACGTTTTACAATTTCAACCGGAGGGAGTATTAATTATGTACTGATAATTCCTTTGGAATTTGTATAAACATTAAGTTCTAAATTCTTTAGATGTGTGGATAGCTTTCTGAAGCTGTATCATGTGTGCAGGTACTTTGTTTTATCAACAGCCGACTTGGAAGAGTGGAACCAGAATCCTGAGACCTTCCACCATGAACAGGATATGGTCCAATGGATAGAAAAACTTAGACCTTGTGCAGAAGCTCTATACATAGTGTTATTTGAAAACCACAGCCAAGTATGTGCATCTATTTGTTGCTGAAATTTTAAGATGTATCCATATATTTCGCTTAGCTATGTTCAACAAAGAAATATTACACAGTTTTGAAAGTATTCAAATTTTTTATGGCAGCTGTTAGGTCCTGTTGTAGTATCCATCCTTCAAGAGGCCATGAATGGCTGCCCAGCTTCAGTAACTGATATCACTCCAGGTTTACTTCTTAAAGATGCCGCTTATGGCGCTGCTGCATATGTATATTATGAACTCTCAAACTATTTAAGCTTCAGAGACTGGTAAGAGTATTTGTGTCTATTTATATTATTATTTACTGTTTGTTTATATCTACAATTTTGTTTGCCATCTTGTAACAACATAGTGCCGCATATGTAAATTAGGATCTTTCCAATTCTCCCATGGAGGTGTCCCATCAATTCCATGGGACCTTTTATTCCCATTCCCTGATATGTATATCCAATTCAATGCCTGCATGCTTACTCCATGGGAAGGAATTTAGGATCATGTTCTCCATTGCTAGAAAGTCTTTATTTTTGGAACTTGATTGGTAACATATAATCATTTAATGGATTTGCTTCTTAACTTGACACTTGTTAAGGGATATTTGATGACAATCTCTCCACATTTTAGGAACTCATGCTAATATATTGCATATTTTGAAATGAATTTCAGGTTCAATGGTGCACTGTCACATGAACTCACAAATGATCATCCAAATATGCGAATCATCCATAGGAAAGTTGCATTGATACTGGGGCAGTGGGTTTCAGAGGTAAGCGGGATTTTGGCTTTTTAGTAGATGTACATAGCCAGGTAAATTTTTTTATTTGGGGAATGATGTGTTATCTCCCTTCTACAAATGTCTTTTACTGGCACTTATCATCTTCTAGGGAAAAGTAATATTGCATTTTCTTATTCGATCTAGTGGGAGGAGTGAGGTGGTGGATTTGGAGGTATGGTGAAGGATTTGTTTGGTATTTTTGGGATGGGAAACTGCTTATAGTGCCTAGGTAGATTAGTAGAGTGTCTCTTATCGTGTGAATGGTTTTACATTGCTGCACCTCATGCTCTTTGGACTTACAGGGGTAATTTTTGGACATCTTTATCGGAAATATTTTTTCTTTCTTTGCGATGAAAGGCATTTGTTGTTAATATTCTGATCTTGATTGAGGAATGAGGATTATGGTTCATGCGGCTCTTTTTGTGGATAATTTATTTGTGTTTTAGGTTAGTTTCCTCTGATGAGCTTTTTTCGTTAGTTCTAAATTATACCGGACTCTGAGTTTTAGCAAGCTCAAGAGAAATGATTTGTTACAGAATTGCAGATCATGGCCTTCATTGAAAAGATAAAGACAAAGAAAAAGAATTGCAGATTAAGAGCTTTCTGGAGTGATATGGCTCTATGTTTTGTGGATGAATAATATGTTGACCAATTGTTCCTTCATTGCTTTGCTGTGCACTTCTTGGACACAAACCTAGATTTTGGACTGAGTTAAATTTTCTTTATCTGATGTTTGAGCTCACTTTATGGGGGCACATTGTTCAGGGGAAAAGAAGGATTATAATTATGTTTGAAAGCCAAAAAGGATTTGAAGTTATATCGGTGAAGTGGTTTTACATGCCCATTATTTGTTGTATATTTAGCTTGAAAAGATTAGATAAAATTAGCCTGTAAGGTCATCTTTTGATCTTTTAGGGGATCTTGTCGTCTGCATAGTTTTGATGTCTGTATTTTTCTGTTTATGTGTTGTCTACACTACAGTCTGCATAGTCTTGATGGAGTTTTTGTTGGCTTTCCCTGACCTCATCTTGTGTTGTATGAAGTTCAACTACCAAGGGCATATCTATAGCTTTGCTAATGCTCTCTGGATTTAACAGATCAAAGATGACACCAGAAGACCAGTGTATTGTGCTGCTATCAGGCTGCTCCAGGACAAAGATCTGGCTGTCAGGGTACTGGCTGCCTCTTATCTACTTGCTGCGCTGTGATTATTTTCTAAGATGTTTTCTGTCTTTCTATATTCAGTAGTTCAGCTTCTGGAGTTTATATATATTACAGTATGTTTTACATATATGTTCTGATGTACTGTTCCACTTGCTTCCAGTTGGCAGCATGTCGTACAGTGTGCTTGCTTATAGAAGATTCAAATTTTTCAGAGAAAGAGTTTAGTGATATTCTCCCATTGTGTTGGGACTTATGCTTTAAGCTAGTTGATGAGGTCCAGGAGTTTGATTCGAAGGTACATATGTTGCTTCTCTACTTTTCAGTTTATGCATGTTAATCATATATAATAGAATATTATGCACGCACACACCCGCATGCTCACACATACACAGGGTTGTGTTCAGGTGACTATGGGTCACAAATTAAACAAGTATTGAGACTAACATATCTTTTACAGCTCAAGCTTTGCAATCTAATCAATAGGTGTTTAGGAATTTTTGGACTGAAGTAGGGTAGAAATAATGCTAGTTGTCTTGTCTTTTCATAGGGATCTTGTTGCTCTATTCACAACATCAATTAAATTTCTTAACAAATTTTCTGATTTAGTTTTTGGTGACTTCCTGGTTGTCTGCTGCTATGTTGCATCATCCAATATCAGGTCCAGGTCTTAAATTTGATCTCTGTCCTCATTGGGCAAGTGGGTCAAGTCATTCCATATGCAGACAAGTTGGTACCATTCTTTCAAAAGGTATGTTTTAGAACCTTTACTTTCGGTTTTTTTTGTGGCTTTTTTATGTGGGGTGGTAGGTGGGGGGAGGAAGGGTGGCCAGGTGGGTTGATGGAGCGATGAGGGGTAACTGAGTTCAAGTCCCTATTGTAATAATTGTATGCAGTATGGGGAGAGACTTTTGTTCATTACATGATATGAGGTTTATCTTCTTCCCTCCACCAAATCTTAGAGCCACTGAACTCCTATCCATTATGACCACTGATGGTGCTGCAACTAGATACCTTCCCTCAGTCTAGAAGTGTACAGAGAATATGGATTTCTTGAACACAGAGAGACATAGACATCTGGAGCAAAGAAAATCCTTCATCTTGAATTTTAGCAGATTATGATGAGCAAAGAAAATCCTTCATCTTGAATTTTAGCAGATTATGATGCTATGCACTGTTATTAGTACGAAGGAAAACAATTTTCTCTTCTCTAGAAGTTGTAATTTCTTCTACCAACTGCTTTAGTTTTATTACACCCTCCGTCCAAAATAAGTAGTTTAATTTTAGACTCATTTTCTTGTCCCAAATTAGTTGTCATTTTGTTAAGATCTAGCAAGTAGCTAATAATTACAGAGTACTAGAATTTTCCAACATTCAAATTTAAAAAGCAACTAAAAGAAAATGAAAAAGAAATAGAAATTAATTTATACCCTTCATTTTTCATATGCATTTAAATTTAATCCCCGTGCAAAATTTTCAAATGTTAGCCATCATTTAAATTTAATACTATGTGACAGAGGGTGAACAATTTTTCATCATTTTTATAAAACCATGAGAAAATCTTAGCTGTTTGCTTGGAGCATGATTTAGTCAACTGAGCAACTCCTGATATAATAGAGATTTGGATTAGTTCCACCTTCCGTTTTAACAATATATTCCCGTTTTTTTTTGTGGCTGCTGATTTTTTTATTTTTTTTGTTATTAACTGTGATAAATTTTGTATCTATTTTTTTTCAACAAGGTCTGGGAAGACTCTTTTGGTGAAAGTCTTCTGCAAATTCAGCTGCTTATTGCACTAAAGAATTTTGTTGTTGCTTTGGGTTATCAATCACCCATTTGCTATAACATGCTTTTGCCTATTCTACAAAGAGGTATTGATGTGAATGGACCAGATGAGATCAATCTTCTGGAAGACAGCATGCTGGTTAGCATATATCTATTTCTATATCTATCTATATATATTATTTCCTTTTTCTTTTTTCCTTTTTTCATAAAAATTGTGTACCAGTTTTATAGTGCGAGTCTTATGACCGATGCATGAGATGCTATATTGTGACCTTGCAGTTGTGGGAAGCAACACTTTCTCATGCTCCAATGTTGGTGCCTCAGCTGCTGGATTTCTTTCCCTGTCTTGTGGATATTATTGAAAGAAGCTTTGATCACTTAAAGGTTGGATTACTAGGAAAGATGCTATTTTTTCTGTATTCATGGTAGCTGTTTCTAAAACTTACTGCATCGCTGTCCATTTGAGTGCACTATGATATGATTTATGCTTACTTCATTTTAACTGAACAGATCCCGATTGGAGTACAAGAAAGATAGTTTTTTTTTCTTTATCCATGGTATTTTGCATGTTGCCGATTCTTACACCCGCTATGATAATTTACGGTTACCTCATTTTTACTGAACAACAGATCGCGATTGAGTGTACCTCATTTTTACTAAGCAGTCTTGATGTATTTGTCTGCATTGTATTCAAATGAAGCTTTATCACCTTGAGGCTCCAACCAGTTCAAAACTCACGTGCATTACTTATCTCTGCACTCTGCAGGGTTGAAACAATGGTGCTGATTTTAGGATTTGGAAGCTAATTCCTGACCCATCATTGCAAATAGCTTACCCTTGTAAACATGAAAAAATTGCATGTAATTGTTAAGATGTGAAGATGCATTTATAGGTAAAATTATTCATCACAAACTTTTGAAAGAATTTTTCATTTTGCTGAAATCCCATGTCGCCACCATAATTATCTCTCAAACCGAAGCTAGTCAAACCACAAAAGGTTTCAATCTGAAGAGTACTCCTCGCTCACCTCTTTAAGTTGCCAGAATTGTTGTAATTACAGAGGTGCCTCACAATTTCTCCATTGTATTCTTAGAGTTTCCAAGAACATCCTTTGACTGCACCCTTGAAATAAGTCTCAGAATTAGTCACTTATAACATTTTATGAAATTGTAGTTCAATTCTTTGCCTTGCCCATTTTATACCTCTACAAGACAATATGTTGTAACTATTCTTTGCACGAGATAGTCTTGTTCATTTCCTAGATGAACACGATTTCTGATAATGGTGGAAAAAGATTGGTAACTGATAGGCACTCAACAAGTGAGTACTGGATTGTGTGTCCGCTACCTGTAATTGAATTGAACACTATCAACATTATGCAAATCGTCTAGTTGCAATCATCTTTAAGAACTTCTGATTGAATGTTGGTTGTTATGCGCAGGTTGCTATTGACATTGTTGAGGACTACATAATTCTTGGTGGAACTGACTTTCTAAGCAGGCATGCTTCCAGTGTAGCTAAACTTTTTGATATGATTGTTGGGAATGTAAATGACAGAGGTCTGGTGTCAGTTCTTCCGGTCATTGAGATCCTTGTGCAGGTATTTTTATATGCCCATTCTACTTACAAAGTGCGAATAGAACTGAGGATTGTTGGCAGAACTTGTTTCACATATCAGCTACTTTTTCTCCGATTCTTCCTTTGTGTATCTTTGTACCATAGCTTGATTAAGGCAAATTCTGTCAAATTGCTCTCCTCTTTATTGTTTGAGAGCATTGACCTCTTTAGTGATTAAAATCCTCCATTGCTTCATATTATGGATTTCGTATGCATAGAGTAATCTGGACTACACCTTGTAAAATTATTTGTTCTCTTCTAAGTAAAGCTGTTAACAAGTTTGATAGTTTCTATTCAAACCAGATTCAAATTTTCAGACAAGACGGGCAAAAATGTTTGCAAACCCTTGGCATTTTAATTTCTTTATTTGCTTCTCTTTTTAGGGAACTGTAAATAGTCCATTCTATGGTTGTCTTTCATAGTTGACATATTTCTATAATTTGCAGTGTTACCCCATGGATGTGCCTCCATTGATCAGCAGCACTCTTCAGGTGATAAGTCGTCCTAAATTCATATTTAAGCTTTAAAAAAAAGTTACACTAATTATTCTTTGTGATCTTCTTGTTACCATTTTCAGAAACTAATTGCTGTATGCCTTTGTCGAGGCGATGACCACGATCCTTCTAAAACTGCTGTGAAAGCGTCTTCATCTGCCATTTTAGCAAGGATTTTGGTGATGAATACCAATTACATGGCCCAATTAACCTCAGAGCCTTCCCTTGTCGTATCACTTCAGAATGCAGGTTTCCCCATTGAAGAAAACATACTTCTATGTTTAGTTGATGTATGGCTTGAGAAGGTTAGTCAAACATGGAGAAAGATTATTTGACTTTGTTTAAAGTTTTTCTTTGCTAAATGTTTAAGTATGGCATTGTATTGTGAAGCTATTTCAATAACAATAAACTGAAACATATCTTCCAAGAGAATAGAGGGGGGTTGGGGGTATCTAGATTCATATCGAGCTCAGAGTTGCTCAATCTCACTGGTTTCCTCAGATTAGATGTAGGTTGGTGTCTCTTTATCTGTTTCTGAATTCACCTCCCAGTGGTGCCTTGTCATCACTTTTATCGCTCTCCTTACTGCCAAATGTTTTTTTGGGAGGTTTTGGAAAGTTGATGCTTTCCTTTTCCCTTTGCACTCTGTGTTATTTGAACGAGTAAAAATGTTCAAAGAAGTGATGATGTGTAGAACTCATCTACATTTTGAATTGTGGAAGAAAACCTTCCACCATACGTTTCTAAGCCTTATGACAGGACTTCCTAGTGACTTTTATCTCTCGTTCACGAAAAGAGAACGGACAAAATCACAGAGTTAGTATACTCACTGTCATGATGGTAATCCTTAAGAAAGATATACTGGGTAATCCTTCAGAATTTTCGGCAATTAATTTGTCTTTGTATTAAAGTAGCAAGTCTTGTTTATTTCAGATCGATAATGTCACTTCAACACAAAGGAAAGTTATTGGCATGGCACTATCAGTTATTTTAACGTTGAGATTGCCTCAGGTGCTCGACCTTCTTGATCAGATCCTAAGGTATGGCTGATCCATTATACAAGTAAAAGAATGCCCCAAATAATACTGTAAATCTTTCTAGTTTTGACGTTTCATTTCATCTACTTAGTGTCTGTACAAGTGCGATCCTTGGCGGAACCGAAGACTTGTCAGAGGGTGAATCTAGGTAAGAGTTCCAATACAATATGCTATTTAGAGGGTAGGACTTGTAGTTTCAATTACTTGAGCTGTGCTTTATCATTTTGGGCGGGGTGGGTTTGTTTGTTTTTAAAATGCAGTGGTGATAATATGACTTCCATCAGGCCTCAAACTGAGGACACTCTTCCAAGTAAAGAAATGCGGAAAAGACAGGTAAACTGAATTCCAAGCTCAATTGAAACTTACTATACAAGAAATACTCGGTAATCTGATATGCTTTCACACAAATCTTCAGATCAAAGTCTCAGACCCAATAAATCAGATGTCACTAGAAACTGCAGTTAGAGATAGTCTTCAGACGTGTGCTTCCCTTCACGGAGAAGCTTTTAATGCTGCAATTAGCAGGATGCATCCTTCAGCATTTGCACAAACGAAGCAGGCATTAAAGATTTCTTAGCCAAGTACTTCTGTGATTCTCTTGTGCTCAGGCTCTTTTATATGCCTCCTTTTTTCGGCTTCAACAGAAAAAAATACAGGTTCTTTCCTTAATAACCTTTCCCTTCCTCTTCTTAATGTTTTGCAAATTTTTCTATACAGTATCTCCGTATGGTGCCTTTGGAAACAAGACAAAATCTGCATGATAATGCTAGATAAAAGGAATTATTTGTTTCCCTGCAGGTGATTGAGAATTTTATGAACAAGTCGGCAACACTCGTAAAGCACAGTTGCATTCTTTATCATTCTTTCGTTTTGGTATGTGTGATGTCCCCCATTTTCTATCCGGGTTGGTGTTTTCATCTGTTGTAAATGCCCCGTCGGCAATAGGTTACTCTGTACATAAACATTGGAACATTTTTGCCATGTGATTTGCTCAGTAGAGTTGGATTGAAGTTTTCGTTGAAGTGATTTAGAATGAGGTTTGACACAATCTCTGTGGCCACAGGAATTGTGTTTTGCCCGTTGTAAAAGATGTGTTGCATGTCAGTCAGGAATTAGATCTCATGATAAAATCGCAACCGCTCAATTTTGAACTAGTGATTGAGATTTAAATTAATTTAGTCTTTTTTTTTAAGTATAATTGTGTGACTTGTGTCGTGTGTAAGACTATCCACTATGGTTTTGGGTAAAATGTACACATTTGCACAAGATGTGTAAAAATACACATCGCTCTTTAACAAATCGCTCTATTGATAAAATGTGCATTTTTTTACACACCATTCAAATATGATTAATTTAAATAAAAAGAAAAATAAAATCATAAAAAAATGAACCAATGAAGTTGAAAAATATCTAAAAGATGCACATTTTCTCATTTGTATACAACTATTGTGGATGATCTAAATGTGTAGATGTGTATTTTTTAGTCATTTTTTTTAGTTCAATTGGTTACTTTTGGGGTGCACAAATGTGCATCTAATGTGCAAATTTGAGCACACATCCCCATGTGCACAAATGTGCATCTAAGGTGTATTTTTTTTTATGAATTTTGTTTTCTTTTTTATTTATTTAAATTAATTGTATTCGAATGGTGTGTACAAAACACACATTTGACCATTGGAATAAAATACCAAAAAATAAGGTATATTTTTACATATTTTGTGTAAATGTATACATTATAGGTAAAATCATTGTGGATAGTCTTAGGGTTGATAATTTTTTGGTAGAATAATCTATCAATTTTATGAAGTTGAACTTCATAGGATATTAGCCTTCTTACGACGGTTGGTAATTTAAAAGAAAAAAAAACCCATGGGTTACACACTAAACACTAAACATGCTTGCTAACACTTGGTTGGCCAAGTTAAATATTTAGTGATGTATTTGCTCCGTACTGTATTTTGTAAAGTATTTTCACCAAAAAAAAATATGCTCACCATTCCTGAGCACCATCTTTAAAGCTCTTCGAATTAAACAAAACAATTATTACAATCCTAAAGCAATCAAATTGTTATGTCCGGTGTGATTCAAAAACAATTATCACATTTGTGAGTACAGGAAGTTATGGGTGCATCATTCATTTTACTTCACCTTTGTTTTCACATTCTAAATTAAGGAAATTAATCCATTTTCATGCACTTTCTTGACCTATATATAATTGTAAAGGAATTAACTTCCTTTCTCTCTAGAAAGAGATTGAAAAACGCTCTCTCCTCTCTCTAAAATCTAGAAAGAGGAAGAGTCCTCCAAATCCACCCTTTCACCATACCACCATTAACACCAACAACAACCACCATCAACAACAACCTCAAAACCCTCTTCGGAGACCATAATCCCCTCTTCGGAGGTTGCTAAACCCTCTTCGGAGGCCATAATATCCTCTTCGGAGGTTGCTAAACCCTCTTCGGAGGCCATAATCCCCTCTTCGGAGGTTGCTAAACCCTCTTCGGAGGCCGGAATTCCCTCTTCGGAGGTCGGAAACCATCATGTCTGTTCTCCTTCTCCGCCTCCTTCCTCCCTTTAACTGTTCTCGGGCGGAGTTTCGCTGCCGTGGTGGCCGCTTCGGTCTGCCTTTGTCACATCTAAGCGCCTTCCTCTTCCATCCGTCTCCGCGCTCGCCCTCCAGTCGCCTCGCCACCGTCGGCCTGGTGGCTGCTGCTGATGCCTCCTATGCTTTGGATTTGTCCTCGACATCGTTATCCCAGAACACTGAAACCCTGATCGATTTCGATCGGTTTGAAATACCCCCTTTTTTTTTGCTTCCCCTGCCTGTGTGTTTTTATTTTTCATCTCCACAGGTTTGAAAACTAAGCACAGTAATCCCCTAAGGGGGCAAAATCCTCCTAATTGGCCTCATTTTGGGGTGAATTTGAGAGGGGTTGGGTTGGCTTGGTTGTGGTTGTGGTGTCGGCTCCGGCTTGGTGTTCGGCCTCCGCCGTCCTCCTTGCCATCCACCTGGAGTTTCGTGGTCTACTCGTCTTGGATTCATCTTCCGTTTCCGAGCGAGTGGCCCTTTCGATTCGACTCTTCCGGGTATGACGGGGTTAATTGTAATCCCCTAGCTAAAACTCCGGCCCTCTCCCACCCGCGTTGCTCCCTCCATTCGCCGGCTTCATGTCGGTGCTTTGTTGTCGGCGGCGGCCTGGGACATTTCTCACCATGCTTTGTTGCAGGGTTACGTCTGTTGCTTCTCTTTGGGCCCGAGTGGCCCTTGGATGGGCCTGATCCTTTGCTTTGGGCCCAAGGCATATCTTTGGGCCCAAAGTAAGCCCGTAAAGGAAAAAAATATGATTCTTATATATACATTTAGAATAGATCTATGGCTCTTATATATCCTTTGAGTTCGAACAAATAAATGATTAAAAATATAAAAAACTACCCCGAATTGAAGGGTTTTCCAATCCAGCCCAATTAACCCAAGTTTCGTCTTCCTTGCGGCTGTGCTTTCATTTACTCGTGTGGTTTGGTGGTCGTCGGTTGGTCGTGGTTAGTTTCGGTAGAGGAGCAGTTCTGCGGCCCTGGTTGATCGACGTGATCGTGTTGGTGGTGTTGTGGTCTCCGAAGATCCTTCATCCAGGTGGGGGGAACGTCGTGTGATCCACACTACCCCAGGTGTCGCCTTTGCCTTATATGGATTGTTGCTTTCCGTCTTTCCGGCGGCGAGACATCGTGTCAGCAAGAGTTGTCCCATGCGCTCGCTATCCACTTCTCCGCGACGACTTCCGTTCTCTCGATGATGTGTCCGCTGGTTTGATTTGTCTTGGGTTTTTTTCGGGTTTTCTTTGGGTGCTCTTTTATTGTATTTTATGTTATTATATTTCGTTGTTGTATGTTTAGACGGCTTCCCGTCTGCCGACTTTGTCGGCCTCTCGAGGTCCGGGCCTGTCCGGCCTCGAATTATTTCCTTATCAAAAAAAAAAAAAAAAAAAGTAAAGGAATTAACTAATTCCTACTCCCATCGTTCGGAAATATAAGATCTTTTACTTTTTGGCACGTATGTTAAGGAGCTAAATACTATATAAAATATCAATTTTTTTAAAATTAATTTTTTATAATATAACACTTTTTATTAATAAGTATTAAATTGTAAAAAAATAATTTTAAAAAAATTAATATTTTATATAGTATTTAGCTCCTTAAACTACGTGTCGAAAAGTAAATGATCTTACATAATTGAACGGAGGGAGTATTATTTAGATCTGTTATTATTAATTACTGTTATCAATTAGAATAGGTCAAATTAGGTAGAGAGATTCCCTCCACACGTTCAACATAGCTTACTCATGTATTTGCTATATATATATATATATATATATATATATATATATATATATATATATATATATATATATATATATATATATATATATATATATATATATATATATATATATATATATATATATATATATATATATATATATCCTAATTTGGGATTTAATAAATACAATCAGTTGAAGCTCAATTGATTTGTCAACATGGTATCAGAGCACAAACCTATTCTGAACTCAACATGGTATCCGAGCCTTCTTAGCCTAACGGCTCCGATCCTCAAAACTAATGGCTTCCGCCAAACCAAAAACTCTTCAATGGCCAAAACCATGTCGGCCTTTCTTCCTTATTCCCTAACCGCCTACCGGCAATCCAATATTGGCTCCGGCCATTACAAAACCGCTTCTGCTCTAACCAAAAATTTTGGCTTTTGCCAACCCAATTTCGGCCAAAACCATGTCGGCCTTTTATTTTTATTCTTGATTTTCATTGGCCAAAACTCATTTCGGCCACACAAGATCACCTTCGGACTAATCCAATTTTTGGCTTTTGCCACTAGAACCATCACCATCAATTTCGAGCGGCCTCCCGGTCAATTTCGACGGCAACAACGAGACACCGAGAGCTTGACACCGTCAATGTCATTCGGGTTTCAGATCACAAACCTCTCTATTGGCTCCTCTCTTGGAAAGACCTACCGCAACCACCGAGCCACAACAACCGCCGCAGCCGCCAGGAGGCCAACGCCGCCAGAAACCACCACCACCTTCCCTCCCATTGCAGATCAACACCGACGGGTCACCTGCGCGCGCAACAAGCTTCGGCTTCGGGTGGCCTATGTGTCCACCGATGGTCAGCTGACTGACTCTTCGGCACCGTTTCAACCACCTAGTCTCCAAGTTCGGACTCTTCTCTCCGGCGTCCGACTTGCGGGGGCATGTAAAGGAATTAACTAATTCCTATTATTTAGATCTTATTTTAATGTTATTATTAATTACTGTTATCAATTAGAATAGGTCAAATTAGTTAGAGAGATTCTCTCCACACGTTCAACATAGCTTACTCCTGTATTTGCTATATATATATCCTAATTTGGGATTTAATAAATACAATCAGTTGAAACTCAATTAATTTGTCAACAATAATGACCTTGATCCATTATAAAAGATGCACCAAAACAAGAAGTGATAAATGATAAGTTTTATCAATCTCTCGTGCCTTAATCATTTGTGATATTTGTTGATCAAATTATAATGCCAATCATTATCTTATATCACGTTATTGGTACAAGTCTCTACTCGAGCTTTGAAAATACTTCACCATGACAACAGAAATTTTTGAAAAATGCATGGTATGGTGATGAATATGTGCAAAATGGTATGTTACTAAAAAATTGACGGGCGTGAATAATTTGTTGTGCGTCAAATTCAATTGAAAATATTCTGGAAAAGCACTAATTAAAGTTAATTTTTTTCGGATAGTGAATCCTCACTGAATTTATTTAACAAGGATGGATTAGGAATAGTGGATCCACAACCTCAACAATCACATTGAATGTCTTAATATTTTTTTAAAAAAGAAAAACCAATATTGAGTGTCTTATGTCAGATTTTTGTTTGTAGAAACTTTGGGTCAAAAGTAAGACACTCCCTTCCACTTTTTTTTTTCCTTGACATTTCCGTTTTTTAAATAATCTAAAACACCCACGATATATGCATTGTGGGTGCTCTTAGAGTTGTCTATCCCATGACCCACCGATCTATGTCCCATAAAGTGACAACTGAACTTGTCCGTTGGTGAATTCTACAAATGGAAAAAACGACTAGTATCAGAGTATAAAATGAAACAACACAAACTACCAATAGCGATTAAAATGGAGCACCATACAGATGGAAAATTGTTATTATTATGATAATTAAAAAGGAACAAAATAAAATGTGATTTCAAATTGACAAATTCTGGTTTAAATTGTTAATATTAGGACAAAAAGCCTTTAAAGGTAAATTTACATACAAACTATGCTTATTAACTAAATATATAATGTGATTTCAAATTGACAAACTCTGGTTAAAATTTCAACAAACACGCAAACATGACAATCCTAAAATTATTTTGGAATCAAACTTGGGCCAAAATTCAAATCGATTTAAAGTTCGATTATTCTATTATTGATCCGTGTAGTAAAATTTGAGCCAAAAATAAGTTACCGATTACCACATCAACATTTTAGCCCTATGGAAAATTTTGGTTTGTATCCCCTCAAAATGACAATTCAAGATGCTTGGTAACAAACTACTGCCACTTCGTTGACGACATTTCAGGCATATCTGTGCAACCTAAAACTCTGGGAAGAACATGAGGAACTCGGACCGAAAAGGGGAGAGTTTTACAATAAACAAGGGATGATGAACGTATGGAACTCGGACATTGCCAGGAATTCAGGATCTCATCTGAGAACGACTTTTAACTTGCTCTGGACCTGCTCTCGTACTTTCCACTGCATTTGCGATATTCAGAGATAAGTATAGTGATGACGACGGGAAGAGACTTCCTACGCCAAAGTGCGTTTAGAAAGAAATGACACGAAAGTAC
Organism: Persicaria tinctoria; assembly: GCA_037127255.1. NCBI lineage: Eukaryota > Viridiplantae > Streptophyta > Magnoliopsida > Caryophyllales > Polygonaceae > Persicaria > Persicaria tinctoria. Next base: position 22,762,201 of record JBANSL010000010.1, read on the forward strand.
CTGCAGATCATTTACTTCCTCATCAGTGAGAGAACGCTCCATTGATCGGTACGCTATTCTGTAGCAGTGGCTCGTCATCCCTTTCTTCTTGTTCTCAAAGTTGTCAATCAAACGGACCTAAAAAGAATACTATCCGGCTTAAGATGAATCTGAAAAAGTAATGCCTTTGACATTGATGGCACCAGAACAGTTTGATGTAGGGAAAACACTAGATACTTGAAACTATTAGACACGTATAGAGCGCAACAGATAAGTCTGCATTGTTTATTGATGTGTAAATACTTGGATTTCACGGGAATATTGAATATCATCTTCTACTTATTGCAGAAACATTTATTTTTTGAGTCCCAATTTAACCTCCCGTTTGTTTTTGTGTAGAGAAAAGTAATGATTACCTTTATGAATATAGTCCATATTTAAATTAAGATTCATTGATCACTATTCTAATCATTCCCCTTCTCCCATTTTTCACACAAAATTTGTTACCTTTTCCCAAATTCTATTCCCTAAATTTAAGGAGGGTAACTACTCTGTATTACCTCTAGGATGGTCTAATTATTTCCCCCACCTTCTCTAAGCTCACAAAAAATGATGATCATGTACATTTTATATGTAAAATTTAATACATTTCCTTTCCATTCTCCTCTTATATAAACAAACGAGCCCCAAGTCTCTACATCATGTAGGATGTCCTTTCGGCGATTTTAATTGGAAGTGCTCTTTCAAAGGCCGCCTTGAAAGGGAGTACAAGTCATGACATATGCAGGAACGATGTAGATGGTATGCTCTAGTGGAAGTTGCTTATGTTATGGTTATTCGCCATAATATTAGTGAGGGTTAGTTCGAAAGATAGGAGACTAGAGTTAATTTCTAAAATGAACCAAACACTGAAACACTAGGAATTAGGGGAAGAAAACCTGGTTGAAAGTTGAAACCCATACCAAAGTTTAAACCAAATAATCCCTCTTAAACATCCTAAGAATTCCAGCTACAGAAAAAGGGCTTGTAGTTTTGTCCTATTAAAATTGTATCGTATTCCTAATCATGAAAGAACTTCGCGTTAATCTGTCCAAACACATTCACTTTTTGAGAACTAAGATCGCTCCTCCTAAAAACAATAACAGGGGTAGCCCAAAACCCTTCCTATGTCGATGTAGAAACAAACAAATGAAATGAACTTAACAGTTAACACTGTTAACTACTGATTTAAAAGAAAATAACATAATGCCATACCTCTTCTGCAAGGTCCCCCGCTATCCCTCTGACAACTTCACACAAGTTATTTTCAGTGAACGAGTCACTGATCCAAAAGCTCATGTCTTTGTAACAGGGAGGATACTGCATAAATAACATGTGAAAGGCGTTAAGTGTCCTATGCAAATAGGTAAGAAAAGAAATTTTAAATTTCAAGAGCTATGAGGCATCCTGCATCACTTGAGCTGTAGACACAGAATGAATCATACCTTCGAGAATGGCTTAAACTTGACACCAAGCTCACCTCCAGAGAACTACAATAGAAAAGAAAAGGGGCAAATTGGCAAATCATGAAGTGTTCACATAAAGTAAAGCATAAAATATGTTGGATGCATCTTCCAGCATATGTCAAATAGAAAATGAATGGATGCATGAATACCTGAGAGGTAAACCGCTCATCACTTGTCCAGAAAAGTCGAATGTCAGGTATGTCAAATAGAACCATTGCTAACCTCTCCAATCCAAGTCCAAACGCCCAGGCGACATTATCCTCTCTACCGTTGTTTTTCAGTATCTCTTGTTCTGTCACCCCACAGCCCAAAACTTCCATCCAATCCCCCTGACATATCATGAGGGAAATCAATAATAGAGTTGATATTTTACTTGCACTAATGAAATTTTCAGCGATGAATACACTTTGCAACAATGCATGATAGAAGGGGAAGTTTTAGCTGATCACTGAAATAGAGGGTTTCATAGTAGAGGATTAATGCAGTATGAGGTAAGTAGGAACCTATACTACACCTTATTTCAAGGGCGCTATATTTTTTTTAAAAAAAAAAGAATCTCACTTCAACAAAGAGATAATGGAGATCCTTATACAAGAGGTTCAATATCAGATTCCCAAATAAAGAAAAGAGAAGTTCATCATCATATGTCACAGATGAGAAAGACAGAAAAGGAACCTGGAAAAGGATCTCAAGTTCAAATGATGGGTTTGTAAATGGAAAATAAGCATCAATCCAGCGCATTTCCACAGCACCTGTAAACACTTCGGGTCATATCATGGAACTTGAACCAAATTCTATACCCCAAAACATTTAGCATGTCAGTATATCCAATGAACATGGAAAATCTCATTTTATTTCCCTGATGGCATTTTCAAATCATATCAAATTCAACCAACCACTGCATATATTAGAAGTAAATTTAACAGCTTCATTTATACATCTTGTCTGTGGAATTCATAAGGTCTTTCCTTATAAATGTTGCAACATAAGGCTACAAGTTTAGTTTTATCCAAGAAAGCCCTGCTTCTGTAGTTTCATTTTCTTTCGTCGTTATAAATATATAGTCTTATAAGTAACACCTCTTGTTGAAGATTTTTCATGATGCAGAGCGATGCAATCTTCTTAACTGAATATCATAAAATTTACCAAATAAATGACGTGCCAAACCCTCAAGACATTTCTTTAAATCCTCTGCTGCATAAGATGTTCCATCCATGCCAGATGCTTTCCAATCATCAGGGGAAAAAACACGAAACCCCTCCATCTGCATAACTATAATAATTTAATAAAAAAGATATGTAGAAAGAAAATAATAACAAAACTAATAATCAAGAAAAAAGACCTGATGGAAGACAGGATAGTGGGTGGAGTCAATAGAATCTCTACGGTAGACATCTCCCGTCACGAGAAAGTGGGTACAACCTTTTCTAAGGAGCTCAGCTTGATGAGCACTTGTATGACACCTCAGGACAGTTTGAGAGTCAACATAGTAAGTATCATTGTAACTCCTGCTAACATGCTCAGGAGGAACCAAGACATCATCAAAGTTCTGCAAGAATTAAACTGTCAAAACACTGCATAAACATAAACCCACACTACTTGTTCCAGTTTAGAAAACAGTCAGACAAGGATAAGAGAAGATCACAAAGAGAAACAAGTAGACTAGCAAATAGAAGAATTTCCTAAGACTGTTATAAGAGCACTTAAAGAACAGAAGCAGATGAAGTGGATCTGTTCCACTACTTCAGTGCCGACGGAGCAAAAGCAAATTACAGTGTGGACCAAATGTGGCTATTAAAAAACAAAATGTACACAAACTAATTACAACATGAATATTGTAATCAGAATACATGTAGTACAAATACAGGTACGCCAATGCATCCCAGTACATAGATAAAGACTTCATTCCCTTTTTTGACAACTCAATTAAAGATATAACTTGTGTGTTTTGGAACAAATGAATAGATTTGTGAATATAAAAAGAAAAGGTTGTACCCACTTAGTCCACATTTGGTCTACGGAGCAAAAGCAAATTACAGTGTACAGATTTGTGAATATAAAAAGAAAAGCTCAGAAAGCTAATTGCATTGCCAAACCAAGCCTAAATGCTAACAAACACACCCATGATATATGCAGAATCCGAAACATAAAATGGATATTAGAAGCAGCATAAAAGGCCAAATTAGGGGGAAGTGTGCAAATTGTAGTACACTGCGCGGATAGCTCTGAGTCAGGACATTAAAGGGAGCCATATATGTCCTACATTTCTATATGATCACACAATCTAGTTGTCCATGATGTGATCAAAAAGACATATGGAATCAAATGATAAGCAAAACACCTAATTTGAAAGAAAAAGTTCTGTCTAGTATCCTCAATGGGCCTATTTCAGCTGATGGAAGATTCAAGTGTCACAATTAACAAGTTCATAGACTAATATGTGGATGAATCAAATACATCATAACCAGTGACAGAAGCAACAATCATGTACAAAATTTGCTAGCAACTAGAATCAAATTGGGAAAATGCACATTGTACACTCTAGACTTCAGAGTGATACCTGTTTCACAGATACTATAGGACAGAGATCATCAAACTTGTCAAATTTTTCAGAGTAATTGCTGTCAAAATAATCATAGATTGCATTCTTCAAAATCCCAATTGGATGTTTGTCGCGCCTATGCAGCTGCATTCCAAGCTTTGTGAATATGGATTCTGGGACATTATTTGTCGGATCATCGCTCACCACGTCTGCAGTACCATGATTTTACATCAACCAAAGCAGTATAGAAACTACTAACCCAAGATGTGGAAAAATTAACAGATGGAAATTGTTATCTTCATAATCAAAAGAAAATCAAGACGTATGAAATGAATCCCAAGTTCCAACATCCAGATTACATAACATCAATTCGGTCCAAATAGAGTTTGAAAACGCAAAAGAAAACCTAAATCTTCTCTCAGTTGGGAAGTAAACTAGTGAGGCGTGGTACCTTCCTTGTTAAGCGTGCGGCCGCAACGCTGGAGGGAAGAAGCCACTTGAAACTTCCATTGATGGGGGTGGCGAAGCTTGGTAGAAGAAGCAGGGGAGGTGGAGGTGGAGAAAGGAAGAGAGTGAGTGAAGGTTCTGCCAATGGCTGCAATCGCCATGGTCGCAGTAGAGCCGCAACTGATTTTCCCCCAGAGATTTGTTTGGATAACAGCCATAGCTATTTGTAGCGTTGCGAATTCCCCAAATCACACCTCAGCTCCCGCCAAGGGCCTACCACAAGCGATAAAATTATATGAAATCCCTCCCGCCAAGGGCCTAACTGTGCAGCAGCATTAATCCAGTGAAGGGGCTAATCAATGAATATACTAGCAAATTGATCCGGCCAAGGCACTAATCCATGAATGAGAAGTGATATAGCTCAACTTACACAAGAGCGGAGTGGAATCGACGCCGGGAACCAACTCCGAGGACGGGGAAAGTGATGCCGCGCGTGGCTGCCGGCGGCAAGATCTGGGTCGTGGCTGGTGGGTGAGGATCAGGCTGGGGTGGCTGTTGGATTCTGGCAGTGGGGGAGAGAGAGAGAGAGAATTAGTACTTTACGGGCCCGTTTGGTGTAGACTGTAGTATACTACGTTTATTTTTCCAGCCTAGAGCATCGAACCTGTAGTTTTGTACTCCATCCGTCTCAAAATTTAAGTCATTTTACCATTCTACACAATTTTTAATAAAACACTCACCCATCAATCAACATCATCATTTCACTAACCTTTTTAATAAATTTTACGGAGTATTATTTTTAAATACCCACTACATTTTTTAACCAATCAAAATATTTTAAAAAGTCAACAACACACAAATCATTATTACCCCCTACCTAGAAAACCTAAAACGACATTTATTTTGATACAACCCAACTAGTCTAAAACGACATCTATTTCGAGACGGAGGGAGTATTTGAATCAAGTTAGTGTTAGGAGTTAGGGTTTTAATTGGATCAGTCCGTCCGCAACGCTATTTATTTTTTCTTAGACATGACGAATATGAACCGAGGAAAATTTGAGGAGGTCCAGATGGGAGTGCATTAAGCTTTCAATCTTTCAAGGATAATTTCAAGTGTCCATGAGTAGGGATGGCAATGGGTTGGGTAGTGGGTGAATGGATCCCTATTTCACCCGACCCACCATGGGTGATCCATTTCCCCACCCATCACCCCACCCATATCCACTTCGCCCATATCCATCGGGTGATCGGGTGAAATGGGTGAGATATGGGTGAAATGGGGGTGATTTTCCCTAAATGCATGTAATTGAATTCCAATCAATTTGGTACACAAAATAGTGTATAAAATATGATTATCTTACACATTTAAGTCTTAAATAAGTCTTAAACACATACATAAGTCTTAAACACATACAATAAGTCTTAAACAACACAAGTGAGGATGAGGCGCATCGTCGGCAGCAACTGCTTGCTCGGGCCCTCGCCGACGAGTGCGAATGTAGTCTATGAGGAGGGAGGATTGAGCGAGCGTATTACAATAGAGAGAGAGACACACAAGAGGGGTTGGCGGAGTGACGACCTGTGGATGAAGGGAAGCTGGGAAGGGAAATTAGGGTTTACAAAGTTTATATTTTTTTTATATGAAATATATTTTTTTATATAAATATATATATTTTTTATATGGAACGGGTCGGGTGGTGGATCGGGTGCGGGTAGAGAAAATCTTCACCCCACCCGACCCACCACCCAAATCCACTTCACCCACTTCCACTTTCCACCCGCTTTTTTTTCCGGGTTTTCACCCACTTTTTAGGGTCGGGTGATTCGGATTCGGGTCGGGTGCGGATGAAATTGCCATCCCTATCCATGAGTGCATTAAGGTTATCCTCTTCGATTTCAATACTTTGTATATTTCTAGGAATAGCTTTTTTATGTCTTTATACAGAGTCATAATTTCTCCACCAATGGCAGATTTGCAGTTGCTTTTGCCAGTTTTTGAGACATTAGTGTTTGAATTGTGATCTCTGATAATATAACCAATGGAGGTTCGGAGTTGAGTCTAGAGAGCCAGTTCAATTGGAAGTGGTTTTCCTTAGGCTTTTTTCTATTTAATATTTTTTTCCGAGCTATTGTTGGTACAATAGGGGGTCTATTTAAGGTTCTTTATCGTCTTTTTTTTTTTGAGTTTACCTAGAGTGTGCTTGTGAGGGGATTGTTTTTAGGGGTGGAGATAGTTTTTAGGGGTAGAGGGGATGAAAGTTATTTTTAGGGGTGGACGGGGTGGAGATTATTTGTGAAAAATAATCCCCTACGTGTTTGGTTGAATGAAGATACTCTATCCGTTTCTTTTAAGCGATTTTTTCAAGTCAAGCACGCAGTTTTAGAACGATAAAACTATATTAAATATTAATAATTTTTTTAATAATATTATACTTATCATCAATAAGTATGAGATTATTGAAAAAAAATTATTTAAAAAATTATTATTTTATATAGTTTTTCACTCCTTAAAAAACGTGCATAAATAGTAAAAAGTCACTTAAAAGAAACGGAGGGAGTAGATTTTTTATGGAATAAAAGGAAAAGACGAAAAAACCCTTACCTTTCACCTTTACCCATTAAAATTTTCACCTTATTTGTTGCTGCAATACAGAGTCATGGTTCATCCACTTCTCTCGAATGGGAAATTCAATAGCATAAGGTGAAACTGACTTCAATTTGTCCTTAATTAAACCCATAGAAGCACCTCAATTGGGTGAAATATGGAGAGATCTCCTGCAACGACTTCCTGCAAACGTAGAAGCACTTCAATGTCCTCCCCTCGCTGGTCGCTTCATCACCGATGCCGATTCCGGAGAGATCTTCCTCGCCTGCAATGATGTCGACGCCAAATTCGTCCACGCCTGCAAGCTGCATTGATTCCGGAGAGCACTTTCGAGCTTCCCATTCCACTCGCATTAATTTTGTGGGCGAAAACCCGCAAAAAAGTGGGTGGTGGGTGGAGCAGGTGTGGGTAAAGCGGGTGATGGATGGATTATGGGTGAAGATTTTTCACCCATCACCCCCCCCCCAATAGTCCACCCATTAACCCGCACCATTCACCCTCACCGCATACCCACATAAAACCCTAACAATATATCTATATGTGGGTGTGATTTTACTATTTTACCCTTCCAATTGAAAATATAAGTTATTTTTCTCTAATTGTAGTTGTCTATCTTATTTTTTTTACATGTTTAATAGATAAAATATAATTTTACTTGCTCATGTGCATGCTAGGATATTGTGGTGGATCGGCTTAATTATTAAAAAGGGAAAACATGCGATTCTGCTACAATCTACTCTTCCAGTTCCGTTCTCATATATTTTAGTTTCATTTTATAATTTTAGGTAACACGTTATTGTGATGTATGAGTGTATATCACATATTTTAATTCCACGAACTTATATTTGTAGTATTTATAAATTAAAATTTAAGTTTTTATTCATCTTTCAAAGTTACTCAAAAAATCATCATTACTCTCATTGGGTACCCGCTCCACCCGCATCACCCGCACGGGGCAGATGAGGGTGAAGAAGTTTGCGGGTGATGGGTGGAGCGGGTGAGATTATTTATCCGCGGGGTGGGTGATGGAGTGGCTTCATCCACCCATAACCCGCCCCATTTCCACCCCTACCCCCGTTCACACCGAAAACGAAGATGGAAGAACTAGTTAGTTTGTCATCCCCTCCTCCCCTGCAAGCCTTACTCCACCACCGCTCCCATCCCCGCCCAAATATTTTGACCCGCGCCCCGAAAAAACATTTGCAACTCCTCCCACCCCTCCCAAACACACCCCTAGTTTAGGATGATTTTCTTTGTGAATGTTACTATTGTTTTTGGGTTCCCCGCTTCGTTTCTAAAAATTATTTGGTTTCTGAAATACCATGTGCTCCACCATGTCGTTGCTAATTTGGTAAAATAGTTTATCCCCATGACTTGTTTTAGATCGTTAACCGGTTCTCCTACATTTTTGTTATCACTTTTGTAGTTGTTGGTAACTCGGTCTATATATTTTGGATTCTAGATCCTTTGTGACAGTTCTCACGCAAGGACATTCTAGTAGAATGTGAAAGAGGTCTTCATGTAGGTGCTGTAGAATTCACATTGCATAAGGACTATAATTTTCCTTTATTCCAGTTTCGCTTTTGTAGGTAGTCAATTATTAACAGCTTTCCACAAAAAAATATTGATTTTTGGTGGGACATCTAGTTCCCACAACCATGATATCCATAACTTGTTTTGCGATGTTCTTTCTTTGTGTGAATAAGTTCTACAACCAAACTTGTATTAAACAACCCGTTTTTACTTGTTCTCCAATATAATCGATATTTGATCCCATTAGTTGTTGTATGGATTTCTATGATTCTTTTAATTAGATTCCATCCGAGATATTGTTGACAATCCTACGTTAGGGGGTTGTTACATATTTGTTCACGGTAAGGCTTTTATCTACATTGATTTGGTTTGGAATGAGGGAAGATAGTGGCTCACATCCAATCCAGTTAATTATATATCTTCCCAAAATTTGATAGTTTCTCCTTCTACCACTTGACATTGAAGGTCTTGTTTGAACATTTTTCTGAGTGACATCAGCTTTGCCCATTGTCACGAGGTATTTCTTATTTTCACGTACTCAAACATTGGTTTATTTTTTAGGTACTTCTCACTGACGATTTGTACCCAAGTGTTATCTAGTTAGGATAAGATTTTCCATAGTAGTTTTAGGTGAAGTGTTATGTTGATATATTTAGCTTTTCTAATCCCTAACCCTCCATTTTTCTTTGACTTACAAATATCATCCAATGGATGTGCGCCTTGTTCCAAAAGAATTTTTTATTGGCCTTGTCTAGCTCTTCATGGGTAGGAGTGGGTAGCAAAAAGCTTGCTCATCATAGTATAGATTGATGTGATGCATAAAATCTGCATCATAGTGGTTGAAGGAGATCGATCTCGACCATCGACTCCACCCGAACCGTACGTAGCCTGCAAAACAAGAACAAATGAGGTCGGAGCGGGGCTTGTGTCCCCTGTAGGACCCTCCGACGCTCCAGTCAGTCCTCCTCCTTATCAATCCGACTTTATCGCTATTTATACTAAAAGAAACCGTTACCATATTTAATTCGGTCAAGGCTCTTAATACAAGAAACGATCAAGGCTCTTAATACAAGAAACGATCAAGGCTCTTATTAATGCACGAAACTATTGCTGTATTCAATAGGCGAAACGGTAACCCATTGATGTTGGTCAATGTCGTATTGATTATTCGAATTTATTGATTATTATACCGCATAAGCAATAGATGTTGTTTTTAACTATTATTTAGAATAATTTCGTAGGATAAAAATGATCGACTTACTTGGTAAAAGACCAGAATGCCCTTGTGCTATGATGACGAGATTTTACCTATCACAATTTCCCCTCGGGTTTCTTCTTCATGTCTCGATAATGAAGGAAGCCGAAAAAGGTACATGGCGAAGTTTGTCAAGTGGGCGACGATTTTGCCATAGATGGCTGTCGCTTGGTCGTAAGTAGCGGTTTTACGGACTCAAGTGGAGATACATTGACTTCGAGCGGCTACTGGCCCTGAGTGGCTATTTAGCCTTGACTAGCTATCGGCCGTAAGTGGCTATCGCTAGCCATAAGTGACTATTGGTCGTAAGTGGCTGTCGTTGGCCGTAAGTGGCTGTTGTTGGCCATAAATGGCTATTGGCCGTAAGTGGTTGCCATTGGCCATAAGTGGCTACTGGCCGTATGTGGCTGTCGTTGGTCGTAAGTGGCCATTGTTGGCCATAAGTGGCTATTGGTCGTAAGTGGCTATCATTGACTCTAATTGGCGATTTTCGGTGGCCGTAAGTGGCGATTTTCGGCGGCCATAATTGGCGATTTCCGGTGGCAGTAAGTGGCGTTTTCTGGTTGCCGTAATTGGCGATTTTCGGTGGCCGTAAGCGGCAATAGTTTTTTCTTTCTTGACGTTGGGGTGTGTGACTTGCACTATTCGTGGCATTTCTTTCAGCTTGTCTCTGCAAATTCACAACAAACTGACCAATTGAAAGTAGTATACTAGTATGTATAAACTTCATAAAAAGCTTGGCACTTCATTAAATCTTGAGGTCTTCAAGCAATCTTTCTTATTGTTCTGATGCGTCTTATAACTAGAATCGGATTTTGCTTTAATATCATTCATAAGAATGATCTTGTCTCATGATTTCCCTTTTTGACCAGTGCAAGGGCCATGCCCCCAGCCTTCCACTAATATAAGTTGTAATTCTCTTCGATAATGCCCCAGTTTAAGTGCAATGTAAATAGCAATCTCCTTTCTCGTTTGCGCCCACTTGAAAGCACTAATCTTGTACAAAAGTTAGTCATTAACGAAGAATAATACATGTGAAACTAATTAAGTAAATATAGGAAACGTAAAACAATGTATATTAAAAATCATATTTATTAAGAGGGAGAAAAGGGTTTTGAGCACTTCCTGATTTCGAAACATCCTACTTTAATGTTTTGAGATCCTGCCCTTTGTCATCCATATTCGGTGTTTAGGACAAAAAACTTCAATCCTGAAAGTGTCAACCCTTCTATGTAATCATCCTAAAAATATGGGCTGATCTGCAGTTTACGGGAACTTTGGGCCAATTTCGCAATATCAGAGAAGTTCTGGCCAGTTTTGTGATTAGTTGAACATTGAAATACAACCCTCGACGTCTTCTTCGTTTAGGCTTTTGCAGAGACCGGAGAGTTCTCGGATGCGACGACAATTGAGGAGGCTTAGAAGGTCCCCGAGTCTTCCAAGATGCCCCTAGCGTCACAACGTCGGTGAATCGTAGTTGTGGGCGTAGGTGCGTGCCGACGGTGATCGGTTTCCCACACTGAACGAAGATGGCCCAGTTATCTACGGTTGGGAGTGATAACAAACAGATATTCAAAAGGCAACTAGAAAGACAAAAATAAGAACCTGGGAAAAACAACCACAAACCACAGAAAACCCCTAACCAGAAACCGAAGCCACACCTCCAAAGAAACATCCATTTGAACAACAAAAACATGGATGCTCTGAGGACCACTTGTACACGCAAAAACCAAACACATGACCCTTACAACACTAAGACATACCGAGTCATAGAGCAACAAACACCTAAACCTATTACAATACCAAAAATCGAGGGGAACTCGGATAGTAACCGAAGAAAACCAAACTGCCCTCTTTAAAAGTGTAACTGTAATAGAAAAACTAGGGGGACTGCTTATGTTTCTTATTAACATGATCACGAGAATCCGCCTCATAATACTCGACTTTTATTCGTTGTTGATGTCTGAGTTGTCCTCGACTCTTTCCCCAGTTTGATTGTATCTAGCTTCCGATTGTTTTCTTTGTTTTTTCTTTGTCAGATTCGGACTTGAGGCGAGATCAAACATGCCTTCGTCTCGGGTCCAATTAACCCAGGAGGCTTAAACCATCCACAACCATGTGGTAACCTCTTTCCCCCTTTTTTCCCATCTTCCTATCACTACTTTACAACTCATTTACTTTTTGTTTAAAATTATTTTTACATTTTCTACCTCTTTCTAAAAGGTTGTATCTACAACCATGGGAAACCTTTTTTACTTCTTTTCAAATTTATTTTTACTTTTTCTTTTTCTTTATATATAAAAAAGTTGGAAACATTATAACATGTGTAAATACTACAATAGATCAAGAGGCATATTTGGAATGGGTGGAGTATTTGGATTATTGTGATCCATGGTTAAGAAAATAGGTGCAATTACAATAGATCAAGATGTGAGTATATATAGGGTAAAATTGGGCTCAAATTATAGAAAAAAATTAAAATTAAACCAATGAGATATTTTATTTTAAAAAATAATGAAATACTCGTACAAATATATTTTTTTATTTCATTTTAAACACTATTAAAATTAATAAATATGAATGGAAAAGGGAAGATACTACTTTTTCAATTAAAAAAAATAAAATAAAATTAGAAAAGGGAAGAGGTTACCTCCCTCTACCAAGGTAACCTCTTTCATCCCCTTAAGGTAAACCCCACAATCGTGGTTTACCTTTTAGCAACCTTAAGATAAGTAAAATTCATGGTTGCTGATGCTCTTACATATATTTAAAAAAATTGAAAAAGAGTCATGCTCGGTGCTTGAAAAAAAAAAGAAAATGGAAATGAAACGCAGCATTAAAAAAAATAAAAAAGAAGACTCGTCAACTGTACATCGAACAACAAGATGGTGCTAGGCCGGCAACTCGCCCGGGCAATTCGCAATTATGTTGGCATCCATTCAACCGATTTCGACCACAACAGCGACCGTCGACGTCAAAACCAGGACCAAGCAGTCACTCTCTCCTCCTAGGCTCCCTCAACCCTCTCGGCCAGTCGGCTTTTCCTTTCGACCGTAGCGGCGCAAACTCTTTCAGTTTCGATCGTATAAGACTCCCTCCAGGCTCCAACAAAAGTTTTGGCCTCTCGTCCATACTCCCCCTCTAAGTTCTAATTGCAAAATAAGTATAGTTTATTCAATTTCATGTTAGGTTTTCATAATTATTTGGATTTAATTTCCTAGGTTTAGACTTTTGTAATTAGAGTTTTGGAATTAGGATTGCTGGATTGAAATTTCCAATTTTGAAATTGAATTCCTAGATTTAATGATTTGAATTTGTTTTGGATTTTGGAATTGAATTTCTATCCGACTAGTTGTTTTTATAACTTGTAAGGTGCATATGAGAAAGCATTAGTTGTTTTTATCTGACCTTGTTGAATACAGACTATTGACTTGATCAGATCACATATCTAAGCTAACCTCAGCTAGAGGAAGAGAGAACGAGAGGGAGAGAACCAGAGATGATGAATTGTGTAAAATCTGTAAAAATTGTTCAACTGAAGTTGTTACAACAATTGGCCTTTATAAAGCCCGAATGATGTCATCTAACAACCTGCTTATGTCATCACATAACATTCTAACACTCCCTCTCAAGGTAGGAGTTCTAAGTAATCTCAAACAAATTCAAAACTCCTAACTTGCTTAAATTTCTCATATACTGATCATATGAGATGGCCTTGGTAAACACATCTGCAGGTTGATCCCTTGTACTGATATAACTGAGCTCAATTTCCTTGCTTAGGACCTTATCTCTTACAAGGTGACAATCACCTACTATGTGTTTCGTTCTCTCATGAAACACATGATTCTTTGCAATATACATTGCTGATTGATTGTCACAGTGTAGTCTCACAAGCTCTGATTGCTCAATTCCCAAATCTTTAAGCAATTTTATGAGCCAAGTGATTTAACAAGATGTTGTAGCCATTGCTCTATACTCTGATTCAGCAGATGACATGGATACATACGCCTACTTCTTAGTTCTCCATGATATCAATAAGCTTCCAAGCAAAACACAGAACCCGGTCAATGACTTCCTTGTCATAGGGCAACTTTGCCAGTCAACATCACAATAGGCACTTAGCTTCAGGTTAGACTTAGATGAGAGTAGTAAGCCTTGCTCTGGAGCTTGTTTCAAATACCTCAACACATGCTTCATAGCCTGATGATGATCATCGGTTGGCTTGTGCATGAACTGACTTAAGATCTGAACTCCATAGCATATATCAGGCCGAGTAATAGTTAGATATATCAACTTGCCCACAGTTCTCCTGTATCCTTCTACATCCCCAATATCACAAGTTTCTTCAACAGCTAACTTGATTTTAGGATCTAGAGGAGTTGCCACAGGCTTGACATTTATCATTCATGCACCTTCGAGAAGTTCCAATACATACTTTCTCTGGTTCAGGTATATACCATCCTTGTTTCTTTCAACTTCTATACCCAAGAAGTATCTCATCCTTCCTAGATCCTTCATCTGACACTACTGATTCAGATGTGCTTTCAACCTTGCTATCTAGGGTTGGGCAAAATTTGGATCGAACCGGGACCAGACCGGAAATTACGGTCTTGGATCGGACCGGAAATATTACGGTCTAGTCCACGGTCGAAAGAATTCTGAATTCCGGGTTCCGGTCCAAACCCGGGACCAGACCTGAATTTTCGAACCAGACCGGAATTTCTGGTCCAGACCGGAATTGGACCGGATTCCCTGTTAATTAAAAAAAAAAAGGAAAGTAAAAGCCTCTCTCAGCCCTCGTGCTCGCCGAACGCTAGTAGGCTGTAGGTCGACCGCCGACAGCCACCGTCGGCGCCGATAGGCCACTGGCCACCAACCTTCTCTTTGTTCGCCGCTAGTAGGTCTCACGTACCTCAGTTTTACTTTTAGATCTAGATTTTTTATGTTTAATTTGACAAATTATTGTCGATTTTAGTATATATTTAAAGAAATCATAAACATTTTAGACTAAAATTGAAGAATCTTGTCTCGATTTTAAATCTAGGGTTAAGAAATTTCAGTTTGTAATATTTTTAGATCTAGATTCGATAGATACCATGAGGCTTGAATGTTTATGATTCGATTTTAGTGTATATACAGATTTGGGGCTACCATACTGTCAAATTAAAAAAAAAAGGTTGAACCATCAAACCGGTCCAAACGGTCTTTCCGGTCCAGGGACCGAAAAACCCGGGACCATATTTCTCGGTCCCGGTCCGATCCACGGTCCATGTTCCCAAAAATTCCGGTCCATCGGTCTTGGACCGGACCGGAATTTCCAGTCCTGTCCGATCCGGTCCAGACCGGAAGCCCAACCCTACTTCCTCACAGTTCCCTGTGATCACCATGTCGTCTACATACACTAGTAGGGTAGTGATGGATTTCTCAGTCTTCTTGACAAACAAAGAGTAGTCTGCCTTAGACTACTTATACCCCACACTTTGCACAACTTGAGAGAACTTTACAAACCATTGCCTTGGTGCCTGCTTTAATCCATACAAGGACTTTTCCAGTTTGCACACTAGCTTCTCATCCATCTCACACTCTCCCCCTGAATGTGATGTCTCCCTCTGAGGGTGAGCATGGAGAAGCTTGAGCTTATGATATGCTAGGGGTAGCTCCATGTATACTTCCTCCTTCAGATCACCATGGAGGAAGGCATTTGTTACATCTAACTGATGTATACTCCAGTTTTTAGCAGCGGCTATAGAGAGAAGAGTTCTTACAGAGATCATCTTGGCCACTGGAGCAAATGTCTCGCTGTAATCTATACCATGCATCTGAGAGAATCCTCGAGCCACAAGTCTAGCCTTGTACCTATCCAATGAGCCATCAGCTTTATACTTTACCTTGAAGAGCCATTTGCAGCTAACCAAAGACTTCCCAAGAGGTAGAGAGGTTAGCACCCAGATGTTGTTTCTTTCAAGAGCACCCAATTCTGTAAGCATGGCTTCATACCAAGCAGGTTGCTGTAATGCCTCAAGTACAGAAGTAGGCTCAGACACAGAGGTTGCATTGCATATGAACTTGTGATAGGAAGAAGAACAAGTTGTATAAGAGAGAAAAGATTGAATTGGATAGGGAGAGATAGGCTTACTGAAGAGAGCTGCAGTAGATGAGTCATTTGAGGCTTTGCACACATAATCCTTCATCCAGAATGAGGGTTTGGGTTGTCTTGTGGAGTGTCTTATAGGTTGAGGTGACACAGGTGTTGTGACAGGAATGTCATCAAACACAAGATGGACAGGAGTACGTGTGTAGTCTCCATGAGACTCAAACTGACTTGGAGGGTTGAGAGAGGAATTTTAAGGTTGATCATAGACTTCAATATGAGTGAAATCATGATCAGTGGATTGCAAGGAAGAAGGAACAATGTTGTCAGAGATGTCAAGAGTTGACAGATTATGTTGTGAATTGAAATCTGAGCTAAAAGGAAACACATGCTCATGAAATTTGATGTCTCTACTGATATGTATTTTGTGAGTGTGTAAATTCTACACTTTATAACCATTGAACCCAAAAGAATACCCCAAGAACACACAGACATCTGTTTTGGGGTCAAGTTTCTTTCTGTTGGTGCTTAGGGTGGAAACAAAGCACAAACATCCAAACACTCTGAGCTTCTCATACTCAGGAGCTTCACCAAACAAACACTCATAAGGGGATTTATTTTTAAGGATAGAGTTTGGCAATCTGTTAATAATGTATGTGGTTGTAAGCACACAATCACCCCAAAATCTCACAGGAAGAGAGGCATGGAACCTAAGTGCTCTTGCAGATTCTAATATGTATCTGTGTTTTCTCTCCACACGCCCATTTTGTTGAGGAGTGGCAGTACAAGAGCTTTGATGGACAATGCCTTTTCTTTGGAAGAATGTGGTGACATAAGAGTTAAAGAACTCAATGCCTTGGTCACTCCTCACAGTTTTCACTCTAGTTTTGAATTGGGTTTCAACCATGGCAATGAAAGACTGAATATGAGAGGATGTTTCAGTCTTGGGTTTCATAAGGTAACCCTACACTCCCCTACTCATATCATCCACAATTGTAAGAAAATATTTGTGACCTGTGTATGTAGGAGTTTCATAGGGGCCCCATAGATCACAGTGTAACAACTCAAAGACATTATCAGCATGAGACAAACTAGAATAAAAAAGGTTTTACTTGCTTTGCCAAAGGGCATATAGTGCATACAAAATCAGATTCAACATTTACAATTGAATGCATGAATGCTAGAGACACCTTTGAGTTTCTCAACAGGTGCATGACCAAGACGAAGATGCCACAAGGCACTTTTATTTTGAACACTATCAATGGTAGGTAAGAACATAGGTAGAGACACAGAATTGCACCAAGTAGTTTTGGAGAGGACTTCACTCATTCTGGATTCAGAGACCAAGTAGTACAAACCTTCAAATTCCTCACCAACTGCAATCACTCTCTTCTCTGCAGGGTCATGTATGAAAACGGTGTTAGATACCAAGTGTAGGTCAAAACCAAAGTCATGAACCAGCTTGCTTATGGAGATGAGATTAAACTTACACTTGGGAATGAATAGAGTGTCAAGAAGGGTAAGAGAGCTCAGTACAGGGACTGTACCTAGCATGGTTATAGGATCTGTTGTGCCATCAGGGAGATGGACTTTTATTGGCTTGTCTACATGTTTTGAGTTTTTAAGAAATGTAATGTCACATGTCATATGGTCTGTAGCTCATGTGTCTAAGATCCATACTTGAGCACTGTTAGAGACATTGCAACATAGGAGCTTACCTGCAAGGTTCACCTCATATGAAGGCTTACTTCTCTGCTCCATAAGCTTCAGAATGGACATCATCGGCTTTTGGTTTTCAGACGACATGTTCTTGAAGGATGATTCACCATTACCTCCATTCTTGTCAGCTGCACCAGCTGCATTTCCTGCTTTGAATTGTCTTCCTCTTTCTTCTTGTCCATCAAATATGGGTTGTTGAGGCTTTTGCTTGCTTTCAGAGTGCCAGCTTCGGTAGCCATACACTTCCCAGCACCTGTCAGATTTGTGATAGTCGTGACAATGAGTGCACTTCCCTTTCTTAGGTTTGTCACCACGAGCATCTGATTTCTCACTCTGATGCTTTTCCATGAGAGCTGTAGATTCTGTGTTGGATGCATCACCACGAGTAATCTTCAAGCTCACCTCATCTTGAACTAGCAGTGAATGAGCTTCACTTGCAGTCGACAATGGCTTTGTCATCAAGAACTGTCTCCTTGCTGCATCATACTTCTCGTTCAGCCCCATCAAGAATCTCATCAACGTGTCTTCTTGCTCATCCGCTTCGAGTTTCTCGGCTATGTTGCACTCACATTTTCCACATATGCATTTGATTGGAGTTACAATTCCAGTCAAATGTTGCCATAAGCCTTTGATCTTGGTGAAGTATTCTATAACTAATGATGAACCTTGATTACACTCAGTGATTTCTCGTTTGATCTCGAAAATCAGAGGTCCATTTTTCTGACCAAAGCTTTCTTAGAGATCATCCCATATCTCCTTAGCCAGATTGAATTCATCAATAGTCACATAGATTTCCTTAGACACGGTGTTGAGAATCCATGAACACACAATGACACAACATCATTACATCACTGCCATGACAAAGAATGTTCTGGAGTTTCAACAAGCGATCCATCAACGAAACCTAGCTTATTTTTTACTGAGAGAGCATTCAACATTGCATGGCTCCAACGCCGATAATTGTCACCAGTTAACTGCAAACTAGTGAGAATCAAACCTGAATTGTCGACAGGATGGATGAAAAATGGATTATGTAAATCCATAGCTGTGATCTGGTCTCGCCTTCCTTCGTGTTCGCGCTCTCCAGGTGGTGTGTTCCCAATCTCGTTGCGATTTTGCATCGTGATCTTGATCTAAAATCGTCAGTGCTCTGATACCATATTGAATTCATCAGATCACATATCTAAGCTAACCTCGGCTAGAGGAAGAGAGAACGAGAGGGAGAGGGAGAGAACCATAGATGATGAATTGTGTAAAATCTGTAAAAATTGTTCAACTGAAGTACGTTGTTACAGCAATTGGCCTTTATAAAGCCTAAGTGATGTCATCTAACAACCTGCTTTTGTCATCACATAACATTCTAACACAAACACTACTACCGAGAAGCGAATCAAGTAGCCGACTTTATAGCTCGAAAGGGTATCATTAGTAATAGCTCTACTATCCATTTTAATAGGGAACTTTGTACCATCATCCTTAGGGATGATCAAGGAGCCAGATTACAGCTTGTGTAATCGCTCCTAATTCTTTCCTACTGTTAAAAAAAAGGTGCATATGAGAACGCAATTGTCTATAGCTAAGAAGAGGAAATTGAAGGAACAACTAGATGCATTAACTTGTAGTCAAGCAGGTAATATCAAGAAGTTAGTATTTCACTAGTATTTCACCATTAGGTCGAGTCGGTTGGCGTAAGTCGGTTTACTTGGTACGTGACTCTTACCGACTGGTTCCTCATCATAAAAAAAAAAAATATTAATACACTTATATAACACAGTAAATAGCTAGCTATATGCTTTCTTGATGGCTTGTCATAACTTGCCTCAGGCAAGGCAAGTTACGAATCAGGGCCGGCCATGCTTTTTGTCTAATCATTTATTTCCCTCTTTAGCATGATTGTTAATTCATCGGGTTTTTTTTGGTCTCTTGAGACGTAAGACATTTTTATGGATCGAATCATCTTTATTTAGAAGAAGAAAAAAGTGCAGTGGCATGCATGATCGAACTAATTAAAGAGAAATTGAAAATCAAACTCGTGACTCTATGAGGGATTTAAAACAATCCTACTAAAAGGGAATCTAAAATTTTCAAACACATCGATGTAAGTAGTGTGTTGTAGAATATAAGACTTCCAAAAAATGCATATACGTGCTTGTTTGACATCAATTTGCACTTAAAGAGGGATTGTTTAATACATTTCTAAGATGTCAACTCTTAATTAAAGTCTTCAGGCGGTGGGTCATCCGACGTGGGGGGCAACGCACGTCCTAACCAAGCCGAGCAAACAAGCTGGGTGGGGTTCCATCCTAAAACCAATTGGTATTAGATGGGGTAGCCCACCGGCTTATATGCAAGACTTGGATACAATTTCTAACCAATGTGGGACACTCTCACAATCATATTCTCCACCGCTAGAATACACGGTCTTCTGATCATAATGTAACATGTAATGAACATTTTATAATGGTGGCCACGTTCATAAAATTGATAAACATATCCATTTTTACACCTACAAACCCTAATTAAATCCTTACTGGTTAATTACCATGGAAGATCGGATTTCCCGTCATGTGTCGACTCAGTCTATGTATGTGCCTCACAGATATGTGGACGAAGTAACTAGTTAATTAAAGAAATAGCAATTACAACTTTCCAAAGATTTAATGTAATTTGCAGGCCAAATTTATAATTAAACATTGAGTGACGGACTATATATCCATTTGCGAATGTTTGTCTTGATGAATTCCGGCGGGTCATATAACGTGGGGTCTACATGTCGAGCACATAAAATCAGCGAGGTTCAATCCTAAAACTAATTGACAATAGGAGGAGTGATCTACTGACTTATATGCAAGGCTCGGGGTTCCATGTTTTTCGATGTGGGACGGATCATCCACACATCACAACACGCCCCCCTCAAGTGCAACCGCACCGCTCTGATACCATGATGAATTCCGGCGGGTCATATAACGTGGGGGGTCTACACGTCAGAGCGCATCATACGTACCCGAGCCGAGCACATCATGTGTACCCAAGCCGAGCACATAAGATCAGCGGGGTTCCATCCTAAAACCAATTGGCAATAGGAGGAGTGGCCCACTGACTTATATGCAAAGCTCGGGGTTCCATATTTTTCGACGTGGGACGGATCATCCACACAGCATATCTATGGCATGTTAATCAGTTTAGAGAAAGTCAAACTAATTAGAAATTAGAGATGGAACCTGTTTTATTTAGTGTATATGTGTGTATGTTTATACACACACTAATTAATAGTCTCTGAATAATCTTGCAATTAAACATATAATTCTTTTTCTTTTTATAACTAATTAGCAAGTTGGCTTGTTTCAATGAGAGAGAGATCCATTATAGGTTTAACAAATGATTAGAATCCATTTGAAGAATTCGTATATTAATTAATTACAAGGAGGAAAATTGATCAAGAATTCACTCCAAAAGGCTAAATTAGTCAAAAAAAAAAAATTTTATTAGGTAAAAATTAGAAGGTCAGACAGG
Source organism: Persicaria tinctoria (assembly GCA_037127255.1). NCBI lineage: Eukaryota > Viridiplantae > Streptophyta > Magnoliopsida > Caryophyllales > Polygonaceae > Persicaria > Persicaria tinctoria. The sequence goes on from JBANSL010000010.1 coordinate 22,783,393, forward strand.
CCTGACTCATCGAGAGCCGGCGAACCGTCAGACAAACAACCTAAAATAGAAATACAGGCCTGACTCATCGAGAGCCGGCGAACCGTCAGACAAACAACCTAAAATAGAAATACAACAATAAGCGAAATGAAACAAACATCAATAAACTCTACAACAAAACGACTCAAGAAGACCAACTCCAAAAAAGCTGAGGAAGCCGCCGAAGAACGAAGCCAAGCACCACTGAACAGTGACACCGCGGGCCAGCGGTACAGCAGGACTCTAACTCCTGTGGGTAGTGCAGACGAACTCCAAGGAAACACACTCCTGGATACGGAGTCGCCTTTGAGCGCACCACCTCGACCCCAGCCAGACCCGACTCCAGACTCCATGCTCCCCAACAAGGCATAAGACCTCCTCGAAACATCGGAAGCAGAGCCGCAAAACTGCTTGAACAAAACGCCACCAACAATTTCACCTACAAGAATATCGTCGGTCCCTTGCGAGATATAGTCAAACCCTTTTGGGTGGATTTACACAAACCCTTTCGGGAATTACGTAGGGCCAATTTTTTTTTTTTTCTCTACAATTCTGCAACATGGGCCGCAGGGCCCAAACTTGGACCCGAATGACCCAAGCTTGGGCCCGAAGGACTAACTCGGGCTCCCCCAGGCCCAAGGCTTTGCATTGGGCCCGAAGCACAGAGAAACAAGCCCGCCAAAGCCAAAGGACAGATCGGCGTCAACGGCAAGCAAGTACACCGGAGGAGACGATCGACAAGGCCACATGAGGGGGAGTAGACGAGAGACAAGGCCAAAAGTTGATCATTTTATCCCAATTAACTTAATAATTCTTTTTCTTTTTATAACAACCAAACAATTCACTCAGTACACTTTAATGATCAATATACCCATAACACCAACCATTATTTATAACCACATGTATAAAAAGAGAGTTTCTCTCTCCTAAGAGAGAAACTCTCTTTGTGTACCCCTTTCCTGTCGATCGTTTCTCGTCGATTTGGTCTTCTGCCTTTGTGTATCTATTCATGGCAAGTCCCAACAATCTCGTGCATCTATAATCCTTTGTGTATCTTCTTCCCTTTCCTCCTGATTTGGTGATTTTGTTTCCCAGATCGGTTTCTTTGGGGCTTTTGTACTCCATCCCCGATTCCCCCAATTTGGGTTCCTGATTTGCAATTCGTCTCGAATTGGTTGTTGTTTCGCGTCGAATCGCCCTTGTTCTCTTCCCCTGGGTCTGATATACTAGTCTAGCCCCGCCGATGTGGCTTTCATTTTCACCCCAACCATGCTTTGGCCTTCCTCCGGCCTGACAGTGTTTTGCGGTATCTTCGGATCCGCTTTGCCTTTCCGTGTCCCCTTCTCTCGTCATCCTCACAACTCTCGAGTGTCGACCCTTGGGGTGGCCTCGCCATGTCTCCAGCCTCCCTTCGGTGCTACCCTCTCGGTGTTCCGTCTTGCCGTTGCCACCGGTTTGGCCTTCGGTTTTATCGGGGCTTAAAATTGTGCTTCGGGTCCAAGCTCTTGCCTTGGGCCCGGAACAACCCGAGGATTTTTGGGTTGGGTCCTTCGGGCCCAAGTTTGGCCCGATGGGCCCAAATTGCGGAAATGTTAATTGAAAAGTCAAAATTATTCGCCCGAAAGGGCTATACCAAATTCCCGGAAGGGTTTGAGTAAATCCACCCGAAAGGGTTTGACTATATATCCCGCAAGGGATCGTCGATATTTTTGTAGGTGAATCTTGTTGGCGTTTTGTTCGAGCAGTTTGTGGCTCTGCTTCCGGTGCTTCGAGGAGGCCTTCTGCATGGTTGGGGGTGTGGAGTCTAGATTCGGGTCTGGCTGGGGTCGAGGTGGTGCGATTAAGGCGTCTCAGTTTCCAGGACCGAGTTTCCTTGGTGTTCGTTTGCACTACCCACATGAGTTAGAGTCCTGCTGTACCGCTGACTCGTGTTATCACTGTTCGGTGATGCTTGACTTCGTTCTTCGGTGGCTTCCTCAGCTTTTTTGGAGTGGGTTTTCTTGAGTCGTCTTGTTGTAGAGTTTATTGCTGGTTGTCTCATTTCGCCCGTTGTATGTATTTCGATATTATTATGTTGTATATTTGACGATTCGCCGTCAGCCGACTTTATCGGCCTCTCGATGAGTCAGGCCTGTCTGACCTTCGAATGTTTACCTAATAAAAAAAAAAGATCAATATACCCATGCCTTATGAAAATCTAAAAACGCGCACCATCTTTTCTTTGAAAGCCGTTAACAAAAATACGTACTCAATGTCGCTAATAACAACCTAGGCTATAATATTCACATGTAACAAACAAGTAATGACTTCATATACAATAATCTAAAGTTGAAAAAAGCAGCAAACAAGAATTTCCATGTGCTTTGCTTTTCTGGCATTCAATTTGGGATATAGAAATAAGAAGATTTTTACTTCCACCAATGCTCCACACTGTCACAAAACGCTCTACAAGTGACAATTTTTAAGCTTATGGAGTGGTCGCGGGCTTTGGAAGTGTCTCGTGACTCTCCTAAGCCTAAGTCCAAGAAAAGGTTGAACTGGAAAAAACCACTTAGTGGTTTCTACAAACTTAATTTTGATGGATCTGAGTCCCACATTGAATGTGTTATCTAAGACAAGATGGGACATGATGTCAATCTCTTTCGCCAGGAGGTTTCATCTGGCACCGTCTTGCAAATTGAAACTTTGTCGTTCAATTAAGAAAGGAATCAACAGAGTCATATCTTTAGGCATCGAGAAACTCATTATCGAATGTGACAATCAGATTGTGGCCAATGCTACGGCAAGGCAACAATACATGGAGATCTTAATGGTCTTTGAAGAAATCAAGCGTATCGACAACCAATTCGGGATTGTCATTGTTCAGCATTATTATAGAAAACAAACTCAGCAACAGACTTTATCGCTAGTCATCATTATAATTTTAGTCTTGCCTCTATCCCTAACATTAGGAAACTTTGTTTAGAGATAATTCTTTGTATCAAAGATATTGCTCTTCTTGTCTAATGTAAAAATGTTTTTCTAAAAACACGCACGTCCTTTTGTCAGCAAGTGCGATGGGAATCATCAAGTGAGATGTGAATACAAACCTTTTGCATTTAATTTTGCTGCATGATATACATAATTACACATCAAACTAATAATGTCAATATATAATTTGTTGCCTCCTAACCATTTACAAGTGATGTAAGATATTTTTTATAGAAAAATGAAAGAAAAATCAATGAGTCAGGTTACATATTTATTCCACGACTTATATTAGGAAAGGTACTACTTAATTAATTGAACTTGAATGATGTAATTACAAGGGTTGTATTTAGTCTTGTTAATTGGGTCATACGGGTTAGATTTGAGTTTATTTTATTCGGGTCCTGGGTAAATTGGATTTTGAATTAATTGTTGCCTCCTAACCATTTACGAGCGATGTAAGATATTTTTTATAGAAAAATGAAAGAAAAATCAATGGGCCAGGTTACATATTTATTCCACGACTTATATTAGGAAAGATACTACTTAATAATTAATTGAACTTGAATGATGTAATTATGAGAAGGGTTGTATTTAGCCTTGTCAAGTGGGTCATACGAGGGAGTCGGGTTTGGGTTTATGTTGTTAGAAAAAATTTGGATCCTATGTAAATTGGATTTCGAATTAATTGGATTATAGATCGTTTCGGATCGACCCAATGGACCAAAAAAACTCAAACTTAATTTTGAAAGATTTTTTTAATAATATTAAAATATTATCAAAATTAAATTGTAATATAAATATGTTAAATTTATAAATCTTATTATATAAATAAAGCATAAAAATCATATTTATAAAAATAAGTATTCTAAACATACTATAATTATAAATTATATACGTTACTTAATATATGAGTAACCTTAACAAACACAATTGTATGATGAATCCGTGTGGGGTCTATCTGGTGCTTGTGTGGTGCCTACATGGTGCTGACTCACCAGGTCGATTTTGACCCAACGGGTCATCAGGTCTCTACCCTAAAACTTTTGATTAATTCGAATTTGGGTGGATTTCGAATCCCGTCTCTAAAATACCATCGGGTTCAAATCCGTAAAATTACTAAATGTACGAATCAAGTTTTTTGAATCGGGTCGAGTTTTTGACCGGTCTAGCTGTATTGAAACTGAACTAGTTCAGGTTTTTTTTAAGCATATAATTAGCACACAAGTTGGTTTGTACGTAGTATTAAATTAGGGAAAGAAATAATACAAGTTTGATTGGAGAAATTATTAGAATTCATTTGAGGAATTTAATTTGTATGTGAAAATTCAATATTTTAACATCGTCAATCTCCATGGACAATTAACCAATTTATGAATCGGTTTTTCTATCATATGTTCTATGAAAATAGGATAAGACCCTAAATTATAAGGAAAATGCACGAGCTACCAAATAAGCAACCGATCACTCTAAAAATCTAATTAAAAAATTAAACTAATTAAAATTTAAAAAATATTTTCAAATTAATGTTATTATTGTATGTCCTTGGGACATAAGATAGAAAAATAGTTTATGAATTAGTAGTTGAAGACAATTAACCATGAAACTTTGATCTAATTGATCGAGCAAGTACATGTCAAATCTTTTGAAAGGAATTGCACTGTAAATTGTAATGATGTATTCCACGTCCAAGTACTATATATATATCCCAACACGTATATGTTGTATGTTATACCCACAAAAATACCTAAAAATGGCATCGTTTTCATATTCAAGGAGCATCGTATTATTGCTAATTTTGTTATGCCTTGAAAACGTTGCCTCCACCTTACAAGGCTCTGTCGTTGACCCTCTTTCATTACCTCCACCTCCAAACCACCGCAAGTACAAACTATCGCCACCACCTCCACCACCACCACGACATTACCCACGCAAACAATCGACCCCCAAACCTCCTCCACCTACTCCTCCACCATATACGTCGCGGAAGCCATCTCCGCCGCCAACAAGACCCCGCCTAACATACCCACCTCCACCGCCACCGTTCAAAAAACCAAGTCCACCACCACCTCCACTAGTACTCCGTCCACCACCGCCGCCACCATCATCTCCTCCACCACGTCCACCACCACCACCACCTCCACCAGTACTCCGTCCACCACCGCCACCAGCATCATCTCCTCCACCACGTCCACCACCACCATCATCATCTCCCCCTCCACCACCTTCTACGTCGCCACCTCCACCACCGTCGTTCTCTCCACCACCACCACCTTCTAACATTACAAGCCCGCCACCCCCGCCCCCACCGTCGCCATCGTCGCCGCCTCCATTTTTCTTCTCACCACCCCCTCCGTCGCCATCACCGCCTCCCCCGATTTTCTTCTCACCACCCCCTCCGTCGCCATCACCGCCTCCCCCAATTTTCTTCTCACCACCCCCACCGTCACCATCACCACCTCCACCATTATTCCCGTCACCACCACCACCGTCGCCATCACCTCCGCCGCCATCATTCTCATCACCACCACCTCCACCACCATCATTCTCGTCGCCTCCCCCTTCACCGGCATTCTCGCCGCCACCACCACCACCTTCCCCATCACCACCACCACCACCACCACCACCACCACCTTCCCCATCACCACCACCACCACCACCTTCGCCATCACCACCTCCACCGTCAACGGCCCCGGCTCCATCTCCTAGTGGCGGTTGCCGCAATCTCCAAAATCTCAATGTATGCGGAAGACTACTCGATGGATCTGGAAACCTTCAAAGAGCATGTTGTCTTGGCGTTGAAAGATTGGGCAACAATGATGCTGAAATTGCAGTTTGCCTCTGTAGCGCCATTAACGCTGATATCTTAGGCACCGGCCGCAACACCGCCTCTGCGCTCAACTCTATCTTCCAATTATGTGGCAACACTGTCCCCTCTAACTTCGACACAAATACATGTGCCCAAGCTAGCCCAACCTAGCTAATCGTTAACCCAATGTTGACCTAATTGTTTTCAGTTGTCACTTAATTCACTTGTTTTCACTTTTCTCGTTATGACCGATCGATGATGTTGTTGCTATTGTTTATGGATTCAAGGTTCAACTTTATTTCATTCATTTGTATTTGTATCCCGTTTAATTGATTTACAATATATGATAATGATTCTCTTATATAATATAATCAAAATCTTTCTTTGTTTTGAATGTGGTTGTCAACTCGATCATATCCTCCTTATCATGCGAGGCATGTTAGGAAGGATTTTTATTTATAAGTTTTTTGGAGAAAATGTGCATATCTTATAAACTCTTCAGTAACTAAGCAGTAAGGATTGGATTAGGGTTGTAGGTGTAAAAAATGGATAGGTTTATCAATTTTATGAACGTGGCCACCATTATAAAATGTGTTCATTACATGTTACACTATGATCGAGAAGACCAAGTATTCTAGCCTATGTGGACACTGAAGACTTTTATTAAGAGTTGAAATCTTAGAAATGTATTAAACAATCCCTTTTTAATGTGCAAATTAATGTCAAACTATTAGTGATCAAAAGTGTCCCACATTATAAAGTTGAATACTACTCTTTCTATTGCTAATTGGTTTTAGAATAAACCTCACTCGGCTTGTGTGTTAGACTACTAGCGCATGTGCGCTCGTGTACACGACCCTCAGTCATCACAAAGAAGCACGTATATGCATTTTTGGAAGTCTTATATTCTACAACACACTACTTACATCGATATATTTGAAAATTTTAGATTCCCTTTTGGTAGGATTGTTTTAAATCCCTCATAGAGGGACCGAAAAATGTCTTTTGTCTGATCAAGGGACTGAAAAAGAACCGATAAATTAACCATTACTAAATAGGGAAATAAGTGATTAGACAAAAAGCTTGGCTGGACTTGAGTCGTAACTTGACCGAGACGAGCTACGACAAGCCATCAAAAAAAAACATAACATGTAGCTATATATTGTGTTATGTAAGTACTAACGTAGGATCAACGATAAGGTCTTTTATTATTTGAATGAATAAACTTTTCTACTAATAATTGGATATGAGTAAGATTTGCAAAGCCTCTCATCTTTAAATCTCTCGTACTCGATCTCAATCCTATCGGAATCGCAATCCAAAAATCTTACCATTTGACACCTTCACTAGCTCTCATTAAGGTGCCTCTCGAATTTTGTTTTTAACATCTCATCAAAAACATGATCCGTAACTCGCAATCAAATGAAACAAAAGTGCTAAACTTTTTTAACTAAAAAATTCAACTTTTTTGAGAAATGAAAACCTTTACATAATGAGGGTGTGAGAAAAAATTGTTGCCTCCTAAGTCCTAACCATTTAGGAGCGATGTAAGATATTTTTAATAGAAAAATCAACGAGCGAGCCAGGTTACATATTTACCCCACAACTTATATTAGGAAAGGTACTACTTAATTAATTGAACTTGAAAGATGTAATTATTATGAGAAGGGCTGCATTTAGCCTTGTCAATTGGGTCATACGGGTCTGGTTGAGTGTTTATGTTATTCGGGTCCGGGGTAAATCGGATTTCATATTAATTGGGTTATAGGTCGTTTCGAATGGAGCCAAACCAGGTTTGTCCCGGGTTCGGATCGATCCAATGGGTCAAAAAACTCAAACTTTAAGGCTTTTTAATAATATTAAAATATTATCAAAATTAAATTGTAATATAAATATGTTAAATTTATAAATCTTATTATAATAATAATATTATATAAATAAGGCATAAAAATCATATTTATAAAAATAAGTATTCTAAACATACTATAATTATAAATTATATATGTTACTTAACATAAAGTAACCTTAAAAAAACAATTGTATGATGAATCTGTGTGGGGTCTATCTGGTGCTTGTGTGGTATCTACATAGTGCTGACTCACCAGGTCGGTTTTGACCCAACGGGTCATCGGGTCTCGACCCTAAAAGTTTTGATTAATTCGGATTTGGGTCGATTTCGGGTCCCGTATCTAAAATACCATCGAGTTCAAATCCGTAAAATTACTGGACGTATGAATCAAGTTTTTTGGATCGGGTCAGTTTTGGTCGGTCTAGCTCACTGAACTAGTTCAGTTTTTTTAAGCATTTTTTTTTATATCCAGGTATCTCAAGCTTACACTTATACTAGTCCTGGACCTCAAGTCTCCGGCCCCTCATCGACTAGGGGAGGTAAACCGCAGGATGTGCCTCACCAATGGTCAAACCACCCCCTTTTATACCCTTTGGCTCCAGGAGGCCCACTCCACAAGAGAAATAAATAATGCTCCTCTTGGGAATCGAACCTCCCACCCGAAGCTTCTAGGCCCAGCGTAGGGTGACCTTTCAACCAGTGAGCTATGCCCCGGGAGCAGTTTTTTTTTTTTTTAAGCACACAAGTTGGCTTGTACGTAGTATTAAATTAGAGAAAGAAATTAATAATACAAGGTTTGATTGGAGATTATTATTAGAATTCATTTGAGGAATTTGTATGTGAAAATTCAATATTTTAACATATTGTCAATCTCCATGGACAATTAACCGATTAATGAATCGGTTTTTTTTCTATCTTATGTCCTAAAGAAATAGGATAAGACCCTAAATTAAAGTAGATTCACTAGCTAGCAAATAAACACGCGACCCTAAAAATCTAATTAAAAAAACTAAACTAATTAAAATTTAAAAAGCATTTTCAAATTAATGTATGTGAATTACTAGTTGAAGACAATTAACCATGAAAGTTTAATCTAATTGAGCAAGTACATGTCAAATCTTGTGAAAGGAATTGCACTGTAATGATGTATTCCACGTCCAGGTACTATATATATCCCAACACGTACATGTTGTATGTTTTACCCACAAAAATACCTAAAAATGGCATCGTTTTCATATTCAAGGAGCATGATATTATTGCTAATTTTGTTATGCCTTGAAAACGTTGCCTCCACCTTACGAGTCTCTGTCATTGATCCTCTTTCATTACCTCCACCACCACCACCTTCAAACCACCGCAAGTACAAACTATCGCCACCGCCTCCACCAACACCACGACATTACCCACGCAAACAATCGACCCCCAAACCTCCTCCACCTCATCCTCCACCATATACGTCGCAGAAGCCACCTCCGTCGCCAGCAAGACCCCACCCAACATACCCACCTCCACCGCCACCATTCAAAAAACCAAGTCCACCTCCACTAGTACTCCGTCCACAACTTCCACCACCATCATTTCCTCCACCACTACCACCTCCGTTCTCTCCACCATCACCAACACCTTCTAACATAACAAGACCGCCACCTCCACCCCCACCATCGCGATCACCGCCTCCCCCATTTTTCTTCTCACCACCCCCACCGTCGCCATCACTTCCGCCGCCATCATTCTCGTCACCACCACCTCCACCAGCATTCTCGCCACCGCCGCCATCTTCTAAAAATAACACAACAAGCCCACCGCCCCCACCACCACCTTCGCCATCACCACCTCCACCGTCCTTCCCGCCGCTACCATCACCGTCAACGGCTCCGACTCCATCTCCTAGTGGCGGTTGTCGCAATCTCCAAAATCTCAATGTATGCGGAAGACTACTGGATGGATCAGGAAACCTTCAAAGAGCATGTTGTCTTGGCGTTGAAAGATTGGGCAACAATCATGCTGAAATTGCAGTTTGCCTATGTGGCGCCATTAAAGCTGATATCTTAGGAGTCGGCCGCAATACCGCCTCTGCGCTCTGCTCTATCTTCCAATTATGTGGCAACACTGTCCCCTTTTACTTCAACATAAATACATGTGCCCAAGCTATACCCTATTGACCTAATTGTTTTCAATTCTCACTCGATTCAGTTGTTTTCACTTTTCTCGTTATGATCGATCAATGATGTTTTTTCCATTGTTTATGGATTCATGGTTCAATTTTATTTCATTCATTTGTATTTGTATCCCGTTTAATTGATTTACAATATATATGATAATGATTCTCTTATATAATCTAATCAAAATCTTTCTTTGTTTTGAATGTTGTTGTCAACCTCGATCATATCCTCCTTATCATGTGAGGCATGTTAGGAAGGATTTTTACTTTCATGTTTCTTGGAGACAATGCGCATGGTGTTTACCACTCCCGTCCCTCTTCTCCTGATTTTTCAGTTACATTGGCAGTTCCCTTGACGCGCTACAGCTTTAAGTGTGAGCCTTTTGATCTTGAGGCTGCTAAGCTTGTCAAAAAGAGCAAACCGGAACCTTCTTTCATTTTGAAAAGGGGTTGATCTCCACGGTTGGAGGCTGTCATTAAAGAGAAGAAGGGCCTATCTGAGAAAGATGATGGAGCTGACAAAGGCCAAAAGGGAGTTGACAAAAAGATGCTGAAAATACTAGAGCTGAAAAGGGGGGCATACGTGACTGGGCTAAGTATTTGTGCTTGAAGTTTGAGGAAATGTTTAAAATGATTTCAAATAGAGCTATAATTTTATAGAACAAAGTCACTGAACTTGAGAACAAAGTTACTGAACTTTCTGATAATTTATTTGGTGATCAAGAGGTGAAAACTAATGGAGGGAAAGAACAAGAGAGTGATGTGGAGGGGATGATTGGTGTGTTAGAGTGGAAATGTTGTTAGTGTAGTATTTGTGTTTAAGAACATGTTATATGATGTTGTTGTTGATTTTTTAAAAATCTGGTGGTTGTGGTTTATTGTTGTATTTCATTATATATGTTGATATCTGTCAAGTTTGCAAAATACTATATGTTGATATTTCCATTCTTTTTATGAACTATCTATCATGATTTGTCAGCTTATGTTTCATTTGTCAGCTATTTGTTATGACTTGCATTGTCAACTTATGTTCAATCATTTGTTAGTTGTCTGTCATTCTTTAAGAGTTTATCTTTTTGAGCACCGACTTTATTTCCAATCTTCAGGGGATGCTGAAATCTCTTCTAGGGATACTGAAATGGGGAGGCGAGCTAACATTGCTAACCCCATTGACTTTAATGTTGAGATTGATGCTGAAATTGAATTATTAAAGTGTTCTAATCGTATTTCAAATTTTAGTAGTTTATGTTTGAACCCCTATGAGAATGCGAATAAGAGGATAGTACCGAAATACAATCATTCAAAGTTACTGTTATACGTACGAAGAGGAGCATGTCTTAGCTTTTTGTACTCTTATGCAAATGGGAATAGGTGATCATTTTGGGATTTTGTGTCTTTAAGTGTCACATTTCTAATATGCTGACCTTCTCTGTTTTGACCTACAGATATTTCTCCGCCAAAGGGTATGAGCGTATGTTGACAAAGAAAGAGTCTTTTGAAGTGGTGATTGGGAAAGACAAATGGCTTTATGTCATAGTAAGTATACATAATTTATGTGTATTAAAATTTTAATTTTACATAGAATAATTTTTATTACAATCTACTAAAACATGTATAATGTGCATTTTCAGCATATGGAGGAAGCTCTTTTTCATTTGAGGAAGAAAATACCAGATGAGGCTTCCAAATACGAGGATGGTGTTATTTTGGATTTGCTTTACCAGTGGTATTTACCGCAATTAGTTGTGTCCTTACATACAATAGGTCATGTTGAAGAAACTATATTGAAGTATTTTATCGGGTTTTATCCTAAAGATTATGGGAAAGATTGGATGAGTGCAACCAGGATTTATACTCCATTCAATATTAAAGACATTCATTGGGTTGCTCTAGAAATTCAAATCCCCAAAAAGAATGTTGTAGTGTATGATTGTAATAAGTATGTTGCTAATCTTTGTAACTTGAAGAAGTGTTTACGGGACTTAGCTATGTGGCTCCCTATTCACTTGAGCAATTCGGGGACATACAAGGACTTTGAAGCTACTCCGGCATTCACTATGGAGATAACCCTTGATATCACGAATGACGAAACTGGGTATGTTTATTTATAATAAATATTTTTCTTTTTGTTCAGTTTCTTATTTAGATTTGTATGCACTAGCGTAATTTTTATTCATGTGGGATCTGCAGAGCTTCTTGTGGGATTTTTACTGTCAATGAGCTCTAGTGTTTGGTAGAGATGTTAGATTGTTTAATCAAGACAAGCTTTTTTGGTATCATTAAAGAATGTGTTGTGATCTATTGAGAGAAAAATGGAGCTTTCAATTTTAGTATTTTTTTTTTGCAAGACAATTGTCAAACATATTGATATGCGGTTGCTACTTTTGTAATTTCAACCATCTATCAAACATCCTTGGTTGTGTATGTATTTTTCAATTTATATATATGATGATATTGTCAAATATCATTTGTTAGCTTATGTTTTATCGTTTGTCAGTTGTATTTCATTGTCATCCTTTGTGAGCTTGTGATAATAGGATGACAAACAATTTATATATGTTGATATTGTCATCGTTTGTCATCTTATGTTTCATAACATCGTTTGTAAGCTATCTATCTTTTATATATATATATATATATATATATATATATATATATATATATATATAGAGAGAGAGAGAGAGAGAGAGAGAGAGAGAGAATGGGTATAAAGTGCACACCCCTTAGGGTGTACTTTGTGCACGTTTTTGGGCCGTTGATTTATTGTAAATGAATGGACGTGATGCTGACACGTGTCCTGGGTGGTTTAAAAAAAATTAGGGAAAATTAATCCCAATCTCACCTGTGTGATTGTGAGGCACGTGGGAACTAACAATAAAACCCTAAAAGCCGCTTCAGTGCTTCACACATCTTCTTCAACATTGTGATGGCCGGAGAGGTTGAGGGGCGAGAGCGATGGGGGTGCGGGCTTAAGTGCTTTGGCGGCTTCAGTGCTTCACACCGATGGTGATCCTCCTCGACCACGCCGAGGATTCCGGCGAGGAGGGTTCGCGGTTGAGGCCAACCACCCCCAATTCACATCCGCAGTGTGTGGGTGACGGTTTCTGCTCGGCAGCGGAATCAGGGTGCGAAGGCGGTGGGGTGCGGGTGGGGGTGACGGTTTCTCTCACACCTTCCTCTCTCCTCCCGCTCAGGTCGGATTCAGGAAACAGTGAAGTGCGAAGGCGGCGGGGTGCGAAGGCGGCGGCGGAATCAGGAGACGAGGTTGCGGGTGTGGGGTGTGGGTGACGGTGGGGTGCGAAGGCGGCGGCGGATTCAGGAGACGAGGGTGCGGGATTGATGCCTGGATCCGGCGGTTTCGACTCCCCTATCACTCGGATTGATGCTTGCGGCGCCAAGACCGACCAGATCCGGCGGCGCCAGGGTCGAATCCTCCCCTCTCACTCAGATCCGGGCGGCGCTAGGGTCGGCTCATCCCCTCTCGCACAGTTCCGGGCCTCCTCCTCCCCTCTCGCCCAGATCCGGAAATGGATGGAAAAATATAGTATAACATTATTCGGTGGAATGGGCAGTTTTTTCAAAACAGCGAAATCAGATCCGGAAAAAAAAAAAAAGCGCGTCAGACCTTTTTCGGTGGGTCCCACCAGTTTTTCTATTTAAAAAAAACACTCATTTAATCTTGGTCTTCCATTTCTTTCAATCAAAGGCCAAGATTTGTGCACAAAGTACACCCTAAGGAGTGTGCATAAGGGAACCACTCCCTATATATATATATATATATATATATATATATATATATATATATAGTGTATGGATCATTTGTTCACAAGCCTTAGGGTGTGCATTGTGTACAAATATTATTCAGTGAAATGTCAAACATTATTGGATGAAATTTGAAGCATTATTCAGTGAAATGTGAGTATTGTTTAGTGAATTGAGGTTTCTTTTATTTGAAATGGATGAATTAAAAAACTAAACATTATTCGGTAGAATGTTACAAATTAATTATTCAGTGGAATTGGGACGTTTTCATCTGAACTGAACGGAAAAAAAAAACATAATAGTATTCGGTAGAATGTTTCACATTTCACCGAATAATGCTTCAAATTTCACCGAATAATGTTTCACATTTCACTGAATAATATTTGTGCACAAGGTACACGGCCTAAGGGATGTGCACACCTGAACCACACCCTATATATACATGAATGATGACAAACGATTTTATTAGAATATATGGGATGATAATATGTTGACAAAAGAATTTATATATGCTGAAATTGTCATCCTTTGTGAACATGTGTTCTATTGTGTTGTCAACTATCTGTAATACTCGGTTCATTCTGTCATAGTTTCATCGTTTGTCAACTATCTATCTGTTAAATATATATGCTGACAAATGATTTTATGCAGGGACTATCTGATGATATTATGATGACAAACGAATACAATCAAATTGGTTTAGTGAAATTGTAAGGCGGATATTCGCGAGAGAAATTGGGAGATTGCTGAGCAAAATTGTTTGTCGAACCACACGGGCAGGAGGTTAGGGGAGATCGGTGAATATTTAGCTAATAAATCTCGGATGGTGGTGGATATTTAATTAATTAGGTCTTAATGTCTTATTATATGACCATCTACTTTTTATCCTTATATACAACATATAACTATAATAATAAAAAAATTGTTATAAAAATATGTCTTAACATTATGTCTAACAACATATGTAAAAAGTCAATATTAGAAGATACGCAACATATCTTTAACATTATAAACATAATGACTCAAAGAACATTATATTATAATTATTATTTCACTCGAGCTTCGATGTCAAATCATATGTAATACGGAGTATTAGAGATTTAGGGTTACAAAAGGAAAAAAAATTATATGTTTTTATTGATAAATCACGGTAATAAAATAAACAAATAGTATATTATATTATAAATGAGTGGTGAATGGAAGTGAGTGTTAGGGATGAGTCAGATGCATGTAGAACAAATCATCAGCCACATCCAACCCGACTCATCACCCACCTAGCCAACATCGACTTTCCACCCGCTTTTTTTTCGGATTTCTCCCACTTTTTCGGATCGGATGATTCAGATTCGAGTTGAATTAGTAGTTGAAGATAGAAAAGTAGTTTATGAATTAGTAGTTGAAGACAATTAACCATGAAACTTTGATCTAATTGAGCAAGTAATGTCAAATCTTGTTAAAGGAATTGCACTGTAATGATGTATTCCACGTCCAGGTACTATATATATATATATATATATATATATATATATATATATATATATATCCCAACACGTACATGTTGTATGTTATACAAACTAAATATACCTAAAAATGGCATCGTTTTCATATTCAAGGAGCATCATATTATTGCTAATTTTGTTATGCCTTGAAAACGTTGCCTCCATCTTACAAGGCTCTGTCGTTGATCCTCTTTCATTATCTCCACCATCGCCACATTCAAACCACCGCAAGTACAAACTATCGTCACCGCCTCCACCACCACCACGACATTACCCACGCAAACAATCGACCCCCAAACCTCCTCCACCTCCTCCTCCATCATATACGCCGTGGAAGCCACCTCCGCCACCAGCAAGCTGACCCCACCAAAAATACCCATTTCCACCGCCACCATTCAAAAAACCAAGTCCACCACCACCTCCACCTCCACCCGTAATCCGTCCACCACCGCCACCACCATCATCTCCTCCACCACGTCCACCACCACCATCATCATCTCCCCCTCCACCACCTTCTCCGCCGCCACCTCCACCACCGTCGTTCTCTCCACCACCACCACCTTCTAACATAACAAGCCCGCCACCACCGCCCCCACCGTCGCCTCCCCCATTTTTCTTCTCACCACCCCCACCGTCACCATCACCGCCTCCCCCAATTTTCTTCTCACCACCCCCACTGTCGCCATCACCGCCTCCCCCGTTTTTCTTCTCCCCACCCCCACCGTCACCATCGCCGCCTCCCCCATTTTTCTTCTCACCACCCCCACCGCCGCCATCACCACCTCCACTATTATTCTCGTCACCACCACCACCACCGTCTCCATCACCTCCGCCGCCATCATTCTCATCGCCACCACCTCCACCACCATCATTCTCGTCGCCTCCACCTCCACCATTATTCTCGTCACCACCACCACCATCGTCATCACCTCCGCCGCCATCATTCTCATCGCCACCACCTCCACCACCATCATTCTCGTCGCCTCCACCTCCACTGGCATTCTCGCCACCACCACCACCTTCGCCATCACCACCTCCACCGTCAACGGCCCCGGCTCCATCTCCTAGTGGCGGTTGCTGCAATTTCCAAAATCTCAATGTATGCGGAAGACTACTCGATGGATCTGGAAACCTTCAAAGAGCATGTTGTCTTGGCGTTGAAAGAGTGGGGAACAATGATGCTGAAATTGCAGTTTTCCTCTGTAGCCCCATTAACGCTGATATTTTAGGCACCGGCCGCAACACCGCCTCTGCGCTCAGCTCTATCTTCCAATTATGTGGCAACACTGTCCCCTCTAACTTCGACACAAATACATGTGCCCAAGCTAGCCCAACCTAGCTAATCGTTAACCCAATGTTGACCTAATTGTTTTCAGTTGTCACTTAATTCACTTGTTTTCACTTTTCTCGTTATGACCGATCGATGATGTTGTTGCTATTGTTTATGGATTCAAGGTTCAATTTTATTTCATTCATTTGTATTGTATCACGTTTAATTGATTTACAATATATGATAATGATTCTCTTATATAATATAATCAAAATCTTTCTTTGTTTTGAATGTTGTTGTCAACCTCGATCAGATTCTCCTTATCATGCGAGGAATGCTAGGAAAAAAATTTACTTTTAAGTTTCTTGGAGACAATGTGCATGGTGCTTCTGTGCCCGCTTCTACCACTCCCACCCCTCTAGCTTTCTCCTTATTTTTCAATTCCATTGGCAGCTCCGTTGACGCGCTCCAGCTTTAAGCGTAAGCCTTTTGATCTTAGGGCTACTAAGGTTGTCAAAAAGAGGCAAAAGAGCAAGCCAAGCCCTTCTGTCATTTTGAGGAGGGGTCGGTCGATCTCCACGGTTGGAGGTTGTCATTAAGGAAAAGAAGGGTCTATCTGAGAAAGTTGAGAAAGATGATGGAGCTGACAAAGGTCAAAAGAGAGTTGACAAAGAGGATGCTGAAAATAGCAGAGCTAAAAAGGGGGCATAAATGACTGGGCTAAGGATTTGTGCTTGAAGTTTGAGGGAATGTTTGAAATCATTTCAAATAGAGTTGTAATCTTATAGAACAAAGTTACTGAACTTGAGAACAAAGTTACTGAACTTTCTGATAATTTTGTTTCGTGATCGAGAGGTGAAAACTGATGGCGGGAAAGAACGGAGATCGATGTGGACGGGAAGACTGGTGTGTTAGAGTGGAAGGTTAGTGTAGTATATTAGTTTTTAAGAACATGTTATGTTATGTTGTTGCTGATTTTTGAAAAATCTAGTGGTTGTGGTTTATTGTTGTGTTCATTATATATGTTGATATCTGTCAAATTAATTTGCAAAATACTATATGTTGATATTTGAAATGGATGAATTAAAAAACTAAACATTATTCGGTAGAATGTTACAAATTATTCAGTGGAATTGGAACGGTTTCATCTGAACTGAACGGAACAAAAAATATAACAGTATTCAGTATAATGTTTCACATTTCACCGAATAATGCTTCAAATTTCACCGAATAATGTTTCACATTTCACCGAATAATATTTGTGCACAAGGTACACCCTAAGGGATGTGCACACCTGAACGACACCCTATATATATACATAAATGATGAAAAACGATTTTATTAGAATATATGGGATGATAATATGTTGACAAAAGAATTTATATATGCTGAAATTGTCATCCTTTGTCAACATGTGTTCTATTGTGTTGTCAACTATCTGTAATACTCGGGTCATTCTGTCATAGTTTCATCGTTTGTCAACTATCTATCTGTTAAATATATATGCTGACAAATGATTTTATACAGGGAATATCTGATGATATTATGATGACAAACGAATACATTCAAATTGGTTAAGCGAAATTGTAAGGCGGATATTCGCGAGAGAAATTGGGAGATTGCTGAGCAAAATTGTTTGTCGAACCACACGGGCAGGAAGTTAGGGGTGACCAGTGAATATTTAGCTAATAAATCTCGGATGGTGGTGGATATTTAATTAATTAGGTCTTATTATATGGCCATCTACTTTTTATCCCTACATACAACATATAACTATAATAATAATAAAAAATTATAAAAATATGTCTTAACATTATGTCTAACAACATATGTAAAAAGTGAATATTAGAAGATAAGCAACATATCTTTAACATTATAAACATAATGACTCAAAGAACATTATATTATAATTATTATTTCACTCGAGTTTCGATGTCAAATCATATGTAATACGAAGTATTAGAGATTTAGGGTTACAAAAGGAAAAAAAAATTATATATTTTTATTGATAAATCACGGTAATAAAATAAACAAATAGTATATTATATTATAAATGAGTGGTGAATGGAAGTGAGTGTTAGGGATGAGTCAGATGCATGTAGAACAAATCATCACCCACATCCAACCCGACCCATCACTCACCTAGCCAACATCCACTTTCCACCCGCTTTTTTTTCGGATTTCTCCCACTTTTTCGGATCGGATGATTTAGATTCGAGTTGAATGCGGGTAAAATTTTCATCCCTAATTAGAAACATGGAAAAAAAAAAAAGGCAAGTAAAATTACGGCAACTTCTGCATGTAACTGATACAACAAACAGTAAGAGATCGAGTCAGCCAAGGGAAGCAAAGTATATATAATAGCTGGCTTACACTATTCCTTTTTATTAATTTGTATTGTTCTCTTATCTAAGCATCTTTCTACACTGCATTGTATTTCTATTTCCAACTGGAAGTGCTGGAACATTTCGTCCTGAAATCACTGCTACAACGTCGTGTCCTGATGCTAGCCGAAGTTCCCTGGTAATGCAGACAGCAGGAACTAAATGTCAGCCATCATCACTCGAACAAAGCAAACAGAATTTACAAGCTCTTGTACAGCAAGGATGGGGAAAAAGATACACCAAGATAACGTAAACTTGCTCATGAACCACACGTCGAGTATTCTGATGAGAGTCCTGGGCAATCATGTTCATCCAGCAATGGCAAGAACAGTAATTTTGCGGAGCAAGAAACCAGGGTTTTACGGATATAATTTTTCAGCGTAGGATGAGATTTGCAAAAGGTTTCTTGTTCACTTTCTTCAAGTCCTCGGAAAATGTGGGACTACATTTAAACAACAAAAAGAGTTGCGATTTCAAGTAATAACATTTCATGTGTGAGGATCTTCCTTTGGGGGCTAAGCTTAGTGCAGGAAATAAATGAAATATGCCGCAAACTGACACAATGTACAAACATATTATTTAGCCAAGCAATTCCAAAGAGGAAGCTGGGTTATGGTCGATTGTGCTGTCACTTGAGCAGTGTGAGGAAGTTGGTAGTTATCAAGCTAGAGAAATATGATGTCTAGTTTGTTTTTGGTGAGAGAAGTACAAAGCTAGCGAAATCAAGAGAGATGGTCCGTGCTAAATATACATGTACTTTCCACAATATATAAATCTACGAAGCCCAATGATACTGCAATACCAATCAAGAAAAACTTTACTCAATGATACTGCAAGACAAATCCTGTATGTTTCCGCAATATATACATCTATTAAGCCATACTACCATACTAATCCTGTAAGTTTCTTCTTTTCGTTCTTTGAACAGGCTCCAATTCTGCTAGTTTCTAGTCCTTGTTTCTCTTTGCATATATATTAAATCAGAACCACAACTCGCTGCCAGTAAATTTCCATATCTTAGAGCAGCAACTGAAACTACATTACCACTTTCCATTTTGCCAGACATTTTAGCAAAGACCAAAAGAAAGAAAGAAAGAGTAATCCCCCTAGTAATTATGCCTTAATATTTATAATGGGATAAAATCAACATTCCGGTCACTTACATCATAAGCGGCTCCTTCTGGTTGATACAGCTGGCTTGAAGCTTGCGAGGCCAGTAATTTCCCTCGCTGTAACCAATGTGTTGATGTCATATGTTCCCTCATATGTGTATATGGGTTCCAGGTCACAGAAAGCCTGAGAGTTTGAGTCAATGAAATCAATGAGACACGTAGAAATACATGACGTCCAATGTGTTTGTTGAACATTGACCATCCCATTTATTTCATCGCCTTTCGTCCCTCTAGCTATTTTAACACTGATTTATACACTACAAACTAATAGAAAGATTATCAACTTCCACAAGTATTTCTTTATTATAAATGTCAAGCCTTGCAATAATGGTCAGCCAAAAATAACATGACAATGAGCATCAGATATGAGCACCTTTCCGATTAAAAAGTCAGCCAGGATACCGTTTCCTCCAAGGAGTTCCCTTCCAAGAGCAACCGTCTCTCTAGCCCTGGAACTTATCCATGCCTAAAATATAATAAAAAGAACAATATCATGGAAAAGATAAGTGTAAGCTAGATTTTAAGCATCCCTAACATGTTTTCTCACCTTTCCCAGGCTAGCATGACCAGCAGTCATTTTCCCTCCTTCGTACAACTTGCAAAGGCGCCAACCCATTAGAACCATCGCTTGAACATTACCAAGCATCTCAGCAAGTTTCTGTTGATTTATTTGAAAGGCAGCTAATGGTGCACCAAATTGCTTCCTTTCTTGTAAATACCTTCCAGACAATCAATGAGAAAAAGTCATACGATAAGAACATCTCGTCATAGTTAACTCAATGGAAATGTTGTGTATCAACAGTTTAGTACCGGTGACACATATCATAGACTCCCATTGATATGCCAATAGGCTGCCAAGCAACCATCACACGTGAAACAGCCAACACCTGTTTCAATACTGCTATATTAAGGAAATAATAAAGGTGTAGAATAACTGAAACTACAGAAACCATGATAATTAGGATGGAAAGCCAGCATCATACTAGAAGAGACTGAATAACGTTACACAACGGACTGCTTTCTCATTTATCCACGAGACATATAGAGGCTGCCCATGCACATTATAGAAAAAATGAAAGGGACCAAAGTAAGTGGTTTGTCTAAGACTCTTAAGTAGTCACCTTTGGGCACTACTTTCTAACGCACAGTAAATGTGCCTTATAGCACTCACCATGTGTTTGCAACACATCTGCAGAGTGCAGACAAAAGGGAACTCTTTATACCACTCTTTACCCCATTTCTTAAAAGTCCCCTTATTTGTTTGGGTGCACATAGCGAGCACTATGAAGCTATAAGGCAGATAACTACACGCTAAATAGAAAACATGTACTTTTTTGAAAAATTAAGTAGCGGCCAATAGGTATGCTAATATACAAGGAAATGAGCCAAAAAAATAGTAAAGCATCCCTATGATAAAGACCTGTTCATGTTATAGTTGACTGAACAGTCTGTGATGTAGAAGAACCCACTTGGCCATTTATTCATCGCCTTCTAGATTATACTAGTCAACAATGATGGAATAAGGATGATTGAGAAAACAGGAATTGAGGAGGATGAACCAATAAATTTTAATTTTAATCAAGAGGATGTACACATTACATGCAATTACACAAGTATATATTAAAACACCAACATAGTATGATACCTTGCTTGTATCCTGGAAGGAATTGACACCAGGTAGGCGATCCTCATCAGGGACAAACACATTCTTAAGGACGATATCGCCATTTTGAACCATCCGAAGGCCTATTTTATTTTCAATCTTGGTAGCAGTAAGCCCAGGGGCGTCCTTCTTTACGATATATCTGGAAGTAGTCAAATAGTTGCTATAAGATCATGACTGGAAGAATAAAGTTAGCTGGGTTGTACTGTTGTACTAAGGTTCGGAACCACTGATTAATGAGAACTTCCCCAGACAATTCCCACAAGCAAGCAGCACTTAGCTAGTTATCTAAAATCACTCAACTCAAGCCTAGATTGGTAGGACTGTAGAAGCTATTCTAAAAATAGATAAATTGTGTGATGCTCAGAAGCTCTGCACATATATTTTACAACTATCTCTTCATTTTCTCAAGTCTAACATCTATCTATGTATTACTAATTGACTACTACTAAACCTAAAGCAAATCCATTGCATCACCAAAAGTCTCCAATCCAAATGGCGGAGTATGGGACATACCACGTCAACCACCCACTTCCCCGTCATGAACCACTAAAAAGCCTCCTAGTTGTAAATTAGTCCATGTCATTTCCATATCACCGACAACCTTGCTCCATAAGCCCACTATCCCACTAGTAACCACCTCATTGTTGTAATTGCCAAATTATTATCGTAACCGCTACACCCGACTAACTACCCCAGTAACTCCACTACTCAGGTATAAAGTCATATATATATATACTATGTTTGTTAAATCATTATCTAATTATCTTTATTTATTATTCATCTCTCTATTTTATTATTTTTATTTTGTCAAATCATTTTTACATTCCTTAATTTATAACCTCTAATATGTAGTTAAAATTATAACTAAGAAATCTACATTATCGAATTTAAATTGATAAATTTAAACCAATCTGAGTCTAAGTAAAGAGCCTCATACTAGCTTGTTACAAGTATTAACCCTTGTGGGTTTTGCCCTATATCATCTCCAACCAATCTTCGCCTTCTCTTTTATTATTTTTTACTTCCTCTCAGTTTCAGTGCTTTACGTCAATGTTCTTTTTTTTTTTGGACAAATACATCATTGTTCTTTATCATGAGAGAGTGGACAGAGTATCTTGATGATTCACATAGCATAGGACCTTACCCGTTTATTTGATTTGTTTTTGTATTCCTGGCAAAAATAACAAGTACGTCAGCAAACGTACTATTACCAATCCAACGCTTTTGGCCTTCAAGTATCCAACCTCCAGAAACCTAGTATTGAATGGCATCAAGCTCATATAGATAAAACAGGAAAAAAAAAGCAAAAGCAAAGCTAATCACAGATTATTATTTTTTCTTGAGAAAAAAAAAAGAGCCGTACCTTTGTGGCAGCTGTTTTCAATGCACTTGCATCACTACCATAATCAGGCTCTGTCAATGCCTGAACCCAGGATAAAATCACAATCTAACCAACAACAGTGGAAGTTTCAGGAAGTACATGAAGCAAAAAGGTGCCTTACCCAGCAGGCTATGGTCTTAAGTTCTGCCAAAGATGGTAGGTATCTCTGCTTCTGATCCTCGGACCCACAAAGTGCTATTGTTGGTAATCCATGAGAAGTAATCCAAAATGTTAATAACAGTCCAATAAACATTTTTCATAAGAACTGGAAGAGTATATATGGTTAACGACTTAACGTAATACCTAGTAACTACTAACCGAAAGTCTGAAACTGAAAAAATAAAGGATAGATGTGAAACTATGGGTTCAAGACCTCACCAATTGTGAGCATTGCTAAAGAAGAGTGCACCAGGATGAAAGTGGAACAACTAGCATCAACTCTAGCAATTTCTGCAGTAGCAAGGGCACTGCCAGTGATGGAGAGGCCAGGACAGCCATAACCCTGATTTCCAAATATTATAAAAGCTTCAGCCATGAAGAGCCCAAAACAACGCAAAATAACAATATGCATCACGTGATTCAAGTACCTTGATTGTACCCCCAGCAACATGCAGAGCTCCAAGCTTTGGAATAACATGGAATGGAAATTCAGCTCTCTCCCAATACTGCAAGAAAGTTAACAAAAGCATTTTTAGGTATTCTCATACCCATTTTATTTCATAAATATCAAAACCACAACCTAATAGAGAAACAAAATAGGATCTGGTAAATAAATATCACAATAATACTAAGCAAAAAGTTGGCTAATGAAATGAGAAAAACACCTCAGCCATAATGGGAGCAATTTCCTTTTCCATACACTCCCTAACCTTCAGTCTGACAGATTTCTCGCTAGGGGCAAGCAGATCATCAAACTGATAATAATCAGATGCTGGCAGTTGACAGAAAGAAGTCCCATCAACATACAGATTGTGGAGACTCGCATGAGGCCGAAAACACAAATGCCGGACTATTTTTCACATTCCATAACACCTTATAAAAAGATGGATGGTGAGAGTACAGATAATCCTTACCACAAGGGGGGAAGATTGATGCAGGTGTCGCTTGTGGAAAGGCCAGACGGACATCAAGAGCTGGTAGATGAAAATAAGAACTCTTTGCAGGCTTCTCTTCATCATCTAAATGATGCAAACAAAACAGCATTTAAGTCAAACTCAAGAAGCATCAACAGGATGGAATCAGCAAGCAAACAGCAGCACCGAAAACAAGGATTACACGCTTATTTACAGTAAAAAGAACTTCAATTTTGTAAGAATCCAAGCCCTAGGAATACAACCATATTTCAATCATACGCCCTCAACTTTCTAATCAACAACTAAATACAACTAGTTTAATACTTCTATTATGTTGGTAGACTTGCAGCTAAGATTTGAACAAATCAAAAAGCATGGTACGGAGTAATAATCAAACAACCCCCGATTCGATGCTGAGCTCCCACTTCACAAGAAAATCCTGATCAAAGAAGCTGATTTAGTCAGCTCTGGACGGCTTTCTAACTAGGAATCCGTTAAACAGGGATTTTAAGAAATTGTATGGATTGCAATCGGAAAAGGGGCGTACCTCTGGATTTGGATTTCAGGATCGCCATGGCCGCTGTGCACCGAAAAGTAAATAGTAGATTTCTTTCTTTCCAAAGTAGACAGATATCCCGAGTTTTTTCTTTCCTCCCTGTTTTTGGATCAAAGTAAACCGCAATCTTTGTTTTTTCTCGACAACATGGGGTTTAATAAATGATCCATATCTACGACTACAAGGAGCTATATCTCCCGTAAGTCGTTGTAATTGAAACGCAATTGTATAAAATGGGTGTGATATCTTCGCGGTTACTTTTTACTATTTTCATCTATAAACACCGTATATGTTGGCGGTGGTTTTAAGGACGGTCGACGAAGTCACCGTAGGATTTCGTCGACCGTAGGATGTAGCGGTGGGTCTCGTTGCCTATCGTTATACACAGCGGCGGGATGATGGGTATACATAACCCACCGTTGTACTAAACAGTGGGCCACTCTATTCCGTTTGAACCCCACGGCCAACATATGCGGTGGGTATTGGGTTACTCAAAAGGGGGCGTGGAATTGTGGACCGGACCGAACCGGTGGCATCACCCACCGGCCACCCCCAACATATGCGGTGAGTCGAAAAAAAAAATGAAGCTTCTTGAAAGAGGCGTGTGTAGAATATGCTTTCTTTACTACAATTATTATACTGAAAACGACGACATTATCTGGTAATTTAAAGTGGGAAAAAATAAAAAAAATTGGAACACAAACATTCGTTGAAAATCGGAACACCCAACGTCAATAGTGGAAGTTTCAAGAATCATGTCGGGGTCGTTGAGCCGGAAAGTATATCAGGGAAGTACCCGATTTTCCCCGATTCGATTCCCGAATATGGTCGCTATATATTTACCAAAATCAACGACGAGAAAACCATATATAGTACAACAACAAACCAGAGTTTAAAAAATGGCAAGCATCATAAAAAAAAACATGGTTTGGAAAATGTCATACATCATAGAACGTAGTTCGGAAAATGACACAAACAACATATCTAGTAACCGGAGAAGTCAAGGCTGCAAATACAGGAAAATGAAAAGTGTTAATAGGGCAGCGGACGGCCACCATCTCGACGGCAGTAGGTTGTATCGTGCAATCTGTCGTGCGTGAGGGGAGATCGATGCCTATGCTCACTCCAATCAAATAAATTTATGCTCGAATCCCTCTATAGTATAGTGGAAATCAAGGTCGATCCAAGGGAGTATGCTAGCGGTTCTATCCTAGTTGTTTTTATGGTTGAAAATGGGGGAATTAAGGGCAAAGTGGCGGCTTTAATTGGTAGCAAATTCACTCAATTCCGCTCAAGTAGCAAGTAAATAACACGAATGCAATATATGAGAAAGAACTTTCAAGATTAGGGCTTACCACAACAATAAACACATGTATGAATCAATAAATCATATAAGGAATCATGTTTTTATCTTAAAGAGATAGCTTTCACATAATCAACAAATAGATAATAGAGGTGATCACATAAAACCTATTTGTTTCTACCTTTCTTAATTAGATCCCTTTTACTTTCGTCAAAGATCCCTAATTACTATCAATGTTAACAATCTCTTATTTCAATTCAATTGCAACAATGAATTTCCTTAAACTTTCATCAAAGGGTTAAGCACATGGGTAGAATAAGATAAAAACATCAAATAAACATAGATCCATTCATCTACACACATGCTCATTGTTGGGTTCACCCTAACCCTAGAAGATGGGGGGACTACTTACTCATTGCAAAGAAAAACACAAAAACAATGGAAGAATTCATAATCTCAAATTGCATAAAACCAAACCTTAAATTCACGTTCAATATCCTTCAACCAAAAACTCCAAACGTACGTGCCTTGCTGCTGTAATTCAGCCGTGTGTGATAGATATCCTAATTAGAGGCTAATTGGCTTTATTTAAAGATAGAAATTAAGACTTAACCTCCAAGAAAAAGAGATTTTATCTTAGGAAAGTAATATAATCTATCTAAGGAAGGATAAAAATATATGAAGTCTAAGAGCATCAACAACCAAAGGTTTTGGTTACCTTAAGGTCACTAAAAGGTAACCCCTTGGTTGTGGCTTATACCTTAAGGTAAGGGAATAGAAGAGGTTACCTTGGTAGAGAGATGTAACCTCTTCCCTTTTGTAATTTTGTTTTTTTTTAATCAAAAAGTAAAGGAAAGTATGATATTACACATGATAAAAGGGAAATAAAATGTGAAAATAAATTTGAAAATGGGTAGTAGAGTTTCTCATGGTTGTAGAACAAACCTTTTAAGATAAGGTAGAAAAGGTGAAAAAATATTTAAACAAAAAAATAAATGAGGTGTAAAATTAGAATAGGATTAGAGAAAATAAAATGGGTAAGAGGGTTCCCCATGGTTGTTGATGGTCTAACTAACTAAAAGATCCTAAAAGAGATTTAGATGAAAACCCTAATTAAAAAGCTAATAAAATCAGCCCGCAAAAACTTCTCCTGATGCGCAGGGGCTCGGCATCGAGGGTCAAAGTGTCGGCGCCGAGGGTCTGTTCGAATCCAGTAGTACTGGAATTCGCTGGGTATCGACGCCGAGGGAGCAAAGGTCGACACCGAGGCTCTTTTGCACACTTCTCCATCTTTACTTGTTCGATTGCCAATCTTTTTGTGCCCCTTTTCCATCCTTCTTCACTCTTCCTTAAGCTCTAGAATTACCTCTAGCTTTTTAGCTTCAAAACCTACAAAACACCACTAAAGCTTGTGTAGACATCCATATCTCAAAAAATACGAAAACTAACACAAACGACACACTTTCCCAACACAAAAGCTAATAAAATGACTTAGATGGAATGGAAACATGATGTAAAATAAGACTAAAAATGCGAACATCACAATCCTCGCCGCAAACTGGGCGTCCCACCTGTTGACCGTGGGATCGTGATGCTGCGTTCAGGTAGTGTATACCGGCGGCAGAGGCGATCCAGGCAACAACCAAATCTGCGAATAACATGTGAATATTGACATTAGAAGTGAACAACGAAACTTTAAGAAACGAATGACTATGAAATACGAAACGTACCGATACGAAGTGGTTGTTGTTGCCCACTAAAGCTATCTCATCTAACTCTTCGAAGGACGGTACTGACGGGCCTCCAGTGGCGTATAGTGGCAGACACAACATAGGCATCATCTGCGACAATATCACAAAAGGACGCTGGTGCAGCGTGGCAAACACCTCGCCCATGATCGGAATCTCCGTCCAATAAGTAGCATCATGACAATGTGCCGAAGTAATTGACCCTCATGATGAGTTCATCTAAGGCAGGATAGTAATGGTACCGATCTACATGCAACTGCAACTCAACCGCCAACTCCCGTTGAACTTGTGGTCATGCGTCTTGCCCCAAGTCGAGAAGACAAGAAAAAGATATATATCCACAATGACCATCACCTGCAACATTCGTGACGGCTCATATGAAAGTAATCATGAACTCGTCGATGTTGTCGGTTCCCCAATTGAAACCTAGGTGAGGGAGATTCTGAGGCTGAAGCGTCGTAGGTGTTGTAGGTGGCATGGCACCTATAAGCTCCGACGCTGATCGACCTCGGCCACGTCCCCTCCCATAACCCCGTCCCCGGCCTCTTCCTCTTCCTCGACTACTAGGAGGGACGTCGACTGCAATTGCGTTGGACCCAGTGGCCTCTTCATTGCCTTCCGCAGCATTCGCTTCGTTTGATGAAGATTGCCCCCGACCTCAACCTCGACCTCTGAGTAATCCGCTGCTCCCCTCTCTATTGGCTCGACGTTGGGCCCGAGCACGCTTACGTTCCCAAGGCAGAGGGTTCGTCTGACAGGGGTCAGTCTACGGTCCTTGAGGTCAAGCGAAGTCATCTACATATGAGAGGAACGATCCCCATCGTTGAATGCCAATGCGATCCTCCAACGAGTATCCTCGTCCATAGCTCGACTCTAGAACAACGTGATCATGCACGACATGTCGACATCAGCTCTTGTGAGCGGATTGTTATCATGGACACAGTCAACATATGGACTATCCCAATCTAATTACTTCCAAAAAATGTGAATCTGGGATGGTCTGATCGGTATCTGCGCATCTAGAAAAGCTTGCATCTTATGTGTGCAAGGCATAACGTAGACGTCCCTCTTGTATCTATCTCTGCATGGTTGCGACGATGTATCGGTTTCCATCTTCATGTATATGTTGAACAACAAGTTGAAACATTCATTCGACACAATATGTCGAACCCGATCGAATATCCATAGGCCATGAGAGTCTGTCGGTCAGGTGTTGTTCACTCGCCCCATTGTATTCTTCACTTCACTTGGTCTGCCATCATCAAATCGATTGATTTTATCACGTGAGTAAAATCACCGAATGTAGAGTTTAAGGTTTTCTTCAACACCGAATGGGCGGACTCAACCCTACAGGAAAAGTAGGACCCGCAGGTGAATATCTCCATATATTTGTAAACAAATTATTTGTAGCATGACATTGCTAAGGAAAAATTGGGCGCACCTATTCGTCGTGGTCGTACCAAAATGTAGGATAACATCTGTCCATGCACGAACTATATTCTCCGAGTAATCTCGCAACAGCGTCGCCTCCAAATATGGAATCAACCCTTCGATGTGGCCCCACTCTGCATGCATACCCCTCTTTCGGGCGTTGAACGTCTCAGCTGATCTGGATTCGAACAGGCCATAACATGCATTTTTTAAACGCCCTGCAACGTCAAGATTCTTCGACTTTTGGAAAGCAGCTTCTTCGCATCTGGGGAGGATGTGCACTTTGCACAACATATGCCTGACACTGGGAAGAACCTTTTGCAGTGCGGCGATAAGCCCCAACTCTCGATCTGTGACAATAACGTTCGGGAAATTACCTCGCAGGAGGTAAACGAGCGGTCGCAACGCCCAACTGTATGTACATGTGTTCTCATGCGACATGAAGCAGAATCAAATGATGAAGTTCTGCCCTGTGCAAGTGAATCCAATGAACTAATACAAAGAGATCCCATACCTGCACCATGACATATTTTAGTTTTTAAAACCTTTTCGGTAGGGGTGGACTATTAGTTTCAAATATAAACATACGCATTCGTCCGGTATGTACTGTCGATGAGGACGACATATGGAAAGATGGCAAGAAGGTGGCGAGAGTTTGGATGCGCGAGGAATAGATCTTGAAGCCTATTCGGATCGTCAGGTGCTCTCCTTGTAGAGTAGAAGTAGCCCCTCTCTCGCAATAGGTGAAGTGCTTCCTGCGTGACTATTCGGTCTCCTCTTGCCTCAGCTTTAAACTTTGCCATAGCATTGTAAACTTGTCTCCTTGATGTGAAGATCAACTTCTGTCGTGTCGTAGCTATCTGCTTCAAGGTCGCTAAAATCGGCTTTAGTGGGGTACCAGCCACGGTAAGGGCCAACATCGACTGAAGAGCATCAGACATCGAGTGAACCTGAACACAACACACTGAGAGATGAAGATAATGACTCGACATCGACCTGAAGACTCGATATCGAGTGGATGACTCGACGTCGAGTAGACCTTCTCGACGTCGACCGAAATTGCAGTTGGGCCGACACGAGTTGGGCCGATCCAAATCTGAGAGAAGAAGACTTAAGCACGAAGTTTCTATCATCTATCTAAGTTCAATCCTTATGGGAGAAGATTTATTTATATTAAGGAGAGTTTTTATTTACCAAATTAGATTTATATCTTTCTTTATCTAAATTTATATCTTCTAGTTTTAGATAGAATCCTTGTTCTTAGCTAGTAAGGATTTAGGCCTATAAATAAAAAGCCCTAGGGCTGTTTTTTCATTCATTCAATTCATAGCAATCTCTCACAAAGACACACATCCAGTAGCGTTTAGGTTTTCAAAGGTTTTAGGGTTTTGGCGTTCTTGCGAGAGTTGGAGTGCCGAGATTGTAAAGACTTTGAATTTAGTTTATGCAAGTTTATTTTCCATCAATCATGTCTTTTGCTACAATGAGCGAGTAGTCGCCCTTCTACTAGGGTCGGGGTGGATTGTTGGGTCGCGAAAGAAAGATACTTTATCTCGCTCTATCTTGTGCTTCATCTTTAATCGAAAGGTTAAAGAACTCATGTTGTGAAACTTAGGTAGTAATTAGGGTTTCTATTCGGAAGTCTATAAACTCTAATTATGAAAATGATAGATACAATTAGAATTATTTATTGAATAGTTTATATTCCTACTTGCCGGATTTGGTGAAAGTCTTGTCCTTTATCGATAAAGTTCTTGTCTTTTGCGATTTATAAATTCACTTGCATGGTTATCGTTGTGGTAAGCCCTGGCTTTGGAAGATCTTCTTATATATTGTTTACATCGTTATTATTGTCGTTCATTTGGGTCCTCGAAAAACTCAACACCCTTGTTATTTCTGTCCATCATTCGTTTCCATCTTTTCATTCTTCAGCCATCTTTGCCGACGTTTTTAGGTTACTACATAAGCACTCGACATCGACTATTCTGAGTCGACATCGAGTCATCTGGATTGAACTGGCAGTCTTCTGAGCCAGTCGACCTCTGTTGCTGATCAATCCACATCGAGTCACCTACTCGACGTCAACTCTTGTTTTTGTCTCTGCAGGCACTTGACCCGAGATCGATTGCACACCCTCGACATTGACTGTTTCACTCGACGTCGAGTGAAGCCACTCAGTCGATACTGAACGTGTGTACGAGCTATCTAGGATCCGCTGACCCGCTTTCTCGTGAATCGAACTGATTCTCTTCCACTACAGCGGGAGGAAGTCTTGACTTTATTTGCGTGGACTTAGATTCGGTTTGAATTTATATTTTGTTGACTCTATCTTGATAGTAACGATATATGTTATTGTATGTATGAGGAAAACAAAGAAATGTATTATTTATTTTATAAAAATATCAATTAGAGTATTTATGTGATTTATTTTATTTATTTGGCTCGCAATTTATGTATTTATATTTTGTCCTTATTATTATTTTTTATGGGCTTTGGTTTTTGGTCTTGTGCATGGAGTATATATGCAGATTTTATAAGGCACAAGGGTTGACTTTATGGTAAAGATTTTATGGAACAAAATCCGGCCTCAAGCATGGAAGTCCACCGGTAGAAGAATCGGCCATCTTCTAGAAGATTTTGTGGAGCAAATCTATTATTTGTTTTTTGAATAAATGCATAACGGATTTATTTGAATATTTGCTTATTTAGTGTCTTTTGTTATAAACTAGGGTAAGAAAGCGAGGAGAATATGTGATTGTATTCAACTTATATCTCTTGGTGTTACACCGGTACAATATATAGAGATAAACTCCTTAGCCTCCAAGCAATAGTAAATCTATCTATAGACAAAACTCAATCTAAGTAAAGTGTATATTTTGTACATCCACATAATAATAATATTATAACACTCCCCCTTGGATGTACATTCCTTGTTCCTCCAGCTGCCTCGTTAAAAACCTAGCTAGGAAAACCCAATGGGACAAAACCATAGCTTAGGGAAAAAGAGTGCAGCCTTCCACGTACGCTCTTGTTGTACTGCCTCGTTAAAAACCTTATCAGGAAAACCCAGTGGGACAAAACCTGATCGAAGGAAAAAAGAGTGCAGTGCGTGTATGCTCCCCCTGAATTCAACATCCTTCTCGAAGTCTTCTCATTCTTCTTAATGTCGCCGTCTTCATGAGATTATGGTCGAATCTCAACATTGTCTTTGATGTGTATAAGATGGAATGCCTTCGTGATTGACTTTGACGTGCCTGACTTCCATGGATTGGTGTTGAGCTGCTTTGGATGCACAAGCAGAAGGTACTTCAGGACCTAGTGTGCTTTTCATTGTTGATCTGGGAAATCTGATGCATTAAATGGTGCTTAAGTTGTCTCATTAAAAACCTTACCTTGGAAAAACCCAGTGGGATAAAAACCAAGATTAAGAAAAAGAGTACAACTTTGTATGGTACTTCGGGACCTAGTAAAATGTCACCACTTACACAATTATAGGTAATTCAGCTACTCTAATAAGAATATTAAACCAAATGCATCTGATAGGACTTTGATAATAATGCTTCAGGCATTTTCAATCGATTCTTCCCATTTATATGGGTATGCACCTACAATGTCCGTCATTTACATTTGGAGCCAAATTATATTCACTCCTGGTGAATACATTCTCATGTAACCTTTAATAGGCTTTTGTGCAATCAATTTGGCTTTATGTTTTCCTTTATACAAACACCCACTTAAAACCAATTAATATCGCACTTTTCAATGTTGGAGTTACCGGTCCAAAAACTTCATGCTTAAATAATCCATTGGAGCTACAGGTCCAAAAACTTCATCCTTAAATAATTCATTTTTACATGAATTATTTCTTTCTAGAATTTGGGATTTACAATGTATCCTTATGTGGGGAGTTGTCTCGTTAAAAACCTTGCTTTGGAAAAACCCAAATGGGACAATAACCAAAGTTAAGGAAAATAGTACAACTTTTCTCCTCCTCAATTTAGCATATAAATCACTAATTTTCTAAAGACATTGTACTTCTGTTTAGAAGCTCTAATTATTCTTATCAAGCACTTCAAGTGCAAACTAAGATATGTGCCATCAACGATAATCAATGATCTAGTCATTTCAAGGCAACTCATAATCAATTCTAACCTTGTCAACGTTCATGAAATCTCTTCAGGAGTTTTATACTAGTGAACAACATATCACCATTTTTTGAAGTTACTACTAGAATCACAATCTAAATCATGTAGTGCATTATTTGTTATAAATGTGACTTTTGTCACTATCTTTTGCATTTGTTAATGCCTTTACTAGCTTGTTTGCTATATAGTTCATTGAACTTTCATTTCACTTCTCTTCCATGCAACATATTACTTCATGATATCCTTTCCCTCTCCCCCTAAATACCGAGTATTTTATCATCCGTGATAAACTCTAGGTATTTGATCATCTATGGGGACCGAATCCTCCATATACATCATCTTTCTTGCTTTACAACTTAGTGTAATCTGGGGAGATTTTGGTGCCTGAACCGAACATTTAAAAACTTGTAAATATAAAGCTCTCTTCTGGAGATAAATTACAAAGGAGAATTTATTCTATCGTTGACCGAAAACGAATCAATCTCTTGATATTCATGCCTGCTTGTTAGCTATTATTGACGACTCTACTGGGCCATTCCTTGCGTCAGCATTATCCTAAATGATAATCTCATAAGTAACGACTTCACTTGGTCGATTTAATAGTCAGCTTCTCAATGCTCATTTATCCAACATATCAATTTCATTGATAGCATTTCTATATTACATCCATATTGCCAATATGGGTAATCTATTTATTATATGTCGGATCTTCTTTTGACATCCTCGACTAGAGGAAAACCCACTGCTTCTGGCAATTACCGGCTTTCACGATCCAAATTTATATGTCATCACTCATTCCCTTTAGAGTGTTTTGACGCTCTTCTAGATCCATCTTCTCATATGCATTTATTGCTTAAATATCAACCATCCTTCGATGGCTAATTTGATGCTCTTCTGGAGACATGTAAGGTTTAATTATGCCAAGCATAGACTTTATACAAATACTCATTAGTTATTTCATCTCGAAAACTTCAGGTTTTCCATATCATCAGATACCAAGCTCTAAGCCGTTCTAACATTTTCATACGATGATTCATTCACAGTTTGGGAGATTACAAATCCAAATTAGGCAAACCATCATCCTTGACTTGTTCTTCCACATTCTCCTTTATGTGGGAGTCGACTCATACATGATTATCTATAATCATTTTCAAAATTATGACCAATATCCTAACAACGGTCGCGCGCACCGTATCCTCTTTATGTCCTCTTCTAGAGGTAACAATATATATTGCATCTGGCAATAAGAGAGGTTGTTATGAACCATAGGTCATTTAGCTAGCTATTTATTTGAGTTCTACCATAGCTAGCTATTTATTTGAGTTCTACCTGAGTAGATTAAGAACAAGATTCCAAAATAAAGAGTCTTCAGGCTCTCGTGAACTAATTTTTATCAATTTCACACAATTTAACAAGGATGTGCTACAAACTCTTCTCCCAAATCATCATTTGTTGAATAAAACTGGCATTATCTACCCATAATTGTTTCTTCAAGAAAACATTTCCAATGCATATTCATATTCATAAAATGCAAATCAAATCAAATAGATAAATAAAATAAAGATCCCATGTACCTTAAAATAGCCAATTTGAACTAATAACAAACCAAAAATGGTAGAGTTTACAGAATCAAAGGTGTTGGATCATTTAAACTCTTCATTCAATAGATAGCTTTTATTAACACTAATTACACAAATAATCTTTGTCAATATAAAACCTCATATGTTTATGGCATAAGAATTCTTAACAAGTTGTTTCTTCTGGAAACAGTTTGAGTTTTGAATTTATAATGCAAAAAGTAAATTGAGATATATACACCTCACAAATATATAACAAAAGTAATCTCAATAAAAAATATCAATCACAAATTTATTTGGCCACTTCAGGTGGATATCGATCCAAATATTTATCATTTGTTTCAATAAACAATATCATCCACAAATAGTATAGGTTCAATAACTATCTCAAATTTCAATTTCATGCAATTTAAGTTATATACAAATCAACTTCATGACACATAAATGATGTCAGCTTCTGGTGACTAGGAATCAAACAAGTTTAACCACTTCAGTAGTTTATATTTCACCTTCTATGAAACAAATCATATATGAAACAAATAGTTACAAGTACAAGATGTAATCAACAATATCATCTTAGCTCACCACTACAAAGATGAGGGTAATATTTTAATCGGCGTATGATGACATTATTTATTCATCAACCTATCAATGTATCAATTCATATAGATATCATTTATCATGTATCCGTCCAATATAAGATCAATTCATGCAATAACCATATCTATATGCATCGTCAACCCCCAATCATATATGATTTATCAGTGCTCTAAATTCTTATATATCAAAGTATATTAGCACTATGACATGATTTATGATATAAAATCTACATGTGCAATCAATAACGTCATATTGTAATATAATTAGCAACTAAATGGTAATCCATATTTAATGTATGAGATGAACTCATAACACACATATATAATCACTCATCATCAAAAGTCACAAAAATCATAATTCAAATATATGATGGTTAGGCTTACTTGACCGCAAAAATCAGTCCAACTCCATCACGAGCCTTAAAGTCGAGCCTAACCCATATAGACTCACTACCAAGTAGAGTTCAATCTTCTAGGATTCGTCTCCTTTTACCATGATATCCTGGTGTGGATCCGTGGACAAACCACTCGCATTACACCACGTACACATCACCAAATCAAAATATTAATAAATTATAATCATGGTTTATTTAAAACACATAGCATATAACATAATTCTATCCATCCTTATGTATAAGGCCTTAAACCTTTCGCAATTCTAATTAATCAAGCAAGGAAAGTCAAGTACCTCTTATGTGAGGAACGCGTACATAATCCCACTCCAAAACAGATTTACAATATTATCATAATGCCTTATTTTGATTAACTTTCTAATCGGCGATAATCTATTTTATTCACTATCTACTTCGAGAGATATGACTTTTCATCTACTTCAGGAGATGATGATCGATAAAAAATATAATATACAAAACAAAACAAAATAATAATTGTTACCCATCGCTAAATGGATGATACTTATTGTTTCATCACTACGGGGATGAAATTTATAAATCACATCAAATGATTCATAATATCAATTTCTTTTACTTTCATCCACTTCGATAGATTAATATTTTCTACTTCGGGAGACCAATTGAATTATTTATAAACAAAATAATAAAGTAGAAAACTCAAATTTCACTTACCTCCACTTACCTCCACGACGGCGCACTTTGGGATCAATATAATTTATGTATACATCCTATTCGGGGATGTGTTTATCTACTTCACTCGCTAAATCTCATCGCTTTTGGGAAGAGATTTTCCACTCATCGGAACCTTCATTAGGGAGTAGGGACAAAACTTATAACCCTGTAATTACCAGAAAAATATGGGCCAATCTCGCAATTTCTTAATACCCCGGGCTGGTTTCGTAATTGTTCTAAATTTGGAACAATATTTCATCGTCTTCATCGCTGAAATATGATGAGAACAACGGCGGCGCGCGACTCCGGGCGGCATCCGGTCACTTTGGGCAACCGACGATGTAGGTGGCATATGGCTCGGCAACCAGCGATCGATCCGCCTCGATCCCAACGACAATGGGGAATCCCCAAAGGCGCGATGGCGGTTCATAGGAGGCATCGAACCTCGGCTACAGGCCGGGGATGCGGATCCTGGAGGCGAATTCAGAGCTTTGATTGTGCCCTCGGCCACGGAAACGAAAAACGGGGTGTGTCCCCGTCGAGAGGGACAAATCGAGATCGGATCCAACAAGCTCTCCTTGAAAATCAACGCTTTGAAACGGCGGCCAAAAACCTCCACCGGTACCGCCCACAAGTGAAACAAAGGAATCGATATATATACCTTTTCGGTATCCAAAAAGGATACCGAAAAGGTATATAGCCATTAGATATATACGGGTCAAACAGATCAGGCTAATGAATATGATTAACCACGGAAAACATAAATTTCAATTAGATATATATATATATATATATATATATATATATATATATATATATATATATATATATATATATATATATATATATATATATATATATATATATATAAGCCAAACTGTAACGGCCCAGAATTATGATTTCCGGGTTACGTTTCAAGGGATGAAAACCCTTGTTCAGATCTTGCAATCCAGGTACGGGTCGAGGTTTCAAACTCATTTTAAGTTTAGTGGAAATAGGGATTTCAAACCCTAAAAACCTCGAAGGGCCGTTGGGTACCCTTAACCTGTCCTAAGACTATGTCGCGAAATCTATTTCAAACGGAAGTAAAGCAGAAGCAAAGTAGAGATACAAGAGCCACGGCAGAGCCGGGTCAAAACCAAATCATGAGTGGGTAATTACCATTTTACTAAGTTAGGATATTAACCATATTCTTCGTTTCGCCAAAAGGGAACCCCGTCATAAGGACATCGAGCACTCAAAGTCTGTAGAAAATACCTTAAAAAAGAACGGGGAAAGGAGTCAGATCGAGCCACTCATGCGGGACCGGCAGTCCTCGCTGAGGCCACATAGTATGTGCTATACCTAATAAAGATGCTCTAATGCAGTACAAAAGTCAAACACACTAGCATGCTCCTAGTTATAATAATGTGCAGAAATACTGTAAAGGGCCCAAGACAATGCCAAATGGCATATCCCTCTCCTACCTCCACCCCCTTCCGATAGGGCGGAGACTGACCAGCTCGTGAATGCATTCCATCATAATCGGGCGGCACGCATGCCTAACCCGCTCCACAATAAAGCCCGCAGGCATCTCATAATATAAGAAAGTTCATGACTCGATTGACTCAGGGTACCCGATGAGGCTGGGCTACCCTATGACCCTAGCAAAGACTCTAGGACTATCACAGATAACGGCCGTTCTGTTTCAAACGCAATAAGTAAGCAGATGCTCATTCAATTAGTGCAACCTAACAGGATACTACATGACATGCTTTTATGCATATGCAACACCTAACATAAAATGCAACAACAGACATGAATGTCCAACCTGAGTAAGCCCCCTAGGGAACTTACCTGAAGATGCAGAACAACAAGATAACACAAGCAAGGGCCCAAATGCAAGTCCAAAGCAATCCATAAGCAATACACACCTATCATCAAGCCATTTCCATAAGCTACCGGACCAACATTTAAACCTTAAAACCAATTTCTCAAATTCATGTTATAGAATTAGTCCCAGCATTTTATTTCAAAACTTTGACTTTAATGTTTCGAGTAATTTAAGACAATGATAAACATTTCCAAAATAAATCTATTTTTAAAAATCCCATTCATAAATCAAACCGACAATTCTCTTTAAAAATCTCGTTTATTAACAACATTTAACAACATGGCCCAATAATATTTAAAATATAAGAATCACCAAATTCACATATTTAAATCAACACACTTATCCCAAATAATTTTATTTCCAAACACTTTTATAATAATTTCATAAATTTATTTTCATAAAATCAAATTTGTCAAAAATAATAACTGTAATAATAATAATAATAAAATAATAATAATTATTAATACTCTACTAACAACTAACGATATAACGAAAGATGATATGTAATCAACAAAACAAAACCTTATAACACACCCAATAGGCCGGCCCAATCCTTAACCCGAAACCAAGCCCTAACCGAGCCCAATAAGAAAGAGAGGAAAGGATAGAACCGGGTATTTGAACCCATTAGTAATATGATATAACCCGAAATTTGGGAACTGGATCCGGCCCGGCCCAAAAGCCTACAACTCTCAAATCTGGATTAGTGAACCGGATCCATTTTGTGTGAAAAGATGAACCCGGTTTAGAAAAGAAAAGGGGGAAGAAAGTAGTGAACCGAGGGCCTGAGCATCGTCTTCTTCCTCCAGTTTCATTCCGCCTCGGCGATTTCGAAGGGAGAAACCCAACGCCGGCGCTTCCTCGACTCCCTTCCGTCTGCTTCCCGCCAGTTCGCTCGCTCTCGGCCTCTCGCTCCCGTCAGCATCTCGATACCTTCAGATCTCTCTCTCCCTCCCAGACTCGCCCTCGCTTTCCCATCACTCACGCCCTCGATCTCGCCGGACACTCACCGCACCTCTCTCCGACCACTCTCACTCCGCTCTCGCAGTTAGCTCGAACAAAGGACGGAAAAGAAAACACCCAGGAAGCGAATAAGAAGGAGGGAAAAGTAGGTGCTCACCGAGGGGTTCAAAGCTCGTCGGAGAACGCTCGTCGGAACTCGGTCAGACTCATCGGAGACTCGAGGTGCCCTTTCTTGGCCTGGGGAGGACGGAAAGAGCATAAAGGTGCGGCTTTTACACCATTTTAGGGAGAAAGGAGGAGGAAGAAGCCTTACCGAAGGGGTTGGGAGGAAAACAGAGGAGATAAAGGAGCAAGGAGGGCTCGGCCGTCGGCTGCTGCTCCTGGGCTTCCGACGTTGGAGGGCTCCTAGCGGAGGTGCTGCTGCTCAGACTCGGAGGACTCGAAGAAGGCGGAGCTGTGCACTCAGCTCGTTGGGATTTCGAAAACAGAGGGAGGGCTGCGTTTGGGTTTGGTGAGAACAGGAAAAGAAATTGAAGGAGACAGGGGTCTTGGGGTTTGAATGGTGAATGAATAATGGGAATTTTTGTGTTTGAAACAAAATAAAATCTGAGCTGAGGAGAGATTGGGTTCAAGGTGAAGAGGGGACTGATGGGAATCAAACAGAAAAGAGAGGTTTCAACCTGTGGGATCTTGTTTGGCAGCTTGCCAAAGATGGAGGGTCAACACTTTGGTAGAGGTAAAAGAGAAGGGTGATTGTACACCAAATTGGGATGGGAAAAGCTGATTGTTTTATTGAAATCCGGAAATGAGGAGAGGAGAAAAGACAAAGGGAGGTGGTCTAAAAGCAAGATTTGAATACCCGGAATTAAAACCCGAAACCCGCTCGCTCGATGAATTTGATTTTTAAAACCCGAAAAGGTTGTTGCCAAGTCAAGTTAATTTCCAAAATTTTATTTTAGGTCGGAATCCGCTTGAAGAATTTTAAAATACGATTTTTAAGGCGAAGATGGAGATTTTCAAATATCCGTTTTTTTTTTTTTGACTTAAATCCCTTTTATTTTATTATTTATTAAAATTTATTATTTTAAAATCCGGGTCTTCTATAAAACATAAAAAGTTGTGTTCACCTCCAATTTAATGCCCATTCATTTAATGATTCATTTTTTATAGTTTTTTTGTTTCTATTCCATAAAATGTCAAAAGTACTTATGTAGCTCAATGGTTGGGAATGTTGTTTTGTATACATGAGGTCTTGAGTTCAAATCTCATTAGTTACACTTTGTGACTTTGGCCACATTTTGCAAAATTTTTATTTAGATTCTCTTAAATTTTTATGTTTTGTTATGTGTAATTTTTAAAAATTGAATATAATAATAAATTTTCATGTTTGTTATGTGTAATTTTTTTAAAATGGAATATAATCTATAATTTTTATTTCCTCTTAAATTTTTATGTTTGTTATGTGTAATTTTTAAAAATTAAATATAATCTATAATTTTTATGTTTGTTATGTGTAATTTTTTAAAATGGAATATAATCTATAATCTATTAAATTATCATTTTTTGGTTGATTGATGATTCGTTACGCATAAGGTTTTGGTTTCAAATCACATTCGATACTCTTTGTCAATATTCTACAGTTTTATTTTATCTTAAATTATCATTTTTTAGGTTTAATTATTTAAAATCTATAATACGTCTACCTATAATATAACATAACAAATGTGTATCTAATTTGCTTTTTTCCCAGAAAATTATGTTCAATCGGTTGATTGAATCCACTATAACTATAAGGCATTTACTCAATTAATACACCTATGATTTAATTAGCTGTTAGTATAATCATCCACAATATTAATACCTCTATGATATAATTGTGTTCAGCCGTTTGTATATTGAAATTCAAACATTTCATATTCCCAATTTTAATTACATTACAAGATATCTAATGTCATTAAATTGTTACAACCGTACATCTTCAACCGTTTAAAATAATTTTTATTTATTTTCCAATTAATTGTATTCACATATTGATTTTAGGGAAAAATTATTTCATTTTCTTAGTCAATATAAATAGATGGGAGAGAACATACTCGATCATTTGGACGGTAAAAATTTTGCTGGCTCCTCTTCTTTCTTTGATATATGATTCATCTATTTGTTTGTTATTCTAATTTTGTTATACGTTCATCCTTTCTCATATGCAGTAGGGACTTATATGCGACTTATCTTTTTTCTTTTTGGGATAATATATGCAACTTATCTAATTTATTATTTCTCATATACGTTTATCCTTTATCATAATTTTCAATATTATGGTTATATTTGTTACAATATTATTTTTCTAATTTTACTACTTTCTTTTGTTTTGCAGATTTACCTATTAGTTGGGTAGAACTATCTTCACTCAATCATTTGATGGTTAGTAACAATTTGTTTTTGTCCCTCTTCTACCTTTCATTCTTTGATTAATCAATTTGTTTGTTGCTCTAATTTTTTATATATCGATATCGTTACCCTTTCTCATTTGTAGCATAGGATTTATATCCTTAATTAACTACGTATTATTTATATTGTTTAATTTTATCATAATTTAAAATTTTATACTTATATCATAGTTAATTTTCTAATTCTTATTCTAATTATATTTTATTTTACAAATTTGAACAAACTTATAATCGCAAGTTTACTTCAGGGACTTCCTGATTCATCGTCAACCACCGGATACTTTTTTTCCCGACATTCCCGTATTGGCGGAGCCCTTGATGAAATAAGAAGACACATGTTTTATGAAAGAATAGCAAGGAAAATATCTTAAATTTAGTCGCACAACTTTTGAAGTAAATTTGTTCTGTACAGTTATCTATTCAATTTTATGTAACACTTGGATATGTTGTATTTTAACTATATTATATATACTCTATGGCTCTAAGTCGTTGTCTATTTTTTATAAATATTTATTATAATTTTTATTGAAATTGGGATACAATGATGTTATTACAAATGAGTTGAGAGTTGAAATGACCCAGTCGTTGTTTGGCTTATAAGAAAACGTGGTATGTTCAGATATTTTTTAATGCATTTTTATTTATTTATTTATGAGGATAAGTGTTTTAAGAAAATTTTGAACGATACAAATTTTTGTTCATTATTCTAATTTCATATAAATTTATAACATGAATGTGTGATTTTTCTATTTTAAAAAATTATCTTGAATTCTTTTTACATACAATTTTGGATTTTATTTTCAAACAATGCTTTAAATAGAGTAGTCCTAGGGTTGAATGTGTGATAACCAAAGGGTGGGATAATCAAAGGGTGAATGTTTGTCTTTTTGTGTTAAAGTGTAGATTTTCCTATTAATAGTCAATTATTTCAATGTCATGACTCATAAAATTCATTGTCTTGCAACCAAATAAGAGAAGAAGGATATACGGATAGATAAGCTTCTATTTATCTTTTATTTTCCTTTTTCAAATTTCGTTTATTCGTTGCTTTGATTTATTTTTAATTATACTTTCTTATTTGTATTAGTAGATTATATATGATTTTAATTTTCAAATTTTATGTTGTTACTTTATACTGAGTATCATATTTTTTATTTTTTGAAATAAAAAATGTTTTAGCTTCTAACCAATGCATTATGCAATTATTACCTTATTAACATACATAAATAATAACTCAATATTGAATTCAAATTTATGAGAAATGTCGTTGAAATATTCATTGTTTATAGGTAGGGAGTTTAGAAAATGAAGTAGCTATTTAGTTTTGTCACAAACAAATTTGCCCAAATTTAATGACAACGTCGGATATAATACGTCATTTAGCTTCTTAAAACATAATTGCAAAAATTGTGGAAAAAATCAATTCTCGACATGATATTTAATTAACTTTTTTATGGCATTATCAAATACATAAAAATAATTTCATCTTTAAATTTCCCTCAAATTTGATCTCTAGATTTTTGTTTGCTATATATAGCAGTGGATATTGTTTTATCTTTTTCTTTGAATAATAATATTTCAATTTTGATTATTGTTTGTAAAAACTACACTGCATGCTATTATTCTCTTCTTTTAAAAATTTATATAATGTGTAATTTTTTCCTGTATTTACCAAGTCCGAATGTCCAATCTCACTATAATATTTGGAACAAAATCACATGTTCCCGGGCGTAGCACGGGTTTGCCTACCTAGTTACACAAACAATAGTATGCAAGCAATATAGGAATAATCAAATTGTACCAAATTGAACATACATGCTTAACTCTAAACATGGACTTAATTAATTACACGAAAGACATATGAATCCCATACAGAAAATATGTAAAGCTAAAAGCCGAGACGCCGCCACCCTCGACCCCGCTGAGCCGACCCTAATCCGACCACCGAGCGCTGCCTCCGACAACCCCAGACCACCCCTTCAAACTAGAAACCCAATATCCACAAAGAAACCCTCAAAACGGGACAAAAAAATCCACACCATTCAAAGTGTTTCAAGCGAAAAAAGCAAATCGAGATCGACATCCAGATGCCTGGATCTGCAAATCTCTTACTCACATCTCCGACATCTCACTTCTACAAACCCGGATCTGCAGAAATCAAAACCAAAAAGAGTGGGATTGAGAGACGAAGAAA
This sequence comes from Persicaria tinctoria, assembly GCA_037127255.1. Lineage (NCBI taxonomy): Eukaryota > Viridiplantae > Streptophyta > Magnoliopsida > Caryophyllales > Polygonaceae > Persicaria > Persicaria tinctoria. The sequence continues at coordinate 22,827,325 of JBANSL010000010.1, forward strand.
GAAAAGAGCACGAGAGAAATAAAAATTGGAGAAAAAGAGAGGCTTTTTCCGAGATCTATAAGCGAGACTTCGGTAAGAGAGGATTGGGTGCTTCTTCCGGCGGTGTGGTTGTCCGGCGGTGGTGCCTCGGTTGGCGGGCTTGGGCTCGGCCCTGGTGTCACTGGCGGTGGATCGGCTGTTGGCGGGTGATAATGCACATTTCTAATGGGCATTATAGGATAATTTAGTTGCATTTACATTGTAGAATATGCATGTTTTAGTGTTAATTTAGATAAAACTCTTTTTGTGGAAAAGTTCGGAATCTACGCTATTTCGGTTGAATTGTGCAGAATCGTAGATCCGACATGGTGGAAAGCAAGGGAAAGCTGTTAAACATGGCCAAGTGAAGTCAAGAAATCAAGCTAAGAAGAGAAAGAAAGGAGAAGAGAAAGAAAGAGGGAAGAACAATGAAGAATCGAGCTTCTGGGCATCAGTCGCTGCCAGCGAATGATCAGTCGCTGCCAGCGAGTGGAACCAGAATCCGAGGAGGAGCCAGCGAGAGAGAGCCCGCGGGAAGAGAGAGCCAGCGAGAGGAAGGGCAAGCGAGTCCGCTGCTAGCGACTGATTCCGCTGCAGCGAGACGACCGCTGCCGCGGAAAATTCCGCTGCTAGCGAAAATCATCAGGGGGACGAAGCTTCGGCCACTCGCGGCTGCGGAAGGGAGAACTCGTCCCAGCGAGTTTGAGATCTCGCGGCAGCGGAAGCCCCATCTCGCGGCAGCGAGTTCAGTGTCTCGCGGAAGCGGAAGGAAGGACTCGAAGAGGATGAAAAAATTCTAAGGCATGGAAAAGTCGCTGCCAGCGAGTGTGCCAGCGAGTTGGTAGCGGAAATCCAACAGAAGCTCAATCAAGGCCATTCGCTGCCAGCGGAAATTTCTCGCTGCCAGCGGAATCCGACGCTGAATTAATTTAGGAAAGTTCTATCTTTGATCTAGTTTGTTTAGGAAATTTCTATCTTTTATCTATCTTTTATCTACCTTTTATGGAAGACATTAGGCTTATAAATAGGATGTTCTAGGGTTAGTTTAATTAAGTTTTCAAGTAGAGAAAATCACCATTGAAGAGAAGAAAGCTTAGGTAAGCCATGTTTGGCTAATTTTGTAGTTTCCGCCTACACTTTCGAGACTTGGTTGGTGGTTTGTGAGTTTCTAATTCAAGTTATTTTTCCTCTTTAATTCTTTCAACTTCTTTGTGCGATATTGATTATGTTATTGATGTTATCTTGACTCGCGACCTTGATAATATTGATTTCATGCTAGGATTTAATACTTTCGTATTTGTGTTATTTCCGTAGTAGCACGCATAAGATTGTGGATTCCGTGTTTGAAGCATGATTATGTAGGGAGTTGACATATATCTTAAACATTGATTTACCGTGTTTAATTGGTGTTATTTATATGCTCAAGTTCTTGGGACTATTTGCTATCTCTTTGTTAAATCTTGACCGTGTTAAGGTTGCATTGAGGTGTAAGGGATTAATTGGACTCGTAGGACTTTTAATCTATATAAACCAAGACGGGAGGAATTCGTAGGAAAAGATAATAACTTGAAAAGGATTCGATGATCAATAAAACCAACCAAAGTCGAGAACTTGTAGGTGGAAATGCTTTTCTTCCATCATTTATTTGCTTTTGTCAATATTATCTTCTTTTATTTTCATTCATAAAAATCGTTTCTTTTATATTGATAAATACACAATATTTAGAAATACTTGATTCTCTTGGGTTCGACCCCTTACTTGCATACTATACTAGTTTGTTCGTTTGGGATTTATTTTTGGCGAGGTGAATCAACGACTTTCCTCCGTCAAAATTGGCGCCGTTGCCGGGGAATCAAGTTTATTTCTTTGTTTTGTGTATTTATTAATATTTGTATATATATCTAATCCAGTCGTGGACCTATCTTACGGTTCACGACACCCTAATTACTAATATTTCAAGATGTTGGAGTTATTGCAATACCAAGGAGAATACTTTCACCATTACCTCGCAAGAGTGCAAGATTTAGTGGATGAACGTGCTTCACGGGGTATCCAAGATGATGTGAAAGAACAAGTACTTTGCGTTCAAGATGGCATGCTTCCCGAGATACGAGAATTCGCCCAATCTTTGAAAAACGAAGGCTTTTATGGTTTGGATTGGCCGGAATTGTGGGATATTTTCCTTTGTGTGGGTGACATGGCAAAGGTGGAAGAAGAATACATGTTGGCATCCACACCCTTACCTTTCAAACCAATGACGGGCGTGATACATGAGGAAAGCCAAGACGCAAGTACCCATGGTTCATTCGAAGATGGAGAAGAGAGCCTGATGCCCCTTGACATGGAGTCTCATGAGTGCACGCTTGAGGAACCATGTATTTTGGCACCTGCTCCACCTATGGAAATCATCCCCAACGCATCTATTGAGGAACCAAGTCCGGAGCCGATTTCTTTGGCTTCCGAGCAAGGTAATGATATTTCTTACACTTTTGTGGATTTTGGTGAATATGTAGATCCTTGGGAGCATTACTTCGACAAACCACCAACGGAACTGTGTTGGTGGTACTACATACCCTCGGCGGGAAGTCACGCTCGAGCATATGAAGAGTTGGAGACCTTCTTCAACATCACATCTTTTAACTTCGGCTTCTTCATATGTGGTGCTCGCCTACCTAGATGGTGTGCATCGGAGTTTGATTTGCTAAAGAGAGCTTTGGCGATGTCCGAGTGAGTCTTGAACACATGAACAAATAAACCGTCGAGTCTATGACGATAAACAAGGACGCTTCTCGGGAGGCAACCCGAGGTATGTTTTTGTCTTGCAATTTCAATTTCATAATTATTTAATTAGTTTTAGTTTTTTTTTTATTTATCTAATTAGGCTAGAAATTTCCTTATTTTATTAGATAGATTTCTTTTCGGAGAAGTGTGGAGCTAACCTTGCAGGGGTAAGATAATAAGTCGGAAAAAAGTAACACTGGGCAATTTTCGCTGGCAGCGAACCCAATTCGCTACCAGCAAGAGCAACCAGCAGCAACAAGGAGGAGCCGGGCACAACAGCACGACTCGCTGCCAGCGAACCCAACCCGCTGGCAGCGAGTTCCTTCGTCCTTCCAAGACGACCTGGGACCCCCATCCGGATTTTCTGGAAAAAAAAAAAAAAAATTATTTTTGGAAATTCCATTTACCCCTTTTTACCCACTTACCTTTTCACCACCTTCCTTATTACTCATTATTCATATTTCCCCCACCTTCCATTTTTACCATCTTCTTCCTCCTCTCTTCCAAAACCCCCATTCAACCTCCATTGAAGAACCTCCAAGCTTCCCACCTCCATAGCCACCTCATCATCTCCACCACCCCAAAAACCAATTCCGGCACCGGATTCCGACTCCCGACGAGCCGATCTACGCAACCACACCACGTTTTCCACATTCCGACCACCCATCAACCACCACATAACCACAAAATCATCCAAATCCCTTTTCTTCTTCCGCCATTGAGTAGATCGGGTCGAGTTGGGCAACTTTCGTGAAGAAATTTTTGAATTCCGACGTCCGGACAACGACGTCGGAGTTTCGGAAGCTCCGACTCGCTCCCGCGGAACAGTAGCCGCCACCACAGCCGCCACCAGCGAAGCAGCAGCTCTCCCTTGATCCGAGTCGCTGCCAGTGAGCACCAGTCGCTGCCAGCGAGTCGCATCCACTACGAAGCAGCTCCGGAGCTCGTCGGTGTCACCCTGGTCGCTGCCAGCGAGTAGACTCCGCTTCCAGCGAGTCACACCCATATCGCAGCTCCTCCGGCCTGACTCAAGTCGCTGCCAGCGGGACACCACTCGCTGCCAGCGAGAATCCTGCAGTGAGTCGCTTTGTTTGTGAGTTCTCGATCTTCATCCTTTGATTTTAATTATTATGGCTTCTCCACCAATGGTTAGGCCTAGAGGTTTGACTAGAGCTCAAAGGACTAGGTGGGATGATCTTGATGCTCGTCGGTATGTTTCGACGAAATTTTTTGATATCCCCACATTGAGATTATTGGGACTTGAGGAGAGTGTGCGGACATTTATGGGGATTGGGGATATTGATGGCTTGGTAGACAAGTGTGTCCGTACTTATCCGGATTTGGTTAGAGAGTTTTTGGCTACCTTTGCAATGGCTAGTGAGGATAGTTTTACTTTTCGATTGGGTGGGGCAAATCAAACTATGACTTTTGAAGAATGTGTTTGGGATCACGGGCAATCCCTCCGCCCGTTGGTCTGAATTGCCTCGTAGCTCCACCCCTCAAGAACGATGGTTTGAAGTCACACAAAAGGTCATGACCTCCGGCAATGACTACAATTATAGCATCGTCCACCCTTCCCTTAGACTTTGCCACAAGGTCCTAAACAACACTTTTTTCGGGCATGCCGAGATCAACAAGGTTTCCAAAGGAAGTTGGGCATGGATGACTTGCTTATTGCCCGAAGCACATGACACCCCGGATTGGGTAGAGCTCTTCTTTTCCGCTTGTGCCGAGGCTACTAAAAAGCATTCAAGGAAGGAAGAGGTGAAGATTGGCTTTGGAGGCTTAATTACTTTGCTTGCTTTGGAGCTCGACATTGATTTGAATGCCTATGTCCCTTGTTCGGACAACTATAGGCTCAATTTGGCTTCGCTAAAGAAGGCTAACATCGTGAGGGAAGGTGATTATGCGGGGAGATTCATTTGGTATGCCGGGGTCAACAAGTCCCACACTTTGGTCCTCCCTCGTCCACTTCCCACCGGTCCATCCCCCGCCGATTTATATATTCCATCCGACGCTCCACCATTTGGCCCACCTCCGAACGCCAACGAAGGAGATGCTAATGAGGAGCCTTATGAAGAACCGACGGAGATGGAGTATGAGCCGGTACTGCAAGTGGAGACATTCCATCCACAAATGTCTTATGGCGGGGGAGCTAGTTCTTCACATGGAGGGTACCATGGCGAGTCTTATGATGGATTTCCCTCTCATGGCTATTTTGAGAGTGCCTTCCGTCAAATCACCGAGCGTCAAGATGCCACGGACCGACAAATTGCGGAGAACCATAACATCCTCATGGAGCAACAACGAAAGAATCACGAGGAGATCATGGCCCAATTCAACGCTTGGGCACCCTTTGGGTGGCAAACCCAATTTCCACCACCACATTGAGCTCGTGAGTTTCCTTCTCCCTCACCTATTTCAATTGTTTAATTTTTGTTGTCTTTATTTCATTAGGGACAATGAAATATTCAAGTGTGGGGGAGGGGTTTAGTGTACATATTGCATTAGTTAGGTCATATTTAAAATTTTCACATGCATATCATGTTTATTTCTAGCATTTATATTGCATTAGAAAAAGAAAAAAAAAATTGAAAAAATTAAAAAACCCAAAAAAAAAATCATGCATTGCATTCATGTATTATTCAAATACCCATCTTGCCTTAATTGTCCTCTATTTTATTTGAGTTTTTGAGCTTGACCTATAAATCCCATGATATGTTTGAATTGGCTAATCTTGTCACCTACTTGTGTTGATTTTCATTGGAGCATGACTTGTTAGTTTAATTGAGCAAGTATGATTCCTAGTTTTTGGCATCATTGAAATCCAACAAAAATTGTCATAGTGAGAAATTTTGGCCTTATAAGGGATTTTCATCATATTTATTCCCTTTTGCTTTCTTGTGTGACATTATACTCTCCTTATGCACTTACCTCTCGAGATTGACATTGTTATCTATATTTGAGGCCGAATTTATATGTCTATTGCTTATGAGTTTCAAATGATAGAGGCATGATTTTCTTAGCCATATTATTATCCATATCCACCCTACATATGTGTCCTTTGCTTGAAGCAAATTTGAGCCTTAGCCTATTCTTTGAAGCTCCACAAAAATTTATCCTAGCCAATGATAAGCCTTACCCTACCCGGGAATTAGGATTAGAGTTGGTGAATGATTGATCTAGTTGAGTGGAAAAGAGATTTTGTTGAGAAAGTTACAAGTTTGGATGAGTATGTAATTCTAGTTTTATTCCTCACATTGTGCATTATTGTTTTGGCTCTAAAAAAAAAATGAATGAATGGGAAAAAAAAAGAAAAAGAAAAAAAAAAGAGCATGAGTTTGAGCCTTTTATTTTCATTATGAGTGTGAGAGTTGGAAATAATCTTTGGTTGAGAAATGAATGATGTTTGTAATTAAAGATGTTGTGAGAGCTTGAGTTTAAGATGATGTTTTTGAGAGAGTGGATGGTTGACGTTTGATTATCTAGGATCTTGATTCCCGGAATTTGAGCACCACATGACCATAAATTCTCCTTGCCCTTGATTCCTTACCAAGCCCCATTACAACCTTGATAAAAGACCTCTTGATGTCGCTTGTGAGTGATGGCATCCGTGGTGGAGAATATGTGATATATGTGTCAATTTCTATGTAGCTCTTTGCATTTTGGATTGAGTCGAGAGATATATTATTAAGCCTAAACACAATGAGAGTGAGAGCAAACACATAATCCCGGTGAGGTTGGATGATATGTGCCTTATTTTGAATCGTTCATATACTTGCTAGGATGTTAGCTTTCATGTTCATGGCTCCTCCACTTTGATGTTGCTTTTGACAAGGTTAGTGCTTGAAGATTATATGTGTGGGATGATGGTTTTGCTCTTCTTTATTTTGCATTGCTTGAGGACAAGCAAAAGGTTAAGTGTGGGGGAGTTTGATAATGCACATTTCTAATGGGCATTATAGGATAATTTAGTTGCATTTACATTGTAGAATATGCATGTTTTAGTGTTAATTTAGATAAAACTCTTTTTGTGGAAAAGTTCGGAATCTACGCTATTTCGGTTGAATTGTGCAGAATCGTAGATCCGACATGGTGGAAAGCAAGGGAAAGCTGTTAAACATGGCCAAGTGAAGTCAAGAAATCAAGCTAAGAAGAGAAAGAAAGGAGAAGAGAAAGAAAGAGGGAAGAACAATGAAGAATCGAGCTTCTGGGCATCAGTCGCTGCCAGCGAATGATCAGTCGCTGCCAGCGAGTGGAACCAGAATCCGAGGAGGAGCCAGCGAGAGAGAGCCCGCGGGAAGAGAGAGCCAGCGAGAGGAAGGGCAAGCGAGTCCGCTGCTAGCGACTGATTCCGCTGCAGCGAGACGACCGCTGCCGCGGAAAATTCCGCTGCTAGCGAAAATCATCAGGGGGACGAAGCTTCGGCCACTCGCGGCTGCGGAAGGGAGAACTCGTCCCAGCGAGTTTGAGATCTCGCGGCAGCGGAAGCCCCATCTCGCGGCAGCGAGTTCAGTGTCTCGCGGAAGCGGAAGGAAGGACTCGAAGAGGATGAAAAAATTCTAAGGCATGGAAAAGTCGCTGCCAGCGAGTGTGCCAGCGAGTTGGTAGCGGAAATCCAACAGAAGCTCAATCAAGGCCATTCGCTGCCAGCGGAAATTTCTCGCTGCCAGCGGAATCCGACGCTGAATTAATTTAGGAAAGTTCTATCTTTGATCTAGTTTGTTTAGGAAATTTCTATCTTTTATCTATCTTTTATCTACCTTTTATGGAAGACATTAGGCTTATAAATAGGATGTTCTAGGGTTAGTTTAATTAAGTTTTCAAGTAGAGAAAATCACCATTGAAGAGAAGAAAGCTTAGGTAAGCCATGTTTGGCTAATTTTGTAGTTTCCGCCTACACTTTCGAGACTTGGTTGGTGGTTTGTGAGTTTCTAATTCAAGTTATTTTTCCTCTTTAATTCTTTCAACTTCTTTGTGCGATATTGATTATGTTATTGATGTTATCTTGACTCGCGACCTTGATAATATTGATTTCATGCTAGGATTTAATACTTTCGTATTTGTGTTATTTCCGTAGTAGCACGCATAAGATTGTGGATTCCGTGTTTGAAGCATGATTATGTAGGGAGTTGACATATATCTTAAACATTGATTTATCGTGTTTAATTGGTGTTATTTATATGCTCAAGTTCTTGGGACTATTTGCTATCTCTTTGTTAAATCTTGACCGTGTTAAGGTTGCATTGAGGTGTAAGGGATTAATTGAACTCGTAGGACTTTTAATCTATATAAACCAAGACGGGAGGAATTCGTAGGAAAAGATAATAACTTGAAAATGATTCGATGATCAATAAAACCAACCAAAGTCGAGAACTTGTAGGTGTAAACGCTTTTCTTCCATCATTTATTTGCTTTTGTCAATATTATCTTCTTTTATTTTCATTCATAAAAATCGTTTCTTTTATATTGATAAATACACAATATTTAGAAATACTTGCATACTATACTAGTTTGTTCGTTTGGGATTTATTTTTGGCGAGGTGAATCAACGACTTTCCTCCGTCAGCGGGCTTGCGGGTTTTTCTGGCCTGCAGCTGCTTGTGTCGGCTCACAAGAAAGGAGTTTCACATCCCAAAAGGACGACATCCATAGAATAGACAAGACGAGGAGTATTGATCAACACTCGGTTTGTAAATTGAAGAAAAGGCTCTCCTGGAAAAGAAGAAAAAAGAAAAAGGAAAAAAACATGGATGAAGAGAGGAGGAAAATCACTAGAAGAAACCCAAAATGGAGGGAGCATCAGCTGCAAATCAGGTTTTTTTGTTCCCTTTCTTCTCTAATTTTCCCTTTCTGGACTGAGCATATTCGACCTTCTGCATTAGAATCTGTCGAGAGCTCTAGAAACAACAGGAAGAAAACGAACCACTGGAAAGATGAAGTGTGTAAAACTTGCTTAGGAAATGCTGGAAATCATGTATACAGATGCTATTACAAAGAAAATGATATAGAACCTTCGGACCCTATGAACAGATCTCTTATATGTACCAAAATAAAAGATTTCCGAACCTTGCAAGCGACCTTTCGTCTGTTGATCCAGGTAAGTGACGCTTTTACCTTTGATGGCCTGATTTTAAGTGACATACGTGAATCGAATTTGAAAAACTGGTACTCTGTCATGACCAAGATTGATGCTATACTCCCTTATGATTCTATTTCAGCTTGTGATTTGCATAGTGTGTTATTCATAGGTGTGATATCTTTAGAACATAATGGTTACAAATGGTTGATTCAATTTCAGTTATTTGGAGTTGTGATTTTCGTAGGTGTGATTTTCTTGCAAGGAAAAAATATGAATAGGTCTAAAACAGCCACATATTTTGATGGTGAAAAGAGCACCGATCCCATTGAAACCAAGATCCATGGGATAAAAATATTGAAACACACTGACCCTATGAAGAGAAATGCTATCTGTATCCAAACAAAAGATTGTCGAACCTCACAATGGATCTATCGATTCATGATCCCGGTAAGTGGTGTCCTTACCTTTGATGGCCTGATTTTAAGTGACATTTGTGAATCGAGTCTGAAAATTTGCTATTCTGGGTACTCTGTCATGACAGAGATTGATGCTATACTCCATTTTGAAACTTTTTCAGCTTTTGCTATGCATTGTGTTATAATCGGCGTGTTTGAGCTTAAAGGCTACAACTGGTTGCCTCAAGCTCAATTATTTCTATCTCACTCTCCTGAAAAACTGGAATTGGTTTGCAGGCAAGACATTGTAGATCAAATTTATGTGAACAAGGATGCTAGAACCTCTGGGACTAAGTATGATCTAAGAATTAAGAGTTCTGGAATCTGTTCCCTTGAATGTGATTGCAGTATCAGGAATCAGAGCATATTTTGGACCTCTGAAAGTGCTCCTTGGCTCTTTGTTTGCAAGATTCCTTACCTCTGCTTGCTGATCAATTTCTTTGATATATTGTATGTAAAGCCTGTTTTATTGAAAATCCTGGGAAAAATAGGTGAATCTAAGGACGAAATACAATATTTAGCAACAAATCTTGAATGCTGGATGATATGCGTTATTATTGTGATTTTGATATGCTACTCTTTGGTTCGTTACCCGATGATTTCTGAAATTTACCCATTATTCTTTAATCTGTTTGATGCTCTGAGTCATAAAGATGAATCGTATCTTGAACAAACTGTCCAAGTTGACCCAAATCGAAAACTGATCTGCAATGAAAAGCATGGAATAGAAACCCTCAGGCTAAAGGCGACTATTGACGAACAAGAGCATGAAGCTGACACTGATTTTTGGATCTGGTGGCTGGTTCGAGATCTCTCTCCCCGTGAAACTGTTAAGAACCCTAAGAAGTACGAATCAGGAGCATCGAGTCTCCCACTCTCGACCCAGGAACTCAGGGAAAGAAACCCTGAACAAGTCTTGAGCTGTCTGAAATCCAGGAAACTTGAACAACTGCCCTACCACATGGACCAAATCTTGATTGATGGAAAAAGGATGGATGAAACCATGTCAAAGATACAAAGAGCAATTGGAAAGATGAAAGGGAAGATAGATGGCGGGCATAACGTTCCCCTTGACCCCAGGTGTGCTTCATTCTTTATTGTTTTCGTCTCTAGTTCCTTGTCCTTGCTGCTGATCTGTCCTTGGTTGCTTATATGCATTTTGAACTCGATAAAAGAACCATACTGTGCCTTTGAGTACATGACCGAACCAAACTGTGCTATTGAACACATGACCAAACATAGAAACTCTTTGAACCCTTCCTACTTTGCACTCTACAATTTTTCTCTTCGTTTAGAGAAAGAAAAGAACTCAATAAAACATAATCTCTGCTCGTTAAGAAAACATCATAAGAAACCAATGGATCATAAGAAGAAGAAACTAGGAGGGAGGAAAAAGGTTTATGACCTAAATATCGACAAATGGATGAAGCAAATAAGAATCACAAAGCATGAACGCAAGCTACCTCTGCCCCTCCTTATATATAGATTACAAGAACAAGAACAACATACAAGCCAAAACCATAAAAGACAAAAGAATAACAAAAACAGAAAAAATAAGAGCAGAACAAGAGAATTCAGGAAAACAAGCAAAAAAGAAAGTAATGATTACAGTAACTGCAATCCGAAAGCATGGACAAAGGTTCAAATATTCGAATGGTATATCAAACAAAAAGAAAAGACCTTTGAAAATAGGAAATGATCGAACCAAATAAATATCTTTTATCTATGTCTAAAATGAAAATTTGTTCTTGGAATTGTTGTGGGATTGGAAACCGAAACAAATGGACAGAAATTGAAACATTATGTAAAATAGAGAACATTCAAATCTTAGCGCTATTGGAAACCAAAGCGGAGACCCAACCCCCAGATGCCCTATGGAAAGGTGCTGGGTTCGACGCTATATGTTTCAGCCCGACTTCTGGTAGGGCTGGGGGGATCTGCGTGCTATGGAAAAACTATCTTCTGCGAGATTGTTTAATCTCTGTTTTGACTAAAGAGGAGCGATTCATCACCTTAAAAATTGAAAATACTGGAAAAGGAACAACATTTGCAGTTTGTTTTGTCTATGCTCCTCCCCAGGTGGCATCTAAGGCATCTTTCTGGCAGTTTTTAACTACCCATATCCAAACTCTGACAATTCCTGTCATTTTGTTGGGAGATCTTAATGAGATCCAAAGTACAAGTGAAAAAAGTGGTGGTAACGATCCACACCCCTCCCGATTTGAGCGATTACTAGTATTCAAAGATCAATGCAACCTAGTTGACGTTCCAACCGTTGGTAACAAATTTACTTGGAGGAAAAACAAAACTGATGTGAATAACATTTATGAGAAACTTGACAGAACCCTCGTCCAAGACCAAATAATCCAATGGTTTCCAGACATCGCAACAAGAAACCATGCTTTCTCGACATCGGACCACTGCCCAATCTCTGTACAACTAGAAGTAGACGAGAGAAGAAAGGCGCGACCTTTTAAATTTGAAAAAATGTGGCTGACGAGGAGAGATTACAAGAACTTAGTGACTCAAGCGTGGAGAACACAATACCAAGGATCTCACATGTTTAACGTTATGAAAAAGACACAACTTCTAAAACGACTAACGAAAAAGTGGAATAAAAGAACCTTTGGAAATATCTTTAGGCAATTACGAGAAACAGAAGAAAAACTACTTGAACTACAAATGAATAGCAATCAAGGCCAACAACAAGACAATGCCAAACTTCAAATACAATTAATAAAGACAAAGGATCAACTTCTGCAGTATCATAAGCAATACTGGAGTCAACGAGCGAAAACGAAACATTTAAAACTTTCGGACTCAAACACTGGTTACCACCATAGAGTAGCCTCAGGCAGACGAAATAGAAAGATTATAAGACAAATTAGAACGCAAGAGGGCACAGAAGTAATTGGGGAAGACAATATTAGAAGAGAAATAAAAGGCGATTTCGAAAAAAGATTCAGGAAAGAAAGTATCAATGAACGACTTTTACAGAACTATTTAACACTGATAGACAAAGAGATAACCACGGATGATAACAAAGAACTAACCAAATCGGTATCCAATTATGAGATAAAATCCGCTTTTTTCTCCATTGGTAAAGACAAATCCCCGGGACCTGATGGGATGACAGCAGAGTTCTATAGAAAATATTGGGATATTGTTGGACCATCGATAACCAAGGCCATCAAAAGCTTCTTCTCTTCGGGGAAGATGTTGCGCCAAATAAACCAGACATTTATCACCCTAATACCAAAATGCGAAAACCCATCCACAACGAGCAACTATAGACCAATTAGCCTGTGTTCAACGATTTACAAAGCAATTGCCAAAATTCTTGCAGAAAGAATGAAAAAAGTTCTTCGGAAAATTATTCACCCACTTCAAGGAGCCTTCGTGGCTGATCGAGCTATTCAGGATAATGTGCTTATAGCTCACGAAATTTTTCACTCTTTCCGAACAAGAAAAGGAAAACAAGGATGGATTGCAATAAAACTTGACATGGAGAAAGCCTACGATAGAGTCGATTGGAGTTTTCTCCTTGCGGTCTTGGAGAAATTTGGTTTCTCTCCTAGATTCGTGGGGTGGATCAGTGAGTGTATTCAGACTGTTTTTTTCTCAGTCTTAGTGAACGATGAACCAACTGAGACTTTTCGCCCACAAAGAGGGATCCGACAGGGTGACCCCATTTCCCCCTACTTGTTTATCATAGGCGCGGAAATCCTTGCCAGAAAGTTACAACAAGAATGTCATGAATCAACAGACGCGATTGGTTTTAAAATGACCCCAAATGGATCACGGATTCCATTTCTTTCCTTTGCGGATGATATCATGATCTTTGCGAAAGCATCTCAGGAATCGTGTGCTCAGGTGAAAAATATAATTGACGAATACTGTCAAATATCGGGTCAAAAAGTGAATTTCCGAAAATCAGTGTTCCAAGTAACAAAAGGTGTTTCTGCAAACCAAAAACTCCAAATCCAAAGCACTCTCCGTATAATGAACCAAGTAGCACTGGACAAATATCTAGGATGCCCCATAATAAACGGCAAGGTGAACAAAGAAACCTTTGAAGAGGTTATTGAAAAATCGAAAATGCAGTTGACAAAATGGAAAGCGAGCTCCCTCTCCCAGCAAGGAAGGGTCGTTCTAATAAAAGCGAATCTTATGGCTAAACCAAATTACGTTATGCAAAACTTTATGCTTCCGACAAGTGTGCACAATGAATTAGATAGAATAAATAGATGTTTCTTCTGGAATAAGGATCAAAATTATAAACCATTGTTAATTTGGGACAAAATTTGCAAATAAAAAAGACAAGGAGGTTTGGGAATTAACAGAACTAAAGACATGAACAAAGCCTTACAAATGAAATTATTATGGAAAATCTTGGCGGAACCCCACAACCAATGGGTCAGAATAATCCGAGAAAAATATTTAAAGGAAGACCAAATTTGGGACTATAAAAGGAAGAAAAACTTGTCTTGGCAATGGGCCAAGTTAATTAACCTAAAAGATGAATTCTGTGATGGACTCATCTGGCAAATTGGAAATGGAAAGACGATTAAATTCTGGAAGGACAAATGGATAAATGATGATAAAAATATTAAGGATCATAGACTAATCCATCAGATTGATGATCAAGAAAGAGTTGAAAACTATATCCTACCAAATAAGACATGGAATGTACAAAAGATTCGAGAAATTCTACCTTCGGACCTTGTAGAGACAATTACAAGTATCCCCCTCCCTTCGCAAGAAATTGAAGATAGGCTCTATTGGAAACCTAGCACCGATGGTTGGTTCTCAACATCAAGTGCCTTGAAATTAATCACGAAATCAAATGACAATGAGATTGAATTATTCTCTGGAATATGGAAAGTTGAATGCCCACCAAAGATAAAGAATTTCGTATGGAAAGTAGGATTGGATGGATTACCTACTAAATCTAAGCTCCAAAACAAGGGGATACACACGCCCATGGATTGTATTTTCTGTAACTCTAGGGAGGAAGACGCTATCCATCTTCTCACGGAGTGTCCGACAACTCTGAGAACAATTGGAGCCCTGGATAGAGATATTGAACGAAAAATAGTAAGTGTTGATAAAAGTACCAAAAGTATAAAGACTATAACCAATGAAATATTTCAACAGCTGAACCAAGAGCAAAAGGCTATCTTGGCTTTCTCCTCGTGGTGCATTTGGACGAAAAGAAACAAGATTATATTCGACAACCAGAACTTACGAACAATAGATGAATTGGTAGCCATAATCAAATACCACATTAAAAACTGAAAAAGAACTAAACAAGACGACTCAGATGATGAAGATGAAAAAACAACGAGAATCAAACCTAGAGGCAACCCTCGCAAAAGGAATGCCATTAGATGGCGTAAGCCTAAGAATGGTGTCTTTAAAATTAATTTTGATGGCGCAAAATCTCTTTCTGGTTCTGCTTCTGCAGGGTTTGTTATCAGAGATGATGACGGCAGGGTGCTTGCTTGCGATGCCAGAAGATGCGGGACAATTTCTGCAATTCAGGCTGAGGCTGTGGGTCTTCAGCTCGGCTTGTTGGAAGCTCGAAGGCTAGGTTTCCGAAGAGTTGCGGTGGAGGGTGATTGTCTCGCGATTGTGAATGCGATCAATGGTGCGTGGTCGACACCCTGGGAGATCGAAATCCTTATGTCGGATGCTCTTCGTCTGCTTAGCTTGTTCGAGACATTTTCTGTGACCCACATTTTCAGGGAGGCGAACAAGGCGGCTGATCGACTTACTCGCATGGCTTTGGAGTCCGCCTCGTCGTCCTGGAGTTCAGATTTAGAGTTCCAAACTCTCGTCCGTAGGGACGCTCTTGGGTGGTGGTACAACCGTGGTTGACACCCCCAAATTCTCGCCTGTATAAAAAAAAAAAATATATATATATATATGTAAAGCTAAAAGCTTTATTGAAATTCTATAAAGAATATTAAATTTAATTATGAGGGCAATAACGATGCAATCACGAAAGATAAAGTATAAGGCATATAACGATGCAAACACGAAAATTAATTATAGATGGGCAATTAAAGATTTAGCAGAGTGAAAGATATATAAAGTATAAGGCATACCGCAGTACCACACCGGCAATTAATAAATCAGTTTCGTACGCACAATTTCGTAATCAATTATAGTGGAGAGCAGTAGGCTAATCAATAAGTAAAATTAATTAAAAATGTATTTACCGTATCGAAGATCGAATCAAAGGGCAAACCGTATAGAAGAGCAAATCAAAGGGCAAACCTTCGAGCAAATCAAAGAGCAAACACTCGTGCTGATAACGTGTTACAAACTAGGGTAAGAAAGCGAAGAGAATATGTGATTGTATTCAACTTATATCTCTTGGTGTTACACCGGTACAATATATAGAGATAAACTCCTTAGCCTCCAAGCAATAGTAAATCTATCTATAGACAAAACTTTATCTAAGTAAAGTGTATATTTTGTACATCCACATAATAATAATATTATAACATCTTTATTTTTTTTTATAAGAAATATTTGAAAGATGGCTGAGATTTTGTGGAGGATTTTGTTGAAGATAGTGGGTTGATTTTGTGAATGAATTTGGTGCAGATTTTGAATTCAAACCGGCTAATTTTTTGTGCAACCAAAAATCAAATTTTGTGGGATTTATTTCAAATTTAAACCGGCTGAAATTCAAGCAAAATTTTGGGAATTCCAGCAACAAAAAATCAGTCCATATAGCCTATAAAAGAAGGAGCAAGTGGTGAAGAAACAACAAGAACACAAGCACATCATTCAAGCAAGCACTTCAAAGCCAAAACAATCATCTTCAAGCTTATTTATTTTCTTTCTCTCCCTCATTGTAATTGTTTTTATTTCTAGTTGAGAGAAAAGAAAAACCACGAGCGTTATAGGATAAATCATTTTTGTTATACTAAGAGTATCCTTATACTCAAACGTATACACACGTTTCTGTGGTTATGGCTATTATTTCACGAGCGTTTTGGGTTGACTAGATAGTAGTGGGTGAGGCTACGAGAAGGGTTGTTCTTCTAAATTGTATCTAGGACTCTAAGGGATCTAAGTTGACTATAGGAGCGGGTGAGGCTTCGAGTGTTTAGAAGAAGGAAAGATCTTCTCGGTTGTATCTAGGATCAATAAGAAGTGAAATAATAGTTGTTTGAATCCTACGGGTTGGATAACCTTAGGCGGAGATGTAGGCTGGTTTAGAGCCAAACTTCGTTAACAATTCACGTTTCCTTTATATTTTATTTCCGCACTTATAATTGACATTTTATTTTCGTAGATTAACAGGTCCTGCAGAAACAAACAACTTTCTGAGACTATTTCAAGACCCTTGAAGTCCCCAAGACCTTGAAATTTGTTTCAAGACTCTTGAAGTTGCTGTTGCTGAAGGCTTTGTGAAAATTACTTATACTCTATTCAACCCCCCCCCCCCCCTCTAGAGTATTTGTCTTATTGTTATTTACATTACGTACTCGATTCTACCCTTGAAGTTGCTGTTGCAGAAGGCTTTGCGAAAATTACATATACTCTATTCAACCCCCTTTTCTAGAGTATTTGTTTTATTATTATTTACATTATGTACTCGATTCTTTATATTTTATATTTATTTAGTTCGATTTCCTCCATATCAGCATTGGCATTTATTTATCAAGTTTGAAATTTCCTTGTTACCTTCATGACTAAACATGATATCGCAAACTCAAAAATTTCCTTTCATATATCTATGGTCATAAATATCACAAATTGTCGCGTTCATTTTGCCCATTGCATCTCGTGGAGCATGGTCTCTCAGGCGGATGAATAGAAGGACTGAAAATAACATGTGGATATTCAATCCATCCACTCCACCTACATTAAAATTGTGGTCGAAAACTTGCACTAAAGTAGATGATGGGTGATGTGGGTGTGGTGAAGCGGGAGATGAATGGATTGTGGGTGAAAATTTTTAACCCATTACTTGCCCCAATAATCTATCCATAAACCCATCCCTCATTCACTTGTCTCGCGTACCCACATAAAAGTTTTAAAATATGTGTTTTATTTTGCATTTCTTAAGTAACATGATGTATAGTACTCCCTCCGTCCAAAAATACATGGACTTTTACTATTTATGCACGCTTGTTTAGGAGTTAAAAACTATATAAAATATTAACTTTTTTATTAATTTTTTTTAATAATTACAAACTTATTATCAATAAGTTTGTAATTATTAAAAAAATTAATAAAAAAGTTAATATTTTATATAGTTTTTACCTTCTTAAAAAAAGCGTGTGTAAATAGTAAAGGCAATGTATTTTTGGACGGAGGTAGTATGTGCTATTTATTTGACTTTCAATATAAACTCATACTAGTTCAATACTCGCGCTATGTGCGGTTTTTAAAATTTAAATAAATTTAAGGCAAAATTACAGAAAACCACCCTTTAAATATGAGTGTTTTCACTTAACCACCCCTTAAATACAAAATTACAGAAAACCACCCTTTAAATGGTATTTGGTTACAACTCACCACCCATTCAACTATTTTCTTTAATTTATTATTAAATATCTTATATTTTAATATTTTTAAACTCAAATTTGATTGTAAATATATTCATATTTTGAATTTAAGGGCTCGGTCATATTTTAGGGATTATTTTATTTATTTTTAAAAAATAATAATAAATATAACCTAGAATTATTATCTTAATTTATGGTTGAAAATGTTTATAAATTTTAAAAATATTATAGAAATTACTCTTATTTATTTATATTTTAAATAAGAGTAATTTACATAATGTTTTAAAAATTTATAAACATTTTCAAACATAAATTAAGATAATAATTCTAGGCTTTATTGATTATTATTTTTAAAAATAAATACAATGATCCCTAAAATATAATTGGGCCCTTAAATTCAAATTTTGAATATATTTATATTCAAATTTGAGTTTAAAAATATTAAAATATAATATATTTAATGATAAAGTAACAAAAATAGTTGAATGGGTGGTGAGTTGTAAACAAATACAATTTAAAGGGTGGTTTTCTGTAATTTTGAATTTAAGGGGTGGTTAAGTGAAAACACCCATATTTAAATGGTGGTTTTTTGTAATTTTGCCTAAATTTAATATTAATGTTCATTCAATCAGCTAATTAATTTATTTCAATATTTTCAAATCATTACGTAATTAACATAGAATTAAAAGAAAGTACTACAATATATATATATTAGCCATTGATCTTGAAGGAAGGGTTGAGATTAAAAGTTTCCACCCTAAATGTGTTTCTATGGGAAGGGGTGTTTCCACTTGAACATCCCCCTATATATATTCTTTAATTTTTTTTAATGTAAATAAATTTAGCATTCATACACATTATACTTTATATCTATCTATAGAATTATAAAAGAGCCAAAGGCTCGAATGAACAGTATACCTTTACGACGTCGTTTTATTGAACAATACCATTCTGTCGCTCTTTCCGCGTGCTCCCTTCTCTGATCTCCAGATTTCACCTCCTTCTCCCCCTTTTCTACATCTCTGCTCCGAGGCATCTCTCCGTCGCCTCCCTCGCCACCAGTCCCCGACGCCCCTGAATCGGGCCGTTTGCTGCATCCTTCCGTTCAGGATACGCTGGCGTGAGGAGCGGAAAATCGGCGCCGCCTCCAAGGCTAGGGTTTACGTTGATGTCAATGTCATCCGCCTCAAGGACTACTGTTCAGTGGGTACCGTCTTTCCCTTCCTTTCTTTTCTTATATTCACTTGTTTGGTTTCGCTTTCTTGCCGTTTGATTTGCCTCCTGTGCTGCTGCAGGGAACAGGATGATTACGAGGTGGTGAGGAAGGTCGGAAGGGGGAAGTACAGTGAGGTGTTGAGTGTGTCCTTAAGATCCTCAAACCTGTCAAGAAGGAGAAGGTTTGTGCTATCGATTGTTGTACTTCTGCTGTATCTGTTGCTTGACCTAGCCACTAAGGGGTGTTGTTTGGATTTGGATATTGTCTTCTCTTTATGATCTGATTGGTTGATTTCATTGCAATTAGGTGATCTTTCTCATCTTGTGGCTCCAGAAGCCGTACGCCTTCGACAAGGTCCTGCCTTCGATTGGGAATGAGGTTTTGAAGGCTGTTGTTGCTCGGTTTAACACCGATCAGCTACTTACTGAGAGGCCAAAGGTCTCACCTATGGTTAAGGTCAGCTTGGAGAGGAGGGAATATTTATTAATTGTTATGAGTTTCGTTGCAATTTATGCAATGCCTTGTCGATTTTCAGTTCTTCATTTCAATTTCAATTTCCTGTGGATATGACGATTAAAGGTTCTACCTTTCCATTTGAAAATGGGTTTTGCTTATTGAATTGTGAAGAAACAGGGGAAATAATAAACCTACTATAAGGGGATTGTGGTTGTTGGTTGTCAAAGACCATTTCGGTTGGGTTTGAATCGGTTCAATTCGAGTTCGATTTAGCTTGGGTCACTTTATGTCTGATTTAAGTTGATAATGTAAATATTAGTGAGGCAAGTAATTGAGTCTATTTCAGGTCAGGTTTAGATCGCTTCGGTAATTAGGTATCACTTTGATTTTGGGAATGATTAGTGTGTGAAGAGGATAATATAACACAAAACTTTGGTATGATGTAGAATCTTGAAGTCCTATTAAGTATTAAGTAGAGATATGATAAACAACAAATCCATTTTGTATTTGAATTTGTAGGATCTGTATAGATCTTGTTTATGAGTTAATGATATCCCAATATTGACATCTTACATTGGGTTCAATCCAGATCATTGTGAACATTATTACTCCAGCATGTTATCCACATTATGTCTTCTAATAGACGCCTCCAAGGCTAGGGTTTACGCTGATGTCAGTGTCATCTGCCCCAAGGACTCCACCGACTCTCCCACCGCGACAATTGAATTTGCATGTCTTGGCTTGATTCGCTGAGCATTTGCATTTTTTGGCCTTCGATTTAAGTAATTCCTGCTATTTATTATGTTCAATTTGAGGTGTTTGGATTGATTTTATGAATTTGAGTTTTAGGGTTATACGTTATATATATGTGTTGAACCTGAAACTATAGATCGAAAGACCTAAAACTGTAGTAGTTCAGTCTTAGGGTTAATTAAATGTCCCCTTCAATTGCGTTGCTATGTTTCATATTTAATTAATCAAGTTCATTAATCCCTTTAATGACTGTAAAAAAAAAAAGGCACAAGCTTAAAAATCAACTGAATTTAAAAAAAATAAAAAATTTCCCCACTTCCCAGTAGCATAAACTGAGAAGCTTTACAAATAAGTAAGAAACAGAAAATTAATTGGGTTTTAGACCTCATGGAGTGATGTTGAATGATTGATAGGGCTAATTAAATGTGACCTAACCATATATGTGACCTAAATATAGAAATCATAATAATTGATAATTGAATTTGAAGCTATCTGTAACATGTAAGCAAGGAATCAAACAATTAGAACCCCACATGATGACAAACAGAGACTCATCGCATTACATCCTCATCTCTTATCCATTGCCCAGATTGCTTCATTCACAGTTTTCCTATGATTTTATGATTCTGATGTGGTTTTTTTTTTTGTTAATACGCATCTTATAAAAATCGTTGTTTTTTACTATGTCAGCGGTGATTTGGAATGTCTACTTTGTAGCATGTTTTTTTTTTAAGTTTCTACTGGATAAACACATTGCAACTCTACTTGGGTTGTGAGTTTCCTCTCTGTGTAACCGAATTTTTGTCTAATGTTTTTTGGTTTATGCTGCAGGCTAATGACTCTAAGACTTGCTTCATATGTTGCTGGTCATCTTGATTTTGAGTTATCGAGTACAGTGGGAAGGTAAATGGCATCCGTTTGCTTAGATTGATTGCTAAGTCTTTTGATCCGATTCATTATTCTCCTGCTTGCTCACATTCCACAGTTTGTCTTCCTCCGTTGTCTTTGAGATTTGCCTATCATGATCGCGGTTGAAATTCCAAGTGTAAGTTCAGTCGGCTAGCAAATTAAGCTCTCTGTGTCTGATGGCTATAAGGAAACTTTGGAAATCTAATTTTAGGGATTTGGTGGGGAAATTTGAGGCTCTAGGTGTTTGATTCGGAAAATCATATCACAAGAAGGAGAAGTGGAGGTTTTATCGAAGATCAGAGCTGTTTTCACATTGAGATTCAGAATTAGTAGACGAATCTTCATTTGTATTGTTGATGAGACTGTTGAAATTGGCATCAACTTGTTTTTTCTATGCAATTTCTCTTGATTCTTCTATATTTGTCTGGTTATGTAAAAGCTGCGGTTCAAATAGGCGAAGCATAAGCATTGTTACTCAAATATTTTCCCCATGTCCTCATTAGACTTGCTTGATGTTGTCTTCAAGAGGGAAATTTCTTCATGGGTGATGGTCTTGGAAAAATAGAGATAATACCTGATTACTTTCATGCTTCAGCACCTGATCCTCGTCGACCTGGAGATTCATTCACGTCAACATATGTTGTGGACTCCCAACAATCAGAAGACTCGACTACATCAACTTCTGGTCCATGTACTCCTCTTCATGATTCTAGATTACAACGAAGTACCAAAAGCTCTTCCAGGCATCATGTTGTTTTAGAATAAACAACAAATATCAGTAATCTGTATTAGTGTTGTTTATTTATTTTTGTACTTGTCAGCTTAGGTCATAGTTTTTTGTCAAATCGAAGGAAACTGAGAAGATCAAGATTCATGTTGCGGTTACTAAGGGTCTGTTTGGATTCCCATGTATTATGCTTATAATACATGTATTTAGTTTATAATACATCTAAAAAAATAAGTGCTGTTTGGATGATCTTTTCCTAAAATGAATTATAATGATTTTATTACTAAAGGTATTATTTAGGGTTCTTCTTCCCCACTTCAATTAAATAGAAATAGCCCTAAATTAAAACCAAAAGAGTGAAATCAAGGGTAGAATTTCTATCGATACTTCCATTCTCTTTTGTTAGATATGAACTTGAGTTTATGGGTGTTGATTTATGGCTAAACATCAACTACAGGGAGTAGATTTAGGGGGGAAACCACCTTGTACTAAAAATCGATTCGAAATCTGACGTTCGAGAGAGGTGGTGTGGCTCTAGCTTAGGGATCCGGTGAGGACCGCGAGGTGGTGGTAGGATTGTCGGAGGAGGAGCAAGCATTCCGGCGAGGGAAGTGGTTCTCGAGGGTGAGGCGGGTGGAGATCGAAACTTGGGCGACCGCCGCCGGCGATGCCCGTCAGAGAAAGGCGAGGACGGTGATGGTCAGGTTGGTGTCGATGGCTCTACTGTGTCGGTGCCATCCGGTGAACGACAGGAAGAAGGGCGACAGGAACTGCTGGTCGGCGAGAAAACGCGAGGCTTCTGGAGAGGGGCGAGGGCTATAGGGGAATTGGGGAAGATGAAACTTCTGGAGAATAGCAGTACAACCAGTACTAGATTTCTTTCCTTTTTAATAGGTAAAATCAAATCAATTATGTTTATAATTAACTTATCGATTTAATAGATGTATTTTAATTATAATTAAAATACACTGGGAATCCAAACGAACCCTAAGTCTGCGAGGTCTTTCTTTCAGTGGCGCTGATGGTGAGGAAAAAGTTGAAATATCTGCTGCAGAATTGGAGTCTCTTCGATCTGAACTTGCTGATTTAGAAGAAAAGGAAGCTCATATGCCTGTTATTTACATGTTGAAAGAATGTAAAACCGCGCGCGAATGCGCGCGGTTTTTACCTAGTGATTCCAAAATAAACCAAAGGTTAAACCTTAGATAATATAATTGATTATTTAATTTTTATAGGCATAAACGATTTAATACTAGTATAGGTCTTGTCCCCTGCACGGAAAATACGTTAACACAATATTATAAATAATCCAAATAGATTCAAATAAATAAAATAATAATAATCTAAATATAAGCCAGTTTTTTCACCAAAAAATAATATAGGTATAAATAAAATTAGTTTGATTCTATATAATCTAAGTATATTTTATTTAGATTCTTTTGAAATAAAAATAAAAATCACATTTATACGGTAAAAGGTTTTTTCCCCTAATCTATCGTTAATTAAATCTCATATAATTTAATAGATAGCTTATTTTTGAAAATATTTTTATTAAATATGTAGTATATATTTCTTAAGTCAGTTACTAAAATATCTATTTTTTTAACCGGAAAAAATTTGGCAATAGGGCAACCCCTATATGCCAAGAGCATCTAAGCGAATGAGATTGCGAAGCGTAGAATCATCGGTTCGCAACACGGTTTGCTTCCCTATAGACATGACGAATCTCAAAAGTTCAAAAGAATCCTAGAGAGACTAGACTGACAAAGGCAATCATCTCATAATCTCTTGTAGGCATCACAAGGCCTTTAAAGCTGTTGATAATTGCGAGGTTATCACCCTCGACGATTAGGTTAGTTATGTTTAGGTCACGTGCCGCTATGATCTCTTTCCACAGTGCGAAACCCTCCGAACTAGCAATAGAGAAGATAGGAGAAGGCCCAACACCAAAGAAAATCGGAGTACCTATTTGATTTTTGATAATGAATCCATAGGAGCCCTTGGAGAACGATACTAAAATATCTATGTAGATATGGATTGTGGCTATATATTATGGCTACGTAGTTGTGAAGCATAAAATCTGCATCCTAGCTATTGGAGGAGATTGATCTTGATGATCCTCTCAATCCGAGCTCTTGCCTCCAAAACAAGAACGAACGAGGTCGGGGCGGGGCTTGTATCCCCCGGAGGACCCTCCGACGCTCAAGTCAGTCATCCTTTTTTGAGAAAGAATTTTCTTCTCGTATTTATATTAGTCGAGCATAAATGAAACGCTCAAAGAATTTAATTCAAGGAATTGAAACGGTTTTGATATTTAATAAAAGAAACCGTTACCGTATTGATGTCGGCCGAGACATTAAATATAGAAGACGGTCTAGGCATTTATGTGAGTCGTCACAATAGAATAAGCGGTAATTGATTAAAGACGAAATCGCCCCTGCATCGTGCTTTCGGGATTTTCCCTCTTATAGTAGTATTTTAATAATTTATTTTGGCCTCAAAAAATAATATAGATATAAATAAAATAACAATTATTTAATAATTAATTTTGATATAAATAATTATTTCCACAAAAAATAATTTAGATATAAATAAAATAACACCTATCAAATACTACATATTTATCTATTTATGTTTTTTGTAAGTATGACTATGAAATATTTTTTAATTATATTTTTTTCTATTACCTAAAATATATAGAGATAGATTATGACTTATATAACTTTTTATAAACTATGACAATGTATTTTTTTTTTTCTTATGATCAATCATAACGCGTCACATAAGACACTATGCATCGGTTTTATTTTAGTATATGTATATAGATAGATAAGCCTTAGATAACTTATTATTTTAACTTTATAAAGTTTTCATACATCGTGCAATATTTTATGTAAAAAAAACTATGGATTATGGATAGAAATGGATGCATATTGATTAAGTGCATGAGAAATTTTATATATATATATATATATATTATCGAAATCTTACAAAATTTTGGTAAAATCTTTTCAAAATATATCCATATCTAGAAAAATTGAAAAAACTATTATATATCTTAAGATTCATTAAGCCGAGAAAAGAAATATTTTTATTTGTTGATATATATTACGATTAAGGAGAATGTGACATGTGTCACAAGCGACTTCGTCTTTATTATATATAAAATATAATAGATAGATTTCTAAATGTTTCTATTGCGAATGTTAAATATTTATATAATGTATTGTGCTTGTTTTTTTTTAAAAAAATTCCCTACTTCATCCAAATCGACTTCGATTCTTGAATAATCCACACCACTTCTTCTTCTATTGTAACAAAAGATTCCCTCATCTACTCCAAATGCCTAGGTGGCTTTGGAACATCATGTAGGTTCGATGAATGGAATTTAGCCTAGTCCATTAAGGAAGTTAAAATGCTCTCTCACAAGAAAGTACTCATGTTCCCAGGATCCGAACCCTGAACCTCGAACATCTCATTAAGGGTGGAGAGTTATCAACTAACTCACCACGCTCCAAATATTTTAATAATTATTATTTTTTAAACAAGGAAAAGATTTGGGTAACGTCAGACCTGCTGACCCACCCAATAGTTTGTGTCCTTGTGGACTAAAGTATGAACCTCTGGGTGAGCGACAAGAGAAGCATCATCCATCGAGAAGCTGAGATGAGCGATTTTATCGGCCATTTAGTTGACTTCACGAAAGATATGGTTGCAGGACACTTCAACGAATTCACGAATTAGGATTAGAACATTCGTCATCACCATCTTAATTTCTCCTGGGCAAGTCCATGATCCTTTGATTGAGTTGATAACCGTCAGGTTGTCCCCCTCAATCGTGATCCTAGCCAGCCCCATCTCCATAGCCGCAACCAGGCACGAGCGAAGGGCCAACACTTCTGCCATAAGGGCTGAAACAGACCCACGTAACAACTAATAAGGCATTATAGGCTCGAACACTTCCTTCTGGTTTCGTATAATGAACTCTGTCGCGGCCGAATCTGTAAGCAAAACCGAACCATCAAAATTGATCTTCAAGACACCTTTAGGGGGGAGGGGGGTGGTTCCTAATATATGTTTTTTCGTCTTCTAGGGTTCGAGATAGTCCCTGGTTCTTTGATTTCTTCTTCCTCACAATAAATTTGTTTCGACTGTTTCCATTTCTTCAAGTGTTGTCTCATAAAACCTTCTTGTGTTTTGTATGTTCGTGAAACTTTGATTATCAAATATTATTTTATTCCTTATGATCCAAATCCCCCACCATCAAGTTGCTAGGGATGTTTTCTGGATTCTAGTAAGTTTTGAAAAGATTTCAACAACCACAATCTATATATCTATATATAACCTTAATTTAGAAGACTTTGCTTACGTGCCAATCTTAGAGGAGTTTTAGGAATATTGACCAATTATGTTTTTTTCCTTGATTTTTTTATTTGTCCTTTTCTTTTTTTTTTCCATTAATTTTTTTTAATCCTCCATTCTCTTTTATTTTTAACATATTTACTAACAATTGGGATTAATTCAAAAAATTGAATTCAATCTATAACCATTAGGCTTAAATCACATTTAAATGCATGATTCATATTTCAAAATTTCTATAAAGTTAAAATAATATTGATATTATTATTACTGGGTGATTTAAAATATCTACATTTATGTATTATACTTTAGACGAGATATAAAAAAATTATTTCAGGATTATAAGATACATTTATGATAAAGTTTTTTTTAATCTTAACTTTTATTAGTATTTTATAACATATTTATATATATTATTAATATTTTAGTTTTAAAAAATCGCGCCATGGCGCGGGAATTGTACTAGTTTTTAATTGTTTCTCTTATGTATCAGTTGTTGCTGTAATTCTTTCAATATCCTTATCCACTCTTTTTATAAGGTCAAGTATATGTCTACAACCCGTAAATTATTAAACCTTGAATATTTTCCTTTTCGTTTTTTTTTTTTTTTGCTCAATGTGATTGGTGGTGGCCCACTCTTGATTTTGGTAAAATAGAGAGCAGTCATATGAGAATCAAACCGAGGAAGTTCGGGTACTACCGCGACCACCCCGGCATGGTCTATTGGTCTTGGTGGCGGCCCACTCCTCTCTCCTTATGTGTGTGTATGTTTTGTTGGCCAATAATCCTTGATATGGTTAATCCAGTTTCTCCCAATTGAGGCATTGCAACCACCTGGTTAAATTTCAAAATATAAGAAATTCTTTTTCTGGGTCTGTAGATGAACAACCACCACATTTTCATCAAATGAGCAGCTATTTGAATTTTGAATCACATGGTTCTCAATTACTTCAATTCAAAACAGCAATTAATACTCAAATCTAGGAGCAAGAGTAGCAGATGAGGCTATACTCGCATTCATTACCATAAATCGGATCGCAGAGGAGCATACAAAAACAAAGACATTTTTCTAGAGGAAGCTAAAAACTCCAAATCACCTTGAGACTCATCCATAGTCTGTTATAAACAAACATCACAGAAGCAGGAAACTTCTTTAACTACAACTTTTTCATAAGCATCAAGGATAGTGAAATGCTATACTATGTCAATCCACCGGCTAAACAGCAAATCTTTTCTTGATCCGAGTTTTCGGGTTTGTGCTTTCTGCCCCTATACTACTGCCTGGTGCCTTTCTTGAGGCAGGATGGGCATTTGTATTGCTTAATGCTTTCTGCCCTGAATGGGGTTATCTTCACACATTTCCCATGGTACCACCTTTCACAGATGTCGCAGCCTATCCAGAACTCGTCGGGACTGTAGCTTCCACCGCAAGTGCCACACAAAGTTTCGCCCTGCTCATCTTCATCGTCTTCGAAATTCTCTTCAGGCAGCTTAGGGTTGCTTTTTATTTGTCCATCACTTGACCTCTGTGAAAAAATGAGACAGGACTATTTGAGTTAAAGAGCTCCCACATAAAGCAGTTTCATCTATATAAAAGAGATAAAACTTGGAAGTAGTTTCAGCCAGGGCTTCCGAATTTGCAAACGTCGTATGAATTCGAAAGTCTGCTCCTTGGAGAGAAATCAGCTCGCTAGAGAATTCCTCAGGTGGAATTCACGAAGTCGAACTGACTTTGTAACTTTATTCTGGGAGCAGTTTTCAACTTGGAGGAAAAGGAACAAGGTTAAGGCTTAATCAAATTTCTGGGACAATTAATTGGCCTTGGGAGAATTCGAGCGAATTCGTTTGTGAACAAACTGCGTTGTAGTTTGAAATTGGTAGGGAGGGGAACGAATTCAGGAAACCATGGTTTCATCTATAAAAAGGAAGCATTATGAGAATATATCTACTGGTGAGTTATTTGAAATCTGTTACTGAAAAACTGTCAGCTTCCAGCCCATATAGCCTTGCAAATGATATATGACATGTTAAAAAAAAAGAGCAAATATTCACCAATTCAGTATCATGAATTTCAAACTCTGACATAAACAAGATGAACCTATTGTATTTATAGGGTGCTTACCTGACAAACTATTCACCAAGTTGGAAATTTTTTAGCATAAAAAAGAAGGTTGCATATTTTTAACCAAATATCTCACCTTTGTGCTACCCCTAGATTTGCTTCCACTGTCAACACTAGGCTTGTCTTTCATAGGCTTCCTCTCTGATACAACTTCGAAAACTGTTGGCAAGTCGTTAATCAGACTGAATAGTCGCTTCCTATATTGCCAAAAATATGAGGTTATCTCTCAACAGAAGCATGTGTTTTAAGGAAGACTATAATCTGTGTACATTCAGTGGAATAAAAACATTTAGTACAAGAACCATTGCACTCGCTTGGTCACAAAAAATGTGGGGACAAATGGGGAACAAAACAAGGTGGTACTTTTCTTGGCAAGAATATAGTGCTCGATCTTGTTAGATTTCTAAACTGAAATCATAGAAGCGGAAACAACAAATCTTGGGAGGATCTTGAGGAAGAACAAAGAGAAGTTTAAGATCTTCTTCATATTGTCTTATCATATTATTCAAGGAGAAAACAACTATTTAAAGAAAAGAGATGACCTTTGAAGCTTACAAGAGAAGCTACAAAGTCTGAAAAGTAAAGCTACAAAAGACCTAATAACTCTAGAAAAAACAGCTTAGGAAATATAAACCTAAAGCTAGAAAGTTAAAACTAAAGCAACACATTAAATGCAACAACCAACTAACTTGTGACATAAAAGTAAAACCAATTTATCCAACACTCCCCCTCAAGCTGAGTTTGTAAAGCTCGGAATCCAACACTCCCCTTCAAACTCAGCTTGAAAATAGCTCTTCAAATTGGCTTAACGTGGATGAACGTGGCTGACGCTGCTTGGAGAATGTTTTTGCAACACCAGAAGTTCATCAGCAAACACCAAGATAAAAAGCAAGAGCCCAAGAGAATAGCAACACCGGTTCTAGCATGAGCTCCAAGCCAGACTGATTGACCCACCAGGAACAAGTCTGAATGAGACAAGCCTCAGCGGAAACGAACAACAAAATCCAGCAACCAAGATCTGGATATCAGCCTTTGGCAGCACCGATCTCTACTGTAGGAAAATCTGACATGATGTCACACACCGGACAAAGATTCAGCATGGAGGCTGAAACCTTGATCATTCTTCAGCAATAAAGGCCGAAGGAACGGAAAACATTCCCAGCAATGAAGGCTTGAGAAATCAGAAAGGCATTTCAGCAATGAAGGCTGAAAAACAAGAGACGTTTCCCAGCAATGCAGGCCGGAAACCATAAACAAATTGTTCAGCAATGAAGGCTGAAAAAAAGGCTAGGTTCTCAGCAATTAAGGCATGAGAAACCAGAAAGTTTCAGCAATAAGGCTGAAAAACAGATTGGGCAGTGAAGGCTGGAGAGAGTAAAGGTTGAGGTTTCCAGCAATGAAGGCTGAAAAACAGAAGAAACATTCCCAGCAATGAAGGCTGAGAAAACGGGAAAAGGTTCTCAAGCAATGAAGGCTTGAAATCACAAGGACGTTGTAGTGAAGTAAAGACCAGAAAGTTCTCGCCAATGAAGGATGAGAAAAAAAAAGAACATGCAGAAATTGAAGGGGGTTTCTAGCAATGAAGGCTGAAACTAAAAGAGAAGGTTTTTCTTTCGCTTTTAAACAATAGCTCAGGATCCCCTTTTAAACAATAGCTCAGGATCATGACCATGAGCTCTGATACCATGTTAGATTTCTAAACTGAAATCATAGAAGCGGAAACAACAAATCTTGGGAGGATCTTGAGGAAGAACAAAGAGAAGTTTAAGATTTTCTTCATATTGTCTTATCATATTATTCAAGGAGAAAACAACTATTTAAAGAAAAGAGATGACCTTTGAAGCTTACAAGAGAAGCTACAAAGTCTGAAAAGTAAAGCTACAAAAGACCTAATAACTCTAGAAAAAACAGCTTAGGAAATATAAACCTAAAGCTAGAAAGTTAAAACTAAAGCAACACATTAAATGCAACAACCAACTAACTTGTGACATAAAAGTAAAACCAATTTATCCAACAGATCTTCAAATGTAGATATTAATATATTTATTTTCAGATCATACTGACTCAGATTGCCAATTTCCGAGAAATGACCAAACCCTTCCTATTGAACAAATATTGAACAAGAGTATAAATATCTAGCAATCCTTTCCATCCATCTATTTACGCAAGATTCAGTTCCTTCTATGTTTACTTCTCATGCGCTCATGGGCCAAAAGAAAGGTAAAAGAGAGATATTGAAAGAACTGACTCAAAACTTGTCTCTTACATATCATTCTGATTTTTTTAAACCAACATATCAGTCCAAAATTCTAGCCACTCATTTGGAGAAAGATGTTTGATGCCAACTTAATCAGGGTATCAACTGAAATATCAACTATCAACTGAAGTTTCAACTATAAATTTTAGATGAAAACTTAGCTCTAGTGAGTAGTGACACAAGTCTATCATCTCAACTCTTCCAACGATCAAATATATGTAGAGTTATAAAAAAGGATAGGGTTAGTATTATTACATCTTTTTTTACTATTCACGTATACATCGTCAGTTGGCCTCTTCAAATGGTAGAAAGTGACAAAGATAATAGTGTGGTTAGCAAAGTAATCACATGATGCAAATATAAGAAGACTACAGGAAAGGGGCATAATTTTGTAGTTCAGGCAAGTCCATAAGAAGCAAAAACATAAAATTTTAGTAAACAAGTAATTTTTGTATGAAAACAAATTAATAACCTAGTTCAACCTATCCAGACAACACAGATCCATGTAAGTCCACTATCAATTATCCAAGTTGCATTATATTGGGTTCAAAAAGGCAAGGAATGTATGCATCTCATGTGTCACCATACTTTCTTATTTAGTTCTTCATCCTCTAATTCTAGAACACATTCAAGAGTACAATGACTCATCACTAAGACAATGAAATGAAAAAACCCAGGAGAGGACACAAAGCAAGGTCAAGTTTTAAAAAAATCCAACGAACAAAAGACCCTGCTCCTACGGAACCTTGGAATCTTTAACTTAAACCCTATCACCATGCCAACTGAGGAGAAAAACTTAGCCACTATCTGCTGAGATGAATAAAATTAGAACTTTTTGTTTCATACATATGATCACAAACATGATCAAGTACGGACATTAATTAGTTACTCGTCATAAAAACAAGGGTGACCAACCAACCTTCACAGGAATAAAAAATCACATAATTGACATCCATGAAAGTGACCAAGGGATGGCATGCAAAACTATATCAAGCAAAACATGACGAAATTGTTTAGGTAAACATAAGCAAGCACCATCTCTTCTGGTCAGAAGCAATAGTCTAAGTCACCAAATACATCTAGCTAGCAAGCAACGCTAGTAATCAAATGGAGCGCTTTGATAGATAAAAGTAGTTAAGGTGAATCAAATCTCCTTTTCAAACTCGTTTTTCATCTTTGTGGGCTAGACGGCCCTACTGCACATGACATGACTATGTAAGAAATCGAGATTGGGAAAACAGGCAAGTGGGCAACATAAGCAGTTGCCAAGTCCAGATTAGACCAAAAAAAAAAAAACCAAACATAATATGGTTATGGGTTTCAACTTTTAAGATATGATATTGTGATGTAGAGTAGCCACAAAACAAAATGATACACTATCAACACCATCAACTTGACCGTTTCAAGGGACAGAAAACAAGAAGCGGTTACCTATCATTGCGGTTAAGACGGGCACCAAAATAAAAGGCCACCGAAAGCAACCAGCAGTCGCTGTGGACAGCAACCAGCGAAAGCCAGTCTCTTCTGTTCATACCATCTCTTGCAAAATTGATCCCAAGAGCTGGCTCTGGAAGCTCGGGAGGTACTTCCTCAGCTGGAAGGTTGACTTCCCATGATTCATTTGGATGTCCATAAAGACACAGATTTTCCTTCTCTGACATCCAAAGAGAAAACACAAACAGACAAGTGTAAATTGAATTCCTGGTAATTCAAAGTACTTAATCAGTTCACTGCTCAAATTAGTATTCAAGCAATCGCTAAACACTCAATTAAAGGCCCAATGAAATTGATTTCAACTAAATTAGTGAATAATACAATGAACAAACTTCCATTGAAAATGCCGGGGGGGGGGGGGGGGGGGGGAATTTGGGGAGAAGGATTGAACAATGCAAACAGCTTTTCCCAAATCGCGTGTGAAGAAAAATCAAAAGTTGATTTTCAAATCTCAAAACAACAAAAAGACATTAGCTTTAATACTAAGAAACCAGATTGTAAAAAAAAATCCTCACATCTCCCACTGATTCCAGAACGTTGAAATCAAGCGAGATCTCAATACTAAGAAAAAAATACGAGCGAGACTTTACCCGGATCGCAGAGCCCGTAAAAACCGTCCACATCTGCGCAGAAGGAGAGAGACGGAAAGAAAAAAGAGTAAAAACCTCAGATTGAGACCAGAGGGAGAAAAAGGCGAGAAATTGAGAGTGGGGGGATGAAATTGAAGAGGTAAAAAGCATGAAAAGCAGACCAGTAGTGAGCGCACGAACGATTCCAGCGCGGCGGGCG
Organism: Persicaria tinctoria; assembly: GCA_037127255.1. Classification (NCBI taxonomy): domain Eukaryota; kingdom Viridiplantae; phylum Streptophyta; class Magnoliopsida; order Caryophyllales; family Polygonaceae; genus Persicaria; species Persicaria tinctoria. The sequence goes on from JBANSL010000010.1 coordinate 22,860,274, forward strand.
GTGAAATCCTTGAAGATCTCCTCAACTGTTCGTGGATTCAAGGACGCCGCTGACATTTTTGGTAGAAGTTTTAGGGGTTAGATGTGTGTGCGATTGGTTATAAGGGGGTTGGTTGTTTGGTGTCCGAAGACAAAAAATATGGAAATCTGAAAGGGAACGAAGGAGATTTGATAAGATTGGGCTTGAAATTGGGAGAGAGAGAGGAGATCGGAGAGCTTAAAAAGGAAGGTCAGTCAGGCCGGGTTGGGTTTGCTTGAGAGAGGTTGAGGATCGGGACCATCATGTGCAGCGCAGCTGACGTGAGTGCCACGGCCGGCTTTGAGAGAGTGAGGTGTGAGGACGTCGTATGCCAAACGACACCGTTTTACTTTGCTGTTTGGTGACTCCCATAACATAAAAGGATGATTTGCATTAATATATCAATTTATGGCCAACTTTGCAAAAATGACCAAGGGGTTGAAAATTTGCAAGGGCATGACAAAAGGTCATTTTTGCAAAAAATTTGGTCACATTCCCAACAGGTTGAAGGTAACCTAGGGGGAGAGAGGAGCAGAGATGGAGACCCCTTTAATTGTTTTAAACTAATTTTTGGTCATTTTTATTTGTTAAAAATAAAAAATTAATTTATTTTTGAACTTAATTTAATTTTTATCTTTCTATAGACACCCCCTTTATATATGTTTATGAAAAAAAATATTTCAAAGTAAAGTTAGGTCTAAATCGTATCTTAATCTCAATTTGGAGTATGGCATGGATAACCATTTGGATGGCAAAGACAACAATTCAGCTGGCACAGAAATTTACACAACTGGCAAGATAAAACATAAAACCTGGGCAGAACCGACAATCGTTGCTCCGGAGATGAAAGGTCAAGATGTCGACGTGGACATGGAGGAGAGGACAATGCTTAGGAGTAAGATAATGGAGACAAGCGGGTACCCGTCTCGGGGAGAGTTCCTTCGCCGGAAGCATCGGAGGACATAAGCAAGCGTGGCATGGCCATGTGAAGAAGTCTTCAAAGCTTGTTACAAAGTAAAAAGAAATACTAACTAGGTGTTGAAACACAAAAAAATTCCATACAACCCTATAAAACATGATTTCACTTGGCCTAAAAAAAAAAAAAGTTACGATTTACACTCACTAGCTAGTAACTACTGTCGCCTAGCCACTGACTACGATCTCTTAGCCAATATAAGACTAACCCCTGTCGAATCTCGTCTACCTCAGGAACTTCCCACCTCAAGGATAGCTAGGATAAACGACATTCTTTGAGTTGCTGAAGGTTGGTTTTTGTTATTATGCATATATGTACATCAATTACAGTATGTGGTTGTCCGATTTGGTTGCCGGAGATGCGAACCCCGAATATATGCGATTTACGCTTACTAGCCAGTAACTACCGTTGTCTAGCCAATAAAACCGATGTCTCATCCAATGGAAGATTAAGTCCTATCAGATATTATTAATCTCAGAAACTACCCAAAACATTTACATAAACTAGAAATGAGTTAATGTTCAAACAAAGATGCAATTAGAAGAAGATGAAAGAGTGCACATTCACATAACAAGCAACCTAAATACTCAAACACAACAGCCTCCTCTTCTTTCTCCATTCACGGCTTCACCGAATCCCAAATCCCTCTTTTTGACCGAAGCCATAAAAAAAGAACAGAAAATGTTAAAACCCTAAAAAAAAATTCCACAAGGGATGTTTTCAGATCTGGTCTTAATTTGGCCCCAAATTCCTCACCCAAATCATCAATTTCTCGCCGTCGCGCCTCCACCGCCCGGAGAACCGGCGTGGACGCCTCCCCGATGAACCACCTCCCAGACGACACGCTTCACATCACCTTCGTCAACCTCCCCCTGCGGCAAATCGGTGTGTGCCGATCCGTTTGCAGATCCCTCCACCAAGCCCGAACATCCGCCGCCTTCCTCCACCTTGTCGTCGCCTCCCAGCCTCCCCTCTCCATCCTCGCCCTCCGCCCTCCCCACCAGCACCACCACCAGCGCGTCGCCTCCCCGCTTCTTCTTCGCTGCACGCCTTCGATTCAAGTTCCGACGTCGGCGACGCGTGGCTCATATTTGACCTCACCTTCTCCTTTGCTGCGATTCATTGTACTCCCCCCGTCTGCAGATTCAATGAACTCTCTCTCCTTTCCTAATCCCTTAAATCCCGTCCAAAGATTGCCAAAATTTCAAAAGCCCACCCAAATTCATTAACCTATAATACAAGGTGTCAAGGTGACCTGTTAGTTTTGCAAATAAATTTTACTTTTTGACATTTACCACATTTTCTATGGGGGGTGATATTTTTGCAAAGGGTGAAATGTTATGGTATATTGAGTATCATTTACTCTAACATAAAATCTATCAACAAGATGGCAAAAGGGTTAGAAAATGGAATCCGGAAAAACCTTTCACTCGAAAGAGAACGCGCTAGCGCGTGAACTCTCTCTCTCCCAAACTTCTGTCACCAAGAACCCTAGAACCCTAAAAGATGATTGTTCGATCCAAATCCCTGCAGATCCTACCTTGAAACTCCACAATAATCAAGAGAAGTATGGTCAAATCAAATCTAAACCCCTCCCTTCCAATCCTAACTCTCTAATTTTCTGGATCTGGCTCAAGATCTGGCTTATCCCTTGGTCTAAAGCTTGCTTCCATTTGGGGATTTCTGAGCACACCGTCTGGCTTCAATCAATTCAATGGCGGAAACTAGCTATCATCATTACCACAATCATGGGTTCCTCCTCTCTCGGACTTCTTCTCGGCCGCCTGACGAGATTTGACGACTCCTCCTCTTCGTTGTGGCCTCCTCTGGGCGCTGAGATGGCTTTGCTTGCTCCGCTCGTGGGTCAACGAGTTTGTCATCATCACCTCCTCGGTTCTCTGGATCTTCTGAGAGCTTGCACGCTCTATGACAGGTATGTCATCTACTCCTCTACTCTCTATTTCGAAACCTTTTTGCTTGCTGATCTGTGGCCTCAAATTTGTTTTTGCTTTCAAAATACCACTATTTAAAGAACTTTGATCTTCAATTAAATGCTTCTCTCACACCTACCTCTCTGCTCTCTTCTGTTGTTCTTCATCACAATACTCTTTATGTGCTTTACCTCTGGCTGCTTGTGTGGTTCTGTACTGCTTTCATGGCTACCAACCAAACCGAAAAAGGGAAGGGAATCCTTTCTGAGGATTCACCGACACCCAAAAAAACCCAAACCAAAGGGAAACCTTTGGGTGACACCCATAAGAAATCTAAAACCAACAATCCAAAATCACCCAGAAATGAGAAAGGGAAGGGGAAACTCGATCTGGACTCTTTCTTCACCCAACTGCAACAGTTCCAACCCCAATATCGATTTCATACCGAGGCCAGGCTTTATGGAAGGGCTTTTGGTGCACCCATTGATTTCAAAAAAAATGCAATTCAAACTCTCATTTGACTGGAAGCTAGGGTCTATTTGGAGATCTGCAAATTATGGAGCTGCCCAACCACTGGTTTGAGGTTAGGTTCTCTGATCCAAATGATCTAATTTGTGTTTGGGAGGCTAGGCCTTTCCATATATATGGCCAGCTGGTTATCCTTAGGCACTGGTCTGATGACTTCGATCCCCTTACTGAAAACACCTCAGCCATAGATATGTGGGTAAGGATCACTTCAATCCCTGAAGCCTACAAAAAGCCTGTTGTTATTGCTCTCATTATTGAGCGCAATAAATTTGGAACTTTCATAAAAAATGATCCCTCCGTTGATGCAAATGCTAGATATGCTAGGGTTTGTATCAACATTGACCTTGCTGATTCTGTCCCAAACATTATTTTAATCCCTGTTAACAAGAATGAAGTGTCAGCCCATATCATTTGGTTCGAAGAGTTTCCTGAAGGGTGTGGAAACTGTGGGGGCCAAGATCATTTCTTTAACAATTGTCCCAATTTCATTCCTAAACCAAAAAAGTTTCAAGTCACCATAAAAAAACCAAGCCTAAAACACACCAAGCCTGAGATGCAAAGTGATGAGGGAGAGTGGGCAACCATTGGAAAGAAGGGTAAGATTCTGAAACTCCCTAATCCCATACAAGCTTTTGGCAAAAAGCCTTACCTTTCCGGTAGGGGTGGTGTGGCTATAGCTTTTGAAACTCTTTCATCTTCATCCAATTCCTCAAATGACTCCAAATCACCACCTGTGATCCCCACTGCCCCTGCTCTTTCTGGTGGTGTTTCTGGCACTGTTGGCTGGACAGTGCCTGTAGAGGGTAATCCTGATCTAGCTCCTTATGGTGGAAACTCTGTCACTACAGATTGGGCTCAACCTTCAGCCCTTCTGATACATTTGGGATACCCGATCCTTCGCCTGTGGGCTTCAGATCAAGAACCACGCCGTATATTTGCTCCGATCTTGCAATGCTCTTTGATATCTCCTGATTTGGAACAATTCAAACAAGTGATTAAAATTCTGATTTAGCGACAGAATTAAACTTAGAACAATTCAGCAACTTGAGACAAGTAATAGCGACAGAAGACGAGAAGCGAGGGACTGGGTTGCGCGGACGTCGGGCACACAGGCGCTTAGGCCTCAGGGTGTGCGAGCGGATGGAAGCGCTGGCGAGGGAGCGGACGCGGGCAGCGAAGGAACCCGCGAGTGAAGACGCTGGAGCGCACGCCTGGGAGCACGGGTGCGCGGGACGCGGAGCGAAGGCGATGCGCCAGAGAGGGCCTCGCTCGCTGGGAGCGACCGTGCTTGCGGATGCCGCCAGACGCTGGAGTTCCTGGATGTGCGGCTGGTGTCGAGTAGGTGATGTCCGCATATTTAGTCATATTTTGCATCATGTTTTCATTCCATTTGAGTCATTTTATTAGCTTTTGTGTTGGGAAAGTGTGTCGTTTGTGTTAGTTTTCGTATTATTCAAGATATGGAGTCTGCACAAGCTTTGGTGGTGTTTTTGTAGGTATTGGAGCTGATTTGGAAGAGTTTTGACGCACTTTAGAGCTTAAGGAAAAATCATGAAGGCAATGGAGAAGCAAAGCAAAAGGAAAAAGAGGTGCAGCTGGAGAAAAGCCTTATTTTCGCCATCCATCACTTTGATTCAAGATCTGGAGCCTTCATGAGATTTGTAGTCCTTGAAACGAGCTTTCCAACGCATATTCATATGTGTCAATCAGATAAACGAGGACTCAGGAAAGTGCGATTGAAGACAGAGTCGAAAAGTTGGAAAAAATCAGAAGTTACTGCATTCACACAGGTACCTCGGCGCCGACACCTCAGACCTCGGCGCCGATACCCTGCGCACCAGGAGAAATTTCTGCGGGCTGAATTTATTACCTATTGGGCTTTTTAATTAGGGTTTTCTTCTAATTTCTTTTAGGATATTTTAGTTAGATAGACTTGGAATATTTTATCTTTCCTTAGATAGATTTTTATTATTTTCCTTGGAGATTAAGTCTAGAATTTTTATCTTTAAAATAAAGCCAATTAGAGGCTAATTAGGTATCTCTCTACACACATCTCACGGCTGATTTTTACAGCAGCAACTGGCGACGTTTTTCTGGAGCTTTTTGGTTGAAGGTTTGAACGTTAATTTAAGGTTTGGTTTTATGCAATTCGAGATTATGAATTCTTCTATTATTTTTGTGTTTTTCTTTGCAATGAGTGAGTAGTTCCCCCATCTTCTAGGGTTAGGGTGAACCCAACAATGAACATGTGTGTGGATGAATGAATCTATGTTTATTTGATGTTTTTATCTTCTTCTACCCATGTGCTTAACCCTTTGATGAAAGTTTAAGGGAATTCATTGTTGCAATTGAATTGAAAGAGGAGATTGTTAACAATGATAGTAATTAGGGATCTTTGACGAAAGTAAAAGAGATCTAATTAATGAAAGGTAGAAACAAATAGGTTTTATGTGATCACCTCTATTATCTATTTGTTGAGTATGCGAAAGCTATCTCTTTAAGAAAAAAGCATGATTTCTCACACGATTCATTAATTTATACATGTGTTTGTTGTTGTGGTTAGCCCTAATCTTGGAAGTTCCTTCTCATACATTGAAATCACTTGTTACTTGAGCCAAATTCAGCGTGTTAACCATCAATTACAGCAGCCACTTTTGCCCTTATTTCCCCTATTTTCGACCATAAAAACAACTAGGATAGAACCGCTGACATACTCCCTTGGATCGACCTTGATTTCCACTATACTATAGAGGGATTCGAGCATAAATTTATTTGATTGGAGTGAGCATAGGCATCGATCTCCCCTCACGCACGTCAGTAGGTTACTCGGTGATTGTTCCTCGATCTCGACAAGACAAGGTGAGGGTTTGGGGGGTTGATTTCCGAAAATCTTCAAGACACAAGAGCAAGATAGCTTTTTGGGATTGATAATCGAAGAACCCTAGATCCGTTAAGGGTTTCTTCAATTCTAATTCAATCTGATTAATTCAAAGTGCGAAACATGAATTTATAGTAAAACTATGATCTATTTAACCAATCCTTCCTTGCAAAGGAAAGGGGTTTGGATAGATTAATTCTATCTAATGATAAGTGAAATAACTTTAAGATAAATAAAACCTAAGAAGATAGATATTTAATAACTTGGTGGAAAAGTAATATATCTAGAAGAGATATAATTAATTTCCACCTTATTTATCAAATTGCATAAAATAACAATTTAATTAACTAACTAATGTAACTCGGCCCAACACCCTAGTGTACTCGACATGGGCCTTAGTCGACATTCTCTTGGCCCACTCGGTATGTGATGGTGTCGAGTGGTCCATGATGGTGCCGAGTTTGGTGGAGTCAAGGAGGGTGCTGACGAGTCTTCATGAGCTCCGTGTGTGGACGTAAGCTCACTTCCGGTGCTGATGGAGTCACCTTGAGCCAAGTGATCCAGGGTGGCCTGAACCCTTGCTCTAACGTTCCATGGTGACGGACAAGAAAGGCCTTAGTTGCATTTTGAATCTTCTTGGCCCTTGAACGAGTGACAGGGCCATCAAATGGAACCTTCATGTTGTCCTCAATGTCACCAGGAGTCATCGATAATTGAACGGCATCACCTCCCTCCCTGGTAGCTCTTGCTGGTAACCCTGCCTTTGCAGCTGATTTCAGTAAGAGCTCGGGTGGGCTTGTGCTGCTGGCCCCTCTTCTGTTATGACTCTCCCCATGGATATCCACACTAGCATTGAACCCTCTGCACCCATGGGCAAGGCAACCTCTAATGATGATGTTATGGCAGCTACACATCCTCTCCCTGACCCCAACTTCTATGATGAGATTGGAGCTGAAATAGAATTTGGAATCCTTCCTTGTCTCCTCTATGAGCTTGAGGAGGATGACATGCTTGGTGATGACCATGTTGTGGATGACTTCCTGCTTGATGCTCCTATGGAGGACCATAAGGAGGAGCTGTTGTCTGAGCCATCCTTTCACTCACTCCACTCTAACTCAACCTTCATGAAGATGCTTACAAGCTCTGATGCTCCACCTAAGGATTCCTCTACTTCGAGCTCTCTCAAAAGGAAAGCTGTGGGGAGAGAGGATGACACAGTTAGCTCCATGCTAAAGAGGGGCAAAAACTCCAACTAGATCATATGTATCACAAGATTTTTCCAAGCAATGGGATACCTAGGCCTTGTCCATGGGTCGGTTGTGATGAATGCACTATATCTACATCACCTTTTCATTATTTTCAAATGTCTTTTGCACAACTATCATCCCCTATTTTTTGGCAAAATCTTGACTATGTTTATCCTAACTACTTTTGGATATGTAATTTAGTCTGCTGTATGAACTTTAACTCGATTGTGCTTAGGCCTGATGCACTTTACTGTCGATTTAAATATGCAGCCTCCTTTGTAAAACCCTATGTGGCAGTTTATGAATCAATGATAGGTCAACCTATGTGCTATGTAATCTTGAGTGTTTATGATGATCACTGCAGTTCTTATAAACTCTTTTTGATCAAACCTCTCAAGCTATTTATTTATAATCACACACCTTATGTTAGCATAATCTCTCAAGCTGTCTATGATGATCATTGTTGTTCATTCTTGAGCTCCTTGATTAAATCTCTTAAGTTATTTATTTATAACCATACACCTTATGATAGCATAATCACTAACCTTGCTCGAGAGATTTACTCTCTTGAGCACCAAAAACTGGAAATCTCATTGCAGGACAGAAATAAAGCAACAGAAACCATGCAAGGAACTATGGGTTGCTCTTGGAATGTCCTCGCTCTCAAGAGTTTCTGGTGCTCCTCTACTACTTGGATCAAAACAATTGCATCTCCAAAGGACCCAACAACTTCTCAAGGCACTAACAAGGATAAAGCTTCAAAGATCTATTTGTTCTCAAGGAAGGATGATTTGTCCTCTATCATGATTTTAAACCATATTGATTGTACTTACAGGATTATTACAAATTGTAAATTAATTATAAGATGCAAATCTTCAATGATGTATCTTAACATTTGGACTGTACAATTGTATTCTTTAGGCATACTTATACTCACAACAGATTATAAACTCAATAGTAAATCAGTCTATAGCTATCATTTGGAGAAATTACGCAGCAGGGTTATAAAATATAAGAAGAAAGAATCTTTGATAAATCAAAGCATCATACTACAGCTTATTCAACACACTCTAGCTAACTACACCGATTTATATGTAAAGATACATCCTAGGATGAAATCCAAACCCAGTCGACACAACTGGATGGCCATTGCCTCAAACCGTAATGCCACTAACTCGGAGATTATCCGCTTCCATAAAAAGGTTAAAAATGAAATTTAGTTTCTGGAATATCAGAGGTCTAGGTAAGAGGAATATCTGGACTCATATTAAAATACCCCCACTTTGAGGGTATATTAAAAATACGTCATCTCTTTTCAAATGTAATAAAAATACTGCAACCTTTATTTAACCATTCTGGAATGGCTCACCGGAAAGGATTTGTGGGTAGTACCCATAGGTCCCCGGTTCGAACCCCGGGATGGCCGCTCTTTATTTTACCAAATTCAAGTAATAAAAATACCCTAACCTTTTATAAGCTGGATTTAGGAATGCATTTTGACAGTGTTGTTCTTCGTGCTAAAAAATAATGACCCAATAGAACTGTTTCACCGAACACTAGGCCTCCGTCAAGGGAACTCGTTATCACAATTTCTATTTATACTAGGGGTGGAAGTGCTTGCATGTAAACTATCATCAGGCTCATACAACGACAAACTCATAGGTTTCCAGTTTGGAAAAAGAGGACCATGAATCCTTTCCTCTCATTTGTTGATGATATCATCATTTTCACAAAAAGGGAGCATCTTTGCCTGCTAGAAAGTCAAAACAATCATCATTAATTAGACGATTACTGTTAAATTTTGGGACAAAAAGTGATTTTTCATTAGTCAACTTTTTAGACTACAATTGGGATTTCAGTATACAAAATTGTGGAACTCGAAAGTCACTTATGCATCCCAAACGTCAAGACGCTATAAAAAATATTTAGGTTACCTGATCATCAATGAGTGGGTAAGTAAATAAACCTTTGAAGAGATAGTATGTAAATCAAAGGACCAACTCACCAAATGGAGAGAAAAAACCCTTTCCCAACAAAAGAGGATGACTCTTAGACTATCCACAGTGATTTTGTCTATAATGTATACATTTGCACAAGATGTGTAAAAATACACCTTACTTTTTGGTATTTTGCTCCAATGGTCAAATGTGTGTTTTTTACACAACATTCAAATACAATTAATTTAAAAAAAAACAAAACAAAAATCATAAAAAATACACCAATAAAATTGTCTTGTTTTTTGAAAAAGTTTTTACACATGGGGGAGGTGATGTGCTCAAATTTGCACATTACATGCTCAAATGTGCACATTTGCACACCCCAAAAGCAACCAATGCAGTTCAAAAATGTCTAAAAAATACACATTTAGACATTTACACACAACCATTGGAGTTAGTCTTATAGGGGCAAACCTATCCGCGAAACCTCTTTACTCTATGCAAAGTTTCATGCTACCATGGGTGATAAAGAACTGGATCAAGTAAACAAAATGTTTTTCTAGAATAAAGACCTGCAACATAGTCCATTCATAAGCTGGGATAAAATTCGTAGGCCAAAGAAATATAGAGGATTAGGGATATGAGAATCTCTTGAGATGAATGAAGCACTCCAAATGAAATTCATATGAAAAATACTAGCATACTCAAACAAACCTATGGGTAAAACTAATTACAAACAAACCTATGGGTAAAACTAACTACAAGAGGAAAGGGGGTAGTTCATGGAAATGGTCAAAGCTATACCCATTAATTGATAAGTTTAAAAGAGGTCTCATATGGTCGGTGATCGATAAATGGTAAATCAATAAAATTTTGGGTAGACCACTGGATAAGCACGCAATCTATTTCCATGTAAAGAGATTGTCCCACAATATTGATTATTGAAGACATTGTAGCAATCCCATTACCAACCAATATGTTCGAAGATAGACTGTACTGGTGGCCTAAAGGATGGTTCACAACAACAAGCGTCTTTAACCTAATCAACCCAACCAAAGTTATAATCTTTATATAGAAACTAAGTCAATTGGTTCTTTCGACTAAAGATTGACTCATTCAACAGGGAATGATAGTCCCACCAACACGTGTCTTATGTAATTATGCACAAAAAGATGAGGCTCGCCTATTCCTGGAATGTAGACCATATAACACACAATGGGTAATCAACATTATAAATAACCGGGACATACAATCATTAATTCATCAATCTCAGGATTTTCATCCAATTATATACATCTAATAGTCACTAGAGTCGACAAAGAGCATAAAAAGCTTTTAGCATTTATATGGTAGACAACTACGCATACATAGTTTACAGTTGAAGGGGGCTCGCTACTGATAATTAACAACCTCAAAAACAATACCAAATGCCTTGGGAGATCGAGCTCGTGATGTCAAATATTAAAATGATCATCGAATGAGTTGTAGATCTATCCTTCTCTCATGTACTTCAGGAAGGCAATAGAATGATTGATAAGGTTGCACACATATGCTACTATGCTAAGGGGTGAGAGATTAACAACAACTTAAGTCCCTGTAGCCTCATCCGAAAGGATGTTATCAAGTAAGGGTCCTCCCTCTCGTATGCTTATGTAATCAAACCCCTTATCGCCACTAGTCTTTTCGCGGGCAAAAAATGTTGAATGTTGAAAAAAAGTTTTTAAAAAATCAACCTTTTTACAAATCAATACTAAAACCCACTATAATTCTTGGTTTCATGGGGAAAAAAAAAGAAATGAGGGATCAGACAGGTCAAACAGAATAAAATTATGGTTTTATTAAACTGAAATTTTTCTAATTTGAATAAGCAATACTTTCCTCTAAGTTGCGATGATGGTGAGTTTAATTTCAAGGAAAAAAGAAGGGTTTCAAGGAGATCAATAAAGAGAGTAGTTGCATCACTAGAGTCCAAGTTTTGTAGGTTATATGTAAAAGTAACAAACTAGAGCTCGAAACTCGATTGAAATAATGTCATCAAGACATTACACCTAGATCAGGTAGGGAACATATGAATTGAGTCACTACTAAGGTCTTAACGGAAGAGCATATAGGAAGCGTAAAGTTTTACCCTACTAGTCAGGTGATGCAAGGAATAGACGATCTTTCATCGCACACATGATACACCACGATGGTTTCACTTCTTCACTATAGAAGAGTCGCCCATTGATCCTGAACCGGTTAATATATAGATGGTGTAACTGAGTTACAAGAAGAAAAACAGGACTATACCAAGAATCCCATGCAAAAGGTGTCATTCTAGCTAAGAACCCCCCTCTCGGGCAACCCTTAATAGCCATACTTAGAGTTGGCAAGGTCTGACTCGATCGACTCACCCGAACCGAAACCCGACCGAACCCGAAAATTTAGCGTTATGCATAACTCGAATCTAAAACCGAGCCCGATCTATTTTGACCTGATGTAAAGACCGGAAATATTTCAAATGTTATTTTAATTACAAACATTATTATATTATATTCGACATGGAAATTTTGAAAAAAAAACTAGCCCCGAGCAACTTAACAATTTAAAAATCTTTCGAAATAATTCCGGCATCATTTTAAAAATTGAGATTTTGGCGAATTTTATTTCCGCTTCCGAGCTCCGAGTTGAAAATTTGAAATTTGAAATTTGATTCGATCGTTTTAAATATGGTTTGAAATTCAATTTGAAATTTCGATATAGTCGGGATTGAATTGAGCAAGAGGGTTTCGGGAATTCTACCGGGATGTTGAATTTCTAATTGAGGAGACCTCTCTCTCTCTCTCTCCCCTCCCTCTTCGTCTTCTTGTTCACCGTCCTTCAAACAACACACACCTCCCTCCATTATAAATCTCACACACCCTAACCTAGGGGTGGGCACAAATCCCGCAAATCCCGATCCCGTCCCGGTCCCGTCCCGATCCCGGTGGGATTTAAAAAAAAAATAGTGAATCCCGTCCCGGTCCCGTCCCGCAAAAATTATGCGGGACGGGACGCGGGACGACCCGTCTCAATCCCGCAAATCCCGTCCCGCATATATAATAATAGTAATAATAATAATAATATTATTATTATTATTATTATTATTATTATTATATATATAGATTATATAGACTTATACAGTGTGTTTGCATTCAGTATGCACACTAATGCTATGCATTCCACCAAAGTAAAACTAATGCTACTGGATCAATCAATGTAATGCTACTGCATGAGTGTGTGTATATACAAACGTATATTATGTGTATGTATATATAGCAATAAAATATAATTTTTTAATAGATTTATATGTGTTACGTCTTTGAAAATCATAAAATATGCAGAAAATTTTTGACTTTTTATAATCTTTTTTATTTGAGGGACAAGGCCCGTCCCGTCCCGGTCCCGTCCCATCCCGTCCCGTGAGGGACAAGGCCCGTGCGGGACGAAGAAAAAAAGAGTAAATCCCGTCCCGCAAAAATTACGCGGGACGGGACGCGGGACAACCTCAATCCCGTCCCGTCCCGTCCCGCGCCCACCCCTACCCTAACCCATCCACTCCAAAATCCTCCATTTTCTCTCCAATCCTAAATCTCACAAAAGACCCAGAGAACTCAGCTTTCATCAAGCCACCATCCCTGCTGACTCACTACCACACCTCCACCGGACCACCATCCACCTCCATCCTCTTTGTTTTACCGCAAGGAAGAACCCCTATTAAACCACACGTCCACTCCACCATCTCCGTTTTCAACCACCACCAGTCACCCTCCTTCTCCTTCCAACCGTTCCACCACCAGCTAGCACCACATTTTCGCCGTCGTCGTCGTTGGAGAAGCCACAATAGTCGCTCCCTGCCCTGTTTTGCTGAGAAGAAAGAAGAAGAAGAGGAAACCTCCAACCAGGCTCGGCCGAACAACCAAGGCAACAAGTGCATCTGCTCAGGGCCCAAAATTTTATAGGGCCGATATATATTTTCATACAGGTATATATGTATATTATATTGCCCACATAAAAAATGCTTGTTAGCTCGTAAAAAAAGGTCCATTAGACAATAAATCCCTCATTCAATAATTATCCCACCATTAAAATAAGAAATAATGAAGTTTTTTTTTTTAAAATAAATAATTGACTTTAATTTCATTGAATGATGTACCCCATTTACCCTCATTTTTAACTTTTTCATCATCTTTTGCTCTCTTCAATGGTCTACCTTTAAACTTCATTTTTAATTGAAAAAAAAGGAATGGGGAAGAACTTGAAGGGGAAGGGGAAGAGGCAACTTTCTAACGGCTAAATCAACAATGAAGCTATCATCAAATACTATTTATTCTTTGATTTATTCCTCAAGTTTTCAATCTAAACCCCCCTTCATTCTCCACAATTTCACATTCTATGCTCAAGTTTCACAACTGGTTTTGGTTGATTCAAGTCCTCCATTCAGCGATGGCAACTCGAACCTATTGAATCGGTATGCGAAATTCTTCCTTAATTCTTTAATTTCTTTTCCCCTTTTCTAACAATAAAACCTTAGTCCGATTAATGTTTTTTGGGGCGATTTTATTATTTTAATTTTGGGGAAATTGTAATCTTCTATGTTAGGGTTCTATTGTAATAAACTAATAATCCTAAATCCTAATCTGATTAATTTTTTTTTTTTTGCAATTTTAATTATGGATGCAGATGGTTCTTGAGCAGGCACATTGGCATAACACATTTTGCTTCCTACAAATATTTGGATACCGGGTTATGTTGTTCTTTATTTTCAGTATTAGGGTTAAAATTGTTTTTGCACTTTTATATAATGTTGCCGAAAAAGCATCTATCTGGTAGTCAAATTGGTTTGTTTTAAAAAATGTGCCCACAAACCCAAATTCTGAAGGATTAGATGAAAGTAATATTAGGGCCCATAATTTTTCCCCGCCCCGAGTCTATAAAACTATAGGACCGACACTGCCTCCAACGGGCTTGAGCCACCAGTAGCTGTATCTCCACACTCCCTCCATTTCCAAAAGCCAAAAGAAGAAGGAGAAGAGTCAATGCTGGCCATCGGAGCCCAAACGCAACCCTTCCTCTGTTTTTTTTTTCGCGTTAAGATCAGTTTTCAAATTCGTTTTCGTTTTCGATCCAAATCGCGTAAAGGTCCACCTTTATTCACTTCTTTACTCTCCTAGGCACAAAGCGACACTCCTCCCTCACCGATGAAACCGGAGCCACCCTCGAGCACCCCATAATTGAAGGTTTGAAGCTCTCGATAATTACCCTTTTTCTCCCTCCTCCTTGCTCGCGTTTTGTTCAAATTGTGTGGGTTAGGGGCGGGGAAGCTTGTCGGTCAGGTTGGGTTAGGGACCTTAGGGTCGGGTGAGACAGGAGCCGGCGAGAGCCCCTTTCTTCTCTTCTTCTTTCCGTTCAAATCACAGTGAGCATGGTTTTATGCCTTTTGTCTTAAAAAGTTAATTTCGAGTTTCATGTCCGTGATAGAAAATGGAACCATAGGCGGCATTGGGCGTTCACACTTAAGATATATCCCAGTTGTGCCAAACCGTGATATTAGTAGACCTCTTATATTGTAATAATCACCCTCGTTAATTTATTTTCTCTCCTGTAGAATGATAGAATTGATGTAAAGTCCTCCTTGAGGGTTTCCATTCATTGATATAACATATATATAGGTTACAAAGGTATTGGGCCTTAACGGGTTTTCAGCCCACTATACAATAGGAGACCTATGTAATCTATCAAACCCCCGCAGTCAAAACGGGAGGGGTCCGTACAGTGAGACTGGAATGAAAATCAATGAATAACTGTCTAGGTAAACCCTTGGTGAATATATCAGCACACTGATAAGAGGACGGGACATGTAGAACGCGGACATGTCCAATGGCAACCTTGTCCCTGACGAAGTGGAGATCAAGCTCAATGTGCTTTGTGCGTTGATGCTGGACTGGGTTGCTAGCCAGGTAGACGACCTTCTGTAAGGGGCATCGTAGCTCAAGCAGGAGATTGCGGAGCCAAGAGCACTCGGAGACAACGTTGGCAACACCCTTGTGTTCGGCTTCAGCGCTGGAGCGAGACACGACGGACTGACGCTTGGCTGACCAAGACACAAGAGTGTCATTGAGGAAGACACAGTAACCAGAAGTGGAGCGACGTGTGTCTGGACAACCACCCCAATCCGCATCAATGTAAGCCACAATATCAAGCTTAGAGGAAGGAGTGATGGTGGGGCCGAGCTCGAGGGTGCCGTTGATGTACCGAATGATCCGCTTCAAAGCCTAAAAGTGAGGTTCCCTTGGGGCATGCATGAACAAGCAGATCTGCTGGACGGCGTAACTGATATCAGGTCTGGTGAAAGTGAGATATTGAAGAGCACCAGCGAGGCTCCTGTACAGTATTGGATCGTCAACCAAAGGACCAGAATGAACACTGAGCTTGTTGGATGTATCGACTGGGGTCGCGACGGGATTGCAGTTGACCATCTTAGCCCGAGCAACAATCTCAGCAGCATAGTTACTCTGTGAGAGAAACAGACCAGACGCATGCCGCTGAACAGCAACTCCCAAGAAGTAAGACAACTGACCCAGATCAGACATGGCGAATTCCGCACTCAAGTGCGAGATTATGGACGTCCGAAGAGCATCAGAAGAGGCGGTGAGAATGATGTCGTCGACATAAAGCAACAAGAATGCCAAGTCTGAGCCTCTGCGATAGATAAACAGAGACGTGTCTGAACGGCTGCCAATGAAACCCAAACGGAGCAGATGAGAGGCAAAACACTGGAACCATGCCCGCGGAGCCTATTTCAGACCATAAATAGAGCGCTTGAGGAGACAGACATGCTTTGGACGCTCAGCATCAGCAAACCCCGGTGGCTGAAACATGTAAACTGTCTCGTTCAGATGACCATGCAGAAAGGTGCTCTTGACATCTAACTAATGGATGGCCCAGTTGCGCGATAGAGCCAGACTCAAGACTACTCGGATAGTGGAAGGCTTGACCACAGGCCTGAAGGTCTCATCACAATCAATACCTGCCTGCTGAGATCTACCGTTCACCACAAGACGGGCCTTGTAGTGCTCCAACGTCCCATCAGAGCGGAACTTGTGACGAAAGAGCCACATACAGCGAATGGCGTTCGCCTCAGGAGGGCGAGGAACAAGAACCCAAGTACCATTCTTCGTAAGGGCCCTGTATTCGTCGAGCATAGCCGCATGCCAATTCGGGTCGAGGAGGGCTGTTTTGTGGGAGGTGAGAACGGGGGAGAGGGAGGTCTGGGTGGAGGCAGAGGGTGAATGGGAATCGGGAAGGACGGGGGTAAGAGGGGCTAAGCAAGGGGAAGAGGCGGCGGGCGGATCAAATGCGACGAGGGTTGCGGCGGGCGCCGCATGACCTGAGGCGGGCGCCGCCAAGGAGGGGTTATGGGCGGCGGGCGCATCATTTGGGGATGCGGCGGGCGCCGCAGGACATGCGACGGCCGCCGCACGTTGGTGAGGTGAGGTGAGGTTGTTTGGCAAGGTGATGGGAGGTGGATAGCGGGTTGATGGTCGGTGCTCATGGAGACGATCTGACGGGGTCTGAAGACACCGGAGACGCTGCGGGTGTGTGGTCTGGTGGTAGAGGGTGGTTGGGGGGGTGGGGGAGGGGGAGACGCAGGACCACCGGGAGAGCTCTGGGGAAGAATAAAGTGAGGGAATGGTGACTCAGACTCTGACGGAGACACATGGGGTGTGGGAGACGCGAAGGGAAATCGCGACTCATCAAAGGTGACATGACGAGAGAGAATGATCTTGTGGGTCTTGATATCAAGGAAAATGTAACCGCGATGATCAGACGGATAGCCTAGGAAGACACATGGAGTGGAGCGCGGGTGAAGCTTGTGCGGGGCTATGGAGGACTGGTTTGGGAAACACAAGCACCCGAAGGTGCGAAGGTGATCATACCTAGGCTCGGCGTATTAAAGTGTCCGAGCTGGCGAGCGATGGTGTAGGGTAGTGGAAGGGATAATGTTTAGGTGATAACATGTGGTGGATAAAGCGTGAGGCCAAAAGGGAAGGGGAATAGATGCGTGGAATAGGAGAGAGCGCATCATGTTGGTAATGGTTCTGATGATTCTTTCTGCCTTGCCATTATGCTGAGAAGTATAGGGGCAAGACAAGCGATAGGAGATCCCATTTGCGGCAAAGAAGGAGTGAAAGTCTTTGTTGTCAAATTCACGGCCATTGTCACATTGGAAACATTTGATGGACATGTGAAACTGTGTTTTGATGTAGGTATGGAATCTGACAAAGATAGGAAACACTTGGGACTTGAAATGCAACGGGAAGACCCATAAGTAATGAGTGTAATCATCAAGAAACAAGAGGTAGTACTTGTGACCATCCTTGCTAGGCACGGGAGAGGTCCAAATGTCGTTGTGAATGATATCAAAGGGAGCAAGGGTAGAGGTCAAAGACCGTTGGAACGACAGTCTGGCATGTTTGCCTAGCTGGCAGGAAGAGCATAAACCAGAGCGTGGGTCTTTAGGACAGGTGACAAGGCTTTGAGAACGGAGGACATCTAGAACGGCAGCACTGGGATGGGCCAGGCGTGCATGCCACAGGCTGGACGACGATGCCGAGAGGGCGACCGGGCATGACTGACTGGACGTGGGTGGTGGTGTGACAGGGTAGAGCTCCCCGGTGCTGTTACATCTCATGCGAGTAACCCCCGTAGTAAGATCGTTCATAGAGAAACCGTAGGGATCAAACGTAAGGGAAACGTTGTTGTCAATAGTGAACCGACGGACAGAGATAAGGTTTTTGACAATCTTTGGGGCAATAAGGACATTGTTGAGGTGTAGTGGGTGGGTTGGGGTCTGTAATGTGGCGTGGCCAATCCCCAAAGTGGCAAGACGACCACCATTTCCGACGATAATAGAGTGGACAGGGCCCTTAAAAGAAATAGATGAGAGGTTACCTGAGGAGTTCGTCATGTGGGAGGTGGCACCAGTGCCCATGTACCAAGAAGAGTCGGGGGATGTCAGATGCGTAGATGAGAAGGTGTGATGCATAGCAGGCGATGTCAGATAGGCCTGAGAACCAGCATGTTGAGCGGTAGAATATCCAGAGTATCGGTACATTTTTTTTTTTCGAGAAATATTGGCCGCCTGAATTAATAAATAATTAACTCAGGGCCAAAATCGAGAATAGTATAAAACAAGGATGATTGTGTAATTAATTGAAACGAGAATGCAAAAGACGCTTTCTTCTTCGTGGGAAACAAGACAGAGACGGTGTTGGATCGGCGACGATGAGTGGACGAAGGTATGCGTGAGGCTTGGATCCGGGCTAGGAGTGGCCGGATCTGTGCTCGTGGTGGCCGGGGATTCCGGATCTGGGCGGCGAGAGCGAGGTTGCGAAGAGGAGACAATTGCAGCGGGGGCGTGGGGGCGACGGCGCGGCAATCGGCGTTCTCCGGGGTGGTCTCGACCTGGGCGGTGGGTAACGACGATCGGAGGGAGAGCAGCGGCGATCGGAGGCAAGCGGTGAGGCTCGGTCTTGGCTAGCGGCAATAGTCGAAGACGAAGAGATGCTATGGTGGCTCGTGGCTCAAGTCGTCGGCGGCTGCTCAAGGGAGACGTGGGATGCCGGCGGTGCTGGTCAGCGGGGTGACGTGCGATGTTGAATTGATTCTGATGCGGAGAGAAGCGAGGAAGAAGAAGTAGCGGCAGCAGGTTGCCGGTAAGAGAAGAGGTGAGGCGGGAGGATCAATTTAGGGTTCCGTTAGGAAGAAAAAGGTTGTGATACCATGTAGAATGATAGAATTGATGTAAAGTCCTCCTTGAGGGTTTCCATTCATTGATATAAGATATATATAGGTTACAAAGGTATTGGGCCTTAACGGGCTTTCAATCCACTATACAATAGGAGACCTATGTAATCTATCATCTCCAACTTTGGTGTTTAGTTGCGGCAGTGGCACATACCCCATATCTCGCTAATGTGGATTAGTGGGGGTGGTTACATGAATTTTTTTTAATTAAAAAGGCATGTAGCGAGATATGAATTAGTGTGAATACATGAATTTTTTTTAAGAAAATTATAAGACATAAAAGATGTGCCCAAATTATGAAACTAGCTAGGTTTCAATTTTATTTGTTATTTCATGTAATTCCAAATCAAAGATAATTGTAACAAATATAGCATTTTGCAAATTAAAATAACTAGTACCAAATTTTAATTTGCAAATGTTATATTTGTCGCAATTATCTTGGATTTGGAATTATATGAAATAAAAAATAAAAATTGGAACCTAGCTGGTTTCATAATTTTGGCACTTCTTTTATGTCTTTTAATTTTTAAAAAAACTATATAACCATTCTCATTAACCCATATCTCGCTATATGTCTTTTTAATTAAAAAAAAATTCCATGTAAGCACCCTCACTAGTCTACATTAGCGAGATATGGGGTATACGTGCCACTGGCCGCAACTAAACACCAATGTTGGTGATTATTTTTGTATTTTTCTAAGTTCGTGCCACTGAGTGCAACCACCCCTAAAGTTCGTGCTATTTTATGCAATTTTAATTATTCTGATTTATTGATGTAATTAATTATTTATTTAAATTATTTATTTATTATAAGTTGTTTTAAAAGTGGAATTATTTGGGATATATTATGTTACTCTATGATGATTTTACATGTGTGTTTTAAATAATATAATATTCAATGTGATATATTAGTGTTAATTTATAAATGTGGTTTATTCAAAATGGAATGATTTAGTGTTTTATTTTAGTTTAGATATTGTTTGATATATTGTTTTAAAAGGTTTTGAGGTCCTTCAAAATGTTTTGAAAAGATGTTTGAACCATAGTTGATATTTTCGATAATGATCTATAAGCTTGCATTTGGAAATGTTTTCTCAAACGGATTTGTTGTTTTAAAACCGAGATGCCGAGATTCCTTTAACGATATAATTTTGACCGAATTAACTAGATTTAAGGATTTGAGAATGATTACTCTAACAAATTGACTTGACCTATCAGACCTTCTTTTATAGGATTGTTCTAACTCATCGAACTTTGGACCTATTTTAACCGAACCTTTTGGACTGTTTAACATCACATAAGAGCATTGTTCTAAAAAACCATTAACATCTGCCTAGACTCTCGCCTAAACCCTTGACGTTGCTTGCCTAGACTGTAAAGACTCGTCATGAAATCTCCGTAGACTCCGTAAAGACCCTTGATCCTACCCTATCACCAAGTACATACCGAGTGTTTTCTTAGAACATCCAATAGGAGTGAGTAGGGGTGTTATGTGAATAGGAGTAGCTCGAATTTGTCTCGGACTCGCTCGATAAAAACTCGACGCGAGCTCGTTCATTTTCTAAACGAGCCGAGTATGAGCATATTTTTAAGTTTGGTTCAAAGCTCGATTTGTTCGAATTAAACTTAAATAACTCGAATTTTATGGAATTTCTAAAATTTCATTTAAGTCACTGTATAACGAGCAAGTAGCATTGGTTAAAGCTCAAAAAAAACTTGGTTCGAGCTCGTTCATTTTCTAATCGAGCCGAGTATGAGCACATTTTTAAACTCCGATCAAAATTTAGACTCGACTCGAGCTATTTCATATATTAATACTCAGCATGTTCGTACGAGTGATTCCAATCTCCGGTTTACAACAACAAGAATGGTTGGAAAACGAGCCTTCATCACAATTCACAACCATTTTTCCTGAAAAAAAAAGGCTTATTATTTGCATCAAAGGCCCAAGCTCAAGCCCAATATCATAAATGATCCCTCACTATATAATCCTCAACTCCAACTAATTCACCCTCTGTCACTCCTGCACACAAAAACCCTAAATTTTCCTCCCCTTCATCTCCAACAATGGCCGCAGCCGCAGTTCGCCCCCTCATCACAGTCCAATCCCTAGAATCGGACATGGCCACCGACTCATCTCCAACCGTCCCTCTCCCGGACGTCATGAAGGCCCCGATTCGCCCTGACATTGTCAACTTCGTCCACTCCAACATCTCCAAGAACTCTCGCCAACCATACGCAGTCTCCAAGCGCGCCGGCCACCAGACCTCCGCCGAGTCCTGGGGTACCGGACGTGCTGTGTCACGTATCCCCCGTGTCGCCGGAGGTGGAACTCACCGTGCCGGCCAGGGAGCCTTCGGCAACATGTGCCGTGGCGGTCGTATGTTCGCTCCCACCAAGATCTGGCGCCGCTGGCACCGCCGCGTTAATGTCAACATGAAGCGCTACGCCGTTGCTTCTGCGATCGCCGCTTCGGCTGTTCCCTCTCTCGTCATGGCCCGCGGCCACCGCATAGAGACCGTCCCTGAGCTTCCTCTGGTCGTCTCTGATGCCGCCGAGGCTGTCGAGAAGACCTCTGCTGCCATCAAGATTCTGAAGCAGGTCGGAGCTTTCCCTGATGCAGAGAAGGCAAAGGATAGCCAAGCGATTCGAGCTGGTAAGGGTAAGATGAGGAACAGGAGGTACGTTAACAGGAAGGGGCCGCTTGTTGTGTACGCTGCTGAGGGGGCGAAGATCGTCAAGGCGTTTAGGAACATCCCTGGGATTGACATTTGCCATGTCGATCGTCTCAGTTTGCTGAAATTGGCCCCAGGTGGTCACCTTGGGAGGTTCGTGATTTGGACCAAAAGTGCAATTGAGAAGCTGGACTCCATCTATGGCTCCTTTGACAAGGCCTCGGAGAAGAAGAAGAACTATTTGCTGCCAAGGCCGAAGATGCTGAACGGGGACCTTGCTAGGATTGTTAACTCTGATGAGATCCAATCGGTGGTGAGGCCAGTGAAAAAGGAGGTGAAGAGAGCTACATTGAAGAAGAACCCTCTGAAGAACTTGAATGTCATGTTGAAGCTCAATCCGTATGCTAAGATCGCTAAGAGGATGTCTCTGTTGGCTGAGCAGCAGAGGGTTATTGCCAAGCAAGAGAAGCTTGGCAAGAAGAGGACTCAGATTTCTAAGGTACTTACCTTTTGATTTTGTTGCTCTTGTTTTACGTGTGCAGTTGTGAATGTGTTTGCTCTATGTTGCTTGTTTGATACTGAACTGCCTAGTAGATGTTTATGGTACTTGTGAATGTGTTTGTTCTATGTTGCTTGTTTGATACTGAATTGCCTAGTAGATGTTTATGTTACTTTAGTATGTGGTTGATTGATTTGCAAGGGAGGGAATTAGGTGAGGGATGAAGACTGGATTGAAAGATGAATTTTTTAGGGTTTGGAAATTCACTTCCATATGACATGATTTGATTTGTTACAGTACACAGATCACAACTAATTGGTGATTGATTGTGTTGTTCTGGTGCTCTTTTATACTGTAATGTTGTTTCTTCTTGATGGAAAGTAGTTTGACTGATCTTGTTGTTTGTGTGATCAGGAGGAGCAATCTAAACTGAAGGCATCTGGGAAGGCTTTCTACAGGACAATGATTTCAGACTCAGACTACACCGAGTTTGAGAACTTCACTAAGTGGTTGGGAGTTTCACAGTAATGAGTTTATCTGCATTTGAACTTTTTCAATAGAAAATAGTATGTATTCTGAATCATTTGCCTGTTTTGTCCGGTGTCAATTTTGGTTGAGACAAATAGATTTGTTTTTGAATTCTCAAGTTTCTTCTCCATTTGAGGAAAAGCAAGTAGACTGTATTTTGATGGAATTGAGTACCAATACATGTGATCTTGAAGTCATCTGTCATAATCAGTTGCATGAGTTTGAATTTATATAGCCTATAGCTAATTCTTGGAACTGCGGAGTTACATTAGTTTAATCTGTTTAGAAGCAATATGATGGTAGGAATCTAGGGATTTTGTTTTCATCAATGGTTGATTTAAATGGGGGTTAAAAGAATACCACTCTGACTCTTTCTATTTGTTGATTGATAAACACCTCTATGCATGGAAACAATAAATGATTCCTGCTAATTGAATTTACTAGCCTGTAAATTCCTATGCGTCATCTGTTATTTAATCTGTCTTCTTCTGTTTGATCATCTTTGTTTTCCATTTTCAATTATGATGAGTTTGTGTTAGTCATTCTCACTGTGTAAAAAAAGGTTGTGCATTAAATGAGTCCAGTTTATTATTTCTATCTAGCTAGTAACTACTTCAATTTCTATTCTTTTTTTTCATTAGCCTTTTTTTATTTATTTTGTCATCTTTCCCGAGTATCAATTTTCATTGCCATTTGAGCTTTTGACATTCTCTTCCTGATTGAATGTATATAAGTTCCTCACTTGTTCTTGGTTTTGACAGCTTTACGTAACATTGCTGCATCCTATTTGCTCACTGATGCCTTTTTTCAAGATAAGATTCCTATCTGGCCTTTTGCATCATTTTAGCCTGTTTAAACCTGTAAAAATGCATTTTCCAGTCTTACTCCATAAATGGTCCTACTTTGCATGAAGTATTATATTGGTTACGGGAAAAGGAGATGTAAATGTCATGTAAGAACATTCATTTTCCTTGTAGAGTATTATGCCAGTGTAAATATCATATAAGAACATTCATTTCCACAAATATACTCTGCATAATCTGAGAAGTAGACATGTGTAAGTCTATGTAGCCACAACATTACAGATAATAATAAGGTGTTTAATGAGCGTACATATAGAGACACAACATCATTTCTGTTTCAAGCGTTACCATCCAATATTATTCACAGAGCCATAGAAATAGTGTAACAAACATTGGTATTTTGACAAGGACAGTACAACACACAAAGGATCACACCATCTTGGTACAAGTTGAGTGATGAACCCCGGGTCGTTTATTATTCATCTGCAAATCTGAAGTGAAGCATAGGATAGAATGTCAGAGTCGGAGGAGTCGAGGAAGGAAGAGATCAATATAGGTTAAGGCTGCAATGTTGTGGAAAGGAAGAATGTATGCAACATACCCTAGCTCTGAAAGCTTCAAATGGGATTCTGCATAATCCTCAATGAAAGCATCCTCATCCTACACCCACAAACCGAGTTTTCACCTTAGCATGTAGTCATGCTAGCAGATGAATAGATGATGAAGCAATTAGCAATGGGTGGTCTACAAAAAAGTGTGAGAGTGAAGAATCATACGGCGGCGTATTTTTCGACTAGTGGGCGAAAGACAGGATCCTCTAGGAGAGCCTTGTCCGAAGGTAGTTGTATGAGACCTTCCTTCTCCCCACTAAGTAGCTCCCTGCAACAAACAAAATCACATTTTCACAGATGATGGGTTCTTTTGACTGGTTGTTTAATACAGTGGTCAGTGATCAAACAATCTAGATCAGTGAGAAGTTTCATACTTGAAATAGGAGTTGTCGAAGTACAAAGGGTTCGGCGTCCAGGCTCCCTCAAAACCAGACCTCTCTTTGTGGCACCGTCCCTGTTAAGTATTTGTTGAAAGAGCAAGATGTTAAATGAATGCCTAACTAGATGCAGCAAACTTTTCGTAGCTTCATCATTCCAAATATCCACTCATACTAACCAGGGTGTGTCCACCAGAAAGAGCTACAATATCCTTGTCAGAGAGGCCCATATGACCAAATATTTCCCTCAGATGGTCAGTACCTGAGGCAGGGTGTTTCAGAGGCTTATTCTCAAGTTCATCTGTTGCTGCTTAGCAACTTCATTACAAGTGCAACTCGCAACATTAACAGAGATGTAAAACAGTTAACAAACCTTTCTTTGCATCAGGCAGGCGGCCTTCTGGAGGTGGCTCTGTCTTGTCCTGTTCATATGAAGTAAGATATATGAAACTTGTAAGAATTACTATGAAAAGAACCGGAATCAGACACTTGTTTTGTAAGTAGTTCCGGAAGTTATTTAGCCCTTTCCCTTGAATTGGTAAATAAAGAGCGGTCATCCGGGATTCGAACCGGGACCTAACTGGCAAAAAGTAGCACTCCTAATCAGTTTCATTTGGGAAACAAGACATTCCCCAATGTGATTTCCAGCCAAAAATGTCACCAAATCATCAGTATCAACCATTCCTATTTCATTCTTAAAATCAAACCAAACATCGACATTCAAAAGCTGAGACTGAGTTATTCTTACAGGTCTCCCAGGGTGGAAAGGTATCTCAGGGCCTCCGGTTATCTCCACTGCAACAACTCCTGCCAACTAATCAAGGAAACCATTCGTTGAAGACCAACGAGATTTCAAGACCTGATCCAAGGACAAATCAAGTAGATCGAAACGGGCAACAAAAACAAGGATTGGAAAATTACTTGGTAGAAGTCTGCATAGGTCAAAATGGGGAACTGTTCCTTGATCGGCTCAAGCAGCCTAATAGCTATGTCAAGGCCATTATTGGCTTCATGAGCGAGCTCTGCTGGATGCCTTATAGTCCCAAACGGCCCTCCTGTCTTCGTCTTCACATCGAACGTTCCCGCTGAGTGCCATCTATATACAAACCAAGTGCCAAGCAATCAGCTGATCGAACTCCAATCAAACGCAACAAATCAAACTCCACAACCAACCACAAATCTCCTCCTCGTTAAAAATGAAAGAGAATCAACGATCGCTGTAGTACAGCTACATTCAAGTAAAATCAGTGTTCAGATTAATATAACCTAAACTACGGAATACGGATACATTTCAATCAGTCATAAAAAAAGAGATGAGCAATAGGATGAACTGCAAACGCGAAATCAAGTAAAACAGATGAGAAATTACGCCAAACGGAGGATGATCGGAGCACAATGTTTCTCAGCAATTAAGCCCCTGAGCTTGCGCTTGCACTTAACCACCGCTTTCTGGTAATCCTCGCTGACCGCTGGATACGACTTCCCCATTCCTCCTACAATTTCCAGGTGATCAAGACCGCGCAGATTCACAAAAACGAGAATAAAATCAGATAAAGCCGAGAAATGAAAAGCTACCTAAAGTAACGATCGGGCTTCTGCAATGGAGTTTTTCGTAGCGAATGGAGCTAGTGTTGTTAGGTTCCAGAACTTGATGGAGCAGTGGTATAAAAAGGCGCGGGGAGGGCAATGGTGCGTGGTTGACACGTGGACAAATAGAGAGGAAGAAGGTGGAAGCTTCTAGCTTTTGACGGTGACGGTTAGATGTGTCTCGAAGTCGAAACTATAAAGTGGGTAGCTTCTGTTTTTTTTTTAATAGTAAATTGGAACAGTTACATCCAATCACAAACTACACGTAACTTGCTCTTTATTTTTTTAATGGAAATTTACCCATCACAAATATGCATAGAGGAACGGAACGAACTTCATATCGTTACATGGTGAAGTATCAGAGAGCAGACTGAGAGTGCGCAAGAAACAACCCAGACGTACATGCCAAACGTGTAGTCAGATTCAGTGGCGAAGCGAACCTGTAATATACGGGTGGGCGAGATTTAGGCTAAAAATTAAGTAATAATGAAACAATCTTTTGCTAAACTTTAAATAAATTTAATTGTGAATGGTTATGTAAAAAAAATTTAACAATACTAATTGAAATTAATTATTCTCAATTTAAAAATATATTTGAACTTATATACAAAAAGATAGTTAAAAATAAGTGAATAAAAAAAACGCCCTTTGAGGCGCTGTTTACCAAAAAAAAAAAGTGAATAAAATGTAAAAAGTGGGAATTGAACTTGAGCTCTAATAAAGAAGAAAAAGTTATCCATCTATACTTTACCAACTAGGCAAATACTTTATGATCCATTTTCACTTCTAAATTAATTTAGACCTTTTTATTTTTTATTTTTTTATAGTTATCCAGGATTTGGGTGGGCTCGCGATCATACGAGCCTACCCCTAAATCCGCCAATGGTCAGATTGTTCACATAAGATATAGAAATAGAAGTATCTCTCATACTATTAAAGCAATAGCCATGTCTTTGCAAAGAAATCCTCCCCATTTTTTTTACAGGTAAAAAAAACCATGGCATCCAAAACAAGTACAAGGGACTAGGGAGTTGAAAACAAACCAAAATAAGAATCAAAAGCAACAATCACACCAAAAGTTTTCAGATATTCTACTGAAATAATTCCAATTGTTTTTCTTTCTTTCTTACATAACCATTTAAAAACTCCATGCTATCCTTTCCCTCAGTCCCCTAAGATTCAACATACAATCCTTACAGTTACAGCCAAACTAACAATTAATAGCCTTCTTTTCCGTGAAAAAAAAGAAATGTAATGTAATTTCAACTTCAAACATTTGGAAGTTGGAAAGGAATTATAAATTGTCCTTCACATGATTTATTTTCACTAACATCGGGGTATATAACAAGTATCTATGGCGTGGCCATTTTTCTTACTTGGGGAATGTGAATCTAAAATAAATGTTTGGGATTTTTCTAAAGATTCAATTCCTAAATAATCTTTAGACAAATTTTAATCAACTGACAGTATCAGCTCATTCAATACAACTACCTCTTGTAAATGCAGAGTGCGGAACCATATATTATCCTTGGATCAGAGGCTTCCCCAAAGAGTGTGCTTCTATAATTGGTGCGAGTATAAAGAAGAAAGAAAGATCACAAGTACACAAAACAAGCAATAGCATGAGTCCTGAGTCATGACCACTCCTCCTAGATAATGCAAGAGGCCTGACAACTAAAACTGCTCATTCTTTTAGATGGTACTGTATAAACTTATCCTCATGTTATAAAATCTATCAAAATGCCATTTTTTTTTTTTTTTTTTTTTTTATCAACAAGTAGAGCAATGCTGAATAAGTTGATCAATCTGACAAGCTCATAGCCACAGATTTCCACGTATCTAGCCACACATGGAAAATGAATGATCCAATACTTGGGGATACATAACTAGAATTCAGAAATAGATCCATACCCAGGAAAATCCTTCCTATGTTTCTTTTTGCTCAAACTTCAAGAAAGACCAAAATTTTCTTTGAGCTCAAATGAAATTTTCCTCCAAAGCAACGGTTTAAAAAATCCCAGCTGCTCGTCTTGTGGGAGATGATAAAAAATTCCACATCTACCTAGCAATTCCTTCCACCAGAATACCCACAGGGAAAAAAACAGAGAAAATAACAAACCCTTAGGAGCTTAGATAGGAAGTCATCCAATTGCTATGTAAGTACGGCTTCCACTCACACAACCAAAACTCCCTTGCTGCCCATATTTAACCAAAATATCAGTACTTCACATTCAGGTCAGTTCATTCCCTGTGTTACTCGGCTACAGATAACGAAAATAAAACCTGGGTGCCCCAAATTACAACCCACATTTCCCTTCAGCTACTAAAATAGACATTGGAGACACAAACTCGAGCTCGAGCCAAGCAAAAAGAGCAAGGTGAAATGGAGCATACCGGGATTTAAGAAAATGGACAGCCTGAAGTCAATGACCTTGAGAGGCAAATTCTCCTTGGTATTAGCAAACAACAAGTTCTCCGGCTTCAAGTCCCTGTGAATCACACCAGGCTTGTGGGACAGCTGAACCACCTCTACAATCATCCTCATCACCACTGCAGCCACCCGCTCAGCGTAATGCCCCATAGCAACAATCCGATCGAATGATTCCCCACCCTCACACAGCTCCATCACAAGGTGCACATCACTCTCATCCTCACAATGCTTGACCACCTCAGCAAGCACGTCTTAATTGTGAATTCCCTCCTCACATCGTCAATATACACCGCTGACCGGAGATTCCTCTTTGAGATCGACTTACATGTGAGCAGCTCCTTCATGCCGCAGTTAATGCAAAGGTAAGTGTAATTAAAATTAGGATCATATCCAAACATGTCAATTTTCTACGTCCAATTTAACAAAACTTAGATCTTCATAGCCATCAGCTAGCTACACATGTAAATAATTTAATTAAATTTAATCATATGAATAAAGACCCAAGTGTTTACCTGCAGGTGAGACGAATTTCATATTTTCCAGCTAATCTAGGTTAAAATAAAGTTCCCATATAAAATTCATCCATCAATCTATGTAGCGAGTAAAGACCCTCAACAAGTTAATCAACTTCGCACTAACCGGCTGTGTGTGTTTTTGAATTCCATCTTGGATGAATGAAACTATAGTGAAATCCCAAGCGCAGCTTCATAAACCGTAGCTCACTAGGAGTTATCTGTAGTTCATCACAAATCTCCATCTGCTGCCCTAAAAAGATAGCAAGTGCTGATATTCCTATATGTTCAATCAATTAAAGCTGTATAGCCAGCCCTCTTCATCTCCATTTTCAAGTTTCGAAGCAAGTCATACATCTCCCCTGATTGATGTGAATGCCCGCCTGCAGTGAATGTATAAATCCGATTGTCAACCTCAATCCAGCTACAACCAGGAGTCTTTTGGAGCCCCATTTCTTTCATGTTGGATCTTATCTTAACAACTTCATCCCTTTTGCCAGCATCCTCATATACATTTGCAAGCAGAACACGGTAGCCAGCACTAGCAGGCTCAAGTTTGAAAATACAATCAGAAACAAGCTTTGCAAGCCTTTCCTCACCATGTATTCTGCAGGATCCAAGCAATGATCCCCAAATACGATCATCTGGGGAGCAAGGCATATCCTTAATCATATCATAGGCTTGGTTCAGATACCCAGCACGACCTAGAAGATCAACCATGCATGTATATTGCTCCAACTTAGGTTCAAGCTTGTACTCTTCAACCATGATTTTAAAACACCTAAATCCCTCATCCAATCGTCCTGCATGACTGCAAGCTGTGAGGATGGAGGTGAATGTCATGTGGTCAGGTTCCATGCCAGATTCTTTCATCTTGTTAAAAAAGTGAAACAATTCGTCAACACAACCATGCATTCCTAGCCCCTTTAAAATGGAATTCCATGACACCTTATCTCTATAGTTCATCTTCTCAAACACATCCAGGGAGTAATTCATATTTCCACATTCAGCATATGCAGCCAATAGAGAATTGTTTACAAGAATGTTGGACATGAAACCTTGACGAATTACATAACCATGAACCTCTTTGCAGATTGAAATTGTTGATACATGGGAGCAGATTGAGAGCAGTGTGGCGATTGTCACTGCATTTGGTTCAATATCTTGAGATTGCATGTCAAAGAATGTTCTGAGAGCTTCGTCCATGCAACTGTTCTGAGCATATCCACACAGCATGGCATTCCAAACAACATCATCTTTTATGGGTAGTCTTAAAAAGATTTTCTCGGCAGACTCTATATCACAACACTCTGTGTACATATCAACCAAGGCACCGCCAACAAAAACATCAACATCTAATCCAAGCTTCAATGCCAATCCATGGATTTCCATGCCTTCATGTTTCTGTCTCATGGAAGAACATGCTCGTAATACAGCCAATAGCATCACGGGATCTAAAAGGCCATCATCAAATCTAAACTCATGGTATAGATCTAATGCTTCTCTGTAATAACCACATCGAGTACAATTTGAGATAACTGTGCCCCACATCACCATGTTACGCTTGTGAGATCTTCTGAATAATTGCAATCCAGATTCAACATCACCACAGTTGAAGTACATGTCGATCAGTGCTGTTTTTACTCTAATATCCATCTCCAATCCAAACTTCAGAGCAAGTGCTCGGATCTGTTCTCCTAGGGCTAAATTTAACAACTGTGAGCATAAGACTAGCATAGTAACCATTGTTGAAGAATCTGGATTGGTCCCTGACAGCATCATATTAATAAAAAAGGACGACACTTCATTGTAGTAGCCATTATTCACATAACCTGAAATCAAGACATTCCATAGCACAGTATTTTTCCTCATAAACTCAGGAGTTCTCTTAAAGACGAGCTCAGCACTCCCTACATTTCCACAATTCATATACATATCAATTAATGCATTTACCACAAAATCATCCACATCCAAGCCACTTTTAATCACAAAAGTATGGAGTTCCCGCCCATAAATTAAAGATCCGATTGAACCACAGGATGAAAGAGCTGAAAGGCAAGCAATCCGGTTCGGGTACATTCCAAATTCCCTTACCATCTTAAAAAGCAATTCTAATGCATCATAATGCCGTGTTGATTGATTAAATCCCGATATCATACTGCTCCAGGATACCGAGTCCCTCTCCTGCATTCTATCAAACATCTTAACTGCATCAACAGCTTTCCCAGATTTCCAAAACATTGCCAAAACTGAATTACCTACAAATATGTCATCCAGAGCCCCTAATTTCAACAAATGCCCATGGATCTGCTGACCTAACTCTATGTCAAAAAGCCTGCCAGTTGCCTTAACCAAGACCGAAAATGAACGAACGTCAACCATATTTGTTCCACTCTCAAGCATATCAAGATAAACTCTTATAGCATCAACAAAGGCACTATTAAAAGTGTGCTCCTTAATTAACTCATCCCCTGATAATCCTCCGACTAACAGCTGACCTTCCTTTACACACTCAACAGCTGATACCGAAGACGAGTTGCCTAAATTGGTAAAATTTTGAGCTCTACACCTAGAAGAAACTGGACTACTCTTAATACAAGGTAAAACACAATTGTGAGTGCCAAGAGAAAGCACCTTGGATAATTCCGGGTTCCATTGGAGAAACTGAGGGTAGAGGTTGTTGTGCCCGCTTATTGCCATACTCGTAAAATTGACAATCTCAGTCCACAATACAAAATAGGGAGCCAAATTCTTGAGAAAATCCGAGATCAGCACCGAACTGCCAACCAAAGACAGAAATTACTCACTGACAATGAAAAACATGAGCTCCAAGATGCACTGCTAGAGTGAACAAGCATTCCCAACAGAAAAACCATGCTAATCAAGTTCTTCTTCCACAAATTGAAATGGAATCCCAAGACAAAGATGACTAGATGAGGAATTTGCTAATCTGAATTGGATGAAGTAGACAGAAAAGTCTATACATTAGAAAAGGCTCCTGATTTCTAGGGTTTCAGAATGAAGTAATCTGAAAAGGAAGAAAATGAGAAATGTGATGCGTAGATTTTCCTTTGGTTTCTCATAATCTGCATCCTCTAGACTACGAAGAGATAGATGTGGAATTTGTCGGAACTCAATAGGAAATCAAATTGTAAAGGCAATAAGAGCATGAGAGGTAGAAGAAAACACACCATGACCGGCGACACAACCAAGGGCGACGGACGGGTGTGGTAGCGACGGGCGGTCCAGAGAGATTCCAATTTTGAAGATGAAACCGGCGGACTCACAAATCACCCATCATTTGTCCAATTGTTCTCCTTTGCAGTTTGCACAAAGGCCAAAGCTACCATTTTTTTTATTTTAGGGTAAATTAAACATAACCACCCGTAAAATAGGTTAGTTTTCACATAACTACCCATAAAATTATAAATTACAGAAAACCACCCATAAATTATACTCCCTCTGTTAATTAAAATTTATCGTTTACTATTCATGCACGCTTTTTTAGAATGATAAAAACTATATAAAATATTAACTTTTTTTAACATTTGTTTTTATAAATACATACTTAATAGTAAGAACTATGAAATTATTTTTAAAAAATATTTAAAAAGTTAATATTTTATATAGTTTTTAACACCTCAAAAAGCGTGCGTGAATAGTAAAACGTCAAATTTTAATTAACGGAGGGAGTATTTGTTATCAAAAGACCACTCATTTGTTAAATGTCCATTTGTTTCATTTGTAAAGACAAAAATGCCCACATATCTTAGTTTTTCAAAAGTAACAATTTGGGATTTTTTAAGTACTCAATTAGTTCGGCAAAACATGTCGTTTACTATTATTCATGTACATTTTTCTAAGACGATAAAAACTATATAAAATATTCTTTTTATATATATATTTTTTTAATAATATATAATTTGATAGTTATTGTTAATAAGTACGGAATTGTTAAAAATATTTATAAAAAAATGGATATTTTATCATCCTAAAAAAACGTGAGTAAATAATAAACTACATGCAATTGCAAATCTCTGCTCTTCACATTGCAAATCTGATACATATATATTGATTCGAGCATTTATATATGTTCTACAATGTTTAAGTTCATTGCTTTTTTCAAGGTAAAATGTCAAAATAAATCATAAAATACATACAATAACCCTAGAGTTGGCAAAACCCTACCTGAACCCGAAAACTCGACCCGGAACTGATTGTCTTGAGCACCGACCCAGCCCGACCCATTTTGGACATGAAATTCGAATAATTGATAACCGAAACTCACCCGAATTCGAATGAACCGAACCCGATTCAACCGAAACCCATTAGACTCAAACCCGTTATGAAATACCCCAAAGTATTTTGGGGGATTTCGTTTTAAGAAAATATATATTTATATAAAAGTTCTTTTATTTTGAACTTAATAATGATTTTTGGAAGTTAAATGTATATAAAGTTCGTAACTATTTTGACCCGTTTTATTTTTTTTTATTCGTTTAAGTGAAATTTAATAAGTAAGTTATTTATTTTAAGTCATATTATTTTAAAACAAGTTTGCATATTTTTATTCAAATAAAGAGGGATTTATCGTTATAACTTATTTTAATTTCCGTAAAATATATATATGTAATATAAGGTAATAGTAAACCATTGTTGCATAAAATAAAATGTATTTAAATTAAATATTTTATTATTGTATTATTTAAGTTGTGTAGAATTTTAATAAATAAGATTTTCGGATGCATATATATATATAGTTATATAATTATAGGTTTAAATCATTTTTCCTTTGGGTTCACTTGAACCGAACCGGAGCAAGAGAAAAAAATGCGTGAACCGAACCCTTGAACCGCTTCTCCTTCCTCAGTTCACTGTAAAACGCAGGTGAAGATGTGAAATTTTTACCTTCCTCAAATCTCGCCCGAAGCTCAACGATTTTGTTTCTAGAATGTTATCTACTCATTACAAATGAGATTTATTTAACCAATTTTGTGATTCGGTATTAAAACGCAACCGAACGAGCTTATCCCCAATTTCGAAAATCACTCCAATCCGCTCCATTCAGGCCGAATCTCACCAAATTGAGGATCGGGATAGTGTTAAGAGTGATTATCTAAGCAATTTGTGGATTTATTTTCATCAAATCCGTTCCCAACTCATCCTCCTATAAATACCCCTTTCGGGATCACTTTCGAAGCACACCATCACCACTCCTCTCCATCTCCGAGCTCTCAACCTATTCCATGGCATTCTAAACGCCTCTAGCAACGTTTCCCTTCACAAAGTTTTCAGAAAATCATCCCGAATCCAAAACCCCCAATTTCGAGTCTCCTCGTCGGAGCCGCTCGGTAGGCCTCGTCCGCCGCTGCCGGAGCCACCATCCGCCATCAGGAGGAGAACCCAGTCACCCCGAGTCCGTTGCCGCCAGCCTCGTGCGCCGCCGTGAGCCGTGCCGCCGCCAGTGCCTCGCCGAATAGTCGCCGGAGTCGCGCCGGCAAATACCTGTTGGAGTGTTGTGTCGGGCTGAGTATTGGAGAAGGGTAATCGCAAAAAACCTCCCATAATTCCGATTTTCGCAAAATATGCCCTTGTTCAGTTTTCTAAAATTCCAGATTCTAACCCGTATTTTTATGTGGGCATAAATTGCTTCCAATATCGTTACTTCGCAGAAGATAGGCTACCCTTACGCCGCTACCAAGGAATTTGAGTCCGACCAATCGTTAACGCTTGCAACTCCAAATCGAGGCAAGTGACATTCCGAGCCTTTCCGCTCACTTGTGCCTTTCGTGTCTATAGTTGTTTCTTTCCGTTGGAATGCTTGCCAAATTAATTAAAATAAATTGCAATTCATCCGCTTTGTGTGATTTATTTATCCGTTAGCTTGAGTTTGACAAGCATAATTGGGTAATGTTATTATTCGACGTCTATATAAAATAATAACATAGATACCCACATTTTTATTAAATGCTTGCCAAATTAATTAAAATAAATTGCAATTCATCCGCTTTGTGTGATTTATTTATCCGTTAGCTTGAGTTTGACAAGTATAATTGGGTAATGTTATTATTCGACGTCTATATAAAATAATAACATAGATACCCACATTTTTATTAAAGCATGATTTATTTTGTTCTTTCATGCTAATCGGTTAAGAAAGGGATATGCTTCCATTCTATTTATTTCGTTGTGATCAATATTTTAAATAAGTAGTAACAATGTGAGGATTGTTTGTTGCGAGTGAAACTCAATTGAATCATAAATCCAAATCAATCAAAGTAAAACGTATCAATCAACGAAAAGCAAATGTGAAATTGTAAAGTGGAGTGTTGGTAAAGTGTAGGTCGGGGTCGTTACTCCTCGGTCTTAAGGTTTCATGAAACTACACTTCCATGCGAGGTGTTACACAACCAATGGTTGTAGGTCACTATCCACTATAGACAGAGTGGGACCGGTAATAGTCGATAAAAAGATAAAAGACGTAAAATGCATATCATGTGAGTAAGTGAGTGAAGAATAATGTACAAGTAACAAACATGGTTTGAACTAGGTATTGGGGGACACAAGATCAACCCTTAATCGACTGTCTCAGCCCGCGGTTTAAAACTCTCCGGAAGAGTCCTGCCCTCTGGGTCGATTTTGGGCCACATCGAGTACCTTTTGAACCAATACTTAGTTTAGACGTTATTATAAAAACATATTAATAAAGTAATGGGTAGTAATCATGACTTGTTTGAAGCTATGTCATATTCCATCCGTAATCGGAATATGATTCCTAATACATCTTTTGTTACTCAATCCTTTTGGATTATCCGTGTCATAGGAGGGTCGGGTCACAAATAAGCCAATTCACTTCAAATATTCAAATCTCATTTGGATTTAATTCTTACCGTTTCATGGTCACTTGAATCCAAAGTTGTCTCTGCTTTCGTGCCGTCACTTGCTAGTTCTCGCGAACTAACCGTCCTTTGTTTGGATGGCTGGTTTCCACAGCTTTAGATAAAGCACTACAAGGGCAAAGGTCGGAAATGTGAGTCGGAATCGTCTTCAAATATTTTTAGTATTTTACCATCGTTTTGATTCAAGAGTCTCTTTTATCGTTAAAGTATAAACGTTATCTTAGTTTTGCTATCGAGACCTTGTAACGACATTGTTGTATATTTAATTATTTGTTTCACTTAAAGTCTTCCGCGATTTAATTGTATTTCATTTAAGTATTTAATATTATCATCTTGTTTATGGGAGCATGGTTGCATGTCCCTATAAGCCTAAGGTGGTTACAAAGACATTAAAGTCCGAGTAATCACCGGCGCTGTGACATTCCCTTGGGTGATAAAAGGGGTGTTACACGTTATATAACCGAAACCTGAAAATCCCGAATTTTACGATACATCATACATTCTAGTAAAAATTTTAAAATGAATATTGACATAATGAAAACTTGAGACAATCGAAACCCGAGATAACTGAAACCCGAGACAATCGAAACCCGAATAACCAAAACCCAATATAATCGAAATATGAACCCGACCCAACCAAATGTATTAGACATTATCCGAAATTCGACTAATCGAATCTGACCCCACCCGCCCAATTAAGGGTATTTTAGTCTTTTCAAACAAATTTGAATTAAGGGTATTTTAGTCTTTTCAAACAAAACAAATAGAGGTTTAATGGATGGGTGGTCTTTTGAAAATAAATATAATTTATGGGTGGTTTTCTGTAATTTTTAATTTTATGGGTGGTTATGTGAAAAATAGCCTAATTTAAGGGTGGTTATGTGTAATTTACTCTTTATTTTAAGAAAAAATGGCTCAAAATATCAATTATGAAATATGAACAAAAAATAATTTAAACTAAAAAAAGTTTCAAAATAATACAAACTATCAACCTATAAACCAAAAATAATACAAACTTTAAAATCAATCAAAATTAATACAATCAATGAGGGCACTCGGGAAGAAGGGACTACTACGTTGGTTGGGTCGCTGATCTCAACTAGACCATTCAACGCTTTCACCCTAAAATCGACGATGAAAGGGGCATGGAGACTGCGTAAGGGTTTTGTGTTCCGCGAGTTAAAGCAAAACCTGTTTGTATTTCAATTTGCGTGTGAGGAGCACGCGAAGAAGGTTGTGCAAGGGGGACTGTGGTCTTTCGACAAATCGTTACTAGTGCTGAAGTACCCGAGGACGGAACAACCCTCAAAGATTGAGTTTACACATGCTCAGTTTTGGGTTAGGGTGTATGATATACCTCTAGTGGCGATTAATAAGAAAACTGCGGAAGCAATCGGGGCGAGCTTGGGTGGGTATGTTGGGATTGAGGAGGATGACTTGCTGCTGAATGGGAGATATCTTAGAATTAGAGTGGACGTCGACATCTCGAAGCCTTTAGTCAGAGAAATCTTTCTAAGGATAGAGGGAAGAAGATGTGGGTCACAATCAAATATGAAAGGCTCCCTGACTTTTGCTATAGGTGTGGAAGGATTGGCCACTTGGAAGGGGACTGTGAGGCAGATTGGGGGGGGGGGGAGTCTCCACAATGAATATGGGGATGAGCTTCGAGCTTCACCTATGAGGGTGACCACGGGTCGGGAGGGGAGTGAAAGAGATAAAGATCGGGACATGTTGAGGAAGTGGAAGGGAGGAAAAGGGGTTGAGGGAGGGGGAGAGTCTAGGAATAAAGGCATAGAGGTGGGTAGGAGATCTTTGTTGGCAATGCTCGAGGATATAGAGAAAGACTCACCAGAACATCTGCAAGTTGCTAGTAATGTGGAAGAGGTGATGTTAATAAAGGGAGTTGAGACAGTAAGGTTGAAAGAGAAGGACAAGGTGGGAAGGTTTGATGAAAATATAATTGGGGGGTTAGGTGAGGGAGTCAATCATGATAATATTATAAAGGGGGATGATGTGGGTGGGGAAAATGAAAATAAGACAAAGGAAGGAGAGCAATTAGACAAGGGAAGGGAGGAGGGTTAACGTGGGGACAGGTGGGGAGGAGGATAAGGGGTTCGTATGGGACGGAGTTAATAAACCGACTAAAATTATAAACAGGGTAAAATTTATAAACTGTTGGTAAAAAGTAGTTAAAATTTTATGAAAAAATATAAACTCCGTATGGATTGAAAAACAGTTTATTTGTAAAAAGTGTAGGTTTATTTTGTTATTATTAGGGGTATTATTGTATTTTCAAATCAAATAAACCACATAAACTCCCAAAAAGCTATCAAAAATAGCTTATTAAATAAACCCCCAAATAAGCTAAAATCTCCTAATAAACCCCTCCCCATACAAGGTTAAAAATTTCAACCCCCAATTTTAGTAGTTTATTAACTACTAAAATTGCATCCATACACACCCAAGATAATGAGTGAGGGAGGAGAGGGTGAGGTGGACCACTTTACTAGGGAGGAAAGGGTGGTAGAGGGCACTGTGAAAGAAGGAAAAGAGGAGGGTGGTATAAAATATTTAAAAAAAATGGGCGACGAAGGCCAATAAACCTCAGGGTGAAATAGGAGCTGCGATTCAGCACAGTGGAGACAAGAGGAAGAGTTTTGAGGAGGGAGTGGAACACATGGATATGGATATGGGGAATGGGAACAATCTGAGGATAGAGGACGATGCAAGAACCAAGAAACAGAAGATATCGGCGGGAGAGGTGGGTAACCCCTCTTGCCGGACGCAATGATGATTCTTAGCTACAACTGTCGGGGATTGGGGAAGGACCCGGCAGTTGCAAAACTCGCCGTGCTGGTGAGAAGGGAGGACCCCAAAATGGTGTTTTTAATGGAAACAAAATGTGACAAGAGGAGAATGGAGGTAATAAGGAGGAAATTAGGTTTTAAGAACTGCTTTGTGGTGGAAAGCATTGGAAAGTCGGGAGGGCTGGGCTTGTTTTGGAATGAAGAGGTGACACCAATTACCATCCAATCATATACGTAACATCATATTGATGCGATGGTGGGAGGCTGGAAGTTTACGAGCTTATACGGGTGGTTTGAGCAGCACGAGAAACACCACACATTTAGCCTGATGAGGAGGATCGAGGATGATGTCATGGAACCGTGGGTTATCATGGGTGATTTCAGTCAAATTTTGAGTGCGGGGGATAAAGAGGGTGGCCTGCCGCCCGATTTTAATAACATGAAGCACTTTCGGGATACTATAGAGGATTGTGGATTGAGGGATATAATCTTCGAAGGTAATCGGTTTACATGGAATAATGCGACAAATGATGCGAGTTTCATTCATGAGCGGATCGATATGGGATTTGCAAATCAAGGGTGGTTAGACTTGTTCCCAAATGCTAGGGTGAAACACTTGAACAG
The DNA here is from genome assembly GCA_037127255.1 of Persicaria tinctoria. Taxonomy (NCBI): domain Eukaryota; kingdom Viridiplantae; phylum Streptophyta; class Magnoliopsida; order Caryophyllales; family Polygonaceae; genus Persicaria; species Persicaria tinctoria. The sequence goes on from JBANSL010000010.1 coordinate 22,899,970, forward strand.
AGTAAAGTCAGACCATGTCCCAATCATGTTGGATGGGCACAATGAGGGGAGTACGAAGAAGGTGAAAGGGGAGCGTCCTTTCCGATTCGAAGCCATGTGGCTTGAGAGCGAGGGGTGTGTGGAGGTGATTAAGAATGCATGGTTGAATCCTGGAAGCAGTATGGAGGAGGAGGGGATAATGGGCAAGATAAGTAGGTGTGGGAATGATTTACGGGAGTGGGGATATATGACTTTCGGCAATGTGTCTAGAGAGTTGGGTAAGATTCATGACGAGCTTAGAAAGATGAGGGAGACTGGGATGTCGGGTGGGTTGGTTGAGAGGAGACGGGAGCTTGAGTTAAGGGAGAGGGATTTATTAAAAAGGAGGAGATTATGTGGTTCCAACGGGTTAGGGAAAATGAGTTCAAATGGGGAGATAGAAATACTAGCTTTTTTCACCAAAAGGCTAACGGCCGAAGGCGCAGGAATCGTGTTACGAAGTTGGTTGATAACGAGGGGCGTGAGTGGAGAAGTCGAGAAGGGATGGAAAAAGTGGTAATTGATTATGATAACTCCACTCCTTTGATGAAAATCGGAAATGGTTTCAAAGGCTTTGACACATGGCTTGTGCCAAATGTCTTGAAGCTACAACTGTTGATGAAACACAAAACCTGTATTATGTGCATATTATTTCCGGATGTTATTATATGTTATTATTATTAAATATATTTCCAGATATTATTATGTATTATGCACTAACATATGCAACAAGATTTTCGAATGAAATCTCCTTCCTTAAGCTTGAAGTCGAGAAGAATCAAATCGGAGATTATGGCTTCGGAGTTTCCCAAAATAGAAGATTGTGAAGATTGTCATGATCTGTTCTAGCCGTTGAAGAGAAGATCCTTCTTTGAAAGAGGCGCCGATTTGTTCAATATAAAGGAAATGAAGAAGGGAAGACAGAGACACAATCGTTGAACACAAGCATTCATTCGCACTCAAGCCTTCAAGTCAATCTGTCTTCTTCGTGTGCTCTCTGCTAGTTGTTAAGAGTCATATCTTTTGTTTCAAAGCATTTGAGAGTTACACAGTGAGCTTATAGGATATATTTCGAGAGAGTGTTATACTCGAGAGTTTGCAACTCAGGAAGTGGACACTACGCGATTGATTCACGAAGTGTAAGAGGATTGTACTAGATAGCTGAGAGAGGTGGGGCTCTTCTAGATTGGTCTAGGACTCCAAGGGAACGTGAGTTGACTAGATTGCAATTGTATAGGAGAGAGGCTTCTCGGTGAGCTATTAGGATCCTAAGTCTTGTGAATCAATAAACTGGTTGAATCCTAGGGTTGTGGAAGAGCCCTAGGCGGGGACGTAGGCCAAGTTCGAGCAGAACCTCGTTAACAATTCGTTGCGTCCTTTACTTATTGTTTTACCATATTTCCGCACTTGTTTCGAATTGTATAACTCCTTTGTGATTCAGGTTTTCCAGAGGAAAGAATTAAGTCTAATCTCAAAGGGTTTTGCAAGTGTTTCAAAAGTCTTGAGATTATCAGAGAAAAGTCGGCATACTCTATTCAACCCCCCTTCTAGAGTATCTTTATATTACTTTGTTATACATTATCGAACCTTCAGATTACTTCAAAGATATCTTTAAGGCCAATGCGATGGCTTTGCCTTAGACGGCTACTCAAGGTATCAAGCCTCTAGTGACGGGTGAGGACAATCAGAAGCTGCTACTACCGTTCACCGTTGAGGAGGTACGTAATGCTCTATTTTCTATGCATCCAACAAAGTCGACGGGCCCGGATGGTATGTCAGCATTGTTTTATCAACGACACTGGGATATTGTTGGGCCCGGAGTTACAAAATGTGTTCTCGATATTCTTAATGGCATGCCTTTCCCTGAAGGAATCAATCATACTTTTATTACATTAATTCCTAAAGTCTCAGCGCCTTCTACTATGAAGGAGTTGAGATCTATCAGTTTGTGTAACGTGCTTTACAAGGTGATGTCAAAGGTACTAGCCAACAGGTTGAAGAAATGTCTAGACAAGGTGGTCTCTGAGAGCGAGAGTGCTTTTGTGCCCGGGAGGATGATTACTGATAATGTCATTGCAGCTTTTGAGATATTCCATTATATGAAGACGAGAGAAGGGAAGAGAGGGTATATGGCGCTCAAGCTGGATATGGCCAAAGCTTATGATAGAGTTGAATGGCCATTTTTGGAACACTGCATGAGGAGGTTGGGGTTTGCCGATAGATGGATATCGATGATTATGAAATGCATATCCACGGTGTCCTTTGCAGTGCTGATGAATGGCATCCCTACGTCCGAGTTCCACCCGTCCAGAGGGTTGAGACAGGGAGATCCGCTCTCCCCATATTTGTTCCTCCTTTGTGCATAAAGCCTCTCAGCTTTGATTCAGACTAGTGAAAGGGAGGGTAGAATTGAAGGGTTGAGGATCGCCAGGGGGGCTCCTCAAGTATCTCATCTCTTCTTTGCAGATGACAATGTGATTTTTGCAAAGGCATCTTGTCAACAGAGCACGGAATTGATCCATATCCTCCATACTTATGGAGCAGCATCGGGACAATAAGTCAACTTTGCAAAATTAGAGCTATCCTCTAGCAAGAATCCGGGAGAGGATATTCGAGCCAACATTCAAGGGGTGTTAGGGGTTCAACAGGTGGAGAAACACGACAAGTACTTGGGGCTACCTACTATAGTCTGAAGGTCGAAGAGGGCCATTTTTGCGAATGTTAGAGAGAGGGTGTGGAAAAAGCTTAAGGGCTGGAAGGATGCTACTCTTAGTGGTGCGGGTAAAGAGGTAATGATTAAATCGATTGCGCAGGCCATCCCCATGTATACTATGTCTTATTTTTACATGCCGGACAATGTTTGTCATGATATCGAGAGGCTCCTGTGTAACTTCTGGTGGGGGGATGAAAGCAACAAAAAGAAAATCCATTGGATGAGCTGGAAGCGGCTTTGCTTAGCGAAGGAGTTGGGTGGTATGGGCTTCCGAGATTTACGTAGTTTCAACCTAGCTCTACGTGCTAAGCAGGGGTGGCGATTGATGACCTCACCTGATTCATTAGGTATAAGGATGCTTAAGGCTCGATACTATCCGAAATGCACTTTTCTTGAGGCGGGGCTTGGCTACCGCCCGAGCTACATATGGCGCAACATTTGTAAAGGGAGGGAGCTCCTCGAGTCGGGACTGGTGTGGTCGGTGGGGAATGGGGCTAGTATTTATGTCTGGCAAGACCAGTGGGTGCCGAGACCACTTAGTTATAAGGTGATTGTAAATCCAACAAGTGCCTCAAGGGAAGTTCGTGTACTGGACCTTATAGATTGGAATCTTGGGGGATGGAGAGAAGGGTTGGTTAGAGACCTATTTTTGCCGTGTGATGCGGATATTATTCTGAAGTTGCACATAATTAGCCCTGAGATACATGATGAGAGAGTATGGATCCACACCAAGGATGGGATATTCACGGTGAAGTCGGCCTACCATGCAACACTCACAACGGGGGGAAGTGTTGGTAGTTCTAAAAATAGTCTATCTAAGCCGTTCTGGAAGAAGATATGGAGGCTTGATGTTATTCCTAGGGTCCGTTCGATGGTGTGGAGGGCTGCCCGAAATATTATGCCGTGCAAGAGTAGACTACTCGGCAAGAAGGTGACGGAGGACGATTTGTGTGATGTGTGTGGAAGAAGGGAGACCTCCTTTCATGCTCTTTACTCTTATAGTGCAGCATACGATGTGGGGCAATGGATCGAGAAGGCATTGAGTAAGTTGCCTCAGGATTCTCTGCAGTTGTGTCTTGTGTTAATGTGGTCGATTTGGCGTAATCGCAATCGACATATCTTTGAGGGTGCGTCTATTGAAAGGGAAAGAGTACTGGAGGAGGCACTGCTATCGATTCACGAGCATAATGGAGCAACAACTTCGACGCTTAAGGAGAAGCCAAGGGGTGATACAAGGTTGGAGGGAAGGTGGGAGAGACCCTCGGAAGGCTGGATCAAGGCGAATTGTGATGCGGCAGTGGATGGGGTTAAGGGGTCTGGAATTGGTGTCATTCTAAGGGGTAATGACGGGCTGCCCTGTCTGGTGGCTTCTCGAAAGTGCGTCGGGTTACCGGATGTTGAGGTGGCGGAAGGAGAAGCGGTATTGTGGGCTTTGCAGCTGGCTGTGGACCAAGATATCGATCGTCTTGTGGTGGAATCGGACAGCTCCAGTCTGATCACCAAGATCAACAATGGGGTGACTGCACGTGGTCAGCTGGGGGCTGTTATTGCAACGATCAGGGGAGTAGCGGGTGTCTATTCGTGTATGTTGGTCGACTGGGCAATCGGGTAGCTCATCACCTCGCCCAAATTCGGCCCGAGAGTCCGTTAGTTGCTGCATATGACTTCAATTTGTCTATTACTTTTATTTCACTTGTTGAACTTGATTTAGAAGAGGTTTAATGGAGTATCTTGTTCTAAAAAAAAATACAATCAATGAAATTTTGACTTTAAATAACACAAACTTTTGAACTTAAATTATGATAAGATTCAAAATAAGATTTTATTTATCAAAATTATAAAAAAAATCTATAATTATTCATACTTTGCACAAATCCACCTTTTACATTTTAAATTCATCAAACCCACTATTTGGTTGTCCAACTTTGTATAATGCAACCCCAATTTTTAGAAATTACACAAAATTACATGAATTCTCGGATATGATTCTATTTTTTTTTAATAATTATGGATAAAGTGCATATGATTTTATTTAATTTCAAAATAAAAAATAGTTTTTTGTAAAGTTGAAAAAATAAATAGTGGTTTTGGTGTATTTAAAAATAAAGGGGATGCATTTGTGCAAAGTATGACTATATACACATATTTTTGTAATTTTGATAAATTATGTTTTTTTTTTATTCTTCTCCTAGTTTAACTTCAAAAGTTTGTATTATTTTGAGCTAAAAGTTCATAGTTTGTATTATTTTAATTGATTTTAAAGTTTGTATTTTTTTTGTTTATAAGTAGATAGTTTGTATTGTTTTGAGAGTTTTTTTAGTTCGTATTATTTTTTGTTCATATGTGATAGTTGGTATTATTTTGAGTCATTTTTTCTTATTTTAAACAAACTTCGCCAATGATATTTACTACAGAACTACTCCCTCGGTCTCTCCGTCCTAAAATACATGGGCTTTTAGCCCTTTGCACAAGTTTTAATAAAACACTTTACTTAAAAAAAAACAGTATTATTGTACTAACTTTTTCATAAATTTTATTATTTTTAGGGTCATTTGCAAAACTAACCTAAATACCCAGATGGTTTGCGGGGCTTGACCCAAAAAAAATTTGCAAAGTAACCCTCCTGTATCCGGTTTCTCACAGGTTGCAGGCGGTTGGAGAGAGAAAAGCAACAATGAGAGAGGAAGAGAAGAGAGAAGGAAGGGGATCGGAGACGGGGGCAGGTGGAGGCATCTCCCTCGACAATGAATTGCTCGAGGCAAGACGCAGGCGGAGGCATCTCCCTCGAGGCGAGGCGCAGGCGAGAGGGCTCGAGCAGTCGCCTTCTCTTCCCACTTCTTCCCTTCGCTCTTGCCTAGCAGTCGCCTCATCTTCTTTCCTCTCCGTCGTGCTCTCTCGGAAATTGGAGGCGACATGCGAACAAGCAACTCGAATCCAGGTATCCTCGTCTTCTTCTTCTCCACTCTATCTTCCTACCATCGATCCATGTATCCTCATCTTCCTCTGAATTTCAACTTCAATCAGTCGGTGCCCTCTGAATTTCATCTTCCTCTTCTTATCCCGCATCGACATTGACAGTCAGTGCGTCTGTCCTTCATTTGGATTGAGTTTGAAATTGCCTTTGCTTGATGTTGCTTTGTCCTTCATTTTGATTGAATTTGATATTTCCTTTGCCCTTCATCGACATTAACAAGATTTTACTCCTAAAACGACATGTTTTTCTTAACGGATGGAGTAACTAATAAGGAATCACCTTCAACATGAAGATGGGTAATATTGAGTTCAAATGCTTTAATGACACCAATTTTCAACCTATTATTTTCTGCTTGTAATGGGGATTGAAACCCAAGTTTTGCCGATCCTAAGGCAGTGACCAATCCAAGATGGTTTCGAATAATGAAACCACCAGAACTATCACCATTGGTCCAAGTTGATCCATCGAAGTTGAGTTTCTGGAACTGCTGATTTGGCTTGCTCCATCTGGATATTTTTTGATGTATAACGTTTCTGTCCAGAATTCTGTTGCTGGGTTTGACCATGTCGGTGTTTCCATGGTTTTAGTGAGGTTCCAGTTATCTGTTTGGGTTTGGATGAATTGTTGGATTTCTATTTGTGTTGCCACTTTTTTATTGTCAAAGATTATTCTGTTTCTGAAAAACCAGATTGTCCACCTTTTTAGAGCCATTTCTTCTTTCTCCTTTTTTCTGCATTGTTTCCCCAATTCGGACCAATAGATCCTTAATATTAGTTATGTGGATGTTCGGATTCATAGTTGTAAGATTTTTCATAAGCTCATAATTTTTAATGGGTGCTGATTTGCGAATATGCAATCCACAAAAAGGTGAATTTCATCCTCTATTGAGTTTTTACAGAACACACACGAAGGAGTTGTATGGACACCCCTAGAGCAAAGCCTAGCTTTGGTGGGAAGACCCTGTGAGCAACTGTCCACATAAAGTTCGTTATTTTAGGGAGTGAATCCAGTTTCCATATCCATGATGTTCGATCCGGTTGTTGGTTATTTTGATTAGTTAGTAGGCGTAGCATACTTTTTGTCGTGAACCAACCATAACGATCAGGCCACCAATACAACCTATCCTGGAAAGCATTCTGAGGAAGGGGAATGCTAACAATTTATTTTACAATATATGTAGGTAAATCTTTCGATAGTTCATGTTCTTTCCACTCTCCATTTTGGATATAGTCACTAACCAATCGGTGGTGTGGAATGTGGATAGTCCCCAGAGTCTTTGTACAGTCTCTTATATAACGGAGTTGTTGATATTCAGTTGTCTGTCCAAAATTTAACCGATTTTCCATCTCCCACTGCCCATATAAGACCTTGTTTGAAGGTGTTTATGAGCTTGATGTGTTTTCCCCATTGTCGGGACAAACCCCCTTTCCTTGTATATTGGAATAAATCTTCTTGTTTTAGATACTTATTTCTTATAATTTGTATCCATACATTGTTCGGCTCCGCCAGAATTTTCCAGAGCAAGTTCATCTGTAGGGCCTCATTCATATCTTTCGCTTTCCTTATTCCAAGACCACCATTATCTTTTGCTTTGCAAATTCGGTCACATCTGATAAGTGGTTTGTGTTGTAGATCTTTGTTCTAAAAGAAACACCTGTTAATTTGATCTAGCTCGTGATGTATTTTTTACGGTAGCATGAAACTTTGCATCGTGTAGATTGGTTTTGCTGCTAGATTCGATCTTATTAGCACTGATCTCCGTGCCTGAGAAAGAGCAGATGCATGCCATTTTGTAAGTTGTTCTTTGCTTTTACATACAATTTCTTGAAACGTTTCCTTATTGAACCTGCCGTTAATGATTGGACATCCTAAATATTTGTCCAAAAAAAAGATTATATAATTTTAGATAATAGAGGAGTTATGCATAAACAAAATAATAAACTCGGTCCCTCTTTCATCGATTCTTTCGATTGCCTCCAACTGCAGAGGGTTTTGGTTGGTCGTCATCAACTCGGTTTCCATCACCAGTCTCATCGTCCCCCGTCTGCCTGGCCCTTCCGCCTTGGCCTTGGGTTGCCTTGGGCCCACAGGTGGTCCGCTTTGGGTGGATTCAGGCATTGATGGAAGTTCTTTGGGCTCAAGGCTTTGTCTTGGACCCAAAGTTTGATCCGAAGAAAAGAAAAAAAAACCTTACGATTTCATTCTTTGGACACTCTGAAAGGGCCTAAATCCCGTAAGGGCTTAAGAAATCCCCAAGGGTATAAATTTCCAAACTCGTTGATTTAATTTTCCCGCTAGTGGTGATTAATTTGCTCGTTTGGTTTTAAATAAATTCTCTTTCGCTCGAAACGATTCAATTATATATGACAATGATAACCTAAACTTGATTATACCCGAATAGACTGACCCGAAATCAACCGACACGAATATATCCGAATCCAATTATATATGATAATGAAACGATTCAAACTGATTTCGACGGAAGGTTCCTCATGAAGAGAAACGCAGGCCCGTGCCAAAGGGTGGTTCAGGTGGCCCATCCGAACAGGGCCCCCAAATTTTGAAGGGCCCAATTTCATTTTAAATTTAGGTTATAAAAAAAAGGTCTGTAAATTACCGTATATGTTCCGTGCCCCACTGGTTGATTGCTCTACAAAATCTCCCATCAATTCAGCCGCCTTGTGTGTTCGACTCCCAATGGCAGCATTTTTTTCCTTTCATAAGCAATACTATTACTACTATATTGAGTATATAAATATCTAGTTTTCATTTTTCCCTTCTTACCTTTTTAAAGGGCCTTTTTTCCATAGAATTTCCATCCTTTTATTTATTTTTTAGCAATTCAAATTGCTTTTTTTTTTCTTATGCAATATTTTCCTATATACTATAATTATTTGGTATTTTAATTTGTTTTTTAATCATCCAAAAACAATTATCTCTTTCTCTTTATTTTTTTAAAAAATAACTTACAAAAACGATTGCTTAGATAAATCTAAAAAAAAAAAAAAATCATATTTATGGTTTTTAAGGAATCGTTCACAACCATTTTATATTTAAAAGAATGTTCAAAGAATTCAAATTTTCACGTTATTCCTATTTTGATTAATTTAATCTAAATAAAAACGACTTTGAAATACAATGCTCCGTAACATTTTGATATATTTTGATGCATTTGTAAGTATAAATGGGATTATTGTGGATTTTTTTTTAAATAAAGGCATAACTATATTTTTTTTATGATAGCAAAATAATTGACATAATGCACCTTATAAAAAGGATAATTTTATTAACACAATATATGAATAAGGTCTAATTATTTTTAGCACAGGGCCCCTAAAAGTATCGGCACGGCCCTGGAGAAACGCTGTCACACAAGGTCAGTTTGTTTTATTCCCTCAACGATGAAGTATCAAATTTCTGATTCTGCCAGGAGAAATTAATCGACCATTGCTTCATTAGGTGACTCCTTTTTCCCTTAATTTCTCGCTTTTTCATACTACTTTCCGAATTTCATGAATTTTGCCTTCGAAGTTTAATTTTGCCCTAAGGTGCAATTGCAGGCCGTAGAAACTTCAATTTTATTTTACTAGGACAATGAAATTTCAGTAACTTATGGTTTATGTACTTGAATTTGGAGATTTGATTGGATGAAAATTTCGAATTAGGTTTAGTTTATTTTGAGCAGCGGGCAATCAAATTTGAAAATTTAGGATTGGAATTTTAGGGTTTAGGTGTTGTAAAATATTATTCATTCGATTACTTCGAGACCAAATTCTTACATTATCCAATTGGTGGGCTTTTTACTAAAATTTGACATCAACTTTAATATTTTTTTTTTAAGACTAAAAGATTTGTTGGTTAGAAATTGTACCAACAACTACTGACAACTCAAACAATTTGCTTCTTATATTTTGTACATGGCAGGAAGCTAAATACAACCATACCTTTGGTCCAATTTCAATATATGATGTCCATGCTAGAGCCATACACTATATTCAAAATGGGGTAGATCGTCCCATGCAAGTAAGCTGTCAATCGATGGCCTTAAATTTGAAATTTCTATGATCGACTCTAAACGAGCTACACTTTAAAAAGTTATGGTTGCCTGAGTGTTTTTTGGATTAATGGTTATGCAGTGTTAACTCTACACAAAGTCCTCCAAGAATTTGAAGACCACAATCATTATCCTATTCCTCTCTGAATCCTCCCTCACTAATGACCATCTCATTCCACCTTTTTTTTAAAAAAAAAAATCCAGTAATTATGTTAAGAGTTTAATATATAGGTATATGAACCAACCTGTTCATGACATTGGTAAGGAACCGAGGGAGCGATGTATAGCTAGAATTCTCCTATTTACTGATGTAAGTAACAATGGAAAAGTGAATTGGATTTTAATCATCTAGGCTAGAAGGTTACTCTCTTTTTAGCAGTTTTCTTTGAGATGTGTGATACTATACTGGCTGGCATTTTACTTCTTTAAAATATGGTGAGTGATTATGTCACGTGACATATTTTGTGAGAATGTTTCATACATTTAGTTAGTGGATGCATTTGGTTTGACCTTGGCCTTTTGACTAAGTAATACAGAAGATGTGTTTTTTTTAATCATCAATGGATGTCTAAATCTTTTATATCCTTTTCCCCTTTCTCGTTTAATTTTGAAGTTCAAATGTATTGAACCAACTGTTTGTTCTTGTTTGTCAGTATTTCTTCTTCAGATTTGGTTTCAAAATGGATGGGGGAGAGTGAAAAGTTAGTATCCAATCTTTTCCAAATGGCACGAGAAAATTCTCCTTCAATTATTTTTCATTGATGAAATAGACTCCTTGTGTGGGCATCGCGGAGAGGGTAATGAAAGTGAAGCTTCAAGGCGTATTAAAATAGAACTTGTACATATGCATGTTAGTGTTTGGTTAGACTTCAACAAATAGAACTCTTTTGATATTAATGTCCAAGAAGACAGCACTCCACAATTTCAGAGATAATTTATTTTTCGTATATCTGATTGATTTTGATGGTGAACAGTCCTCTCTATAATGGCGACTCAAATAATTGCCACTTTTCATTTTGAACTTTTCTATATTTGTGTGCAAGTAGTTGCTAATAGGGACGACTATAGAAACGTTATGCAAAGGAGAAATGAAGTCGATGGTGACTCTGAGCTATGCAGGTTGCAATTATATTCATAAGGTAATATATTAGTTAGCTTGTGAGAAATATTAGCCTTGTCTAAAATGGCCTAATACTACCAAATATATGTACATCGTCATATTCTTCATTGCAGTGAACAAGTCTTTGAATATCCAATCTTATTATTGCAATAGCCCACAAGTTATAAGATTTGGAGATGCGATATCCTAATGGTGTGTTATCTTTCCCTTTCTTAATTATGAAATATTACAACTCATTTTTTTTCATTCTGGAAAGATTTTAGTAAACTTGGAGGTTGTTTTCTTTGTTGTAAAGCTGGTGGTATTTTTCTAATCTGAGGGGGATTACAAATAGGCCATCTAAAATGTTTGAGCAACTGAAAGCTTGTATATCTTAACCATGATGGAAGCTTTTGTTTGACTCAATTTTCACAAGTTTATGGGTTGTTGTTATCACCCTCTTAAGAGCAGACGTGTATAATATCAACTCGCTTTTTATTTATTTTTTCAAACTTTGTTTCATTAGTTAAAGTGGCTTGATGTTAGCTTTGTATGGTAATTCCTTATCCAAGGATGACATTCAGGCACTTGTGGAGAGCATATTAATATCAAACGAAAAGTTGTCAATTCGTTGAAACGCTGAGAGGTTGACTACCCCGTACGAAGCACGGGGGATGCAACTAGTAGGCAAAAATAATTGTATAAATACGTGAAAATTTAAATTAAAACTTATAATCCAATTTTAAAATCAAATTTCGAATGGTAAGTTATAACTCGAAATTTTACAATCAAATACTCCGAAACTTCTATTGAAGTTTAATTTGACTAAAATTTTCATTTTAACCGAAACCTAATTAGACTGTGTATGGTAAACAATTTCAGCAATTAAAATTAGGGCAAATTGTATAAAATAGCACGAACTTTAGGGGTGGTTGCACTCAGTGGCACGAACTTAAACAAATACAAAAATAATCACCAACTTTGGTGTTTAGTTGCGGTCAGTGGCACGCATACCCCTAGCTCGCTAATGTGGACTAGTAGGGGTGCTTACATGGAATTTTTTTAATTAAAAAGACATATAGCGAGATATGAATTAATGAGAATGCTTATATGTTTTTTTTTTATAAACTAAAAGACATAAAAGATGTGCCAAAATTATGAAACTAGCTAGGTTCCAATTTTATTTTTTATTTCATGTAATTCCAAATCAAAGATAATTGTGACAAATATAACATTTGCAAATTGAAATTTGGTACTAGTTATTTTAATTTGCAAATGCTATATTTGTCACAATTATCTTTGATTTGGAATTACATGAAATAACGAATAAAATTGGAACCTAGCTAGTTTCATAATTTTGACACATCTTTTATGTCTTTTTTTTAAAAAAAATTCATGTAAGCACCCCCACTAGTCCACATTAGCGAGATAGGGGGTATATGTGCCACTGACCACAACTAAACGCCAAAGTTGGTGATTATTTTTGTATTTGTTTAAGTTCGTGCCACTGAGTGCAACCACCCCTAAAGTTCGTGCTATTTTATGCAATTTGCCCTTAAAATTATTAGCTTTTTAGGTGTTAAAAAATTAGGTTGATTTAAATGGGGTATGGGCACCAAAATAAAGCATTGTTCGGTTAAAAAAAATGGTTTAAAAAAGCTGGAGATAGTAGCTTATTTTGGAGCTTTTGTTTCCATAATTACTATTTTATCCCTTCTCTTTTATCTTATTTGGTTTGAAAGTACCACAATACTCCTAATAAAAATCAAATAAACTCCACTTTTTATAAATAAACTGTTTTTCGCCCCATACGGAGATTATCTTGTTGTTTAAAATTTTAACTACTTTTACCAACAGTTTATAAATTTTACCCTGTTTATAATTTTAGTCAATTTATTAACTACGTCCTATACGAACCCTAAATCCATTTTGACAGAAATTCGAAATCATCGAATCAAATTAGATATGAAAATCCAATTGTAATGTCTAACTAATCTAAAGCATATGGATCTAGGAATATTGGATGGGCCTAGGTTTAGCTAATGGGTAGTTTTCACACTATACCTACATATAATATGTACTTATATATACATTAACATATGTTAGAAGTGTGTGTTATAACCTATGCTCGTATATGTTGCAATTTATAAGTATGTGTTATATATGTGTGTGTGTACGTTTATGTTTGTATTGGGCTTTGGTCCATACGCTACACCCAACCCAACTTGCTTGAGCTTGGAGACTTGTCTCCGGCTTCTGATTGTTGAAGTGTCTCTTTGTACAACACATCGTTTCAACTTAAAAGCTCCCCTAAAATCTTGTTCCAGTGAAGATTCTAGTGGTCCAATCTAGAGCGAATCTCATCGGAGACTTTAGATCTCGGTCTTAGAAAGAAGAAGAAGGTGCTTTGTACACAGTCCAGGCAAATATCTCCTTCTCCGGTGTACTCCGACGACGATCTGACTCCGTTTATCAGATCTAGGGTGTCTTCTTCCTTTACTTGCTTCGTTCTTACTTCTTCTGTGCATACATGTTCAAATATGTGTGTTCTTGCCTATATTTGCCTTAGTTATACCTCTAGGTGAATCCCTAAAATCGATTCGTTCGATCAGCAAGACCTGTCTCCGCAGCATCAGGAACCATACTTCGGTGAAGTGTCTCTGCACTTTCTTGTCTCTGCACTTTCTTGTTGTGAGTACGTGAAGTGGTATTCTGAGATGTCGGTGGACCCGGTATTCACGTTTGGCATATGCCCGCTCTAACCGAGATCTTTGGGGATGATTCTGTAACCTAGAGCAACCTGTTATGTAAACCTTTTACTGATTAGTGGATTTGAGATCTTAAGCCGATTCGACTAAGACTACGTGGATGTAGGCTCCGGCCGAACCACGTAAAATCTCGTATTGGTTTTTGGTTTCGTTCTTGTTCGTTTTTCTTGTTCGAAAACTCCGTTCTTAACTTTCGATCTGTAAAGACGAGATCGATACATATCTACACCAATTGTATTTGATACTCCCTCCGTCTTAAAATACATGTCCTTTTAGGACGGAACACGGGAATTAAGGGATGAGTTAAGTGTAATGATTAGATGTAAAAAGTAGGTTAAGTGTAATGATTAAACTTTGGTAATAGAGTGTTTGTTTTTTTTAAAAAAAAAAATTGTGAGAGGAAAAGTAGTGGTGATGTAAAAATTAGGGTAATGATTAGATATAAAAGTAGGTTAGGGGTAATGATTAAATCTAAAAAGACATGTATTTTTGATAAAATTTTAGGGGCTTAAAAGACATGTATTTTAAGACGGAGGGAGTATAGTAGAACCAATGCTCTAATAAACCCAACTCGATTCAAATTAGCATCACACTCGATAATAATAAAAATCGGACATAACTCGAAACTGAAATGAGTGAATCATCAGAAGAAAATATGTGAGAATTTGTGCACTTGTCCAACTTTGCATTCACAGTAAACAACAGAACAACACGGTGTAGATCTTGAAACGTAACACTCTCCATCTCCACCCATTCATCAGAAAGAGATTCAAATCTCTCTCTCTCCCTCTCTCCATCCATTTCCTTCCCCTATCTTCTTCCTCTGTGTTGCTCTCTCTGGATTCTGTAATTATGCAAACCCAATCCAAACCCCTGTCTTCACTCTCTCTCTCCCAATGACCATCTCCTCGTTATCCCCTTCCTCCTCCCCTTCCCTCCCCCTCTCCTCCCCCTCCTTCCTCTCCTCCACTTTCCGCCCCGCCTCCGCCGCCACCCCCACCACCACCGCCACCCCCAAACCCCTACCCTCCCTTTCCGCACAAGCCAGCACCCCACTCTCTCTCCCCCCAACCACCACTAATCAAGACCAAACCCTACTCTCCCTTCTCCGGCAGAGAAAGACCGACGAAGCCTGGAACCTGTACTCCGCCGCCGCCGCCACCCTCCCGAGTTCTACCTGCCTCAGCCGCCTCGTCGCCCAGCTCTCCTACCAGAACACCCCTGAATCCCTCTCCCGCGCCCAGTCCATCCTCTCCCGCCTCCGCCATGCTCGCCAGCTCCACCGCCTCGATTCCAACTCCCTCGGCCTCCTCGCCGCCTCCGCCGCCAAGTCCGGCGACACTCGCTACGCCAATTCCGTCATCAAGTCCATGCTCCGCTCCAATTTCCTCCCGCACGTCAAGGCCTGGAGCGCCGTCGTCAGCCGCCTCGCCGCATCCGCTGACGACGACGGCCCAATCGAGGCCCTCCGCCTCTTCTCAGCCGTCACCCGCCGCGTCCGCTCCCTCGACGTCGCCAGTGATTCCCGTCCTGATACGGCCGCGTTCAATGCTGTGCTCAATGCGTGTGCGAATATTGGTGATGTGAGAAGGTTCTGCCAGGTGTTCGACGAAATGCCTCAATGGGATGCGGTTCCTGATGTCTTGACTTACAATGTGTTGATCAAGATGTGTGGTAAAGCTGGTAGGAAGGACTTGCTTGTTTCTGTCTTGGAGATGCTCCTCATGAAGGGCATTCAGCCTTGTGCTACCACTTTCCATTCGCTCGTTGCCGCCTATGTCGGTTTTGGGGATTTGGACACCGCCGAGAAGCTGGTGCAGGCGATGCGGGAGGGGAGGAAAGACGTTTGTCGAGTCCTTAGGGACGCGAATTTGAAGAGACTTGATGAGAAGGAAGATGATTTCGAAGATGAAGATGATGATGATGAGGAAGACGATGAAGATGAAATTCAGTATCGAGATGACATTGAAACCTGCAGTGCCAATGAGGAGGATGAAATCCTTGATAAGTTGATTCCACTGGCTTTTAAGGAGAGTGATTTTGTGCCACCATTGTTACCGAAGGAATACGCACCTGATTCTCGGATTTACACTACCCTTATGAAGGGTTATATGAAAGCAGGGAGGGTTTCGGATACAGTGAGAACATTGGAGGCAATGAGGCACCAAAAGGATGCCTCTAGCCACCCTGATCATGTGTCTTACACCACGGTGATCTCGGCTTTTGTCAAAGCCGGGTCCATGGATAGGGCGCGGCAAGTGCTGGCTGAGATGACAAGGGTCGGTGTGCCTGCGAATAGGGTCACTTACAACATCCTACTTAAGGGTTATTGTCAACAGCTGCAAATTGTCAGGGCAAAGGAGTTGGTTAGAGAGATGACTGGGGCTGGCATTTTACCGGATGTTGTGTCGTATAATACGCTGATTGACGGATGTATATTGGCTGATGACAGCTCTGGGGCGCTTGCTTATTTCAATGAGATGAGAGCGAGAGGACTCGCACCCACGAAGATCAGCTACACTACTTTGATGAAAGCCTTTGCGTTGTCTGGTCAGCCGAATCTGGCGTGCAAGGTGTTCGATGAGATGCTCAAGGACCCTCGAGTTAAGGTTGATCAGGTTGCTTGGAACATGCTGGTTGAGGGGTACTGCAAGATGGGTTTGATCGAGGAAGCGAAGAAAGTCGTGGAGAGGATGAGGGAGCACGGGTTTTACCCCAATGTCGCTACGTATGGGAGCCTTGCGAATGCGATTGCAGTTGCCCGAAAGCCTGGGGAGGCACTGCTGCTGTGGAAGGAGGTGAGGGAGAGGTGTCAGCCAACGAAGAAGGAAGAAGAGGGCTCTGATCCGACTTCATTGCCTCCTCCGATAAAGCCGGATGAAGGCCTGCTGGATACACTGGCTGACATCTGTGTAAGAGCTGCATTCTTCAAGAAGGCATTGGAGATTGTGGCTTGTATGGAAGAGTATGGAATACCGCCTAATAAGACAAAGTACAGTAGGATTTACGTCGAGATGCACTCGAGGATGTTCACGAGCAAGCACGCATCCCAGGCGAGACAGGACCGAAGGAGGGGGAGGAAGAGGGCAGCAGAGGCTTTCAAGTTTTGGTTAGGGTTGCCGAACTCTTACTACTCCGATGAGTGGACCCTGCAGCCTGACAATGTAGATGAGCTATGAAGCCATTGATTCGGCATCCTGGGCCTTTCAGCGATTCATTTACGAAACGAAGAAAGCAAGCCATTACCCATTTGTTGATGATGTTCTTTGTGTAATGATGGGTGATGGTATGTTGGATACGTATATCACGTGTTGTATTTAGATTTTGTAAAACACTATAGTTAAATTAGATGTTACACATAAACAGATTTTAGCAATGTTGATGGGGTAGGACGAACACATGCCTGTTTGAAGGATCTGTACTTAATATTATTCAAAATCCCTCTTTGCTGCTTCTGATCCCTCTTTACCCCCTCCTACTAGCCATCACATGGTACCCCGACTTGACCGTGTATATACCATTCTTCTCATAATGCCACACCAACTCATCCTACACTCTTGGATCCACCAAATCCACACAACAAGAATATGGAGAGAGGGGATCTCATTGCCGCAACGCAACCCCAGCCTGGTTTGAACACGAAACACTCCACACACCCCATATACAATCAGCTATTGCCACCTCTCCTCGATAGTCCTATCCACGGGTCACGGGTCAACCTGTGACCCGGCGGGTCCGGGTTAGACGGGTCAAGGGTCATGGTAGGTTCGGGCCAGCTTGGTTTAGAGTCGAACTTCGTTAATAATTCTCGTGTTCATCATATTTTATTTCTGCACTTACGTTTGTTTTAATCTGTGGTAGCTTCAGCAAGACTCAATTCAGTTTCAAAACCTTTGAAGTCCAGCTCAAGGCCTTAAGATCTGGTTTAAAGCCCTTGAAGTTGTTGCTGCAGGAGACTTTGCGAAAATTAACCATACTCTATTCAAACCCCCTCCCCTCTAGAGTATTTGTCTTATTGTTATTTATATGAAGTACTCAGTTCTTCAGTTAGAGATACCAAATTTAGTTTGAAGTCAGGTATATAGAGAACATTTGTGAGAGTCAAGGAGGGGGTTAAGCAAACATTACCAGAGTGTGTAATGCTACTTGTATGTCCATCTAAAAAGTGAATTTTAGATGGAGGAATGCTCGATGGAGGTGTATTTCATTCTGGTAATATTGCAGACCACCATTCATTCCACCGTATCTGATCAATAACGGTTACAGATATATATACTACAAGGGGAAGCTATTGGAAGCTTCGTGAGACTTATTGTGAACAGCTGTATAGGAAATAGATAAACATGGGCTATGTAACAGAATTTGTATCTATATTGTTGCTGGGCTTGAGCCCACAAGTTGTAGGTGGGCTAGTAAGGAATCATAGGGACAATATTGGTAAGATATTTCAAATCACATGTCATGTGATAGTTTGCACCACTATCTAAAAGCCAAGAATATGTAAGAGGAGACACTACACCACATAATAAGGTACTTGCAAGAACCACTTCATTATATTGTTGTTGATGTGCTTGACTCATGATGTTTAGAAACGACATCATCATCTTCTGTCGGTCCATAGTCATGGAGCAAATTTCCTTGTTCTTCTGGGGCCTTCTCAGTGACAGCATTGGCCATGTAGCCTCCATTGCCATTTTTCTTCGAGTCATTGTTATTCCTTGGCAATTGAGGTTTATACTTGCTCTTGGAATGTCAGCTTGGGTAACCTATAACCTCCCCAGGGGCGGCCCTAGGGTGGGGCGGGCGTACGCGGCCGCCCCACGTGCCCCGGGGTTTGGAATTTTATATATATATATATATAGAAGTGTTGTAATAAGTAAAACTAGGATGAGTATAGAATCAATTAATCTACTTTGCTTAGTTGGTTGGTGGGAAGGAAGAAAATTAATTTTAGACCAAAGGTTGGGGGTTCAAGTCCCACTTGTCACATTTTTTAAAACAAATTTCACCTCCCTAAAAATAGCTTTTTTATTATTTGTTCAACTTACACCCCACTTTCTTTGTTTCTACGGTTCTACCCCTTATTTAATTATATTCTCACTTCCCGACTGTCCTATTATATACAAATTATCTAGCTATAACTAATTAAACCCCATAAAATTGGTGAAATTAGCCTTTTTTTATATAAAAAAAATTTCGCCTCCCTCAAAAAAGTTTTTTTTTATTCTTTGTTCAACTTGCACCTACTCTCTATATTTCTACTCCTTATTTAATTATGTTCCCACTTCTCGAGCTCCCTACTATATACAAATTATCTAGTTATAAACTAATTAAACCCCATAAAATTGGTGAAATTATGATTTGATTATGAGAATAAATTTTGTGAAATTTTCATTAGAGTTTTGATTTTGAGAATAAATTTTGTGTTGGGGGTTCAAGTCCCACTAGTCACATTTTTTAAAACAAATTTCACCTCCCTAAAAATAGTTTTTTTTATTATTTGTTCAACTTACACCCCACTTTCTTTGTTTCTACGATTCTACCCCTTATTTAATTATATTCTCACTTCTCGACTTTCCTATTATATACAAATTATCTAGCTATAACTAATTAAACCCCATAAAATTGGTGAAATTAGCCTCTTTTTTATATATAAAAAAATTTCGCCTCCCTCAAAAAAGTTTTTTTTTTATTCTTTGTTCAACTCGCACCTACTCTCTATGTTTCTACCCCTTATTTAATTATGTTCCCACTTCTCGAGCTCCCTACTATATACAAATTATCTAGCTATAAACTAATTAAACCCCATAAAATTGGTGAAATTATGATTTGATTATGAGAATAAATTTTGTGAAATTTTCATTAGAGTTTTGATTTTGAGAATAAATTTTGTGTTTTAATTATTGTGTATGTGATTTTGAGAATGAAATTTATGAATTGAATTTGGGGTTTGTGAATTGAATTTGTGAAGTTTTATGCAATATTTGTATTTTCGTAACCTACATATTCAAATCACAATTTCTATCATGTCTTTGGGAACCAAAAGATATTATAAAGTTGGTGAGTTTACAATCTTAACTAATATGCAAAAGCCTTGAATTTAACATGATTGAATTTCGATAAGTTTACACTCCTAAATATGACAAATGTCTGAATTTCCAATGAATGACGAGAAACAACTATCATAGCAACAAAGCAAATGTAAGCCTACTTTTCTATAATCCACTGCTAAGTTGAAAATCGTAGCTTTAGGTAAAGGAGTTTATTCAAGGTCAATATCTCATTACACACTAGAAAATTTCGCCCCACCTTTCGGAGGATCCTGCGGCCGCCAGTACTGAACCTCCCAGTACCTCTCAGATGGGTGATAGCCCTCACAGTGAGTGCACTTCTTCTTTCTGCCTTGATGATAACTATCTTTACTCTCTTTGCCATCTTTCTTCCTGAACATAGCAGTGACAACAGCAGAGGACGAAGCTTTGTTAGTCCATTTCTTGCTTGACTCATCTTGGATCAATAAAGAGTGCACATAGCTTGTTGTTGGGAGAGGTGAACACAAAAGAAATTGACTTTGTGCTGCACCATATTGATCATTCAACCCCATCAAAAACTTCATCAACTTCTCCTCATTCTCAACAGCTTCAATCCTGGTGTTGAGATTGCAATCACATTTGCCATAGGTGCATCTAATCGGAGGACAGAGACCAGCAAGTTGTTTCCAAGCACCCTTCAACTTTGTGAAGTACTCGGTGATTTCCAAATTCTTTTGTTCACAATCTTGCAACTCTTTGTTGATTTGAAACAACATAGGACCATTTTTCTGGCCAAAACTTTCGTGCAAATCATCTCATATTTGCTTACCTGTATCAAATTCATCTAAAGTTGCATAAATCTCCTTAGACACGGTGTTCAAGATCCATGAACACTCCATGTCATTGCGCCTGTTCCATAGGACTGAATTCTCATAACTTTCGATCATAGTTCCTTCTACAAATCCTACTTTTTTTTTCATAGAAAGCCCTTTCATCATCACCTTAATCCATCGTCTAAAATTCTCACCAGTTAATTGAATTGTGGTGAGGACAATACCTGAATTATCCGATGGATGGACGAATAAGGGATTCTGCAAATCCATAGCTGAGATCAGATCCTATGTTATACCCGGACACGCCTCGGGGAGTGCTGCATCCATATCCGATACGGGACATACGATACGATACTCGGATACACTTCGGATACGATACCTCCTTTCTTCACCCTCTACTTATGTCTTCCACTCTACTTATTCATTTATTTACTTCCCCATTTACTTGAAATGAGCTTTTTCTGGAAGAATGCATCAACTATTATGTGTTTTCTATTGATTTTTCATGAATTAGCTATTGTAAATACTGAATAGTCTTGATATAATTCATTTTAGGTATCTTCAGATGATTTATATCTATTATTTATATTTAGATCTTTAAAACAATATATAAATTATATCGTCGTATCCCCGACGTATGGTATCATATGTTTTTTGGATTGTAGTATCCCTGTATCCGTATCGTATTCCCGCACATGTATCCGTGTCCGTGTAACATAGATCAGATCACATCGGCGTCGTCTCTCCGATGATTGTGATCCTTGATCCTCTGCAACAGTCGCCATCGATGATTGCGAATCAAGAAAAGAAATCGCCCACCACCTCAAAAGCGACTCTAGATTGCAAACAGAGATTGAGATCAAACACCACGGAAGCGAAGAACAATCGAAAACTCAAAATCCGTGAGCTCTAATACCATATTGATTCTTCAATCTATGAAATCATGTTGTTCAATCACTCAAGAACACTCGGAATGAAAGGGAGGGAACAAACTGAACTCTCAGAAAATATAGAATTTTATTACTTTGAAAAACAAGTTGTTACAATGGAGGAGCTGAGTATTTATAAGCACATATCACACACACACAGAGGCACACGTCATGACCGGTTATAACTGAATTGCAGCTCTTCTAACTAACTAGGAGCTGACTTCAAATCATGGAAGCAACTGATTGCCTCCAAAACCCTCATTCTAGAGCATCTTGCCATCCAAAGGCCCTGTCTTATTATAGCCCAAAACCTTCATTCTCCGCGCTGTTAGCAGTGTTCATCGCATCATCCTTTGGAACCCTTCAATCCGTCAGTTCCTGAAGATTCCACAATGTTGTGTCAAGTTTAACCGTTGTAATGGTTGCGGATTCTGGATTGATCCTTCCAACAATGAATTCAAAGTGTTTTTTAATTTAGGCTTAGTATAGGTGTTACAACGGCGCCACTTTACTCGTCCAGGAAACAGGTCTGTGAAGAAGTTGATGTGGGCTACATCCAACATGACTACTACCCATTACGCCATGCTTGCTGAGTTGTTGGAGGGGGTGTTGGAACACTGATTGTGGATCACACAACACACCCAATACAGATTCGAGGACAAGAGTACTAGGAAGAACACACAACACACCCACACACTTGACAATTTTTCCACAAAAAACACAACTCCTTCATTGATTCACATCCAACTACTAAGACTAATACAAACCAAAGATAACTGCATAAAACTGACATCTTAATCCACTTCCTCACTAACACATTTCCTAGGAAGTGATTCAAAAAAAAGAAACTAACTCTAACTGACTTACTAATCGATATTGACAAAACTGTGTCAATATCGACAAACCAACTAACACCCTTGACTAACACACACTACTGATGTTCTATCTCGACAAACTAAGTCGATCTCGACAAAGCCTAAGACATCCAGCTGAGCAGAGCTTCACAGCTTGCTTGAACCTTGGATTAGCAACCATCATTCAACACCTCTCCTTAATTCAAGGTTCCTCATGCCAATCTTCTCAACAAAATACTCATGCTTTGCTCCACACAAAGCCTTGGTGAACAGATCTGCATTCTGTTCATTAGTTCCACAGAACTTCAACACAACTTTGCTCTTTGCCACTAATTCTTGAATGAAATGGTGCTGCACATCTATGTGCTTTGTTCTGGCATGGAAAGATGGATTCTTTGTCATGGCTATGGCTGATTTGTTGTCACACCAGATCTCCATAGCTTCACTTTGCTCAATTCCAAAATCAGACAACAATTTCCCTAGCCATAATGCTTGTCTTACAGCTGCACCAGCTGCTACATACTCAGCTTCTGAGGATGATAGAGCCACAATCTCTTGCTTCTTAGAGCTCCATGTGATGGCACCTGATCCAAAACCAAACACAGACCCTGAAGTGCTCTTCATGTCATCTATACAGCCTGCCCAATCACTGTCTGTATAACCTTGCAACTTGAAATCTTTCACATTTTCATACCAAATTCCCAACTGTAGGGTCCCAACAACATACTTTAGTATCCTCTTTGCAGCTCCCATGTGCTGCTTTGTTGGCTCATGCATATACCTGATACAACACTCACACAATAGGCAATGTCTGGCCTAGTATGAGTAAGATAATTCAAGCCTCCCACAAGACTTCTGTAGCACTTTTCATCTGCCTTCTCAGTACCATCCATCCTCTGCAGCTTCTCATTCATGTTCATTGGAGTGTGAGCAATCTCACACTTCTCCAACTGAAATTTCTTCAAGAGATCTCGGGCATATTTTTCTTGGCACAGAAACACACCTTCTTCACTTTGCTTCACCTCTAGCCCAAGAAAATACCGAAGTAATCCCAGATCTGTCATCTCAAATTTCTTCATCATGGCACTCTTGAACTGTTCTAACATCTCTTGTGAATTGCTCAAGTAGATGATGTCATCTACATACAAACACACAATAATAAACTCTCCTTTTCTTCCCTTCTTGACATAAAGGGTTGGCTCATTTTCACTTCTCACAAACTGATTTCTTAGGAAGAAATCATCTATCTTGCTGTACCAAGCTCTAGGAGCTTGGTTGAGCCCATACATTGCCTTCTTTAATTTTTACACCTTGAATTCATCACCTTTCTTTTCATATCCCAAAGGCGGCTCCACAAACACTTCTTCTTGTAGCTCACCATTCAGAAATGCTGATTTAACATATAACTGAAAAATAGGTAGCTTCCACTGAGCTACCAGTGCTAGCACAACTCTTACTGTCTCTAACCTTGCTACAGGTGAGAAGGTTTCTTCATAATCTATCCCTTCTTGCTGTGAGTATCCCTTAGCCACAAGCCTTGCCTTGTGTTTTTTAATACTTCAATCTGTGTTGTACTTGGTCCTAAATACCCATTTAAGACCAATAACATTCTTTCCCTCAGGCAAATCACTAAGCTCTCAGGTGTCATTCTTTATAATGGCTTTCATCTCTTCATTCATAGCCTGTTGCCACTGGTTCTCACCCTTTGCTTCATCAAAGCTCACTGAATCTATTGCAAGCAATGCAAAGCCAACTCTCACAGTTCTGTCATACACCTCAGCAAGTGATCTCATTTTTCTAGGAGGAGAGTCACTTGAAGAACTTGAAGGAGAACCACCATGACTGCTTGATGAACTGGCAAGATCAGAGGGAGTTGATGGTGTTGCTGGTGTACTTGGAGTTGAGCCATCACTGTCACTGAACTCTTCACCTTGATCAGTCTCCTCATCTGTACTGTCTAGAGAGATCAACTCGTGCAACCCATCTCCTTTCTCACCTCTCTTCCATTCCCACTTACTTCCTTCATCAAAAACCACATTCCTGCTAATAATTACTCTCCCATTTGCAGGATTGAACAACTTATATGCTTTTGATTGTGAAGCATATCCAATGAACAAGCACTTCTCTGCCTTGTCATCTAATTTCTGTCTCAATTTGACCAAAGTATATGCTACACGGCCAAACACTTTCATATGATCAACTCTTGGCTTTCTTCCCTTCACCACTTCATATGGAGTTCTGTTCAACACAGCCTTTGTTGGAGAAATATTCAACAAGTACACTGCAGTTGCTACTGCTTCACACCAAAACTTGTTTGGGACTCCCTTGGCCTTCATCATGCTTCTGGCCATCTCAACAACAGTTCTATTCTTTCTCTCTGCCACTCCATTTTGCTCAGGAGTGTATGGGGCTGTCAAATCTCTTCTAATCCCATTCTCATAACAGAACTCATTGAATTCATTTGATAAGAATTCACCTCCTCTATCAGTTCTGAGAGCCTTGATCTTGCTCTCCAACTGATTCTCAATCATCACTTTAAATCTTTTGAAGTTTAAGAAAGCTTCAAACTTATGCTTTTGAAAAAACACCCAGCTCATCCTGCTGTAATCATCTGTTATCATCAAAAAATACTTACTTCCTCCCATAGATTTTGTTTGCATTGGTCCACAAAGGTCTGCATGTAGCAACTCTAAGCACTGAGTTGCTCTCCAAGCTGATCCACTTGGAAAGGATCCTCGGAGCTGCTTACCATACACACACCCTTCACAAAACTCTAGATCATTGATCTTAGGCAGAACTTGAACCATTTCTTTTGCACCCAACATCTTCAAACTTTGCATATTTAGATGTCCATACCTCTGATGCCACAACTCAGATTCTTCTACACTCTTGACTGCCATTGCATTGCTCACATCTGAAGCCAAGTTAATAGGAAACATCCTATTAGCAGTCATTGACACACTAACTACTATATGACCTGTCTTCTTTTCTCTGATCACACATTTATCTTCATCAAACAAGAAGGAGAAACCACTTTGCTGCAACTGTCCAACACTCAATAAATTATGAGCTAGACCAGGCACAAACTGAACATCACATAATGCCTTTCCTTTCAACTTGCAGCACTTTATCATCTCCTAGTCTCACCTTACTTCTCTTGGTTTCATCAAGCTCCTTGAACATTTTTCTTGAGCTTGACATGTGGTTTGAGCAACCACTATCCAAGTACCACATAGCAGACCCTTTCTCTTCAGTGGTGGTAAGAGCCATGAACAACTTCTTCTCTTTGTCTGCATTTTTTGAGAAATTTGCCCCTTTGCTTTCATTTTCTTGCTTGTCCCAGCACTGAGCTTCCTTATGTCCATATCTCTTGCAATAGTAACATTTAATGTTACTCCTGTAAGATCTAGAGTCACTGTGATTTCCTCTTGAGGAATCCTTCCACTGATCTCTACCATTCTCACTTCCTTGACCTCTTCCTTGACCATTAGAAGAGCTTCTTCCTTGACCTCTACCACCACGACCTCTGACATTACCTCTGTAACCACCTCTTCCTCTATGGCCACCTCTGTAACCACCTCTATCTGAAGAGCTCTCACCTTTGTTCTTTGAACTGTCATCCTTGACTTGAAGCAATTTCTCCTCCTTGACATCACTGCCTCTACTTAGCCTTTCTTCATGTGCATGAAGAGAGCTAGTTAACTCTTCAAATCTGTAAACTGCAAGGTCCTTAGACTCTTCTATTGCATCTACTACATGATCAAATTTCTTTGTAAGGCTCCTCAAAACCTTACTCACAACCTTCTCATTACTAACCTCTTCGCCATAGGTTCTCATGTGGTTCACAATACCTGTGACTCTTGACAAATAGGCCTGCACTGATTCCTTGTCTTACATCACCAAGGTTTCAAAATCTCTTCTAAGAGATTGAAGCTTCACTGTGATGACCCTTCTGTCACCCATATACTCTTGCTTCAACACATCCCAAGCATCATGTGCTGTCTGAGAGGCTGCTATCCTTGGGAACACCTCATCATCCAAGGCTGACTGTATCATGAATAAGGCCTTAGAGTCCTTCTTCCTCTTCTCTCTCAGCTGTTGATCTGGCTCACCAACAGCATTGTCCTCGAAACCTTGATCCACCAAGTTCCAAACTTCCTGAGACTTGAAGAGGGTTGTCATCTTCAAGCTCCAAAAGTGGTAGTTCACACCTTTGAACATAGGCAATTGAGGATTGCCAACACCACTACTTCCATTGTTCTGCATATTGAACAATGTCTCTCACAACTTGTGTTTCCCTGTGTTTGCCTTACTTCACTCAACCCGACACTGAACCCCAGCAAGAGCACTGCTCTTTGCTCTGATACCAACTGTTGGAACATTGATTGTGGATCACACAACACACCCAATACAGATTCGAGGACAAGAGTACTAGGAAGAACACACAACACACCCACACACTTGACAATTTTTCCACAAAAACCACAACTCCTTCATTGATTCACATCCAACTACTAAGACTAATACAAACCAAAGATAACTGCATAAAACTGACATCTTAATCCACTTCCCCCCTAACACATTTCCTAGGAAGTGATTCAAAACAAAGAAACTAACTCTAACTGTCTTACTAATCGATATTGACAAAACTGTGTCAATATCGACAAACCAACTAACACCCTTGACTAACACACACTACTGATGTTCTATCTCGACAAACTAAGTCGATCTCGACAAAGCCTAAGACATCCAGCTGAGCAGAGCTTCACAGCTTGCTTGAATCTTGGATTAGCAACCATCATTCAACAGGGGGTGGCTCACTGGATGACAGACTATCTAGACATTCGTCCAACGCAGTGGATTGATATAAATAGCCTAATTGTATGCTAGTGGCAACACTTTGTTTCGATTTTGAGATGTTGGGAGGATCCTCCACTTAACTGTGATTTAATATGGTCGATGCAAAACGGATCATTGAGTAAGATGTTCAGCTTTAACCTTAATTCTAGGCTTTTGGTTCAGGGGTCTTATGTGTTGTACAAGGTCCGGCCTTGGTTTTAGGATCAGTCCAGGACTTTGATAATACAATATTGCAACTGATGTTATATGATTCCAATGGAAGCTGCTGCATCCCTCTACAACCTCATATCGTACTCCAGCCTCTCGTCTATGTTGATTATGACATTGTCGAGAGCTTTGTTTTTCCCAATGGAAATGGTGTTTCTAGTTATTGAGTTGAATCTAGTTTTCTCGACTGATTTATCAGATTCAACTTGAATGTATCTCGGTCGATCATCTAATTTTCTTTGGCAATAAGGAGATGAGCCTTAATTTTTTTCTTCTTTTTGTGTTGAAACTTCAAAGCTGTTCTTGTTAAGAGTATATATACTTTTATGTTATGTTCAAACTTCAAAGCTGTTCTGCTTTGATCGATAAGTGTCGTTGATTCCATTGGCAGTTAAGGAGAGTTATAGGAAGGCATTGATGTCTTAAAGGACACCTCTAGCCACCATGATCATATGTCTAATATATAATGTCTTACATCACAAAGATCTCCACTTTTGTTTTAAAAAAATTGAAAATAAATATTTTGACAAAATTTTACTTTATAAGTATTAGATTAAAGGTTTGCTTGGAATTGCTGTCATAAATGATTTTGCTGGTGGTGTTGAACAACAATTCAATTTCAAACTGCACACCTCTCCACATTTTTTATATGTGAGTGGTTCATGTTCATGGACACCAAAGGAGGGCATCACCACTGTTACTTCGATCTTCCTAATGATTGGCTTATCGGTATCGCAAGCCAATCATTACGAAGAAGCAACTTGCAAGCTGCTTGATCTTAAGAGGAGGAAACTGGTTAAAGAAAAAGTCCTAGCCAAGAATATGAAGAGGAACCACAATTTCAGTGATGCCTGAGTGAGTCTGTTGAACCACAATCTTCAGACATGCCTGATGCCAAACCCGCCATGGATAATGTAAATATATAGTTCTGTTACTGATGCAGTTACTTTGAATTGCTTAAGCCGAATAAAGTTGTTATGAAGAGGAAACTGGGTAAGGGGAAAGCACTATAGAAGGCAGTCAATTCAAGTTGCTTACTTGCCTGCTAATTTGAATTCTTGAATCAGAAACATGCATGCTTATCAAGAGATATTGCATTTGCATAAAATTCTTGATTTATATATAGTTGAATGTTCCCTGTTGTAGTTGAATGTCTTACCTGCTAATTTATAGTTTAAATGATGTTTTATAAGTGTAGAATTAAATTTCCTTAATAAATGCATTTATAAGTGTAATATTTTTTTTTTAGAGATTTTGGTATTTTGATCTCTATTTTAAAGAAATTTTACAATAAATGTTGGGTTGCTCTAATTAACATTTTTAAGAATTAAAAAAAAAAACGATTTCTTGTAGGGGTTCAGGTTCGACTTGAGTTTGCCTCGAAAAATGTTCAACTCAAACTCGCCCATTTACCAAATGAGTATGTTTCAAACTCAAATAAAATAAATGTTTGGCTCGATGCAAGCATGAACATGGCTACTCTGTCCTTAAAAAAAGCATAATTCAAACTCATTTATTTACTAAACGAATCGGGTATAAATATATTTGTAAGCTCGACTCATTTCTAAATTAATTGAGAATGATTCACTAATACTTGCCTCTTTTGATTCGAATAATCGCCCTTGAAGATTTCGGTGCAGTACTGTACCATCCATTTGGTTTTCTCCTCATAAATTTTAATTTTAGAAAAATAAAAATTTAATTAGGCTGGGGTGGGCTCATAGGAGGGGGCAATCTTTACCACACACCCATTTTTAAATGTTTAGAATTTATTGAACTTCACCCTACAGTACTTTAGGAGAGCCAAATCTCATTAAGTTATACTCCGCAGCAACATGGAAAAGGAAAAGAATCCGGAATAGGAATAGGAATAATTTTTTTTAGCATTTGATCGAATCGGATACATGGAATATGATATGTCGGACTCCAAAAGTGAAATTGTTCTTCCAAATGGATTTTTATACCCCACATTTAGGAAAGATTTAAAAAAATATTCCTTGGAAAAAAAATGTTGAAAGGGAAGAACAAAAAAGCATATCACGAAGATAAGGCTTAGGTTTGATGATACCCCATCTATTAATTACTTAATTAGTAACTTCCACATATAAACAAGAAGATGAATGACAGCGGTCCACCTTATCAACTTGTACAAATGAAAACCTTTTGATTCGATTCCTACTCCCCCAGATACCCACTATTTATATTTATATATATGGATTTTCATTTGTTGATTGGTAGACCTAATCTCTTGATGTTGATATCTTCCCATTTCACAACTTGGTTCTCCTAAATAAACAGCCTTCACAAACAAACTTTTATCTTTGTTAGGTCCAACTGGTGGGGATATTTATATGAGACTTCACTGCCACACAAACTTCCCTTCTTATCATTATGTATCAATTAGGGTTTTTTCAAAGGTCTTATTTTTATGTCTTAGGGCATCGGCTAAGAGAATTTATTGAAAAAATTTCTCCCAAATTATATTATTTTAAGTTTTAACAATATTGCTTAGATGCTTTATGTGGTAGAAACTTCTTAACTTAATGTATTTCATGTCCCTTGAAAGTGAATACTATTATATGAGTTTTCCCATAAGCTCACTATACACGTCTTGTCGAGTCTCTCATCCTCGCTCGGTTCGACTCCTTCATAGTTCATAATTTATGGGCTGTTTTTCTACATGTTACTTTGATGGATTGGTTCATTGATCGTGGATTGGTCTAAGTCTTTTGTTTTTCATTGTATCACGATGATACGCCTGTCTAACACTCTTGCGCCCTATCACATCATCATCTACGATGTTTTTAGCTGCGAAGCAATTTTTCATATCTTTGTCACTTTTTATTTTATGACGAGGAACCACCTTTGGTGGCAAACCCCGGGCACGTGACCCAGTCAGCAAGAGTCACGTACCAAGTAAACCAGCTTGCGCCGACCGGCTCGACCCACTGGAAAGGAGCAAGACAAACCTTTGATTTTCATCCAAGGAAAGGGGCGGAGGTAGGGATCGAAACCGAGACCTCCTTTACCATTTATAGTCGGACATATTTTTACCAGGTCTAGCAACAAGAAACAACAAGGCAACAATTTCTTCGCAAATGTGGAGGGCAATGGAGGCCCTGAAATTAAACAGAACCATAAAACATTGCCAGGCCATCCCCTTTACCAGGCAGAATCAGTTAAGTTGCCAATTTAGACTACAACCCCTTCAACTCGAAAACCGACAGCAAGAACACAACAAAAGGGGAAAGAAAGAAGCACAAGGGAAAAACCATCACCACCAAAGGCCACCACATATATGTGATATATAAACTACTTATTACATACACGCCCAGAAGTTTTCCCGGACCGATATCTTGACGCCTGCGCCCCCCAAGGTCATGTTTACCAGCATTCAATCATCGTCTTCTTCATCTTCGTCATCCTCCCCATCTTCGTCCTAGATTACACATGTTGTAAAAACATTAGTTCCTACCTATTCTCTTATCTTTGGCCTCAACAGACA
The DNA here is from genome assembly GCA_037127255.1 of Persicaria tinctoria. Taxonomy (NCBI): domain Eukaryota; kingdom Viridiplantae; phylum Streptophyta; class Magnoliopsida; order Caryophyllales; family Polygonaceae; genus Persicaria; species Persicaria tinctoria. The sequence goes on from JBANSL010000010.1 coordinate 22,930,816, forward strand.
TATGTGGAAGCTTTCATGAGAAACCACAGTCGTGTCAAATATGACATCAATATAAGTTATAACTATAAGCTATGTCGAAGTAGAAGGCAGTAGCTACCTCTGCACTCTCTTCATTATCTTCATCGTTGATTTCAGACTTCGACTTGTCAGATTCTTCCTCATCATCTGCAGTTTCCTGCAGACAAAAGACGGGATGAATGTATCAGTATGATCAGTTAACACTTCATCTTCTGTAGCAAATTGTCCATGTAAACATTTTACCTGCTTCTTGTTATAGGCATTCATCTCCTTTTCATAGTCGGCCTTCCTCTTTGCAGCTTTGGCTTCATACGGGGCTTTTTCCTGTCCCAGAGATCCAAAATACTCGATAAGTAGAACATGTCCCAACCTTATGTATTGACAGACAAGGAATCTACTTGTATGATTTAGATAAAGATAGATTCGATGAGAAAATGGTGAAATTAGTTTCTACTCACAGCATTGGACAAGGACTTCCACTTTGCACCTCCAGCTTTCCCAACCTTCATCGCGTAATCAAATCAATTTCCAATCCAAATCTCATTCGTATAACGAATCACAAAGTGGATGCCCAAGTTTAGGAACTATTCTTTAATTAGACTTACAGCGGAAACAGCCTTCACATTCGGGTTCTTTTTGAAGGTCTTCCTGAACTCCTCCCTACAATAAACAGAATTATAAAAAATGTGAATTCCTGTTATGGTCAATTACTAATCCCATCATGATAATACACGATAGACAGAAAGCGGATACATACAGGAACACGAAAAAGGCACTTGGAGGCCTTTTCGGTTTGTTCGGGTCTTTCTTAGCCGGGACCTTCTTGGCCTTTTTGACGCTCTTATCTGGCTTCGGGGCAGCAGCCTTCCGCTTGCCAACCTTTCTGAAAAGAATTAAAGATACACATGACACCCATCACTACAATATTCCTGTTGAACTCTGTACACACCAATGAATATAAATTATAAATTAATCAGATCTTGATCACAAACAAACTCATTCATTAGAACATTAAGACCACGCCATAGCTAAGATCACGAAGAAACAAACACTCTGCGTCACAATTCAGAGCACTTTGTCAAGTGTTGAAGAGATCTTATTTAGCTAACCTGTCATCTGCAACCTTCAAAACTTCCTTCTCCTTCGCTGCTCCCTTACCCCTACTGCTCTTCATCGTAATAGTAATCGTTTATCTGCACAAATAACACAAAACAATAAACACAGAATTCATGAATTCACTTTCATGTTTCACAGTTTGATAGTACTATTTCTTCAGTCGAATAAATTTGATGGAATTTTGGAGAGATAATTTGACTGAAATTCGAGAGTCAAACCACTCAAAGGAAAAAAGGTTTGTTGGGGGATCGGGGACTGTAAATTTTGACTGAAATTCAGAACCAGAAAAAGGTCAAAAATAGTTGACCGTTATGAATTTCTCATACAAATTTCATTCTTATGCTCAATTAAATTCACGCTTTGTCAAACAAAGAGCCGATAACAAGAACGCGACGAAACTCCGAACGGATGGAGATTATGCAAAATAATCATACAATTCAACACAGTATCGACATGAACTATTAGTAAGTTGGGCAGAAAATAGACCACTAAAAATGAAATTGAAGAACGCAAAACACAAACCGAAGTGAAGAACAGTAGATTAGGGTTTGAAAGAGAGCTTCACCTTAAAGCGAGCAGTGTAGAGAGACAACGCACAACAGCAGTGAGAAACGGGGGAGAAACAAAGAGGAGGAAATGGAGAAATGAAGAGGGTATAAAGCAACCGGACCAGCCGGTAAACGATAAGTATTGGCGGCCACACAAGCGAGGATAAAGAGGTGACTGAAAACCTAAAGTAGACTTACTGGCAACCGGCCCAGCGGGTTTCTTTCTTGGATCGTTCTCCTCTTTTCTCCGTACTGCATTTCTGTCGCTGCGTTTGAATTCAGCGGTTCTAATTTAATTTTGGGCTAGTGGACATATTTTTTTGACAGAGTAATTGTGATTAAATTAATTAATGAGGATTAATTAAGAAATGATTAGTGTTTAGTGGGATGGTTATTGATTACAGATAAGCAAGGGCATCTCCTCTCCTTTTGGGCTGGCTGGGCGAGACAGTGCGGCTGCAACGGGAATATCTTTTGTCCTCAGGTGCGGGGTGCCGCTTGCTTACACGTGTGATTTTTTTTTTGAAGGAAAATACTTGGCTTACCCAAATTTTGGGTTACCCGGGGCAGTTATGTAAAATCCAAAAAAAAAAATGAAATGAAGAAAAGGGAAATGAAATCTGAAAAGTAAGTAATGAGTACCCTACTTCTAGCCTAGGATAATGATGATGTTTTTACTTTTATTTCTCTTATAAGGGGTTTGAATTACAAATTCACATTTTATTTAATCTAATTCACAAGTTACTTTTACTTTTCCTATATATATTTTTTACATTATCATATGCGTATATCTAATTTACTTGTATGAAGTTGAATAATTTGATTCGATCTAATTGTATCTGGAATTCACTATAATACAAATAATATATGCTTCCTTTTATGTGATAGATTAAATATCATAAAATAATGTTATAAACCACGTCCTAAATCAAACTATGTAAATTCGATGTTTAACGTAAATTTTATATGGAATGTGTCAGGTTGGATATTACATCAACAATTGTAATATCGATTAGTGTTATTAAAAATGAAATTTTAATAATATAACAAATTAAAATTTTAAACACATAAAAGAAAATATACTTTATGTCCAACTTACATGCATATAATATAAAGTTGGGAATGTATATGGGAAACAGATTTATTTACTATAGTATTAATTATATTTATTGGGAATCAATTAAATCAATAAACATTTCGTATAATTTATTTTATAAAGCATATTTTGGTAAAATTGTTAAAATTTGAAATAAAAAAAATTAAAATACAGTTATTAAAAAAAATGAATAGTGACTATTTTTTTTTCTGAATAGTAATTGTTTTAAATTAAAGCATAATGTTAGATTTATTAGTTTATTTTTTTTTTAAAAAAAATCTTCTCAAAACTGAGAGTTGAACCAATGACCGCAAGCCGGATAGTGTCATTGTCTTATTTTTCAGTGTTTTTTTTTTCAAATGCTATTACTATGGCTTTGGACCAATGCCCGCAGGCCGATCGGCAAGCCGCTACCAATTATTCTATCCAATTGGGATGTACGGAGTATATATTAAAGGGAGCAGCAGGCCGCCCGAATATCAGCCAGCCTTATATTGGAATTTGAAAAATGTTTTTTTTAAAAAAAAAAACTACAAAAATTGGTATTGGTGGAGAGTAGTCACATGGATTCTGAATGTGGACCGTTAGATCAATGTAAACGGACGATCAAGATCTTTTCACATTTAAGGATACTCCACACATATCAAATTTAGTTGGGTGAGTAACCACGGGATGCACATACCCCAATGGTCACAACATCTCCTATGCACCCCATCAACCCGATTTCGAATCTCGGTAGCGGTATAAATCCCCTTTTTTTCTCTAATTTTTCTTTCTTTCATTCATTTTATTTTTTTCTACATTCTTCTATATTCATTCTTTTTGTCTTTAACTTCCAAGGAAGTTTTGGCGGTATTTTTTTTTCCACATATATAAAAGTATATATTTAAAGTAGAAAAAGGGATTGAACCAATGACTTTAATTCTTTTTGGGTCACTTGAACCAGACCCATCAAAAACAAATAAAATGTTGAACTAGGATGGGTTGGACCCGTCATCTTCTTCCTTTGCACTGTAAAACGGTTGAACAAGTGAAAATTTCACCTCCTTAAATCTCGCTCAAATCTTAACGTTGTTGTTTCTGAAATGATACCCACATTTTATTATATCTACATCTTCAACCAATTTGTGATTTTGAATCCAAACGAAGTCGAACGGGTTTATCCTCAATTTCAAAGTTTTATCAAAACCGGCCATTTCGGGATAGATTTTATCCAATTAAGCAACTAGATAGCTTCTCGAAATATTAGCAGTTATCGATATGGATTCGATTCAATCCAATCCGCCCCCGGTTGACGTCGACTATAAATATAGGGATTCAGTGTTCGTCGAAATCCATCCATTAGAGAACAAAACCAAGCATCTAGACTATCCCATTACGTTCCAAGTACCTCCAGAAATAATCCTCTTCCCAAAAATTTCCCGAAAACATTCCGAACTCAAAACCCCCAATTTCCAATTCAACCTCGCCGGAGCCGCCCTCGTCTGCCACCATTAGTCGTGGTCGAAGCTACGATCTACCACCGGGAGATGCATCTCATTGCCATGAAGTTGTAGCCACCGGTCGTGTGTCATTCCGAGTACTAACGAAGCTGTTACGCCTCGCCGAAGCATCGCCGGAATGACGTCGGAAAGTTTCTGGGCAACGTACTTTATAGTTTTTATATAAAAAAAACGACTCTTCTGATTGCTATGTAGTCACCCATCCTTTATTGTTTTTGTTAAAATCAGCACCCTAGGTATTTACTATTTGTCCGTACTTTTCTTTTTATTCCAAATCAGCACCCTACACGTAATACATTTATTAGCAAAATTCGTAAACTTAAAAGGCAAAGATAATTCAAATTCATAAAATATATATGAATGAATAAAATCTAATATCATAAATCTTACTCATGTAAAAGTTAAACTCAAAAACTTTAATGGTCAAATTAATAACAAGAAGAAAAAAAAACAAGAAGGAATCAAAATTGTACAATTGGTACTTATAAACTCAAAGTAATAATTTTGATATTATATATGTATTTTTATTATATAAACTCAAATTAATAAAAAAGACAAGAAGGTAGAATTTGATTTTTGTGAAAAAAAAGCTTTTAGTAACCTATTTGTTTAGTTAGTAACCTATTTCGTGCCTCTTAAATATTTAATTATAGTTTCAGATACCACACACACACACACACACACATATATATATATATATATATATATATATATATATTTCATTAATTGATAATAATATTTTATTATTCAAATAATATCTTTAAAATATAGAAATATGATGAATTTGACAAATGTATATAAATCTTCTATCTAATATTTCAAACAAATTAACATAATAAAATATAATTTATTAACAAACGCGCAACCGCGCGGGTACCGATACTAGTAATACTTTAAAACATAAGACTTTTGCTGATGTGTCGTTCTCTCCTTCAATTTAGCAATTTCATCCGATTACAATTAACCAGTTTTAAAATCACTTTTTTCACTAAATTTGAAGTATCCTGCCCATTTAGATTTATTACATATACACAATTTTCCTTTTATATGCATAACTAACCAATAAATTATTTAAATTTTACATGGAGTACATATTTTTAATTAGTAGAAAATATACGAATGGTTGTATATTTCTAAATTTTCAGGTTTATTTTAGGCAGAGTATATATATTCCAAATTAAAAGTATGTATTCGAATTACTATAGTTTTTTTTAATCAAATATAGTTTTTTAGGCAGAGTATACATTGATTTTCTTTAGTAAGCTACATCTAACTACCCATAGTTTTTTTTTTTTATCAACATGGTTAATCATTGTCAACATATAGAGTACACTTATATTTATTGGTCATTTATACTTTTGATTTTGTTTTCTTATAATAACAAACTAAATTTCTATATTTATATTTATATTTATATACTACTTTAAATGAGAAGAAATTTAAATGGTATTATAATTTTCATAAATATTTCTAAGATAATTTAATAGTGTTTTTTTTACTTTATCAACTCTACCTTTTTTTCTATACTCCCAAGTTAATTCCAACATGATGTTTTATTATTTATATACACTTTTTTAAGTGTTAAAAACTATATAACATATTAACCTTTTGTATTTCATAATTATTACTATTAATTAAGTCTAAATTTATATAAAAATGTAAAACAAAAGTTGATATTTTATATAGTTTTTATAATTCTAAAAAAAGTTTGCATAAATAGTAAACATGTTTAAATCAACAGGATTACTAACTTTTGCTAAACCTTTATTTAAATTTAAATTTAATATTTATTTCTTATTTTTTTTAAAAAAAAATCAACGCGCCATGGCGCGGGAATTGTACTAGTATATATTCATACAAATATTACATTACATGAATATTAACATATGAGTATTATGTTGTGTGAATATGAATATGATATAAATTAAATATGATCATAAAGTTATAATTATAAATATATGATTGATTGTTAGCTACCACATTGAAGTCCCGATTTCGTCATGCTAGTGACCGAATTTGGAAAAGTCATAAACACGAAAGTTGTACTAGTTAATTATAATTTGGTGTAATAATCAATCTTTTTAGTAAGCTGTAATAATCAATCTCAGTGTAAGTGAAATTAATTCATTAGGCGGTATAATTTATATTCTCACAAAAAAATAAATAGAATTGGGCGGTAAAATTGATATTGAGGATTCATTGTGAAAATTGGGCGGTAAAATTCCCGCTGGTTAATTTTATTGGACATTCACACTAACCCTAATCCACCGCCTCTCTTCACGCCTCTCTTCCTCTCAAACCCAGATCTCCCTCTCTCAAACCCCCCATTCCGGCCACCTCCCGAGCACCGTCTTCGATGCTTTCCTCCGAGCAGCCCCAGTCCAGCCAGCCGCTGCTCATCCTTCTCGGCCGTCCGTCTGAAGCCGCCTCTCCTCTTGAAGTCGCTGATGCCCCCGATGTTGCTCCTGCTAAGCCGTCCGTCTTCCTCCCGATCTCCCCGTCCCCGATCTCGTGCCTTCCCTCCCTGTAAACTCCCTCCGCCAGGAGCTCTAGATCTTTAGCCGAAACTGCCATGGCGTTTTCTGAGCTTCACCACTCTCTCTCTCTCACTGCAACCACCACTCTCTCTCTCTCACTGTCATGGCCGCCTCCCGACTTTGATACTGCCCAGACGTCGCTTCCAACAGCACTCTCCCTCTTCTCCTCCACCCGACGTCGGCGGCTATACCCAGCAGAGACGACTACTCAATCTAGCCCATGAACGCTACCAAGAGCCAACGATGGTTAGTTCTCCTCCATTGACGCTTCAAATCTGATTTAGGGTCCTTTGGTTCAGATCTAGGTTTTCAATTTTGGTAAAGAATTTTCGATCTGAAGTTTCAATTTTGGTAAAATCTGCTCTTGCACAGGTCGAAGTGGTTAGGGTTTTCGATTTCGAATTTGTTTATCGCGTTTGTGTTGTTGGTTGATGGCTTTCTAGTATTGGTTGATGGCTTTCTAGTGTTTTTGTTCTTGAAAATTTCCTGAGTAAATTTACCCGCTAGCTTTCAATTACTATAATCTTGCTTTGCATTTTAATAGCATAGAATTTGAAATAAGAGTTTGAAATAAGAGTTGAAAAGGTATGGGTAAATTTACTCTCAAGGTCTGTGCTAGTAATTGTATGAATTTGTGGCTGGATATAGGACATTAGGACCTTCCTGAAACTCTGTTGACATGCCAGAGAAACCCGAAAACCTTGCAAGTGTTGTGAGGGGAGGGGCCTTTGTTCAGTCTATTTGCAGACTTATGCATTGTATTCATTTAAGATTAGATAGTTCTCACAAATCAATTCAGAGAGGTGTTAAAAATGATATGCTATAGCCAAGATAGGCAATTTGTGAATTATTGGAATTATCTTATATCCCATTATAGCTGTCTCTCATATTTAACTCTTTAACATATTTTAAGTTTCAAAATTTGTAGTTGCTTTGTTGTATGTTCAGTCTGATTTTGAGCCACTTATTAAGATTGCTCTATTAAACTCATGAGCAGTGAGGTATTTGATTATCTTTTTTCAATTATTTTTGTGATTAGTTAAATTTGTAAGTCAGGACATACTTTGTTTCTGTGTATCTAGAGTATCCCTTCATAACTTTGATTATATATTTTTTAAATTCTCTCAGTCATGTTATATGGAATTGGAAAAAGTTAACTCACATCTTATCTTTTTATAGCTCTAGGATGGTTGGGCTTGTACAGTTTCTGTTTAAGTCCATTGCTGCAAACTCTTTGGTTGAGGATTATGCTGCCTGTCTAGAGTCAAGAGCAGAAGAGAGCCAAACAGTAGAGAATAGTAGTGATGATCCAGGGGTTCTTACTTCTTATACTGCAGGTGCAATTTAAAATCAGCATATTGTTTATATTGGTTGATCCCTTGATAAACACAATTTTTAACCATGATCTATTTTGTGCAGCCAAAAGGGATCAGCCAAATTTTAATTACAGGTACAAAAGCATTTGTACCTGTAATTAAATTTTTAACCATGATCTATTGAGCTTACAGTTCTCAGTTCTGCATCCAAAATTTAACCATGATCTATTGTGACGTGTTTTATATGTGGGTTCTATTTATTATGACAAAAACAGGTGGTAGACAAAACCATTGTAATTATATATAATTTTTAATTAAAACTTACTCAACATAAATTTGACTATTTTATAAAATAAGAAATTTAACATAAAGGATTCTCGGTATATTTGATCGACTTTGTGATTTTACGGTAACTCGATACCCATTAACGAGAGTTTAAATTATTATTTTTAGGCGAACTCGAGATTTTACGATAATTTGATCCTATTTAAATAAAGGTCGAATAACTTACACTATGTTAAAAAAGTGAATATATGACCAACTTTTATAATATAAGAGAAATAAATAGAATTATAAAAAACGTGAATTATAAATTATGTTCATTAATTACACTGAGTTAAAAATAAAGAATTATGGAAAAAAAAATGTTGAATTAACTTAGGTCTTAGCCGAAAAAAATAAAAATTGAGAGTGATTTTTTGGGTCTAAAATGTGGTTCTTTAAGATATAAATTTATAAACATATCAAAATACAGGTATAACACCTAAAAATGTTTTGTAAAATAATTTTGCATGTAAATTTAAACCCAAAATAATTATACTGCCCACACAAATTTAATATTTTGTAAGTAACTTACAATGTGTTAAAAAACATGAATATAAGACCGGCTTTTATAATATAAGTGAAATAAACAGAATTATCAAAAAATCTGAATTATAAAAAAAAACGTGAATTATAAACTATGTTCATTAATTACACCGAGTTAAAAATAAAGAATTATTAAAAAAATAAAGTTGAATTATAACTTAGGTCTTAGCCGAAAGGCTCTAGAGCGTGGGTTTAGGGTTTAATGTTTGGGGTTTAGGGTTTAGGGTTTAGGGTTTAGGGTTTAGGGTTAAGGGTTTAGGGTATGGCATTTTAGTTTAGTTTGATCAAATATTTAAACTATAATGCAATGTTTATTAAATATATTTTTCTCGATTCATCACGAGGAAGTTTAATTTGATCAACATAGTTTTATATTCGAGAATTGAGAGTGAGATTTGATATTTGAGATTGAGATTAAGTTTGAGATTGAGATTAAGCTTGAGATCGAGATCGCAATTTAAGAAACTTCTATTGAGATTTGAAATCAATATTACGATCAAGATTGACTTTTGATAATGATATGTTATATTTGTGAATTAAGAGTGAGAGTTGGTATTTGAGATTGAGATTAAGTATGAGATCGAGATTTGTCGTTGAAATTTGAAATCAATATTAAAATCAAGATCGAACTTTAATATTGAGATTTTATATTTTATAATTTTGAGTAAGATTTGATATTTGAAACCAAGTTAATGGTTGAGATCGAGATTTGAGATTGAGATAAAGACTTATAAGTTCATACTAATAAGATCTATATCGTATAAACTCATAGTTTTCGGTTGAACTAATTTATATAAGTTCCCACATATATAAAACTATACTAATATAAGTTCACATACAATTAACTACACCTATATTAATAGTAATAAGATCTATATTGTATAAACTCATAGTTTCCGGTTGAACTAATCTATACAAGTTCTTACACATATAATTAAAACTATTCTAAATATTAGGTTTCTATTTATTAATATTTATTACTCCATGAGCTATAATAATAAATTTATAATTTATTAAATCGAATTATTATTTTTTAAATGAATTATAATAATTTATTTAAAATTTATATTGCTTTTTATACACTATTTTAAATATAAAAATGATATAAATTAGAATCGATCTGTACCAACCATTTTCCCGTATCTAACGGTAGTAAAGGGTGATCCATGTGCTTTTCTTATCAACCAATAAATATCTTCCATACCAGCCAGAGAACCGTTTGATTAACTTTAATCTGACGGTTGAGACTTTAATTTCAACAAGCACAGTAGCACACAGATCTCCCTCCGCCTCCATCTCGCTGTTCATTCTTCAGATCACCTCTTTGCGCCTCTCACTCCCTCTGTTCCTGTTCTCCCTGCTCTCTCACTCTCACTCTTGTGGCCTTGAATGCGATGTAATAATCACAGATCTGCTTCTCTTCTTCACCGGCCGACGTCAAATCGCTCGAGCTTCACCTCTCTCCCTCTTCGCCCGATCTCAAATGGCCATATCTTCCTCTCTAATTCGCATCTCGCCTTCTCCTTGCCTCATCTTCCTCCCCGATCTGAAACTTTCTCGATCTCACATATCCTTCCCAAATCCAAAGCCCTCGGCCAGTCGGCCCCTTCTTCCATAGCCTCTCAATCCCAAATCCGAAGCCCTAGCTAGCCACCTCAGACTCACTCCGTCGCTCAACCTCGAACTGGTGAGTATACGAGGTTTTGACTGAGCGAAACGATCCGAGGTTCATTCGCATCTGGTTGGAACTCGTAAGCCCCCTCCAGCCCTCCTTTTCAGTTCCATGTTTCTAATTTGGGGTTTCTCTGCCCGCCTTATTCCGAACTCGATGGATTTAATTCTCGTTTCCTGATTGCAATTGCTTTTCTACTTTGGATACTCCGCTGGATTTGGTTATACTAGATGGACTACGTGGACGACCCTAAGGCGATTTTGCGAGCTATGTAGGCGAAGCGCATTGGTGTCAAACGATATTTGTTTTACCAAGCATACGCGCTTTACTATGAAAAGATGAAGAAGTTCGAGGAGGCTGAGAAAATATACCGTATAGGGGTGCAAAAGTAAGTGCTTTTACTCAGATTAAGTGTTCAATTTGACTTGATGAGTGTTAAGCTGCACTAGATGATTCAGCTGTCTGATTGTTTAAATCTTTTCATTTATGCAGTATTCTTATGTAGGTTAGGGTTGTGAATTTTATATCTTACATAGGTTAGGACTCTTGGTAAGTGGTAATGCTTAAGAGGCAGTGTGCTTTGTTAATATTTCAGAAGAATCTGAGGATTGCTATGAAAAATGTCTAAACAAAATGCACACAACAAGAGCTAACTAAAAAGAAAATGATAGGATTCAATATGTTTCTTCGCCAATGACTATTTTTGTTTTTAACGAGTCCCAACTCGTCATCATGTGAGATGAGATTTTTTTTTGAGCACATGTGAGACGAGATATGCAGATTCAATATGTTTCTTCGCCAATGACTATTTTTGTTTTTTTTGAGCACCTTTTCTACATTATGCTCCTTATTTATTTCAGTTTCAGATTCAGCTGCTTATCTGACTAGATATGCAGATTTTCTAAATTCTCCAAAGAAGGTTGGTTATTGCACATCATAGAGTTTTTTATGTACTAACACGTTCTTTCATGCTGCCCTGCTTGCTTTAGCAGCTCATGCTTCTGATCCAAGTGAAGCTGGCTGGTTGAGATATCTTGCCTCCTCAGCTGGGAAGGTATTGCATTTTGAAAGCTTAAAATGTCTGCCACAACCACAAGTATGTGAGTCCATCTTATGCATCTCTATTTCCTTTGCAGGATGAGTATGCAAAGTGGATAGTTGCAAGTAAGAAGAGTCTTCTTGTACATCCATTTTGTGGGTTCTTATTGTTTGTTTAGGAAAAGTAAGTCTCGATTAATTAGCTAAAAACTATAATGAAAAAATTGCTTTTTTTGTACATCCATTGTCTGTTTATGAATCTGATTTTTATATATCCATTTTGTGGGTTCTTATTGTTTGTTCGAGTGGAAGAAGTGATTAATTAGTTAATTAGCTAAAAACTAAGTAGGATTTATCTCAAGTGGATCAAATGTGCGTGGATGTTATCTTGATCTAATTTTCATTTTTGAATAATTATTTATTAGGAATGGTTGGCTCTCTTGAGTGTCACATGATGATTTTGCTACTATGTAAAAACATTCTATCTGATTTAAAGCCTATTAGCTCAAATGGTAGAGCATTGCGTGCAAACACAAAGATGCGAGTTCAAATCCCGCATAGGCTACGATAATAAAAAAAAAACCCGCAAATATGTCATTTCACATCGGCATTACCCGATGTCTTTAAAAAAAATCGATGTCTATGTGGAGATGTAAAAAGTCAAAACTTTTTAACATCGGGTAATAGCAGATGTCTTTTTATGCTATAACATCGGTTATATTTTAGAATCGATGTTATAGGATAACAAAGACATCAGATTTAAAAATATAAACGATGTTATAACATACAAAGTGAAAATTAGACATCGATTTTATTTTAAAGACATCGGCTATTACTCGATGTTAAATAACAAATTTATAGTATATATAGATGAATAGGGGAGTTTAGGAAATATGGTAACAAAGTGAAAATTATATGCCCGCGGGCCTATCGGCAAGCCGCTGCCTGTTATTGTCGTCTAGGAAATAGAGTAACAAAGTAAAAATTATATGCCCGCGGGCCTATCGGCAAGCTGCTGCATGTTATTTTCGTATTAAAAATAAATATATAATATATATTTATTCAAAAAATAATTTCTTTTACCCGAATCTGAGAGTCGAACACATGACCTGAGAGTAGTGTGGATGAGAAGAATACCAATGTGCTGGATCATGTCATTGCTTTATTGTTCAGTTTTTTATTTTCAAATCCTATTGTTATAACTTCGGAACAATGCCCGCAGGCCTATCGGCAAGCCGCTGCCAGACATATAAAAAATCTTTTAAATAGAAATACATGTTTGTTTCTTAAATGTTTTCTTATTTGAAAGAAATATATATTACGGAGTATATGCATTTGTGGAAAAAGGAGATTTGTGTATATATTAATTTATTAAAAAAGATAAATAATTTTTAAAGAACATATTTTTAAAAACGATATTTTTAAAGAGTTCATTATAAACTTTAAATATATACACAAACAAATGGCCACTGGCCTATCGACAAGTTATTGCCTGTTATTTTATTTTTGTTAAATGTTTTCGTATTAAAACTAAAAATATATAATATACATTTGTGGAAAAAGCTTTTTAGTAAGTTTAGTTATTAAAAAAAGTGGAGACCATTAACGAGAGTTTAAATTATTATTTTTAGGCAAACTCGGGATTTTACGATAATTCGATTCCGTTTAAATAAAGATCAAATAAATAATTTACACCGTGTTAAAAAAACGTGAATTATATGACCGACTTTTATAATATAAGTGAAATAAACATAATTATAAAAAGAGTGAATTATAAAAGAAACGTGAATTATACTTATGTTTATTAATTAAACTAAGTTAAAAAAATAAAGAATTATAAAAAAAAAATAAAGTTGAATTATAACTTGGTCTTACCCGAAAAGAAAAGAATAAACAAATTAGAAGGGGGAGCCTATCCTAGAGGGTAGCCTTTTTATAGGAGGAAAAGAAAAAGCTGATCTACCTTTTTCATTTCTCTTTTTTCTTTTATCATATTTTCAAAATGACCAAAAAATACCCTTGGATAACCCAAAATTTGAGTAAGAGAATCAACCTCCTTTTTGAATCGGGTCGGACTCTTAGATGTCGTGTGGGTGAATGATGTCAAAAGAAAGGCTATTTTTGAATTCCATGTAGAATCTTCAAAATTCTACTTAGAAAAATACACCATTCGAAATAATTAGCTAGAAAAACAAAAAATTAAAAATATTTAAGAGACTGTCCAAAGTTTGAAACTATTTAGAAAAATAAACTAAAGTGGTGATTTTTTTTGTTTTTAATTATATAAAGCTATTTATATTTATGCTAAATTACAAATATTATTTGAAATTTTTTCGGGTCAATAGAGCTCAACTCGGCAAAACTTATCAAACAAACGGTCGGAGTGCTTTTTGTAGTCCTATGCGCCGTTAACAAGACTGAGAAAGTCGAAGAAGTTACTCCTGAGGGTGGTAAAAAAAAATGATAGCCTCAATGCATATTGATTGCTTATAAAAGACTTTTGGTGATACTAACTACCATAACCTATTAACTATATTATGAATAATAAGTTTTGTGTTTTTCGGCTACTGACTTGTCGGCCTTCGAGGTTCAGGTATGTTTGACCTCGATTTTTTACATAATTAAAAAAATAATCAAGCTAAAGAGGTTTGACCCATATTTGAACGTAGTTAATCTGGACCGTCGGTGTTCATGTAGCTTTCGACTTTCTAGAGGTGGCTAACCTTCAACCAGGCCTCCCTTAGTCTAGGTTGAACACAGATCTGTTTCATTTCCTACCTCAGATCGTAGTCTTTACTTTTGGTTTTTAATTTTGAGAAGGTGAAAGGATTGGAATCAATAAAACAAAATATTTAGAACATAGTGTTCAATTAAGTAACTTTCCCTTTCTTAAAATAAACTTTTATTGAATTTGAAAGATTACAACACACAAGTACTCCTAAAATAAAAACACTCTAATTTCAAAAATACTTCTCTTTCTCTCCCTGTCTTACAAGACTTCTTCTTTCTTACATAAGTTTTTTCTCTCCCTGGAATTCAACGCCCTTGAAGTCTGAAGGAATGCTCTATTTATAGAGCTAGTCGAAGGGCATTGGATGCCTCTTCCACGACTAAAAGCTAATGGCCGACAAGTTGGCTTATTCAAATCAGAAACGTACACGCCATACAAACATTATTGAGTTCACATGCCAAACTGTAGCATAAAGAAAAAGACAAAGATTGTAGGATTCTTCACGTGATGATTCAGATGCACTCGTCCAGATTCCAGACTCCTTCTCCCATATTGGCCTCTAAGTCGCCATCATCATAATCCACCTCTAAGTCCTCTTGATTATCCAGTTCCAGCTCTAGCATTAATCCTCATGAATATTCTTTATTCCAAGTGACAAGGTCTTCAATTAATTTTTCATGACCTTCCCTGGACAAGAACTTCCCTACTTCAATTTTTATTAGATATTCTTGAATGGATTCTGATCTCTCTTAGGCTTGTTGTAGTAGCCCTTTGAGCTCTAATGAGACTATGAAATTTGTATTTCCGACCTTGAATATGCCACATTCAGTCTTCTAGAATTGAGATATATATTATATAGAGAAACTCATCGCCCTGGCTATTCCATGCTTGTCGAGTCTGTATGAGATCTTCAATGAACTAGTGTTCTTCCTTTTCAACATACATAATTAAATAATGGGGAGCCCGAGTTTTCCCCTGGGTAACCTCCATGCAGGAACATATGGTAACACGCCATTTAATCTGGTTGATGTTTTCCTAAGTTGCCAATTTTGTGATGATTTCTCTTTGGAACTGGGTCATAGGAAGCTTTCAAGCTTAGGCCATTCATCAGAGATGAAAAGTTTAGAACAATATTCCATATTTCCATGCTATGAGGAAATCTTCTTTTCTGAGAGAATCGAGGGGTAACATTACTCCTCCTAATCCTCCATGGTTATTTGTGAGGAACTCTCTTCTTCATGCTCTATATTGGGGGTATTGTTCTACACATATGTTCCTGAATCCCTCGGTCAGTTCCCAATAGAAGAATGGAAAGTCTCTGATTTTCCATTTCTCATAATGATCTCTTGGACATCAGCTAGTAACTTTAATACTGCAGTAATAATTTCCAATGTTAACAGTCTTTTGACTGCCATATGCATGCTTTGTAAGAGCCCATGGCGGTATCTATTTTGCGTAAATTCTCCAAAATTAACTGAAATAATTTCAATGGGAGGGTTAACCCATCCCTGATATTCTCCTATTAATTGGAGATGTTCACGATCCACAGGGTCAAGTGCCCAAGTAGGCACGTCCGGCCACCCTCGTCTGTTTGCCATTTGTGATTCTAGCTAGCTCCCTTGTGAGACTATATGCTAGAGAATTTTTAGATCCCTGCACATGTTCGATAATAAATTTAAATTGGTTAAGGGCTAATTTCCAACGCGGGAGTCTCCCACACGCCTTCGTGTTATCAAGAATATTGTTTATAAAGTCCAAAATTCCTTTACAATCAATTCTGACTGTGAAAGGTTTATGAGCTAAGAAAATTGTGAATTTTTGGATTCCTCTGTATATGGCCAGAATCTCTTTCTCCCTAACCGTCTAATTGTATTCTGATTTGTTGAAACTGCCACTACTATACTTCCAAAGCTTGTTATCCTTCTTTAATTTCAAAACAACACCCCAATGATAATCACTGGCATCTGTTTCAAGAACTAATTCATCATCTTCATTAGGTAGAGCCAATTTTGGTAGTTTCCCACATCGCATTTTTAATTCTTGGACTATCCTAGTATCTAGATGAGTCCAATTTCAAACTTAATCTTTTTTTAATTTTATCTGTAAAGGCTTTCTTAGTTTGGCTAAATCGTTAATAAAATTATAATGATAAGTAAGACATTCTAGAAATCTTTCTAGTTGCTTCCCATCCTTAATTTCATCAGGAAAATTTTCCACCTTTTTTAGGATGTGATCTTGCAACAAAATTTGACCTACTTTAATCTTTAATCCTAGGAACTCAATTTCCGGTTCAACGTAGATGCATTTCTTCTGTCCTAGAATGATTCCATGATCAATACATTTTTTAGTTATAACTTTCAAGTCATGCTTATGTTGTTCTACAATTTTAGAGAAGATTAAGATATCATCAATGTAAACAAGATAACAAATGTTTAAATTCTTTGAAAACATAATCCATTCTTCTCTGGAATATTTGTGGTGTATTTTTGCAAACCAAATGTAAAGGCCCGGATTTTTAAATAATAAATTTCAATAAATAAAATAAAAATTCGGATATTTCAAGAAAAACTCGTCCTTAATTTCCTAAATCGAAATTGAAATCCTTAAAACGAGTTCCGGCATTATTTAACTGGAAATTTAAATTGCGTTATACTATGCTTTTATGTACCGAAAATTTGAGAATAATATTTGGAGTCTTATATTAAATTCGTATTTGGAAAATTAAGAAGTATTTTTAAACGCGTCGGGATGAGGTCGAGTGAGCGGGTTTTAGATTTATATTCCGGGTATTTAACGTTTAAAGTTTTGGGACCACTTCCTTGTCCATTTCCTCGTGACCGAATTACCCAGCAGAAAAAAAAACAATGTTCTTGTCTTCTTCCCCTACGTTGAAATTTGCCAACCCACGCCTCTGTGCCTCTGATTTCATAACACAGCACGCCTCCCTCTTCCACTTCTTCAATTGCAGTAAAACAAAACCCACAAAAGTAGCCCCTCCCTCTCTCCCATTCCTTCTCCTGCAGAAGCCGGAGCATCCACACTCAGCGCTCCCACCTCCCTCCGTTTTGATTCCGAGAGCTCCTCCGAGCCACCAGCATTGCAGCTCCTCTCCCTCAGAATCTCGCAGCCACCAGATCTCCCTTCCTCCACCTCTTGTTGTTCATAACCAGCCACCGAGAGCAGCCAGTGTCCCTCCTTGCTCAGCCGCCGTCACCGCCGGGAAGCACAGCGCCGCCTACCTCCCCTGGTGTTGTCGCGAGAAGAAGAAGAAGAAGGAGGGAGATCCTCCGTCGAGCTCGAAGCCGCCAGAAACCACCCCAACACTCCCCTCGATTCCCAGGAGGCCGATCGCAGCCGATTCCCCTTATTTCCCGTTCAAGGTTTTAGTTTCGTTTTATGTCGATTCGATTCAAAACTCGTTCAGTCTCGCTTGTCCTCATTCCTCTCCCTTCTTAGGCTCGATCCAGGCTTCCCCGTCGCCGACTCATTCGGGAACCGCCATTGCAGCCGGGGTCGCAGTCGGAGCGCCCCCGACATCGGAGAATCGCGCGATCTCGGTGAGCGCTCTTATTCCCTCTTTCTCTCGCTTTCTCCTTTATAGGTTCGTTTATGTGTACCTGGATGTCGGGATTGAGCCGTCGGAGCACAGCCACCACCGGCGGCTTCTTCCTATTCCCCTCTTTTCTCTGATTTTGAACGGATGGGATCCTTTTGGGGAAGATGAACAGTAATTTTGGGTGGGTTTTCTGTTATTATTTAAATTGGCCGGTTCACCTTTCTAACTCCAAAAACCGGTTCGGTCTAGGCAAGAGAAGTCAGCTTTCAATGGGTTGTTTTAAAAGGGTTGAGTTTGGGCCTGTTTTCCTTTGGGCCTAATCTTTGAGTGAGTTGAATTAAAATGTAAGATAAGTTTTGAAGACTATATGTAAATGTTAATTAAATACTCCGTAATAAACAAGTAGATTATATATATATATATATATATATATATATATATATATATATATATATATATATATATATATATATATATATATATCGTATGATATTATGACCCTTTAGAATTATGGAGATTTAAAATATATATTATTGGAATTTTATTAGATTATAAAATGGTTTAAAAGGGGGCATTACTTGGAATAAGTATTTAGTATTGTTTAAAATTGTGATTTTAGGAAATTTGGAATATGGGTTTTAATTTATAAATATGGTTGCGAAAATAGAATTTTTTTTGTGACTAAATGCCGGAATTTGACCAAATATGATTTGAGAAATTATTTTGAATATGAGTTGATGTAAATTGGGATTTAAGAGTTGGAAAATATGGTTGGTACGATTTTATCAATGGATTTTATTGGAAGGATGATTTTGGTTGATGTTGACCATATCGGAAAGGTTTTGGAAACACGGTTTTACTATCGGTTGGTTTTGAACATGTTGAGAACTTGGAGATTGTGTGTATGAATGGTGAACCGATAGCTTATAGAAATGGCTTGATGATAGGTGTGTATTGCTATTGGATTATACTCTGGACTTGCATTGGGCCCTTGCTTGTGTTATCTTGCTGTTCTGCATCTTCAGGTAAGTCTCTTCGGAGCTTACTCAGATTGAATAGAGCTATTCCCTGCCTTAGGTGCATGATATACTAGGTGTTGCATTCATGATCAACATGCCATGTAGTACCATGCTAGGTTGCATTGATCGTTGAGCATTCTATTTCTCTATGTGTATGTAAACAGAGCGGCCGTTATCTGTGATAGTCCTAGAGTCTTTGCTAGGGTCATAGGGTAGCCCAGCCTCATCGGGTACCCTGAGTCAATCGAGTACTTCCTTATATTATGATATGCCTGCGGGCTTTATTGTGGAGCGGGTTAGGCATGCGTGCCGCCCTATTATGAATGAATGCATTCACGAGCTGACCAGTCTCCGCATGTCGAAAGGGGTGGAGGTAGGAGAGGGATATGCCACTTGGCATTGTCTTGGGCCCTTTACAGTATTCTGCACATTATTATGAACTAGGAGCATGCTAGTGTGTTTGAATTTCGTGCTGCATTAGAGCATCTTTATTAGGTATAGCGTATATGTGTGCTTATGGTTGGGATGCAGAGTTAAGTGGGCATCGATCTAATCCCGCTCCAAATCAATTTTTTTAGGAATTATTTATGTTCATCCTATCGGTGCTGTTTGCTTATTGCGCGGGTCATTTTGTCGGCGGAGAGTGAGCGCTGGAGTTATAGACTTCACCAGACTCTGATTATATTGTTTTGGATTTATACTTTTGACTCCGTTTTGACCCGGCTCCGCTGTGGCACTTGTATCTGTACTTTACTTCCGCTTTACTTTCGTTTGAAATGGTTTCCGCGACATAGTCGTAGGACAGGTTAAGGGTACCCAACGGCCCTTCGAGGTTTTAGGGTTTGAAATCCCTCTTTCTACAAATCTTAAAATGAGTTTGAAACCTCGACCCGTACCTGGATTGCAAGATCCGAACAAGGGGTTTTATCCCTTGAAACGTAACCCGGAAATTATAATTCTGGGCCGTTACAAAGATGGTATCAGAGCTGAGGTTGTGCAATTCGGGTACAAAAGGGTCGAGTGTATGTTTTGGAAAACCGCCCATGAATTTCAAATGATTTGAAAGTGTTTTAAAAAGGGCAAAATGAACTTAAGACGCCTAACTGAAATTGGACTAAGTACTAAACTTGACTTGTAATAAAAGAGGAAAATCGACTAAACAGGGACGCGAGTGGGTAGTAAAGGCGCTAGACCACCCCTATTGGGTGTAGTTGGGAACGGTAGGCAAAATATCAGCTTGTTGTTTACAGATGGGTTGGGAAACTCCAAGGAGATCATTATGAGTGCTATTGACTGATTCTATGCTGAGTGCTTGATGTGCTAAAGTCTGATTGGTTTGCCTAACAATGAAATGTGTATTGATTGATCTATGCGAATGGGATAGTGGGAGTACCCTTTTTCTGTGTAGTCATACCCAGCTTGTGTGGGACGACCCCTTCCGCTATGTTAACTACTTTTCGGTTCTATCGAATCATTTCCCGTATGTTATTATCTTTCATGGGCAATCGGGTTGGTAAACACATTGTGTCGGAGGTCATGGTTGGATATTAAGTTGTCTGAGTGAGTGTTGGAAGTTTTGATGTCACTTTGAGTCAGAAGTAAGGTGCTTTTGTGGATGTGTTTCCTTATTCTTATGATGATTAACCAGTGTCATCTTGCCTTAAAGAGTCGTACTGGAGTCCCACGGGAAAGAGGGGTGAAAAGTCAGTTGGGGAAGTCAATGGTTGCCCTTAGGAATCTCTGTCCGGTTGTAATGGTGACTCTCTCTAAACTGCATGACATGATTTTGTAATCTCTAACACGTGTCTTATGAATAACCATTGGTACCCAGTTGTTGTGTTATATTTACATGTGTGACTAGTTAAGTTGCTTAAGTATTGTGTTATGTATTGTCTTCTATCATGATTATACGTTGTTTATAGCATGCCTACTTGACATATTGTATTAATTTCGCTAATGATCAATTGAAAGCATGAACCACATGATATGAACCTATATGCGCGTTGTTTTGTCTGGGTTAGGTACATGATAGTGTGATCGGCTCATCTTTGTATGAATGCTGATAGATGATCGTCTTAACATGTTGGATGATGACGTGTCAATGCTTATTATCCTTTGGTAACAAGAATCTATAGTATTCCCATTTGTTCTGTATTCGGCAGATTAATTAACGTTGATTGTTTTGCAATTTGCGTTGTTGTGTGATTACTTGCGTTGGATGGAGAATATGTGGCATAATTGAGTCTTGAGAAATGCGTGTTTTATCTTAGTATGTGTTGGTTTGAGCTCATGTCCCCGTATTCTAGTCATATTGCCATTACTTAAACTCGTGTTATACATTGTAAGACTTTCCTCATGTTTCTATGTTGTTAGAATGTGATTGAATTGATTTCTTACGTGTCGCCATGATTAGTTGAATGCATGTATCGTATGCCAAGTAGAGCCTTTAGTACCATGTAGGATCCTTGGTTGTGACTCATGTGAATTATATCTTGCTTGCATTATTGCTGATCCTCTCTCGAGCTAGGTTCCTGATAGTGTGGTTCTTCCCTCTTTCTATTACATCGACGTGTTTTACTCATGCAAGTTAGTTGATGTCGAATTCAATGATTGTTTTGCTCTCCGCGATGGTTATTCCAGCATGCTTACATGTTATCGCTCGGTGGTGTTCCACTATTATCTTATGATATACTCTCGTACTTGCATGAACATATGACTTTACACCTCGCATGATCACCCACCACGCTATATCATGTTTCACATACGTAGGACGCATGAATGTTGGAATGAATCTAGTCGAACTACCTTGATTATAATGCTCATGTTCGATGTGCGCTATTAGCATCTTGTAGGGTTTATGCTCCCCAATATGACTCGCTAAATGACCACATGTTGTACTTGTTCTATGATGTGATAACTATTGTACCGTTATATGTGCCCTATGATGGTTCGTTCCTAGCATGATTACGATCTATCGCTCATGATGTCTTTCTGTTACTTTTGATGATGCCTCATGCTTCATGAATATTATGTAGAACTCCTTTTAATGACTCTTGACTGTGCTTGTATCACATCATGTGTTGCTAGTATCATGGAGGACATGTGCTTTCTAAATGTACCTTGTCGTAGAATTACATGTCATGCTTGACCTATTATATGACCAATGTGTTAAGATGAGATAGTTACTATAACGCTCTTATATGTTCTCGTATGATGCTTAATCTGCTTGTTGCGATATACCTCGTCATGCTATGTTTGAACTCAATTGTTGATGTGTGTACCATGCTTGTGCATTCGTTCATATATATAACACTTGTCATTCTCATTAAATTTCACATGAACTCGGACCCTGTATGATCATTACTAGCTTGTCTCACATGTATGTTGTAGTACTCGATTGTGCCTTTGAAAATGAATACGAACGTTGTCCCCCTTGAGATAGGTACATGTTAGTGTGGATTAGTGCAATTGATACGTTCCATGATGAATTCGTGTTACTTGTCGCGATTATAACCTAATAGACTTTCATAAGGGCATCGTTGCTATTTCCGGGTCGAAGTCTTGTCTTTAGTCTTGTCGTTCTTAGCCTTGGTCTATGTTTGGTTTCGAAAGGAACTTTGGGTTGTCTTCTCTTGTCACTCCCCTATCTCCGCTAACTTGGACCCCATGCGATGCATTCGACGAGCGACCGCATGGAAGAGGGAACGAAAAGTTAGGTAGCGATAGAGCAGCGCAGTGGAAGCGTGGGCCCATAACCCACGGGCCTCAGGATCAATGACGTCGGCGAAACGGGCACGCATCGAGAATTACAGTTACTGAGTACGATAGAACTTGTAGGCGGGAGTGTCCTTCGTTCGAATTGCTAATCCTTCTGAATTTGTTGATGATATGACACTGACCTGGCTATGTGACTTACGTGTTGATGTGCTGACTTGGTGATGACTGTTGCCTGATTGTCTGTTGTCTATGATGATATGATTTGATGCTTGATACTAATGTGTCATAATGTCTTGATGTGTTGATACTCTGAGTTGTTAAGCATGATCTAAATTCATTTGCCTATAAAAGGATGAACTGCAAATGTTGTGAAACCTGAATTGTTTATCTGTTAAGGTTATGATGAAACTTGCTATCTTGACTTGATTATGTGTATATATGATAAATTGTAATAATGATTGAGAATGACGGTAAATTGAGATTTTTCGACATATTTGTAATGCTTGATGATGAATTAATGATGTTATCATTATAAATGCTAGTTGATATGATGTATACCTTGTGTGTGTAATGATGTTCCTGATTGCCTCTCCTTTGAATATGTGGGTAAGATTCTCTTGTAGAGTGATCGGAGAATGGCGGGATAATTTGAGGGGTTAGGATGATTGGTGGTATTACGAGATAAGTCATGAAGAGAGGGATGTTGGGTAGGTAAGACCGGTTGAGTTGGGATCTATAGGAGGAAATCCTTGGTGGTCCCGATGAACTTTCTAGGTGAATCCTAGGTGAGGGTATGTTTAGGAATAGGCTGGCTAAGTGGTGATCGAGGAATTTTTAGAGGAGATGTGTGATTAGCAGGGCAAGATGCTTGTGAAACCTTGGGAAGTGTGAGAGGTGTAAGAAATGGCCTTTGTGGATGTTGAGGACATAGTGTAAGTAGGTACTCGGGCGTGAGGTTAGACATAGGAGTGAGTTCTTAGAGGTGGATGATGTGGTAGTGATCGGCAGAAGGAGGGGTAAGATTCGAGCATCGAGATGAATTGAGATTTCTTTGGGGAATTTTTGTGTGAGTTGGCGTGGGCGAGTCTATAAGAGGATTAGTCTTGACTTGAGAGTGGAGATGGGCGAGTGGGGATTTTGTTTTATTTTGACTGGTATGATGTGAGGATTTTCTTGATTTTATGATTTGTTTATATCTGCTGGCATGATGTTAGATAACAACCATGATAACTTGACATGGAATTACATGTTGATATGCAATATTAAAATCTAGTCGGTAGTGACAAGTGTTACCATGATATATTAATACTTTGATATCCTGTTACATTGGTTTAGAAGCATGTTAGGACGTGTTATGATATGATATATGAAGTAATGATGAGTATGAACTGTGGGATAATGATGTGTTACTATATGGAAACATGATGTCTATTATGTGGTAGTAAGCATGATGTTGTAACATACGGTTGACTAGCATGATTATTGATTATGTGAATGATGAATATGACTTGAAGTATGGACATGACTTGTATATATAGGATAATGGTGTTTAACTACTAATGATCGTTATATGCTATTGTGATGAGTTAAGGTGATGTCTATTGAGCTTGTCTACATTTTGATGATCGATATACTGCTTGAGTTTTCCTTTGCTAAATCTTAATAGCATGACCTTGTTGTGTTGATGTGTTGACAATGGTTTTGTTCGCTGACCTTATGATGAAGAATTTCGCTATGACTACCTGTACAATACCAATGGTGATATGATAAACCTGTTATGACAATGCTTGATAGGACGTGGTTAGGACGACTATGTGAGTGGTGTGTTCATTAAATGGGATCCCTTGTTGTGACTGACCCTACTATGATTATTGTGTTGATATGCGACGGTGAGATACATTTTGTGATTTCTGGTGTGATGTCGAGACGTTTGTTATAATTTTGCTATGTTGTTAAGATGCACATTATGACCTTTAGTATGATGTGAAGATGCTTGATGTGACCTTGTGGAACTGTGTTGTTTTATGTTGAGACTGGTCGTATGATGTACTGACGGGAGATTGGTTAGTTATGTGGTTATGTATTTCTGATGGCTTGTGAATCGTGCTTGAAGTGAGACTGATAGATTGATTTGATTCTGGAAACTAGGAAGAGAATATGGGATTAGCCCTTAGAGGTGGATGATTCCACCTCCTGATTTCTGAATTTGATTGATTGATATGCGGGAAACTGATTTGGTTCGGGAGATTTTTGACGAAATCTTGATTTGAAAGGATTTGACTTGTTTTGGTGTAAGGTTGCTTGATTAGACGTCTTATTTGAAGATTTTGAACGATTTTGAAAAATGACCAACTTTGACTGTAAAGAATGAACGATATCGAGAATTTTGAGGCTAATCTTTATTTTCAATTGCGGAATTCCTTTAGAAACTTTTCAAACCCGGGCAACTCTATGATACTTCACGAAGTGGATACATGCACTTTATGGGGGCGCCTATGGGGTGTTTGCTAAGACCTAGTGATGATATTGTAGAGATCGAGTTGTGGTACTTCCGAAAAGTTGAAGCAGGGATGTGATAGGGGCGCTTATCGCATACTTGTCAAGGCCAATTGGAGATGTCACGACCGTGACTAGAATGTTGTGAGAATCCCAGAAGACGCAACCGAAATGATTACAAGATTCTTGGACATGGTCATTGGACTCATCAATTTCAAACTTCATCCCCTACTTTATTTTGGTTTTAGTCTTGGGGACGAGACTTGTTTTTAGAGGTGGATGATGTAAAGGCCCGGATTTTTAAATAATAAATTTCAATAAATAAAATAAAAATTCGGATATTTCAAGAAAAACTCGTCCTTAATTTCCTAAATCGAAATTGAAATCCTTAAAACGAGTTCCGGCATTATTTAACTGGAAATTTAAATTGCGTTATACTATGCTTTTATGTACCGAAAATTTGAGAATAATATTTGGAGTCTTATATTAAATTCGTATTTGGAAAATTAAGAAGTATTTTTAAACGCGTCGGGATAAGGTCGAGTGAGCGGGTTTTAGATTTATATTCCGGGTATTTAACGTTTAAAGTTTTGGGACCACTTCCTTGTCCATTTCCTCGTGACCGAATTACCCAGCAGAAAAAAAAAACAATGTTCTTGTCTTCTTCCCCTACGTTGAAATTTGCCAACCCACGCCTCTGTGCCTCTGATTTCATAACACAGCACGCCTCCCTCTTCCACTTCTTCAATTGCAGTAAAACAAAACCCACAAAAGTAGCCCCTCCCTCTCTCCCATTCCTTCTCCTGCAGAAGCCGGAGCATCCACACTCAGCGCTCCCACCTCCCTCCGTTTTGATTCCGAGAGCTCCTCCGAGCCACCAGCATTGCAGCTCCTCTCCCTCAGAATCTCGCAGCCACCAGATCTCCCTTCCTCCACCTCTTGTTGTTCATAACCAGCCACCGAGAGCAGCCAGTGTCCCTCCTTGCTCAGCCGCCGTCACCGCCGAGAAGCACAGCGCCGCCTACCTCCCCTGGTGTTGTCGCGAGAAGAAGAAGAAGAAGGAGGGAGATCCTCCGTCGAGCTCGAAGCCGCCAGAAACCACCCCAACACTCCCCTCGATTCCCAGAAGGCCGGGGACGAAGCCCAGATATCGCCGGAGGCCGATCGCAGCCGATTCCCCTTATTTCCCGTTCAAGGTTTTAGTTTCGTTTTATGTCGATTCGATTCAAAACTCGTTCAGTCTCGCTTGTCCTCATTCCTCTCCCTTCTTAGGCTCGATCCAGGCTTCCCCGTCGCCGACTCATTCGGGAACCGCCATTGCAGCCGGGGTCGCAGTCGGAGCGCCCCCGACATCGGAGAATCGCGCGATCTCGGTGAGCGCTCTTATTCCCTCTTTCTCTCGCTTTCTCCTTTATAGGTTCGTTTATGTCACTACAAAAAAAAAACATATTAGCAACGGCTTGATCCCGTGGCACAAAGTGAATTTGCGGTGGCCAAAAGGGGCTAGCAACGGCGCTAGCCACGGTTACTGAGGCGTAACCAAACCCGCGGTGGCAAAAAGTTAGGGGCAACGGCAACAGCCGTGGCGAACGGCCTAGCCACGGTTAAGCGACGGTTGTATGTAGCTCAACTATAGCCCTGATGCGAGCGACGGTGCATGGCCGTGGCAAACATTTATTATGGCGCCAAAGAGCTAGAGTTCCCACCAAAATTTGGCGCCAATTTGACGACGATCTATGCCGTGGCAAAAAAGGTGTAGTCGCAACGGAACGAAATTTCCCACCAGAAGTTGGCGCCATATATTGCGACGGTCATTGCCGTGGCTAAAAGATATTCAGAGCCGTAATGTTCCAACATTTTTTGGCGCAATTATTTGAACATTTGCCACGGCACGTAGCCGTGGCTAGCATATTGGATGGACGATTTTCCTAAATCTATATGCATCCCCCCAATTGCGACGGCTTGGTGCCGTTGCCATGTGTTCTGGCTTTTTATCCCTGTTTTTCTATTTCTATATTCATCCCACACAGACACAGCTGTAAGGAAAGCAATACATATAGCAATCCAAAGTCTAAAACAAGAATACATATAGCAATCCAAAGTCTGAGCCCCATTTCCATAACAAAGCATAAGAAGTTGTTACATGTAGCAATCCAAAGCTAGTTGAGCACCTGACCATGTAATTCAGTAGCAAAACAAAAGTCTCAACCCCATTTCCAAAACAAAGCATAACAACTTGAACATTGCCAATGCCAAGTTCCAGTTTCCGGCAATGACACATGTAGCAAAACAAAGCATAATAAGAAGTTTTCCATAGTTTGATTTCGACAGCTAGTAGAGCACCTGACCATATCATTCAGTAGAGTATTCTTCATCTCCATCCATGGCTGTGGGTGACCCGTTCTGATGATCATCACCAGTAGGAGATAAGTCAAGTTCTTCATCTCCATCCTTGAATGTGGCTGACCCGTTATGATGATCACCAGGAGATAAGTGAAGTCCTTCATCTCCTATGGACTCCTTTAGATGAACACTTGTTGTCTACAATCCAAAAACACATAATTGGGATAAGTTTCGAAAGGAATGGTTCAAGACTTCAAAATAGTACGTAACACATAAAATTAGTATGTAGATGAAAACTTATTGTCTATAATAGAGTAGGAGCTGATACGTCTTTGTTCTTATTATTCTGAGTGAGAGTGAGGCAAATCCCTAAAAAAATTGATTATATTCAGTTCCAAGATACTTAATTCCACTAAAATGCTAACAAACCTATATTTGATTCAACATGGTATAAGGCTACATGATCTAGCAACATCTAGCAAAGTTATTTGTTCAAGAATGGATGCAATTTATATAAAAAAATGATAGAAATGAGGATGATATATAAGAACTAACCGGCACTTCTGATTGTGCAGTGACCCTATCAGTGGTCCCCATAGCCAGCCTCATTTCATCTCTAAGAGCATCGAGTTTCTTGTCAAAATTTTCTGCAGTCTCAGCTAACTTATCGACGAGCTTTTGGATCATGTTGTCATTGGTAGCAGGGGTGCTTGATGATCCATTATGAACCAGCCGAGGAGGGGCACTGCAGCCATAAGTTCGACAATACCCATGACCATCATCTCCAATAATTTCATGGAATATCTTGTTCTTGACTGCTGCAAGTTCTCGCTGATCCTCAGGTTCCTTACTCAAGCGCTCGTTGTAGTCTTTCTACAATAACAAAACACACACATGAAATTATATAGAAACTAGAGGGAAAGGACAAATGCATACAAATGCAGTATCATTGGAAAGCAAGAAAGACATCATACTTTAAAAGATATCGAAAAAGGACAAAGAAGAGAAACTGAGACAAAAACAAGGAAGAGAGGGATGTGTACAACTAGGTAGGTTGAACTTACAATGGCTGCAATTACATCTGGGTCATCTGTTTTGTGAGATTTGATCCACACACTCATTTTATCAATGGGTTGGCCACTTTTTTGAAGCTACTCAGCAAAACAACAACAAGTTACAAGTGGAAGTCAATTATGAAGAGGGAAACAACAAACAAGGGACAATCATGGCTTCGTACCTCATATTTTACTTCGGCAAACGACTTTCGTCCAGTCACATGTGATGGTCCGTGCCTATCTCGATTCTTGGAGTTTTGCTTTGCTTGTGCCTATATATATAAAGGGTAATAATAGAGATTAGAACAGCAGCACACAAAAAGGTGATGGTAATAATAGAGGTTAGAACACCAGACAAAAAAAGGGCGATAACAGAATGTAACTGATCGAAATACATTTTGGTAAGAAAAGCAAACCTCAGCCTCAGCAGTACGCCAATATCCAATAAGCGAAACCCACTGCTCTGGTAGAACATTCGGAGGGTGCTTCGAGGCGAGTTTTGGATCATCTTTAAACGGGGTGAAGAAGTGTTTCTTCGTTTTTGACTTGAAATCCTTCCACATGCTGTTGCAAGTTCTCAAGCAAACCTCTTTGTAGCCTTCCGGTACATTCAAAACATTTTGCTACAAGATGATAACAAAATTATGCATACAATCAGATGCAGAAATTTAAGCCACTGTACAAATAAACGAAGACAAATATAAAAAATCCTTTAGGAATAACAAACCCTTTTAAGAGGAATCACGTAAGACAATTCTATAAATTAAGGTGTCACCTGAACTTCTTCCCATATGCGTTCTTTGATAGACTTATCAACAAAGGACCACTCCAGATTAGTCAATGGAAGCTTATGACCATCGCGCACTATAATCCCTAGCTGAGACTTCAATAGCTTTGCATTTTCTCCTACTGGCTGGAACATCTCATTGAATTCCACTGCAAATTTACCTCCGGTGTTCCACCCAGGTAGACCCTTATTGTGGCCTCTAACGTTCCCTTGTTGTTGGTCACCTTCAAACATAGAAATTATGAATATTTGTAAGGAATGCAAGGGAATATCTGCTAAAGTAGGAACCTATCATCTATAATCTAAACTACATGTTCTTTTTATCATCGAAACACTTAATGTAATGTAACATACTTGATTCCAAAGGACTCCCAGACTGAGTCATTGATGCTTGCAATTGTTGTGGAGGAACAGGAGCTATTGCTAGAGTTGTAACACTAGCGGCAACTGAGCTATGAGCAGCAGGTGAGGAAGAGTTGTGAACAGGAGCTTGTGAGGACTACGAAGGGGAAGAGCAATGAGCAGCAGATGAGCTATGAGCAGCAGATGAGGAAGAGCTTTGAACAGGAGCTTGTGAGGACTGCGAAGAGGAAGAGCTATGCGCAGCAGGTGAGCTAGAAGTAAGTAAGAACTCAGACATTGTTCGCGGTCTACCGGGTCCACCCTTTCGTTTCTTCATGGTCACCTATATGAAAAGGAAAATTAGTATTGCTGAATTTTAGCAACTGAAAGAGGCATCAGTTTTATATATATTAAAACAGGGGCATTTCAAAAATATGCAGAAAAACTTTATGGTGATAACTATAACCTCCTACTAAGCCTCGCCATCTAACTCATCATCAACATCCTCACCCTCCTCATCTAAGTAGGAGTACTCTTTGGATTCCACTTCTCCAACATTGAGCCACCCTTGTCCAGAAAGATCCGGGTTATACCACACTTGTCGTGCTTGAGTTGCCAAGATAAAAGGCTCATCCCCAACCCGGTCATGAGGGTATAACAATCTTCGGAAGTTTACTAAAGTGAAGTTAAAGGGGTCCAACTTCACACCGTTTGAAGGATGTGCCCACTCACACCTAAATAGCACATAAGTGATATCTACGGAGTATGTAACCTTGATAATATCAGTTAGCTTCCCATAATATGATATATGATCGCCTTCTAAATACACCCCGGAGTTTTGCCTTGTTCTTTTGTTGTCCAGACTTTTAACACGAAATACATAACCGTTGGAGGTGTATGAGGTTAGCCTTGTTGCTGAAGGAGAAGGAGGGTAAGACAAAGCGATAATGTCCTTCGGTATGGCCACATCCCCTGCCTCTAATGCTCCTTGAACCTATAATATAAAGCTACAATCAGGACCAAGGTAGCTGAAATTATGCAATAAGTGTAGGTGTACACATATGATCTCCAACTACAACTCACATGTGTCTGGAACCAGTTAGGGAACTCATTGAAATGAGTTACTGCGATTGACTCATCGGGCAAAGTAGGATTATGATGTTTGATGGATTTGAGATGTTCTCTTCACATATCATAAATGAGAAAGGGTTAAGAAGATTGATTGTATGTGTACATAATCCAAATGAACAAATTCATTCTGATTTTGAGTACACTTACTCTATATATGGGGTGACCGCTTCTGTATGAAATAGCACCCATCGATGAATTTGAGAACGAGTCACCTCTGGAAGAATGAAGCCCTTTCCCCGCTTCTCGTCATCAGATTTCCTTCTTGGAGGTCTATTGGACTTGGTCTCCACATCTCCCAAGTATTGAGCACAAAAATTCATGCATTCTTCCATCAAATAACCCTTTGCTAGCGATGTTTCTGGGCATGCTTGTTGCCTAACATAATTCTTCAAAGTCAGCAGAAACCTCTCTATTGGGTACATCCACCGAAACTGTACAGCCCCTCCGATCATAGCTTCCTCGGCAAGATGTATTGGCAAATGCTCCATGATATCAAGGAAAGAAGGTGGGAAGATTCTCTCAATATCACAAAGAGTTGCGATGATTTGGGAACGTGCTTCCTCCAACTGTACACTCGAATTAGTTTTGCAGCACAACACTTTGAAGAACTTCGCTACATCGACCAACACAGAAACGACGTTGCTTGGCAAGGAGCTCCGTACACACAATGGAATTAGTTGTTGTATAAGAGTATGATAATCATGGCTTTTCAAACCTCCAATGGAGCGATCCTTCAAATTAACCTTCCGTGCAATATTTGAACATGAACCATCCGGCATTCTTGCTTGTGATAAACCTAACAAGAACTTGTCTTTCCCATCATTGTCCATCTCAAACTCAGCTCTCTCGTAATACTCATTACCAGCCTCTGTCTTCTTCACATGGTAGTCCTTCCTAATTCCTAAATCTTCAAGGTCACGACGAGCAGAGACATTGTCCTTAGTTTTACCTTTAACTCCCATTATGGTATGGAGAACATTTTCAGCAAAATTCTTCTCCACATGCATGGCGTCTATGCTATGGGGTAGCATGTTGTCTTTCCAATAAGGTAGCTCGAAGAAGATGCTTTTTTTCTTCCAATTATGCGGGTTTTTTTTTTTGGGATCCTTTTCTGGTTTCTCGGGCCCCATGAGTTGTCTCAAGATTATGTCCTCCCTTTTGTATTGAGTAATGACATTGAAAGAGTCAATCTGTGCAAGAACTTCATCCCCACTCATTCTAGTAGGGGCAAGAGCAGGTTCACGTCCAGTATAGAAGGACCTCGCATCTCTCCGGTGCTTGTGATCATAAGGCAAATACCTCCTACTCTTGCCATAAGACCACTTGTGGCTTGCTTTTAAATATGTTGCCCCTGGTCTTATGTTGCAATTCAGACACCCATATTCACCTTTAGTACTCCATCCGGATAAATTTGCATATGCTGGGAAGTCATTGATAGTCCACAACATTGCAACACGCATTTGAAACATTTGATTGGTGGAAGCATCAAATGTTTGTGCACCCACTTCCCACAACTCCTTCAACTCTTCAATTAAGGGTTCCAAATACACATCTATCTTATCACCAGGTCCTTTTGGTCCGTCAATAAGCACAGAAAGATATATGTATGGTTGCTTCAAGATGTACATTGGAGGCAAATTATATGGAACTATGATAACCGGCCATGTACTATGAGCAACATTTTGATTTCCAAATGGATTAAATCCATCGGAGGCAAGACCTAGTCGTACATTACGAGGATCAGCAGCAAAACTCGGGTGTTTCACATCAAGTTGCTTCCATGCAGGAGAGTCCGCTGGATGCCTATACACACCATCATCCACACGATTCAAGTCATGCCATTTCATGAGGGTAGCTGAGCGTG
Organism: Persicaria tinctoria; assembly: GCA_037127255.1. Classification (NCBI taxonomy): domain Eukaryota; kingdom Viridiplantae; phylum Streptophyta; class Magnoliopsida; order Caryophyllales; family Polygonaceae; genus Persicaria; species Persicaria tinctoria. The sequence goes on from JBANSL010000010.1 coordinate 22,963,567, forward strand.
CTGTTGCAAATAGCCTTTGTAAACGTGGTTTGATCGGGAAGTATCTTGCTTGCTTTGCAGCTTTGCGTGACCCAGATTCAGCACCCCCAACGGTTTTCCTCCAGCGAGATGTGTTGCACACTAGACATTCGTTAAGGTCTGCATCTTCCTTTCGAAATAGCATACAACTATTGGGGCAAGCATCCACGGTTGTGTATGTGAATCCTAAATCAGTGACCAACTTTTGCGCTTGGTAATACGATTTAGGAAGGTTGACCCCATCAGGCAATGTCTCTTCGAAGATCTCCAACAAATCTTTGAAAGAGTTGTCTTGTTGTTGTACATTATTGGGTTTTTTTTAAAAAAAATAAAAACTAGGCAAAGGATTGATGATACATAGTTTTTCAGTGAGCCAACTTGCAGCAAATTTGATGTTTTTTCAGTGGGCCAACTAGGAGACTAGCAGAATAAACAACTTGAGCACATATAAAAGAAGAGGTGGAGATGCCTAACCAAATTTTACAAGTATTGGGAGAAAAAAGTTGCATGAGTAACAAGTATGTACAAATTATTCTTCTAAATCTCAGAAATCTTAGAAACCCAAATCTCATAAACAGGATAGCATTTTACCCACACACCCCAGCAATTATTCATCTAAATCTCATAAATCCAAACTCATAAAACAGATTAGCAATTATTCATCTATATCTTAGAAATACAAATCTCATCAAACAGATTATCAATTATTCATTTACATCTCAGAAATCATAGAAAACAGAATAACATTTAACAACAAGGCACCAAGCGAAACGAAAGCTAGAGAGAAATGAGATTAAACCGATTATGAGGGCTGAAAACGAAGTTGTTGGAAGCTGCAATCGAAACCTACTCTCCACTACAGACCGCCCTTCTCTTTGTAGCCTTCAATGCTGTTTCGGGAACAAAACCTCATGAAAAAAAATTCCAATCAGTAACAAAGCACAAATCGAAAGCAAATCAACAGAAATTGCGGGATTGAGAGACAAACCTTGGGGCAAAAAATAAGTTCCTAGAAGATGCAATCCAAACCTACTCTCCACTACAGCGAACCCTCTCCACTTTGTAGCCTTTGAATCTGTTTGGGGAACGAAATGAAATCGCTAACAAACCCCAAAACGAAAGGAAATGGAAAGGAAATAGTGATTGAGACAAACCTTAGGCGAGAAAGAAGTTCCTGGAAGATGCAATCGAAACCCTAGGGCTCAATGACCTCTTCTTGGAGCTGCAATCGAAACCCTTGCCAGCTTCTTTAGGAGTGAGAGGGAGTCGAAGTGATCGAGCCCCCACCACCGGTGTCTGCACGGCGGAGCCCCGGCGTCCGTCTGCAATCAAAACCCTTCGAACCTTTGGGAGTGAGAACGCGGGAGGGAGAAGAGAAAAAGCGGGATGGAGATGAAGAGGGAGGGAGAGGAGGAGTCTTTACCCTTTTCCAACCTTTTTAGGATTTTAATTTTATTTTATTTTTTTTAATTTGGTTTACCCTAGCTACGAGGCCGTCGGGCCGAGGCAAATTTGGTGCATCCACCACATTTTTTGCCACGGCTCCGGTATACCGTGGCCAATAGGGTGTTGGAAGCGCTTGCTACCATGAGGCTATAGACCAACAGCCACGGCTAACCCTTGCCGTTGCTATGCTATAGCCAATTTCAACCCAACGGCCACGGCTTACCCTTGCCGTTGCTATGCTGTAGCCAATTTCTGGCCAACGGCCACGCCAAACCCTTTGCCGTTGCTACGAAGGGTGGCTAATATGTTTTTTTTTGTAGTGTGTGTACCTGGATGTCGGGATTGAGCCGTCGGAGCACAGCCACCACCGGCGGCTTCTTCCTATTCCCCTCTTTTCTCTGATTTTGAACGGATGGGATCCTTTTGGGGAAGATGAACAGTAATTTTGGGTGGGTTTTCTGTTATTATTTAAATTGGTCGGTTCACCTTTCTAACTCCAAAAACCGGTTCGGTCTAGGCAAGAGAAGTCAGCTTTCAATGGGTTGTTTTAAAAGGGTTGAGTTTGGGCATGTTTTCCTTTGGGCCTAATCTTTGAGTGAGTTGAATTAAAATGTAAGATAAGTTTTGAAGACTATATGTAAATGTTAATTAAATACTCTGTAATAAATAAGTAGATTATATATATATATATATATATATATATATATATCGTATGATATTATGACCCTTTAGAATTATGGAGATTTAAAATATATATTATTGGAATTTTATTAGATTATAAAATGGTTTAAAAGGGGGCATTACTTGGAATAAGTATTTAGTATTGTTTAAAATTGTGATTTTAGGAAATTTGGAATATGGGTTTTAATTTATAAATATGGTTGCGAAAATAGAATTTTTTTTGTGACTAAATGCCGGAATTTGACCAAATATGATTTGAGAAATTATTTTGAATATGAGTTGATGTAAATTGGGATTTAAGAGTTGGAAAATATGGTTGGTACGATTTTATCAATGGATTTTATTGGAAGGATGATTTTGGTTGATGTTGACCATATCGGAAAGGTTTTGGAAACACGGTTTTACTATCGGTTGGTTTTGAACATGTTGAGAACTTGGAGATTGTGTGTATGAATGGTGAACCGATAGCTTATAGAAATGGCTTGATGATAGGTGTGTATTGCTATTGGATTATACTCTGGACTTGCATTGGGCCCTTGCTTGTGTTATCTTGCTGTTCTGCATCTTCAGGTAAGTCTCTTCGGAGCTTACTCAGATTGAATAGAGCTATTCCCTGCCTCAGGTGCATGATATACTAGGTGTTGCATTCATGATCAGCATGCCATGTAGTACCATGCTAGGTTGCATTGATCGTTGAGCATTCTATTTCTCTATGTGTATGTAAACAGAACGGCCGTTATCTGTGATAGTCCTAGAGTCTTTGCTAGGGTCATAGGGTAGCCCAGCCTCATCGGGTACCCTGAGTCAATCGAGTACTTCCTTATATTATGATATGCCTGCGGGCTTTATTGTGGAGCGGGTTAGGCATGCGTGCCGCCCTATTATGAATGAATGCATTCACGAGCTGACCAGTCTCCGCCTGTCGGAAGGGGTGGAGGTAGGAGAGGGATATGCCACTTGGCATTGTCTTGGGCCCTTTACAGTATTCTGCACATTATTATGAACTAGGAGCATGCTAGTGTGTTTGAATTCCGTACTGCATTAGAGCATCTTTATTAGGTATAGCGTATATGTGTGCTTATGGTTGGGATGCAGAGTTAAGTGGGCATCGATCTGATCCCGCTCCAAATCTTAAAATGAGTTTGAAACCTCGATCCGTACCTGGATTGCAAGATCCGAACAAGGGGTTTTATCCCTTGAAACGTAACCCGGAAATTATAATTCTGGGCCGTTACACCAAATGGCATGACTATCCATTCATAGTGTCCATGCACTGAATGCAATAAGTGGAATGTTTTCTTCATCCATCTTTACTTGTCAATAACCACTTTTACAATCCATTTTAGAGAGTCAAGTGGCTTCCTGTATTCTATTAAATAAAAATGTTTTATTAGGGAAATAATATCCATCAAAATAGTATTATCATCATGCTTTTTATAGTTGATAACCATTCTTGCTTTTCCTCTTTTTTCTTCAACATGATTCCTAACCATAAAGGTTGGACTAGAATGAGGACTTTTACTTTCTCTGATTAAACCCTTCTTTAATAGCTCATCAGTTTGTTCTTTAAACTCATGTTGATCTTTGTACGTATAAACCATTTGCTTTACTCTGATGACAGCTTTTGGGTCTATTAATTATGGTAGCAAATGATTTATCTTTATCCCAAAATTTTAAAGGATTTTCAGAAGATAACTCCTTACACATTTTTTCTTGCTGCTTAAGGATTTTTTTCTTTTAAAGTTACCTCACATATAGAGAGTACAAACTCGATCTCTTTGTGTAGGAAGAATATATTCCTCACCATGCTTAGTGCATGTAAATTTTATTGCTTGGTGTGTATAAGCTTGTTTAATCTTTTTAACCCGAGCATCCTCACCACTGATATTGAAGACCATCATGTTTAGGTGTTGGGGTAACTGGAACATGAAGTCTTTGGAAGTTGTTTTCAATTAACATATCATGAAAAGGTTGTTCAGTAGCCTAGAGTATAGGAATTACACATGGGACTCCTCCTATCATGATAGGTACATCACATGCTAATTCTGAGTGAACCATGATACTATGATCATCAGCTATTCTGACTTGGATTGGTCTACAAGATTTCTGCCATGTAAATTCAGGAAACAATGCTTTTTTTTACCAAAGCATACAAAGCATCAACTGTCTATGAAAGCACATAGTTCGTAGTTATTAAACCCTTCTAGACAAATACTTATCGATATATAAATGTTATTAGGGTTGGTAATCCTATAAATTTTCTTCAGTGATCCTTTGCTGATATATTCAAGGCTTTCTTATACTCTCATATTCTCTTCATAGAGATACCTAAGGTCTATTACTTCCATCCTTATACCTATTTCATCTTCAAAAAATGATTCCTTGAGGGGTTCATTGAGGTTTTTTGCTCTTACATCATTTTCATAGATGGGTTCACTAATAGTTCTATTTTGGTATCCTACTATCTTTCCATTTGGCTCGGAACTAGATGATCCTTCTTGACAGTGTAAATAGATTGGCATCGTTGGAGGATTTATTGGGATTGACCCAAATTCTTTAAATGGACAAGAACCTAAGTCTAGACTATGTCTGGCTGGTTCGCTTATAATTTTATTTTCTAACCTCTTGTTTAATGTTGCTATCATGCTTGTTATATCTTCATTTACCATAAATGATTTGTCTCTCTTGCTTGCAGTAGTTCCTTGATTTCTCGGGGTAATACTGAGATTAGGATTGAACCTAAAACTAAAGTTTCTGAATGGACTTAGACACCTAGAAAGGCTTACCGATGGTCTAGCATTTGTATGGATTCTACCCTCTTTATCTATAGTTAAAACATTATAACTACTAGTGGCTGTAGAATTTTCAAATGCATTTACCCAAATGGTCTTGAGCTTTATTTGTTCTGGTCTTAGCTTAACAAGTACAACCTCTTTACTGGGTCATACAACTTTGTGTTTTTCAGCCTCTACTATATGGCACCTTCGTGTAGGATTTGTAGTATTTTCTAATTTATAAACTATCTTCCACTTTAACTGTAAATGACAAGTTCCCTTATGTATACTGATACCTTCTGTTAACAATTTTATAACCAATAATTTAGATGCATAATGATCCTCTAGACTAACATAATAGTTAGGTCTACAGATCCAAGAAACTGCTCCTAAACTCAAATTATAGACTATTCCACTAATATATTGATCACTAAACTTTTTATGTCTGAAATCACAGACAAAATTAATGCATTGCACATCTTTCCTATAGTCTTGTAATGGAGTTATAATTACTTGGATGCCACATATGAAAGACATATTTAAACTTTTTATCTTTGTTGTGTTTTGAATATTTGTCCAATTAATTAAGTTTACTTCAGTTGCTTGATTTTCATTGTTCTTGACAGATACGTCTCCAAACATCTCTTCACACACAAACTTAGCATAATTTGATAATAGAGATTTTTTTTAACGAATTGCTCATTAGCAATGATTGGGAAATCAACCCCTGATCTAGTCATTTCGTCCACTTGTTCCTCATCAATAGAGGTTTCAGCTTGTTGAAGTTGAGCTAAGGTGGTCATTTCATACTCATCAGAGAACTCACTAGGAGCTTCTTCTTCCATCATTTCATTAATTTCTTCACCTTCTATTGACTCACTTTCAAACTCTATATCTTTTTCAAGCTTTTCTTCTATTATTTCTTCTCTTTGTTATGTCTTAGGGCTAGCTCTACAACTTCCTCTTCTGATAGTTAGATGTAATCTAAACTACCTAGGGCTTCTACTAATTTATTGTTCTTATTGTTTTTGGATTCATTAGCATAATGACCTAGTTCTCCGCATACCCCGCACTTGCAGTTTTTCTTTTACTCAGGACAGAACGAGGCTTTCCTACAAAACCTTCCTTTTTTCAAGAATGGTTTTTTATAATACTTCTTGCAATATTTTTCACCTCTTTGTTTTTTAAAACTTTTCTTCTTATAGTTTATCCCGCCTTGATATTCTCTGTTGTTACATCCCCATTCTGTTGGGGTCTCCCAACAAGTTAAAAATTGTTTCTTCATTCTTTGGGTACTCCTCACATCTCGACATTTTTTCTCAAACCATTTCCAAGCATAGGAAATTCGGTTACCAAGAGAGTCTTTACTTCTACCTTTAACTAACTCTTGATATTCCTCACTTATTTGTTCGTTAATGTAACAACCCGAGTTATAGAACCCGGGTTACATTTCAAAGGAGTGAATACCTTTGTTCGAATCTTGCAATTCAAGTACAGCTTGAGATTAAATCAAAGGGTTATGTTTTGAAAGAAGGGATTTCGAACCCTAAATCCACGATAGGTCCATTGGGGACCCGATGTTTACTCACCGAACCTATCCTATTTTTTTAATTTGCGCAAAATAGTTTTAAGTCTAAACAAGTGAACAAACATAAAACCAACTACAAGGTTGCCACGGAAGGGCCGGCTCAAAACAGAAATACGAATGCGAAATCCATGCAAAAACGTAAAGTCTGAATGTCTAAAGTCAGTCTCTCTAACGCCAAGGGAATCCCTACCACATCAGAACTCAGTCAAGCAAGGGAAAAGAACGGGTACCTGAAACTATACAACAAGTTAAGGTGAGCCACTCATGCGGGTCTGGCGGACATCGTTGAGGCCATATAATATCTCCTAAGCCTAAATAAAGGATACTCTAATGTAATGCGGAAAGTAAACACACAAAGCATGCTTGATCAATATATAATCTGCGAAAAACTATAAAGGCGCTCATAGAATGTCAAGTGGCATATCCCTCTCCTACTCCCGCACCCATTCTCGTTAGTGTAGGAACTGGCCGCATTCAATACTATATAGCAATGTCTCATCATCTTATATATCATTTCATGTTCATGTCTCATCTCATATGTCATGCTCATTCTTCTTTTCTTTCCCATGGTATAATCATAAAGACTTGATTATGAACAAACCCGATTGTACTGGGTCATCCTATGACCCTAGCAAATGACTCTAGGACTCACAATTTAGTGGTTATTCTACCATATGCAAGGAAAAAACACATGCTCAATCGGTCGTGCAAATCCTAAGCATGCTACTACATGATATGTGGATCTAACACATTATATGACATCAGGCATGAGGTCCATCTTGAGTAAGTTCCCATAAGAACTTACCTCAAGGTGTGCAGAATCCAAGCAACACAACAATAGCAAGCAAATCTAGACAGGTCAGAGATCACCTAGAAATCAATAAGTAACACATATAAGTCTATGTCTAAGCTACACAAAGCATATCTAATAACACACAAGTTTCACATAAGTTAAACATCTCATCGCCACACTTAAGCATAATCCCAACATCATCATCATCATCATCTCTACTGAACATCTTATCTCAATTCTGCCATGCCAACATTCCGAATTTTTGCAATACCAATCAAGTTCCCAGTCCAAGCCATATTCACAAGTCAAGTTATATAAATCAAAGTCCCAATCCAAAGTCCAAACAATCCAGTTAACAGGTCCAAAGGTTAATCAACTGGTGTAGGTTAGGTCAGTCTGTTAAATACTTTCCCGTTAAAATACCGTTGTCCAAAAGTCGTTATCAAACACGTAAACCCTTTTAAATCCGTCTTTAATAAGTCACGACGTTAAAACAATTTCGGCATACTTAGTTCAAAATAAGTCCCGACACTCAATAATTATTTCAAAACAAAATATATAATTCAAATCTAGTCTTTTAAAATGCCAACACTTTCAAATAATCATTTTCATAAATAATCTCTCAACAATTCACCAAATAAATAACTTAATTAAATTAAATAACTCTATAATCAGATTAAATAATTACATAAATAAATCAGATTCAAATAACCATTACACAAATCATAAAATAATTTAAACACATATGTAAATAATAAAACTCAAATCAACCATAGACCAAATCGGGCCAAAGGCCCAAGGAAGAAGGGAGGAAGCGGCTCCGACCTCGGCCCAGATCCATGTTTTGTTGCGGCGAAATGGCCGCTCGCCACGACGAAATACAACTCTTCTTTCCTCACGAGCGGGAACTTTCGCCGCTGCGACAAGCCTTTCACCGCGGCAAAGGTCGTCTTCTTTAACCATTGCCCAATTCGTGTTCGTCGTGGTGAAGCACGTATTTCTGGTTCAATCTTGCCTTGAACCCACTCGTTTCTCCTCGAACCCACACTCATCCTCACCAACACGCTTCCCCGGCCTTAACTAACACCAAAAGAGTGAAATGCGAGTAGAAAGGGATGGAGGAAGAGGGTGCTCACCGAAGGTCTTCAAAAATGGCTCTGGGGTGCTCGAGGGAGGTTATGGGTTTCGTCAGAGGTAGAAACTCTTCGTTCTGAGCCTAGGGTGAGTGAAGGAGGGTTAAAGGTGCACCTTTACCTGGTTTCTTAGTCGGAAACGAAAACGAAAATCATTACCGACCTTGTGGGACGAAAACAGGGGAAATGAGGTGGAACGGGGGGTTGTGGCTTCGAGGGGACTCCTAGGTTGGCTTCTGGACTCCGAGGCTTTGTCTTTGATCGTCGAAGGGAGAAGGATACTGGCTGCTGCTCAAGGGAGAGAGGTGGAGCTCGACTTCTTCGATCAAACGACGAACAGGGGATGTTTTTCTGGGCTGCTCTAAGTGACGACGAATGACGAGGAGGAAGAGTGTTGGTGGTTATGGCTAACCGATGAGGAGAGGTGAGCTGATGGTTGCTTGAAAATGTTAGTAGTGGTGATTCGAAGAACCAAGGGTGGTGGCTCATGGTGGTTCGGCAAACAGGGGTAAAAAAAAGGGGTGCTTTTTGTGGGCTATTTGTCAAGAAGAAAGAGAGAAGAGAGGAGAGGGTTTGGATGTTTGTTTGTGGATGAGGGTTTAGGGTTGTGGGATGCTTTAATTTATAGGGGAATTGGGTAAATCGGGTGCAAGGCAATCAAGTGGGGGTGTGTGTGTGCACTGTGCAAGAGAAGGGTGAGAGGGAGAAGAAGACAAGAGAGGGAGCAAAGAAAAAGAAAATAGGAGAGGTCCCCAAATCCAAAATTCAAATTACCAGAAAATTAAACCTCGAAATCCGCTCACTCGACTCTATCTTGACTCGATTAGAATTTAAATTGAAATTTCGAAGCCGAAGTAAAACGATGAAGTAATTTTTTTTTTCCAAATCTCATAACATGAAGGCGGAATAAAAATCCGGTTGGAAATAAAATTTGGGAGAAAGGGGATGTGAGGGATAAAATTAGATTTGGGGTTTTCGATTTTGTGGGTCTAGGGGTAAAATCAGATTTGATGAAAAGAGATTTGGGTTTGCATGTTAACAACTCCGGTTGAGTAAGGGTGTTTTAGGAATGGGAGAGGAGGGAGAGACGGAGAGGGCCGGGTGTCTGAGAGGCATGAGAGGGATAGGAGGGAGAGGCTGAGATTATCACCGAGAGAGTGTTGGCGACGCTGAGGAGGAGGAAGGCCAAGGGCGGAGCCGCTCAGGCCGACGGAGACTTCAGGGATGGAGGCAGTGGCAGTTGGAGATGGGGCGGGCAAGCAACCAGGAGGCCGACGAGGGAAGATCCCACACCGTCGCAGTGAGAAACCACCACAGCCATGACCCAAGGGGGATGGCTGGACCAGGACTCACCGTGTGAGGTGAGCGGCGTCGCCACCAGGAGGCCCGATCGCCGGGAGAGCCCACCAAGGGGCGGTGGCGGTCTGCAGGAATTGTTGGGGTTGATAGGGGTTGGTGGCTAGGGTTTTTATTTGAGAGTGTTTTTGTAAAGACCCGAATTTTCAAATCTTAATTTTTAGAAAAATGAATTAAATCCGGATTGGAAGATTTAAACTTTATTTTGATCGAGTTGGAATGAGCCGAGAGAGCGGGTTTTTGAGTTTATTTTGAAGGTATTTTTAAATTTGGGTTCTTGAGACCACATTATACCTTTGTCTTTTTCCTCCCATGTTTGATCAGCTAAAACCCCTCTTCCTCTCCTCTTGACCGGATAGCAGAGCAGCAACCACTCCCTCCCTCTACAGCTAATCTTGCCCCAATTTTGGCTAAACAATCCACCTACTATCCTCCTCCCTCCATCCCTATGTTCCCCCATCTTAGGCAAGCAACCAAGAAATGCCACGCCAATCTTCAGCCCACTCATCCCTTTTATGACTTTCATTTCAGCAGTACCACTGTCCTCCAAAGCTTTCTTTTTTTATTATTGTAAATCAAACCCACACATCCCCAATTTCACCCTCTTATTCACTCTCCTTATCTCTCTGTTGCTTTCTCTCTTGTTGACCCCGCCGCCCACAAACACCATTGCACAACCTCTTGCAAACCACCACCCCGACGTCTTCTTCTTCCTCCCTGTTTCGGTCCGACGAGCTCGACGCCGTCAGAGGAAGCCGCAACCGCTAGCCCCGGAGTCACCGCCGCCGCCACTTTCCTCCTCCTCATCCGCCTCCTCCTCCCCTGTCTTTGCACAAAAGGATCGGCGAGCCGAGGACAACCCTCTATTTTCCGACTCCCAGGCCGAGTCTCCGAGCAACAGCAGCGCATCCGACGAGCCCGGCAACAGCCTCATCGCTCTATTTTGTTTTGGATTGGAACCGCTGGTGAGGATCTCCCCTCTCTTTCTCTATTTAAAACTCAAAAGGTCTCACCTTTAACACCTATACGTACTTCCTAGGCTCCCCCATTCGAGCTTCAACTCCGACGGAGCTCTAATCGAAGCTTTCCGGGCGTTTTTTCCGGCGAATCGAAGAACACCTTGGTGAGCACCCCTTTTCTCTCTTCCTTCCCTTCGATTCTCTGTGCTTGGTGTCGGTTTGAATGACCGGAGCTAGGTGCCGAAGTCGGCAGCTTCATCCCTTCCTCTCCCTTCCCCATTTCGAATTGCAGATGTAGGAGACGGTGAACAGTGTCTTGGGGAGGGTTTGGTTCAATTCCTTCTAAAACTGATCCGGTTCATGGGTTATTTAAATAAAACCGGTTTGGTTCACTTAAAAGAAACAAAACAGATTTTGGGTTGGGTTATGTTGGATCTGATTTTAAGGTTGGACCTTTTCTTGGTTTTGTTATTTTAAGAAGTTGGGCCTATTCATTTTATTCGAAATTCTCAGATGGTTTGATTTGGTTCCTATTTTGTTTTGGGTTGTGTTTTATTGTTGATTTATTATGGGTTCTAAATATGCTATTATATATTTATGATTGTAATATATTTTGGTTAGTTATTAATATAATTATTATTATATTATGAGATTTTGTGAGATAAATATACATTTGGAAATTAGTTGTATTTTAGAAGGGGTTTTATGTTTTGAAATAAAAATGTCGGAATTACTTCCATTATATGATTTTGAGAAATTATTTTTAAGGTTTAAATGTTTAATGTTGGGATTCCTTAACCTCGCCACTTGATTGAGACTTAATGATTTGATGCCTTGATGTTTTACGGACCTTGTTGATCGACTTAACCTAACTTGTCGGATTTCGAACTCTTATAACTTATACCGTTTACAGATATTACGCTTTGGTTTTGAAATGGGGGTTTGACATGAGTAAAGACAAGTTATGGAAACTTGGTGAAGATTTGAGAAATCTTGGGAAAATGACTTACCTTGCATAACTTGGTGAATAAATTTGAGGACTTATGTGTTATATTATATGCTTGAAGTAGCATTAGGAATAGACTTATTTATATTACTTATATATGTGTTAGGTGATCATATGTGACATGTTGGCTGCCTGTATACCTAGTTGTTGCCTTTTGCTGTTCTGCACTTCCAGGTGAGTTCCTATATGAGCTCACTCAGATTCGAAAAGAGATCTCCCTGCTTGTAGCCATGTGCATACTAGGTGCTTGCATTCATAATAAGCATGCCATGTAGTATCATGCTAGGATTGCACTCATGATTGAGCATTCGTTTACTCATTGCTTTTGTAAACAGAACGGTCGTTATCTGTAAAGTAACTAGAGTCATTGCTAGGGTTATAGGACGACCTAGTCTCATCGGGTCCCGTCCTGAGTCAATCGAGTCATGAACTTCCTTATATTATGAGATGCTTGCGGGCTTTATTGTGGATACGGGTTGGGCATGCGTGCCACCCGATTATATGGAATGCATTCACGAGCTAGCCAGTCTCCGCCCTATCGGAAGGGGGTGGAGGTAAGAGAGGGATATACCACTTGGTATTCGGTGCTAAGGCCTTATTATATTATGCACTTGATCTTAGGACCATGCTAGTGTGTTAATATTCCGCCTCGCATCTAGAAACATCTTTATTAGGACTAGCGTGTGTATATGTCTGCTTGTTTGAGATTATATTGCGTAGGGCTTCGATCTGACACCACCCCGCATACATTTTTTTTAGGTTTGTTTTGCAGCATGATTATTCCTTGTTTCCGTGACGTGGGAACTCTCTTGGGCGATCTCAAAGAAATGGTTTAACTCCACTAACATTGTATATTACATTTCGATAAATACTCTTATTGATTTGGTTTTGACTCGGCTCTGCCGTGTCACCCTCTTGTATTACACCTTGATTCTACTATTTGCATGACTGTTGGTTTTCCACGCTTAAACTTATGACAGGTACAGAGGACTTCCCCAGGTATTCCAACGATCCCTTCGAATTTTGGGTATGAAATCCCACTTTAAAATGTTAGGATAGAATTTCAAACATTCAACCTGTACTCGGGGCGCAAGATCCTAACGAGGGGTTTCATCCCTCTAAACGTAACCCGAGAATCATAATCCCGGGCCGTTACAGTTTTTGGGCTAGATTTTTGTTTTCAATTTCATTGCACTTTTCGTGAGGGGTGTCCTTTTGAAATTGAATGTTTGTTATCTGACGATTTAACTGAATGAAATTTCTATTGTTTTTCTCTTAAAAAGAAGAAGAAAGAAAACAATTGATTAAAATTCTGAAAGGGCTCGATTAAATCACGCAAGAGTTTTTAGGTGCGTCTTACGAGTTTTATTTATAACAAAAAAAATCATATTTCATTATTGACATTTATATTTGTTTGAACTTATACGATAACCTCTTGTGTAAAATTATTAATGATATTTATGTCACAAATTGATTTATATAATAAATTGAACAAATCAAATCCAATGTAATAAATCTTTTTTTTTTCAACTCATATTCATATAAAATTGTATTCTTAATGCAACCCAATTTTACAAGTCTTAAGCTTTGTAAGCTCATGTTCATATAAACTTATATGATCTAATTTCAAAAAACTGGCGTGGCCGCGTGGGTGTACCTTTAACCTTTAAAAGAAACTAATTCAATTTCATTGAAAAAAAGCTAAGACTTGTAAAATTAGGTTATATTATATTTAACCATACAATATACTATGAAAATAAGTTTAAAAAAACAAGATTTATTTTCGAGATTTAATTAACTAAGAGTCTAAAATAATAGATGAGGGTGGTTTATTAATTATTAGGAGTGCGTTCATCATCATCATCATTATCATCATCATCATCATCATCTGATAAATAATAAAAGTCACGCTTCTCGACGTCCTTTTCCTCGTCCCCACCTTTTTTAGCGTCCTTGTTCTCATCCCCACTCGTCTCAATGCCCTGTTTATCCTCCCCATCCTTGTCAGCAACCATAATCTCCTCCCTAGCCTTGACATCCACCATGTCGTCATCATCCCCATCAACCTTCTCCTCCACCTTGTCATTGTCCCTACCCTTTTCCATCACCCCATCCTTCAACCCTCCCCCCTCTCAGCAATTGCAATTTCAAACTTCTCATCCCGTGTGTGCTTCACAGATTCAACGTCCTCATCATCTACCAACGAAACGTATTCCTGCAATGCAATTCATCAATTCAGAGTCACGCTTCACACCTAATCTCACACCAACAAAAAGGTTCACAATTAAAAGACCATACCTTTCCCTCATCACTCTTCTCTGACAACACCTTCTTACAAGCTTGATTTACCTCACTGAGCCTGTCATCCAGCACCCAATATCCAAATCCCCATCTCCAACATCATGCCCCTGCAAATGGCCTCCACCTTAGCCACAATCCGGGCATCCAGTCCAACGTTGGACACGTCTGACCCCGACTGACTAGTTCCCTGACTAGGTCTAGTCTTAGTATCCTCTTCATGTCGCTTGGCCCTGTGGGTCTTGACGTGTTCAGTCATAAGCTTATCAAATAACACGTCCGGATGCTTTCTCTTGTACGAGGTCAAACGCAGCCCCGCAGGGGCTCTTTCTCTTTAGGACTGGGGTGTAGGATGGGGTCTGGCTTGGCGAGGAGGACGTGTTCCTCATCATCGTCGGCATGCTAGTCCAGGTATGCTTTCACATTCTCAAATATGATGTAGGAGTCCCGGGTTTCCCATCGGAGACACCTCGGGGTGATGGTCTTGTCAATGTTACGGCCAAAATGATTCCCTATCTCAGGAAACGCCTCGTACAAACATAACTGCATGACATAACAAGGGGACCATTAGTAATGGACAACAAAATCAATAGGGGGGATTACAGACGCAATGTTCTAAAAAACGCTTGGCGGGTGCATGGCGGTAGGGAAGGGTTAAGGGTCTAGGCGGGGTCCAGGCGGATTTCATGGCGGGTCCTTGAAATCTAGGCGGGTTTCGAGGACCATGGCGGCCTTGGCGGCGGGGCGAGGTTAAGGGTTTAGGCGGGGGTCTAGGCGGGTCTTGAAGGGTTTTTTTAGAACAGTTGATTACAGTTAACCAAGACAACCATTTAAACAAATACACATTTTGACATGATAAAAACACACAGTTGGCATGACTTTTTAAAACAGTTGGTAAGATAACATTGTACATTTGGCATGACAGCATTATTTACTGCATCCCAGACTAATCACAATTGACAGGATCAAAATCCTCAATTGGCAGGACATAATTAAACATTTGGCATGACAGACCAACACAAATATTCACAATTGGCAAATATGAAAGACATTTTTATCAATGGTTTGTAACACATTTTAACTTTTCACTAACCTAGAAGGCCATCGGGAACCCGTACAACGTGTATGTAGGCCTATCCACTTTGTGCTTCCCGACATCAACCATCTTCCGTAATGTCCCCACGATGCTCGTGTAGGTCTTCTCATACACCAGCCTACCCTAAGGGAAGTCGAGAAAACGGGTCGTGTCCTCTAACAGTAATTTCACCACCCACCCCCGTATCTGTTTCTTCTTCTCCATCCCAAAAAGAATGCCATCCATTATGACTAGGAAGGCATACTTAAGGCTGTGCATAACCGGGTATCCGACACGACACGACACGACACGACAGAAACACGAAACCGATAAGGGGAAAAATGCCGATCCGAACACGACACGATAACTAACGGGTATCCGACACGATAACACGACACGGTTTCGTGTCGGATATCCGGATAACACGACATGACACGATTTGTACAAAAAATCAAAACCCACCTTTTTCCCCCTAATGTTGCCGTACAATGGATGAAGAATTGAACAATTGAAATCAAAGACTCAAAGTCTCAAACACTCAGGCAACACAGTGGATGAAGAATTGAACAATTGAATCAAAAAATCAAAGACTCAAAGTCTCAAGCACTCAGACAACATCAATTTTCGACACCCACAATCTCTAATTCAATCGAACGATCGAACTGATTGAAAAACAAAAAGGAACAACTTATCAGATCTGAAGTGAGAGTAGATCGAGTGAGGTCGACGATGACTTGAAGCATCGGAACCGGATCTGAAGCGCAGCAAGTCTAGAGGTTGAGAGGAGTCCGGCCGCCGCTGCCTAGAATGAAGGAGGAGGAAGATCGAAGAACGGCGACGAAGACGACGACGACTTGAAGCTAGCACCGGATCTGAAGCGTGGCGAGTCTAAAGGCTGAGAGAAGTCCGGCCGCCGCTGCCTAGAACAAAGGAGGAGGAGTAGGAAGAACGAAGAACAGCGACGGCGAGATTGGCGAGTGAAGAACGAACGGCCGCCCACTGCCGAGAAGGCGAGAATGAAGGAGGAAGAAAACTGGGTTGGCTTGGAACGGTGACGGCGAGAATGAAGCGGAAGATTCGTAACCCTAGCTTAGTACTCTTTAGTGTAATTAGAAAGGGTGAAAAAAAAAAAGGCAAAAAAATAAAAAAGGAAGTGATTATCAAGAATCGAACTCATGACTCACGGACAGGTCTAGCGAAGACACAAACAGCTCTCACCAACTGGGCCAACTACGTCTTATGTTACTTTATGACACTTTTTAAATTTCTATTATCGCAACAGGTTAATATTTAAAAAAAAAATAAAAAATTATCGTGTTGTGTCGGATACCCGATAAGGGAAATATCCCGATCCGAAGACGACACGATTATTATCGTGTTTTACCGTTTCGTGTCGTATCTATGTCGTTTCGTGTTTTTTCGTGTCGTATTGGTGCGGTTTTGTGTCGTGTCAACCGTGTCGTATTTTTTTGCACATCCCTAGGCATACTTGTACTTGCGCATTAGTGAGCCCGTGTCTATTTCCTTTTCCCTCGACCAAGCACTCTCCACATCCTTTAATGACACCTTCTCCTTCTTAAACATCTGATACACAACTTCCTTGTGGTTGCCCTCCATGAGATCTCTCGGCGGTGGTGAGCAGTTTAGGCCTGTCATGAGCGCGAATTCGTGCAAAGAGAACCACGCAGGGAGTACCACGTCTCGTGTTGTTTTCTTATCTTTAGCTGCCACATCAGGCAAAAGTGCACCAACTGTGCAACAAACTTGTTTCTCGAGCCCATCCTGACTATGCCTCCCTAGCTGGCTTTTCGTGAGGGCCCTATAATTGTCCCGGTAAATCACGTAGCCTAGGCCGTCGAGCATATCAAAAGTGGCATGCGACGCACTCCGCGCGCTGAAGCGGTCTTCTTCAACAACCGCGAGGACAACCTGCAATACATGTAACAATATGAGTTTTCAATTTTTTTCGTCAACCACCTTAGCATAACCATGTAACAATCTGAGTTTCCTTACCCCCTGACTACTAGGTCCTATGCGGGCTTTCTTCTTCCATGTCTTTGCCATTTTTTTGTGTGGTTAAAAGTGGGTACCTACATCACAACCACCACCAACAAAGATTTTCAGACATTCAGCTCACCTAAACTGGCATACCAATTGTTCAAAACTACCCTATCAATTTCATTAAACTGTCCTACCAATTATGCTGTAACTAAACTATCATAACAAATGGCATAGCGATTGTTCAAAGTACCCGTAACAGAGGGAACCGACTCTTTTTGGGCAAAAATTTGGGCCGGTGCTAGTTTTGCAAATTTTGGGTCTCATGGTCTAGTTTTGCAAATGTGTCAAATTTTTTTTTTGTCTATTTAGTGCATACTCCTGTTAAAATAATTGCATTATATTTAATACATCGTTGAATCCAAACACACCTGAAATTAAAAACACCTTAAATTATGTTAACCAAACACCACCTTATATATTTGCATTATAAACATAATGCAATTGGAATCCAAATACACCCTAAGTCGCGCTTTACCTTTTTTTTTTATTTCATTTTATTTTGTTTTGTTTTGTTTGGCATTTAAAAAAAAGATTAAAATGCATTTGAACCAGCATTTTATTCATTTTTTTCCCCACTTTTTCCTCCCGTTTCAAATTTTACAACTTCTGAATGAAATGTCAAACTTGCAAAAAATGATTATCTTTGTAAAGATTTTGAATGTGAGAATATTATGGTAAATAATTATTTTTGAGTGAATATTTTGAAAAAAAATTCTACTCCCTCTGTTAATTAAAACTTGTCGTTTACTATTCATGCACGCTTTTTTAGAACGATAAAAACTATATAAAATATTAAGTTTTTGTTATATTTGTTTTTATAAACTCATACCTAATAGTACTAAGTATGATATTATTTAAAAAAATTATTAAAAAAGTCAATATTTTATATAGTTTTTAACACCTAAAAATGCGTGCGTGAATAGTAAAACGTCAAGTTTTAATTAACGGAGGGAGTATAATATTTGCTACTATTAATTTGCAATTTTTAAAAACATAAATCCATTTTCCAAGTTTAAAACCGGGTTCATCGATAATTTTCATATATTTTTTTTGGGTCTAATAATTTTCATATTTTTGAAAAAAGGAAAAGAAAACCCTATAATCTTCCCGCCACAGGAGGGCTTTGGAGATGAGAAGCAAATTGAAGAACCTATTTCGCGCCGCGGTCATTCCTTTTCTTCTCAAGCCACTACAACTCCACAGGCGGAGAGAGGAGAGATGATCGAACCCAACGGAGGCGGTACTCTGATGAAGCAGCGTCTTGCCATGGCGTTTCCTGGCGACGGCCACTGCGACATCGACTCTTTCTGGCCGGCGTACTTTCCGGGCAGCGATTTCTCCTCCACTGATTGGAAGTGCGCCCTCATCTCCAAGCTCGCTTTCTTCTTCGCCACACCCCGAGGTCACAATTTCGTCTCTCAGGTCTCTATTTCCCTTCCTCTCTCCTTATCGAGCTCGTCACTCTACTGTTTCTGCCAAATCGGGAGTGTTAGGGTTTGATACTTTGATTCGAACTTCCGTGTTTAGTGTGAAGTATTTGCTATTAAGTGTATTGTCGAGCAGAAAGTCGCGAATTGTCTAGAAGAAATCTTACTTGGTCTTTGATTTGCGGAAATTGGGAGATGCACTAAGGGCAGTTCGCTGTTTGTGGCTTTGAGTTTAGTAGCTGGGATAGTTTTGAAGGATTTGCATATTTGAGAAAAAAGCTGTGTATTGTTCCGTGTCATTATATATGGATTTCGGGGAAATATGTTATCTGTTATGATTTTCCCCTTTTGTTGATGACCCGAGAGAATCAGAGTTGCAGATGCTCATGAAAAGTGGACCCTTCTTTTGTGATTTGTGAGCTTGTGGATATGTCTGGCCAATTGGAGTTTCTATTATGCAATGTTTCCAGATAATTTGGGAATACATTTGTAGAACTATTTCTTTGCAGGACATTGGCAACATAGTTACATTTGGCTTGCTGTTAAACTAATTTGTATTTTTGATAAGTTGATATTAATATTCACAACTCTGAAGAGTGTAAATGTTTGAATTGTTGCATGGTCAGGTTAAGAATGACGGTGGAATACTTTCTCTTCCATTAGATTTTGAACTGTTCAGGAAGTCTGTTGATCTGGAGTGCTTTTACTTGAACTTAGAAGAACATCCTAAAGAAGCTCTTTTGTGTATGGGTGCTGCTATTCATAAGGTTCCAGGCTCTCATTGTTACTGTTTTTTAAATAATTACAAAATCTAGCCACTCTCTATAATTTTGTTCAAATATGTGTCTGCAGGTTATGTTGGCCCAGGATGAGAAGCTAACAATGGATAGTGATTGGAAAATAAATATCCGATTACACAATTACCCAGAATCTATGATTGCTTTAAGGAATCTAAGAGCTGCCTATATTGGTATAGTCTGATATATTATTATCTCCCTAGATATATGTCCATCAGGAGTCAATTCCATAATCTATAGCTTATAATATGATGTCAACGAATGATTCTTTTCTTTCTTCTTGGAGATGGCAGACAGGCTTGTATCTGTACGGGGTACTGTTATCAAGGTTAGCACTGTTAAACCTCTTGTGACTCAGATGAATTTTAAATGCACGTTGTGCGGAGCTGACATAATGCGCTCATTTCCCGATGGGAAATTTTCTCCACCATCAAAATGTATTATGCAATGCTGTAAAGGGAAAACATTTGCTCCGTTACGATCTACTGCAAGACCAATTGATTTTCAGAAAATAAGGTAAGCTTTATTGTTGATTCTGCTTCGTACTACCTTTCCGCTACAGTCCTTTTTTCATTGTTATGTTATTGAAGCAGTGAAATGAATCAAAGAGAGGTTATCTACAAAGGAGTGTGATGGGACTACTTTGTATATGAGCTCGAATAATCTATTTGTTGGTTCCCAGGTTGCAGGAACAGCAGAAGTCTGAAAATCACGAAGAAGGCCGGGTTCCTCGGACAGTTGAATGTGAACTGACTGAAGATCTTGTTGATGCCTGTATCCCTGGGGATATTGTGACTGTTACTGGAATCATAAGACAGATAAATAACTACATGGACATTGGAGGAGGTATCATGGACATTCAAGGGTATCTGTCCTTTGTATTTTTTAAGTGCACAAAAACACTACTGTCCACAATCAATTAGTTGTAGGCTCTTTGTCAGCAGTAATATTCCTCATGGCTTTATTATTGTCTCTCAGACCTGGCCCTATCCTCAGGGTTGGGTTGGTAATCCCCGTGGTAGGTAGTTGTTGTAGACTTTATTATTGTCTAGAGTCGAAAAGATATGTATGCATGTTTGGAAACCTGGTAAGTGGAATAGTATCCACATATCTCACACAATAACGGAAGGAGAATCTCCAATATATATATCTGTGTGTATATAAAGGATGGATCCAGTTTGAACACCTCTTACTGTGTGAACCATGAAAAACTGATTATTCATAGGTAACACCATAATTATTCGTTTGACATAATATAATTATTCACATGTGTTAATAGTTTTTTCATATGAAAATTATTCGTTTGTTGTAACATGATTATTTGTACTTATTCGCAGAGTTTTGTACGAATAATCACAAATGAATAATTTTTCTTTTCAAAATTTCCTATTAAGCGTTGATCTTTTTAATCCAACACTTCATATTTGTTCACAGATTACACTATTCACAAATGATCTATCATCTATATGTGTATGTATATATATAAAATGAAATAATCAAGGAAATGAATTAAAAATAATTCTAAACTTGATTTGCAAGGATTAGAAAGTGCTCCCTTGACTTCCTACTTCCTTCACCTGTTATAGATATGCAGCAGCAGGGTTATATCAGTGTGAATGATACATGGCCCTTCTGTGGTTTGTTGAGACATGAGTCATGAAAGCTGATTTGTTGCTGCTAAATCACAATGAGAAAAAAAACTATGCTATTTCATAGTGAAAGAATTGTCTGTGTCCAGTCATAATAGCAACCTTACCTTTTGAAGTTCATTTTTCTTTAAGGTCTTCGTTCAAAAGTAAAAATTTGTACATACCTTCCACATTCTTCTTATCTGGGATTTGGTCTAGGAGATGAGTTTGTTTGACTAATAGAGCTTCAATGTTTAATGCCTTGCAATATTGTGATGTCAAAATTGAAACTTGATTAATGAACCGAGCTGCGAAAAGCGAACTGGTGCGGTGTTGTATTTGAGCCATTTCTAGTTCCACTTACCATATATGTTCACCATTTAAGCTTAAGAAAGAGACTGGCTTGTTGTGTTATGTATGTGTAATGGGTATACAAAGCTTTTATTTATAGCATAAAAGTTTGTTGCCTTCTTGAGTTTCCTAAAAATTCTATTCACTTTTGTGATCCTGGTAATTGTCCTTTCTCAATTTTTGGAGAAACTAGCCGCATCGGCTTTCTATTTACTTGCCACTAATATGCAGTATCAGAGAATAATAATATAATTAGTATTATACATATCTTTCTCAATATTCAGTACTTACTACTTGTACATGTCACCTTGACCAAAATTAAACATCTTTCAGGTAAATCCAAAAGCAAAAACCAAGGATTGTACTATTTATACATCGAAGCAATCTCAATAAAGAATTCTAAGTTGCAGTCAACGCTGGATGATTCCCAAGATGTAGATGTGGATGTCAGAGTTACGGAGATGTCAGACTTATTCTCGTTTTCCCCAAGAGATCTGGAATTTATTGTAAAGTTCAAGGAAGAACATGGTTCAGACATCTTTCGTCAAATCGTTCAGTCTATCTGCCCCTCTATCTATGGTCATGAACTTGTGAAAGGTAGTATCACATCTCCTAGTTTATTTTTTGCTGGCACTGGTTTGCATTGTGTCTCTCTTGCATTTTATAATGTCCCCTTTAGCTGTTTGCTTGTCAGTTGGTTCATGATAGTACTATCCACAATGTACCATCTACTTGTATATGAGAATCTTTATGTAAAGTGCTGGGTCAAAAGGGTAATCTTTATGTCTTTGATTCCAGCTTCATTGTTGTAAATGTTGTTTTGCTAAACTTCCACTTGTCGAGTCTTTTGCTCTCCATCAACATGGGCCACGGAGTTTTTCATAGGATATATTTAAATTGACCACTAACAAGGATATATATTGGCAATGGATTGATCCTTGGTCATACAAAATTGTCAGATTTCTACAACTTCTCCTAAAAATTATTCAGCATTTTGAATTCCTAATTCATGTACTCTTCAGTTCAGGCCTATTGCACACTATCTATTTAGTTCTTTTCTGAAGCCACTATTGGGTTCTTTATAAGGAAAAGAAAGAAAGAAAACTACTATTGGACATATCTGCTTATCCTTCGTATTTAAAATTTGTTTCTCTTTGGCCTCATACGTAAGTTGTTGAATTCATTATTACTTCATCACTAAGATGTTCTGTAGTCTAGATATAGTCAATTAACAGCACGTTCAAGAACAAATCATTTAAGGAACTAAAAGTTTCTCTAAATTTTACCTGAGAATCTTTCTTGCTATCTAGTGGATATCATTTTCTGCACCATTTTGCCAATGGCATGGTAGTAATGGCTATTATAAGTTTATAAGTTATAAACTATTAAACTGCAGTGAACACTAACATCTGCGAGAACTAATAGCAGATCAATCCTAGTTGGTTTTATAAAGTAATTGTTTTTTGTTTTTATTTTTCGAACTTTGCTTCTGGTTTATGCTAATCGTATGGTTCTTTTGCAGCTGGAATAACATTATCACTATTTGGAGGTGTACGCAAGCATGCAATGGACCAGAACAAAGTACCCGTAAGAGGCGATATTCATGTCATTATTGTAGGTATGCACAAGTTATTTATTCAGCTTACCCAGATTGGTAGACTAATTTCTTTCCTGTGTCAATAAGAACGAGGATTTCCAATGGATGTCGTTTCTTCAGGTGACCCAGGACTGGGTAAAAGTCAACTGCTTCAAGCTACAGCTGCTATTTCTCCCCGTGGAATATATGTATGCGGCAATGCAACAACAAATGCGGGTCTAACTGTGGCTGTTGTTAAGGATCGTATGACTAATGATTATGCCTTTGAAGCTGGTACTAAATTACTTCACCTCTTTCTAGTGAAGCATCTGGTCTGTGTGCAACTAGTCTTAATGCACATCCATTTAGTTATTTGATTCCAAGGAGCTGAAGTTAACACGTTCAAAAACACAATAATCCAATAAAGGGTCATTGTAACAAAAAATGAAAGAATATTTCTAAAGGGCCAAAAAATATTAATTTCCAGTCACACATCCTGACCCCCCAGACCCTGCCTCATCGCGGGATTTACTGGGTTGTTGTTGTAGTCACACATGTTTGTATATATTTGTGTCTTCTCTCTATAACTTTTTTTTTTTAATGTATTAAGGAGATGATCACTTATTCTCTGTTGCTGTCTTTTTTGAACTTTCCTTCACATCCTCTAAAAAAGTAGTTCTGTTTTACCTTCGCTACTCCAACCACTCTACATGCATCTTTTATGAACTTGTTTTTCTGGTCTCTAGTGCATTGCCCAAAAGTTTGTTCATCATATTCTTTCATATAGTGGTTTACAATTTTTTTTAGCCCCTTTCCCTTATTGTATTTTTTTATTTATCAAATAATTTCTTTGTTTATTTTGTTTTCGCAGACAAAAAAATGGTTTACTCATCTGCTTTTGTTGTCTCTTCCTTCCACCATCTACTTTTAATGTGTAAAGCTTCCTTTTTTCGATACTTTGGACCCTGCGCTTGCTGTCATTTTAAGAATAATATAATATATCAAAGTGAATTCAAGCAGAATATTTCCATCTTCCTCATTATAATCATGGGAATTTATGAACTTCAGCAGAAAATGAGCCTTCGAAGCCATATAATCTGTTCATAAATGTGTCATGAGACAGCTTAGGTTTGGTGCTATGAGTTGTGCTGTAGTGTGCTTAATGGCACCTATGGATGATACATGTTATTATCTGCAACTTTAAGTACTAAATCTTGAACAGCTTTCTCTGTCATATGTTTTATTGTTAATCTTCATTGTGCCTGTACTTGTTACAATAGTGAGTCATTTCTCTTTCCTGCTATAGGTGCTATGGTTCTTGCAGACCGAGGATTATGCTGTATAGACGAGTTTGATAAAATGTCTGCTGAACATCAGGTTTGTCCTGATTAATTGATTACATTTAATTAAGTACAAGTGCCTTTACACATTTTTAAAAATGAGCACAAGTCCTCACTCATCAGGCACTCCTAGAGGCCATGGAGCAACAATGCGTCTCTGTTGCAAAGGCTGGGCTTATTGCAAGTTTATCTGCGCGGACTTCTGTATTAGCTGCAGCAAACCCTGTTGGTGGTCACTACAAGTATTTTTTTTCTTATTCTTTTCCAGTCTACAAACTTTAGTTGATTCTGTTTTGAATGATATATTTCCCAGATGTTGAAATATAAACTGCTGTGCTCTATAATCTCACGAGGATCTGTTGTTGATGGTTTAATATAAAACCGAAACAACAATCACTATCCAATTATATTCCACATCAATCTTTTCACTTTGCTAGTCTTATGATGGACATGGAACCCCTAGTTAGGTTACTCTTTCTTGACTGCAAAAGTTTTTGGGTTATTTGACTTATTTCTGCCAGTTTTTTTTCCCTCTTTATTCTCGATCAAATAACAGCAGATACTAATTTTATCAACATAAGCTCAAAGTATCAGATGTTTTTCATGTTTATATAAGTTCCACTTTCATGAAATATTTTCACAGATTAACCATTTTTAATACTACGTAGCTTATATTAGCCATCAAATTCCAGACTTGTGCGTATAACATTTTAGTAATAGCAATAAATTTACCTTAGCAAAACTTAACTGACTGTGATAATGCAGCCGTGCTAAAACTGTAAATGAAAACTTGAAGATGAGTGCTCCACTCCTTTCAAGATTTGATTTGGTCTTTATATTGCTTGATCGACCTGATGAACTACTGGATAAGAGGGTCTCTGAGCACATTATGTTAGTAAGTTATTCTATCTACTTAATTAGTGTTATAAGTTCTTCTGTCGTTAATCCTTCAATTCTTCTGAGTTTTGAATCTTGTGATCATCAACATCAGGTCTATATGCATAGACTAATGTATATAATAGTTTAGGGAGCCGGCATTCTTGCCCATTCCTTAAAGAAGACTGCCATAACAGAAGCTTCAAAACCCAGCTTACAGCTTAGGTTTTTAAAACCTGTATCCACTTGTTTGTGTAAAATTTTTGGAAGGAACAGGAAAAATTCTTCAATGTTCATGGATATCCAAATTTAAAAAACACCTCCCTTACAGCAGCTTCTTTTCACAGCCTGCAATACAATTAGAAAACTTTTAGCTAGAACTAGGACTAGTGATGGGTTTTACTAATTTGCTAGTGAGATCTTCTTTCTATACCTAGCATGGGGCTACAATACAATTAGAAAACTTTTAGCTATGCAACTTGTCATCTTAAAAATTGTTCTGTTTCACCGCAGAAAGTAAACAGATGGGTGAGAATCAGTTCAACTGGGTTCTCTATTTTCTTAAAGCCAAATCTTCTTACAAATAGAGGATAAGTAATGCACTTACACAACTTATGGAGACTCTTCTAATTTATGACTATGAGATGTCCAACCATCATTATTGTGCATTTGTGCTTGCAAATAGAAGGGCTTATGTACTGTCACTGTCATCATCATTACAGTCGCTAAGAGAGTTTGCATATTTTTTCCCTTGCAGCTTCATTCTGGATATGGGGAGCATTCACCAGCACCTAAAAAATTGTGTAGAGGTTTGCTG
The DNA here is from genome assembly GCA_037127255.1 of Persicaria tinctoria. Lineage (NCBI taxonomy): Eukaryota > Viridiplantae > Streptophyta > Magnoliopsida > Caryophyllales > Polygonaceae > Persicaria > Persicaria tinctoria. The sequence continues at coordinate 22,989,567 of JBANSL010000010.1, forward strand.
CCAGCGTTATTTTTATTACATATACTAAGTAACATGGTGAACTTCCTGACTGTGTAGTTTCAATTGCAGCAACACAAGATGCTGGAGAGATCAACATTTGTGCGAGAACTGATTCTTTAATTGCACGACTAAGACTAGATCCTGCGAAGGACACTGACTTTGCCCCCTTGCCTGGTCCGCTTCTTCGAAAATATATTTCTTATGCTAGAACCTATATTTTCCCAAGGTAATTCAGATCCCACCTAGTAGTGTGTCTTTCTAGCAGTTTTTATTTGTTGCCTTTGCTAAGCTGTGGTAGCTGTCAGGATGACAAGAGTTGCAGCAGATATTTTACAGAATTTCTACCTAAAGTTGAGAGACCATAACACTTCAGCAGATGGTACACCAATAACTGCAAGACAACTTGAAAGCCTAGTGAGGCTGGCTGAAGCCCGAGCCAGAGTGGATCTACGAGAAGAAATATCAAAGCAAGATGCTTTGGTAAGTCTCCAAAGAAAAATAATGGATTTGGTCTTTCTGTTTCTATGAAGTTCTTTATCTTTATATTGGTAGTATTAAATTCCCATGCCAACTATCTGTGGCATTGGGATGATTTTTGACAATGAGTAGACAAAACTGCATGCAGTCATATGCACATGAAGTGTTCACATAGAAAATGGAAATTGTATTTCATATGAATAAGTAGTCAAGTGCCCAGTTCAAATGGAAACGGCTGTAATCATCTGAATCTTTGTCAAAGCAAACTGATGCCAACAATCCTGTAACTCGATTGGAATTAAAAGGGCATACGGAAACCAGGCTATCTGAAATACCCATTATAATTAATCAAACAACAAGAATGTATTTCTCATTTCATCAAATGCATCCTGAGCATCAGCTGAACTCCATTCCTTGCCTTGCAGGATGCTGTTGAAATCATGAAAGAGTCCTTGTATGACAAATACGTCGATGAGCATGGCATCATTGACTTTGGTCGAAGTGGTGGCATGAGTCAGCAAAAAGAAGCCAAGAGATTCTTGAATGCCCTCAATAAGCAATCAGAGTTGGACCAGAAGGATTGCTTTTCTATTTCAGTATGAAACTACCCAAATCCACAAGGCATTCTGAAATATGCAGCATTCTTTCCTTATCATTTAAAGTCATTGAAACGACCGTTTTTCGTGTGCAGGAAATATATGGCTTGGCAGATAGGATTGGTTTAAGAGTTCCTGATATCGATACCTTTGTGGAAAACCTGAATAGCGTCGGTTTTCTCATCAAGAAGGGACCTCGGACTTACCAGGTACGCCTTATCACAGGATTATCCGTCTCTCCTGTGCATCAATTCTTAAAACCATCTCAAGTAAATATCACTGCATGCTTTAATAAGAATCTCTTTAAAAAGAATTTCAGGACACTTGACTTCCATTTTTCAGTTTGTTTGTCTTTCCTCTCTTGCATAGTATCATTTAGTTGGAGACTAGATAGGTCACAACTCACAACGTCGATTTTCGTATAACAGGTTTTGGCATGGAAATTTTTAGACCTGGAACATGAACTAGATTAAATATGAAAAAAGGAAGAAGCAAAAAAAAACAATTCAAAATAACTTAAATATGAATTCTTGACCCAACATAAAAGTTATAGGGTTATGATACAAACCCATATTATTAGTTATAATATGATAATTAGTCGTTTTCCATTTATTCGTTACTTCCCTTCTGATCAAGATACACACTTGCTAGTATTTTAGGCCTTTTCATGCTGTTTCCCATAGCCTGCATTTTATTTACTAAGTTTTCTACATTACGAGTTAGGTAATTTGTTTTCTCTATTATAAAAGGAGGATTAACATTTGGGGAGACTAGAAACTGAATATGATTGGAGATTCCTCAAAAACTGTCTGATTTGTGAGAGATACTTGCATCTGAAATGTTTATCAAATCCTAGGAGCGAGATTCTTGCTTTCAGATTCCATCTTCTTTTTTTTCATGGTTTGGGGTTGGAACAGGTTAAGATTAAGGTTTAATTAACCCCTTACTGAAACTATTAAATTCAGAAAAGGCCTAAAAATAAAATAGAGTTTGCGGATGAAGCCAGTGGTCAAAGATGAAAGATCCAAAGCTACCTACTTAGGTGGTGGATAAATAATTGTTATATGATGACAGGGGTTTATATATGTACATTTTGCAGGTACCCTCATCCAGTTATTCTCGGAGTCAATCATCTAGATCTCGAGGCTAACTTGGGTCAAGCTTTTGCGGAGATTCAGGTTTCAAGACTCATACTTTATCACCCCCGGACTTGCTGTTTTTTAAATCTTACGGATGGAGACTAATATTTTATTTTCTTCTTCATCAAAACGTATAATGCACAAACGGATTTATCAAGGACAATTAAAAACTGAAGCCAGATCTTCATTCCCATGTCCATTTGAAACGCCACCCACGAATGTATTAGTCAAATCTCGTCAACTCAATCGACAAGTATGACACTGAATCCTCCCATTCCCACTTTAAAATGTCACTCTTTTTTGAGGCTAAAATACACCTTTGGGAAAAAAAAAAGGAGTCCTTAATTTTTATTATTTTCCCTTATCAAAGTATCCCAACTTTGGAGAAAGTCACACGATTATCCTGTGAACTTTTTTTTTTTTAATATTCAATTCAATTACAAATTGTAGAGAAAGGTATAAGTCTAAATTCAATGAACTATGAGTTTTATTTTAATGAAAAGACTATATATATTGATAACGAATTCCATTTATCGTTAAGGATTTGTACCATATATTGTGAAATTAGTCAGTCGATAAGTCGTGTTGGGAGCAATGTGTTGTGGTTATACTAAGGGGTTAAGATTTACTTTATAACACAAAAAGTTTAGTAGTTTAAACTATTAGACAGAAACTTCATCTCCCCTTTAGAAATGACTCATTTTAATGGTTTGTAAATTGTAAAATGATGTGAGATGTCATTTTATTGGACATCTAATCTAATATAGCATATGACTTTCTTCAAAATTTATTAATAATAAGTTTAGATTTGTTATTATCTTCATAAATACGTTCAATATTGCAAAATTGATCTTAAGAGTAAAATATTAAATAGGCTCATCATCGCTGCTGTGGCCTGTGGGGTGTGTGTGAGAGAGAGAGAGATAGGAATGACACAACAGTACAAGTACTGAAGTACAACACAACATACCTACCAGTCAAGGAAGGCAAAAAAACGGGGGTTGGAATGGTAAGGTGGGGGGGGAGGTCACGTGAGGCACGTGGGGGGCATTAGGTCTCAACTAACTTTCCAATTCCGAAAAAGTCTAACGGAGGGGCTCAAATCCCCCGACAAGATGAGCTCGCTTCTCCACATACACTCATACATATATTATACACACACACTTGACAGTTGACACTACTAAAGTAACTACTGTTGTTGTACAATCTACTCCATTCCCTTTTTTAAGTTACCCTGCTCTGCTTCATTAATACTCCCACTTGCCTATTTTGTTTTAATTAAATTTATTGGTTGATCATAAATAAATTCATAATGTTGGTCTTTAATCTATCAAACTATTCATTTACGTTTCTAACACTTAATCTCACATTCATGGATAACTCTTCAAGTAATGATTAAATAGTTTGTTATTTGGAATAACCCTTGTCAATCATATTTTGCCTCATATTTTTCACGGGTCGTTCTAGATGGTAAATGACAAATTGATTACTCCGTAATATTTAGTTGAAGAACTATCTGTGAAAAATCTACATAATAGACTAAAACATAGATTTGAAGTCTTCTATGATACAATTAGCTTGTGTGTTATTTCCTAGTGCAATTTGACCTGAATATCTTGACGCGTTAATTAAGGATGATTCAATATATTTAAGTCATGTTAGACAATGACATCATCTATTTTATCTACGTGTCATCCTTTGTGTCCATCTCATATCGTGGTTACAAAATCTATTATTTTACCATGAGTTATTTTATAAATATTGTACGTTAAATTATTTTATCTTTAGAGATTAAGATTGATTATTTTAGTTCATTATATATAATAATAAGATTTTATTATTATTTATTTATTTATTTAACAATAAAATCTTATCACCAATATATTTATATTAATTCTCAACCTCATATCCTAAGTTGTTATAAAACTGATTATTTTTATGATTGCTTGAAAATTTTTATTAAAATTTTTCAAATGAACCATTTTAATCTTCACATAAAATTTAATAAAATATAATTTATTAATAAAACACGCAAAAGAACATATAACAAATACAGAGTACTAGTTATTCATAAACTCGGATAGAACGGGTTAGAACCATTCCAGAATGACTCATCGAAAAAGACTTGTAAGTAGTACCTATAGATCTCCGGTTCGAACCTCGCTCTTTATTTACCAATTCTCGAGGATAGAACGGGTTAGAGGCGCAAATAATTTATTGATATGTCAGAGAATTATTTGATAGGTTGGAATCGTTGGATACCAAATTTACTCCTTTTTTCCACTTTCTATTTAGCCTCTCCATTTGTAGGAATTTGTATTTTTTCTTTTTTTCCCAAAGTTACCGGCAACTCAATCTGGGTATCCTATCACATATTTAAAATTTGTTTTATTCACATCACATGAAGTCGAGAGTTCTTCTTATCAATATGGTCGACTTGTGTCTTTTGGATACAAGAGATTTTGTTATCTGATTGTTAGGCAATTATTACCAAATTATATTTACAACTTTGGACAAATAAAGAGTAAATACCAATTATAAATACGCTTTAGAGGGGTTAATTGTTGAAGTATCTATCTATTTATTACATCGTATTAATACTTGCTGAAAGAGTGATATGAATATGCTCAATTCTAAAATTTAAACTATTCCATAAATCTAGCCCAAGACCTAAATCCTAGAATCATACTACACAGGGTAAACCCTAGACCAGAAACCTTTTAACCTACTCAATAATTAATTGAACTTCATAATTGATATTTATTGCCATGGACTTAAATCTCACTTTGGATCCCATAAGCCATTACTTTTTTTTTTTTTACAAGGCAAAGTTTTGGGAGGTGTCAGACTCTACTAACTAGTCCACCTCCCAATGACGTCCTCTCGGTCGAGGGACAGAAACTCCGGGTGAAAAATGAGAGCTTCATGGTCCATGAAGTGTCTGAGGTGAGTCACCTTATCTGCAACCCGATTAACATCTCGGAAGACATGAGAGCAGATCGTCCACGATCGAGTGGTTTGACTCAGTTATAAGTTATAACTATATACCCCAGATGCGATATAATAGAGGAGCACAATAGTCTGAAAAACATAGGATACAAATATGGTATGAAAATTAACTCTAAACTTATATTTTCAAGTCCAAAGCAACGCAATCAATATTACTTGAATGAGTTTGTGATCAGATTTCACACATATAATATCAATTAAATTAAGAGATATATATTGCATCTATAGAAGTGTCCATTCTACGTAGTCTCAATAGGTCAGGGTATGTTTCCAAAACTAACTAACTACTTTATAACATTGCCTCATTCATCAACAATAGAAATCAAACACAAACATTTTGTTAAGAAGTGATACCTCTTTACTGATTGATTCATCGGTGGAAAATCTTTAAGAGCTACAGTATGATACAAGTTGTTGTGTAGATACAGCATACAGTACAAACATCTTAAATACTGAACAACGGAGGTTAGCTGGCCAATGGGGAATGGCCAATGGACCTCTCAAAAGTCTCAACCCAAACCAGAATTCAACCATCAACTTATCTTTCACCACCCACTTATCCCCATTTACATTAATTTCACAACTCCACCAAATTCAACTCTTTTTAATTTTTTTTTATTGGAAACAGTAACCTAAAACGGAAAAATCAGGCCTTTCTAATTTGGTTGTCAGAGCTTGGAATCTGCATACCATAAAAGAAACCCACATCTTTTCCTCCTCTATTCATTCACTCATATTCCATTGTCCTCTGTTTTCCATCTTTTCCTACTGAGCTCACCTCCTAGAAGGTAGTATACCCATACCCTAAAACCTAATTAAGCTCCTGAAAGTTAGGCCTTATGTTTGTTTCACTTTACATCATGGCAACTTTTTAAAGGCTAATTTTTTTTCTGGGGTTGATGATTTTGGGCAGAAATCTTCATCTGGGTCTCTCTGTGTGTCTTTTTCCTTGTCAATTTAGGGATAAAAGAGGTTTCTTTTCTGACCCATTTTCTCTCTTACAATGCAGAAGGTGTTCAATCAATCGTATGAACTGTTCAGACTTCAGTGGACTGTTTACTGAAGCTGGTTAGTAACTTAGTATTCCATCAAGTTTTGTTTCTGTATGGGCTTTTTCTGGATGATTATTGGATTACTTGATTTGATTTTTTTTTTATATAATTATATATTGTTTTTCATCTGGGTAATTTGAACTCTGCCTCCTCTTTCTGGGTTTCTTAGGGTACTGAATTTGCCTTCCATGGATTCCCCTAAACACCATTATGAAGTAAAATGAAGCTCTTCTGTTGAGTCCCTTCCTTTTGAATGTGAAATAATATCAATATAGTGAATTTTTTTTTGTACTCTCGTGTTAAAATGCTTTGGGTGCTTTCTATTACTATGTAGTTTTGATGCAAGCTTGGCTGAGGGACAAGAGGAATCCCAATAGTTTAAATTACACAATCCGTCTATATATATTCCTTTTTGGCAAAATTACCCTTTATAAAGGGTGATTTTTATGGTTCAGGATACTAGATAATTTTGTTGATTCATTGTAAGAAAGAGTAGCATTTTGAATCAATTCGAAGACGGTTTTAATACCTTCTTTTATCATAGATAGCTATCTCAGTATTTGGGCCACTCGGAAACACCCTTTCGACTTAAGTGAGAAAAGAGTGTGTACAACACTACAACTTGTCCCTAGAATTGCTTAAGAGGGATAAACGGGCAAAGTTGTTGTTCATGTAGCTCCCTCCCCAGTCTAACTTGGTTTGTGTTACACCATCTTAATAAGATTTGTCTTATCTCATCAAGGTTTTGATGGGAAACTAATACCACGGTGACTTCTATCTTCGTGCAGTTCTTCATACTCATAATATACATTACGCTTGTTAATTTGCAGGCGGTTTGAAACCTGCTTCAAGGTTCTGAAGACAGTCATCCACCCGTTTGTTTTCAAATTATCCTCATGTTTACTCTACCATGTTGCACGACCTTTCTCCTTCGACTTGGACAAGTCGCATAATGACTGCACTTTAAGATTGTGGTTCTAGTCTGAAAGCTCTGCACATTGTGCATTTTTCTGAGTGATGGAGATCAAGGAAGTAGAGAGAGTAGTTATCATGAAACCGATTGCTTCGAAGCCCAGTTTCTCAAGCTTCAGGTCTTTCTCGGAGCTACTAGCTGGTGCAATCAACGCCTCCCCATCTCCTGCCAATATATGCACAGAAACTGCAATGACTGCAATTAGACCAAAGACAATAAGAGTGAAGCCAACAGTGAGCCGATCTTCTATTGCAACGTTTTCGTCTCAGGTACTTTCCCACCTTCTTGGTCCAATGATTATTCTCCTAAATCTTCGTCTTCTCATTTTGTCGTATGTCATTGATGAATTCAGAGAGAAGCCTCAGGGACTGATCTGGTCTCAAAGCTACCAGAATGCAAGTCCTCGGTGTTGTACAAGCCGATGGCAAAAGTTGTCTCGAAGGCGACTGTATCACTCTTGGCTAGTATGGTCAGTGCCACTATGCTGAAGAAAAGCAATTTTTTGTTTCACTTTGGTTTCAATGCAACTTATTTAACGTTTCCGTCTTTGAGCAGGGAGCTCCGAGTATCACTCATCAACAAGTACTAGCACAGATTGAGGCGCGTAATCAACACTTGAATCCGAGTAAGCTTCATGTGATAAACAGGCCAATCACCAATCGGAATTTTAGTACTATTGTTCCCATACAAGCTGCAAGGGCTCAACCAGCAGCTGAGCCTCCCAAGAAGGTATCCGAAGATCCAAAGCCTTTGACGGCCTCTGCAAATGTAGACCGGCCCTCATACGATGGATATAATTGGAGAAAATACGGGCAAAAGCAAGTCAAGGGAAGTGAGTATCCGAGAAGCTACTACAAATGTACGCATCCAAATTGTCCGGTGAAGAAGAAAGTGGAGAGGTCATTTGATGGGCAGATAGCGGAGATCGTCTACAAAGGAGAGCATAGCCACCAAAAGCCACAGCCTCCAAAGAAGAACTTGTCTGTGGCTCAAGGAGGGCAAAGTCTAGGGAGTGAGGAGACAGGATACAACCATGACACGAACAATCCCAAGTCGAGTAACACTATGAGTGAATCAAATGAGGGTTCAGAAGGCCATGTAGAGAATCACAGTGGAGTAGGATTACCCACTCAATCAACTTACCTGAAAAAATCGCGACTTTTACGTCATGATCATGGTACTGCTGGAGCATATAGCATTAGTGGCGGGGTCCTGGATGACGTTCGTAGTGGAGTCTGTGAAGAAGGTAGCAAGGGGCTAGAGGTAGACGACGATGAGCCCAGGAGCAAGAGAAGGTAAAAGAGAAATCTTGTTGGCTTCTGATCACATTTACATACATGATCATATTTTATATGATGTTATTTTTTGTTCCTTATATGATCCTCGATCTCAAGTAATTAGATGCATTCATTTGAAGTGTGATTTTTGTCTTGTTCCACCAGGAAAAGCGTAAATCTAATAATGGAAGAAGGAACGTCGATGATCCAATTAGAGCCTCGAATATCAGTGCAAAGTGTGGGTGAACCTGAGAATGTTGGGGACGGATTTCGCTGGAGAAAATATGGCCAAAAAGTTGTCAAGGGGAATCCTTATCCTAGGTTGGTGCCTTATACTCAACAATATATTTCAACTTCACCTACTTACTGTCATCTCCAAAGCCTCCACATTACCTTAAGAAAATGTCTTTTTTTTTCCCTTTCTGAAACTGGATTATGGTATTATTAGATGGATAAGAATATAAGATCATAATTTTCTCTGTGAATTTTCGATAAGATCAAAGAAATCACTGCAATGTTTCTATATATATATATATATATATATATATATATATATATACTGTATTCACATGTATATGCTGGAATATCAACGTACTATGCGCGCATTGTTTTGGATGAGAATATTAAAATCTCATAGATTGGGGTGATAAGTGACGCAATTCCTCGATTGTGATTCTTGTCTAATTAAGATACATTTGTTAGGGAAGGGCTTAGCAGGCAATAACAAAATAATTTTTGTAGGAAGTTTTTGCCTTACATGATCGACATATATGGTTAACCCGGGTGCAATATTAATGAATGCAGGAGCTACTACAAATGCACGAGCATCAAATGCAGCGTGCGCAAGCATGTAGAGAGAGTATCTGAGGGGTCGGGAGCTTTCATCACAACGTACGAGGGAAAGCACAACCACGAAAAGCCTGTGAGGATCACCAACTCCGTGGCTTCTCAATCGGATCCACACGCCCCTTCCAACAACAAGCAGTCGTCGTCATAACTGGCCGGCTGGATACACATTTGCCCTGGAATCCGAAACTTGTTACAAGAAAAAGATATACACTTGATGGATAGTTTTGATTGAGCAAATCAAGAGAGAGTAAATCGATCTTGGTACTAATAGCCTTAGTTTTTATTGGAACCACGTACTGTATTTTTCATCCTTTAACTTGTTTCACTCACGTACATTATACTTATAGGTTGATTTAGCCCCCTTTTATTATCTTTAAAGATTGCTGCAAAATTAATTTCCCAGGACATGGCTAGGTGTAGCTGACTTGCCGCCCTCAATCGAATGAGTTTGGCTGACTCATTGATTGATTCGAGTCCGTTCAAGTCCATCATCTTCACGATATCATGCGTTCTTGGTCTAATCCATTGCATCAACATGGAAGTTAAATTCAAGGAATTAAGTTTATTTAAATGGTTTTTTTTTTCTATAACTCAATTAAACAAATATCTATCGGCAGTCCAAATTAAGCAAATGTCCAGCGGACAAGAGAAGGAGGGGACGAATAGAGGGAGCCTACCAAAACCCCGTCGATCCGAGCCGCCATTGAAGAGGACGAGGTTGAGCCGTGACTCCTCCTCCCACTCCATGGCTCATCCTCGTCGCTCATCCCTCCCTCTCCGATGGCAAATTGTCCGCTCCCCCTTGTCGTGATGGCCAAGGACTGCATGTGCTCGAACATGCGGAGTTGATGGAGACTTTCGTGTTTAGTAAGATGCATCAACACCGACATGAGAGTAGTCCATCGAAATCGGTGGCTGACAATTGATAAGCAGACAATCGGAGGAGAAAGAAGGCGATGTTTGGTCAATGTCAGTAGGAATCGAAGGAGGCGATGTGCGATGTTTGGTCGATGTCAGTAGAAATCGACAAGCTGACAATCAACAAGCTGATGTGCGATGGCAGGTTTGCGATTTCTTTTTACTATTGAAATAGATTGCTTTTTGTTGCTGAATTTGGCTGTAACTTCAGTATTTTCCTTTGGTTCCAAGATGCAAAAGAAGATGCAGGGAATCTGGGCTTTTTAAAGCCGAGGAAATAGTCAATTTATGCCTTAGGTTTGAAGTGGGCTGCTATTTTGCTTTGGTTCCAAGTGCTGTTGTTGAGCTTATTAATTTACATTTAAAGCGCCTAATTGCTTTCTAACATGGATAGATAATTGAGTGAGACAAATTGGTACATGTACAAGTGTATAGTCCTTGAAAAAGAGATTTCAGCTTGATCGGTATTTTTTTGTTATAGACTCGGTGTTGTTCCTCATTTGCAACTTTATAGTTTATGTGGGTGGTTTGTACAGGAATTAAGAGTTTTGCATAAACACTTAGGATGGGTATAACTTGTGATTAAAAACTGTGAATATTCTTTCAAGGAGAGACATGCTAGCTGACAGATAAACCCGAACTCTATAATCAATCAAATGAGTATATACAAGGAACATCCTCTCTTGCGAAAGTTATTAATGGCACTAAGAAGCTTAAGCTGATCGAGTCTGACTAGTTATGTAGTTAGAAACTCCAATTTGTTGTTTACGCTCGTAGCCTAAATCCTTTCTTTTGTTAATCTAGTGGAGTAGACTGATTTAAGCAACAGTTTGCCCATCTGGAGGAACATACAAGCAAATGAGAAAAAGTTGCTCTTAATAAAAAGTAGGTATCCATGCCTAGGTGAAGTCTCCCTTAGACGACGTTTGATGTCCGTTGCTAAAGGTATGCTTGCAAAGCTTCTTTATGTTTTGTGAGATTGGGGCTGAATTGTGAGCTGGGTAGGGCTTGAATCACTTATCAATCACTATGTACATTCTTATGATATCTGATGTGGGAGGGGTGTTACAATCTCTCCCACTTAAAGCATTAACGACCCCATCAAGCCCAATGGATTGCCTTCCGGGTGGAGCGTACCCGATCTCGAAATACCTCTTGGCCTGGAGTCGGCTCTAATACCATCTATAAGACCCGGGGTCTTAAGGAGCGTCAATCCATGTCACCTAGCCCTCTTAGGTCCGTTGTCCTCACTTAAAGTCTGAAAAGAAAGAGCTTTTGTGACATGAGTAGGGCTTGAATCACTTATAAATCACTCCGTACATTCATATGATATTCGATGTGAGATGGGGGTGTTACACCCCCTTTGGCTCCGCCTCTGGGTGAGAGCCCCTTTAGTTGATGTGAAGGATTTATGAAGCTGGATGAAAGCGATAAAGTTTTTATTGATGCACTTAACCTTGGTTATGTAATTTCTGCAGCAATTTGGGTTAATGATGACTTCAACAATCATGGCAAGGTAATAACCTTCCAAAGATTCTTTTGTATATTTTAGATAACTCATGTATATATCTAACTTGTACATTATGTTCTTTGCTTTTTTCAATATAGCGTAAGTTGTAACGTGCAGTGGATGTTCCCGATAGTGAAAACCTAAATGACCGTAAAGCTATTGTTGGTTTTGGAGAAACCAAAGAGAAGGAGGGATTTTGGCTATATGACTTCAACAATCATGGTAAGGTAATAACCCTCCAAAGATTCTTTTGTATATTTTAGATAACTCATGTATATATCTAACTTGTACCGTATGTTCTTTGCTTTTTTCAATATAGCATAAATTGTAACATGTAGTGGATGTCCCCGGTGGTGAAAACCTAAATCACGGTATAGCCATTGTTGGTTTTGGAGAAACCAAAGAGAATGAGGGATTTTGGCTATTTATGAATAGTTGGGGGAAATTGGTGTTATAAGGGATTCATCCGGATAGCATGTGGAAAGGGCCCGAAGGGTTTTGGCTATCTTGGAATTTTGAGATCCGGAAAGAAAGAGCTCTTGTGACGGGGGTGTTACACCCCCTTTGGGCTTGTGACATGAGTAAAGCTTGAATCACTTATAAATCACTCCGTACATTCATATGATATACAATGTGGGACGGGGGTGTTACACCCCCTTTGGCTCTGCCTCTAGGTGGGAGCCCCTATAGTTGATGTGAAGGATTTATTAAGCTGGAAGAAAGCGATAAAGTTTTTATTGATGCACTTAACCTTGGTTATGTAATTTCTGCAGCAATTTGGGTTAATGATGACTTCAACAATCATGGCAAGGTAATAACCCTCCAAAGATTCTTTTGTATATTTTAGATAACTCATGTATATATCTAACTTGTACCGTATGTTCTTTTCTTTTTTCAATATAGCGTAAGTTGTAGCGTGCAATGGATGTTCCCGATGGTGAAAACCTAAATCGCCGTATAGCTATTGTTGGTTTTGGAGAAACCAAAGAGAAGGAGGGATTTTGACTATCTAAGAATAGTTGGGGGAAATTGGTGTTATAAGGGATTCATCCGGATAGCATGTGGAAAGGGCTCGAAGGGTTTTGGCTATGTTAGAATTTTGAGATCTGGAAAGATTTTTGAATTTTTTTCGTTCAGATCTTAGGGAGCACTAGGAGTTAATGGCTAGGGAGTGGCTAGTGGTTTGAATATTTGATAATAGAATATGTGCAAGTGTTTGATGATAGATCAAGCTTGCCTGATTTAGAATTCTTACTGTATAAAAAAAAAAAAGAGGGGATCATTTCAAAATTTTGAAGCTGGATGGATTTCAATGTGATTCAGGTCTCGGTTGGGCTAACTCATTATTCTCGGGGCTTTCTCAATGCAACAAGCTTTAGGTGCTCACAAATTCATTACTCCGGTGGAAATTCGCGGAGGTGATAGGTACATTCTTCTTCTACTCCTTATCTCTCGCTTAATTGTTCAATGTCTTTGTGATAAATGCTGAATGAAACCCTAATTCTGGATTAATCTCGGTTTTACCTTGGTTCCGTGTGCAAGCTTTACCACGGTTCTGAACCGAGGTAAAAGTGGCTATGGTAAATTTGTTTATCACGTGAACATAACCGTGGTAAAACATACCACCCGTGGTAAATCTGTTCGTAGTTATAGGTTTTTGGAACCGTGGTAAATGTGGGAACCGTGGTAAATAGGTCGTGTAGTAAATATTTTGAATCGTGGTAATTGTGTTTTGACGCGAAGTAAATATGTATTGTGGTGATTGTTTTTTGAACCGTGGTAAATTGTAAAACCGAAGTAAATATGTATTGTGGTAATTGTTTCATGATTATTATAGTAGCCTATGTGGGATTTGAACCCACATATTTGTGTATAAACACATCGCTCTACCATATGAGCTAATAGGCTTACAACTATAGTAAAAAAAAACTTAAGATAAAGAACAATAAGTAAACTATTAATTAGTACCTCCATGTGAAAGAAGTAACTGAACAGCACACATCTTTGTACAAATGGCTCACTTTCTCCAACCTATCAAACAAATAAAAAATCCATCAATTGCTTGTCAAGAGAACAACACACATATGGATCAACCACTTTAGATTACAAAAACAACTTTCAACAACACTTTTCATAGCTAAAAAAGAGTTCCAAATGAAGGCACCAAACAGTATGAAATGAAGTGGAACTCCAAATCTATTGATTCTTAGAAAATTGGTAAAGGGCACAAAAATGTAGACCAATTCAAATCTGAAAATTCCAAAGAACTCTCAAAATACAAAGTCATTTTAAAGTTTGCAAGCTAGACTACAATGAAGGACTATTTCACTCATGAATAAGATAGACTATGTTAACACATAGAAATGAAAGGAATCGATAGAGCTCATACTTGCTCCTACTTTAAGGAATGATTTATATGTTCCTTAAAGAACTCTCTAAATTAATACAAATTCATTAACATGTTGTTCAGAATATCTAAAATCCCTCCTAATCATACAAGTGACAATTCATCAAGTTGCATCGACATCGATCAGTCTAGCCCTCTTCTGTAAGACCACTGATGCATTTGACTCTAATTGGCCAATTCACATAAAAATATATGACCATTGATGCAATCGAGTACTATTTTAGTATGAGTTATATATAGAAGCATTCCTCTCAAACTATTTATGCATATAAGAGGAAGAATTCAAAACCTTGTAAAATACATTTGGTTTTCCTATGTTTCAATCAGTGTCAACATCAGGAGGATAAGATGACATGTGGTTTCTATCATAAACATCAATATGCAACCAAATCGAATATACAAAGAAAAGAGCAAGGGTTATGTAATGGAATGCAACTTACCTTGTATTATTATTTCCATCATATCCACCAACAACGTAAAACAAGCCCTTAATCTCAGCTACAGTAGAAGCAAAACGCTAAAAGAACAAGAGCTCCATGTACAAGCAGTGGACATAGGTGGAGAATCAAATTAGTCTCCTTGGCTTTGAGGAGCTCCCCAATCCTAGAAGAACTCACGCAAAGAACCATGGCAGAGACTATACCCAGTATATCATATGGGTTCACGACAAGTTGTGGCAAATCCTCAAGCTAGAAGAAGACAACAAAAAACTATCAGCCAAGAAATTGCAATTATATATTAAACATCGATGACTAGGTACAATAAGGTATTATTTGCCTTCTTCTCTAGCCGACCCAACATATTACTTGAGTTTTTCAATCTCAACCTCTTCATCTGTGAGGGCATTACTAATGCCATCAACAGTAGATGGCTGCTTCCCCCATCCTACAAGTCACTATATCAGTATATCCTCAACTTACAATTAAACATATATTGCCCTTATGGTAGTATGGAATAGCTTCTGAAGCCTTAAAGCCAACATCAAGTACAAGCAAATACAAAATTTTCTGCATCTCCAGTCAAGATCACCATAGCGAAAAATGGAATACAACTAAATAATTTCAATTTAAATCAATAGGGTGAGTTAAGATGAGGAAATAAATTACTCCAAATCCCAATCCTCCAAATATTTTAGGAGGTACATCAAAGCCAAGGCAAATGCTTTCTACTTTGTAACAATATACTAGCCTAATATGCAATAAATAAAAACCAACAGCTAAAAGCTTGTTCAACCGCTCCAACGCATCATGCACAAAAGAAACACACCGCACATGTATGTACGTGGTCCAATCGATCAATGGGTATTTTTTTTTTATTTTTTTTTAAAAAGAGGCAATATGCATATATATCATGAAAAGAAACAACTTAAGGAGTATAAAACTAAACATGGCATCTAAAAAACTCAACCGACAATTCATCAAATTCATAGAGTAAATGTAGGCAAAACCCTATCTTACTTGAAGAAATAAGCATCTAAATTCATTTGAATATATATAATAGTGAAAAAAAAAGAGATGAAGGATAAATTAAGGGGTCGATTAAGTAGACAGCAGAGTATTTGTTGTATAAATTAGGGCCGGATTCAGAGATTGAAACTTTATGAACCATAAAGAACTTGAATTTAGCACCATACCCGGATAGTGCGAACGAATTCCGGCAACGTACGGAGATACGAGGATTGCTGAACGGGAGTGAACGGAACGACTGCTGAACGGGAGTGAAGAACAAGCACAATCGTCTCTCTCCATTGTAATTGCTGGGCAGCGTCGATGAATGCCGGCGACGAACGAGAGTGAAGAAGCGATCGATGGTAGTTGATCGCTTCCAAGCTCGATCTGCTCTTCGAATGGAGATACGAGGGTTAGGGTTTAATTACTTCAGATTCTTTTTTTAATTAAAACCCCAATTAAATATTTAAAACAAAAAAAAATATTTCATAAATTACCACGGTTTATAAGACAACCGTGGTAAATAGACCTAATTTCCATATTTACCACGTTGTGTAGTAATTTTTTAATGCTGAATTACCACGGCTCCCTTCAGAACCGAGGTAAATTTGCATTTTTTCAAAAATACCTCGGAGGAATACGGAACCGTGGTAATTGCCCTGTCGCCAAAGGCCCTTTTTCTACTAGTGATGTAAGATCCGGGGCTTGTTAATGCCACTGTATAAGACCAAAAAGACAGTAAGTTTTGTTTTTATAATGTTATTAGTAATCATTATTGAGTATTGTTATTAATTGTGATTTTATTAACAACATTAAGTTGCCAAGTATTCGCAGATTTAGCAGCAATTGAAGTAGCTTACAAAGTAGATGGTTTTGGAAATAAGTTGTAAAATTTGTCACCGCAACAAATTATTGATTTTGATGGGGTGAATCCCCGTGTTAAAGCAGTGTCTTTGGAAATGGGTATTTCATTCTTCCTACTTATCACCAATTAAGATAATTATAAATCCGATCCTAAGTATCATTGAGGTGTGTTTGGCCAAAATAAGGTTAGTTGAAAATGTTACTGTTTTGTTTTAGTTAGTTTACTATAATACACATGTAACTTATCTTTGAATATATATAGGTGAGAGGCCCTATAGTTGATGTGAAGGGATTCATTAGGTGCGGAATTGATACATTACCAATTCTTTTTTTCATTTACCATGTACCAACCAATTGGAATTGATAATCGTAAAACCCCTATCATTATCATCTAGTGAAAGAGTTGTACCAACTTATCAATCACTTCGAACATCTTTTGACTTGGTACATTACCAATTCCTTTTTTTTCCTTTACCATGTACCACTGAAGGGGTCGTTGATTTCCATTATCAAAATAATTCTCAAACAAACAAACAAACTAGTATAGGATGCAAGTAAGGGGTCGATCCCACAGAGAAACAAGTATTTTCAAGAGTTGTATATTTATTGATTGAAAGACAAATTATGAGAATAAAGTAAATAGAAAACCCAGTCTAAACAAAAGCAAGTGAAAGTTAAAAGATATGTTTCCATCCACAAATTCTCGACATTGGTTGGCTTTATTGGTCGTCAAATCCAATTGAAGTGTTCTCTACGAATTTCTCTCATCTTAGTTTGAATAGATTAAAGCACAAAGATCACAATTAATCCCTTACACCTTTATGCAACCTAAGCACAGACAAAGCTTTAACATATAGATAGCACAAGTTCCTAAGAATCTAGGTATATGAATAACACCAAGTATGCAAGGTAACCGATGTTTAAGACATATGTCGAAATCCCTACTTAGTCATGATCAAACGAAGGTTCTCACAATCCTAAGCATGCTACTACGGAATTCATTCAATGACGAAAGAACAAAAACCTAGCAAGATACTATCATGGTAGCTAATCACAATAATATCAACAATAATTGCAAGGGAGATCGAAAGATATTAAAGAGAGAATCAATACTTCATCAGAAACTCACAATCAACCAACCAAGTCTCGAAAGTGTAAATGAAAACAATGGAGAATTAGCCAAGCATGGCTTACCTAAATCCCTTCTCTTGAATAGAAAACAAAACTAACTGGTTGAAAGAGAGAAAACGGCTGAATGTCAGAGTGTTAGTTTGATGTTAGATGAGTCTCCAAATGGCAGAGAAAAACCTATTATAAAGCCTAAAGACGTCGGCCTAACCCTAGATTATAGTTTCCATAAAGATAGAAATTAGGCCGCCTGCGCAGATCCGGATCTGAAGGGATGGCGGGTGCCGCTTAAACCACGGCGGGCGCCGCCTTGATAGCTTCGCAGATTGAACTTGTAATGCACTTTCTGGAGTCGACGTTCGTCCGATTAACGCATATGAATATGAGTTGGAAAGTTCTTTTCAAGTACTACAACTCTCATGAAGAACTCAGAAGATGAATCCAACTTTTCAGAACCTCAAAGATGTGATTTCTCCATATGCTCCATTTCCGCTCATGTTCTTTTGCTCCTTAGCTTCCTAAATCGCCTTCTAATCCTTCCTTAGCTCGTTCCATGCTCTTTTCACATCCTCGTTGGTCTCTTCCAAGATTCTCACCATGTTGCCACTACGAATCTGCATAAAACCAATAAAATAGCGTGGTTTCCGAACTCTACCACTAAAAGAGCATAATATGCAATTAACTCTAAAACTTAACCAAACACCTATAAAATGCGACTAAAACTACTCTATAACACCTATAAAAATATGCCTTATCACTTGGCCTATCAATTTCAAGAGTAAAGAAAGTAGGCCAATCAACAACAAGGAGATCAAATTTCAAAATTGCAGACAATATGGCAAACAAATAACTACAGACCATCAACTTTCCAATGCAATAAAGGGAGAGTGGGGGAAAAGCATAATCCAGAAAAGAAGAAGTTACTCATAAACATATGTATAAAAGTTGACAAATAAAAGTTAAACCTCATCTTCATAAACAATCCAGCTCAATCAAATTGGCACCTCAATATATATCATCAAGACTTGATTAGAAATGCATATCAAGTATAACAACTTATCTACAACAAAGAACGATAAAGATTCGCTGCTAACAAAAACAATGGTTATACTTTTGATTTTTACCCATCAAGTAACCCGTGCAGCGATGAAGAACCTAGTAATTGATTTTATGGGGTCAAAAGTACCTAGTAATTGATTTTGTACCTGTGCAGCCAATTTTTGAAGTTTAATGTTATCAAATTCATCTCCATCCTCTTCATCAATTCCCATTTCTTCGTCTTCAAGCCCATCATCATTATCAGTTGGAAATCAAACTCAATTAGCACATGTGAATTCAGATAAGACTATTCTAAAAAACAACATACATTGCCCTTGGGAAATTGAATTGATTATGTCGGATATTAAACTTCTTCTACTTAATACGAGAGTTGTTTCTTTCTCTCATGTTACCCGTAGTGGTAATAGAGCAGCGGATAAGGTTGCACATCTTTGCCGCTCTGCCAGGGGTGGTTGTTTAGCCAATGATCCAGGTCTTTTTGATCTCATCCTTCAGGATGCTATCGGTTAGGTATCCCCTAACCGAATTCTTTCCTAATAAAAAAAAAGATAAGACTATTCTAAATCAGAATCCAATAAACTCCAAATTTTCGGATCCCTAAACCCTAAATTTTCAAATTCGAAACTGACGAAACCCCAAATGAAAAAGTCTCATTTATCATGGGACTCAGGGGTTGAACGTTTGAGGCTTCTTGCGTCATTCACGGGCTTACCTGACCCGCGTAGAGAACATCTGCGCGGCCCAACCTGTGCCGTGTGGACACGTATGATTGGAGCCTTTCACGCCTTCTCCTTTATGGGGATCACCCAAGATTTTTGGGATAGGATTCGTTTACCTGGCCGCGAACGGTTGTCCTAGTAAAGGTTGTCGCGGCTGACGGTTCCCCTACCCTGACTTGTGACTCCCGGAACTCAATTATTATTTGGACGCGGGTGATTATACCTTTTCCCCGCGGAGCAACCGAAGATCACAAATTGTTTCTCCAAGCCTAGGATTTCGTGGTCTACCGTGTCTGCTCAATTTTGATTTCTCTTTCCCTATCTTTCTCTCTTTTTTTGTCGATCTCCCGGGCCCCTAGTGTCCATTCTACTGTTTCTGCTTCACCCTTTTATAGTGATTGGCGACGTGTTTCAAGTTTTGGCATTTGTCATCTTGGTGAAGACACGTGTCGCTTTTGTGGGTTGTGGACATGCAGGACACGTGCCCCTTTTCATCCTCCCGCACTTTTTGTTATTATTATTTTCTTTTTTCTTTCGGACATTTTTGATCAATTTCATCAGAAACATTCAAGTAACAATTGGCCCCTATTTCATACCTAGTTATTAATCTTAATCAATTTGAACACATAAAAAAGAATTATCGGTACAAAAATGGAGCTAATCGACGTACTTCGATTCAGTTTGCAAAACTCACATGTTAGGAATTGTCGCCACCTTCGCCAACTTTGAAGTGTTCTTGTCCGTCGTTGCTAGGTCTGAAGCCTTCACCGCCCTTCGGAGCCACCGTCGCCATTGTCATCGCCAGCAACCACACCTTCTTCTTCACCTTTGTTCGCCCTTTGCAAATCACCTCTGTTTGGCCTTTCCTCTGTGCCGATGACTAATTTAGAAGAAAATGTGTTTTATTTTATAAAAAAACCCCAATATTTTTTCACTATTACACAATATAGCCCTTTTAAAGTTGAAACTAAAAATTTTCAACCAAAAGACAAGTTTTGGGCACGAGACAAAAAGTTTTGAAACTACATGTTACATGAAGAAAACTTTAAAATTCTTATTTACCACCCGAATTAAACTATACCACAGAGTTACCTAGCAAAAAATCCGAAAAAAATCAGTAGACAATTTCAGTTAACAATATTCTCGCGAGTTGCCAACATTGTCAATTTGTTGATTAACGTACAAATCAAAATTGCATACCTCTTTAAAATAAGTAGACAATCTCATTTAAGATATGATGTTATTACGGAGTGTATAAAAATAAGAAGTTATCGGATTTAACTTGTTCGATTTATATAAAAATGCATCTAATAATTGAAGAAAACTAGGAGGACTGTTATAATATTATTATGTGGATGTACAAAGATATACACTTTACATAGATAGATTTTTACTTCTTTATATAGATTTATCTTATATTTGGAACTTAAGGATATGACTCTTATATATTGTATTGGTGGATACTCCACAAGAGAGATCAATTGAATACAATCTCGTATTCTCCCCTCTTTTCTTTGTCCTAGTTTTATAACACGTTATCAGCACGATATTTCTTAAAAAAAAAAGGAGATATATTGCGATATGAAGACAAATGATCTTTTCATCTTTGATTAGATTGTGAAAAGATATTAAGGGTCCAGAAGTACAATGTCTTTATAAAATTGGTGATTTATGTGCTAAATTGAGGGGGAGAAAAGTTGTACTCTTTTCCTTAATTTTGGTTTTTGTCCCATTTGGGTTTTTCCAAAGCAAGGTTTTTAACGAGGCAACTCCCCTCATAATGATACATTGTATATTCCAAAGTCTATAAAGAAATAATTCATGCAAAGATGGAGTATTTAAGCATAAAGTTTTTGGACCTGTAGCTCCAACATTAAAAAGTGTAGTATCGGTTGGTTTTAAGTGGGTATTCGTACAAAGGAAAATATAAAGCCAAATTGATTGCACGAAAGCCTATTAAAGGTTACATAATAGTGTATTCACCAGGAGTGAGTATAATTGTGACTCCAAATGTAAATGACGGACATTGTAGGTGCTTACCCATATAAATGGAAAGAATCAATTGAAAATGCCCGAAGCATTATTATCAAAGTCTTGTTACATGCAGTTGGTTAAAGATTCTTATTAGAGTACATGAATTACCTATAAATGTGAAAGTGGTGACATTTTATTAGTTCCTGAAGTACCATATAAAGTTGTACTCTTTTCTCTAATCTTGGTTTTTATCCCACTGGGTTTTTCCAAGGTAAGGTTTTTAACGAGGCAACTTAAGCATCATTTAATAAATCAGATCCTCCAGATCAACAATGAAAAGCACACTAGGTCCTGAAGTACCTTATGTTTGTGCATCCAAAGCAGCTCAACACCAATACATGGAAGTCAAGCGCGTCAAGGTTAATCATGAAGACGACGACATTAAGAAGAATGAGAAGACTTCAAGAAGGATGTTGAATTCAGGGGGAGTATACACGAGTGCACACGCACTGCACTCTTTTTCCCTTTGATCAGGTTTTATCCCACTAGATTTTCCTGACAAGGTTTTTAATGAGGCAGGACAACAAGAGCTTACATAGAAGGCTTCACTCTTTTTCCCTATGCTATGGTTTTGTCCCATTGGGTTTTCCTAGCTAGGTTTTTAACGAGGCAGTTGGCGGAACACAGATTGTACATCCAAGGGTGAGTGTTATAATATTATTATGTGGATTTACAAAGATATACACTTTACATAGATAGAGTTTTACTTCTTTATATATATTTATCTTATATTTGGAGCTTAAGGATATGACTCCTATATATTGTATTGGTGGATACTCCACAAGAGAGATCAATTGAGTACAATCT
The DNA here is from genome assembly GCA_037127255.1 of Persicaria tinctoria. NCBI lineage: Eukaryota > Viridiplantae > Streptophyta > Magnoliopsida > Caryophyllales > Polygonaceae > Persicaria > Persicaria tinctoria. The sequence continues at coordinate 23,011,833 of JBANSL010000010.1, forward strand.
CGTATTCTCCCCTCTTTTCTTTGTCCTAGTTTTATAACAAGGACAAATATATGGCCATGTATATAATATCAACTGGCAAATCCTAGATAGATCCAACTTTAATAACAACATATCAACACATAAAAAATTGTTGGTGAAATAACAACAATGGGTTAGGAGATCAACTTAGTTCGTGTGTATTCTCAAGTGCACAAGGCCTTATATAGGTAAGATAGGAAGAGATACATAAATAAAGCTATAATTGTATGAGTTATGGGAGGTGAAACATCCACCAATTCGATCAACTAGGTATTATAACACTCCCATTTAGATGTGCACCTTGGAGTCTACATAGCGTCTCATTAAAAACTTTGTCTGGAAAAATCCATTTAGGACAAAAACCAAGATCAAGGGAAAAAGTGTACAATACTATTGTCAATTACACTCCCCACAACTTTGCATACATCCTTCAAACAATATATCCCTATGTTTTGTACGAGTCGCTTGAATATCGTTTTAGGCAAAGCTTTAGTGAACAAATCTGCCAGATTTTCACTTGATGCAACCTTCTGGACATCAATCTTGCTTCCAACTTGGAGTTCATGATTGGAGAAAAATTTGGGAGATATATGTTTCGTCTTATAACCTTTAATGTATCTTTCTTTGATCTCGCCTTCAACTTGACAAGCTCTAAAGGCATGAGGACTCGCGCCAGCGGAATATGTCCGCTGCCAGCGAGAATCCAACAGAGAGTTTTACCATTAAGACAACTCGCTACCAGCGAGCGGAGTCGTTGCCAATGAGTTTTGACACTGGATGCAAATTGGAAAGTCTATCTTCTATATTAAGAAAAGATTTGTATGAATTTTATCTTAACTTTTATTAATATTTTATAATATTATATATATTTTTATATTATTAAGATTTTAGTTTAAGAATTGTGTCATGAGGGCGAGAATCGTACTAGTATATTATTAATTTAGAAGATTTTATGCTTGTGTTACCTTCATTTTAGAAATTTCCACCAAGTACATTTTTTCATTTCAATTTTTTTTACTCCTTTTTGTTTTCTTTTATTTGGAACACATTTACTAACAATGGAGCTTAATTCAAAACATTGAATTCAATCTAATGGCTATTATCTATATATCTATATATATTCTTAATTTAGAAAACTTTATAATTGTGTGTCAATCATACTTGAATTTTTAAAAAATTGCACCATGGCGCGAGACTTGTACTAGTTAATGTTATATTTTTCTATTATAGGAAAAAGTTGAACATTATCTGGTTACCCTTGTGGCAGCCTATTACGATCTTGGTATCGTCCTTGAGAGGGTGAGTGAGGTTTTGGGGTTTGTTTTGGCAATGATATGGTTAGAGTTTTGGTCTGCTGCTGGTCTACTTTGCTTTTCTTGTTGTGGTATATGTTTCATGTGAACGGTGACTGATTGACCAAGCTAATAGACGTCGTGGAAATGCGATATATCCATTCAAGTTGATTCTGTTTTGGAGTCCTATTTGAGGTGTCCGCTAGTGATCCCCAGAGTTCTCTAGCTATATGCGTCTTCTTTTTGCTGGATCGGTTCGCTGTTCTACTAGCTTGTAGTTTATAGTACAAGATGACTTGGACTTTATTTATGTATTTTCCTTTCCGACATTTGCTTCTTATTATTTCCATTCAATTATTTATTTCCGTTATTTAATTCTTCTTGTACATGATGGTTATTCCATCTCTCGACTTGTTTGGGCTCTCGGTTTCTTTAGACTTGTATGGAGAATCGAATTTATTTCCTCATATCAAAAAAAAAGAAAAGGAAAAAAGTTGAACATTATCTGGCCGGAATGAAGATATTTCACACGTTAAATAGTCCAAATATTTGACTTGATAAGCTCATAAATATTTAGGATTTGTCCTTTTCGATCAATATAAACTAATCCTCTTCAAACTCCATGTTGCTCTCTTCCTTCATCACTTATTTCAGACGAAATAAAAATTAAAAACGAAAAATGGAAACTCAACACAAAACCCTCTTAGCTGCTGTTCTCCTCATCGGCTTCCTCCTCCGCCCCTCCTCCACCACCGGTTCCGTCGCCCTTGCGGTTCATCACTCAAGTAAGCCCCCAACTTCTGTCCATCAAATCAAAATTTCGTTTAGCAGATCTATAAATTAGTGTAGTTTAAATTAAATTAATGATTCGCACAGATGAAGCAGTCATGTCCGTTAATAGTGATGCAGCTGCCGTCCCAGATTTATACATCCAGGTAATTTCATAAAATATTTACGCCGGTTTGATACTCCGTATGTTTGCTGGTCCAGATTTTTTGTTTAAATTTACAGATATATTCTTGATAAGATCTCACATATTTAACTTTAATGTTTATTATGGACAGGGGCGGCGCGGCCGCCCTTTTCAGCGAAAAAATGCAACATTTTTTTTTATAAATAAGATAAGTTTTTTTTTTAAAAATAAAAAAAATAACATAAATATTGTTTAGCTTAGTTTGTAAAGAAAATGAATGGTGAATACTACAAGAGGTCATTAGTTCAAATCTTTTGTTTACATCTTTGCAATACTTTCATTCCTACCAAAAATTTTCTATTATAAATGCCATATGTAGATCAAATTTTATAGCTTTTATTCAATATTTTTTCATAAGATTATTCATTATACTATATTTATATTTTTTTTAAATTATACTAATTTTTTTTTTTATAATAAATGTCATATTTAAGCCACAATTTATATGTTTTTTTACATACTTTTCAATCTAATTAATTTTTCCCATTTGTAGATGACATATTCATTTAAAAAAAAAAATGATCATTCCCATTCAGTATTTTTGCAAAAAAAATATTCAACACGCACACGCGCATACACACAATTTAACTTAATTTTGTGTTAAAAATGTCATATTTATATCACAATTTATAGTTTCCTTCCAATATTTTTTTTAAAAAATTATTATACACAAAATATTCATCATACTACACATATATATAATATAATAATATTAAAAACCATATATTCATATCATATTATCACATTGGTATTAATAGATCAAAGAAAACAAAAATATTTATTTTAGATATATCAATATTTTTTGAGAAACATAATGCACAATTATTAAACAGAAAATATTTGATGAACTAATATTAACTAAAATATACTAATATATATTTTTGTTTAATTGTTATTATTAAAAAAATAAAACAAAAATTATAAATGTCCTATAATTATAATTATATTAATTTTTGTTGATAAAAATCAAAATATCAAGTATACTTGTGAAGAAAATGTTTATGGTTGACTTTTTTTTTTCTTTCAAAAAATTAATTTGTATATGAAGGAAAATCGGGAAATGATGGAATGAATGAAAATAGAAGGGGGGAATTTGTTGTTGGGAAAGTAAGGAAGGGGGGAAATAAAAAGGGAAAGATATAATAGGTTAAAGTTCAGTTTTGATATAGTACTAATACAATTCACCCGCCATGATGTCATTTTTAATAACATAACAAATTAATATTGTAAAGTATTAATAAAAGTTTGGATAAATAGTGAAGGTAGACTTGAAATCTTTAAGAAAATGGTAAAATTGTTTTCCGTAAAGTTAGATTTCATCAAAAAGGTTTTTAAATTAAGATATTATTTTGATATAGATTATTATAATATGTATATATATTAACAGTAGACATTAGATTTAATTTAATGTTTTGAATTAAACCCAATAGTATGTAAATGGGTAAAAAATAAAAGGGAAAAATGTAAATGTATGAAAGAGATGAAGGGGAAAAAGAAAAAGAAATAATAAAAGAAAATTGTGATTAGTTGAAAAACCTTAAATTAAAGAAAAGTTGACACATCATAAAAAAGTCTTCTAAATTAAAATACTCCCTCCGTCTCAAAATTTAGGTCGTTTGACTTTTTGACACATTTTTTAATGTATTAAAAACTCTAAAATATTGATTTATTTTCATTTTTTTTAAATTTGAAACTTATTACTAATAAGTTTGAAATTATTTTAAAAATTTTTTAAAATAATAATATTTCATAGAGTTTTTAACACATTAAAAAGCGTGTCAAAAAGTCAAACGACCTAAATTTTGACACGGATGGAGTATTATAGATATAGATAGATATAGAGATGATTAATAAATGGGTAAAAATTAAAATGGAAAAAATGTATATGTATGAAAGAGAAGACGAGAAAAAAGAAAAAAAAATAATAAGAAAAAATTGAGTATACCCATTTGGTTTTGGTTTGGTGAATGTCGTGTCATGTCAAATGTTGGGTATATTGTGTGTCCGAGTCAGATCGGGTTTGAGTTGGGTAAGTTCGGGTCAAAATGGATTTTGAGTTGTTCGGGTCGGATTTGAAGGTGAGTCACATTTTGTTTTATTATAAAATGAGTTATTACTCTGGAGTATCTAATGAAATTCTTTTTTTTTTTTAATTATATTATATCTCCGGGTTTTGTAATCGGGTCAAGTTTTGTAACTCTAGATAGATGGATAATGGAAATGGAGTACAGTCCTTGTTTATTTGTAAGTTTGTGGAACGAGACGTTGCTAGTAAAGTTTTCTTGATAAGAAATGAGTGTTTAGGTTTCTGATTCCTTCAAGATTTGTCTTCATATTAATCATATCCGGTAATTAGTTAGTACTGATTGATTACGCCATCTAATCAATGGGCCTTCCTTTCAAATCAGTTCCCACTTGAATTCACATTAAATAAATCCAACCCTTTTCCACGTGGCATTAGTTAATTCAACCTGTAAGGCCGTGTTTGATACTCCCTCCGTTTGCGAAAACATGTCGTTTTAGCCTCGGACATAATTTTTAAGGAATTTCTTTAACGCCCAAATTGTCCCTAGTTACCTCATAATTGGTTTCAAATTATTGTACAATCATAATTTAGACTAAAATTGGAGCCAAAATTTAAATTTGATAAGATAAATTCAAAATAAGCAAGGGTAATTTGGGAAATAATTGGGTATAACGTCTAAAACGACAAGTTTTTTTGAACAAAATTGAAACTCTAAAACGACAAATTTTGGCGAATGGACACTACAAAAAAAAATTGCTTTAGAAACAGCTCTTTACCGTCGCAAAAAGTAGGTTTACCGTCGCTAAAAAACATTTGTGACGGCTATGTGACGGCAAAACGTCGGTCGCTAGCCCTAGGGTAGCAAAAACTCTTTTGCGACGGTGGGTAACAACCGTCGCAAAAAATTTGGCCAGATTGTTCTGTATACCTCTTCCCGCTCTTTTTTCCCGCCCTTTTTCCCCTTCTGGTGTGACAGGATTTTTTGAGATGGTAAAAACGTCGTTGCTAATGGTTTATCAAATTTTTTTATAAAAAAACCTAAATGAGAAACAAATTCTTTATAGTAGCCTATGCGGGATTTGAACCCGCATTTTTGTGAATGAACACATCGCTCTACCATTGAGCTAATAGGCTTAACAATCATCGAGAGCGACTCTATTCCCTTGTTCATCTATGATTCATTATACACATCACTCTACCCTTTTCCCGACGTTCATACATGGCTATATTAATGAAAATTTATTCTCATTAATCAACTTTTCTCAACATAAATACACCTAAAGACATAACACATGCTCATTGTCCACACAAATCACCTAAAACAGTAGCTCAACCAACCAATTGAAGGCCATCATATATAGATAAAAAAAAAAGCTAGTTTGTCACATATGTCAAGAGCAGAACTTCTATTTTTAAATTAAAAAACAGCTAACTGATGAATCCACTTATGTAAGAAAGAGAATAAGAGATGAAGAACTCACCATTTTCTAAAGCTACAGGCCCTGTCCTCCAAAATGACTAGATTAAATGTACAACTAATTTTACAAGTATTTAGCTCAAATGAGGTTGAAGTACAAGTAAGAAAAATAAACAAAGATGAAACGGAAATAAAGAAGAAACCAAATACTGCGAAAAAATAGAAGGGACGAAATTTCAGAGAAACAAATGAGAAATGGCCATGTTGTAGAAATTACCTGGAATGGTATAATATGCCTTGCGGGCTGTTAATTTCTGAGCTACTAGAACAGCCAGGAGAGTTCCAGACAGTAACATCTCCCCACATCTACATGTTAAGAAAGAAATTTAGCACAGGCCTATGAAAGGAATGTTATTACCAAAATGTATACATACATCAAAAGATTAGCAATACATACCTATGAAAGGGATATAAAGCTATTTGTTTTAGAGATCTCTCAAACATAAAGCATCAGGTGGCTTATAGCCTTACATTTTCAATAGTTGCATTAAAATCTTTCAAAGATGGATGCAATAATTATACTAAAACAAACACAAGTAAGATAAAGGTGATCCTTCAGAGGGAAAATTCCCTTAAAGCTGCTACAAGCCTACAATAAATAAAAACATGCATGTTACAAAAGTAGATTAGGACCAATAATGGGAAACAATGACATGAAATGAACCAATGAATCCATTTTGATTCGTTATAAATTCAACTAAAAGGAAAGAACAATTGATTGATGACTAGGAAGAACTTTTCACATCCTTAAATACTAAAATAAAATCGCCCACGCTAGGCATGAAACTCAAAAAAAAAAAAAACTTCCAGAAATTAAACTGAAGATTAAAACTCTGTAATTAACTAGCCTTATTTCCCATTGCAGAACCTGCCCGCCTAATCTATAAAATGTACTGTTTCCAACTAGTTTTAACTTTTAAGTACCTAGCAAAAAGGATTCCTGGAATTCCATCTTATGTGTCTTGATCTTCATCTAGTCTTGTTGCAGCCTACAAATAGTGGAAGAAATACCCAATCTTAGACCAGCAGGAAGAGAAAACAAACAAGACTTTTATCAAATGGAAATGAAGTTATGGTGGGCAGAAATCACACTACTAAGAGGACTCATAGATAGCATCTGAGATTGATGACCGAAAGAAAGAATTTGGGATGGCTTGTTAAAAACTAATTACTATAGACCTAGTGGCTAAGACATAGAATTTTTTTTCTCTACTTACTTATGTTTTGTTAAAGGTCAAAGGAAAAAAGTTCAGAATCCAAGAAACTTACCACGTTTCAAGGAAGAAAAGGACATCAAAGTGTTGTGCGAGATATCTAAAACAAGAAAGAAAAAACACTCGATTAGGACGCCTATAAGGAGAGAGTGGATCTTATCAATTAAAAAACGCAATACGGATATTCTAAATAGGATATATCTAACCAAGGATGTAGTCAAGAGGAAAATGGAGAATCAAAGAAATATGTTGCTTGTTAGATCAACAATCAGGAGTGTGAATTAGCTAGTGAGTATTCATGACCTGAGCACAAGCTAAGAACTAAATTTTATTAAAAACTAGGTGAATATCTAGTGAGTGTTCAATATCTCGGCTATATAACAACATCATCATTCTTATGTTCATCATTATCAGTTATCTTCCCTAAATCCTTTCCCAACCGTGCAAACACAACATCAAAAGAAAAACCTATAAGATTCACAAGACATTTTGGAAAAATGATAAAAGAAAAACACAAGGCCTAGATCCAAACATCAAATTCTTCTACTTATGCCTCCATATAACTTGATCATGCATGTGGAACTTCCCTATAACAATGTATCCTAAAATGTTTGAATCAACAAATCAATCTTGGAGTAGTTGAAAGCAACTAATTTTTCAGAAAACTTGAAACTACACCAAAAATCGTTACATTTCAAGGAAGCAAAACAACAAAGAACAAAGCAAAGAAATCACTGAAAAGCAGAACCACAAACAGTGAATTCGAAATAGCAAAGAACCAACTAAGTAAACTCAGAAGAATCTAGTTCAGTAGCTTCAAGGAGCCAACCGTAGCTACTGCGAGAGATGGAGAGCATGGAAGTCATCAAAGCAGAAGCAGCCACCGTGTGGAAAGGTTGCATTGTCTCCAGACAAGCACTCAACTCAACAGGACACCTTTCACATCCAAAATACGATTCATCAAAGACATAACATCACAAATTCCATATGAAATTGCAGCTCTGAGCAGAGGAAATCGATGCGATAGAGATAGAGAGATATAGGGATTACCTGAAGAGGCGATTGGAGAGAGGTTTTTGTTGGTAGGGAGTCGAAAAGGAGAAGGGGAGTGTGTATTTTTTTTTTACTTGTTTCTTGAAATTTCATGAATTAAGATTCAAATAGATGGTATATTCCAATGTAAATGCATCATGTAACAAGTATTCAAGAGAAGCAAGAACAGATCGCCCTGAGTCTCAACCATATTTTGCAATTCACAAATTAGATTATCAGATTCACAACAAGGCAATCCTACATAACTAAAATCTGATCAAGTGAATAGACAACAACATCAGACTAAATCGAGCAGAGTCCCAAGATGCAAATTTTGACACCTTAGTCCCATTAACATATTAAATTCAACAGAAAAACCAATTTTAAATCTCATACACACAAACCTACCAACAATTTATCATCAATTCAATAACTTAACATCCTAGAAGGAAATATGGAGACCATATACTTGCACTAACCTGAGGCGAATTCAGAATCTGAATTATTTCAGATTCTAAATTCATAGATATGCGCCGAAGAAGGGGTGAGAGACGGGTGGAGATGACCAACAGAATGACGCTGGCCTGGAAAAGAGACGGGCGAACAGATGTTGCGAAACAGGCCGAGAGACGCCGAAGAATCACACGAGAGGAGGAGCGATGCCGTAAGAACTGAGAATGATGAGAGGGTTGTGACTTAGGGTTCCTGCTCCCAGAGACTCTCTCTTGACTTACTCTCCTGCTTTCACAAGATCTTATCCGTCCTCGAGTTCTTCTTCGCTCATAGATTGGATCTCGTGCTCCATACTCGCTCCAAAGATGGCTCACACTCGAGGTATCTCTCATTGAAGCTTTTTTCGTTGACCACTTGTCCGCCATGGAAGCTTCGAGCTCTCTCAAACACTCCATCTCCAGGGATCGGTCTCCGTCGGTCTCTCAAACCCTAGCTCCTCTCTAAGGCAACTGAGGGAGTTGGATAAGCGGAGCGGCTGAGTGGGTAGGGTTTTAATTCTTTCCTTTCTCCCGTTCTTTCGTTTTCTTTTCTTTTTATTTTTAATTAAAAAATTAAAATTTAAAAGCCACGCCCGACCGTCTTAAATTGTGCGATGGGGTAAATGCCGTCACTTAACCCGTGGCAAAACAGCCCTTTAGCAACGGCAAAACCATGCCGTTTCTAAAGTGGTGTAGCTAAAGGAATTTTTTTTTGTAGTGGGAGGGAGTATCAATTATCGAGAATTAAAATCTGGGAATTGGAATGAATGATTACGGTTGTTTTCGTGTTTGGTATGACAAAATCCGAAATGAAATTTATTTCTTGGTAAACCCCTTATCCCCAATTTTTAGCATTTTTCACCCTCCCCTATTTCCAATTTCCAATTTCCCACCCTCCCCAACTCACACACCCAACAACCCTAACCTCCATCTTCCTCCAATTGTCTGTCCCTCCCGCCGCCGCCTCCGATTGTCGCAACTCCGCCACCGTCTAGTCGTCCACAGCCACCACCATCATCCGATGCCGGTGTCACCCCATTGTCCAGTTCTGACATTTTTGCTTCTCTCTCTGACCACCTATGTCGTCGTTGCCACAATCGTCTGCGGTCGTCGCCATTGCCCATCGCTGGTGTCACCCCTATTGCTAAGATTTGGGATTTGCTCCGGTGTCACTGCTTTGCCACCGTCTGTAGTCCGCTTCTCTCTCTCTCTCTCTCTCTCTCTCTCTCTGACCATCGGGGATTTTCGCCTCTCTCTGACCACTATGTGTCACTGATGCCGCCACCGTATGCAGATGTTGCCGCCGCCACCCAACCCACCCTCCTCGTTCTACTAGACCGTCGTTGCCTAGCCCTCCCTCTTCATTCCAGTTTAATACAATGCCAGAGTGCCTAGACCTCTCTTTTCATTATTATTATTATTTTTTTGGTAATTTGTGAGATGAATTTCTAAATTTGTGTGGTTTGTGTATTGGTTATTCCTAATTTTAGACATTGAATAGGTGTAATTTTGAATTTGATAGGATGAATTGGTGTATTTTTAGGTTTTGGTGTTTGTAAATTTCTTATTTCAAGATTATACCAAACAACATCCTTGGGTAATGACTTATACCAAACGAGGCCTAAGTGTTAACTGGTAGGGTGATGGATAAATAAAGTCATTTTCCACCAGGGGCGGAGCCAGGGGGGTGCTTGGGGGTGCTCGAGCATCCCCCTGGTGGAAAAAAATACAAAAAATAAATAATTTTTTTTGCATATATTTAGTATTTTTAAGATAATATAAGATCTTTAAAGTGCTTTCTAGCTCAAGTGGTAAGTGAAGGAGGGAAGGAGAATCAAAATCAAAAGGTCTTGGGTTCAATCCCCAACTCATTTACTTTTTATTTGTCTTACTATATCCTTCGGGACCAGGGTGAGCACTGTGGAGCGGATCATTGAAGATCGAGTCTTTGATAAACTATACATTGTGAATGATTGCAGGGAAATAGAGGAAACTGGAAAATTGAAAATGAAGGAAGATCATCATCAGATGGTGAAAGGAGCGGGAAAGTAGTAATTGGGAGGAAGTTACTGCAAGCAGAAATCGATGACTATACACCCACTGGTCCGAACCCCACACATGATCCTGTCTTATCTCCTCCTCCTTAATTAATTCGTCCCCAACCTATCTTCAAGTCTTAATTCAACACTGCATTAGTTTATATTTAAGTATGTAAGGATGTATCTTTATAGCTACTACCTCAACCTTCAATTTAATATATTGGGAAGTTGTTCAACATTTGGGAAGATTGGAGAATAAGATAGTTTAGATCATAGCTAGGGAAATAATGATGATCATTTCTTGTGTGCTAGAAATTAAATAGAGTAGAGAAAGAGGGTAGGAGAGAGGAAGAAGAAAGAAAGATAACGAGAGCAATGTGAACAGATGATCTTGTTAATTACAACGCCAAATTCCGGTAACACCCTCTCCTGTAAATAAGATAATGTTGCAACGCCAATGATTATTCAGACTTGTGTTTATAACCACCTTAGGCTGATAGCTAGGGATATACAATCGTCAATCATGATCTCATAGAAATAACAAAATACAAATACAAATAGCGGAAGACTTTGAAAATAATATATCATTTTAAAAAAACTTTTGGGATTCAAATATTCGATACATTAAAACATTATAGCTAGCAGAAGAATTTATAAAAATATACACATAAGCATCTATATAATATTTTCTAAGAATTTTAACTATTCAAATCTTGAAACCAAGACGCCTTCTTACTCTCCTTCAACTTCTCTTCGGACTTTGGAGACTCGATCTAAATCTGTGAATTGGATATTGATGTATTGTACTAAGCCAAGGGAGCCCTATCCAAACAAAATACGGTTATTTTGTGAGAACTATCCTGTGGCAGCATAAAAATAGAGACTACTTCATATTTATATTCATTGACTTTTAACTATTAAACTCAAATGCGATTAATTAGTGTATTTTAGGTGGGTTAATATTTGATGACACGACTTCTATGACACGAATAAATCGAAAAAGAAAATGAGCACCCGATTGCGGATGGAATTATATAACAAACTAGTTTTATTACTTGCCCGTTGTGCGAATTTTTAATAAATTTTAGTATATAAAACATCTTTGAATTAATATAAATTACTACCCCATATAAAGTAAATATATAGTTTTCAATTGTGTTATGTTTTTGAGAATGTAAACATGTTTGAATGTAGATTAATCATATAATTTGATAAACGGTTTAAAGCACAAATTGATATTATACTCAATTTTATTAGATTTAACAAAACAATAAAGTAAAACATTCACTTTAACAGATAATTTAACATCATTTTCACCTTAATGAAGAAAAACTAAGTCAAAACGTAGGTGGTTAGAAATATTTAAAGATAACTGGATAGACAATTGAATAATGTTACATTCACTTTTACCTAGAAATCATTAAAGATAATTGGATAGATTATTTGATCTAAAAAGATAACTTTTTTACCTAATTATATTGGCTTATTAATTGATGTGGCTCAAAAAAATAATACTCCCTCCGATAAGAAATATTTGATGTTTTAGGAGGTGAAATTTGATAAACAATATTTGATGTTTTATAAGTAATAATTATACTCTTTTTTACTTTTGCACTAATAACAGTATAATTTCTATTCCCTCCGTTCAACAAAACTTGAAGTTTTACTATTGATGCACGCTTTTTTAGGAGCTAAAAACTATATAAAATATCGACTTTTTAAATAATTTTTTTAACAATTTCGTAGTTATTATTAATAAGTACAAACTTGTTAAAAAAATCTTAAAAAATGAATATTTTATATAGTTTTTATCATTCTAAAAAAGCGTGCGTGAATAGTAAACGACAAGTTTTGTTGAACGGATGGAGTACTTTTTTATTGGGTTAAACAATCACATTTGTGCATAATATAATGCAATGAAGGAGTAAAAATTATTTGATGGGATATTTAAAGGTGGAAGTGACATTTATTAATCTTTGTGCATATCTCTAAAACATCAAATATTTTCGATCGGAGAAAGTACCAATTTAATACTCCATCCGTTAATTGAAACTTCTCGTTTTAGGAAGTAAATCTTATTAAGAAAAACTTATCATTTTAGATATTTTGTCATCCGAAATTGCTCTTGTAATAATTAGATAGTTGTTAGTTGTAACTTTTGAGAAAGTAAAAAAGTAGATTAATAATAAGGGGTATAAGTATATTTTTGTTTGTTTTCTTAATAAGTGTGTAGATTTTAAAAAAAAAGTTGTTATTTGCACCTATAATTTTACATAAACCCTATGCCTCTTGAGTTATAGATGCGTGACTCAAGAGGCGTAGCTGTATTTTTCTATATACATACCCTGTCTCTCTTGAGTTGCACGTCTGTGACTCAAGAGACGTATGGTTTATTTAAAAAAAACTTTGATTTTGGGTGTAAATAGTAAATTTTTTGGGTGCAAATAACACCATTTCTAAAATGATAAGTGTTAATTAACGGAGGGAGTATAGAATATGACACGTATGTAAAAATAGCACCGTTTTAATTCAGAAAATGTCACGTATGCGAATCACACCAGAGACCGTTTCAAACTACTGTTTTAATATTTTATACTCCGTATATAGATTGACAATGATATGTAATAAAATCTTCATATTTTTATGATTGAATAGTCTTGCCATCTTCATGACTACGCAAGGGTCCTGTTATTCATTGAGTGGAAGATCACCGTTGGATCAAGTCGCCTCCTCTGCCGATACCGACTTCCCAGGTAGGCAGACCACCAGTGCGGATTGCAAAATTCCGCCGTGCGAATAGCAAAACCGCTACGGAAACCACATTATATACAATTTGTTTGCACTTTCATAAGCATATAAACTGTATCAACATCACTAAAATCAACTTAGTATCTCCAAACAAATTGCATCCATCAACACAGATGAGGGAGTATGAGCTATACAACCTAGACCGAGGAAAGGGTCTAAGCTCGGCAATTATAGCCGAGTATAGACGTTATACTCGGCTAACTAGGTTGAGTTGTACGTTAGTATATATTTCCTCGTAGTAGGCCCGAGAAAGTTAGCCAAGTTTATCCTTTAGCCTCGATTAACTGGGCCGAGTATACATAGTTGCCTCGATGATATTTGTCGACCTAATAGTAAAGTCACAAAGAACTTTGCCAAGATACGCTGAAAACCAACAAAAAACTGTCGAAACTCACCAACCTCAATGTAAAAACCATACATCAAATCTTATTTACAAGTTTTTATTACGTTAACGAGATTGATGCAATTTTTGACACTTTGGTGTTTCGGTTTTTTTTCGTCACTGGCCAATTCATAATTATGTCATCACAAATGATAAGGACGTCGGCGTAAATACATAATTTTCGTCTTACCAATAGGTGAAAGTCATCTTGCCGTTGTACTCTCCTATAAAAAATTATTTTCAAGTGTAAATTAATTTTATGTACCCATAGACACCCATTTTACATATATTTTTTAAAATAATGCCAACAATACTAATATACTATTATTTTTACCATATAGAATGCTAATTTTTCCACCCATTTCACCTATAAATAAGGCCATAATCTCTACCACTTTTCACACATCCACTTTTACTATATATCTTCTCTCTTTTTCTGAAATGGATCTCAACTAGAATTTCTACTACCCTCCTCAAGCTTATTACTTCAATCCATATCAGGTTGTCGGTCCAAATCAGATTATTCAACCGACCCCAAATGTGGTTCCTAATCCAAATGGCATCCCTCCTCAAGCTGGTGTGAACGAAGAGGGTGAAGATGAAGATGTTGAAGAGGCTCCCACTCAAAACATCAACTGTCGAACCAAATGGAGTAACGAGGAAGACCATTTGCTCATCATTGCTTGCATGCTTGGCTCAACACAAGTGAAGATGTGGCCACGGGAAGAGGCCAAATCATGGCCAATTTCTAGAAAAGAATTGTAGACTACTACAATCAAGGGGGGTTCTTGTAAAGAGGACCGTAAAACAATGAAAGTCCCACTACGGAAGGATTTTTGCTACTGTTTCTAAATTTATAGGTTGGGTGTTACCTCACCGCACAAAGGGCTAGGGCTAGTCACTAGTGGGCCAATCTAAAGATGATGTCATCAATGTTACTCGTCGCCTTTATGTGGACGATAGTAAGGACAAGAAGAAGTTCAAGAATGAACATGCATGTCATCTCCTCTGAAATGAACTGAAATGGCTCAATCTATTGAACCTTCGACTATTGCAAGAGGGAGCTCCGGGCTGAAGAGATCCAAGGTGAATGAGACTAGTGCATAAACATCAAGCCCAAACCCAGAAACTCCTACAAGTTAAGGATTCTCAGTCGGTTCCTCCTTCATCCTCCTAGCGCTAGGGCCTCCAAGAAGGCAGGGAAGCGTGTTTCGACACAAATGTCGCCTAACGAAAGTAGAAAACTGGTCGATATCGACTACAGTTACTCGATATCGACTAAGAAAATCGACTAAAAGTGTTCGAAATCGACTTGCAGAAAGTAAAACCAAGCAAACTCAACTCGACCTCGACAAATCAACTCGGCATCGACAAAAGTCCTCGATGTCGACCAAGCTTCTCGAGATCGACTAACTCTGAAACTAAAAATTCAAAACTTTTCGAACGAAAACGAATGTAAACACGAAATTAACTCAATAAACTAGAGACTTCCAAGATCGGGCTATCAAGACCACAACGATAACCATGTCAAATAACACATAAAGGCATAAAAGATCATGCTTTTCATCAAATAACTTTCGTTATTAACAAATAGGAAGATAGAGGCTTTCGCATAAACCCTAATTGTTACTAACCCTTTTCACATAATTAACCCAAGTTGTATTAAGATCACTTTCGCTTCAATAACAAAAACAAGGATCATCTTCAACTTTCGCAAAAGATCAAACCTTTATCGCATCACTTCTCATGGCTACCGGCGGGCTCACCCCGACCCTAGAAGTGGGTGGACTATTCGCTCTTCATCATAAATAGACTCATCAAAGATTTTAGGAAAATAAATTGCATTAAAATAAAACAAATAAAACTTACAACCAATCGGAGCCAAATCCGCTCTCACCAAACTCCTCTCCAATCGGCATAAGCTCTCTCCTACTTGCTCTTCTACTCGAATGGTGTGTTGTAAGATTGAATGAATAAAAACCAGCCCTATAGGCTTTATTTATAGCCTTCATTCCAAGCTAATCTAGGAAAGAAAACTATATCTATATCTAATTTTATCTATCTAATAACATAAAGATAAAACATGGAAATAAAGAAATCAATCTCTAAAGAAAATATATCTAATGTAGGTAAATATCTTCTCCAACTTGATAGCACTTGATAGATCTTGATGGAATTTGGTCTCGAAAATATCTCCATCGGACTCGAGATAGAATCTTAACAAGACTCGGACTACTCGATGTCGGCTACTGGGGGTTTCCTCGATATCGAGTAGTTTACTCGATATCGAACAACATTTCTTCGTCTTCAGCTTCTTTGTCGATCTCGGCTCCAGGAAGTGAAGTCGACTTGATTTTACTCGATATCGAGTAGATTTCCTCGATATCGAGCAACGCCTTCCAGCTTCAGCTTTACTCGTCGACTCCGGGGTCTTCAGCTCGATCAAAGGCAACTCGATATCGACCAATTTTCTGGACTTAGTCGATTCTAGCTCTCTCTGGGTGGAAATCGACTGATGCACTCGATATCGACAAGGCTTAGTCGATATCGACCAATGTGTTGTCGAGTAGATTTCCTTCTTTCTAGCTTGATTTGTCCTGGTTCCGCTGCTCCTTGACCTCGGACTTCTGTAGTTGACTTCAAGCTTTTCTCCTTTTCTCAGAACTGCTGTAAATTGCTTCGATTTCTGCGAAATTAAACAGAAACTGGTGTAGATTCCATAATTTGGCAAATAAGCATAAAATACATAGATTCTGTACTATTCTAGCCCAAATGTATGAAATGCATGCAGAAAACGATATAAAAGTAACTATAAAACATGGCGAATTAGGCTCACAACAACGAGCATGACATCAACTTCGATGGCCAATAGAAGATTCATCCTGAGCTTCTAGAGTCAAGGAACCTAGATTAGGAGCTAAAGAAAGAGGAATTAGCTATGAAACGACAAGAGTGGGAGCAGAGGTAGAGTTACATTCAAATGAAAGTTGCAACGGTTGAGGCTAAGAAATGAATGGCGGAGGCAAAGAAGATGAAAGCGGAAGAGATGGTTCGTAAGCTCGCCATATGGGCTAACTTGAAGGCTCGACTTGGGAAGTTATCGTTGTATCGTAAAACGTTTGTTTCAGGTTCAATGATATGTTTTGTTTTATTTATTTTTTCTCCATTTCACAACTTATATTTTTACTAGAATTAGCTTTGTTATCGCTAAGGAAGTGGGTGCCCAGATAGTATCTCGGCTTCCCACTAATTTCTTGTAATATGTAATTATTATTATTCTATAATAATCTTGTGTGTGACACTCTCTTCGATATTTGCTTCCGTGTTGGGATCCCCTCTGGAAAGGAGGTGGATATTGGTGTTGTTGACGGTCTTGGCGGACCCCTTAGGCCCGTTGACATTCTTCTTTACTCTTGGGATCGGGGCCGGGATATGTGTGTGGATATCACTGGTTCCTCCCCCCTCACTCAGACTTGTTTGGCTTCCTTCGCTCCTGGACGGTGTGTACTTGACGCTGCGCGGCGTAAGTTCACCAAGTATCGGGATGTGTGCTCTACTACTGGTTATGGGTTTTTGCCTTTTTCTTTCTCTTCTTTTGGTGAGTTGGATGTGGATGTTGTTGCGCCGTTGGGACAGATCCGCTCTTTTTCTTTAGCCTTAGATTCTAGTTCTTGTCTAGCTGCTCATATTTTTACCAGAGTTTGTTTTTCCATTGCTAAAGGGGTTGGTGCGCAACTTGTTTCTCGGTTGTCGGCTAACTTCTTGTAAATATTTGATTGTTTGTTTTCTATACTATTTGGAGAAATAATAATAATAATAATCATAATAATAAAATAGTAACTTAAGGACTCGAAAGTCGGACTCGCGAATGATGGTGCAAAGAATAAAAAGATGATGTGGCACCCTTAAGCTAATATGACAGAGAAATGGTAAGTTAAGGATCTAGTTCAGGCTCACAAATGAACATGGTCTAAGAGAATAAAAAATAGAGAGAATGGGGTATATAGACCCTTTTCATAAATTGTAGAGATAAATAGACCCCTCTAATAATTTTATTGTAATTTAGACCTTTTACGTTTTGTGATTCCAAAAAAGCCCTTGTAATCCACAAAATCAAATCAACTACCATACAAATTAACTCAGGATTACTAAATTAATTATGGAAAAGATTTTTTTTTTAAAAAAAATCTTAACCACCCCTTTTCATTTGTAATCCACAAAATCAAATTAAATCCCTCCTATTTCATTTGTAATCTATTAGGTAGTACATACGGTGAGAAGGTGTGCCAACGCCATCACGTTTCGGGGTTAAAGCGGCAAACACCATTGAAGAGAGATACAAGAGTGCATAGTTTCTCCATTGAAGGGTAAGTATTGTGTTAATTTAAGTTACGGAATTGAAATGACCAATTTGATTTAATGTAACTATCGTTCGATATGTTCGGTATGGAATTGAGCAATTCGACAGTCGGTCGGTCCAAATTTGTGGGTTGATATTGTAACAAGATATTGAATTTTGATTGTAGAAAACAAGGGGAGTTGAGAGAGGATTGTGTGGGATAATAGGTAGTTACAATAAGTCTGAACTTTAGTGTAATGAGAAATAAAGCGGAATAGTAATATAGTATTGTAAGTACGTATTAGCTTACCTGAAATTTAGTGTAAGGAGAAATAAATCAGAATGGTAATATAGTATTGTAAGTGCGTATTAGTTCACCTAAAATATTATATTGTGATGTCATATTGTAATTAGTAATGTGTTTATTGGTGTGTAGGTATGGAGGAAATGCTTATAACGACATACTATAATGGATATTGGGATTTATTGGAAGGTACTTGGACTTTTGTTGGAGAGAAAGGGCGAAAAGCTATTTTGGTGAATCAAGATATACAATTTGAGGAGTTGATGAAGATTATTGTTGATAGATTAAACATTAATCTCAAAGAAGATGAAGTTACAATAACTCATCCCAACATAGTCCAACCAAATCTGAAACCATACATAATCGATTGTGATGAGGACATTACATCATTTCTCTTCATAAACAAGAGAGCCACTGTTCCAAAAACTCTCTTTTTTGAGAAAAACCTCCCTTGTGGAGCTGATGAACAGGGGCATTTCTTGTGAAATTCCCTTTGAAATCAAATCACTCATTGTAAATACACAATCCCAACCCCCAATTTATCTTCAATCGCCCCCATTTTTCTGTGTTTGGCTCGATTCATCATCACCATCCTCAGCCGTTGTTGGCTAATTCCAGGCAGTGTAGTCCCTCTCTCCCCGGCTCTCCTCTCTCGTTTCAGGCCTCGTCGCCGGCCAATTCCGGTTCTCCGGGATGGCTTCGGCGCCGGTTTGGATCTTCGCCGGCGTTGGATCTTGGATCCCTCTTTTGCCTATTCTCCCTCTCCTCTGGCTGCGCTTTTGGTCCAGTGGGGGTCCTATCCTCCTATTGGCTTGGGCTTGGTCGGCGGTGTGGGTCGGGTTTCCTTCTCTCCGTTGCATCCTTCGGTTCGTCGTCAACGCGGGGGCTTTCCTTGGCCGACGGTGCGCTTGCTTTCCTGGATTTGAGGGGTACTGGTGTTCTTCATCTGATTGCCTTGAGCCAGTGGAGTCTCAGGTCCCGATCCCTCCCTCCTTGCGCGGCAAGCATTTGTGGGAATCCCGGAATTTTCGGGATTGCTCGAGATTCGGGGTCGCTCATGTTGAGGATAAGATTGGATGGGGATTTAGGCCTCCAAAAAAAAAAAATAGATATATATATATATATATATATATATAATGCTAGATCTACCAAATTGGAGGTGGTATGGTTTTCTGGCTTTGGGGCTAGCAGTGTAAAGCAGAGCTCTTCTCTTTTGTCGACGTGCGAGAGGTCGTGGACGTGATCGAAACCTGAAGGCTCGTCAGTAGAGTCCAAATCTGAGGTTTCCACTTAGTTCCCCAGGGCTTCCCTGAGTGCCTCTACCAACTGACGGACGAGATATCACACTGTGCTTTTGTTCTTTATTGATTAGTACTAGCCTGGGTCTGTAACTGTACTCTTGTAATTTGGTTTTTCTGGTTTGATGTTGCATTGTATCTCACCTGTATTGACGGTTTGTCCGTCGCCGATTTCGGCCTCTCGATCACCGGGTCTGTCCGGTTGATCGAATTCTTACCTGATCAAAAAAAAAAAAAAAAAAAAGAAAAAAGAAAAAAAAGAGAGCCATTGTTCCCTGGAGTGTGCCGTTGTGTGTTACTAGCAGCAAGAAAGTGGGTGACAATTCGATTAAGGATACAGAAGCTATAAAAGTAAGATTACAGTATTACAATAGCTTTACAATATGCTTACACGTGAAAATTTTAGAATAGGAAACAATCGATCAACAAGATTACAGTACAATAGGTTTACCATATGATTACATCACAATATATATTTACAATAAATCACGATGGTTTAAATTCCCTACTAGTGCAAACAGTTAATCTAAAATACAAAATTTAGCATGATATCACCACAAATAGCAAAACACCACATTCATCCTCGAAAAAAAACTAGCAAAACTAGGAAATGGCACATGAATGTGCAAATAATAAACAAGTAAACAACCCATCCGTTAAATTCGAAATTCATCATGGGTGTCAAGAATTAGGGTTTGATAGGTCCACCTTAAGCACTCATCGTGGAGGTCATCCAAGCAAGACTTATCCCACCTAATTACATAATTAGACAACGATAAATGAGATAATTACATGAATAAAGTAATTTAAACCAATTAATTGAGATTAATATATGTACTTGTCAAGTGCATCAGTAAAAGTGTGGAGTTGTTCTAGTGTGGCATAAGAATCATAGAGATCATCTAGTGAGAATCTGGCAACTGAGGACAAGCCATTTTCTTGCAAGGCCAAATTTATGTTCCATCTCTTTCATCTATCGATCAAATATTGATATTATTAGGGGTGGGCGCAAATCCCGCAAATCCCGATCCCGTCCCAGTCCCGTCCCGATCCCGTCCCGATCCCAGTGGGATTTATGACAAAATAGCGAATCCCGTCCCGCAAAAATTATGCGGGACGAAACGCGGGACGATCCCGGTGGGATCCCGCAAATCCCGTCCCGTCCCACATATAATAATAATAATAATTTTTATAATAATAATAATATTATAATATTATAGAATAATAATAATATATTATTAGTATTATTATTTTGAGCAAATATTATTTATAACTATAATAATAATTTTCAATTTATAATAATAATAATAATAATATTATTATATAATATTATAATTTAATTTAATAATAATATTAATTTATAATAAAATTATTATTATTATTATATTATTATTATTATATTATTATTATTATATCATATTATATTTTTTTCTTGTAAAGTATAATTATTTTATAATAATAACAATAAAAATAAGTAATATTATTTTATTTTATTTTTAAATATAACGTGGGATTATTTATTATTATTATTATTATTATTATTATAAAAACAGATTATTTTATTATTATTATTTTATTTTTAAATATACCGAGAATTTCTGAATCCACTTCAACAATGCAACCGCATCTGTATCCAACCCCCCCAATGAAGAGAATGAGAAGGGTAGGAAACCATAACCAGCCACCGTACACAAATCTCGATACTTGACACACTTACGTCGAGCAGCATCAACAACAGCACGACCAGGCATAAAGTCAGAAATCCCAGACTGAGTCAATGGAGAGGATCCCGTCAGATCGACACACACATCCCGCCCATTTAGAGTTACAAGAGGCAAATAGCTAATTAAATACGGTATTCTTCCTAACTATCAATCGATAATTAGACAATATTGGTAAATCTCGTCTCAACTCCTTTCCGTCCTGATCTAGTAAGATAATGTAGCCAAATATGTTGAACATTATAATTAATTATACAATCATTGTATGAATTAATAATAGTATTATAATATTAATAATAATAATAATAATAATATTATTATTATTATTATTATTATTGAATAATATAGTTGAGAATAATACCGTATTCAACATATTATACTAAATAATGAATTATGAAAGCATTTTTCACTTTGCAAATTTATACTATAATATTTATTTTTATATGCGGGACAAGGCCCGTCCCGTCCCGATCCCGTCCCGTCTAGACACCATCCCGTCCCGAAAAAAAAATGTCAATCCCGTCCCGAAAAAATTTCGCGGGACGAGTCCGGTCCCGGCCCAATCCCGTCTCGTCCCGTCCCGTGCCCACCCCTAGATATTATACCTTTGATATATTAATCATAACTAAAAAGGAAAAATGGGAAAAATTACACCCCTTTCATCTATCACGTAGGTACAAATCGATTCAAAAAGTGTTATATATATAAACCCACAAGAACCACAACAGACAAACACAAATCGAAGATCGATAAATCTAAACACGTAGCAGCAAATTACGTTCACAAAATCATCAAAATTCGTATAAGCATACTAAATCAATACCTCTAACGTAACTCCATGGAACATAGAGAATTTGGTGGTCAAGCAAAGAAGCGGTGTAAAAATGGAGGAGTTTGGCGTATGAAACGTGAAAGAATTTTCTCAACCGTTTCTCAAATCTGATCGTAATCTATTTAAAAGATTTGATTGAAACAATTCTCTTATTTAATTTTTTTTCTATTATCTTTTTTTTAAATAAAGCAATTAAGGACAATTAAGTAAAAACACATCTAAAAAGATCTACTTACCTAAAATATTAACAATGGGTCTATAAACTAATAAATTTATTGAAAGGGATCTTAAATTAATCCTCCAATTTTCTCTAAAAAGAATAAAGTGAGTTTGGTCAACTGGTTCAATATTATCGTCCGGAATGTTTGGGCCTAGAGTCTGAAACCAAAATAGCAACTGGCTATATGGTCACAAATATGCCGAAGTTCAACCCACCAATCGGGTTCATTTATGATATGCCAAGAGAATGTGTTTGGATTCCGAAAGCATTAGAATTACAATGCAATTCTAATTATAAATATTTAAATAGTTGTTTTATTACACATTATAAAATGTGTTTTAACATAAAGTAAAATTAAAAAATTTACGTTATTTTAGTAGTTGTACAGATTTCAATTTGTAAACCGACTTAAATTTTAAATGATGGCCCCTTCAACTCGACGGTTGAGGTGAAAAGACCATCAGTTATCTAAGGTGGAGGCTCGACATTAGATATTCGTTTCTATGGCTTGTTTAGGTTGATGCAAAGTAGATCAGACGTTATATAAAACGAAAGAAGGTGACAGGACAGGTACGTACTGTAATAGGTGGTTGAGAGGATCTATTCATACACAGCTGTGGCTTTATATTTCTAAGCTTTCCCAACGCCACCATTACTTTAAATCAACAAAACAAAGCTATCCTGGATTCCATATATTGTGCATGATAATTTAATTAGTACAGTTTGCGTTTGCAATACATAATTCCACCCCTCATATTCATAAAATATAATGTCCTATTCATATAAATTAATCATGGTTGGCTAATTAATGTCCTATTTATACAAATTAATTAAAAATCATAATGTGTTGTATGAATAAGACAAGAATCATAATGTCTTATAGATAAAAATTGCATGAAATAACTGATCAACATTTAAAAAGTGTTGAAAATACACCTTGAATTGGTAAATAAAGAGCGGCCATTCCGGGGTTCGAACTGAGAACCTATGAGTACTACCCACAAGTCCTTTCCAGTGAGCCATTCCGGAATGGTTTGTTCAAAATACACCAATTCTAGCTTAGTCGCATACGATATCTTATAAATTTATTTAAATCGGGATTAAATTTGAAAAAAACTTATTGTAAATCATATACTTATGTTAAGAAATACTTTAACTTGATCCTGTTGTAAATTAAGAGATATCGCAAACGATATCTCGTTGCTGCAAGGTCTGGAGACTCAAGATCAATGTACAAACTCATTCTCCAGCTGAGTTAGAAGAGTGTTTTTTGAAAGATCTAACAAGTACAAAACAACACTTTTTTGGCATGCACTCCAAACAACGTTTTGAAAGACAAAATTAAATGCGAAGGACTGTATATTGTAGATCTGTAGACTCAAGATTTCACAGATCGGAAACCTCGAGATCTAGATTGAAAGTAAAAATAGCAAGAACAGCAAACAAGAGATGACATAGCAGGATTTTTACGTGGTTCAGGATAAGATCCCTACGTCCACGGAGACTCGAGCTCAATCCACTAGGTCAAAGAAGGTTTACAGGACTAGTTTAGCTACAACACAGATCTAGGGCTTATTACAACTCATACACAAGTAATCGGTCAGGGAAGGGAGATCGCCTCACAAAGCCGCTCTATTCTCTCTCTTTCTCTCTGTTGGATTACCTGAAGCCGAGTGAACAAGTTGAGAACCCTATCCCACCTCTTCCACTTATATAGGCGTGCCACAAGAGCTCAAACGCAACGTTCCAGCTAGGGCAACTATCAAGCTGACGGAGGTGAGCTGGGCTTTCGGATTAGGCCCAAAACCATAATGTCCGAATGTAGACATTTATGTCATAACACATATTTAACTCTTCTACCATAGCATAGTCATATTATACATGATCACAAGTTAATACTTGCAATGCTAATGTATAATATGTATATGTTATTGGGAGAGTATAATATATGCTAGTATGAATCATAATCAGCCCCTAGACTATGTTCTAGCATAACCAAAGCCCCTAAAGTCTAGAAACATGATTAAGTATAGCATTACAATTTGCCCTCCTAATCTAGGTTCTAGGCTTTTGTATTCCAATTTCAACACTAGTGGATTTTTCTCATGTCTTCGACCCTTAGATCCTCATCGGCTCTATACATGTTCGTCATGGTGGATCTCCAAGATGGAGATAGTCCCTGGAAAAGAGAAATTTGCTCGGGGGTACAACCTTTGTGCCAAAGTCAGCTGGATTCACATCTCCTTTGATCTTCTTGACGTCCATCTCATTTGTAGCAACCATGTTCCTTACAAAATGGAATCGCACATCGATGTGTTTAGTGCGTTCGTGGTACATCGGATCTTTGCAGAGATATAAAGCACTCTGACTGTCCATGTGCAGAACAGGTTTTAAAGTTCTCTAAAGAACTTCCTTCAAAATCCCCCTTAACCAGATAGCCTCCTTAGCAGCTTCTGTTGCAGTCATATACTCAGCTTCCGTAGAAGACAGAGCTACAACTGTCTGCTGCTGCGACTTCCATGAAATACAATTCCCAGCCCAAGTGTAATAATAGGCAGTGGTAGACTTACGATTATCTTTATTACTGGCATAATCAGAATCTACAAATCCATGCAATTGATGTATAGTGCTATGCAAACCATAATGTAAACACAAATTTTTGGTGCCAGAGAGATAACGAAGCAAGTATTTCATAGCAGTCCAGTGGTCATTCCCTGGATTAGACATAAAACGACTTAAAGCACTGATAGCGAAGGCTAGGTCAGGGCGGGTGCAAAGCATGGCATACATAACGGATCCTACAGCTACGTCATATGGGATCCTAGCCATTTCTTTGATCTCTTCGGGTTTGGTTGGACAACTTTTCTTGGTAAGCTCTAGGTGCCCTCCTAAGGGTATGGAGGTAGGTTTAGAGGTGACCATATTGAATCTCTTCAAAACTTTTAAGATATAGTCATCTTGAGATAACCATAATTGTTTATTGGGTCGGTCTCTAACAATGTTTACGCCAAGAATCTTCTTGGCACTACCTAGATCTTTCATGTCGAAATATTTCTTTAGGTCCTTTTTAACACTATTAATGAGAATGATAGAACTACTGATAAGCAGAATATCATCAACATATAACAACACATATAAAGGATATTTAGAAGAAATATTCTTAAAGTAAAGGCATGTGTCATAACTGCTCCTATGAAACCCAAGTTTCCTAATCACGCCGTCAAACTTAAGGTTCCACTCTCGAGGGGATTGTTTTAGCCCATAGATGGACTTTTTTAGTAAGCATACATGATCAGGATGGCTCTTGGCAACAAAGCCTTTGGGTTGTTTCATATATATGATTTCATCTAAGGTACCATGCAGGAAAGCAGTTTTAACATCCATCTGTTATAGTTCTCAATCAAAGACAGCACACATAGAAAGCATAAGTCTCATAGTTTTATAATTAACTACGGGTGCAGAAATGTCGTTATAGTCTGTTCCCTCAATTTGGGAGAACCCTTTGGCTACTAATATGGATTTAAACCTAGGGAGATCATGTGATTTAAGACCTTCCTTGAGCTTATAGATCCACTTGGAATCTATAAGCCGGGTTTTAGGAGGTCTAGGGACCAATGTCCAAGTCTGGTTGACATACATTGATCCCATCTCATCTTTCATAGCTTCTAACCATTTCCTAGCATGCTCACTTTTAATAGCAGATTCATACGAATTTGGAGTAGTAGGTTGTCTAACATGATCAACAGTCAGAAAAGCATACTCAACAATATAGCTATACTTCTTATTAGGGATGATGGTCCTAGGTTCCCTGTCTCTAGTCAACTGATAGTCATGCAAGCTAGGAAAATCAGATGCAGATGCTAATGTAGGAGCAATTGAAGTAGATGCATGTAAATCAGAAGAATGGGGGGAGGAGAAAACAGAGGACTCCACTGGGGAGTCAATAGAGAGGCCATTTACATCACTTATAACAGAAGTAGAGGGGATAAAAGGAGAAGAAGTAGAGAGAAGAGGGAGAGGATAAGACTTAGGGGAGGAGGAGGATTTAGGGTCCTCTTCGTCAGCAGCCTCGTCACCATCTTCTTCAACTTCTGTGTTCTCCAGAGGCTTGTCACCTTCATTTGCCCCTTGTAGTGTAGAGTGGGGTTGCTTTCCTGCTGGTCTGAAGACTCTACCAGTGTCGTATTCATTTTCATCAGCTTGTAAGGTGGTGGATTCAACTGGGATCCATCCATCAGCTTGATCATTGGTACCTGCAAGCTCAGAGTGAGTAGTTATTTTTTCTTTCATGGGAAACTCAGACTCATTAAACTTAACACTCCAAGTAGTGATCACCTTATAGGGTCCTGCTTGAAGCAGGAGAACCCTATAACCTTTGACACGATCAGGGTATCCTAAAAGAACACCCTTGACAGCTCTAGGTTGGAGCTTACCCTATGAAATGTGGGAGTATGTTGCACAACCAAAGGGCTTAAGGTAATCAAGGTTTGGTGTTTTTCCAGTCCACTTTTGTTGTGGTGTTAGAAAATTTATCACACTAGAAGGGGACCTGTTGATTAGGTATGCTGCTGTCAGAACAGCTTCTCCCCATAAGGTGTTTTTCAACCCAGAGGAGATAAGCATACACCTAGTTTTTTCTAATAGGGTCCTGTTCATTCTTTCAGCTGTCCCATTTTGTTGTGGGGTGCTAGGGACAATTAGATGTCTTTTTATCCCCAATTGTTGGCAATAGTCATTAAATTCTTTGTTGCAAAATTCCAATCCATTATAAGTTTTAAAGAATTTTAATTTGTGATCAGATTGGCTTTCAACCATAGCTTTTCAGCTTTTAAAGGCTTCAAAAGCTTGGTAGTTTTCAAGAGACTTACCCATACCTTGCGTGAGAAATGATCTATGAAACTTATGAAGTATCTCATACCACCTGCAGTGGGGACTTGTGCAGGTCCCCACAAATCATAGTGAACATATTCTAAAGGAACAGAGGTAGTATAAGAAGATTTAGGAAATTTCAGCTTAGCAGATTTTCCAAACACACAATTTTCACAGAATTTAATCTCAGCGGGCATTTTAGCAAGTAAACCATGTTTATGCAATTGAACAAGACCTTTATTTCCAATATGCCCCAGCCTATTATGCCAAGAAAGAGTCTCATCTAAGGTCATATGCTCAGAAGATATGGCTGGGTTTAATTCAAGTTTATTAGCAAGAATATGATATAATCTGTTCTTTCTAACAACCTTAATTATAACCCTATTGTTTCTAGTCACAATTCTTATCCCGTTTTTAGAAGCCATGTGACAGCCAAGTTCTTCTAGAGCAGACTCAGACATGAGGCTCCTTCTTAAGCTAGGCATCCATCTAACATTGGTAAAAATTCTAACTATACCATCATGCATAACAAGAGGAACATCCCCAACCCCCATGATTTTCAAAGAAGTATCATCACCAAGCATCACATCACCACAAGCAAATTTATCAAGAGTTCTAAAATAATGCTCAGAAGGGGTAGCCTGCATGGTACAACCAGAATCAAGGATCCAATTATCAGAATAGTCAGCAGAAGATTCAGTACACATAAAAAGCTCAGCATGACAATCACTCATGCATTCCAAGACAGAGGCAGACAATTCGGTATGGTTAGATTTAGCAAGTTGTTGAACTCTCTTTTTCTTTCTACAATCCTTAACCCAATGTCCCAAATTACCACAGTAATTGCACTTAGAATTTGGGTCAGTTTTCTCGGATTTATCACCCTTACCATTTTCCTTCTTATCCTTCTTAGCCTTCTTGTTCTTATTACCCTTTTTGTTATTACCTTTGGTAAACATAACCTCAGGTTTTTCAGTTCTGTCAGTTTTCAAACCTTCGATTTTAAAGACTTTCATGATTTCATTTTTCTCAATAATAGCTTCAATGAGTTTATCTTTGGTTAACTCATCTTGGCTAAATTGAATCGCATCTTTAAAGTTGTCAAACTGACTGGGCAAAGAATTCAACAGAAGAATGGCTTGGTGAGAATCTTTAATTTCATCATTGCATCTTTCAAGTTCTTGAGACATTTTCAGAAATTTGTCCAAGTTGTCATCCAAGGTTAATTGAGTGTTCATCTTGAAAGTAAACGATCGACAAAGCAGAGAAATCCTGGAGGGCAGGGATTTAGATAGAAACAACTCCTCCAGGGCATGCCATAGAGAGGAAGCGGAAGAGTGTCTTACCACCTGACGGGTTATGCCGTCAGTAAGCCGAAGCATGATCTCTGAATGTGCCCTCAAGTCCAACTCCAGATCTTCCTCAGAGGGTGGAGTGGAGTCAACCTTTACTCCTTTTCCCTTAGGATCTTGTGTCACATAGGTTCCAGAGGCATCCACCTCATCCTTGGCGCCTGGAGTGGTTGTAGCAACTATGGATGCGGTTTCTGTTGCCTTGACAGCCTTCCAGCATCCTTCCTTGATCAGCACGGCCCTCATTTTGACTTGCCACATGGTGAAGTCGATAATACCGTCAAATGGTTTAATCTTGAGGGCGCTATCCATTGTTTAAGTACCTGTAAGGACAAACAAAGGAGTTAGATACGTTTTTCGGAAGCGTATAAGAATAAAAAACACAGAAGATAGACATAGAGTTCAAAAACAGAAGAAAACCCTAAGCATCTATAAATTGCAGATAGATCTTGGTCAAGAACAGGTAACCTAAACTTAGATCTAGAGGTAAACAAAGGCAAGGCTCTGATACCACGTTGTAGATCTGTAGACTCAAGATTTCATAGATCGGAAACCTCGAGATCTAGATCGAAAGTAGCAACAACAAGAACAGTAAACAAGAGATGACACATCAGGATTTTTACGTGGTTCGGGATAAGATCCCTACGTCCACGGAGCCTCAAAAGAGGAGACTCGAGCTCAGTCCACTAGGTCAAAGAAGATTTACAGGACTAGGTTAACTACAACATAGATCTAGGGCTTATTACAACTCATACACAGGTAATCGCAAGTAAGTAAGCAAGAAACAAGGAGAAATAGCAAAGTGCTTCCAAGAAACTTCCTGGATCTGGTTTTCGGAAACCAGATCTGAGTCGGAGGTCGTCGGAGAAGACAACCGGTGTCGGACACATGTGTAGCGTCGCTCTTCGGAGTCAGATCTAGAGGTCTCGCTCGGAGATGCGCCTCGGATCTGAGTTGATCGGCCGGAGAAGGGAGATCGCCTCACAAACCCTAGTCGCCGCTCTATTCTCTCTCTTTCTCTCTGTTGGATTACCTGAAGCCGAGTGAACAAGTTGAGAACCCTAGCCCACCTCTTCCACTTATATAGGCATGCCACAAGAGCTCAAACGCAACGTTCCGACTAGGGCAACTATCAAGCTGAAGGAGGTGGGCTGGGCTTTCGGATTAGGCCCAAAACCAAAATGTCTGAATGTAGACATTTATGTTATAACACATATTTAACTCTTCTACCATAGCATAGTCATATTATACATGATCACAAGTTAATACTTGCAATGCTAATGTATAATATGTTATTGGGAGAGTATAATATATGCTAGTATGAATCATAATCAGCCCCTAGACTATGTTGTAGCATAACCAAAGCCCCTAAAGTCTAGAACCATGATTAAGTATAGCATTACAAATATCAATTTTTTATGTTCACATAATGCGGAGGGGGAGGGAGGGAGAGAGAGAGAGAGAGAGAGAGAGAGAGAGAGAGAGAGTGCGATCTACATACTTGATTGAATGAAAATATGAGAAAAGTGTTACAAAGGAGATGAGAGGATACATGTATATAAACTACTAACTAACTAACTAACATCAGTTGGAGTTGGACTATAAATTATCTAACACCCCTCCCCCATCCCCGACAAGTTAGAGGTGATTCAACCTAGAGAAGAAAGCTAGAATCGGACTGAACTTGGGTAATAAAAGAGTGTATAAGGATCCTCAAGCTTGATATGTTTTGTTTTCTCATGTAGATTGCATATTTGTAGCACTCAAGAGGAATCAGACGAATGTGAGGCACCTCAAGCTCGTGAAGGAGTCTACTAAGCCAATTAATCTCAATGATCGATGACATGTCTCATGGACCTGTATTCCGCGTCAGCGACGGAAAGGGATATCATGGCATGCTTTTTAGGCTTTCATGAGATAGTAGATATACAAAAGGTGATCTAGTAACAGGAGGCCGAACCCGAATCACAAGAAGCTTGAAGACTTTAATCATCATTGTTATTGAGCAAAAGACCTATATCAGAGGTGCCATGAAGATAACTAAGAACATTAAGTGTAGCTTTCCAACAGACATCTTTAGGAGCCTTCATAAACTGACTCAGATGTTATACAATGAAGGACAAATTCAAACGTGTATTTGTGAGGAGATTTGATTTGCCTACAACTTTTCTAAAAAGGAATTGGATTAAAAGCATTAGAAATCTATCGAGGCCTTTAACTAATATCAAATGTATTAATATTAAACAAATCGTAAAATATGGGCTACTAAACTAGTATCAATATATCGAGGCCTCATTTTATTTTATAAAATTAAAAATATTAACAAAATATATTTTCAAATTCTTGAAAATTTCTAAATTATTGTACTCTCAATTATACTTCCTCTGTTCATTGATAAGTGTCGATTGACTTTTCGACACGTTTTTAAGGATCTAAAAACTATATAAAATATTAACTTTTTTATTAATTTTTTAAATAATTTTAAACTTATAACTAATATGTATAAAATTATTTTAAAAAATCAATTAAAAACTTCATATTTTATTTAGTTTTTAATTCCTTTAAAAACGTGCCAAAAAGTCAAACGTCACTTATTTCTGAACGGATGTAGTAATATTTACTCAAAAGTCAAAACCAAAGAATAATGAATCATGTAGTTCTAAATTTTACATAAAAGTGAATATTTCATTGACACAATTTAAAAAATATTTTATTTAAAATTTATATTATTTTAAATATACGGAGTATTATAAAATGAGTTAATCAAATATGAAGATATTTATAATTATAGTAAGGGCAATTTGTAAAAAATAACACGAAATTTAGGGGTGGTTGCGTTCGGTGGCACCAACTTTCAAAAATTCTATAATAATCACCAACTTTGAAGGGTGGTTTTTTTTTTTTTTTGATTAGGTAAAAATTCGAAGGTCAGACAAGCCTGACTCATCGAGAGGCCGATTAAAATCGGCAGACGGCGAACCGTCAAAGGTGACTACGAAAGGGGCAATCTCCGGCGCCGAGAGACGAAGAGGGGGATACTGGAGAGGGTGGCCTCGGAGAAGGAAGGGGCGAAGCCACCGACGTCGAAGGAGGCCGGACACGGGATGGAGTGTCTGCAACGGCGGCAAGAGCAAGAAGACAACCGCCACAAAGCGCTGCAGAGCCCGGAGGAAAAGGGTGACTGTGCCTGAATCGGGGGTTGAAACGGAGGGGAGCAGCGCGCAAGGCCCGAATCCGGCGAAAGGCTTCAAAAAGGAGGGTTTTGAAAAGGGATTCAAGCAGCGCCGACAGGACATCAACCCGAAGTCCCAAGACACTGCGATAGGGGGACAAAAGGTCGGGGAATCGAATAAGAGGATCCCAAAATAGGGTTGACGGGGGCTGATTTAGCCAAAATCAAGAGTGATTTTGGGAGGATTGGAAAGAGAAAGTTTGAAGATAGGGGTTTCCAGAAAGAAATTGGGTTGAAATGGAGACACAAATTCTAGAAAGAAGGCAGAGGCCTTCTCTCTAGAGATTTTTCCTTGTGCCAGTCTCCTTTTTTGAAGGGTGGTTGTGGTTAGTAGCACAACCATTTTATTTAAAAGTGCACCCCTTATTAACATTTTGTTTACACAAAAAAATCACATTTTTCCATTGTTTTTTTAAACCCACTCACAATTTTCTTCTTTTTAAAAAAAAAACAATTGTCATGTTTATAAACTCAATTTCAATTTTTCAAAAAACATCATTTATTTAAAAAATATAATTGTGATATTAATTGGTATCTTTTTAAGACACTCATTTTTCATTTTAAAGACATTACTTATTATTTAATTTTTTGAAAAAAACTGAGTTTATGGAGAAAATAAAATTTAGTTCTTTTTTTTAACCGGGTGTAAATAATGAGCGTATTCTTTTAAGAAAAAAAGGGAAAAAGTAGTGGTTTATAAAATAAATTATATTTTTTTAAATTAAAAAATAAAAATGGATTATTTTGAAAAATGAAATATGGGCATTTTTAAAAAAAATTGAAAATTGGATGGTTTTTTTTCTACAAAGAATGTTAATAAGATGTGGAAAAAAAAATAGATGTGCCACTTATTACAACCAGAACCAAAATTAGTGATTATTTTTAAAATTTTAAAAGTTCATGTCATTAAGCGCAACTATCCCTAAAGTTCATACAATACTATTTTTCACAATTTTTCCTTATAGTAACTGTAAATGCATTGGAAATTGGAATCCATACGTCAAAAGTTTGTAATTTGTAATGGTCGAATGGGACGGAAAGCTAAGAATTAAAGTAGCAGCAATTAGTGCGGAGATACCGTTTTAATAAGTTAACATCGATCTGGAAAGCTCTTAAAACTAATTATGACAACTAATTACGCATTTAAAAATGTCCCCCTAAATAAGAACGATGTAAAATTGTCAAAATATATCGACACAAACACAAAATTACCACCCTTTGTTTTAGTATTGCACATAATTATTAAAATGAAGACAATAAGTTTTATTAATATACTATATAATAAGTGTGTCGTCAATTATATGCTAGCTAGCTTGTATTATTTAATGCTATATTCCACACCATTTGAAATTTATACATATATTTTTCATTATTATTATTGACCAAAAAAAAGTTAAGATTATTTAAAGTAATTTTCCCTTTTTATTTATAAGCAATGATTTTGTATAAAGTGAACACACATACAGACTGATGCGTCAATAAGAAAAGGGTTCAAATTTTTTTTTAATCCTTTCCAGTTCAAGTGGGTTTAGCCCACTCTACATCTGGATCGGGTTACTGTAGGCCCATTTAAGGGGTTGACCCTCCCACTCACAAGCGTCTCCATGTTTCCACGGGGATTCGAACTTCGAACCTCGAGGCATGGGATGTAGCCCCATAACCACTACACCAACTCAGAAAAGGGTTCAAATTAATTGTTAATATGTACCGGTCAGTAAGTCAGGGTCCGGGGACGACACGTCCCTGCCAGTGGCTAGGGAGACAGTACGTGCAAACTCGTTAAAATAGTATGCTATGTTTTATATTAACGGATTTATCGTGATCTTTTTTGGATTTATGACTATAGCCGATTAGGATTTTTATCATGATTTCCTATATATATATATATATATATATATATATATATATATACTCATTAAATGCCATAATTATATGATATAAAAAAATCGTATTTCTCTACCAATGGATGTAAATAAAAAAAATCCTTTCAGATGTAAATAAAATACCATTACCGAACCACGTAAATCTTTATGTCTTTCTTTTCTATTAACGTTCTGATTACAACTTTAATATTTCGGTGTTTTTTTGGTTAATTACATATGAGTTGAATAATGTGGTAGTTGGTGGGAACTGCGAAATACTAAACCACAAGGACACAGACATGCCAACTACATTGCGGGCAATTAGTGTTCCAAGTATTTAAGCAACCTTTTTTTACTTACGAAATAAGCAAATTAAAATTGCATTTTTTTTTATAATATGATCGATCGATCTCTTGGTAATTAAACATAAGACCTTATGTCTTTATCAAAAAAAAAAAAAAGATCTTATGTCAATTTTTTCACGTCATGACTCATAATGAAAAAGGCCAAGTGAGCTGATCATAAGGGTGAAGTGGCCGAAACGAGTGATCGAGTGAGTGAGTTTCCTTATAGTAAGAGGTGTCAAATTCAAATCCTTATGAAAACAATTTATGGAGAATAAGGGTCATATTATGTAATTTCTAGTTTAATGTTGCTCACTGTTTCATTCCCTTTTGTTTCCCTGCTTTTGCTGTAATAAGAGTTGCATTGCAGCTTGAACTCTAGTGCATCAGTGTGTGTGCAGCTCACGTGATTATGTGGTATATAATCACTAGCTGTCACCTCATTCAGGTAGGGTTTTAGTTTTCGGGATTGCAACTTACCTAAAGGGGCCAATGGCCGCCAATGGATGAAAAAGGGGAGTGGCTTCATTACTTCTTTGTCCAGTATTTCACACTGCTACTCTGTAAATGTAGTGTTTATTTTGTTTAGATCATTGATTTCTCACGGTATCATAGCTTAAGGGAGTAGATCCTTCACATTGACGTTTTCTTGCTTGGAAGTTTATGTTTAATAGCAGTAACAACATGAGTATTGATGAGAGGACACCGACTAATGAATCTCCTTCAGGTAACCTTGGAGATCCTTTGCATTTATCTAATTCCGATCATCCTGGTGCACAACTTGTGGCAATTCCTTTTGATGGAACAAATTACATGACATGGAGTAGGGGAGTCATGATGGCTCTAGGTGCTAAATGTAAACTGGGCTTCATAGATGGTAGATGTGCTAAGCCTGCTGGTACAAGCACTGATGTGGAGAGGTGGATCCGGGCTGACTACATGGTAGGGTGTTGGTTGTTGAATTCTATGAGCAAAAATGTTGCTGAGGCCTTCATGTTTCTTGATTCTGCAAAGGCCTTGTGGGATGAGATTGTGGAGAGGTTTAGTCAGTCAAATGCACCTAGGATCTATCAATTAAGGAAGAAATTGGGAAATGTCACTCAAGGGAATATGTCCCTAGCAGATTTGTACAACACTCTTAAAAGGTGTTGGGATGAGCTTCAGGTCCTTGAAGGGAAACCTGAGTGCACTTGTGGTGCTTTGAAACAATGCACATGTAATGCAGTTAAGAAATTCACATACATGGATTCCAGGAACAAAGTTATGCAGCTTCTGATGAGTTTGAATGAGAACTATGATGCAACAAGGAATCAGATCCTTGCTATGGATCCATTACATGTGTTGAACAGAGCTTATTATATTCTTTAACAAGTGGAAGGGAGAAAAGGTGCTTCTAATGACTCTGGAAATGCTTCTATTGAGAGCAGTGCTTTTGCAGCCAATAAGTTTGGCAATATGAGGTTTCAGAGTGGATCTCTAGGAACTCAATCTTCTCAGCCTTTTAAAAGGGACTGGAAAGAATTGAAGAAGATAAAGTATGAATCCAAGTGCAGTCATTGTGGATACAAGGGTCACGGTGCTGATCAATGCTTCAAATTGCATGGGGTGCCAGATTGGTTCAAGGTCTTGAAGGAAAAGGAAAGGACCAATGGAGGAGGCAAGAGTTCTACTAATGCTGTGGGAAATATGAATGCAGGAGGAATGCAAGGGAGTCCTTTAGATGAGGATGGTATGGACAAGCCCTAGGGTGAAGGACAAATGGATTCAGCTATGGTGAATGCAGTCTTTGAGGAAGTCACGAGGAAGATGAAAGGGAAAGGAATGGCTGACATGTCCTTTGCCAATTTTGCAGGTAAAATATTTACCTCTACTGCTAATATTTCTGTTATTAATGGCTCATCTTTTGATTGGATTGTTGACACTGGAGCTAGTGATCATATGATGCCAAAAAATCAGTTTGCCTCAGTGCTTCTTAAGCTTGACAGACCAGTACATATAGGGTTGCTAGATGGATCTATTAAAGTTGTGACTGAAATGGGAAATTTTCAGTTGACATGTCAGATAAAGTGACATTGAACAATGTCCTTTTTGTGCCTGATTTCCAACACAGACTGCTATCTATTGGGAAGCTGCTTGATGATAATGATTTGATTGCCATATTCACTAGACATGCTTGTTTTATTCAGGACCCTAGAACTGAGCATATAGTGCTGGCTGGAGAGAGGCAGCATGGACTGTACAAAGTTCTTTCTTCAAAACAAGCTGAGGGATGGAAACAACATGGCAGAGATGAAGTTGGAAGATTTAGATCAGTTTTTGCTTCTAGCGGTTCTAAGGATTTTAATTGTTGCTTAGACCTTTTTCATGCCAGACTTGGGCATAGTTTTATGTCCAAAATGAGGCATTTGCATGTTTTTAATCAACAAGAGATGAATGATTTCATGTGTGAATCTTGCTCTATTGGTAAACATCACATGTTGCCTTTTGAAAGGAGTCTCAACATGGCAAATGAGCATTTTGATCTTGTGCATATGGATGTCTGGGGTCCATACAAAAATGTTACCTATAATGGGTTTCAATATTTTTTAACTTTAGTAGATGATAATACAAGAGTCACATGGAAATTCTTGTTGAAAAGCAAAACTCAGGTCTTCAAGGCTATTACTGATTTTGCAGCATATGTTAAAACACAGTTTGATAAAACTGTGAAGTGTTTTAGATCTGATAATGGCACAGAGTTCACATCAACTCAGTGTCAAGATTTCTTTGCTAAAGAAGGGATAATGCACCAGAGATATGTTCCTTACACCCCCCAACAGAATGGTAGGGTAGAGAGGAAGCACATGCATTTGATTGAGACTGCTAGAACAATGAGAATTCATGCAGGCTTACCAGTGAGATTTTGGGGAGACTGTATCCTTGCAGCCACTTATGTCATCAATAAAATGCCTAGTGAGACTATAAATTGGAAATCTCCTTTTGAGAGATTATTTAAGAAATCACCAAGCTATGATGAGCTTAGGGTGATTGGTTGCTTGTGTTATGCTCAGGTCCCTATTGGTAAATTGGATAAACTGGGACCAAAGGCAAGGAAACGTGTTTTTTTGGGGTACCCCTATGGACAAAAAGCTTACAAGCTTTGGGACATAGACAGTAAATGCACCTTTGTTAGCAGAGATGTGATATTTAAAGAAAATATTTTTCCCTTCAAAACTCCTACTTCTGTAGCAGATAATCTTGAGCAGCCAGATACATTTCAGTTACCTTTGGTGGATCCTGCCTCGAATTATCAGGATTTTCATCGCAATACGTCCCAGGGTTCCACTTCCTAGGTTCCTCCTTCCCCAATTATTGATGCTTCTTCTGAAATTCATGTCTCATACAGTATTAGTCCCATTAATCCAGAAAATGTCATACCATCACCAGTAGCAGCTTCTCCCCAGGATTCAGTGAACCAGACAACTTATGTCCCTCTTCATGATTTAAATGAATTTCCCCCTCTAAGAAGGTCCATCAGGGAGCAGACAGGGCCAAGAAGGCTAAATGACTTTGTATGCAATTATCCTAGAAGAGACTCTATGTCACAGTCCTTTATAGTCTCTTGCTTGGAGCATACCTATGATCAGAATACAGACTTTGGCAAGTCATTTTGTATGATGGTCAGTATTCAGGAACCATACAGATACTCTACAGCAAAATCAGACATGGGTAATGACTGATTTGCCACCAGGCAAGAAGGCAATAGGAAGTAAGTGGGTTTATAAAATTAAGTATAAGCCGGATGGGAGTGTGGAGAGATTCAAGGCTAGATTAGTAGCCAAGGGATACAATCAAATAAAGGGGAAGGACTATAAACATACATTCTCACATGTGGCAAAGTTCACCACAATGAGAGTGCTTATTGCTCTAGCCACAAATCGAGATTGGGATTTGTATCAGTTAGACATTAACAATGGTTTCCTACATGGATTCATTGATGAAGAAGTATATATGCAGCCTCCAGAAGGCTATGTGATGGGAAGTCCGGGCAAAGTTTGTAGACTGAAGAGATCAATCTATGGATTGAAACAGGCTTCAAGGCAATGGAATGCAGAATTGTGTACCTTTCTTGCTCAGTTGGGTTATCAGCAAGCCAATGACGACTATTCTTTATTTACAAAATCAGTAAAAAGGGGAATTGTTGTAGCCTTGATCTATGTTGATGATTTATTATTAACTCGTGATGATCTTTATGAAATACAGAAAGTGAAGGAAGCCTTGAACAAGAAGTTCACTATTAAGGATCTGGGAATAGCCAGATATTTCCTAGGTCTTGAAATCTCCAAGACCAATTAAGGAACTTATTTGCATCAAAGGAAATACATCATGGATATTTTGCAAGATTACAATTTATTTGACTGCAAGCTAGCTCAATTTCCTTTGCAAAGGGGCTTAAAGCTCTCAACTGATATGGGAACAGTAATGACAGATCCTGAGAAGTATAGAAGGCTGGTTGGTAGATTGCTTTTCTTAAACTTGACAAGACCAGATATTTCTTATGTTGTACAACACTTGAGCCAGTTCATGACAGAGCCTCGTGAACCTCATTATGATGCATCCCTTCATGTTGTTAAATACCTCAAAGGTACTATGGCAGTTGGATTACATTATCCAAGGATATCAACCATTGAATTGGTTGCTTATTGTGATGCAGATTGGGGAGCCTGCCAATTCAGTGCTAGGTCCCTAACAGGTTATTGTATTTTCCTTGGACATTCTTTAGTGTCTTCGAAAACTAAGAAGCAGAACACAATATCCAAATCATCAGCAGAAGCTGAGTATAGAAGCATGTCTATGACTTCAAGTGGAGATAGTTTGGATTGAAGGTGTCTTAACTGTGTTGAAGGCCAATATTCCTTTACCCATCCCTCTTCACTGTGACAACAAGGTTGCTTTACATATAGCTGATAACCCAGTTTTTCATGAACGTACCAAACACCTGAAGATTGATTGCCATTTTATCAGGGAAAGGTGTAAATAATACTGTAACCCCTTAATCTAAACATGTTCTACGGAATGAAGAGAGTATCTCTATCGACAATGTGTGATTACTTTTTTTTTTAAAATAGAAAAAATCTAGTTATTATCAAAATATATGATGTCATTTTTCAAACTGGTTAGTTCTCTCTCACACACACACCAAAACACTTAACATATGAAATTCCAAGAAAAAGGAACATCATAAAATACAAAACAAAACATGCCCGGCCAAAGTGAATATACTCGTATGATGCAAACTCTTATCTAATGATGTCATTGAGAATAAAAAGTGTAGAGCCTAATGAGTTAATACGTAACTTGTTGAGGAAAATATTAGTTTAGTTTTCCATTAAAATGTTATGATAATATTGCTTTTCGACATTAAGAAATGATTGTTTTTCTATTAAAAAAATGAAACAATGGGGGAAAACCAACAAAACAATAATATATAAATATATAATAGATATCCTGATTTGTTACATCTTTCAGGATATGGTCTAAAGGCAATTTCAGGCTATTCATTTTTCTTTTGCTGGTCTTTTTATATGATTTTTCTTACATATTGTTTCAAGAATACAAATGTACGCATGTTTGAGTGTATTTTCAGATAATTTGGTACGTATTTGACGTCGTTTTAGAACTATTAACGATATATGATCATTGAAAAAGAATGTTCAGGATGTTTTGTGGACGTACGTCAATAATCATGCATTATGATTTT
Source organism: Persicaria tinctoria (assembly GCA_037127255.1). NCBI lineage: Eukaryota > Viridiplantae > Streptophyta > Magnoliopsida > Caryophyllales > Polygonaceae > Persicaria > Persicaria tinctoria. The sequence goes on from JBANSL010000010.1 coordinate 23,051,698, forward strand.
GGAAGCCAAAAGACGTGCATTAGGTCAATTCTCACTTATACCAAGTTCGCGTCAAATGACCTTAAAAGATACTCCTTCATATTTAATAATGTCGAACTATTTTAAAAAAATTCAAGTTTTGTAACACACACATACAAAAGAAGGGACAAGTCTCCCATATTCACCTTTGTCTACCAATAATATTTACTTAAATCACAAATTTTGAATTCTCATTCACAATAATATCATTAGATAAGCTATAGCTAAAACATAACTCATCCAAATTTCTTTCCTTTTATATAAAAAAAATCTACCATATATAGATAATAGGTAAAACGATGGGTATGCAGTAGACCTGTCAAAACACAATCCGACCGGGTGATCCGACCCGAACGCCCGAAAAATTTCCGACCCGAACCCGGAAATTTTTATCGACCCGAACCCGAAAAATCGGAAAATTTCTTAGTAATCTGGGTTTCGACCCATTGACCCGGTAATTTTGACTCGATTTACCCAATTGACTCGATAACCCGATTGACCCGGTTGATTTATAATTATATATAATTAATTTTTTATATACTCCGTGTATAATTAAAATTTATCGCAAAATTATCAAATCGTGATTTTTTTAATGTAAAAAAAAAAAAATTGACAAACTCGAAATCGACCCGAAATCCGATCAAACCCGAGTTCGAGTCAACCCGAAAATATCCGAAATCCGTTTTACCCAGGATCCGAAGTGACCCGATCCGAACGACCCGTTTGACAGGTCTAGTATGCAATATGCACTACCTTGGCGTACAAAGAGGTTGATAATTTGGACCGAAAAGTGAATAAATGAGCCGGAAATATAATACTACTCTAAGTTGAACTGGTATAATGCATATTTCATAATTGGAAAAATTATTCTGTATGCTTTGTAGCATTTGTTAGTAAGGTTGAAATTTTTAGCTGTAAAGCTACTTATTAAAGAAAATGCAGATTTTTTTTTAAAAGGAAAAACAACAGAAGAAGAAGAAAAGAAGATAGTTGTAACAAAATGTTTGAAAAGGAAACAAGGGTGTACATAAAAACAGGGGCAGGTACAAATTCAAGGGTTTGTGCTATGCATTACCCCAATTTTTCATCCAAAATTTGACCAAATTTCACTAAACGCGTACTGCATAATCATTTTTTTTTTTAAAAAGTCGCGACCTTTCTAATTATTCAGACACCCAAATTCTCTTTCCGACCGAAAAAAAACACCCAAATTCTCTGTCTTGTTGCCTATGTTGTTTGGAGACGAAATTTCGCAGCTTTGATTTCGCTTCTGAAAGAAACCCTAGTTTGTAGCTTCTCACTCCCTCCGCTTCTTCGTCTCCATCTTCCTCTTGATTGCCGTTTCATAGTATCGGAGTGAATAGGAGTTGAGGGTTATGGGTTGTCTGTGCTTTTGTGAGCCCACACCAGATGATGAAATTGAAACCAGTTCACACCATCAGCCAAAGAAAGAGCCATCTCCTATTTACTTGGGTAATTCTTTCTCTTCGTTTTAACTCTAAGCCTCTAATGTTCTCTTTACTGTTGTTCTTGTGTCCGAATTTCATCTTTATTTAGTTTTTTTTTTTTAATATAAAATTCTCAGTTATGATCCTTTCTGTTCAATTCTTGATCGAGCTTGTGTTTGATTCATAAAAAAATGGCTGTAATCATCCATATCAGTTTTTTTTTTGAGATTGGGTGAATTTTACCATGGTAAGGGTTTAGCTTTCCTGTGTCAATTGGTTGATCAGCGGCTTCGAATTGTGGGTAAATTATGTTTTGTTTTTTTTTTTGAAATTATGAATTTTTTTATTTGATTGGTGTTCAATTTGGAAATTGACCACACCACAGCAATGGACTTGAACTTGAAGTGAATTTCATGATTTTACTCCGTATGTCCAGTTGCTGATTTTTCCATGGCGTAATGTATGTTTTTGTTTTAGGGAGGTCTAGGCCGAATCCAGACAATAAGGGAAAGGTGGTTTCCGTTGATGGGCAAGGGTCTTCCTCCATAACCGCAAAGACTTTCCGGTTTCGCGACTTGGCTGCAGCAACCAAGAACTTCAGAGACGATTTCTTTCTCGGGGAGGGAGGATTTGGGAAAGTTTTCAAGGGCCAGTTAGAGAGTACAGATCAGGTCAGTCAATAAGTCAACAAATAGTTTTGAGGGGAGGTTCTTGTCAATATCAATTGTCTTGTTTTCGGTAAATACCCATGAGTTTGAATTAGATCTGTTTGTCAATTGCTTGTCTGTTATGAATTTAATGAGGCTTATACATAAACATGAGATTGATCGAGCTTGTATGTTACTCGTCGTGTGGTGCAGACCGTGGCTATTAAACAGCTCAATCCAAATGGGTGGCAAGGAAACCGGGAGTTCATTGTGGAGGTACTCATGTTGAGTTTGCTTCACCACCCTAATCTTGTCAATCTGATTGGTTACTGCGCTGAAGGGGATCAACGGCTTCTAGTTTATGAGTACATGCCTTTTGGTTCTTTGGCTGACCATCTACATGGTTTGTATCCTTTTAACCCCTTATCCCTCTCTTCTTGTTTAGTTTACGATGTTGGATGCTTAATCTGTACAACTTTCCCTTCAGATCTCCCTTCCGGTGGAAAGCCTTTGGAGTGGAACACTAGAATGAAAATCGCTGCTGGCGCAGCTCGAGGATTGGAGTATCTGCACAACAAAGCTACACCCCCTGTCATATACCGTGATTTGAAGGCCTCCAACATTTTGCTTGATGAGAATTTTCATGCCAAGCTATCGGATTTTGGATTGGCTAAGCTTGCTCCCACGGGTGATGACACACACGTGTCAACGCGAGTTATGGGAACTTATGGCTACTGTGCGCCAGAATATGCAATGACTGGTCAGTTGACTTTGAAGTCAGATATTTACAGCTTTGGGGTTGTCCTTTTAGAGATAATTACTGGCAAGAGAGCAATCGATACTTCAGCAAGTGGACGAGATCAAAATCTTGTTGCATGGGTAAGAAACCTGAAACTTTATTTTCATTTAAATTGCTGTGGAAATGTTGAAATTGGTTGCAATATGGGACCCAAACAAATTATATTGGAGCAAGTTTAGACATTCCTTTAACCAAGTTTAGATGTCTGCAAGTATGATAGTTGCACAAAACGAATTGAAGAAATGGGACCCAAACAAATTCAACTAATCTACCTTATGAATTGAGGTATTTGCGCGAAAATCAATCGCTACAAGTGAATGCATGCTACCATCAAGAAAGTTCCAAGTGATAAAATAGGAACATATAAGTATTCATATTCTGAATTTGTATGCAGGCAAGGCCCTTGTTCAAAGACCGAGAACAGTTCATGAAGATGGCAGACCCTGCGATGCAAGGTCAATTTCCTGCTCGGAGTCTCTATCAAGCTCTCTCCATCGCTGCCATGTGTGTTCAAGAACAGCCCAGCTTGCGCCCGGCTATAGCTGACGTAGTCACAGCGTTGTCGTACCTTGCTTTGAGCAAGCAACAACGTGAGGCCCGGCAGGCCAAAAGGCTTTCAGACGACTAATTCTGGATCTTCAGAGTTTGGGGGCATCCTAGGATAAGCAGCGGCAACGAGTGAGCCCAAGATGCTCAAATTCAGAGTTATATACCTCACTGAAATTCTTTGCCCGAGTATGATCATGTTTATTGATTTGGATGATCGTTTGGTATGATTTTTTATTCCTTTCCATTCCATATGATTCTTTGTTTCCTTCACTTTTTCTTGTTTCTTTGTAAAGTTGTCAGATGTTTTCATTTCATTGATTAGTAGTATACTTTAGGAATCGCTTTAATGTATTTGGATCTGGTGGAGTTAACGCAAAACTTTACCTATAGTAGAGCATACAAAAGCTCCTGTGTTGTGAGGGCCTTTGTTTTGCTTGATTTCCAAAACATGGATTGTTATTTGATGTTTGAAAAGCACCAAGTTTTAGGCATGTTCTTGTGAATTCTTTCATTTTGTCTGGAATCATTTCTTAAAAGTAATCATGTGTGAAAGTGTAATTAGCAGCCAAGGCAGGAGCTGAAGGTTGAAGCTTAAAACTGAATAAAATAGAGGACGAATTAAACTGTGTTTTTGGTTGAAACTAATAGGCTGGAACTTGAAAGCAGATAACAGGTTAACTGAAGTTACAAATAGAGAGCAAGATGTGAGGCATTTAGGGCTAGAAATCGACCCACCCAATTCGATTTTACAGGTGAAAAACTTGCGGGAAAAAAAACCCCTAAAGGATAGGGGATGGGTCAGATGAAACGGGTGATATGTTTTCCACCCCTATGATCCGTGAGGTCGATTTGGGATGATTTGTGTTCAAACTTCAAATCATTGTGGGTTATTTAGAGTCAGGCTGACTTGAATCAGATCCCAGATTGAGTTTGAATCGAGTTTCAATCGAATAACCATTTACATACTGCAATGTAGAGTGTCCCAAAATCCACTATGCTGAACAATTTACTCTAGTACTTGGATCTGTCATGTACATAATATACATGTAAACTGTGTTGTTCATCACACTCTTTACAATAACACTATCCAATAAACGAATCTTCATCTGTAAACTTCTCTAGTTTCCTCAAACTGTCATGGTTATGTTAACACTGGGTCACAGCTGATTCGAGATACTGAACTGGCATTGTATACTGATGTGGCAAATGATTTGCTGTGCTTGCCATTGTTCTATGACCATTGATCGGTTGGAAATAGTCAGTTTGCAAGATTTCGATAAATTAGCTACGGCTGTCAAAATCTGCTGATTAGTGATCACCATCTGAAATGATGTACGTGTAGTAGTGTTGTAGTGTACATATTCATCTCCTTTCTCCAGGCTCTTCAACATTGCTTGGTTTTGCCTGTGAATTATGGATTAGCTGAATGGTGAAATCTTGCAAAAAAAGGTGAGACTAATGGATACATACAACTGAAGCTAAGACCATCATGAGTACACACTATAATTTATAAACTAACCTTGTTCTTATCACGCCAGATTGATCCAAAGTTGAGTATGCCTGTTTTTCTAGCAGAGCGCTCAGATTCTTGGCGTCCAATCCTGCGTAAGAGTACATAAAACAATGACACAGTGAAAGTCTGCTTCACAACATGATAGTTGTCGAATTGTAATCTGTAACAAAACAATACAGATGATGTTATCTCAATATTGTAGTGAAATATGAATTAGCTTGAGCCAGATTTGTTAAAAGGCAAGCCAAGATGAATTATTTGTTGTAAATTTAGCAACATTTTTCTAATCATGTGCAATTTAATACGGAGTACTGTTGTTCTGGCATCTTGCTCTACCCTTCTCAACCTAAAAAAGAAATGCGCAAGATACGAAGTTACTTGGCCTTGTCGAATATAGGAGGAAAAATATAGTTTTGAAACTAAGCTCGGGACAACTATTTTCTTGCAAGGGTTCAATGCAAAACTGCCCCAGTTTTGTGCTCCAGTGCAGGCAACGTTTTGAAAAATCTTACAGGGATCACTGCATAGTGCATACTACCCCAAATAGTATCCTCAAGTGCTTCGGTATAGAATATAATATCATCACAACTAGTTTTCAAACATTAACTTTCTACTAATTTGTCATTTTTGTCAAATACTTTCAACAGATGAACACAAGGATTTTTTGTAGATTAACATTAGATTAAGCTTGTGTACCGTGGAGAGGATAGTGCCTTTGCTTGTCCAGATTGATACTGCCGTGTAGCCTCTAGCAGTGACTCAGCCATGACAACCTTTTCCTCCATTTGAGCCAGTGATACCATGGTATTCTCATACTTCTCCTGTGTAATGAAATACATTATATACAAGATAGCCATATCTCAAATAAAAGGTTCAGAAGCAGGTGCAGATACATTTGGAATGTTTGGATCTTGGAATATTTTGTTCAATTACAGCCCCATTCTTCCTACTTCCTTCATGTCCTACTGTCCTAACTCCTAACCAGTTGGTGAAAGAATCAGGTGTCCTTTCACTTGAAGAAATTTCAAATAAAAAGGGGAAAAAATGCTTCAGGAGCAGGGAGACAAACTATCAAAGCTGATGAGAGCATCGGAACTTCTTGGAGTTCTTGCTGCTTATTTATGGAATCAGAACATGCTACAATTTCTGGCTGGAATCCTCAAATGATGGATAACTGGGGATATTTACCGAATTATCATAGGATGAATCTAGTTTCGTTGACAACTTGGCATTGCCCTATCCTCATCCTTGCAAATTGAGCGCCCGAAAAAATGCCGGACTTACTCCATGATTGAAGTAAAATAGTTAGTTCAAGCAACCATACTTGGAAAATGATGGAATCAAATGAAAAGCACCTGAAGCAAATGGGCAGCACATCTCTGACTGGATGCTTCGTGCTCTGCTGCAAGTCTGGCATCTTCAGTTACTTTTTGTTGTTGCTCCATACGCATGAGTACCTAAACAAATTCATCTGTTATACAAATTCACTGCATGAGGAAATAGAGGTGGGACTCCCCTATCTTTATCCACACAGTATCATCAAAAGGAAATGGGAAACCCAGACCTTCAACATGTTTGCTTCTTGCTGTTGTTTGCTAGCAAGAATCTTTTGAAGCTCGGAAACCTCGTACTCTAATTGCTCAACCTTTGTATTAAAACAAAATTACAGCATAAATGCTCAGAAAAAGAGTAACACTAAGATTTGCAAAGATGAGCATACAGTTATATTAGTCACTAAAAGGGTAACGTCACATCTTCTTACCAGTTCAATATCACTTAAAACGATGTAAGCTACTAAAAGTATCTTACGATATCTGTGTCTACAGTCTGCATGAATACAATCTTCGTTCAAGCTAACAAAACAATTAGTCATATTCAACGACTTGTTCTTATTTATATTGCTCCAAAGTAAAATTGATCTATAATTGTCCCATGAGAAGAAATATTTGACCAGTTGCTTAAGTCAAACTAAATGATTCTTTTACCAGAAAGCACATAGATTGCCATGGTGAGTAAATGAAATGAAAATAGATTAAGATTGGATGAAAGTTGTACCCTTGCACTCAACTGCTGCCGGTTATCTTCCTTCACCATCTCCATAAACGCTGTCTCAAGCTCCTGAGCTCTGAGAAAATTTTGAAGAAATGGAAGGATAATTCAGCAAGATATCTGCAAAAGTTTTTGTCCAGTTTCCAATTTGAAGTCTTGGAATAAATCTTAACAATGATCTTTAAAGTCTGCTTAGGTAAGAATGTGTTGGCTCGGAGATCTACATGAAATTTGTATCTATAATAAGTTCAGAGCTTTTGTATCATAGATGGATGCATCTATTCACTTTTCTACACCAGGGTAGATTTGGAGGTTAAAAGAACTACTCATGCACCCTGACATTAATCATTAATGATCTACCTCATAGTAGCTAATCTTTTCTCCTCAAGTAAATTACTGATCCCAGCCTTCAACAAAGTCACCTGCAAATGATGGATTGATGTTGTAGAAAGTTTCAAAGGTGAAATAATCTTATTTCTGAACAGAAAAAACAGTTGCATAGATGAAAAACAACAGAGTAGAGTAACCACCTGATCCTGAAGATCAGGAGCAGATTCTTGTTCAGAAACAGTACTAATGCTGCAGATAAATTCATCGAAGTTATTTGCTGAAGACATTATTTTAGACAGGTTTCTTTTACGCCCAGCACCTGATCCTTGGGCCAATTTCATCACGCCTTGAGGGCCGTGTTTGAAGCTACTAAGCTTAGTTGCAATGCTTTTCGATTCCTTAGAGACTTGACTCCCTCTCGTTCTCTCTTCAATTATTTCCAGTACAGATGACCGATGTTTGTTTCTCAGCTCTTGTAATCTATCTTCAGTTACTGTAAGAAAACTCATACATGCGGTAATTACAAGGTGACTGCTATCAAATGTTGATGCGGCAAAGGATTGTAGCAATGTAATAGCTTCTCCAGCATCCTTGGTGGTAATTATGACAGGTCCTGGGAAATAAAAGATGCATCTCCTGATGATCACTGCATTATGCTATGCTAAAATAATAAAAATAGATTTGTGTGGAGTTTATATTGTTACCATACAGCTCCATTAATGCAAGTGCTGAACGGAAAAGCATTACACGATTCCCTTCAAACAGAAGTACATCCCATATTCGTAGAACTGGTTACAGGTAGATCAAAAAGGTAAAAGGTGAGTCAAAACAGGAGTTGAAGATATTTCAGATTCAAGACACTAGATCTCACTGTTCAGACATAATTGCTCACCGGTTTCCCATGGAAGCATATTTGCAAAGATGGATATAAACCAAGGTGATGTTATCCAAGTCACTTGCACTCCCAAGTAATCGAGATGATTAACTGCACCAAATACATCAACAAGGATATGAAACTTAATCCAGTATTTCATCAAAAGATATGTAAGATAATGGAAGCGGACAATAATCTAGGAGAACAAACCCAATTTAGGAAATATTTCACGCATCAACTCTTCAAAGACAAGTTGATCCACCTGCCAAGACAGAATTGCTCGATTCTTTATGATATATCAAGAATTAAAAAACTAGACAGTTTTACTCCGTGCATATGTGGTATCCTTGCATCAGATCTCTGAATGCAGCAAAAAACTACATCTACATGTACATTATTTTGGACATGTGGAGATGATATACCTGAGATTCTATCATATCATATGTATAATATCCATCGAAGTAGTCATCAATAATTCCCACCAATGCCCTGTTAAAGTTCATGTTAAATGAAATCCCAGAATGGTTGAGAAAAAGCAGAAAACAAACAGATTGGCAACAATAAAAGCGACTTTTAAACATACCAAAAAGCATTTTCCTCTGGCATCAAAAGAAGGAATAATCCAGCGAAGAAATTCATAGCCTGCAAGTTTGTCAAATTATGACATCAGTACAATGTACATATTGAAAGAAAAAAACTTATATGAAAGCATTCTCATCATGAAGGTTAGAAAGGAAAGAGCGGACTCTAAAACTCCAGCAGGTTCTGTAGATATCCTTTAATGCAGATTCCAAAAATACAACCTCCTCCCATGCCAAAAACTAGTAGATACAAATCTGTATTGCCAAAAATAGCAACTCGTTTTGGGGACCTATCATGTGTGGAATAGATAAATTACATAATATCTAACATCCGTTGATGGGCAACTATGGCAAGAACAGAAAGCAGAAAGGAAAATATGAGTATACCATTACACTGATTTGTTCGAAGTGTGTAGTACATCAAGATAAGCATTAACAACAAAGATGGATTTAGCAGATGCATTAGACCCTATTTTAAAGATTAGTACCTGGCAATAACCAACAGAAGGGTTATGCCGAGCATAAGCTGTAAGTATACGACGTAAGGAATTTCTGCCATCTTCATCTAAGGCAGGATGGCCTGGGAAAGTTCGAGACAAGTCCTGCAAAATAAAATAAAATTCAGCTTAGGAAAAAAAATAAATTTGCAGTTCAAAGTTAAAGAAATATCACCTACAAATCAATGATTCAATTAGTCCAAAGCCCATGCGTATAATGACCTTCTCAATCTGCTTCATTATTTTTTCAGGTACAGAGTGATTATCTACAGTCAAACTGTTAGGGTCCGTTTCTGATGAGACCAAGCTCTGGTAATACTTGTTTATGTGACGTATCTGTACTCCGATAAAGGCTTGCCATATCTGCACTAAGAAATAGTTAGAATGATTCACTAAAAAGACAGAATTTAACGATAAGTTGGTAACAGATATTTTCTAGAGAACTGTACCTCTCCCCTGAGATGTTTGGGCACACCACCACGAACAAGAAATTCTAGCTCTTCTTTCGATGGAAATAAAGTTTCAGAGGTTGCATGATTCTGCACATTACTATTTTCATTACTACTATGTCCAACATCCCTTTCTGTCTCCTGAGGGAAAATCGTCGCATTTTCTTGGTAAGGGTTATCTTGTTGTTCAGCTACTTGACAAGCAACATCAGGTACATCATCATGGTGGTTAGAACTATATTTGTAGGATAAGGGTGTATTGTCATCCTTAATGGTAACTGTACTTTTGACACCACCATCCCTCATCATCTTCTCGATGAGAAAGATAGATGGTTTAATCGGACTCCAAATTTGGATCTTATGAGGTTTTGAGCTTGTTCCCACAGGTACCTCAATTCCAGGTCCATCGGTAGCTGAAGATCGAGGGTGCCCTGCATTGCTATCATTTCCATTTCGGCAACTGTCTGAAATGAGTTCAGTCTTCTCGTTCGTGGTTTCAGCATCTGAAGTCTTGCTACATTTATTGGCAGGCGAACACAGAGGAACAGATTCTCCATAATGTTCAATAAAGTCCCTCCACTTCTCTGATCTTTCCTTTTCCTCCGCCTAATATTAGAAAGTTACCAAATCAAATAATAACATCATAATGTACTCTTTTTACTTCAGGACCTTTGTAACAAGTCTGTGAGATAGTTTAGGAATAAACAAAACTAGATATGGTACTTAGGAGGCAAGAAAAGTTTGTGAAATGCTAGCTGGTAATAGTTAGTGAAAAGTAACCAACACCAAAATATTTCATTAAATAACCCATGATTCAAAAATGCACAAACCATCTTTAATTGTTCATATGGTTAACACGGGCAAATGCCCATGATTCATTAAATAACTTACAGAGTTACAGTGGTTGTTTCAAAGACCATTATGAGACAACTTGTTTCAAGTAAACATCTTTAAACGGCAGTAGTCAACAACTGACATGCTTTTCCTTGTAATGTACTCATTCTTTTGATACAATATACGACAAACATTCAGTTTTCTAAAACTAAAATCATAACTTCAAATTAAATGAGAAATTACAGATTTCTTTTATGATATTTCCATTTGTCATGTTATAATCAATCCAAGACCAAGTCCCAAGACATTCACAAGAATATGGTTAGAGTAGAAGCTCACCTTGTATATGTTACTGTACTCTCTATATATCTCCAAATGCTGTGGTCTTACAGTAAAGCCATAGGAATCCCTGCATAAATAATTCACAAATTGATCTCAATTCTCAATTAACAGCTTCAAACCTCAAAAGTCAAAACCAACCCGCAAAGCCTTTTCAAAACAAGGCAATATCGAATTATACTTGTATACATAATGAAATGCCAGAAAGCTATGTTAACTATTTCATAATGATCTGTTATCCACTAACTTTCAATAGGTAAAATCTCAGTTTGCAAATAGCTGTATGTTGCCTCCGAAATAGAGAGTTCAAAAATCAAAATACGGTAATTTAGCCATTTCATGTGAAAAGGTCACAAGATATACTAACTGAAAGATATTTTGATCAGAAATTTGCAGAACCATTAAGATAACAGTAATCAAACCCCCCAAAAATTACCTAGAATCAGCCTCCAATGTACAGCTACTCAATGACGATAACAACATAATTCTTCACCACAAACATCAAGTCTAGCTCCCATATCTCTTACCTCCCCCTAAATAGCTCTCATACATAGATTCACATTTCAAATCCCTGATAGAGACTTCGCGATAGCAGTTTGCAAAGATCAAAAGAGTGCCGAAACGGCATGCCACTTGGTTTGCGGAAAATTGAAACAAGTCAAAAGGAAGGAAGAAAGTAACGAAAAGATCAAAACATCCGATTCGCGAAAGATCCTAACCGGCCTTGAGATCAAAAGCACGCGACTCTCGCCAGCGACAAATGCGAAAGTTCAGGATCAACGAACACGAAGAGATCGAGAGAGAGAGAATCGAAATTGGTAAAAGAGGCGTTACCGTTTGAGGTCGCCATTCATGGGAGAGTACGATTCGTTGTCCGCCATAGAAGGAGAGGGGAGCGAAACTCGCGATGCAATCATCGATCAAAGGGGAAATCGCGGATAATTAGGGTTTCGTGATCACCCTTCCATCCAATTTAAGATTTGATTTTTCCCCGCCACCATCTCTCTTTATTTGTGTTTCTTCTTTGTCGTGCGGAGCTGACACTTCAAAACCGTGATTAGTTACGACTTACGAACGGGTTTTCGTATTTTGACTTGTATCTCCGGTCAGAGCCCATGGTTGTTTTGCCCACGTAATTTTTTTATTTAAATATGTTATAATATTATTATATTGGGATGGATAAATTCTAGGAAACTCTAGTTTCCGTATAAACTCCTATATAAAGGTCCATTGGAACCCCAATAACACATCAGTTCATTCCCTTCTTCCCCTCTCTATTCTACGTATTATCACATCTTTATTATACCTTTTTCCTCCTTAGAGCAACTCGTGCTGATAACGTGTGATAATACGTAGAATAGATAGGGGAAGAAGGGAATGAACTGATGTGTTATTGGGATTCCAAGGGACCCTTTATATAGGAGTTTACACGGGAATTAGGGTTTCCTAGAGTTTATCATTATTGGAGGTCCCTTGGAACCCCAATAACACATCAGTTCATTCCCTTCTTCCCCTTTCTATTCTACGTATTATCACAAAATATTAATTGTTTGGCTTTTTTTTTAAACGTGGGATTCCAACCCGTTCCATATATACACCGTAAATTAACATTGGATCCGACGTTGTCATAACTTTCAAATTGAGGTTGTAACAACGTCACATCCGACGTTGCGCTCAACACATCATTTTGCCTTTGGGAAAAAAAAATTGACGTTGTAACAACGTCGAGTTACAACGTCCAATTGGACGTTGCAAGCTGAAATCCCAACGGGTTCGATCGGGCTTAGAAACGTCCATTTGGGCATTGTAACAACGTCGGATCCGACGTTGTTACATTGTCCAATTTTTTTCCCAAGGCAAATCGATGGGTTGATAATTAACAACATCAGATCTGATATTGTTACAACGTTAATTTGGACGTTTATGCTCAATAAGTTCAACAACCCCTATAAAAGGGGCTGAAGACCGCATTTGAAAATGCAACACAACAATTTCACATTTTCTTTCCTTCCATATAGCCGGTTACAACTGAACATCGCGGATCAAACCCCGCATTGATTTTTTAATCAAATGGGTTCGATACCCAATGTCCCCATAGAAGTCTGATTGTGCCTGCCGCAATCCAGAATACAGTGGATTCTTCCTTGTGTATTGTTTCGAGTCGAGTGTCAAAATGACACTCACATTTCTGCATCCTTGCAGTTCGGGTGCGAGTACTGCAACCGTTTTCATTAGGGCATTCCTGGAGCGTATTACTGGAGGGTTGGGGACATTCTACTTCAACGTATTCAGTCATTCTTCCCCGATTTAAGCAGACATGACCACGCTGACGTAGCTTAACAGGCAAGGATACTTGTAAGGGAAGCAAATAGGGAAGTCCGAAAGTTTATATTCAACGAGTTAAAGAGTGAACTCATTCCGAATATGGATTAAGTAGAGCCTACTCGATTGTTAAAAAAAATTACGTTGTTATCAGTGTTGTATTTGTTTGTTTTAGTAACTTTGGTATGTTATCTAATCGTTATCTATGAAGTGAAGCGTTGACATGTGACTTTTTGTTGTTGTCAATATGTAGAAACCATCAAAAACAATAATGCAAACAAAACGAACTACAAAATAAAGTATAACCACCAAATACGGGCAGTATGTCATAAACAAAACAAAATATATTGTATCTAATGAAAAGATCCAATGTAGTTCATGATATGCTCGTACATCTGGTAAAACTGAGGATGTCCAAAAAGTGCCTGAATACCCTGGGTCATCTCATCAACGCGGACCTGGCGCTCAACATCCTCAGCTTCGACTCTGGGACTAGAACAGGCGAGGTAATCAACTGACACGCCTCCCTCAAAGATCTCGTGCGTCCTCCGGTAACCAATGACAAGGTAGAATCTGTGAGGGACGTCCTCTGATGTCCAACGGTCGTGCTGCAGGGCAAACGTCACGACATAACGCTTCTTCAGCCGCCATGGTCGCTACGCCACGGTGGGAGGGATGACGTCCAATAGGAGCTCCTGCATGTGACCGAACTTTCGGAGCACCCTATTTGGCATGTACGGCTCATGGACGCCACATAATCTGATGGTACCTCGATAGGTGGAGGAGTGAAATTGACCTGCAAAATCCAGGTCTCTGCCAAAAGACATCCACACGACCTATGTGGCTATGTTGTAAAAATAATATTAGAGAAATAATAAAATCGACATATGTAGTTAAAATCATAGAAACTGAGAAACATGTTACCTCATCTATGGTCGCTCAAGTTGTGCCCGAAGCTTGCCCTCACGGGCGCGCCATGCCCTGTCGTTCCCCCTCGTCGCTGCCTTCAATCAATGGGTCGAATCGTGCCATGTATCGAGGATCAGCTTGTGCATCCTTGTCCGGGTGAAGCGGACCCCGAAAACAAGAGAAGTATGACCAGATCCATGCCTAAATAGTTTAAACCATTAGAGCACTTATTATATGTTCGCAAATACCTCAACATATTTACTGTATCACTAACCAACAACAGCGCAACACACCCCCGTAGAACTGCAGTCTTGCTTCTCGTGGCTTCCCTTAATCCCCAGTAGAGGAAGGCAAGCACTCATGCTCCCCAAGCTAGTGTCCCAGCGTGCGCTAAGTCCCAAACTATCCCGAACAACGAAAAGTGTACGTAGCTCTAGGACTTGTCGATGAAGAGGGTCAGACCCAGCAGTGTAGCCAAGAACCCAACAGTTTTTAGCTCCTTAAACTACGTGCACAACAGTCAAGTGCCTTATATTTCCAATCAGAGGGAGTATATTGTATTATTATTATAAAAATGAGGAGACCCGAGTTCTCACCAAGGCAGAAGTTCTCATAGGAAAAAGGGTCGAGGTGGTCGATTCCGCCCTGATGATGATGGATTCACGTTGCTTTGGACATAGGAGAGTGGATGGGTGAATAAATGTGTGTTTTTAGCGGGATTTTAAATCGAAAACATGAGATCGAGGTTTACCGACCTTGGATTACGAGAACAAGGGAGGAGTGGCGTCCGAGCGGCTGGGTCTTGCTCTATCAGGGTTCCTGGGATTTGGTGGGACTCCTGGCTGCGTAATGTAACGTCGGTGAAGGGAAAGAACTGAGGGAGGTGGTTGCTGCTCGAGGTGGAAGATGGAGGAGAGCGGTTGTTCTTCAAAGTGGAACAGGGTGTGATGGCGGCGTACGGCGGCGACAAAAAACTGAAGGTGCCTGTTAGGGTTTGATCGATGAAAGGAGTGAAGATGAAGGTCGTTTGGCTCAGTTAACAGGCGGCGATGGCTCGGTAGGAATGGGAGAAACGGGGTTGTTGGGTGTGGTTGTATGGCTCGGCTACATGACTCAAAAGAGGGAGTTTTGGATTGTCTGGGAGGAAGAAATGGAGGAAGGAGGTTGAGTGTGTGGGGGGATGGGTTTAGGGTTTGAGAATGCCTTAATTTTATAGAGGGAGATGGAGGAGGAATCTGTAGTTGATCCATCAAAGAAAACTCAAACTTATAGCTAGTATAGCAATAAGCAAGAGGTCGATCCACATGAAAAGTTATAATTCAAGTATCATTCAGATGTCAATTAAAGTAACCAAATTGGGGGGTTTTAAATGTGAAAGTTCCGCCTTTTATCAAAGCGGATTGAAGCAAACAAAAGTAAATAATTGTAATTCAGACAATTAGGAGAAGCAATTCTACTTACAATTTTCCACTTTATTTGATTGAAGCGATCCTTGTAACTTCTTCTCGTCCTATTAAGTTTCCTATGAATGCCCTTGTCCCGACCTAATATAGTTACTAGTCCAACCAGTCCTAGCAACCCTTATCAATCGAACAATCCCTAAATAAGGATTTAACCCAATTGATAACTTTAAGTTAAGAGATTAGCCAAGGTATTTGTAGTCCCTAAAGAGGGATTTAACAACACATTCAACTTCCTACTCATTCAATTAGTTCAACCAGCCCTAAAGGAACAAGTTTGTCACTTAGGTTAAGGTTCACAACTAGGAATCTACAAAACCTTAGCAATTGAATTGATCTAACAAGTTGGCCAGACAAGATAGAACAAAACAATAAACAATCAAGCACAAAGAAGTTGAAGCATTCAAATATAGGAAACAAGGAACGAGAATTAGAAACTCACAATCAATCTAAATAAAGCTTCAAATTGCAGGCAGAATAGATGAGTTTAGTTCCTCATGGAAGACATCGCTCAAATCTCTAAAGTGTCTGATGAACGTAGAATAGAATAGAAGTAGTGTAAATAAACTAATATTTGACCTTATAATAAGCCTAAGTCGGCCAAAAAAACCAAACAAAGAAAACTAGGATTTTCTTAAACAAAACGCTGCGCTGACGACCAGTGCCGCGACCGCTGCATATGCTGCGGTCGCGGCACATGCATTCTTTTCCAATCCTGCGGCGTCTCACTAGATGCGGCCGCTGCATCGGTCTTTTACGGAAAATCTGCCTCGAATTTGCTCTTCTTGTCAACAGGAAAGTTGTAGCTATTTGAAAGAGCTTTCCAACACATGGTCATAATAGTCAATCGGACAACCGAGACCTCCAGAAAGTGCAAAACATTATCAGCATGCCTATCGACAACTTCTGCAGACTTGTTCTTCGTTTAGGTTCGCTTCTTCTTCTCAGGACATCTTGAGATCTTCATGTAAGCTTCTTCGATCAACTAGACATTCTCATATAATGCGTCACCAACCCATGTCTCATCCACAGTTACCTGAAATAATCAATAAAAGTGTGTAGATTCCGACTCCACCAACATAAAGAGCAAATATGCAAATTGTACTTAAACCATGCATGATATACATCATAACTAAAATACATGCAACCTAACCATATAAATGCATGCTATCAGCAAGAGGAGAAGATTGAGTGAGTTGGAGAGGGCAACGAGAGAGAGAGAGAGAGAGAGAGAGAGAGAGAGAGAGAGAGAGAGAGAGAGAGAGAGAGAGAGAGAGAGAGAGAGAGAGAGAGAGAGAGAGAGAACAATGTGGCCCCATGGTCTCAATTTCAAACATCTGGTTTAATTCCCGAAAACCCGCTCACTCAATCCAAATCCCGACTCTAAAGTTTTCAAATCAAAATTCCCAAAATTATTTCAAACGATCAAAATGAAATTAAATTTCTCAAACTCGGAGCGCGAAAATATATTCCGTCAAAATCTAAATTTAAAATGATGCTGGAATTATTTATAAGGATTTTTAAATTGAAAATTTCTCAAGAACTAGTTTTCTCAAAACTTAATAAATCGGGTAGCCAATAATAATATTAAAATAATCTCGGTCTTATCGTGGTCACTGGCTAGGCAACAGTAGTTACTGGCTAGTAAGCGTAAATCGCAAATATTCGTTGATCGCATCTTAGGTGTTGAAAACCGATATTCGAGATAACGAAAACGATTGAGCGGAAGCGAGTGATAAAGAACGAGAAACTCAAACAAAACATGCAAGAACGAACACCAGAGTTTTACGAGGTTCGGCAAAATATGCCTACGTCCTCGGGGCCTCAATAATCGGCCGAATCCACTAAGTAATCGTTCAATAGAGGGTTACAATCAAGCAATGCAAAGATAAACCCTAGATCTAGCATGTATGAGCCTCAGGGATATAGAGAGAAGAAGATCCCCCTGTGTGGGATGACCGGAGATCGAAGAACGCTTCGATACTCCCAAACCCTAGATCTCTAGACGTGAGAGAAGCAGCAATCAAGCCAGGAGCTTCGCTGCGCCACCACCAGGAGATCGCCGAGATCAACCAACGCCTTCGCCTTCCCAATCGTCGGGGAAGAGCCATGAACAAACCTTAGAAACCCTTTGAGAGCTTTTGTGAAGAGAGAGAGAGAGAGAGAGAGAGAGAGAGAGAGAGAGAGAGCTAACCTGAGCCTCCAGAAGCTTGGAAGAGAGCTTAAATAGCTAGGTCACCGGATCTCAAGCGAAGCCAAGGCCAAAACGCAGAGCTTCACTCAACTGGACCATGCTACCAGGCTTCCTCAACCATCTGAAGAGATTTTGGGCTCGGGAATGGGCCTAAAGCCCACACATCCGAGTAAGGTCTTCTTACATACATATATCATACATATTATACATACATACATATATATATATATATACATATATATATACATATATATATATATATATATATATATATATATATATATATATATATATATATATATATATATATATATATATATATATATATACATATATATATACATACACACACACACACACACACACACACACACACTATAGGTTATACACTATACCCCACTATTGTCCATTAGACTCGTTAGAGGATCAAGTCGATAACTCGACTCAATACGACTCAGTCGAGTCTAACTACAACCGTGCATCCATGTATACCTTAGCATATAATATATACATTATATGTACACTCATCATACACACATACATGATACAAGCACATAACAATATTACATGCAACATATATGAAAGCAAGACATTTGGAAATAAACACATAGCATTACAACAAATCACCCTCTATTTTTCTAAGTCTGGCTCTAGACAGACTATAACCTAGCAAAGTGGATTCAAAGCTGGTCCGTCCTCAGCCCAAGATCCCCCATGGACATCCTCCAAATGGAGGAAGTTCGTACAGAACACAAATTTATCATAAGGAACAATTTTAGTGCTAAAATCTGCAGGATTGAGTTTACCATCAATCTTCTTAACATGTATGACATTATCTTCCACTTTCTCACGAATAAAATGGTATCTAACATCAATATGTTTAGTACGCTCATGGTACATGGGGTCCCTGCAGAGATAGAGTGCACTTTGACTGTCAATGTGTAAGACAGTAGTGTAGTGCTTCCTCTCTATCTCCTTAAGGATGCCTTGCAGCCAGATAGCCTCCTTGCAGGCCTCTGTAGTTGCTATGTACTCAACTTCAGTGGATGAGAGAGCAACTATGGGTTGCTGCTGAGACTTTCAGGAGATACAATTGCCTGCCCATGTATACACATAGGAGGTAATAGACTTCCTGGTGTCTTTATTTGAAGCATAATCAGCATCCACAAAGCCATGTAAGTCATAAGTGGAGGAGTGATCAGCATATAACAAAGACAGGTTAGCAGTACCAAGCAAATATCTCAAAAGGTATTTCATAGACACTTAGTGCTTCTCAGCAGGTTCAGACATGAACCTACTGAGAGTGCTAATAGCAAATGCAAGGTCAAGACGAGTACAGATCATAGAGTACATCACTGAACCTACAGCAACATCATAAGGAATAGATTTCATTATGTTAAGCTCGGTAACAGATAACTTTCCTTTTATCTTAGTGAGATCAAGATGAGCACCCAAAGGAATATTGTTAATCTTGTCACCAGAAATATGAAACCTATCAAGAACCTTATGCACATAATCACACTGATGCAACCACATTCTCTTATGCTTCTTATCTCTTATAATAGACATGCCTAAAATCTTTTTAGCAATGCCTAAATCTTTCATGTCAAAATGCTTTTGTAAGTTTCTTTTAATATCATGAACAACATCCACATATTTAGAAATAAGCAAGATGTCATCCACATATAAAAGCATGAGAGGAGGAAACTGTCGTTGTTCCTATCAAAAGTAAAACTCAAACCTACAAACTAGTATAGTGAGCAAGTAAGAGGTCGATCCCACAGAGAATCAAGTATTCCTAAGTAATGTATATTTACCAATTGGTAGAAAAGAGGGGTTTTGGTGATTGAAGATGAGAAAAGAAACTATAAACAAGTTAGTAGAGATAACAATTAAGAAAATAGTTCCATCTACAAATATCCACTTTAGTTTGACTAGTTGATCCTTGATTCTTCTTCAAGTTCTCTTTTCATCCTATTATTGTTCCTGTCCTGATCTTGTGTAAATTACTAGTCCTACGAGTTCTAGTAACCCTTACTAATTACATAACCCTAACACGGTCAAGATTTAACCTAATAGTAGCATTAAGATTAAGGATTAATCAGGATACATGCAACACCAAGCTACGAGTCAGCATTTAACATATAATTGATTCTCTACACACCAATTTAGTCCTACGAGTCCTAAAAAGGCATGCTTCCTACTATGGATTAAGGTTCGCTAGGAGGAATCTACAAAATCCTAGCAATAATCTCAACTAGTTGTACGGACTAGGAGAAATCAACAATATTCGCAAAAGAATCAATACGAATCAATAGGAATAGAACAATAATAGAAATCTCACAACTTTATCAAACCAAAGCTTCAATCCATAGACGAAACGGAAGAGTTTAGCACTCCATGGCCATGGAGGCTCCCCTCTAGGGTTCTCTCAATTGATAATCTCCCAGTGCTTAAGTTATGGAATTAGATGTCTAAGAAAATAACCATAATAGTCCTTAAGTAAACCTAATAAAGTCGGCCAAAAACAGGGTAGAAATATTTAGATAAAAGAGTATAAAATAGGGAAATCGGCGTTTCGGACACGCAGGAGGCCGCGGGGCAGCCAACCCAGGCCGCAGGGCAGCCTAGGGCGATCAGCGAAATCTTCTTCCGAGATACAGGTCGCGGGGCGGCTTTTACTGTTCACATCGATTTTGTGTTTCGAATCTGGTCTCGATGTCAACATGAAAGTTGTAGATCTCGGAAAAAGCTTTCCAACACATGCTTATAATAGTCAATCGGACCACCGAGGCCTCCAGAAAGTGTGAAACAAGTTCAGCATGTTTGGTGACAACTTCTACGGACTTGTTCTTCACTTAGGCTCTCTAACTTCGATTCCGCTCCCGGGCTCTTCACTTTTCCCCCTCTCCTCTTCACTCTTCCTTCATCCATGAGCTTCCTCATTCCTCGTCGGATCCACATATACCTGAAATAATCCATAAAAGCGTGTAGATTCCGACTCCACCAACAACACAAGTATAAATACAAATCTAGCATAATCTATGCATTATATAAATCTAAATCATGCTAAATGCATCCTAGTATGTCTACCTAAATGTGTGCTATCAAAGCACATAAAGCACAGGACTCTTATTGACACATTTGAAGTATAAACAGGTATCAAACTTGCTCATTTTAAACCCTAGACTGAACCTCATGCACTTGTCAAATTTAATATTCCATTGTCTAGGTGATTGCTTTAAACCATAGATGGATTTATTTAACAAGCAAGCATGATTAGGATGCACAGAATCAATGAAGCCCTTGGGATGTCTCATGTAAATAGTCTCATCCAGATCACCATGAAGAAAAGTTGTCTTAACATCCATTTGTTCTAACTCAAGATCATAAACAGCAGTCATGGCAAGAAACAATCTCAAAGTTTTATATTTAACAACATGAGCAAATATTTCATTGTAATCCTCACCCTCTCTTTGGGTAAAACCTTTAGCAACCAACCTAGCTTTATACCTAGGAGGATCAGACTTAGAAATGCCTTCCTTAAGCTTGTAAATCCACTTACAGTCAATTAATCTAGCATTTACAGGTTTAGGCACCAAAATCCGGGTTTTATTCACCTTCATAGATTCAATCTCATCATTCATAGCATGTTTCTAATTAGCAGAGTGCACACATCTCACAACTTGTTCATAGGTTTCAGGAGTATAAATTTTCACAACATCAGAAACCAAGCATGCAACCTCAACAATGTTATTAATGACCCTTTTATTTGGTATAACAGTCCTAGGACTCCTATCCCTAGTCAACTGTCAATCAGTCAAATCATGCCCTTCAGTGACTGAAGAACCAGAGGAACCAAAACCAAACACATGCAAAGAATCAACAACATTATCCTCATTCAGATAAATAGGAGAAGTAGAAGAGGAATTAAGTTCATTATTTACTCCCCCACCCAATTGGTGAGGTTGCAAATCATCAAGTTGCATAGCATCAGAAACAGTAGCAGAATAAGTAGACACAGATGAATCAGGTGCAGAGACAGAAGAGGAAGAAGAGGGAGAAAAACCATTGTCAAACTCATCACCAGAATCAACATCATTGTGCATAGGCAGTAGGCACAAAGAATTAATCATCTTGTACATGCAGGTCAGCATCTGTAACAGTAGAGGAAGCTTTCTTAAAATGAAATTCATGCTCATTGATAAAGATATTTCTACTCACAATTGTTTTATAAACACCAGGTTGGACAAGAAGCAACTTATAACCCTTAACCCCTTTCGGATAACCCAATAAAAACACATTTTTGGGACCTAGGGTTAAGTTTACCTTGGTTAACATAAGAAAACACAGTGCAACCAAAGGGTTTAATGTGGTCTAAGTTTGGTTTTCTTTTAGTCCACAACTCATAAGGGGTTTTGAAATCAATTACAGAAGAAGGAGTCTTATTTATCAAGTAAGCAGCAGTAACAACAACTTCACCCCACAAGCAATGTTTCAAACCAGAAGATATAAGCATGCATCTAGCCTTTTCAAGGAGAGTCCTGTTCATCATCTCCGTAGTACCATTCTGCTGGAGAGTTCCAAGAATGGTTAAGTGTCTCTTAATACCATTAGACTTGCAGTACTCATTGAACAAAGAATTGCAGAACTCAAGACCATTATCAGTTTTTAAACATTTAATAGTCAATCCAGTTTCATTTTCAACTCCAACTTTCCAATTTTTAAAGGTTTTAAAAGCCTCGTCTTTAGTTTTAAGCAAATAGACCCAAACCTTCCTACTATAGTGATCAGTGAGAGACATGAAATATCTTTTATGACCTACAGTAGGAAGATGAGAGGGTCCCCACAAATAAGAATGAATATATTCAAGAGGTGCAGCAGCAACATAAGATGAATGCTTAAAACCTTTTCTAGCATGCTTCCCTAGAATACAATTTTCACAGAGATCAATCATGCAAGGTTTGAAGTTGATGATGCCAGTTTTATGCAAGAGTTCTAAGCCTTTATTGCCTATGTGACCCAATCTATTATGCCACAACATAGTATCATGCAGAGACATAGTATGCACAGAAGCAGTAAAGCTGGCAGAGGCAGGATAATTCACAACAGGAGTAGTCAACACTTCATAAAGACCTTTCTTTCTTAAGCATTTAATGACAGACTTCCCATTTTTAGTAATCATCCTAACACCATTAGAACTTGACATATCATAACATAATTCTTCAAAAGCACTTTCAGATAGCAAGTTTCTCCTCGAATAAGGAACCCATTTAACATCCTTAATAATTCTAATCACATCATCAAACATTTTCAAAGCAACAGATCCAACACCTTTAATTTTAAGAACATAGTGATCACCTAGCATGACAGTACCAGCATCAAAGCATTTAAGATCAAAGAACCAAGACTTATGAAAAGTAGCATGCATGGTACACCCAGAATCCAAAATCCAAGTAGTAGAATCAGTGTCACTTAATAATGCAAGAACTTCATGAGTAACATAAGGATGGGATTCACAGATAGCAGACACATTTGGTTTCTTACCAGCTTTAATATCCCTTTTCTTTTTAAAACAATGCTTCTCAAGATGACCAATTTGATTGTAGTAAGTACACAAAGATGAGATTTATCAGGTTTTTCACCACTAGATTTATCAGAAGACACAAAATCAGATTTATTATCTTTATTTTCCTGTTGCTTATTTTTCTTATTGCCTTTGTACTTGAATTTCACCATAACAACCTCGTCTATATTTTTAGGTTTAGGATCAACCTTATTGCTTTTCACAGTTTTAAACACCTTTAGATTTTCATTTTTCTGTATGATAGACTCAATAAGCTCCTTTTTAGTCAACTTAGTAGTACCATACTGAACAACATCAACAAAGGTAGTAAACTGAGCAGGCAAAGAATTAAGCAGCAAAACACACAATTGAGTCTCATCAACCGTGTCATCATATCTTTCCAAATCTTGTGTAATAGACAAGAATCTATCAAGATTATCTGCAAGAGTGAAAGTAGTAGACATTTTATAATTGAAAAGTTTGTTGAAGAGGTTTACCCTACTTGGTAGTGATTTTACCAAGTATAATGTTTCCAACATCTCCTAGAGCTTATCAGTTGTTGTGCAAGTCAAAACTTGCCTAGCCACCTCATCAGATAGTCTCAACATAATCTCACTGTGTGCCAGTTTATTAAGACGTTTTATATCCTTCTTCTTGTCCTCATCATAATCTCCAATGACAGCTTCATAGCAATTTTCTTTGATTAATACGGCCTTCATTTTTACCTGACACATTGCAAAGTCAGTAGTGCCATTGAAGGGTTTTAAACGATAAGATTCACCCATGTTTATTGTTAAGAACTTATAAACCTAAGAAATCTTAACAAAACAGACAATAAATCAAGCAAATGATTCAAGAAAACCTTGAACCTTAAGCAGAGCACAAAATCAAACACACACACAAGCCTAGATCTAACAAACAAGGCGTGGTATGTCACGTAAGGGGGGTTCAGCACCAGCAATGTCGCCTTTTAGGTTTGTCCGAGGCCTTACGTCCAGTCTCTATCCCTAGAACTCAAGAATGAGCCAAGAAATCGAGAGCGGGACACTCAAGCTCTGATACCACTTGTTGAAAACCGAGATTCGAGATAACGAAAATGATTGAGAGGAAGCGAGTGATAAAGAACGAGAAACTAAAAAAAAACATGCAAGAACGAACACCAGAGTTTTACGAGGTTCGACAAAATATGCCTACGTCCTCGGGGCCTCAAGAATCGGCCGAATCCAGTAAGTAATCATTCAATAGAGGGTTACAATCAAGCAATGCAAAGATAAACCCTAGATCTAGCATGTATGAGCCTTAGAGATATAGAGAGAAGAAGATCCCCCTGTGTGGGATGACCGAAGATCGAAAAACGCTACGATACTCCCAAACCCTAGATCTCCAGACGTGAGAGAAGCAGCAACCAAGCCAGGAGCTTCGCTGCGCCACCACTAGGAGATCGCCGAGATCAACCAACGCCTTCGCCTTCACAATCGCCGGGGAGGAGCCAGGAACAAACCCTAAAAACCCTTTGAGAGCTTTTGTGAAGAGACGGAGGAGAGAGAGAGCTAATCTGAGCCTCTAGAAGCTTCGAAGAGAGCTTAAATAGCTAGGTCACCGGATCCCAAGCGAAGCCAAGGCCAAAACGCAGAGCTTCATTCAACTGGACCAGGCTACCGGGCTTCCTCAACCATCTGGAGAGATTTTGGGCTCGGGAATGGGCCTAAAGCCCACACATTCGGGTAAGGTCTTCTTACATACATATTATACATACATACATATATATCAAGATTCTCTCCCCCCTTGCCAGTTGTGGGAATATCCTTGCCAGCTGGGTGAATGTCTTTGAAAGATGAATTGTTTTCTATGCCATCCAAAACATTTCTTGGGATATACTCGGAACTCAAATGAAGGTGCGGTGTAGATCCACTTGAATCGGATGGCATCTCTCCTTCTTCGTATCGAGTAGGTATTTCAACTTCAACTCGTAGAAACTCGGGTCTAACACAAGCTTCTCCATTATCTTGCTCCTACCCAAACAGCAAGGTCTCCTCTATGAGCATTGCCTTGTGCGGATTTCGACCTTGAAACACTCATCCCCCTCCCCGACGTTCCCACCGACTATCACATACGACGTTCCCACCCATTGCTCCTCTGCGAAAGTAAGAGAATGAGATGGTCTTATCACTATCGGTTGGTGATAAGAACTGGATGGGGAGAATCCATGGTTGTAAATCGAATATGAGAATCGTTACTTACCCATGATTGTTGCTATATACTGTCTGAAATCGGCACGTGTTTCCATTTGTATGGCAAGCAATAGAAAATATTCTATTGTTGTCCTGGAGTCCTTTTTTACTGGCTAGTAACTAAATTACTGGGTTTTCTTTTTCGAACTCCACTATGAATGCCCGCATATCAAGATTCTCTCCCCCCTTCAGCTTTTTTGACTTTTGTATCCACTTGTCATTACCCCACTTTTCCTTTTATATCCTCTCTCTCCAAACCAACATTTTTCTCAAGCCAAATTCCCTCCATTTTTTGGACGCAAAGTTGAGCATTTATTATGTTCTACAAGCATTTAATGCTGATGATGTCATTTCATTCTCTCTCTGCACATTATGTACTTTTCTTGTTTAATTTTTTTTTTTGGGCCTTGCCTCTCACACACTAGCTCGCTAGTCCCTTTTTTTTTTTTTTCTATGTTACCTTCCATCGGTTCTCAAGGTCACCCTTTTATTTGCAAAATTGTCATTTCCCCCTCCTTGCAATTTCTTACTCCCTCCGTTCGCGAAAACTTGTCATTTTAGCTTCCGGCACAATATTTAAGAAATATTTAAACTACCAAAATTACCCCTACTTTTGTCTTAATTATTTCAAAACAAAGTACAATCACATTTTTCAATGTAATTCAAATTTGAAACAAATGAGTGTAAATTTGGAAATATATGGGTAAAATCTCTAAAGTGACAAGTTTTTTTGAACAAAATCAAAAGTCCAAAATAACAAGCTTTCGCGAACGGATGGAGTATATGTCAATGTCATTTTTGCAAAAGTTGCAATTTTTTTGGTATAACCATGCACATTAGCCCAGAATAAAAGCGATGGAGATGTGGAGAACAAAATCTAATCCCCACTATTAGGCTTTCTTGGGCTAATCTGTAATTTTTTGTACAAATAGCCAAATAGGGACTTCTGGGCAATTTAGTAAAATTAGTCGTTTACTCGTTTGTGTCAATATCCCTTGTATAATTTATCAGTGGAAAATATTAAAATTTGTCCGGAAAAAAATACATGTCGAGAATGTCCGTAAGTAAAAAGTTTTAAAATTCGCCCATTTGAGATTTTTTGGCAGTATAGTTTTGAAGGTTTGGGAGGTTCAGAGAGAGATCTTTTAATTAGTCAGAGGCAAATGCATAATAAAAAAGCTTCTAAAAATTTGTAGTTGGTGATGCACAGGTATTCTCAGCAAAGCAGTCCCCGCTGACAGTATCTGATCACTGGCAAAACACGCCGTTTTGCAAGCGGTGAGTGCAGTGCAGTTATCCATCGGAAACATCATGAAGCAATGCCCCTCCTTCAATGGGAGGTATAACTGCCGTGTCCCATTCACTCCTAAGCCTGCAGAATGAATGCAAACTTCAGAAACAGACGAAGTAGAGAGATAGAAGAAGGCAGGATAAGAGGAAGGATGAAATGGAGGTCTAATCATAATCAGTGGCGTCCGCAAGATTTGCTGAGGGGGGCGGACTTTTTCGGTGGAGAAATTTTTTTTTCTCGGTATATATAATAAAGAAATTTTTTTAAAATATATTGAAAGAAAACCATAAATATGATATATTTAAACAAAAACCATAAATTATGGTATATAAATATGATATTTTATTACAAATTTTTAATAATTTATATATACGTGTATACTTGATTAAGATTTTTTTTAATATTGAAAGAAAATTATAATTTTTTAAAGAATTTGTCATTTGTAAATGAAAAAAAATTGATAGGATTTGAAAAGTATGACAAAAAAACCTCATAAATTGTGGGTTAAAATTGATTTAAATATGACATTGATAATAAGAAAATTTAGTAGGAATAAAAAATAGGGCAAAAAGGGGAATAAATGATAATTGAACCCATGACCTCTTGGGAACCCAAATTTCCTTCCCTCCTTTTACAAACTGGGCAAGACAAGTTTTGTGTTTTATTTCACATTTTCATATTTTCATATTAGTAAGGAGTAAATCTAAAATTGTAAAAAAAAAATTTATTTATTTATTTATTTATTATTTTTTTTTGCTCTGGAGGAGGGGCGGCCGCCCCCCCGCGCCCCCCTGCGGCCGCCCGATTCATAATGTCTTTAGAAAGTTAGTACTCGGTACCAATACTTCACTCTTTTATGTTGGGGTTTTAGTGTGGTTGTGTGGAACGATGAAAATGCATAAACTGGATCCTTTCAGGATTTAGGAAAGAACTCGTGAGTTTGGAATTTCAATACAGTAAGGCCATTTTGTGAAATGGTAACTTCTAATTTCGGTCACATAACAAAATCTCAGCAATTTTGGAATTTGCTGCCTATAATCTATAGGGGCCTTTTTGATAATTTTCATTTTCCAAATACCATTATTTGCTATATATGTTCTCTTAATATAATATCAGGCTTGATTTAGTGGGGAAAAATTGGGAGTTATAAATTTGTAAACCTAGAAACAAGTGATTTGGGATAGCAGATGAAAGGGTATTTGGTACTAATCTTAACAATTCAATTCCAAGCCATTTTAGGGGTTTATTCCCAGATGAAGTTCATTTCAGGTTGCAAGAAGATAAATTATTGCTAAAACCTAGTATTCTCAAGCCGGGTCACTGTGTATGTTAGCTTCTTTCTGTTTTAATCAAAGGCAGCGAATATTACTAGAGCAAATCAAGTTCGTTAAATGCTTTCTTTTTTTACAGTATGTTCCCAGGCAGATCCAGCTACTACACTAATAAGAGCTGATTAACTCACAATTGGCAAAACATGCTTTCCATAAACCTTACCCCGGGTTTATTCAGAAAGGTGAAAATGAAATTAAACATAACAAAATAGCTCAGTTCTAGTGTGGTAGGAAGGATCCAAGACCTTACCTTATGCTAAATTCTTTATAATCTAGTCAGACTTCTTCATCAGACTCAAGAGCACCCCTGCTGTAAGACTTGTGGCGACAAAACCTAGAGAAACTTCAGTGGATACATGGTATCCTGAAAAAAAAAAGATGTATTACAAATGTGAGCAGATAATGACAGATGAAAAGCAAGGTGAATAAAATTGAAATCAGAATACCCACCAAAGAAATCAAGGATCATCTTAGACCCGATGAAGCCCAGAACAACGGCAATAGACGGCTGTTAAGAAGCGGGAAAGTTGTCAAAAATGTATCCAGTAAAAATAACAGACTACATCACAAGCAAGGAAGCGATTATAAGCGCTAAGCGTCCTAAACCAAGTAGTCCCCCGACAGCTACACACTGCAATCGGAATCACTGTGCATTTTGTGCATGAAATGGAGGATCGATCTTCTCAGTTATACTTCTTTTTGTTCATATTTTTTGTGGTTACTTTAGGGGAAAGACAGATTCACATAACAACTGAAATCACATTAAGATAAAATGACACCTAAGCTTCACGATTAATCCCCTACCCCCTGTTTTTTCACCGACAAAAAAAAGACTCTTGACTAATACAACTTGCACGACTTTATTGGCAACCAAAACAGACTCTTGACCATAAACATTTATGATGCTTTCCCTCCTTTACAAGCTTATTATCACTACCAAAGCTTCAATCTGTAGAAAAGGCAAAGCAAAATTCTCGGCTTTATAAGTTCCAGAAAACAGTTACTCACCTGTAGATACTCCAACTGACCCATGCTCTCAGAAATAAGAGTATATAATGACCTTAAACCTGGAGGTTGATGGAGGATCACAGAATTCAGTTAGTCCAACTTTAGAGGAGCAGTGAAGTCAGCAGATCATCTTATAAATTTACCTCCATTTTAACATTTATACAACAGACATTAAGACAACAGTGAGTTTCAGATTGACGTGTTCAAGCAGACCTAAAACATATATACTAGAATCAACATAGCTACTCGAGACAAGAATCACCTAATATGGCGAACATATTCGAACTGAAAACAATGAAAGGATCACGTGTCACTCCAAACACTGCTGGTATAGAGTCAACCTTCACAACGACACAAAAGTTTTCAACTGGCAACAGCAAGCAAAAATCTAAGATGCAAAATAATAGTTAGAAGATTAACCATAAACAAGGGACTAGAGAACTTACAGCAAAAGCGACGTCACTCAGTTCAATCACTGCCACAGTGAGAAGCAAGGGTGTAGCCTGCTCAAAATATTTGATGCCTCTTAAAATCAGATAAATTATGGAAAACTAGAAGAAAAAGAAAGAAAGAAAGAAAAATGACACATGTAAGGATGAGAAAAAAGACAAACTCCAGAAAATACTACAATAAACTTGCTGCTTCCGAATAATAGCGCCAAATGCACATTGCATGCACTTTTGCCAATGATGGGAGCAAGGGACAAAATGACAAATCATAACCAAAATCTGTTACCGTACATAGGTTAGCTTAAATGGATACTAGTCATGATTCTTGTTTGGGATTAGGAGTGGAGGGTTAGGAAGGTATTAAGGTAACATGAGGTTTCGTTTCCTCAAAAATTGATTCACTGGTTGCCTGATTGCACAATGAGTATGATGGAGCAAGTTCCCAGGATTTCAAGGACACTCCAATTTTAAGGAACTGTATAATGGTGCTTCCATGTTTCAGATCTGGCAAACTTAAGAGAAACAATCTAACTAGCATTAGCCATGGGGAATATGTGGATACATAAAACTAGCCGGGACGACCTTCAATGCAATATCGCTCTGGTCCACATCTATTGGAAAAGTATCCATTCAATGTTCCAATATATGGGAACTAATAGCCATCCATCAGTGGCTCTACCCCTGAAAACTAACCATCAATGCTCACCCCTACTTGTGAGACTATAGTGAAATGTAAGAAAACCTCTAATGAAGGTTGAAGGTGCACCATAGGTCCACATTATTCAAATACATAAGACAGTTTTAACTACCATTAACAACCAGCTTACCTTCCTCACACCATCCTGAAGTGTAAAAAATCTATCGCCATCATACTCAGCTGCAACATATAAGAAATAACCTAAGTTAGAATCTTAATTACAACAACAACAACAACAACAACCCATCCCACAATAATGGAGGGTCTGAGGTTAGGATGTATGCACCCTTACCCCGAACTAGTAGAGAGGGTGTTTCTAAGGGACCCAAAGGCAGAAGCAACACAATTGATAGAGGACATGTCAAGTAACACAAAGGTAGAGAAGGCAGAGATAAAAGACAAGAGACCACAGAAACAGCAAAACTAAACATCTTCAACCCGAATGTTGCGTCTCCCGTAATCCATATCCATGGCCATATCCTCTGTGGGAATCTTAATTAATACTCCCTCCGATCCAAAATATATGTCGTTTGACTTTTCAACACGTATTTTAAGAAGCTAAAAACTATATAAAATATCAACTTTTTTTTTAATAACTTAATACTCCCTCTATTAATTAAAACATGTCGTTTACTATTCATGCACACTTATTTAGAATGATAAAAACTATATAAAATATTAACTTTTTTTAAATTTTGTTTTTATAAATTAAAAATTAATAGTAATAAGTATGAAATTGTTTAAAAATATTATTAAAAAATTTAATATTTTATATAGTTTTTAACACCTAAAAAAACGTGCATGATTAGTAAAACGTCAAGTTTTAATTAACGGAGTGAGTATTTGTTAGTAATAAGTATTAAATTATAAAAAATAATAATAGAAAAGTTAATACTCCCTCCGTTCAACAAAACTTGTCGTTTACTATTCATGCACGCTTTTTTAGAATGATAAAAACTATATAAAATATTCATTTTTTTAAAAAAAAATTTAACAAGTTTGTACTTATTAATAATAACTACGAAATTGTTAAAAAAAATTATTTAAAAAGTCGATATTTTATATAGTTTTTAGCTCCTAAAAAAGCGTGCATGAATAGTAAAACGTCAAGTTTTGTTGAACGGATGGAGTATATTATATAGTTTTTAGCTCCTTAAAATACATGTTGAAAAGTCAAGCATCATATATTTTGCATCAGAGGGAGTAAATTTTTACAAATTAATTGGTACTATAAAACCAACAAATTTCACAACTTATTCTTATATTGTGTTTTGAGTTTTATTACTCCCTCTTAACAATTATATTAGATGTTTTGAGATTTGCACATGTTTTAAGGGGGAAAACTATCAGGTTAATTAAAGCACTTCTACCGTACACTTATTAATCAAATCAGCTTTTTTAATTCACATCTAATGCTCCTGACATTCTATTAGTTATCAGTGAGAGATTAATCTGGAGAACACCAAACAATTAATGTGAGAGGTACACGCTTTTTCTAAAACATCTAAAATTTTTGATCAATTTCAACATTCTCAAACGTCTAATATAACTGAACGGAAGGGGGTATTATTTTTATCACTATTTTACTAACTCCGTTCAACAATATAAGTCATTTTAGACATTTGCACAAAAATTAAGAAAATCATAAACTTATTACATTTATACCCTCATTTAATTATCCACAACCCACATCAACCAATAAAATTTGAGAAAAAAGTCAAAAAGTAACAATTCTCGTCCCCCAATACCTAGAAAACTTAAAAGGACTTAGATTTTTAAGCAAAAATTTAAGCCTAAAAAGACATATTTTTTAACGGAGGGAGTATTATTTAAGATATTTATTCTTATTTTTACTTTTTAATATTATTATTGTTAATAAAAATATAAATAAAACATATTTTAAATATGATAGAAATCAAAATACAATATAATAAAATATTTTATAATACCCACAATTGTATGTCCATAGAAAAGCAACAAAGTCAATTAAATACCTATAATGCCCCAATATGTAAAATCATGTAGCATGACATAAGAAGCCAGAAAGAAGCAAAGGGTTAAGCATTACCAGTCACAGGTATAACTTTCTGGCATGTTTTTACCAAAAAATTATCAGACAAGTCCTCTTCTTCCTCATCTTCAGCAAATAACTGTTTCACATGTCCAAAAGAGGGGGGGGGGGGAAGAATTCAGAAAGACGACAATTTGAAAAGAAGTAGAAGTGCCTTTATATGCCAAAACTATGGCTGCAAGAAATGCCTTGCCAGTTATACAAGCCTCTTTCAAGTTTTTCCTTTCCATATTCTAAATTACCAGAACATAGTTTTTAAAAAGCACCAATCATGAAAGTATAACCTCTAGCCAATTTTTAAATATATTTTTGCCTTCCTGGATTTAAAACAGCTGCATGTAGCTGTGTGAACTTGTGATAGCTGGAAAGAACCATAATCAGAGAGTTCAGATGCACAGCATTTTCCAATAAGGATGAGTCGAATAAGGGGAAACTACTACACACCCAACACATACCATTCCAAAATAATGCTACCTTGAATGATGAGTACAGGAGTATTGCTGCCAAAAGTAGATTTACAGCTTCAAACCTCTATAAAATAGGAAAAAGAGTTAATTTATAAAACACAAACATAGTAATGGACAATTAGTAATAGTAACAGAGAAATGAACCTGAATGGTGGCTGTCCCGAGAAGTATCAATGACAAACGAAGGATAACTGCCCCAGCAATACCATATGAAAGCACCCGACTCTATGTCTCGACATTCAGAAATCTAAAGTTAGCAATATCACCTTATGACAGTTTAACTACAAAATAGAGACCATTGTGTAAAAATGTTGAGATAAAAAGGTCAACTCATGCGTAGTTGGCCCTTCTGAGAAACCAACAGCCAGTGACAGTTGAACCTTCATCTCACCTGATATGGAAGAGGAACCTTGAAGTATTTAAAAATCAGAACAAACACAAACAGATTGTCCACTGATAGACTTTGCTCCAACAGATATCTGAAAGGTAATTATCATTGTGAAGAAATTAATGACTGTGAAAGTGAAAATTCTTGATCATTCTATCAGTACAATCAGTCAAGATGGATGCAGAGAATAACTCAATGAATGGAAGCAATATATCTGATTTTCACAGGTAGCAGAAGCTAACCTCCTACCTCGTCATCCTCCAGATCCAGTGACTATTTTTTTATTTTTCTTTAATAAATCTTGTTAAATAAATGGGAAATTTTCAAAAACTATTTGCCTTAGAGATGGAAACCCTTCTGCCAACTAAGACACATGTTTGTCATCTTGCATCTATCTAAGAAAAATCTACAGATGTTATGTCAGACCTTCATTGTAAAACTACGCAGTGATAGCGAATTATGTAATTCATACCCAGCAAAGAACTCCGAGGCCTTGCCTACTCCCTCTTTGAAACCTACTCCAATACCAAAAACCACTGCAGTACAAACCTAAAAAAAAAGCATTGTCTAAAAAGGATGTAATATATAGTATGAAGAAGCTATGTTAAAAAGTTATAAAAAGCTCAAGAGAAACTTACACAGAAGGCAACATTTCTCAAACAGGACGCGAAGTTATCAGCTTTATGCTTCTCTATTTGTGAACGGTCTTCAGGATCAATTAGGCCAGGCTTGTAAGAACCAGTACTCCCATCAGGAGGCATCTTCCCAGTTCTATATTCTGTAAGATATTAAACAAAACTATTTCATAAAAGCTTGTGTATCAATCATTTCATAGATGAGACATCTTATAACAACTAAATATAGACAAGAACTCTAAGAATAAAAAGAAGAAGAAGAAGAAGAGGCATATGGCATAGCTAAAATATTTGAGATATCAAATCACCAAAATGATTTCACCACATCTAAACACGATAATTTAGAAAAGCCATTCTATTACAACATGATAAACCACCAAATGAAGGAAACCATCACTGAATTGCATAGATAATACACACAAATGGAGTACAACTACAAGATTAATCAAAATAATACTCTCAAGGAAGAAGAAAAACTGAAAAGGCCGTTTCCACATATCAACAAAGAAAAGGCATTGACCTAATATAAAGCCATTTCTGATTTTATAGGGAAACCAATCCAATTAGGTTTGTATGATCATTAACTCATAATATTAGAAAATTGTCATTCACGATGGTGATCTACACATCGAGACTAGTGGCAACTGTATAGCATTAAAAGTGCTCTTGAACTTTCCTGCTTCCAAACAGTGCAATGCACCAAATGCACCAGTATTCAGATTAGGCTTCCATATAGTTGTATCCAAACAAATGGGAGCTTCTCATCTGTTTGGCATGTCATGCCTAATGTCATATTTTTTCACTTCTCATATGTCTGGCATGTCATTTTTTTTTTCTTATAACGCCTTGTGAGGCCACTTCTAATGTTCTGATAAGTAAAAATCATGCTGATAAGAAGGCCAAAAAGCATGGCTTTTGGTGACCATTCAAATAGTCCTTTGAAGCCACAGTCATTCCCAAACATACATTGCTATGGCTTATGCAAAGAGGAAACCATTTTCACTGGAAACCCGTTGAAATTCACTTTGTTATTACAACAACCACACTTATGTGGCCGCAAAAAGAAAAAGAGCGCAACTTTGTCTTCAACTTACCTACAGTTACCATGTTTAGCTATGCCGCGTCTATTGTGTTTAGATTCATGTAAATCTAAGCACAACTAAGTCACGTACCAATTCACTACGATTCACTATCAGTTCTTTGATCAAACAGGTTTATAACCGGAAAATAGTCAGTAATCATCTACCTTGTACTTTAAGGGCAAGTGCCATCCAGATTCCAGAACAAGTCAATTAGAAATAGAAGGAAAGATGTGAGTAGTAAGTTGTGAATAAGTGGATCTTGGCCTCAAAGACCAATCAAGGTAAAACATATTGCAGGAATTAAGCTGAATAATCAAGTGGAACCAAAATCCAATTTTTGCACGGTGACAAATGTTGAATCATTAGCATACTGTAAACTGGAACATGACATTTATCTAGTATTATAGTAACTAGTCTTTTTCTCCCTCTGAAGTCTGAACCTTGTGGCTATCAACAAATAAGATCTTCAAGATAGGGGCATGATTTTCACCCATCTTCGTATGCCTGAGGCTTTTTTTTTGTAGCTTCTTATTTTTTATTTCGATTTAGTTCAATTAATAAATATATCCATCCCTTGGTGACATTTTATTATTTCTATGTTATTTACTGATAAAGATTTCTGTATTGATTTATATATATTAAATTCTCTTAACCAATTGACATGATCCATGATCTCGATATGAAACAATTTTGGGCATAAAGTTGCAATCACCAAACTTACTTGGGAGTGGTTAATAATCAGGTTTTGTTTTCAATTTTTATGATTACTATAGCAAATAGCGTATGATATTTTATCAATAACAAAATTCCCTTCCCTTGAATAAAGCGAGAGAAAGACGAAATTAAAACGGGTAATAGGAAGCCAAAACAAGATTAGAGCACTGAAGCAACCTGAAGTAGTAGTAGATATACCATCTTCCTCTTTCGTACTCTTTGCAAACAAAATTGGAAGGTTGCGCGCCCGGGCAGAATTACTAGCTGCACACAGTTTCCAAGTATAACATCCAGTAGCAATCCGAAAAAGGACAGGGAAAAAAATCAATTATAACGCGCATTACCGGTCCAAATACGATTTCGATTCTGGAGAAACTGAACCCTAGTCCAATCACTGGATCGAGATTGGGCAGAAATTGATGGAATTCTAGTGAGCACAGAGCCAAATTTCGGAGGAGCGTGGAGGCTGCTGTGGATTGCGGACGCAACCTCCATTGCTCACCAGCTTTGTAGAGAGAATGGAAAGGAGGAAGATGAAGAAAGAGGGTACAGGTACGGGAAATCCACGCCGGAAAATGAAAGAATCGACGGCGGAATCTGAAAGGGGGTTAATTGTGGTGGGAGACTGGGAGGGGATTGAGTGGATTTTGTGCATGGAAGGAAAGAGAAGCTTTCAGTTTCAGATTATCAATATATACTGAGCCACTGATGTCTGATGGTGACTACCTGTTTTTTAATACACAAGAGATCAGTGATAAAAAATACTACTGGGTAATAATAACAACAATAATAATAATATAATTGTGGTAGAAAATAGGGATTTAATTAGAGCATGTTTATTTTATTTTATTTTTTATTTTATTTTTTTTATATAAGGAAAGGAATTCGATTCTCTAGACAAACCTAGAGAAATCGAGAGCCCGAACAAGTCGGGAGATGGACTAACCATCATGTACAACAAGAAACAAATAACAGAAGCAAATGACTGAATGGAAATAACAAGAAACAAATGACGGAAAGGAAAACGCATAAATAAAGTACAAGCCAACCTACACTGTAAACTACAAGCTAGCAGAACAAATGAAATAATCCGACAAAAGGAAGACGCACACAGAGAAACTCTGGAGATCACTAGCGGACACCTCAAATTGGACTCCAAACAGAATCAATAGGTGTCGATCGCATTTCCACGACGTCTCTTAGCTTTGACAAATCAGCCACCATTCACATGAAACTTGTACCACAGCAAGAGAAGCAAAGTACACCAACCTGCAGACCAAAACTCTAACCAAACTATTGCCGAATGAAATCCCCAAAAACCCAACTTACACCCTCAAGGACGATAACAAGATCGTAATAGGCTACCACAAGGAAAACCAAAATAGAGGAAACGAATAAATCAGGACAGGAATAAAAAACGACAACAATAAACCGGCATAAAGAGTCCGAAAAACAGATTGAAAAGTAACTCATAAGGTTCACAACCTTCTTGATCTTCTCCTTGTTCTTCCTTTTTTTTTTTTTTTTTTTGGGTTCAAAACCCACCACTGCGTTTCTTCATCGCACTAGAATGAAATCCAAAAGGAGAGCCGATGGCGGCGGCGAGATCGAGATGAGAGCCAAGGGTTGAGCCGCGGAGCCCCAATGAGTCGGAGCCGATGGCGGCCGAAGGAGAACCGAAAACAAACTGGACGAGGCAGGGGAAGGAAGGAGGCATCGAAACCTCGAAGAGGCGGTAGGCCTAACTCGCAGAGGAGAGTGGCCTGTGAATAAGGCGGCGATGGAGGACGATTTGAGGCGGCGGTGGACCGAGGATGCTTGGCGTCAGCCGGAAAGAGGATGTCAAACAACCCAAAAACGCCGACGGAGAGGCTGGAGGCCGAAGGTAGAAGACAAACGATGGTGACAACGAGCCAAGGTGGTTGACAGTGGAGCAGGTAGAAGGCTGGTGCGGCGGTGGCCGGGGCGGCGACGAGCCCGATGGCCAGGGAAATAGAGGTGAGCCAATAGTGAAGGCTGGGTGGAGGAGGTTCGGAGGATCGGAGCTCCAGCGAGCCTGGCGGAGGCAAAAGAGCTGATGGTGATGGAGTGGCGGCGGGGTGCGCTAGGTCACCCTAAAAAAAAAAGAGCTTTTTTCTAACCTTTTTGTATTAGATGCTTTTGGTATATAATTAGAGCATGTTTATTGGTGAGCCTTTAGGCTCACCCACAAACCAGCTGTACAAAATAAAAATAAAAAAAAGGAAGAAATTAGCTGATCTGTCAGTGAGCCCGGGCAAAACTATGCTCGCAGACGAGCCCGGCTCATTAGAGCAGATGTGGGCCATCGCCCACGAATTCTTTTATTTTTGGGTGAAATCCGGAACCAAACGACGCCGTTTCAGTTTGTTGTGGGCAAATGCTACGTTCCACAATGTAGAGGATGAATGCTCGTTGCCTCGTGGGCCAACCAGAGCATGCCACGTGACAAAGCTTTGTATTTTTTTTTTTTGTAAATCCATTTTTGGCCATTCACGTTAATGTAAAAAATAAAATAAAAATATTTTTAAATGTAATTTATTTTTATCTACTCATAGACAATCATATTGTATATGTTTTTTTTAAAAAAAATCAATGATATCAATACCCATATTTTCCTTCTTACCCAATAAAAAAATTCATTTTTATACCATTTTTTCCCTATAAATTCATTTTTATCCCAATTTTCATATGTATTTTTTTACAAAAAAATCAAAGATATCAATACTCATATTTTACTCACTGTCAATTAAAAATTCATTTTTATCCCCTTTTTTCCCGATAAATTCATTGTTTATCCCAATTTGCATATATTTTTTATTTCCAAAAAATTCAAAGATATTATTATTATTATTATTATTATTATAAATTACAAGAAATTAGTGGGTAGCCGAGAAATTAGTGGGTAGCCGAGATATTATTATTATTATTATTATTATTATTATTATTATTATTATTATTATAGAAAAAATATGATTACTATTACTGAAATATTACATAATGAATAATAATGATGATGATGATAATATTAATAATAGTAATAATTATAATAATAACAATAATAATAACAACAACAACTTGATTTTGTAAATTTTAAGAAAAAAAAAGGAATAGATTAAAAATAAAGTATGAGCTCTGAAGTGGGCTCACTAATAATTTACTGAAAAGGTAAAAAAACTGAGTTGGGCTCTTAAGCTGACGTGGCTGTTGAAAAGTAAGTTAGGAGTCCGGAACGGGGCTCACTAATAAATAGGCTCTTAGCCTATGTTCGAACCAACTGATACTTTCCACCCTAACATTAGGGACTCAAGAGTCTAAGCACGTGTTTGGTAAAAATGAGGTTTTTTAGGGATTGTGTATTTTTGACGAGGTGGAGTTTATTTTGTGTATTATGGAATTGGAGTTTTTTTTTTTAAAAAAAAACTAATTGGGTGTTTGGTGATGATAATTGATAAGGTTTGTAAATAGACATTGAGATAAAAGGTCTAAAATACCCCTTTCTCCTACCCCTTATCCTTTCCCTTTCTTGCTCTAATTTCCCAATCGACGGTTTCCAAGGCTGAGAAGTCGCCCCCTCCTCGGCTCCTCCTCCTCCCTAGTCCACCCGACTCCACCATCACCAACTGAAATCGCCCCCTCCTCGGCTGCTCCTCCTCAGTCCTCCCTAGTCCACCCGACTCCACTATCACCAACTGAAATCGCCCCCGTCTTGCTTCATTGAAGTTGGCACCGCCATTGGAGGCCCTTCGTCTCCCATCCCGTCCGACCAAGCTCCCACAATCCTGCTCTCTTGCGGTCGAAAGAGAAGGAATTCGATCCTCGCTGATGTCGACACCGGCGCCTTCTCCTCCTTAGATTCGGCGGCTCCTCCTCCTCTTCTCACTCCTCGCCGCCTTCCACACCGCCATCCTTCGACCCTCGTTTCCAGTGTCTGTACAGGTCTGCTTCTTCCGACCATTGAAAGTAATTGTAAGGGTAAAAAAGAGATCAATTTCTGCACCTCCCAAATAAACTCCATAACCTTGCCTCTCCAAGGTTCTAAATTGGTGAAAAATAAACTCCACCTGCACCTTCAGAACCTCCATCCACACCTTCTGTAACGACCCGAAGTTTCAGTACCCGAATTAACCTCCATAAACCTACTTAGAAGGTAAATAAGGTTCGGAGTACTAGATTATCGGGGAACGTTATAGAAGAAGTTTGATCTTCTTCCGTGAGCTTTGGATCTTACGACCGAGTACGAGTTATTATTAGGTTCATTTAAGCGGAAGATTTAGTTGTCAAAAGATGAGGATTGCGAACCCCGAAAAGATCGTAAGCCCGTTGGAGGCTTCACCTGTCCTAGACTATCGCGAAAACGTTTCGAACAGAGGTAAAAGCGGAAATCATAAATACAACAAAATGCCACGGTCACGCCGGGTCAAAACAATAAAACGTATGAGCAAAAGAGTGCGAATGTCAAGCGCCTCCCTCACCCTAATCGTCCAAAAGGTCTGTCCCGACAACCATCCACATTAGTAAGTGTCGGCTAGGGTTTGTGTGGATGGGTTCCTTGAGCTGTTGGGATCAGTTTATAAAGAGGAGGAGGAGGCAAGGGGATCATTTAGTCAAGCCATCAAGTGGCTAGACATAGGAAACACAAACAAGGTTAGCTAGGCCTAGCTAGGCTAGATGTGGTCATTTTAGTCAAATGGGGTGGTTGGGATTTTGTGGCTCTCCTTGAAGCTGGCAGAATTGGGTTTAATAAGGAGGATTTGGTGTTAAAATTACGTAAAGAAAAGTCGTGACAGGTTATGAAGATTACCGAAGTAAACGGATGACAAGGCATTTGCCTCACTAATATTTCTCGGAATTTTATCATACGAATCCCAATAGAGTGGAATTGTAATCCTCTTTCCATATAAAATATGTTATCCAAAAAAAATTTAAATTTTTTCCGGGTTTTCAAAATCGTCAAAAGAAGGATAATTGATCGAATTATCCCTCGGAAATTAATCAAATCTTAATTAATCATAATTAAAATTTTCAGTCTTTACACCTTCTACCAAACACCACACTTTTAGGTTTTTTTTCTGT
This sequence comes from Persicaria tinctoria, assembly GCA_037127255.1. Taxonomy (NCBI): domain Eukaryota; kingdom Viridiplantae; phylum Streptophyta; class Magnoliopsida; order Caryophyllales; family Polygonaceae; genus Persicaria; species Persicaria tinctoria. The sequence goes on from JBANSL010000010.1 coordinate 23,092,534, forward strand.
GTAACGTCCTACACCCCCAAAAACCTCCAACCAAAGCTGGTGTCAAACACCCCCTTAGATGCAACTAGGAAGAAACCAAAAAAAAATAAAAAATGGAGCAAAACCCCTGTGGATTTGAAATCCCACACTTTAAACAACAAAAATCAAACACCAATTTACATGCTCAAATCCAAATGTGCCCATGAGATTTGAACCCTATGAATTACTCTATTTCTCGAATTAACCATTGGAATCAATTAATAATACTAAAGGAGAAGTTGTGTACATCATGTGACGGCTTCTTCTTTAATATATGTTTGTTTGTTAAATGTTACCCAATTAAATATTTCTCTATATTTAAATAAATTATTATTTGTTATAGATCAAATTATTTTTTAAATAAGTAATTAATTAATTCTTTTCTTTTTTTTCTAAATCTTAACCGATTGATTTTCTTTTTAAATTACTTTTTTCAATAAAAAGATATAATCTTTTGTAGTTTTTATTCATGGATATATAATACTCCGTATATGGATAACGATTAGATCCATTGAATAAATTATTTTGTTATAATTTGATTATATATTTACTTTAATCAATTATTCTCATTTCAATGATAACAATGAAGATTGTATATGTGTGTAGATAATCTATAGTAAGATAATAATAAATCAGGTCATAAATTACTTTATTACATTTATGAATAAAAAATAATTAGCTTATTTTAGTTTAGTTGTGAAAGATAATAGATCTTGGAATTTATATAATATATTGTTGAATTAATGCAACTATAGTAAAAGAAAATAATTAGTTGAACGGGTGTTAATATGAATTTATTTAAATTTTAAAAAGAATTTATATAAAGTGATAAGAATCCTTGATAATTGTATTTTAACTTGTATAAATGATTTACATATGCATAAAATTATTATATAAAAAGCATATGCACAACTGTGTGGGCACTAATATAGTTTCATATAAAGTCAATCCCTTACGAGGAGAAAGAGAGATTAGTGGACCCGACAGATCTGGAAGAAAAGGAATAGCAGAGTCGAGAGGTGATGCCGGTATGGCGGAAGCGAAAATGAGAGGGTCAAGTGAAGACGAAAGGAGATAGTGGCAAACATGGAACCATAAATTAAAATTCGGGTGGGCTAGATAGACTAAAATTTTATTATACGTATAATTTGTATTAATAAAACTTTTAATTTAATAAATAAATGGATAAATTTATTTAAATTTCCTTGATTTTTTACCTATTTTTTTAAAAATGGAATAAGCTGAAACGGGCTCCAACCCGCCCCTTGACCCGTCCCAGGATGGTAGAAGCAGCAGATCTAGAAGAAATTGAGGTATAACCATGTAGGTGATGAAGACGATGGATAGTGATTCATCACTTTGTCTTCCCCCTTTTCTTTTGTAACGCGGGGGCTTCGAGGTTATCGACTACTCCCCCAATGGTCCGAGCTCTAGTCTGCAAAGGACGCGAACCGGTTAGCGAGGCGGCAAGCCACTAGGCAGGCTCACCCAAGCCAATGAAGACTTGAGCTACTGAGCACCTACTAATTACACAAGTTGTGTAAGGAGTGGGATTTGAACCACTGACCTATTACAAGGGTCACCTCTCCGTTACCACTAGAAGAGGTAAAATTTAACCCAACTTTCTTATATTTTTGTTTGAGTCCATATTAATTTTTTGTTTTCAAATTCTGACCATTATATCAATATTGGTTTAATTTATTATAATTTGTATATGAAATTGTAATTTTTAAAGTTCATATTATTTTTTGTTCACTCTTGATAGTTAGTATTATTTTGAGTCATTTTTCCTTTATTTAACTATTAGTATAGGTCATTTTTTAAAAATAAAACTTCAATAATAAAATAAATTAATATTATGCAATTAAATAAATTATTATTTTATCCACTTGTTGTATTACACCTTTTTGTTTTCTAATTATATGTTTTAATAGTCTTTCGCCTGCCGACTTGTCAACCATCGAGATTAAGGTATATCCAATCTTGAATTATTACTTAATAAAAAAAATATTAGTTTAATATTTTGAATTAAAATTATAGGCGGTTAATCATTCCAATTAAGAACATAAGCTCGTTGTTTTCCCCCCTCTAATTAGAGCCATAATGCTCGATCCCTGTATTCAATCGACCCAATTCTGAATTCATTTCGTTTTATTCTAAAAATCCAACCAAAGTTTTTGTACCGATCTAATAAGGATGAAATTTTTGCAGTATTCTCCATTGATACGACATGCTCTTAAAAGCCGAGTACTCTACCGTTGAGTTAGCAACTCAAAGAGAGTATACCACGTAGATACAATCGAGATTAAAAAAAAAAGAAATTAAACAAGACAACCAAAGCATTGAATTAGTAAAAAATCTATATATAAAAAAAAGTAAGTTTGATAATCTAATAAAAAGCATATCATTTGACAATACGCCACATGACAAAATTTTCAACCCAATTGTGGTGTTTAATGGTTGACCTTTTTTATCACATGACAAAAATTTCAACCCATCTTTGGTTATGGCAACATACATGCATTCTCTTTATTACATGCTAAACAAAATGCACTACAAAATTTAATTAACTTGCTCCGCCCGACATGTCTCTCTTTGTAAACTATCCTCTTCAAAAAACATCGTTTGTTTTATTCCCCGTGTTTAGAGTACCTTAAGCAAATTATGCACATGTTAAAGCTAACTATATGTCGTAACTGAGCCTAACCGGCCTTCCGCTAGATCACAAGTGACTGGGATCAAAGGCTTTTTGTCATGTGAGGATTTTCTCAACGATATATATCCATGGGGATAGAGTCTTTTAATCTCTCTTTGTTTCAGGTTTTATGAATTGGTTGATCGTTTCTTGTTCACCAATGTGGTTATGGAGACTTTTTTCTCGAAGGTTAGTTTCATTATGTAGCTATTTGTCATTTGATTATGTATTGTTTGATTGTTCACTTTGACTTTGGAGCTTTTTTGCGAGGATTTTAGCACCAACATCGAATAGGTAAGGAGATATGTGATCGACCCGTCTTAGGCCCTGTTTTCCTCCATTTTCTTCCCACCTTCATTTAAGAGGTGGAGGGGGTGGAATTCCACCCCACCTCTTCCACCCCCTCTCACCAAGGTAGGAAAAATCACCCTACCTCCACCCCCTTTTTCCCACCTCCACCCCCTCCACCTCTTAAAAAAAAGGTGAGGAAAACACAACCTAACTTCCAGAAACTCAAAATTCACTTTTCTCTTCCACCAAAAAGAAATCCCTGCTTTCTTCCTGAATCACTCACCAAAGAAAATCAAAACTCCAAGATCCATACTCTCTTGACCCAAAATCCTTTCCAAATTGCATGTGTCAAAAAAACTGCAAGGAGCAAGAGGTTTAGGGAAAAACTCACCCAGTGTACTAAAATTCAATCTGAAATCCGACGTTCGAGAGAGGTGGTGTGGCTCTGGCTCAGGGATCCGGCGAGGTGGTAGTCGGAGGAGGAGCAAGCATCGTCTTTAGAGGTCCGGCGAAGGGAGTGGTTCCCGATGGTGAGGCAGGAAGGTGGAGATCGAAAGTGGGGCAATGTCCGTCGAGAAAAGGCGACGGTGGTGATGGTCGGGTTGATGTCGATGTGCTGCGCTGGCGCCGACCGGTGAATGGCAGGAGGCGGCAAGAATCGGTGGCTCGTTGGGGAGGGTTAGAGGAAGGGAAAAGGTCTGGAGAGGGGACATGATTTCTTTTTTTTTTTTCATAAGTAAATCAAATCAATTCAATTATGTTTATAATTTAATTTTCAATTTAATACATTTATTTTACTTATAAGTAAAATACATTGGGAATCCAAACAGACCCTAATGCTCCCCAACCCAAATTGATGCGGGACCATCAAAGACGCCTTCGGACACACCTATACTTGAGGATGGACCTATGATTCGAGCTCACGAGAATGAAGTAATCCTCAAGAGGAAGAAGAAGGCTCCACCATGGGAGAAGGTCCAAAGGTGCAAGCTTGATGGTCGTTCGTTATTAGATTCGTTCAGCAGTTTGACAGCTTTTCGACGTCTCATTAAAATGAGTCGTACGGATTTAATATTAATCGGATTGGATCGTGCCATATCTTGTCGGAACGAGGAAGAAGAGATCTACAACTTTGTTGTTAAAGATTTTTCCAAATTCGACATGGAGCTTGGCCGAAAATCACCATATTTGCAAGCTGTTACTGTTTTGACGGGAATTATTCTAAGTGTTGGAACATTTTTATTGTTATTTTTAGTAACTCTTTTACTTAAGTTATTTTAGGTAATTTAGGAATTTATTTTTAATTATTCCTTTTATTTATTATTTTTATTAGAAAATCAGCCTTTTAGGTTATATAAGGCCGACGTCTTCCGTTATTCAGAAATACAGTGCTTTGTGTGAAACACAACTGTGAGAAGGTCAATCGATTCGAAGCGTTGCTCATCGATTGCACAATTGGTTATAGATCTAACTTGGTCCCCTCCTTGTGCCTCCAAGTTGTCCGCTTGGTTGTGTAAGGTTGTAGAGGCGGGCTTTATAGTCGTTGATATTTGGTTCCTACCCTCTTAGGAGGCCTGAGGTCTTTGCCTCGTTCTATTTTAGTTCGAATCAGTCCACTGTCAGTCGTGTCTTTGTTATCAATTTCGAGTCTTGCATATTGTTCATCGAGTCTTTGAGTCTTTTGCTTCCGTTCTTGTTATATCTAGTTTGATTGTCGAAGATCGGGTCATCCTACGGCTAACCCCGTATCACAAATGCATCTTATCATTCGGCATGTGGGTCTCCGCCTCCATCGAAGCTAGTCATCAACCACGGAGTACCAAGTGCCAAATAGGATAAATCGACGTACTTTTTCAATTTTATCCACTTTTTTTTTTAATTATATTTTGAGTCTTAAGTAGTCTTTACTTTGTAAATTCTAGCTAGTATATCATTTTTTTTTTGATAACGCTAGTGTATCATTATTGGTTTAATTGATTAAAGTTTGTATATAAATATGTAATTTTAAAAGTTCATACTTTATGTTATATTTGGTTTACTGTGAATAGTTCGTATTATTTTTAAGGCTCAACTTCATAAAACCACCCTTTATTTCACCTTTTGTTCATAAAATCACCCCTTATTTTCTAAATTACACTTAATCACCCGCTATTCATGAAAACCTATCAAGTCACCACCCATCTTCAATTCTCGTTGTTAGCGGCTCTAAAATGATTGGTAAATGACTATATTACCCTTAACCCTATATAAACCTATTTCAAGAAACCTATTAATTTCCCACCGTCGGTCTATTTGAAGAGCACCAGGAGAGACAAAGCCTCTTCCTTCCGGCTTCCGTGTTCTACGATTTTGGTTCGAGAATGACATACTTTGTCCTCGTTGTTCAATGCTACTGCGCAATCTTTGTTCAACGATGACGAAATTGGGAATCAAGACCGACTAGCCGATGATGATGAATACATGTTAGTTTTATGAGATTTTAATTTGGGTTTCAAATTTTCCAGGTAAATCGTACCAATTTATTGAGTTTAGGTTTAATTTAGATTTCAATTTAGGGTTATTTAATTTAGATTTCATAGATTTTTTGGTTTCAATGTTTCCAACCGATTTAGGTTTCTTGAAATAGGTTTATATTAGGGTGGACATGGGACGGGACGGGACGAGATTGCGGTAATCATGCGTCATGTCCCACGTATTTTTTGTGGGACGGGATTGATATTTTTTTTTTCAAATCCCACCGGGTCTTGTCCCTAACGGGACGGGACGAGATTTGTCCCTCGAAAAAAAAATTAAAAATTAATCCAATTAACTCTAAAAATACCAAACAATAAAGATGTCAAACCTTACCAAATCCCATTACAGTATTAAAATTCTTACATTATTTGTTATATGTTTGTCGAGAGCTGCCAATAAAATGCAATGATGGATGTTTTTAATCTAGTTTTTTAATTTTAATTATATACATATATATATATATATATATTATTTTATATATATATGCGGAACGGGATTTGCGGGATGCGAAGTTGCGAACTCTCCGTCCCGCGTAATTTTAGCGGGACGGGATTGATTTTTTTTTTCTTCTAAATCCCACCGGGATCGGGACGGAATGCGGGACGGTACGGGATTTGTGCCCACCCCTAGGTTTATATAGGGTTAAGGGTAATATAGTCATTTACCACTCATTTTAGGGCTGCTAATGGATAGAATCGAAGATGGGTGGTGACTTGATAGGTTTTCATAAATAACGGGTGGTTAAGTGTAATTTAGAAAATAAGGGGTGGTTTTGTGAACACAAGGTGAAATAAAGGGTGGTTTTATGAAGTTACGCCTATTTTTAATTATTTTTTCTTAAATAAAATCTAAAAAGAGGGGATATAAATGCCAAACAGGTCTCAGTTTAGCGTTAGGTTTTCCAAAGGATTTCAGAATACCGAACGAAAAGAAAACCTATTTTCTCATCCGCCATCGCTGCACTCCGTCGGCTTCCTCGATCTCTCTCCAGTCTCCACTCATGGCGACGAATACGAGCAATCCCCTGTCCGCCGCCCCCGCCGCAACGGCGACCACCATTAAAGGTACCACCGAGAATCCCGAGGTCGAAAACCCTACGGAAACCCTAACCCTAACTCCTTCTGACGCTTCAACTCCCGTATCGGACTCCCCTCTCACATCCCCACTGCCATCCAATGCCGCTGAAGAGGACGCGACCAAGGATCCGAATGCAAAGAAGGTCCCGGTTGCGACGGAAGCGGTGACTGGCTCGCAGGCTAACGATGTTGCGAGGAAGGCCCGCCGCGCTGAGAGGTTTGGGGTGCCTCTCCAGTTATCTGAGAAGGAAAAGCGCAATTCTAGAGCGGAGAGGTATATTGGGCATTCATCTGTTTTTTCCCGTATGCATAATCTCTGATTTTGTGAGCATAGATCTCTGTTAGAATCTCGGATACGAACTTGAAACTGAGTAAACCAAGCCTAGAAATCAACTACTGGGAGAGAAAGTTGATTCGAAGGACACTGGATCTGGAATTGTTTGACAGAGTTAGAGATTTGGGAATTGATTTTCTGAAATTGGATAATTCGCCCAATGATCTAAAGGGGGTTACATGTAGGATTTCTTATAGGATACGTGATCGGTGTTTAAATTGCAGCGGATAATTAAACACTAAACTGGCTTTACAAAATGACTGAACCTGTCTTACATACACCTATTACATTTCGTATAAGAAATCCCATTACAGATTCATGGTTAGGTTTTGTGCACTTCCTTTGTGGCTATTTTGCTTGTATTGGGCCGAGTGATTTCTGTCTATTAGGGTTTGAGCTCGTTCATTGTAATGAATCCTTCACATGAATGAGATTGCGGGCTATGAAGGCAATTGTTGTTTGTTTGAAGATAATTCGTAGCTAATGGCTGATATTGTGAGCAGATGCTTAGTAAATTGGTGTATTTAAACAATTTTTTGTGCTTTTATTTGGTATTTGGAGTTGTGTTGGGAGGGATGGTTTGATTAAAGAGTCTGTTGCAGCTATTAATAGTGTTGCACTGCATATCCTCCTTGAAAACCTTGATCAAGATCATTTGGTGTCTGCTTATCTTCCTTATCCGCATTCTTATATTGAAACGGGGAAATGATTTTATAGCAACAACAAACCCACTTTACAAACCAAGTTTATCCAGCTCATTTGCTCAAAGCAGCGTTTGTTGGATCGAAGTATACTCACCCTTTCCCCAATTAAATTATCCGAGAAAGATAGTTAGCTTCATAGAACCTCTTAACGTATGGTTTCGAGTCAAGCACGTTTTCATTTGGGTGTGCAACAATTTACATGGATTGAGCATCTTGATGGGTATTCAGTACAAAAAAATTGTATAGTATTATCCTTATAATTGGTATATTCAAGGTTAGGGAGACATTCAATGCAGATGATCTTGATTTGCAATTGTGCATCGTCCTTATTCTTTAGTTATTGCAAATTGCAAATAAGAAATTCGTTTCGTTTCATTTGGTTTAAGATTCAAAAAGGAATTGGGGTTATAGGTGGAGATGAAGGGCTGTATGTGTTTTAACAAATTTATAATTGAGTAATTTTGTATTGTTATTTGATGTGTGCTTGTCTGTTGCAGCATCTTTTCTTGTACAGAACAATCTAAATGTTTTAGTTCCTCAATATGTGCAGCATCTTTGATTAGAACTATGAAATTTTATGTTGTGCTTGGTTGTTTTATTCAACGTAGTTCCTACTTTTGGGGACTGGGGTGTAATGCTTTTCTTCCAACTTGTGACGGGGGTGTAACAGGTTTGGCACGGTGCCAGGATCAGGATCAGATGGCTCTGAGGACCTGAAGAGGAAAGCTAGAGCTGAAAGGTTCCTCTTGAAGAGCGATATCTATTTCTTGCATTTTGGTATAATTTAGATTTGATATCTAATTTCTTGCTTGAATTTTGCTTCAGATTTGGTCTGTCAGCAAGCTCAGCTTCTGAAGAGGAGGCAAAGAAGAAAGCTCGAGTTGCAAGATTTGAATCCAAAGTTAAGGTAGATTCTCAAGAAGAGGAGAAAAGGAAAGCAAGGGCGCTTAGGTGTGTTTACATGTGTAGCTTGTAGATCTTCTACTTCTTGATATATCTATTATTCCCACTAAATGATCTTTCTTTCGCATGAGACATCTCTTCTGTTTGATGTTTTACAGGTTTGCACCGGCACCTCTATCAACAAATGGAAAGCAAACGGTTGAACTGGTAATGAAAAATGTGCATGAACACTCATTTGACCAAACTTCTAGTGTTTTATTGTAGTTTCCCCACATTCTTTTCTCTTTGATACTGCTTTGTTTGATTATCTGTGACAGTCTTGAATTAAACAAACAACTTTCTACTATTTTGACATTTTCATCCATTCACATTGCTACTCATTGTTATTTCATTTTTTTAAAATTTCATTCTCACTTTTGCTATTTTTTTTGGGCAATTCAGAAAACTTCTGTTGCAGGCAACCCTGTTGGAGGTACCTGAATTACTATGATCCGTCATTGAATAAGGTTTGCTTTTCATTACTTGCTTTAGACAAACAATTATCATTTCTTGTTGTCTTGCCCCTTGTGCCCTTGCTAAAGATATTTTATCTGATCATGGCAGGTTTGGTATTCTAGTTCATGCAGTTCCCTTGTGGCTTGGTTTGCCTGGACACAAACTGTTTTGACTTGAAATTCCAACATTCAGGAGGCTTGCCGGTGTTTATTTTTTGCTTTTTTTTGGGTCTTGATTATTTTAGAATATGCTGGACAGGTTGTTTAGGTCGGGATGACTGATGTGTTTGGAACTTAGTAAGGCTCAGGTAAACCAATGGCTACATCACTGTCAATTCGTCATTAACTATCTCACCAATATCAAAAAGCCAGTCTCTGTGGGGTTTCTTTTTTCTTTTTTTTAGAGGGATAGGCAGTGGAGATGGTAAAGAGGTATTTTTGATTGAACCTTCATTTAATATCATTATTCCATCTCTCTTCTGCATGGGTTTATAAATCTGACATTAATCATCAATAGGACATGCTTTCCCTCAGGTGGTAATATACTTCAGGTGTACTAGTATTCCTTTAGTAAGGAAGATCATACAGTTGAAAATTTTGCATTCCTATCATATGTTTCTTTGTTGAGTCCTTGATTTGATAGCTATAAGTTATTAGGTAGGTGGATGGTTGGCAGTTTGTTTTGAACCAGTCGATATCCGAAACAGATATTGCATCCATGCCATGCTTTATATGTTATGATTGCAATGCAAGCATAGTTATGAAGTTTGATTCTTTTTAGCAGGATCGGTTATTAGTTGTTGACAAGGGATTTTCTGCATTTTCCTGCTTCATTGCTGTTGGTAGTTATATCTGGAAGTACTAGGAAGACATAAAAAAAATAGTTAAACTGCATATTATTTACCGTTTCAAGGATGGGTTGAATACGAAAGAGCTCATACCATGTCATTTAGCTCGTTTTTTGCCCCTTGAGACTGGATATATGGATTCCTGATATCCTTGGATTTGATATGCTGTGAATGGACAATTGAGATGCTGTTGGTTAAACCTGTGCCTTACTAGTGAACATGTAGAGGTGGCTGGGCCTTTGAACATTGGAGTCATCTAGTTCTGTTTCTTGCTTACTGTTTTTTTTTGGGTTTCAGCACCTCTAAAAGTTGTATCTTGAAAATTTCAGTTAGTTTCCAAGTGTTGACAGATGGATATTGTAATTTTGCATTATGTAATTAGCTACGCCTTATTTTTTATATTTCATTGCTCACTGATGCATGCCATTTGTAGCTCAGTTATCATTCAGTTCTTTCCTGAACTTCATCTCTGATTTTGATGAAGTGGAAAGCTTTTTAGTTTCTTGTATTTGAGTCGAGGGACTTGGCATGGCTTTGTTCTCCTAATTGGAAACCAGCTGAGGAAATGAAGAAATCGGCTGTGTTCTAGGTGGGCCATTGAATCTTATGATGGAATGTCATTATTTTGTTAGATTACCCGTGCTTTTGAGTTAACTTCTCAAGTGCCTTCAGCTCTATTCTTTTGTATCCACTACATCAGGCTATACAAAGAGCCAAACTCAATATGTTGGATGTTGGTTGCGAGTTCGTGGAGTGATGCAACCACCACCCTTTATACAAAGAGGCATCTGGATTTAGCTGATGCGCTTTTGCATGATTTTTATTTTTATGATAAGAAACTGGTCTAGAAACACATTATGGTCGGATCAATCTTCTTGATCCTTGAGATCTGTATGAGTTCCTCTCAGCTGTCACTTGTTGGCCATTGAAGTTTCAGAGCCATAGTCTTCCGAATGGTCTAGTATAGTCTGATGATTTGCATTGTTATATAATCAAGTCAAGGTGCACGTGAATGGTGCCCTCCCTGGCTATTCGCACCTAACAATATGCTTGAGAGGAACTGTATTGAGTTGTGTCCTCTCTCTCTCTCTCTCTCTGGGTCGATTACAACAATATGCTTGAGAGGAGGTGACTGAATGCGGGGTGGACGGGTGAGGTTCGGAGACAGTTGCATTGGAGGGGGCGGTTTCCTTGACGGAGGTGATGATGGTGATGAAGGATGACCAAACGACGTTTTCAAGATGTAGGAAATGAGGGAACAATGTCATGAATGAAACACGAATTTAGGTTGCGTTTCATTCCTTATTTTTTTATTTATAAATACAAAGTGGAATAAATGCGGTTTCTTTTTTCTTTTTTCTTTTTTCTTTTTTTGATTAGGTAAAAATTCGGATGGGGAACCCTAACCGAAAGCATCCTGACGGATGAGGTCAAGAAGACCTGTATCTAGGTATAGCTCAGGCCCCCTAGTAGAGTAGCTAAGGTGTGCAACCTTATCCGCTACCCGATTACCAATACGGGGGATATGTGATATACTAACATTCCTTATTCCTTTGAGAAGGCTTTGGATATCTGACATAATCATTTCTATTTCCCAAGGACATCCAACATGTGATCTTAGATAGTCCGTGATAATTTTAGAGTCTCCTTCTATTATTAGATTGGTTATGTTTAGTTCTCTTGCTTTTTCTATCCCTAAGCGTAGAGCTAAGGCTTCCGATATAAGGGGTGATTGTCCACCATTAGCTTTTCCGCCCATGTTGATTGGGTCTCCATGCCAGTCTCTGATAATGTATCCAATGGAACTGTTTGTGGTTGATTTAAATGATCCGTCAAAGTTTAATTTATATTTGCCCTTCGGAGGTTTCCTCCATCGGTAGGTTTTCCTAATGTTCCCAGAGATCCCTTTTCCTATACTTTGCTTCTGTGTGCCGTCATCCTCCATTTCATTCCATCTACTAGCTTTCCTCCAATTTTCAATATTGGTAGTGATCATTTTTTTGATAGCTTCTGCAGAGGGAATTGTTTCATTTCTAAAGATTGTTTGATTTCTTATGAACCAAATGGTCCACCATCTCATTGCTATATGTTGTTTCTTCTCCATCGGAAGGGTTGAGTCTAAGATTTGTAAAATTTGATTCATATCTCTGTTTTCTGTAATTAGGGTGTTAATGTTTTGAGATACTTGTCCAGGGAATTGTTGTTGGAAATTGTTGATGGGGCATTCTATGAATAGATGAATATCATCTTCCACGAACTGGTTGCACAAACTACATGTGTTCGGTACCGCCACCCCTTTTAGGGCCAGTCGGGTAGCCGTGGCGAGTCCTTTTTGTTTTATTTTCCAGATAAAATTATTAACTTTAGGTGGGGCGTCAAGTTTCCAGATCCATGAGTACTCATCCGACGGTCTTTGTGGTGTGGATGAGATTAAGTTGTAGGCACTTGTCGTTGTGAACCATCCCTTTTTGGCAGGCCACCAATATAGTCTGTCTGTAAGGGTGGTGGTTGGCAAGGAGATTTTCATAATATCCTCTACTATGGGCTTAGGAAGTACCGATTCAAGTTTTTCCTTCCACCATTGTCCTCCTATTATGAAGTTGCTTACGGAATCATGTGGATTAATGTTATGCTGAGAGTCTATTTTATCTTTCAGAGGTGTCGTAGCCACCCAATTATCTTCCCAAAACTTAATTGATTTCCCATCCCCAACCTGCCAAATGAGTCCCGTTTTGAATTTCGGGATTAGATAACTCAGTTTCGACCATTGCCACGAGGCATTGCCTTTTCTAGAGTAGGTAAGAATGTGGTTTTCTTTCAAATACTTGTATTATATGATTTTTACCCAGTTATTTTCCGGTTCAGCCAGAATTTTCCAGAGGAGTTTTAGTTGAAGAGCTTCATTCATATCTTTGGTTTTTCTAATTCCCAATCCTCCATCCCTTTTTGATTTACATATTTTATCCCAACTGATTAATGGGATGTGTTGCGCATCTTTGTTCCAGAAAAAGGTTCTGTTGATTTGATCTAGTTGTTTGTGGACCGCTGCCGGAAGCATGAAGCTCTGCATTGAGTATAAAGGTTTTGATGATAAGTTAGACACTATTAGGGTTGCTCTGCCTTGTTGAGAAAGGGCATTAGCACGCCATTTGCTCAATTGGTCTTTAGATTTGCAAATTATTTCGCCAAAGGTTTCCTTGGTAACCCTTCCATTTATGATGGGACAGCCTAGATATTTTTCCAGGTTTCGTTCAAGGGGTATATTTAGAATCCCTTCTAGGTCTCGATCCCTTGATCTAGGAATACCTGGTGTGGTTTGAAAGGACGATTTGTGGTAATTTACTTTTTGTCCTGAGAATTTACAATAGTCTTCAATTATCTCTTTAACTTTTGTACATGCAGAATTACTTCCTTTCGAGAATATTATTATGTCGTCTGCAAAGGCCAGAAACGGAACACAGGGACCCGAATGGCCAAATTTAAATCCGATGCTGTTGTGATTAGAATCTGCCTCCCTTGAGAGTTTACGAGCAAGAATTTCTGCCCCGAGTAGGAAGAGAAACGGGGAGAGGGGGTCCCCTTGCCTCAAACCCCTTGAAGGTTTGAAAGGATCCGTAGGGCCGTTGTTTACTAAAATAGAGAAAGAGACTGTGGTCACACATTCCATAATAATATCCACAAATTTTTGGTTGAATCCAAATTTTACAAGAACTGCTTTCGTGAAATGCTAATCTACTCTGTCGTATGCTTTCTCCATATCAAGTTTTATTGCAGCCCACCCCTTGGTACCTTTTCTAGTGCGAAAGGAGTGGAATATCTCGTGTGCTATTAGGATGTTGTCTTGGATTGCTCTATCGGAAACGAAAGCTCCTTGTAATGGGTGTATAAGTTTTCCTATTACCATTTTCAGTCGTTCTGTTATTATCTTTGAGATGATTTTATATAAGGTAGAGCACAGGCTAATCGGGCGATAGTGTGTAGTCATTGAGGGGTTATCAATTTTTGGTATGAGGGAGATAAAAGTGTGGTTAATTTGTTTTAACATTTTGCCAGAGTGAAAGAAAGCTTTTGTAGCCCGGATGATATCAGAGCTAACGATGTCCCAATAATTTTTGTAGAACTCAGCCGACATTCCATCGGGGCCGGGGGATTTGTTGTTCCCCATTGAGAAGACTGCTTTTTTTATTTCACTGTTTGTTGGTTGTTGAATAAGTGATTTGTTTTCCTCTTCTGTAATGATTGGGTTGATTTCTGAAAGGTATTCTTCTAATTGGGAGGTCCTATACATTTGTTCCCGATTAAATCTTTTTTCAAAGTCTCTTTGAATTTCCCTTTTAATGTTTTCATTGCCAATTATGTTTGTTCCTTCTGTCGAGTTGATTGTTCTAATTATCTTTCGATTTCTTCTCCCCATGGCTACTCTATGGAAATAGGCAGAGTTAGTATCTGCTAACTTTAAGTGTTTTGATTTAGCTCTTTGGTTCCAGTAAGTTTTATGAAAAAAGAGAAGCTTTTCTCGTTTAGATAATAGACTTTGTTCTTTTGTGTATGCTTCTGGGTCTTGGTTAGGTTGTTGGATAGATTGTATTTCAATTAGGGCCTCATCAACTTCTTGTACTTGTCGGAAGATGTTTCCAAATGTTTTTTTATTCCAATCTTTTGCCTTCTGTTTGAGGATTTTTGTTTTGTATGTAATTCGGAACATAGCAGAGCCGACACATGAAGCTCTCCATGCTTGTTTAACTTTATTTCGGAAGTCTCTCCTTTGCAACCAAATGTTTTCAAATTTAAAAGGGGGTGGTTTAAAGCTAGTGTTCTTGGAAATGTTAATTGAAATCGGGCAGTGGTCCGAGTTAGCGAATGCTCCATTTTTAGTTGCCAAATCAGGGAACATGTCAATTATTTCATGTTGGACAAGCACCCTGTCAAGTTTTTCAAGAATGTTATCTGGGCCAAATTGTTTCTTTCTCCAAGTAAAGGGGTTGCCGTACGAGGGGATCTCCAGCAAGGAGCATGCATCTTTGAATTCCATTATTCTTAGAAATCGCCCAGGTAGGGTTCCTGCCCCTCCGCTCTTATCCGATGGTTGGCTTATTTCGTTTAAATCTCCCATGATTAGGCATGGAATGTTACTTTGGGTAATTAGATAGTATAGATTTCTCCAAAAGCCGTCTTTCTCTGAGGGGTTTGGGGGGGCGTATACAAACAGCATTAGACACTCAAAGTTCTCTTTTATGCACTCATATTTTACACCAATAATTCTTGGGAGATGAATAATCACCGAGATGGATTCGTCTATGAAGGAGTTTTCATTCCAGAATAGAGCAATACCCCCGGCCCGACCAGAAGCCGGGGACCAACACATGTTTGTGAATCCCGCATTTTTCCATAAGGATTCCTTTGGTTCAGTTTCAGTCTTTGTTTCTGCTAAGATTAGCATTTGTACATGATCTAGCGATCGCCATTCGTTCATGTTAGTCCAGAAGGTTTGTTTTCCAATCCCCCTACAGTTCCAATATCGTATGATCATGACCACTTTGTTTTTGCATAGAAGGGCAAAAGGTGATCCCTCCCATACTCATATATTGCCCTTGTTGTGATTTCTCTTATCAAATGGGGATTTCTTTTCCTGGGTTTTTCCTTAAAGTATTTTGTTTTTATGAGTACTTCCATAATTTTTTTATTTGGGACATCTATTTTACTAAGAAAACTTTGATTATTCCTACTGTGATTTTCCTTCCATGGTCTCCCCCATATGTATTCAATTTTATTTAGTCCCTTATCATTGATTGAGTTTGTTTTATCATGGATAATCCTTTTTCGCGTTGTCTTTTTATTAGTTGGCAAGCTTGGATTCAAAAATTCGGCAATCATGTGGGTTTTCATAACGGAAATGGGTTGATAGCTTGTGGTGAGATTTCTATTAGATTTAGTTTCTCGTAAAGTATCGTTTAAAACTTTTTTTAATGGTTTTTTTATTCTTGGTATATATCTAAAGATGTGTTCGTTTAGGATAATCATTAAAACTTGTGGATAAGATGGGGTTTTTAACAAGGGGTTTTTGTGTGTATAAATCATATTTACAGATTGGGAGGGTACTTCTTTGACTTTACTAACAACATTAGTAACTTGTTTTGCGAGAGTGAATTTAGTCTTAGATGTTTCAACATTAATAGCCATTTTAGCTGTACACAAATTAAAATATATCTTGCGTTGTGGAGCTGGACCTTTGAATGAAACACAATGATTATTACATGTGATATACCCGAATGGAAGGAAGCCAACGCAAGTCCTCTTTTGTTTGGAATTATAAGTTACATACATGGAGATGATGATTACACTTTCAATAATCATATAGTAGCAAATTTCAGGTGTCCCAGTTACACGAATACAAGGTTGCAACCAAGAAACTAGTGTATCACACACCCAATTCAAAACACGTTTGCAGTGAATAAGACAATAAGAGCTAGCCAAGATGCATAATCTTCGATTCATTAGATGATTAAATCTACCTTTATATTGTAATATGAACGCCATAAGTCGTTGCTCCGATACTCGGAAGGAAGCGTTGTCACCTTTGAATGTATTTACGATGAACAGAAACCTCCTTAAACTAGCCCACCCAAGAACGAAAATAATATGCTCAAAGGGGCGGCTAGTTAAAGAGATCCGCCATTTATACCCATTAACTACTACACTTTTAAGATTAAGAGCAGACAAATAAGTTTTCTTCCATGTAGCCAGATTTTCATTTGTGTGGTAAACAAATTCAATAAAACGCTGATGAGCACCAATGTAGACAAGGCACCAAGTAATACAGGCACAAACCCACGACCACAAGACAGAAGATCGGTTTGACATAAACACATCGAAGCACAACCAGGCCAGAGGTTTAACTACCCTAGTGGATGTGATAGAAATAACTTGAAGCCACCAAAAGGACCACCACAGTAGACAGGTAGACAAAGAGGTCTTGAACACAAAGGAGGTCATTTGCCCGGCATAATTCCATACACACAAAATGCGGTTTCAAACTAGGTGTTATCATAAAGTAACTATAAAATGCGGTTTAAAATTGCGTTTTTTTTTTTGTTTTTTTTCCCCCTTTAGATTTTACTTCTTGGGAATAAAACGCGGTATCAAACCGCATTTCTCCGACATCTATGCAAATTTTGAGTAATTTTGTAAATATTTTCAAGTTGTAAATTAAAAAAAAATCTGGATAATACGTGTGAGTAGTACTCACACGTAGGAAATGGAGGGTGGAGATGCAAAACGTGAAGACAAATTCGGCCCTCCATTTCCTACGCTACTACTACAGTAGTGAGTACTGTAGTAGTAGCGTAGGAAATGGAGGGTGGAGATGCAAAACGTGAAGACAAATTCACATATGATATGAGTCAGAATTTCAATAATGTTGATTTTGAATATCGAAATTGATGTAAAAATACAAAGAAACCAGACAAAGGTTTGGCTTTAGCAAACGGTACAAAACATGTGAACACAAGTACCATGCAATTCCAAAAATTGCGCGGTAAAATAGGGGGCAAAACTTTGGAAAAACAAATTTTCACTTGTTTTTTTTTTGTTTTAAATTTATTTTTCTTAGGGATTACTCTGTATTCTTTTAAATACAGATCTAAAGATCGAAATCAATGGAGTTTTTACTTGTGAACGCTAATTCTACCACCTGAACATATCAATTAAGTTATCAAACATGATATTTATTTATTTATTTAATATGAGTTCATGTTACGAATTCAGTTATCATCTCCTAGTTATATATTCCCTCCCGATAGACAAATATATGTTGTTTTAGACTTTCAAGTTTGTCTAAAAAAACGGCATTTTAGTTTTGGGGATTTTTTTTCTCTCTTCACAATTTAGTGAATTTACTATTGCTGAATTTACAAAATTATTGGTAAGTGTAGATATTAGTAAGAGCCTCCAATTAAAAAAAAAAAAAAAACAGAAAGAAAGAGGAGCTGGTCACACATAAAAAAAAAAAAAAAAAGAGAGAGAAGAAGAACAAGAAGAAGAAGAGGAGGAACTTATGCCAATTGTCTTTTTCGAAAAAAATGGGCAAAAATAATGATGTTTTGGTTGATGTAAATGGGCAAAAAAATGGGGAAAAAAAAAAGGACTTGTGGGTAGTACCCATAGGTCCCCGATTCGAACCTCGGATGACCGTTCTTTATTTACCAATTCCAAGAGTTAATTTTCTTCTTACACAGACTAATTTAAAAACAACAAAGAGAGCGAAAGGTTTGTGTAAATTAAACAAGCCTAGTTTATAAGTGAGTGAAGTATCACTATTGCATAAGTTTTAGGATGGTATCTCACTAGCTAGTTTTATGTACGTGCAAGACATTAGTTATGTGCACCTGTATATAAAAATTATATGTGTAGATAATAAGTTACAATGTACTTTAGTATGATATCAAGGCGGTTAAGTCAAATAGCTCGACTCTTGATCTGGAATCAGATAAAAAAATAATAATAATGAGATGCTATACTGGACATATTGTGCCCAATTTCAATTATAGGGGATAACCCTAATTGCATTTGTGGAGGCATGTTGAAATGTGAATAGGCTAAAGGGCTTTTAAGAACTAAACAAGTATAGTTTATAAGTCGGTAGTTTACTCCTTTTATCTGGTCACGAGTCACAATAAACTTTAATATCTGTTAATAATCGAGCCTTCACTTTCATACTTTATTTTTTTCTCTTAATCTGATTCGATTGAACTCGGTAAATATAGTAGAAAAAACATTAAGTATGTGATTCAAATAACTATTTTAAGTTTAAAAGGCTAGGAGGAAAAAAAATCCTTAAGCAAACTTTTTAATTTCCACTCCAGATTTAAATTTAGTACTCTTTTTAACTTTTACTAACTCTTAAATTATAAATAAAAATACATATTTTTATTTATTTTTACATTTTCGTATGAGTAAGAGGAGAGTCGATCCAACCTCATACCCCCTTCCCTCTGCCCACGGGTAAGGGGTAGTACACATAATTATTGATATTGCTCCCACAGGAATAATTCATTATATATTATGGGGGCAAAGGGGATATATTCAGAAAATAATTTCTTGTTGGAATCCAAAAAATTTAATCACATAATTCGTCTACTTCAAATGCATACAGATACATTCTTGAACATCTTACATGAACAAAGATTTTTAGAATCCTATCAAATGATGGTATGACTAAATCCGGAAACTATTCGATTTAAAATTATAACCTAAAATACTGTATAATTTAATATGAACAATAACTCATTAATATAACTTGAGAACTTTCGGAGTTAGTTTGTTTGAATTATCAGTTTTTTTTTCGTGCAAAGCTGAAAACAAATATATTTTGATAAAGTAAATAACTTAAATTATTTTTATTGGAGTGAACAATTTTGAAATAAAGTTGATAATTATGGAGTATTAATTAAAGCCATGAAGGTGTGTATAGTGAGTTAAAGTGAACTATGTTATGATTATAGAAAAATAAGAAATCTTAAAAAACTATGATACTGCACAACAAATCCTAAATGTTAGGACTTAGTTAGCACTGAATATATACTTATAGTACCGTAACAATTAAGCTAATTAAATTAACTGATTCATGATATGCATCCATCAATTATCAAAAATTGAATACTGTATGTGAAATATTTTTAACTTGGAAATATCATACAAAATTCACTTAGAGCACCCACAATGGGGTGTCTTATGCCCAAAACAAGGAACCAATTAATAAAAAATTGAAAAAGATGGGGGAGGGGTTTTGGAACGATTTGACATGTTTGTTACTAAGAAACCTTTAAAAACCGAGAGAAAAGGAAAAATGAGAGAGAGTGAATGGAAAAAAAGAGGTGGGTCCCGATAAAAAAATAAAATGGGGTTTTAAAGAGTTTTAAGGATGTGGTTAAAAAATTATATTGAGTTTTTTAAGAGGAGAGAAATATAAAAAGTGGAGTTAAGGAACAAAGTGGTTTCACGAATGGGGCTAGTTACACATGACATTTTACATTACAAATCAAAATAATGACTGCAGTAAATCCTTAATTAACTTCAGCTATATACTACGTGTAATCTGATACAGCAGTGTATGTGTATGTGTAGTTAGCAGGACAAATTTGATGCTCTTCTTCTGCTTTTGAAAGTGGTCATCAAATTCAGAGTCATTTGATACTGGAGTAGTCATGTGCAGTGCAGAGATCCCCACATGTGAGTTATCAGTCACTATCAAACTCTCAATATGGACGAGATGGCCAAATGAGAAGATAAAAGAAGCAAAAATGTGAACATTAAAAGGAGGTCAAAATATTGAACGCATTGCCTTTTTGTAAATCCCATAATCAAATAACCAACCAAAGCCACTTTTATATATATATATATATATATATATATATATATATATATATATATATATATATATATATATATATATTATATATATTTTTTTTTTGAATAGGTAAATTTTCGGTTGGATAACTCCTAACCGATAGCATCCCGACGGATGAGATCATTAAGATCAGTATACGATGTCCAGGCCGCCCCATTAACAGGGCGGCCAAGGTGTGCAACCTTGTCTGCCGTCCTGTTACCCTCACGGGGCACATGCGAGTAAACCACAGTTTCAATTCCAGTTAATTGACGTTTAATGTCTCCCATTAATAGTTCAATTTCCCAAGGGCAAGAGTTATTATATTTGAGGTTGTCGATGACCATTTTGGAGTCTCCTTCTATCACGAGCTTAGTACATTGAATTTGTTTTGCCTCTTGAAGTCCTATTCTCAGAGCCATGGTCTCAGCCTGGATGGGGGAAAGTTCACCTAACTGTGCTGCACCTAGTTTAACTACTCTGCCTTCGTGATCTCTGATTATATATCCGGCCGACGATATTCCCATTCCATTAGTAGCTCCATCAAAATTTAATTTGAGAAAGTCTTTTTCTGGTCTTCGCCATTTCACGTTTTTCCTACTAATTGCCCTTATCTGTTTACTTGGATGTGTTATGTCGGAACTATACTCATCCCCTTCTTTTGCTCTTGCACGTTTCCATTGTTCTTTAGCATTCTGTATGAACTGATGTATTTCCCCTCTTGCTGGTATTCCTTTTCCTTGAAAAGTCATTTGATTCCTAAAAAACCAGATCGTCCACCATTTAACAGCCAGATCCGCTTTTTCCTCTTTATTTAAGTGCTTTCCTACTAGAGTCATTATACATTTACCATTCCTACTGCTATTCGATCCTTGTCTGAGTAAATTTCCCAACTTGTTATTCGTTAGTCCATTCTGTACAACAAATGGACATTCTATCAGCAGATGTTGTTCATCCTCGCAAGATCTTTCACAGAACACACACTGGTTAGGGACAGGGGTTCCTCTTTTACTTAACCTATCTTTAGTCGGTAGTCCATTATGTGCTACTTTCCACAAATAGTTTTTTATTTTTGGTATGGTGTTTACCTTCCAAATCCACCCATTTGGGTCATCCGAGAAATCGTCTATATTTGTTATTAACTTGATTGCGCTTGATGTGGTAAACCATCCATGCTTATCAGGCCACCAGTATAATCTATCTGGCATGGGTTCCAATGGTAATGGAATGTCCATTATTGTTTGGGCCGTATTTGCGTCCAAGACACCTAAAAGTTTATCTTTATCCCACTGACCATTTAATAGAAATTCACTTACTGTAGTGTTTTTCTCCAACTCTGTTGTACCCTTGTAATTGTGACATAGCGAGGTCTTGTTGGCCCATCTGTCAGTCCAAAATCTAACTGTTTCCCCATTTCCTATTGACTAGATTAGCCCCGATTTAAACTTCTCAATTAGAGCAGAGGCTTTTCTCCACTGCCAAGATGTGTTTTTAACTTTTTCATAGTTCAGAATGTCTGTCTGCCTTAAGTATTTGTGCTTTATTATTTGTACCCATGTATTGTCCGGCTCCGCAAGTGTTTTCCATAACAGTTTCATTTGTAGGGCTTCATTCATCGATTCAGATTTTCTTATCCCTAATCCACCTTTGCATTTTGGTTTACACACTCTATCCCAACTTATGAGTGGTTTATATTGAAGGTCTTTGTTCCAAAAAAAAATTCGATTCAGTTGGTCCAGGTGTTTGTGGATCGCGGAAGGGAGCATGAAACTCTGCATAGCAAACAAGGGTTTTGCGGCTAGGTTTGCATTGATTAGGATAGATCGCCCTTGCTGCGAGATGGACCTAGCCTTCCATTTTGTTAATTGGTTTTTTGTCTTAAGGACGATTTCTTCAAAGGTTTGATTATTCATTTTCCCGCTAATAATTGGGCATCCAAGATACTTTTCCATGGCCCTCGTGTGGGGTGCTTGAAGAGAATTTTGTAGAAGTTGGATTCTGCTTCCCGGTACACCCTTCGTAGTTTGGAATGAAGATTTATGGTAATTGACTTTTTGGCCCGACAGCAGACAATATTCATCCACTATTTCACGTACTTTTTGACTGGCTTCTAATGACGCTTTAGAAAATATAATTATATCGTCTGCAAATGCTAAGAAAGGGATCGATGGGCCCCCTCTCCCAAATTTAAATCCAATTTTGCTCGCCTGATGTGCTGCTTCATGCTGTAATTTTCTTCCTAAAACTTCCGCCCCAAGTATAAACAAAAACGGAGATATTGGATCACCCTGCCTCACTCCCCTTGTTGGTGTAAACACCTCTGTCGGTGAGTTATTAACTAACACAGAGAAAGACGTAGTTGAAATGCATTCTTTGATCCAGTTAATGAATGTTGGGTGGAATCCGAACCTTTTCATTACTTCCCATGAGAAATCCCAGTTTACCCTGTCATAAGCCTTTTCCATATCCAGTTTTATTGCCATCCATCCCTCAAGCCCAATACGCGTCTTGAAAGAGTGGAAGATTTCATGGGCTATAAGAATGTTATCTTGAATAGCCCTGTCAGCCACAAACGCCCCTTGCAGAGGATCGATTAATTTCCCCATTACCCTTTTTAGTCGTTCAGTCAAAATTTTGGAAATGACTTTGTATATAGTAGAACATAGGCTTATCGGTCTATAGTGGTTTGTCGTGGTTGGGTTATCAGTTTTTGGCAGAAGAGTAATGAATGTGTGGTTTACTTGTCTGAGCATTTTTCCTGAGATGAAAAAATTCTTTACAGCCCTTGTGACCGAGGGGCCAACAATATCCCAATACTGTTTATAAAATTCTGCTGTGAATCCATCAGGTCCAGAGGATTTATTTCTCCCTAGGCTAAATACCGCATTTTTAACTTCACAATTCGAAACAGGTTTTGTCAATTCTGTGTTCTCATGCTCAGAGATATTGGGAGAAATGAGGTCAAGTGTCTCATTCCACCTTGTTCGATCTTCCCTTTCCTTCCGAAATCTTTTTTCAAAATCCTTTTGAATTTCTACCTTGATGTTTTCTTCGCCCACAATTTGGGTTCCCTCCGCCGAACTGATTGATCGAATGATTTTCCTATTTCGCCTTCCAGAAGCTATTCTGTGAAAATATGCTGAGTTTGTATCTGCAAGTTTAATGTGCTTCGTTTTAGCTCTTTGGTTCCAATATGTTTTATGGAAATTTATAAGGGCTTCTTTCTTTTTCAATAATCGTGTTTGCTTATTTACTAGTGTGTTATCTTCATATTCCATCATCATTTTCTGGGTTTCAATCAGCTGTTCCTCAACCTCTTTTAGCTGTCTGAAAATGTTCCCGAATGATCTTGCATTCCACTCTTTAATTTTTGCTTTAAGAACCTTTGTTTTAAAGCACAATTGGAACATAGCGGAGCCACCACAACTGGCACGCCAAGCTTGTTTTACTATATTTCTCAGGTCCTTGCGCTGTAGCCACATATTCTCGAATTTGAATGCAGATGGTCTCGGTCGAGAGCCAGGTTGTAATTCAACCGTGATTGGGCAATGATCCGACGTAGAAAAAGCGTAATGTGTTGTCCGGATTGACGGACATTTTTCTATAATTTCGTTCTGTACCAGCACTCTATCTATTCTCTCTAAGATATTGTCCTCTCCGGATTTCTTTTTCCGCCATGTAAATCTATTTCCAATAAACGGAATATCAACGAATTCCCACTGTTCTTTGAATTCTGTTAATCTCCAACATCTAGCTAGTGATGGCTCCACACCCCCTTCTTTATCGCTTGTTTCTGCAATCTCATTTAAATCCCCCACCACCATACAAGGCCAAGGGGACTCCGATATCATACCTCCTAACTCTTCCCAGAACTGAAATTTCTCTCTCTCATGCGCAGGTGCGTAGACTACAAAAATTCTGCACTTAAAGCCCGTCTCATAGTTTTCATAATCTAAGCTTATACTTCTCGCTCTAGTGGTTACAACTGACAAGGTTTCCTGAATCATTTGATACGTCTTCCACATAACTCCTATTCCTCCGGATTTGCCCCGAGCTGGAATCCAGCAAGCAGCATCAAATCCTGTCATCTTCCAGGTGTTATCCTCCGGAATGACTTCAGTTTTTGTCTCCATTATCGCCATGAGTTGTATATTCTGTATTTTGGTAAAAGAATTAATTTCGGCCCAGAAATTAGGTCTACCCATCCCTCGAACATTCCAAGAGCCAATCTTCATGGAACACCCCTGTTACCCCTTGCCCTAAGATCTTTTTTTCTCCATCCAATCCATTTTTCAATGGAATTTGACACAATTTCATTTAGTCCCCTTAAATCTGTTCCTAGATTTGGATTAGCTAATGATCTTACAACATCTTTATGTTCAAAAAACCAATATCGACAACTAGTGGTAAAATTTCCATACACTATTGTACTTGACATAGCTATTCCTTTTACCCATTGAGTAGGATTGTGAGCATAATTGTACTCTGGAGTACAACCATCCTTCCTACCTACATATGTATAGCTGCAACTGATACTAAAGCACCCAACAGATGTTCCTTGCAATGGTGTTTCTAAACTGTTAAGAGAATGCACACTACGTAATCTAGCTGTGATTTTCTTGCTACTTTGCTTTGGACACACATTGGTAAATATATTACCAGCTCCTGCATCCAAGATGTTTAAACATTTATAATCACCCACAAAGGCAAAATACTCCCACCAAATTAATTCTTTCATTACAACCTGCTTACAAAAGCTTAAACTACAATCCTTCACATATTCAACATTAATAACTTGATTCTGCTGGTGAATTCTTGCATTGCAAAATACAACTGATTCCATTATAGTCTTAGACTTCATCCATCTACTAATCGGTTTTAAAGAGACCCAAGAGCACACATTACTATTTACAATCCTACCAAAAAGTTTTATTCCAATCTGAGTGAAGCTGCCTTCAAGCAGCAGATGAACGTCATTGCAGCGCTTCATACTTTGCATCAGAAAGAAGGTGTTCAGCAACATTACTAGCTCAGTACCCCACCAACCTAAGATACCAAGCAGCCATTTCCCTAATGAATTACTCCTCATTCTTACCTCTTTTATTACCTCCACCCATCAGCTTTGAGCTTGTAGTCTCACCTTCCTCGACCCCAAGCTTACGCTTGCCAGACTCCGACTTTGCCGCACCCTCAATCTGCTGCTGCTCAAACCTCGCCCCCGAAGGGGATACCGAGGGAGCAACGAGAGGATTGAGAGCAGGAGATGGAAGACATTCAGGATTATAGAGGTTGGGTAAAAGAAATTCAGTAGATGCAGGAATGTTACCCAACATACGATCGAAGTCAGCCTGGGTGAAGTCCGCAGGGATACCACCCGAGGTGATCGCTCCATCATAGTCTTCCTCAGCTTCAATCATATCATCATCGTCGGCTTCATAAAACTCAGGGTCTTGGAAATCTGCTTCGATTGCTCTTGGATTCGCATCATTTGGGTTTTCCCCAACCGGTGCTACTTCTTCTTGTTCACTGTAGTCATCTACCACCACATACTCCTCCATTTCCGGGACAAGAGGAAGGGTTTCCACTCTTACAGCTTCAATGACAGAGGTTGAAGAGATTGTACCAGAGGCGTTGGAGGATTCCTCCGAAGAAGAATCCGACAACAGCTCCACATTTCGGCCAAAGCTTTTCCATAACTCCTCCTTTGAGTGACCAAATGAGGGAGGAGGTAAGGATCTTTGCTTCCTGGAAACATTCACCCATTCATTTCCATCATTGGATTGCTCCATGGGATTGTCGGACATAGGAGTATCCTCAGGCATTTGACCCATAATTCCCCTTCCTTCATTGCTGCAAACTCTTCTTCCTGGGAAGTTTTCGAAGGTGTGTTCTGCATCTCCACAACTTCCACAGCCAATCGGGAAATCCTCGAACCATATAGGGTATGATTCAAGCTCACCTTCTTCATTGGGCACCAATACCCTCTTGTTGGGAATCTTAGATAGGTCTGCACTGATGCACACCCTCGGATATCAAAGCCTCGCCCCATTGGGGTTGAAGGCTGCGACACGGATTACTTCTCCCAGTTTGTTCCTTTCAACAATAGCTTTCAACAAGGAATCACTCACATACTTCGTAGGTAGGCCAGGGAAACGAACCCACAAATCAAGCTTTGCCACCGACTCCGTATAAGGGCAGAAGTCCTGGCGCCATGGCCGGAACAGCAACAGCTGACCAAGCACATGGAAAAGCCTCTCCCCCCATACCTTGTCCCTGTCTTCCTTGAGGTCAAAGCGGAGCTCAAACCAGCTATTTGCAAGAGGAAATAGCTGGAAACCCGCCGACAGAAACTTCCAATCGATCTTGATCTTCCTCCTAATCTCCTTCGCTTCAATTGGATTCCCGATCACCGTAGCAAACAAGGAGGTGTTGTTGAGGTTCGAGATGTTCGCCTGGACATCCACCTGAATTTCTCTGAGCATCTTCACATCAATTCTTGCTTTGCGCAGTTGCTTCTCTAGAGCTTTTTGTGTGATCTTTGACGCCGATTCTGAAGAAGCATGAGCTCCTTCAGACTCAGCATCTCGGATCTGGTTTTGTTGGCCCAGGCGGGCAGTTTTTGATGGGTAGCCAGAGGAATCGGCTTCCATGGGTTTTTTCCCCTTGTCCGAGCCATCAGTCGCCATGAGAACAAAGTAAACATAGAAAAGATTAGAACAGGTAATTAGGTATGAGAGATGAGAAAGAAGAGGGTAAGCAAGGGTGTGAAGAGATTTCACAAGCCCGGTTTGATTTATAAAGATTTGAGGGAGAAAGAGAGAGCGATCATGAGTGCCGACCTTCCGGATTCCGTACCGCCCCACCGGAACCTTGCAGCAGTGAACTTCCCGATCATTCACATCTTCGATTGTACGGAATTTGCAGAGGAGCTTGGGTCGCAAGAAAGGCCGTACACCCTTCAACAATGGATGAGGCCAAGGAGGCGGTCGCTTGTACCAGTCTTCACCTCCCCTAGCCCTACAATTCCCCCATCGCACGGCATCAGAACGGCTACCATGCTTCACCCCATACAACTTTCCTCCCCTCTGTCCCTTCGAAGCACTTTGCTTTTTGGCCAAGGGAAGCAGACACACAAGGGCTTGGAATCCGACTCCCCACTCAATCGTTTTCTTGAAGAGGAGATAATCATCATGATTTCTGAATATCGATAGGATTTGGGAGGAGGTTTGATGCAAGAGAAGATTTAGGGGTGACAGGCTATAGCGATTAGGGTTTTCTTTAGAACGGTTGAAGGTGAGCGGTCGTTCTCTCAGAAGCAAAAGAGGGGCGCGTAGCGCGCGTTCTCTATCCATCCGGAGAGGTTTTTTCAAAAGAAAAAGTTTCAGTATAGACGCCTGGAAATTCTTAGTTACTCACCAAAGCCACTTATATTAGTTTAGTAGTACTATTTTATTACGAGAAATTATGTTTTAAAAATATATATAATTACAAGATGAGTTATACTCCATCCGTTAAGAAAAACATGCCGTTTTAGGAGTAAAACTAGTGTAATACCCGTGCCTTGAAGGCACGGGAGCTTGATCCATTTTAATTTGAACATCATTTTATATATCTATATAATACTATATTGATGTGTGTGTGTGTGTGTTTACAACAAAAATATGTATAAAATATTTTTTTATAATTTATAAATTAGTTGGAAAGATATACGATGCAAATTTTGAAAATGATTTAATAAGGTAAAGTAGTAATAATACTCAAACACACCATCTAATATAATTTGAAATAAATATATAATTATTATCATTAGCATAGATATAAAAAAGTAAAATATAAGCTCCCGTACAAATATTAAAAAATCATAAGCACATGATTGTGTGAATAATTTTGAAGTTAAATATGTAGATGTACATAACTTATTGATTATTTTTCATGAGAAAGATGGTTAGAAAGATAGAGAAATTAATAGTGAAAATAAAGGTAAGATGGTAAAAAAAAGATCCTTAGAGGTAGAAAAGTGATCTAAGAAGCCTCATCCAAGATGTAAAATAAGCATTAGTAATGCTTGTGAGTCTTAAAATATTATGTATTTTTCGATAGTCATTTAAGATGTCTAAAATAATTAAATTATAAAATAACACTTATTCGGCTCTAATTGATTTTTATAATTAATTTTTGAAATCGAATATTTACAAATTGATTATTATATGTTCGTTGTATGTAGACATTGTGGGGAATATTGCAATCGGTTAAAAATGATAAATCAACAATTTCAATATCCAAGAATAAAATCAGCCAAGAATTGACGAATGTTCAATGTACGTAGACGATTAAAATAGATCACAAATTGACATACAACATATCGAATTAAATAATATTTTAGTATAAAAATAGGAAACAAATATGTTTAAAATAGGAAACAGATATTTTAAAAATTCAGCAATAATATTGACCAATAAGAAAATACCATTTGAATAAAAAATTCAAGTTTAATTGTGAGCGTGACACATCAGCAATATAACCGAAAAGAGATTGCAATCAGGAAAAAAATGGAAACATGTCTCAATATTTACGACAATATAACCGAAAATAACAAAAGGGAATGGATTCAAATCATATTTAAAATAGAAAACAAATATTTTAAAGTTTCCATAATAATATTGACCAATAAGAAAATCTCATTTGAATAAAAAATTCAACTTTAATTATGGGCGTGACACGTCAGCAAAATGCTAGCAGAATTAGTAATATTAATAGATAGATAGATAGATAGATATATTGCAATCGGGAAAAAAAATGGAAACATGTCTCAATATTTACGACAATATAACCGAAAATAAAATAAAATAAAGGAATGGATTCAAATCATAATTAAAATAGGAAATAAATATTTTAAAGTTTCCATAATAATATTGACCAATAAGAAAATCTAATTTGAATAAAAAATTCAACTTTAATTGTGGACGTGACACGTCAGCAAAATGCTAGCAGAATTAGTAATATTAATAGATAGATAGATAGATATATTGCAATCGGAAAAAAAAATGGAAACACGTCTCAATATTTACGGCAATATAACCGAAAATAAAAAAAAGGAATGGATTCAAATAATATTTAAAATAGGAAACAAATATTTTAAAGTTTCCATAATAATATTGACCAATAAGAAAATCTCATTTGAATAAAAAATTCAACTTGAATTGTGGACGTGACACGTCAGCAAAATGCTAGCAGAATTAGTAATATTAATAGAAGATCTTGTTAAGAAACACATGTCATTTTAAGTATTTTGGTGTTCACTTCGCAAAATTAATTACCCTTATACTACATAAGGATTTGTTAATTGTAATTTTCAATAAAGTGAAAAAGTAAAGTAATAATTAGTGGTAAAAGTGTATTTTTGTTTGCTTTTATTTGGCTTCTTAAAAAATGAGCAAATATCTAAAACAACATTTTTTAATTATCGGATGGAGTATTAGTTTATAATTTTCAGATTTTTGTGAAACATAATATTTTATGAAAATATTTTATAAATATGTAAATATATGTGTATGAAACACAAATGTAATTCTTTAAATATTTTTTTAAAGAAAAATTATAACAAAAATGTACGGAGTACTATACAAGATCTTTAATTCCTTATCTCAAAGGTATTAAAAGAAATATTTTTTTAACACTCAATTTACTAAACAATGGTTTATTTGGTACTCCCCCGTTAATTGAAACTTGACGTTTCCTATTCACGTACGCTTTTTGAGAGGTTAAAAACTATATAATTGTTAACTTTTTTAATATTTTTTTTAATAATCTCATACTTATTACTATTAATTATGAATTTATAAAAACAAATGTAAAAAAAAGTTACTTCATAAACGTGCATAAATAGTACTCCGTAAAAGACAAATTTTAATTTTTTTTTTTTTTTTTTTGATTAGGTAAAAATTCGAAGGTCAGACAGGCCTGACTCATCGAGAGGCCGACCGAAGTCGGCAGACGGCGAACCGTCTAACATAACAACCTACAAACAGAAAAAACAAATAACAGGCGTAATGAACCAAACAGGAATAAACCCTACAACAAACATCCCAAGAAGACCAAACACCCGAGAAGCTGAGGAAGCCACCGAAGAATGCAGCCAAGCACCACCGAACAGTAGCACCGCGGGCCAGTAGTACAGCAGGACACTATCGCGTGTGGGTAGTGCAGACGAGCTCCAATGATGAACTCTATCCCGAATACGGAGTCGCCGTGAGCGCACCACCTCGACCCCAGCCAGACCCGACTACAGACTCCACGCCCCCCCAACCAAGCAGAAGATCTTCTAGAAACATCGAAAGCAGAGCCCAAACTGTTCGAACAAAACGCCAATAAGTTTTCACCTGCAAAAAATCAACAAGCCCTTTCGGGATTTTCTCAAACCCTTTCGGGTGGTTATACTCAAAATCCTTTCGGGACAATATCAAGAACCCGAATCGAGTTCTTGATAAAATCCAAAAGGATTTAAACTAGGCAAAACCTCGCTCCTTTTCGGGTAGTTTGATCTAGCCCTTTCGGGATTTGGTCAAATTCTACTTTTTTTTTATAAAAATAAAAAAGCAGAGTTTTTTTTTTTTTTTTTTTTATGTCCTTGGTGTGCAAGGCAAAAATCTAACCTTGCACACCAAGCACTCTGCAAAACAACAGTACACTAGCACACGGGCTGCCTCGGGCCCAAGCAAAATACTTGGGCCCAAAGCACAATCTTGGCGGGCCAAAAGCAACACTAGCGGGTCACCCCGGGCCCAAGGAAGACCAAAGGCCCAAAACTGGCCGGAAAGAAGCATCGACGGAACATCACCAGCAACCAACGGCCAGAGAAGCCACCAGCGCCGATGACGAACTGAGTGCGCAAAGACGGATGAAGACAGGAGACGCCCACCGCCACCTGCGAACACCGAAGGCGGACGAGAAGGAGGCGAGGGAAAGCGTCTGAATCCAAGCCAGGCGAAAGAAACCTAAATCGACCGACCGCAAGCGAGATCTGAGAACTAGAGCTCGGGAATATCCAGAAACAAGTTCGAACATGGCTTTCTGGCAGAAGATTTGGGGAAATAGGGTTTGGAAAATGAAAAGCCCCAAATCAATTGATAGACATAGGGTGTGACAAAGAGAGTGGACGAAGAGGGCGACGACAGCGCCGGCACCTCGAACAGCCGCCTTGAAAGTTAGGCAAACATCGGCCGGCCATGGGAATCTCACCGAGGAGGGTAGATAGAGAAGAAACCCCCAACCAATCGGAGCAAAAATTCACAATCAAGTGGTGGATCAAAGGGCGAAAGCCCTGGTTTCACAAAAAGGCATAAGAGCCTTGTTTCACAATTGGAAAGACAAATTTTAATTAACAGAGGAGGATTTTAAATTCTTATCTTTTTCAAAAAAAAAAGAAAAGAAGGAACATAAACTGTCATGGCCATTGGCCAACATCAAAATAACAAAAAATCTTACCTTTAATTTCTTATCCGGTATCCTCTTTAGCTTTACCAAAAACAGTGTTATTCTTTGCGAGAGTACAAATAAATTCTTCATCAACTTATTTATAAGCAATCGCGAATCGGTACATTGTACAAAACAAACCGCAGTTATTAATTGCGAACACGATAATCTTGTCTTTCCCACATGAACCATCTGCTTAGTAGTTTGACTTTCTTTTGTGCATAACTTTGGACGAGAAATCATTAATAAAAGTTGGAATCATAAAAACAAAACTTACTATCAATTTCTTATAAACACAGATACATTCATTATGAGCACAAATACACTTACTGTAAGTAATCGGTAGATTGCGCCAAGACAAAGATTTAATTATTAACTGTAAACACATTGATTAATGTAGCTATCCCACTTGAATCATCTGCATCTGCCTAGTAGCTTGCCTTTTCTGCATTGTTCTCTGGATCTCCTCTCTTATGTGCTTCAGAGTGCCAAGAACTTCTCTCACACTTTCACTGCTTATCTTCACCACCTCCTCCTTTCTTGCCAAATCCTCTGGGTGTTCATCAGGGAAGCTCAAAGGAACCAGTGCCATGGAGTTATCCACTTCATCCTCCTCTTCTTGGTTCTCTCTGGTGTCTCCATTGTCATCCTCCATTTCAAGCTTTGATCTTCAATAAAAGAGAGATCAGATTAAGACCCATTTCTTAAAATGCAAAACCCACTTGAAAAAGCAGAAGAAATTCACTCAATTGAAAAGGTGAAATTTGCATCAATATCACACATGCACCTAGGTGAACCAGTCTCCGAGTCTGCAGATTCCTTGTCCATTTGAGGGAGTTCCTGAGATGGGCAAGCTTCAAATGTGTTCAATTCATCTGGGTGACACTCAGAGCCTTGATCTGATGAAGTGTTGGTGTTGTTGTTGGTGGGTCTGTGGAGACTCTCATCATGAGATGGGGATTTGGAGCTGGTAGATGCAATAGAGGAAATGCAGGAAGAATCAGAGTTGTCCTCTATTGAAGAAGAAGAAGTTCTTGATTCCTCTGAATCCTCCAAAATGAGTGGTGGGAGATTCAAAGATTGAATCTTGCTCTTGAGGAAACTGAGTTTCCTCTCAAACCTCTTCCTGGCTTTGGTTTCCCTCTTTAGCTGGGCTTCTAGCTCCTTCACCTGGACCCACATTGACACAAATCAACATCAATTGAACGAGAGAGAGAGAGAGAGAGAGAGAGAGAGAGAGAGAGAGAGAGAGAGAGGACCTTGGAATCCAAGAGGTGTTCATCAAGCTTGGCAGCCTTGGAAGCAGCTCTCTCAGCAAGCAATCTGCCTCTCAAGCACTCAACTATCTTCAAATTTGCATCATCTTCCTCCATCTCTTACTCCTTGTTTTGAGTTTCACACACAAATCACAAATAGGGAAAGCTTAAAATTGAATGGTATGAGAAAGGGGGGTCACAGGGAAGGATTTGGATTTCAGATTTAC
The DNA here is from genome assembly GCA_037127255.1 of Persicaria tinctoria. Taxonomy (NCBI): domain Eukaryota; kingdom Viridiplantae; phylum Streptophyta; class Magnoliopsida; order Caryophyllales; family Polygonaceae; genus Persicaria; species Persicaria tinctoria. Next base: position 23,125,750 of record JBANSL010000010.1, read on the forward strand.
TACTGTATTTGAGGCCTTCTTGCAACACTCCTGTTTTGGGAGGTTGGAAGTAGTGGAAGCATAAAAGCAGTATGCCCAACCACCAGTGTTTCTTGTGAAAGCAGACCTGTGACTCATATTTATTGCTGCAGAGAATGTGACAACGACACTGTTTTTTATGGGGTTTAATTTTAGGGTTAGTTCCATTTTAAACGAAGACTTTGTGATAATCAATGGGTAATCCCTGCGTTTCATATCCACTTTTAACTTTTCAAAATTAATTTTTTAATTTTATATTTATTACGGTAATAAATATGAAATTACTACTGTATTTTTTATATAGTTTTTAGTTTATTTAAACATAATGAAACAAACGGAGTATTACTCTATCTATTCGAAAAATATATTATTTTAATATTTACGCACTTTTTTTTTAGAAGGGAGTAAAATGAACTAATTGTTATAATTTTAGGGTGTTAATGAGTCTTTTAATTAAGAGATTTCTTTCTCATTATTACATTTATTCACCACAAAATTTTGACATTAACTTTCCTTTAGTTTTTATTTAAAAGTTTATAGTACTAGAAGTATCACTAAAATATCACCATTAAAGATATTAGCTTGCTCAATCTTTTGAAAAAGCGGAAAATAAACATAAGTATTCGCTTGGCTGCGAAAAATAGACTTAAAATTCCTTTAACGATCTTTTTTTCTAAAACCAATTTGCCAGTTAAATTAAGTGTATTCTAAGAATTTAATTTAAAATTTGGCTAAAACAATCAAATTAAGGAAATGTTTTTTTTTTTTTAAAAATGGGAATCTTATCCTTTGCCCTAAGACCGTTCCTTTAAATTAGAATTAATTACAAAATTTATCTAGAAATTCAATATCCAACTAATGTTATAGTTGAATTAATTATAAAAACTACCATATAATATAAAAATATTAGTTGGGATAGTTTTTGTAATTAATCTAATTTTAAGAGAGTTTAAGACTATTTTTCACAAGTAGTTACCCTATCCGATCCAAAATAAGTGTCGTTTTAGCTCTTGACACAATTTTAAAGCAAAGTATTAATTACTATCGGTTTATACATTTTTTCTAAATCTTACTCCATCCGTTCGGCAAAATTTGTCATTTTAACTCTCCACACAACATTTAATAAAGCTAATAATTACACTCATTTTTTACTAATTTACCCTCATTTATTACTCTACTTTTTACTTTATCAAAAACTGCAACTCACAACAAATCAATCAAATCAAGGGCATTTTAGTAAAGTAGAAGCAAAAATAACTAAAATGACAAGTTTTTCCGAACAAAAACAAAACTCTAAAACGACAAGTTTTGCCGAACGGAGGGAGTATCATTTATTAAATGCTTACCAATTTTTTCAACCAATAAGTGGAGAGTTTGGAGTCAACAAGTGTTCAAAAAGGAGTTAGGCGGCCGCTAGGCAGTGGGTGACCGCCTAGCGCCAAGGCGGTTAGGCGGGTGTTTAGGCGATGCCTAGGCGAACTTAGACTAAATTTGATTATTTTCCTATATTTAAATGGATAGAACATATTAATAATTTATATAATCTAGTAATATCACTTATAAACCCAAATTTGGTGTGCTTAACTAACACTAAAGTTAATAAATGTAAAAGTGCTCGTCCAGCTGATAACTTTAAACCTCCTAAAACCCGAAACTATAGGCTTGAATCAAAAGTAAATGCATCCCGATTTGGGGGATAAAAAAACTATAAGCTGACTAATTACTCTCCTGGAAACTAAATCCAAATAATCACCCACCTAGACGGGGCTAGTCGGGATTAGGCGAGGACTATATGGTTCCTAGGCGATGCTTAGGTAGAAATTCGCCCAGGCTTAAAAATTCCTAGGTGCCTTGCCGCCTAGCATCTAGGCGGTGCCCAGGCGGCGCATAGACGCGGTTTTTAAAATAGTGGAGTCAACAAATATAATTTTCAATAATAATTTTCATTAATTAATCTATTAAATTACCTAGAAAATATAAAACGACACTTATTTTGAATCAAATTTAAAAATATAAAATGACACTTATTTTAAATAAGATGTAGTAATAACTAAGACTACTTTTTAGTACTCCCTCCGTTCTTTTTTATTTGTCTTTTTACTATTCAGGTACGTTTTTTGAGGTGATAAAAACTATATAAAATATTTAAATTTTTAATAAATTTTTTTAATAACCTCATACTTATTAGTATTAAGTTTAATATTATTAAAAAAAATTGAAAAAAATAATAATATTTATATAGTTTTTACCTTTCTAAAAAAGCGTGCCCACTTTAAAAGTGTCAAATATTAAGGAACGGAGGGAGTACAATTTTAAAGGACGAGGCTAACCAAAGCAATGCTTAAGGTGGGGCTTTTTTCCACCAACTAACCCTTAAATTTATTTATTGATTGATTTGTAATTAAAATTTGACAGGGAGTTTACTTATGGCGAGGTATGGGGCTTGAAAGCGTGCGGTGCCGAGTGTTCGAGGTAACAAACCAACAAGGTCGTGAGCCAATTTAAAATCTTGGTTTGTTGGCGAGAGGGTGGGCCCCATCCTTTTTTATAATCCTTCCATCCTACGGAGTACTTGTTTTCAAATTTCAGTTGTGGATTTCAAACAAGTTTAATTTGGTCAATTAAGGTGGCTGTTTGGTATCAATTAGCGGGAATAAAAAATTAGTAATCGAAATAGATGATTATTATTATTAATTTTTTTTTTTTTGATTAGGAAATAATTCGAGGGCCGGACAAACCCGACACGTCGAGAGGTCGACAAAGTCGGCAGACGGCGAACCGTCAAGGCATACAACATAAGAAACAGGAAAAAAAAAGTGCAATACAACATGTGGGAAGCACACAAATACAATCGAAAAAGCGAACCTAAACTAAACAAGATGGGGACAACATAGAGTAAGAGTCGACGCCAAGCACCACCAAGCAGTGATACCGCTGGCCAGCGGTACATCAGGAGTCCCTGTGGGTGATGAAGACGAACCTCCAAGGAAATTTCCGAATCGCGGAGTCGCCTCGACCCCAACCAGACCCGACATCGGACACCAGAGCCCCAACTTAGAAAAGGAACACTAAGGACAACCGAAAATGCAGCCAAGAACCACCTAGTAAAACGCACCAAGAAACCCTTTTGGGAATTAAGAGGCCCTTACGAGATTTAATCAAACCCTTACGGGAGTTAATATATATACAATAAATATATATAATAAACACACTTTTTTTTTTAATAGTGTACTTTCAACTTGGCGTGCAAGACTAAAGATAACTCTTGCACGCCAAGCTTTGCCAGCCAGGAAATCCGGAAGAATCCCGGAAAACCAGGACCTCCAAGGAGCCCAGGGACAGACGATTCAAACGCCGACGAAGAAGAGGCGACGAAGGCAGAGGGTACCAGTGGATGGACAACGAAGGCGAGCCCAACCACGCAGCAAAGGACGGATAAATCGGGCGAAGACCAGGGAAGATTTTGCTTGCCCACCAAGTACTGAACACGGGACAGCAGAAGCAAACAAGTGGCCACAGCCCGGAACGCCGTCGAGAACCAGTGGGGGCAAGAGGGCCGAGTTACAAGAGACAAGGAACGAGGCGAAGCCGGCGGAGGAACGCCGTCGAGAACCAATGGATGATTATAGTTTTAGTTTTTGGTAGGACAAAACTCGGAATTAAATTGATTACGAGTAATCATTTTATCCCCAATTTCCACTCCTTTTCATTTCACAGGAAAATGAGGGGATAATCCATTCCCACTTTCCACCATCCCAAACTCAACATTACTGTTCCCATATTCATCGCTACCAGCACCTTCGACGGCTGTCGCTGCTCCTCCACCTATCCCTCGCTCCGGGCTCTCCAGATTTCCTCCACCTCCGCCACCACCGTTGCCATCGTCCTCTCCACCTTCACCTTCGACGCCAACGTCCTCTCCAAATCTCCTCTCTGCCATCGCCCTCTCCCGATATTCTTCGCCTTTGACGGTTGCCGTTGTCGTTGTTGTCCTCTCCCCAACAACATGCTCTCTAGATCTGCACCCATCGTCGCCATCACTGCTGTTCTCTTCTGCTACCCAGATCACCATCGTCGCCCTCCTCCCGCCACCGTCCTCTCCAGAACACCTTGTTGCCGCCGTCCCACCCCCATCCCCCACCTAGACCTTCCCCGACCACATTAGGGTTCCAAATCCCCAAATCTGGAAGCAGGTTCGAAATCCCCAAATTAGGAGCAGATTTGATGAATTTTTGGAATGAGAATGTTGAATTTGTGTAATTTGGTGTTAATTTTGAGAAATAGATTCTATTTTCTTTATAAATTTTGGTAGATTGATTTTGTATATTTTTAGGTTGAATTTGGAATTTTTTTATTCCAAAATTATACCAAACAACATGCTTGAGAAATGACTTATTCCCAATTTTAATTCCTATTCCAATTCCCATTCTCATTTCGATTACCACACTCATACCAAACGGGGCCTTAATGTACTAACTAGTAGAGTTTTCGCGCAATGACGCCATTTAAAAAAAAAAAAAAAATTAATATTATACAATTAAATAAAATATTGGTTATATATTTTGAATTAAACTTATAAGAACAAACTCATAAGGAGAAGATTATAATAATAATAGGTTCATTCAAGACGGACTCCATTGTGATATTAAATGAAAAATTAATTACAATATATCGATGTTATATATTAATTTAATATTTTGAATTAAACCCATTGGTTGTTTCAAATATGACAATTAATTGAAAAAAAGAAAAAAGGAAAAAAGTGATTGGTTGAAAATAAGAGGATTAATGTGGATGCTACACACATAAGCGAAAACTCTTCTATTTTAAGAGTTTATATAGAATTAAACCCATTGGTTATTTCAAATATGACAATTAATTGAAATAAAGAAAAAAGGAAAAAAAGTGATTGGTTGAAAAATGATCGACTTATTCCCAATTATTCTGTATGCGTATGTAAACAGAACGACCATTATATGTGAAGTAATTAGAGTCATTGTTAGGGTTATAGGACGCCCCAGTCCCATCCGGTCTTGTCTTGAGCCATTCGAGTCATGATAACATCTTTACTATTATCCGCATTATTATCATTTTCTCTTCGCAAGACCACATATATGATTATTTGATTAAGCATGCTTTGGGTTGGGCACCAATACGGGCTTGATCCTATTAATGAAATGAAATGCATTCATGAGCTAGCTAGCTAGTCTCCGCCCTATCGGTAAGGGGAGCGGTTGTAGGAAGAGGGATATGCCACTTGACATTCTGTGCTAAAGCCCTATTTATATTTTGCACATATATAAACTACGAGCATATTGTGTGTTAATATTCCTGTCCTACATTAGGAGCATGATATTAGGCTTAGCGTATGTGTGTATGTATATGTGGGGAATAGACAAAGCGGGCTTCAATTCAATCTGATCTTACGCCTGCTATATTTTTTTAGGTATCTTATATACTTATGATTATTGATGCTGCTTGTCTTCGTGAGCGGGGTCCTTTTGCATGGTGGAGAGCGAGCGATTGGGACTCTGACTTCATCAAACTTATACTTTTTGGGATTTCATACTACTTATACGCCGTTTTGACCCGGCTTTGCCGCGGCACCTTATATATTTGATGCGGGACCATCCAAGACACCATCCAAGACACATCCTGACACACCTATGATTCGAGCTTGTGAGAATGATGTCCTTCTCAAGAGGAAGAAGAAGGCTCCACCATGGGAGAAGACCCAAAGCTTGGCGTTTTACACTCGTTCAGACTTTTGACAGCTTTTCAATGTCTCTGAAAAATGGGTCGTACGGATTCAATATTTATCGGATTGAGGCGTGCCATACCTTGTTGGAACGAGGGCGAAGAGATCTACAACTTTGCTGTTGAAGGTTTTTCCAGATTCATCCTAGACTTTGGCCGAAACTCAACATCTTTCCAAGCTGTACTGTTTGGAACGAAAATCAGCACCTTATGATTCTATTTTTAGTATTCTTTTTACTTAAGTTATTTTAGGAAACTTTAGAGGTTAATTTTATTAATTCTTTTAAGTAATACTTTTATCTTCTTTTATCTAGAATTCAGCCCAACTCAGCCCGTAAGGCCTATTTAAGTCGAGTTCTTCCATTGTAATTAGTAGGAACATTATTGAACAAAGTTTATAATTCTCAAAACGTGTGAAATACTTGAGAGAGGTGTTGGCCGAACATGATCAGTGCTCGTTGGTAATCGAATTGATATCATCTCAGCTTGGTTTGCTTTGGCGTTCATCAACTTCGCAAGACTTGGTGATCCGAGTATCCACAAGCCCCCTCCTTGTGCCTCCAAGTTGTCCGCTTGGTTGTGTAGGGTTGTAGAGGCGGGTTATATAGTCATTGGTATTGGTTCCTACCCTCTGAGGAGGCCTGGAGTCTTTATCTTGTTCTATATAGATCGACTCAGTCCATATCAGGTCGTGTCTTTCAATTCTTGCAATTCAATTTGGAGTCTTTATCATTGCTTGTTCGAGTCTTGTCCTTTCTTTATTGTTGACATCGAGTTCAGTTCTGATCTTGGTGTTCTTGCGTCATTCTTGGTTGAGCTTGAGCATTCTTGATCGATTCTTGAATATTGCTTGATGCGTTCTTTGAGTCTTGTTGAATCTTTCTTGTTTCTTGCTTCCGTTTCTTTAGTTTCTTGCTTGATGTCGAAGATCGGACCATCTCACGGCTAACCCCGTATCAAATTGGCATCAGAGCTTTGGTTTCCGACATCAAGATTGAGTCTTTTTCTTTTCCTAAACACAAAAACACAAAAAGAGTCCTTTTCTTTAATTGGTTATTTACTTCTTGCATTCTTTATTGATTCTTGCACTAATCTTGAGTTTGTGATTGTTTATGGTTGCATAGCCTAAACACAAAGCCTAGCCGAGACCGTGGAGTCGACCATAGTGGTGCGCACATCCCCTAGTGATCACCCATAGCCGACGGCAGAATCTGTCCCCTTAGTCGAGCAAAGCTTGGTCGACAACCCATATTCACACACAAGAGAAACCCTAGTTGTTCTATCTTTTCTATCTTTGGAATATTTGCTTTATCTATTTTATTTTGCCTTAATTAAAATCCAGATTTTGTGGTAGTTAGATCCTTTTATCTATCACATATATCTTTAAGGCTTAGATAGATATTCTTACCAAATTTATCCAAAGTTGTTAGTTATTTATCTTTAGGGCTATATTTCTATCTTTTATCACCTTTTCTTCCAGATTTTCGAATTCCTTCTTTTAGCTGTTCTTTCTTGCATTAGATAAAAAAAAGATATTCAGTTTCGAAAATTCAAAAAAAAAGACATACATACTTGGACCTAGGAGGATAAAATTCACTAGGGGCAAAAGTAAGTCAAAAAAAGAAGAAGAGAAAAGTATTGTTGATCTAGTGCAAGAAAGCTCCCAAGGACATTCTTTTGGTGAACCTCTCTAGCCCTAATCGACATTACCTATCCCAAACACATACCCCCCACAAAATTGAAACCCTACCCTGCAACTACAACGTCATAACTTAAAGGTTTTCAATCAAAAGATGTAAATTTCCATACTTTCTTAGTTTTTCTTTTATTTTTCTTCTATTTATAGCTTCGGTCGAGTTTTTTGAGGCTGTTGTCGAGCAATTCTCCTTCTGTCGAGTTGCTTTTGTGTTGTGTCGAAGAGATCTCAGCCTTGTCGAGTTCTCTTTATTGCATATCGAGTTGCTTTTGCTTGTTTCTTCAGTGTGTCGAGTACTCTTCTGCCCATATCGAGTTCTCTCTTGTCGAAACAGGTCCTGAGGAGCTTACATCGAGTCCTGTTGAGTTTGTCGAGTACTGCAGTCCTTTGTCGAGTACTCTTGTTGATTGTTATTGTTCATTCTCTTGATTGCATACTTTGATTGCTTGGTTCTTTTGCTTGGTTAATGATTTGCCCAAAGCGGATTGCCCCAACAAGCGTGACATACCAATTAGAGAGGGAGTGTGAGCGAAACACTTGTGAGGTTGTTTATATTTCTCTAACCTTTACATAGTTCTTTGTTTGTTACTTTGTGATGTCTACTAACCAGGGCAATGATTGGTACAATACCTTCATGGAGAACATGGCTAAGTTGAATGCAAGCATGGCTAAGATAAATAGAGGACTTGGAGAGGACGAATAAACGATTATCGGCCCTAGGTTATCAAGTTATCTCTGGATTTAAAGTGCCATCTAATGAAAGGGCAGAAACTCTTCCTATTACTCTCAATAATGCTATTCAACATACTGTTTCTTCTAGCATAGATGCTTCTTTTATTGCTGAAAATGTAGAGCATGTTGATAGTAATGTTGATCAAGGTTTTAATTTAATTGCCTATGATGATAATGTTTGCATTGAATATGAGCATGGTATTTCTTTGATTGATAGTAATGTTTTAAGTGTTCAGCCTATTCTTTGTGATGATAATCAAAGAGCAGATTTGTGCTTATTAAAAGGCAAAGTTTCTAATATGATCATTGTTGGTGAAAATTCTCCTACTATTGCTAGCCCTGAATTAATTGAAAATTCAGCCTTGAAAAATGAAGAAAACTTGCTAGCATTAGATGGAAACTTAGGGATTAATGACCAAGCTCATGTGCATATTAAGTTAGCACATCATGACATTGATAAGAAATCTGAATTGTGCACTAATAAAGTTTCTTTTCTTGATTTTGTATATGAAGCTGAGACAATAATCATCAAGGAGTGGTCAATCCCTACAACAATCGGCCTTGAAAAGAGTTTCCATGGTCATGTGGTATTCGATTCAGGAGCTTGTGTGGATGCAATTGCGGAACCTTATGCGACCTTGGATTCGATGACGAATCCTTTTCAAGAAAGGGAGATTGATGCGGGACCATCCAAGACACATCCGGACACACCTATGATTCGAGCTTGTGAGAATGATGTCCTTCTCAAGAGGAAGAAGAAGGCTCCACCATGGGAAAACACCCAAAACTTGGCGTTTTACACTCGTTCAGACTTTTGACAGCTGTTCAACGTCTCTGTAAAATGGGTCGTACGGATGCAATATTTATCGGATTGAGGCGTGCCATACCTTGTTGGAACGAGGGCAAAGAGATATACAACTTTGCTGTTGAAGGTTTTTCTAGATTCATCCTAGACTTTCGAAACTCAACATCTTTGCAAGCTGTACTGTTTGGAACGAAAATCAGCACCTTATGATTCTATTTTTAGTATTCTTTTTACTTAAGTTATTTTAGGAAACTTTCGAGGTTAATTTTATTAATTCCTTTAAGTAATACTTTTATCTTCTTTTATCTAGAATTCGGCCCAACTCAGCCCCTAAGGCCTATTTAAGCCGCGTTCTTCCATTGTAATCTGTAGGAACATTATTGAACAAAGTTTATACTTCTCAAAACGTGTGAAACACTTGAGAGAGTTGTTGGCCGAACTTGAGCAGTGCTCGTTGGTCATCGAATTGATATCATCTCAGCTTGGTTTGCTTTGCCGTTCATCAAATTCGCAAGACTTGGTGATCCGAGTATCCACAAGCCCCCTCCTTGTGCCTCCAAGTTGTCCGCTTGGTTGTGTAGGGTTGTAGAGGCGGGTTATATAGTCATTGGTATTGGTTCCTACCCTCTGAGGAAGCCTGGGGTCTTTATCTTGTTCTATATAGACCGACTCAGTCCATATCAGGTCGTGTCTTTCAATTCTTGCAATTCAATTTGGAGTCTTTATCATTGCTTGTTCGAGTCTTGTCCTTTCTTTATTGTCGACATCGAGTTCAGTTCTGATCTTGGTGTTCTTGCGTCGTTTTTGTTTGATCTTGAGCATTTTTGATCGATTCTTGAATATTTCTTGCTGCGGTCTTTGAGTCTTGTTGAGTCTTTCTTGTTTCTTGCTTCCGTTTCTTTAGTTTCTTGCTTGTTGTCGAAGATCGGACCATCTCACGGCTAACCCCGTATTAGTATTACTTGGATTTATGTTGTTTTGCATGACAAATATTTTTCTCCGCAAATTAGACTTAAGGCATGTACAAGGGATTTACCCCGGGGATTTCAACGACCCCTTTCGATTTTGGGTACGAAATCCCACTTTAAAACTGCTAATGTTCGATTTCAAACCTTCGACCTGTACTCAGAGCGCAAGATCCTAACGAAGGATCCTTCCTTCAAAACGTAACTCGGGATTTCTAATCCCGGGCCGTTACACCTTGGGCCTTATCTCAAGAATGCACTGTTTGGGGTGGGTGTTTCGGGGGGTGGAGAAGCGGTGCTACATACGGTTAACAGATTAGTGGAATCTTAGGGTTATGATAATAACCTGACTATGCTTTTGGTTGATTTCAAGAATGATTTTAATCTGGTTGATTGTAGTGTTATGATTAAGGAAATTCGTTATATGTGCCATTTCATCGCCCATTGGGTTGAGTTTTACTATGCACATCCCGCTCGTTTATATTATGGAGACCAGGTCCTATATTCGTGTTAAGGAGTTCCACAAGGTGACCCTCTTGGACCTCTATTTTTCCCGCTTACGTTGCATCTGTTGATCCGTAAGGTTATGAGTAATTGTGAGCCGAAGCTTAATGCTTGATATTTGGATGATGGGCTGTTGATTGGGGACACTTTGATGGTTAGCAGAGCACTTGCCATTATCCAGTAGGATGACCCAGCCCTAGGACTTCATCTTAATATTGATAAAACAGAAATATTTTGGTAGAGTGAGGACCCACGCTATAGGGAGGTTGGGGTTTTTCCTAAGCATATTTCATGCTGAGAAGTGTCTTGAAAACTATGCCTTGATGGAGGTCATCAGGAGGTTGGAAGATCGATCTTCAGTGCGAGCTATTGCTTTTGCGAGCATGCTTGAGAGTCTCTTGCCTCTACTCTGTGATGCGGACAACCCCTCCTTCATGTTTTATAGATGCCCAAGGTGTTTTGATGATTCTTCGAGGGTTTCACATGAACATATAGTTATGCTTGGCGGATCAGGCTTTGGGCGCCCTTTACTGTGGTGCCTTTCTACGTACTATGCCTATCGATTGTGGTGGTCTTGGAGTTTATATTGCTGTCGACATGCTACATTATGCTCTTCTCGCTTCGAGGCTCCAGTCTCGTGGGTTGTAGGATTGTATTTTGAGGGGTTCTGGAGTGACTAGTGATAGAGCTGCTTTCGGATTAGCGACTTCTATTTAGAGCAAATACATTAGTAAGGAATTGACTAGCTATGATTACAAAAATGTGGACAAGCACCTCAAGATGGAGTTTGCTCTTATTGGGAGGCAAGAAGCTCTAAATGCAAACATGAAGCTCCCTATGGCTCAGCAATGGCTAAAGGCTGCACCTATACCTGGTTTTGGTCAGGTAATGAACCTTACTACCTTTCGGTCTATTATTAAGTATCGTCTTGGAATTGAGTTGTTCCATGCGGGCTGGGGGCCAAATGCCCTACTTGTGAGAAAGACATTTTGGATTCGTGGGAGATCACGCCCTTGCTTGCGCTGCTGAAATGGATGTTAAACACCGTCATAATATGGTGTGTGATGTTTTGTACGATGAGTGCTCGAAGATTGAGATTTCTGTTCGTAAAGAGGTGTCTACTAGTATAGTTGATGACAAGGGAGCTAGGTGAGCTTCATTCAACCGATATTCTGTTCAACAACTGTTTCGGCGTAAAGACACTTGTTTTGACATTACAGGTACTTCTCTCTTTAGCTCTTCTGGTCTTTCAGATTTCATTTCGGGTAAGACGACCAGAGTGGCTGCTAAAAACAAAAAGAAAAAGAATGAGGATGTTTGTAGAGACAAGAGATATCACTTTAATTCTACTGTTTTCCTTTTCTACTATTGGTGACTTAGGGGATGAGGCCATGTGACTTCTCAAGCGGTTGTGTGGGATCGCTAAGGGTTATTTGAGTATAGTAGGAATACTTATCATACTTTGACTAGGGTTGCCTTTGGTATTTATAAGGATTGCGGAGCTCAGTTAGCCGGCTCTCATCCAATTTTATGTAAGAACTTTGAATTAATAATAATAATAATAATAGTAGTAATAATAGTAATAATAATAATAATATCTCGGCTAGTGGGGGGCCAGATAGTATCTCGGCTACCCACTAATTTCTTGTAATTTATAATAATAATATTTATTATAAATAATAATAATAATAATAATATCTCGGCTAGTGGGGGCCCAAATAGTATCGCGGATTCAGAAATTCTCCGTATCTCATGATGCTGGGGCTCGTGCTGCCACTTATATTTTCACTAGACTCAATTTTATTATCGCTAAGGGAGTGGGTGCCCAGATTGTATCTCGGTTACCCACTAATTTCTTGTAATTTTTTTATAATAATAATAATAATAATAATAATAATAATTGAAAGTATTATCCCAAGCTACAACTCGATCTCGTCGTGGCTCTCTTGGAACATCTATTGACATAAGAATAATTTTTTAAAAAATGTTTCAATGTTCCGACTGAAAGAAAAAAAATGATTCTAAGAATGACAAGGAGCCAAGGAGTGAGTGTCGATCGCTCCAGGTAATGATGTGTGTAACTTGGGTTTTTTTTATTACTCCCTAATTTATTTTGCTGTCAAACTTGGAAGTAATGATGTGTGTATTTATGCTTTGTTTAATTGTCTCGCATCTTATATGTAGCATTTTACATTAACTTAAAAGGTAAGTTATAACATTTTGATGACAAATCTTAAACGTGTCTTTGTCAATGTGAGTGCACAAATCTGCACCTTCTTCGAGGCGGGGCTGCTTCCCCGTGGGAAGCCTCCGACGCTCAAGTCAGGAATGTGTCGGCTGAGAGAAGCCCCCTTAACCCTAGTAGTTCGATCATATATATAATGAGAATTAGGCTTTACCTGGTAAACGACGATTATGCCCCTGCACATCTTATGTAATTACTTTTGCTCTATCAATTGCCCCTCGGGTTTCTTCTTCATGTCTCGATGAAGAAGGAAGCCGAAAAAGTAAATGACAAAGTTTGTCGATTGAACGATGATTTTGCCGTAAATGTTAGTTGCTTGATTTGTAGTTGGCTATTGTGGCCGTAATTGGCTAATTAATGTGGCCTTGATCGGCTAAGTTACGTTGGCCCTGAGCGGCTAAATTGGCCTTGATTGGCTAAGTTGGCCTTGAGCGGCTAATGTGGCCTTGAGCGGCTAAGTTGGCCTTGAGCGGCTAAGTTGGCCTTGATCGGCTAAGTTGGCCTTGATCGGCTAAGTTGGCCTTGAGCGGCTAAGTTGGCCTTGATCAGCTAAGTTGACCCTGAGCGGCTAATGTTGCCTTGAGCGGCTAATTTGGCCTTGATCGGCTAAGTTGGCCTTGAGCGGCTAAATTGGCCTTGAGCGGCTAAGTTGGCCTTGAGCGGCTAATGTGGCCTTGAGCGGCTAAATTGGCATTGATCGGCTAAGTTGGCCTTGAGCGGCTAATATGGCCTTGAGCGGCTAAATTGGCCTTGATCGGCTAAGTTGGCCTTGAGCGGCTAATATGGCCTTGAGCGGCTAAATTGGCCTTGATCGGCTAACTTGGTCTTTTTTTTTCCCACAAATAGCTTAAATGTGTGGGCTGAGCTGCAATTTCCAAAAACTATGGGTTGATCTTGTAATTTGCCCCAATTTTCAAAGTAACGCCTCGGATTAATTACTTTGTAATTAATCCTTTGCAATTAATCCGTAACGTCTTCTACGCTTCTCATCGGGTTTGTACAGAGGAGCGGCGGCGCTGGAATTCGGGCCGCATCAACAAGCGCTTCGAACCAGAGGCGGTGAAGGTGGTGTTTGGCTCGTTGATGGTGGTGACTAGTAGCAGAGGAGGATGGCGGCGTGAACGGCTCGCCGGCTTGAATGCAGATCGATGAAGTACGATTTGCGGAGGCTTCTTTGATTAGAATTTGATGGCTGCGGTGGCGCAGAACTCCGTCTTCGGCTTCGACCTTAACGGTGGTGTTCCAGGCGGTGTTCTTGGCAACTGTCTCTGTCTCCGGCTTCGACCTTAACGGCGGCAGCGGACCATCTGGAGCGACTCCGGACGTGTAGGTGGTCAAGTCCGCTAATTCCGAGCGCGGTGCAACGGATCCGTATAGGGATCGGATGCTGAGGCGGCGGCTCAGGAGGGGTCTGGCCTGCCCCTGAGCACACAGCGAGCCCGGCGTTCATGGCCACCGAGCACCTGGTTATGCCCCTGACTCCCGGTGAAGTTCGTAGGGCCTTCGATCTTGTTGATTAGGGTTCCGATTTTGAGGCTTTTTGATCGGATTCCCACAGACGGCGCCAAATGTGAGTGCACAAATCTGCACCTTCTTCGAGGCGGGGCTGCTTCCCCGTGGAAAGCCTCCGACGCTCAAGTCAGGAATGTGTCGGCTGAGAGAAGCCCCCTTAACCCTAGTAGTTCGATCATATATATAATGAGAATTAGGGTTTACCTGATAAAAGACGATTATGCCCCTGCACATCTTATGTAATTACTTTTGCTCTATCAGTCGTGATATGAGATCGATTATCTCATTTCTTGGAACAGACTATCTACAAAAGAGAAAGAAAGTTTGGTTTTCAGACGGTGGACAGAAATCAAACCACCGTTACAAATACTCCTCCTACTTCTTAGAGGAATTTCGATCTCATGGTACGTGAAGAGGCAATGGGAGAACTAGAGGATAGTGTAGAATACCGTATGGTATAAAGCGTGCTCTTTCCATTAGAATAAGATATGTATTTATACAAAAGAATTAGGGTAAACTAGAGGAAAACTATCCTAACATACAAGATATGCTACTTAACGTACAAGACAAAATCAAATCGATATCTACAAGATATGATATCTCAATACCCCCTCAAATTGGAGCGTGAAGATCCCAAATGCCCAACTTGCGAAGAAGAGCGTGAAACTGGGACTGCCCGAGCGCCTTTGTCAGAATATCCGCCAATTGTTGAGCAGAACGGACATGGGCGGTAACAATGGTGCCAGCTCGGACATGATCTCGGATGAGGTGACAGTCAACCTCAATATGCTTTGTACGTTCGTGAAAGAACGGATTAGAGGCAATGTGAAGAGCTGCTTGGTTGTCACACCATAAGCGCATGGGTTGCCGATGAAAGGGTCCCAAAGAAGCCAAGAGTGACTTGAGCCAGACTAGTTCACACGTAGTAGTGGCCATATATAGCACGGTACTCGGCCTCAGCAGATGACCGAGAGACAATGGTCTGCTTCTTAGTCTTCCAGGAGATGGGTGATTCACCGATCATAATAAAGAAACCAGTGAGAGACCGACGAGTAAGAGGACATGTAGCATAGTCGGAGTCACAGTAGGCGTTGAAGCGGAGATCGCTGGATCGAGAGAGAAAGATACCCTGACATGGACAACCCTTTAGATAACGAACAACCCTTAGGCCCGCCTGCCAATGATTTGTCGTATGAGCTGCCATGAACTGAGCAAGGATGTGCACGGAATAACTGAGCTCAGGCCGAGTGATGGTGATGTATATGAGCCGGCCAACTAGTCGGCGATATTGTTCCGGATCAGCGCACGGAGGACTCGTATCCAAGGCGAGCTTGTGGTTCTGCTCAATAGGGAAAGCAGCCGGCTTAGAACCCAAAAGACCGGTTTCGGTGAGGATGTCAAGCGCATATTTGCGTTGGGACAAGAAGATGCCATCCGAGGAATGAGTAATCTCAATCCCGAGGAAGTACTTCAAGGGCCCAAGGTCCTTCATGTGAAAGCGGGTGTGCATAAAAGCCTTGAAGCGGACAATAGCAGCAGAATCATTCCCATCGATAATCAGATCATCCACGTAAACCAGCACATGAATAACAATACCAGGCCTCATATAAGAGAACAAGGAGTAATCGGCATATGATTGGAGGAAGCCGAAGTACTTTAGAGCATAAGCCAGTTTGAAAAACCAATTCTGAGGAGCCTGTCGGAGACCATACAACGACTTACGAAGGTGACAAACTTTGGAAGATCCGGGAATAAAAAATCCAAGCGGCATCAACATATAAACATCCTCATGTAAGTCACCGTGGAGGAAGGCGTTGTGGACATCCATCTGATGAAGCTATAAACCTCGAATAGCAGCCACTGCGAGAAATACATTGAGAGAAACCATCTTAGCTACCGGAGCAAAGGACTCAGATTAATCAATACCTTCAACCTGTCGGTTACCAAGAACAACCAAGCGCGCCTTGTATCGTTCGATACTCCCATCCGCCTTATACTTAATTCGGAAGACCCACTTGCAACCGATAGGGGTCTTACTGGCAGGTAGGTCCACAATGTCCCATGTCCCGTTGCGATACAAAGCATCGATCTCAAGACGCATTGCATCCCGCCAGTGCTGATGTCAAATTGCCTCACGAAAAGTAGTAGGTTCTGGAGTCGCGGTTACAGCAGCGAGGTAGTGGCAATGGGTTGCAGAAAAGTTGTCATAGGCCAAAAACTTATCCAAAGAATGCACCGTACCTGACAAGGAGCTGGAAAAGGGATCTGGCGGGATAGGATGGTGCTGGCGGACAGTGGTACAAACAAAGTCCCGAAGGCGGGTGCTGGGCTGAACAGGACGACTACTACGACGAGGTGGAGGAAGCGGAGGAGGCGGAGGCGGACTCCCCCTGACGTTCGAAGTGGGAGGAGTGGACAGCTCGTCATCGTCGTGGGTAGTCGGGGACGGAGGACTTGACGTGGGATGTGGAGAGGGCGACTGGACAGAGGAGTCGGCATAAGGGAAAACATGTTCATGGAAGGCTACGTCACGGGAAGTAAACAGAACATGGCGATCCAAGTCATATAGGCGCCAACCTTTTTGACCGAAGGGATACCCGAGGAATAAGCACTTGCGACCTCGGGCAGCAAACTTGTCCGTGCTACGAGGGATTTGGGTGGAGTAACACAGACACCCAAAGACGCGAAGTGTAGAGTAATCCAGGGGTTTCTGAAAGAGGAGTTCGTAGGGGGTTTTGTTGTGGAGAAGAGCCGAAAGGGGTGCGCTTTATAAGGTAGCAAG
This sequence comes from Persicaria tinctoria, assembly GCA_037127255.1. Classification (NCBI taxonomy): domain Eukaryota; kingdom Viridiplantae; phylum Streptophyta; class Magnoliopsida; order Caryophyllales; family Polygonaceae; genus Persicaria; species Persicaria tinctoria. Next base: position 23,142,766 of record JBANSL010000010.1, read on the forward strand.
TTAGCAAGCGGTGAGCACACATTCGCCCCAAAATTTGATGGGAAGCGAGGCTTGAAACATAAGGGCTCGAGAGACATTGAGGATGTGACGATTCGAAGAGGATACCCAGGTCCCAAAAAAAGGACTTGAGAGCAATAAACTCTGACCCATTGTTACTGCGGAAGCATTTGATTGTCTTTTGAAATTGGGTGTGTATCATAGAGCAAAAATTGCGAACTAAAGTTGCAACTTCGTATTTGTGAATCATAAGATAAACCCATGTAGTGCGTGAAAAATCATCAACCAAAGTTAAGAAATAGGAAGCACCACACATAGACGGAGTTCGATAAGGACCCCAAATGTTACAATGAATCAAAACAAAACAAGCAGGAGAACGAGAAGTGCTAATAGGAAATGAAAGACGAGTTTGTTTAGCCCTAGGACAAATGTCACAAGGATCAATTTTATTAGAGCTATTTGTGGAAACGGAAGAGCTAGACGACGACGGGACGAACAAGCAAGAGGGATGCCCCAGGCGGCGATGCCACAAGGTAGAAGTAGTGATGGCAGGAACATGACACGACAAATGGGGAGGCGACGGAGGTGGAGTAAGCCATCGGAGCCAAGACACCCTATCCCGAACTTCACCCGCTCCAATCAGCATCCTCGAAGTGCGGTCATTTATGACGAAAAGTTTGTCAGAAGTGATAACCAGGCCAGCGAGCTCAGAAGACAAACAAGCAGAGGATAATAAGTGGCAATCAAGGCCGGGAAGAAGCAACACATTAGAGAGAGTAACACCATGGCATACGGCGAGGCTACCGGCTCGAGTAGCTGTACAGATCGAAGCATTCGGAAGCTTGATGTGGCAAGGCTGAACATCAATTATATCATGAAGCAACCGAGCGTCGCCCGTCATATGAGAGGATGCGTCGGAGTCGAGAATCCAAGGGACAGAAATAATACCTGACATCCGGTCATTGGAGGACTTGGTGTGGAAGTCCTTAAACTTCTCGAACAGCATTGCCCAATCAGTCTCAGAGACGACTGGACCAAAGGCATCGCGATCAGCGGCATTTAAGCTGGAGGAGGGCGAATTGGCGACGACTGTGTGCATCGCAGAGCCATGACTCAGACCTTTGGAGGGATGGGAAGCAGGGGCTGTGCGACCACAACCGGGAGGGGCGCGAGTGGTAGAATCGGCAACTCCTTTGCCGGGATTCCACCAGTCTGGGAACCCGATTACCTTGAAGCAGGATGAGACGTTGTGGTTGGAGCGACCACAATGAGTGCAATTAAGGCTACTCTTGTCTGGCTTATCCGACTTGCCAGAAGCAGGGCGAGACGGAGGGCATGCAACCATAGAAAACGAGTCAGGGCGCACCTCACGGTCCTTGGCAATCGTTTGGAGCCGCTCTTCCTGGACAGCAAGCGCGTAAATTCTGTTGAACAGAGGAAGCAGATCTTGGGCGACAATCGTAGACCGGATGGTGGAATACGAAGTGTCGTCGAGGCCCATCAGAAATTGATGAGCACACTCCATCTCCCGCTCCTTGGCAGCATTCCCGCAAGTACATGTCGTGGACGTGGTGTACGTTGCGAGTTCATCCCACAATTTCTTGAGGCGTCCGAAATAGGCAGAGACCGGCTGACCCTCCTAACTGCAACGAGCAATCTCAGAACAAATCTGAAGAATGCGAGGACCATTGCCGACAGAAAAGCGTTGATCAAGATCGTCCCAAAGTTCCTTAGCCGTGGCAAAGTAGGTGATGCTAGATCGAAGAGACGGCTCAAGAGATTGAGCAATCCAACCGATAAGCATTGAGTTGACCCGCTTCCAATAAGCGACATCAAGGGAGCCAGTGGCCGGCTCTTTATCGAGGAATTCATCCTTGAATTTGGCAGAGAAGACGTTCATCATGACGGTCTTCCATTCAGGGAAGTTCTCACCACGCAAGATCACGGGGTAAATAGCAAGGCCAGGTTGATCGGAAGGGTGGAGGTAGTAGGGTGAGGTCGGGGTAGGCGCGGCAGGGGTGGCGGCAGCCATGGGTAGGGTAGGGTCGGTGGTTTAGGTGTTTAGGGTTTGAGGATCGGAAAGCCTGATACCATGTAGAATACTATATGGTGTAAAACGTGCTCTTTCCATTAGAATACGATATGTATTTATACAAAAGAATTAGGGTAAACTAGAGGAAAACTATCCTAACATACAAGATATGCTACTTAACGTACCAGACATAATCAAATCGATATCTACAAGATATGATATCTCAATAGATAGCTTGCAGATTTAATGAGGAAATGGAACCAATAACACTCAATCAGAACCTCAGTTTAAAAAGTCGAGAGCTGAAAAATAACCGTTAAAAATGGAAAAACCCTCGAGCAAAAAGTTTAAATTGAAACTTGACGATTCCTCAATCTCAAACAAAGCTCCATCGGATTCATTATTCGCGACTGGGATGGCTAATCGATTCATATCAAAAACAAGCTACTACGAAAACAAACACCATTAATGGTGGAGGCACTTGCCTTAAAACATGGAATACTAAAAGCAATCGAATACGAATATCAAATCTTCAGGTTAGAGGCATATCACTCATGATTATAAGTTGCCTAAAAAAATAAATCTAAATGCCCTTAGGAAATTGACCTGATTGCATCATATATTCAGACTATACCATTACAATTAAGAGATATATCCTCTCTTTTGTACCTCGTGGCGAGAATAGAGTCGTTGATGAGGTTGCACACCTTTGCCACTCGACTAGAGGCGTTGACATATACTACCTTCGTTCCACAATACATGTCCTTTTACTTTTCAGCACGTTTTTTAAGGAGCGAAAAGCTATATAAAATATTATTTTTTTAATTAATTTTTTAATATAATTTGATACTTGTTACTAATAAGTATCAAATTATATAAAAAAATTAATTAAAAAAATAATATTTTATAGTGTTTTCCGCTCCTTAAAAAACGCGCTGAAAACCAAAAGACCATGTATTATGGAACGGAGGGAGTATAATAATTCAGGTCTTTGCGACCTCATCCGATAAGATGCTTTCAGATAAGAGTCTCCTTATCGAATTCTCACCTTATAAAAAAAAATTAAATTAAACGTGTTTTCTTCATAGACTTTTTATTAATTAATTAGTATGAGACTATATCTTCTTGGGAAATAAAATATCTAGGTTTAATTTGGTATATATATCCATTTTTTTTTAAAATCTAGATAATGTCTATATTTAAAATCCTTTAAGTAAAAAAGTCTAATAATTAATAAACCTTTTACCCTTCCTTTCCATTTTTATTTTGATCATTGATTATTGACCGGTCAAAAAAAATGATTTTGATGATAACTTTTTTTTTCTTTTTAGTGACAACTTTCTTTTTACATTTTTTTAACGAGGTCAATGACACCACCCTTATTAGTGGTGACACTATTGGTGACAATTTTTTTTACAGTTTTTTTAACGATGTCAGTGTTACCATCCCTATCGGTGGTGACAAAAAAAAATTTATAATTTTTTTTTAACGAGATCAATGTCACCACCCTTACCAGTGGTGACAACTTATTTTTTATAATTTTTTTTACGAGATCAGTATCACCACTCTTGGACACGGAGAACATAAATCCTAGGGACTAAAGTTAAATCGGCGAAAATCATCGGTATTCAGAGTTTAGTATCCAGACTTTAGGGCCAAAGTCATAAATCCTAAAATATGTGTTCCAGTACTCACTCGCCACCAACAAGGTTGATGACTATTATTGTTGGTGACACTTTTTTTTTCTTGGATTAGAAGTTGCTTTTCTTTTTTAAAAAAAAGTCCGATGAAAGGCGTCATACTAGGGAGTATAAAAGCGTCATTAAAGGCAAGTCTTTTTTTTTTTTTAAGCAAGATAAGAAATTCGATTCTCTAAACAAGCCTAGAGAAACCGAGAGACCGGACCAGCCGGTGGATGGAATAACCATTATGTACAACTGAAGCTAATGACAGAAAAGAAAAACAGAAGCAAATGACATAAAAAATACAAAAATACAAGGATCGTATAGGCCATCCTACGGGTCACAAGTCAGAAGAGAAACAAAACGATCGGCCAAAGAGACAACGCACTCAGAGAACTATGGGGAACTAGTGGACACCTCAGATTGTGGACTCAAAAGAGCCATCAGGTGTCGATCGCACAACCACGACGTCATCGAACATAACAAATCATCAACCGCTCACAAGAAACCTGCAACACAACAAGAACAGACCAGTACACCAACCCACAAAATCAAACCCAAACCACATCATTGCCCATTCAAACTCCCGCGCACTCATCTCAACCCTCAATGACGATAACTAGATCGTGAGCGGACTACCATAAGGATAATCCCAAATAGAGGCGATAAAAAACGAGAGAAGGAAACTAAAAGGAGGAATAATGAACCGGAGAACGGTTGAAAGTGTGGGCGAAACAACAACCCCAATTGTTTAAGCTTGAGGGTATGAAAAGGAAAGACCGATGCGGAAGAAGTCGGGGAAGAAACGATGCGGAGGAAGCCCGCAGAGGTGGCCTGCCCAACATGCTAAGGAGATCGGCCGGTGATAAGGCGGCAACAGAGGTCGGAGCAAGGCGGTGGTGAACCAAGGGAGACGGCGAGCAGCCGGGGCGGCTAGCAAGGCGAGGAGGCAAAAGATGGTAGGTGACGGAGGGCCAAAGTGATTGGCTTCAGAAGAAGGGCTCGGTCGGAGTTTGCAGCGGTGACGGGCAAGGCGGCGGCGGCGGCAGAAGGAGCGGGAACATAAAGCCCCACCAACTGTCGGAGAAGCAGTGGACCGAAGACGATAGGAGGAGGAGAGCCGAGGTGATGAATGGTGAACCAGCCTGCAGCTGTGGAACCTGAAGTAGGCGTATTCATATTATTTTATCAACAAAAAAAGTAGCAAAAATCGGGAGAATAAGACACCTTAATTACGTTTATATATCACCTATGCACTACCACATCCTATAAAATTATAAATGACTTGAGTTACACTTACACTGTCACTAGCACATTTAATTAGTATATATATTATATAGGGTGTGGTTCGGGTGTACACCCTATGACTGACCGATTGAGTTACCTCTAGTATGAGGTACCGCACGGCCGGACCCAATGACTGACCGATTGAGTTAGAATGAGTAGGGCTGGCACGGTACGGTACCATGGTAAATTTTTCATTATCACGTACCGTATCGATACCCCTCGGTATGGGATTTTCTGTACCACGTACCAACCGAATAGTTTTGGTACCGAAACTCTTTGTACCGAAAGTATCGGTTACCGAATGTCGGTACCGTGGTAACCGAAGCCACTATTTTCATCGATTTTCGTTTTATACACTGTGGTACCATCGGTACCGATGATACCGATGGTACCAATGACAGATTATGCTTGAAAACGAACCGACTATCCTTGGTACCAACGGTACCACGGTATTTTATTTTTTTAAAAAAAAAATTAAATATATATTCGGTACCAACGGTATTTGGGTTGCCCATACCGTTACCGTACCGACTATCCTTGGTACCAAGACTTCGGTTACCGATTCAGTCGGTTACCGACTTCTTGGTATCAATGACTGTTGGTACGGTTGGTATGGTAAACCCTAAGAATGAGTGCTTTTTTAGTTAGGATTCTCTGAAGATAAGGTTTTGTATGGAAAAAGCACAGATAAGGATATACTCTCTCCGTTAATTAAAACATGTCGTTTTAGACATTTGCACAGTTTTTAAGAAAACAAATAAAAGCAAACAAAAATACACTAATACCCCTAATTATTACTTTACTTTTCCAATTTATTGAAAACTACAACTAACAAATCTCTAATCATTACAAGGGTAATTTTGGAAAGTGAACACCAAAATACCTAAAACGACATGTTTTTCTTAACAAGATTTTACTCCTAAAACGACATGTTTTTCTTAACGGAGGGAGTATAAGAAAGCATTTTGAATCTCCACACAAACACAAAAAACAGAGATGGAAATTCATGCAATCCACCTCAGGCGCGCCTTTCCAACTAAAACTCCACAAGCAAAACCACCCTAATGAACCATTCCACTGCTCACTTCTTAGCAAGCCACCGATCGACTACATATATATTTGGGGTGAAATCGGTGTTGGGCCTAAGGCCCATTTTTGGGTCCAGCCCAAAGTGAAGCCTAAATGGCTTATTTGTAATTGAAAAGGCAATATATTTGCCTTGTCTTATGGAGCACGAGAGAGTGCATGAGCTCCAATGGTGTGCCGCCAGTAGCAACAGGAAGAAAGGAGAGAGAAAGAAAAGAGAAAGGTAGGAGATTCGAGCGGGTGTTTCGTCTCTTGATATGGTGATCCGTCTTCTTTCTTCGGCAAGTCAACAACGGGTATTTGTTGATTGGTATTTTCTCCTTTTGGAAATTTAATCTGATTACAAGTGTTTAGCTAGGTTTTGGAGAAAAATCCTTTCTAGATCGGGTTATATTTAGATTGATGTTTGATATCTCCATGTTTATTTGTCTCGGGTTGAGACTGGATTGTTAAACACTTGTATTGGCCTATTGATTAGTGGATTGGTTGCTCTGGTGGGCGGAAGGTGGATTTTTTTATCCTCTGGTTAGAGAGGGTTTTTCCCACGTAAATCTTGTGTCAATATTTGTGTTTTTATCTGTGTTTGTGGTTGCTTGGTTGTTTGGTTTCCGGATTGGATATTATCGGTTGGTCGTGGTTTGCTGGCTGATTGTTGTTGATTCTCTTATTACCCGAATTCGCTTTAGGGTACGGCTAGAAAGTGGTTTCTAGCCCAACAAGTGGCATTAGAGCCTTTGGTTGATCTTTGGCTGTGTTTTTGGGTAATAGGAGTAGAGATGACGACAAAGACCGAGGAATTTGCGGGTACAATGATAAAGCTAACGGCTTTGAATTTCTCTATCTGGAAGACGAAGATGGATGATGTTTTGTATTGCAAAGACCTGTTTGATCCGGTTGAATTGTGATCGAGGAAGCCAGCTGAGACATCTGATAATGATTAGAATGTGGGTGGATAATAGTGTTTATCACCACACAAGCAACGAGACAGATGCACAAGTATTGTGGGAAAAGTTGGAGGAGATGTATGAAAGGAAGTCAGCCCAGAGTAAAGATTTTGTGATAAGAAAGCTGGTGAACCTCAAATATAGAGATGGAAAGCCTATTGCAGAGCATTTGAGTGAGTTTCAGGAATTGGTGAATCAGTTTAACACCATGAAGTTAGTCCTTGATGATGAGTTGCAAGCGTTGTTGCTCTTGAGGTCTTTGCCTGATAGTTGGGAGACTCTAGTGATGTCGATTAACAACTCTGTCGTGGGTGGGGTTGTGTCCTTATCTGCAGTGAAGGATAGTCTCTACAACGAGGAGACTAGGAGGAAGGACATGGGCACGGATTCGTCATATGCTCTCGTGACAGTTTCAGGGAGCATGTCTAGAGGGAGATCTCGGATTAGGGGGAGCTTTGTTTGCTATCATTGTGGCAAGGAAGGGCAAATGAAGAAGAATTGCAATGTGTAGAAGAATAAAAGAGATGAAGAGGAAAATCATAAGGGTACAACGTCAGTTCTACAGGACAGTGATGATGAGCAGGTTGTTCTCCAACTAAAACTCCACAAGCAAAACCACCCTAATGAACCATTCCACTCCTCACTTCTTAGCAAGCCACCGATCGACTACATATATATTTGGGGTGAAATCGGTGTTGGGCCTAAGGCCCATTTTTGGGTCCAGCCCAAAGTGAAGCCTAAATGGCTTATTTGTAATTGAAAAGGCAATATATTTGCCTTGTCTTATGGAGCACGAGAGAGTGTATGAGCTCCAATGGTGTGCCGCCAGTAGCAACAGGAAGAAAGGAGAGAGAAAGAAAAGAGAAAGGTAGGAGATTCGAGCGGGTGTTTCGTCTCTTGATATGGTGATCCGTCTTCTTTCTTCGGCAAGTCAACAACGGGTGTTTGTTGATTGGTATTTTCTCCTTTTGGAAATCTAATCTGATTACAAGTGTTTAGCTAGGTTTTGGAGAAAAATCATTTCTAGATCGGGTTATATTTAGATTGATGTTTGATATCTCCATGTTTATTTGTCTCGGGTTGAGACTTGATTGTTAAACACTTGTATTGACCTATTGATTAGTGGATTGGTTGCTCTGGTGGGCGGAAGGTGGATTTTTTTATCCTCTGGTTAGAGAGGGTTTTTCCCACGTAAATCTTGTGTCAATATTTGTGTTTTTATCTGTGTTTGTGGTTGCTTGGTTGTTTGGTTTCCGGATTGGATATTATCGGTTGGTCGTGGTTTGCTGGCTGATTGTTGTTGATTCTCTTATTACCCGAATTCGCTTTAGGGTACGGCTAGAAAGTGGTTTCTAGCCCAACAAGTGGCATTAGAGCCTTTGGTTGATCTTTGGCTGTGTTTTTGGGTAATAGGAGTAGAGATGACGACAAAGACCGAGGAATTTGCGGGTACAATGATAAAGCTAACGGCTTTGAATTTCTCTATCTGGAAGACGAAGATGGATGATGTTTTGTATTGCAAAGACCTGTTTGATCCGGTTGAATTGTGATCGAGGAAGCCAGCTGAGACATCTGATAATGATTAGAATGTGGGTGGATAATAGTGTTTATCACCACATAAGCAACGAGACAGATGCACAAGTATTGTGGGAAAAGTTGGAGGAGATGTATGAAAGGAAGTCAGCCCAGAGTAAAGATTTTGTGATAAGAAAGCTGGTGAACCTCAAGTATAGAGATGGAAAGCCTATTGCAGAGCATTTGAGTGAGTTTCAGGAATTGGTGAATCAGTTGAACACCATGAAGTTAGTCCTTGATGATGAGTTGCAAGCGTTGTTGCTCTTGAGGTCTTTGCCTGATAGTTGGGAGACTCTAGTGGTGTCGATTAACAACTCTGTCGTGGGTGGGGTTGTGTCCTTATCTGCAGTGAAGGATAGTCTCTACAACGAGGAGACTAGGAGGAAGGACATGGGCACGGATTCGTCATATGCTCTCGTGACAGTTTCAGGGAGCATGTCTAGAGGGAGATCTCAGACTAGGGGGAGCTTTGTTTGCTATGATTGTGGCAAGGAAGGGCAAATGAAGAAGAATTGCAATGTGTAGAAGAATAAAAGAGATGAAGAGGAAAATCATAAGGGTACAACGTCAGTTCTACAGGACAGTGATGATGAGCAGGTTGTTCTCACATGCTTGAAGGAGTTGGATTCTTGTGTAGAGTGGATTGCTGATGGAGCTGCATCCTTCCATGCTACATCAAGGAGGAAAGTGTTTGCTTTGTACCGAGTGGGACGCTTTGACAAAGCAAAGATGGGGAACGGAAACTTGTCTAATATTGTTGGTATGGGAGATATTTGTGTGCTGACAAACACGGGTTACAGGATGACATTGACAAATGTGCGACACATACCGGATTTGCAGAAGAATCTGATATCTCTTCAAGTCTTGGATAAAAAGGGTTATGATAACTTCTTTGGAAGTAGGAAGTGGAAACTAAAGAAAGGGTCAATGGTGATCGCTAGAGGTGTTTTGAGCGGCACATTGTACAGGACTCAGATGGAAGAAATCAGGGAAGCTGTGACAGAGGTTCATGGTGATGCTTCGCTTGATTTGGTGCAAGGGCTTACAGGATGCTTGAGTGGGAAGGGGTTGCAAAATCAGAAGAGAAAGTCTCTCGTTTCTTTTGCTGATAAGGAGACTTTGATCTCTTGTGATTTGTCTGGATTGCAGACAAGATTTAGCGGAACTTCTGAGACGTCAGAAGAGGATAGCACAAGTGTGGAGTTTACTTCAGAGGATTGTGCTGATGGGATAGCCGTGTCAGAGGGGAGTTCATCCGGTGCTATGACTAGTGGCAGATCCGAGCACGTCGAGCCAGCACGGATAGAAGAAACTATTAGAGGGTCAGAGAGAGGAGGTCATGCATTCACCGGGAGTTCTACCTCGGAGTACCAGAGAGTTCCGGAGGAGGGGGAGCTAGTGGGTGATGATGACATCTGGCGAGCATCAGTTCCATGTCTCAATGGTGAGACGGGACTAGGGTGCGAATGAGGTCAGGACGAGCAAGAACGTCTTCCCCTTGTGTTGGAGGGGGAGATTGTTGGGCCTAAGGCCCATTTTTGGGTCCAGCCCAAAGTGAAGCCTAAATGGCTTCTTTGTAATTGAAAAGGCAACATATTCACCTTGTCTTATGGAGAACGAGAGAGTGCATGAACTCCAAGGGTGTGCCGCCAGTAGCAACAGGAAGAAAGGGGAGAGAAAGAAAAGAGAAAGGTAGAAGATTCGAGCGGGTGTTTCGTCTCTTGATCTGGTGATCCGTCTTCTTTCTTCGGCAAGTCAACAACGGGTGTTTGTTGATAGGTATTTTTTCCTTCTGGAAATCTAATCTGATTACAAGTGTTTAGCTAGGTTTTAGAGAGAAATCCTTTCTAGATCGGGTTGTATTTAGATTGGTGTTTGATATCTCCATGTTTATTTGTCTCGGGTTGAGACTGGATTGTTAAACACTTGTATTGGCCTATTGATTAGTGGATTGGTTGCTCTGGTGGGCGGAAGGTGGGTTTTTTCGATCCTCTGGTTAGAGAGGGTTTTTCCCACGTAAATCTTGTGTCAATATTTGTGCTTTTATCTATTTTTGTGGTTGCTTGGTTGTTTGGTTTCCGGATTGGATATTATCGGTTGGTCGTGGTTTGCTGGCTGATTGTTGTTGATTCTCTTATTACCCGAATTTGCTTCCGGGTACGGCTGGAAAGTGGTTTCTAGCCCAACAAACGGTCCTTGAATTGGTGGTGCGAAACAACTCATTGAATCGGGCATAGTCAAGGTCATACAACCTAATTAAGGATGCATCAAAAGCCATGGAGGATGATAACTACGTACTTACTTACATGATCTTGGACATTTAGACCCGAGTGGGAGTGGAGCAAGTCACGAGTTCATGGCTCGATAGATGCACGTCCCGCTGTACGTTCATCAATAACACTGATAACGTATTGCCCGACCCCCTCACCCTCCTAACGAAATGGGTTCATTTCGTCAATTCATCGCTATAAACCCAGGGTTTCTGCCCAAAGTTGAAGAGCAGCTAGTACCCCATAAGGAGAGTAAGCTGCTAGTTGGGTGTGAAGAAGGGACTAAGCTAGATTAGTCACTTGAATCCTAATTAAATCCTTTCCTCCTGCATGCGCGCTAAGCACCGTGACTAGCGTGCAGGAGGCTTCGCTCGGTCTAACTTGGATTTTGGGTGCCTTGTTCCATTGGGCTTTTTGAACAGCCCAATGTACGGGCGTTGGTCTAAGGATGGGAATTTTCCAATTGAAGGGGAAGAGAAGCTGCAATACGCAACTGTAGGAGGCACTTCATAGTTCTTCCTCAAATTGCTTGACCTCTTCAAAGCTGTTGATAGTGAGACTAGTAGCAATTGAGATATCGGAAGATATTTTAATGCTTAGGACGACTAGCTACTCAACTATATATGTCTACAGCTGGAAAATGGGCTCTGATCGGGTCGGGTTCGGGTTAGGCCGGCTTGTTTGGATCGGGTCACTGACGAGTCGGGTCAGTTCGGGTAAAATGTGTGTGAAGTGGGTTTACAGACACAAACACCAAAAACAACGAAGAGAGCAATAGATTGAACCGCGAAAGCGTTTTACAACCAAATCGAATGACAGACGAATGAAAGTAAAACGACGATCAATTTCCCTCAACTAGGACACCAGTCACCAAGGCTAGGACCAGAAGGGCAACGCAGCTACCAATCTCTCAGCTCAAGTGTTTCAATCGGTATGTTTGGATGCTCACTAAGCAGCTAGGGAGAAGGAACCCTAGAAATCGCCATAGGAGACATGAACGGAGCAACAGTAACCCTAATAGCTATCTCATCTGATTTTAGGGTTTCATAACCCTTCAATATCAGAAATAGGGAGCCTAAAACATGTGCAACCGAGTGGACCTAAAGCCCATGGGCTTTTGAGATCATAAATTGGGTTAACGCCCAAATCTCCAATACAATCAGAAGCTTATGCACACATTCATATCAACACTTTGAATTAAAACACAAGCTAAGAGATGAGCCTTACAGTGTGGTTGTGTACTACTCAGGTCGAGTTTGGGTCGGGTTCGGCCGACATGAATTTTAGATTGGTCGGGTTTCGGGTTAAATCGCGTCATGCCCATTCAAGTTCGGGTTAAGAGATGAGTTAGTCTCGTTCGGGTTTCGAATCAGAGTGGGTATATTTTATTTGCGTTTTAGGTCGAATCATATTTGACCCGTTTGGACAATTAAGTATTTGGTTTGATTTTGATTCGGTTGAATATGTAATTTATGTAAAATAAATGATTCGGGTTATTTTGGTTTTCAGGAGATGATAAATAAATAAATGATTTTAAGTTTTAAGTATTTTTCAAGTAAAATAAACGACTTGGGTAATTTTGATTTTCAAGAGATAATAAATAAAATAAATGATTTTGTTATGAAACCATTAATGGTGGATCGTTTATCTGTCTACTCTTTCACCTCCCTTTACTCCCACTTAGTGAAAAACCAAATAATCACATTTATGTCTTTTTTTATTGTAGTTCCTTGTCATTTATGCCTATTTAAGGCCTTCTAAATCTCAATTGTGAAACACAATCAATTGAGATGATCGATTTCTCTTTTTTCAACCTCCTCCCTACTCTCTTATTCTTCATACATTATAACAATTATTAGCACGATCAAAAGAATTCACCGATATGTATGTATAACCATTGACAGTCGAATGCATTACGGTCACTTCGGGTTGGAATTCGTGTCGGGTCTGATTTGAGTCGGATCCGGATTGAGTCAGGTTTGTCTGTATTCGGGTCACTTCGGATTCCGGGTCAACATTGGTCGGGCTCGGTTTCGGGTTCGGGTTATGCATAAGGCTAAATTTTCGGGTTCGGTCGGGTTCCGGTTCGGGTGAGTCGGTCGGGTTTCTCGGGTTGGATCAAGAATTGACAACTATGCTCTCCATTTCATAATAAGTGTCATTTGTCTTTTAATGCACATATTTTAAAGAGGTAAAAACTCTATAAAATATTTTTTTTGATCAATTTTTTTAATAATTTCATACTTATTACTCCATCCGTTTTCTTTTAATTGACTTTTTCAAGTCAAGCACGTAGTTTTAGAACGGTAAAAACTATATTAAATATTAATATTTTAATAATTTTTTGAAATAATATTGTACTTATCACCAATAAGTATGAGATTATTGAAAAAAATTATTTAAAAAATCATTATTTTATATAGTTTTTCACACCTTAAAAACATATATGAATAGTAAAAAATCAATTAAAAGGAAATGGGGTAGTAATAAGTATCAATTTATTAAAAAAATTGATTAAAAAAAACAATATTTTATAGAGTTTTTACTTTATTAAAAAACGTGCATAAACGTCAAACGACATTTATTTTAAAACGGATAAAGTATGAAATTATTTTAAAAATGGATATTTTAAAAAAGGTTAAATTTGGTGAATATCCATTTTAGATGTGAAAATTACGTAAATGTCCATTTTTTTTACATAATTAAGTAATTGTCCATTTTTTCCAAAAATACCCCTCATTCTCCATTCTTAACCCTTCCTCCTTCCCCCTTTGACCATTTTTAATTTTAACATTGACTATTTCGGTCAACGCCTGCATTTGGTGACAATTTTTTGGTGACAATTGAGTATACTTTTCTGGTGACAGTTAATTGTGACAATTATTTTGTTGACAATAGATTTTTTGTGACATTTTATTTTTTTCGGTGACAGTTAGAGGAAAATCTTTTCTAGTGACAAATGATTTTCTTTTTTTCTTGTGATAATTGTTGGTGACAAAAAAATTTGGGTGACAATTGATTTTCTTCAGGTGACAGTTGCCAGTAACGCTTTAATTTCCTCGGTGACAAATGGAGTTTTTCTGCTAATAGATAATTTTCCCGATGACAATTGTTGGTGACAACTATTACTGACGAGGTTGATGACAATATATTGTCACCATGATAATGTAACCTTAAAAAAATTGTCACCATAACATTATACATCACCAAGACATTGTCACCAACTATAGAACGCTGTTTTCATATTGTTTAGTCAACCGTATTGTCACCAAGTTATAAAAAACATTGTCACCAACCTTTTTTCGGTAATCTATTGTCAACAACAATAAAACAGTGTAACCAACCTATTTTCATCAACCTTTGGTCAATAATCTATTGTCACTAATTACAAAACTTTGTCACCAATCTAGTGTCAACCACCTCTTTTTAGAAATTAATTGTCACCAACGACAAAACAGTGTCACTAACCAATTGTCACCAACTACAAAGCACTTTCATCAAACTACAATGTTTACAATGCTAATGTTATCACATTTGTCATCTAATATTAACACATTTTTGTTACAAAACTAAAACCCTAGAACAAGGAGAGCATAGACCCAAGAGGGGCGCTTAACCCGAGCCGACGAAAATTTGATACATTATAGTTTAGGGTTTAGGGTTTAGGATTTATAGTTTAAGACTCCCTTAAACCTTAAATCCTAAACCCTAAACCCTAAAATGTGTGTACAATGTCAATGTTATCAGATTTGTCATCATTAATATTAACGCATTTTTGTTACAAAATTGAAACCCTAGAACTAGGGAAGCATAGACCCTAGAGGGGCTAAACTTGAGCAAACGAATAATTCGATGTACAATATATACTATAATGACATCACATTTTGTCATCTAATATTAACGAATTTTTGTTACAATAATAACCCTAAGTAGATGAAATTTGATGTACCGTTTAACTTTGTAATACTTAATTGTTAGACTACATTAACTTACAAAAATATCAAAACAAAAGGGAACAGTTGATACATTCATAATTAACATCCAAAATAGCAAGACCCTCTATAGTCATCCTCTCTCTCTCTATACGCATCCATATGGTTATCTGAAATAACTTCAATACCACCATGAAATGCAAGACCCTCGATATATTTGATATTTTGATGGTACACATACCACAACTTCTACTACAATTGAACAGAAGGATAATGAAAATTACATTATAGCTAAATGAGACATAAATTCCATTTGTCACCAAAACAGAATATATAACTCTACCAATAAAAAAAACAACAAAATAACAACATAAATTCCATTTGTCAACAAAACAGAATATATAACTCTACCAATTGTCACCAATCTAAAAAAAACATAAATTCCATTTGTCATCAAAACAGATTATATAACTCTACCAATTGTCACCATTAATCTAAAAACAAAAACAAAATAACAACATAAATTCCATTTGTCACCAAACAATGAAGCAAACCCCTTATAGTCTCATTTAAATTGATGATGTATAATCAAGCTATATACTAATTGTCACCAAACAAGCAATTGTCACCAAAACAAACAAGCAATGATAAACCCTTGAAATTGAACAACATATAAAGTAAGAATGAATTAGATTCATCAAGAAGAACACTAAACTGGATGATCTATTTGAAGTAGATAGGAACACACAAACCCTAAAAAAATAAAATCAATTGTCATCAGAGAAATATACTCACAAAAAAATCCGAATCCGAATCTGATCATTACATGCTAATAACACATTGAACAAACCATGAAACTTATGATAGTAGGTGAAGTCTATTAAATCGATTTACCTCTATATTCTTCTTTCTAATTAAAATCATTACATGCTACGGTTTTTTTTTCCCAAATCCGAATCCAATCAAGTAGGTGAAGTCTATTAAATCGATTTGCTTTTCTTCTGTCCACAGATTGTGTAGGTTCAAGGAAAACACACCAAAAACTCACATCTAGAGCATAAGCAATCCCAATCAAATTTAGGGTTAGCAATAAAATTCCTCAAATCAAAAGGGGAAGGGAACCGAAAAGAAGGGGGAATAGATTGAGAACGACGGGAAGGAGAAAAGGAAGCTTACCAATAGCGGCGACACCGGTAGGAGCAATGCTGACGAAGGAACGAGCAGTGGGAAGGAACAAGATGCGGGAAGGAGGGAGTGGTAAAAAGGTCTACAACTGTCTTTCACGGTCCACATGTGAGACCGACGAGAACGATTGCGACCGGCGACGGAAAATTGTGAGTCCAGCAGCGACGAGTGCGATCGGCGACGGAGCAGGGCTACACGAGTCGGGACTGTCGATGGAGTATCGCCTCTGTAAGTTGGGGTTGTTGGGAAGGAGAAAGACAAAGAAAGAATGGGGGTCGGACGCGTGAGTGAAGGAATGAAAATTGGGTATTTTAATTAGGGGTGGGCATGGGACGGGACGGGACGGGATTGGGGTAATCCTGCGTCCCGTCCCGCGTATTTTTTTGCGGGACGGGATCGGGACGGGATTGATTTTTTTTTTCCAAATCCTGCCGGGTTTTATCCCTCACGGGACGGGACGGGATCGAGACGGGACGGGATTTGTCCCTCGTAAAAAATAATTAAAAAACAATCCAATTAACTTGAATAATACTACGTAGCAAGTAGATATGTGAAAATTAAAGTTATTACAAAATACTGTAAGTGTTTACCAAAAGAAGAAAAACAAAACAAAATGCATAATTACAGTATGTGCTAGTAGTAAAATACAGTAGGTAAATTTGAAACAAAATGCAGGAAGAAAAATACACTAAGAAAAATAGCAAGTAAGAAAAATACACTAAGAAAAATAGCAAGTAAAAAAAAATGCAGTGAGTAGCAAAGTACTAAATTTAATCCCATTGCAAAATATATATACAAAAGTATTATCTACCCCTTATACTTATTATTTTAGAAGCAATGTCTTCACAAAAAAACGAGCCACGTGTCCTTCTTTTGTTTAAAAGTAAGAAGCAATTTTCTCCTTTTTAACCCACGTTCACTAATTAACTTATCTCTAAGCAACCCTAAAAACCCAATTTTACATCCCCACGTTCTCCTTCGACCGTTTCTTACTTTTGCTCAGAGAAGGAGCAACCCTAAAAACGATTACTTTTGCTCAGTAAGAAGCAGACGCACGTTCTCCTTGAAATTGGAGACGGATCGAGGGAGAGAGAGAGGAGATTAAGGGCTGCCCATCGACAGTTGACGGCGGCGTAGAGAGGAGCGGAGGCGGCGCCGGAACTCTAAATCGGCAGCACCGCCCTCCTCTCGCCGAGCCTGGCCACCGGACTTCCTCCGCCGACAGCCGCAGCACTACCAGAGACCACCATCGCCGCCTCCATTCGCCCTTTCCACTGCCAAGAGTCTGCTCGCGTCCCCGGACTTCCTCCATTTGTGATTTTTCCGTTGGAGGTAATTAATTCTTCAATGTTCGCATGTCTTGACCTAAATTACAACACATAACATGTTTATCGACCTACACGAATTTGGAATCGATTAGATGTTCATCATTGGCTACCATTGGGGGGCGCTGCTGTTGATTATCTCTGCTTGCTGAGTCTGAATAGCAGCTTTGGTATCCTTCCTATTTTAACATTGTCAATGTACATATATGGTCCATCCAAGTTTCTTACTTTGTCCTATAACTTGTATCCTTCTAACTTACGTCCTCATTTGAGTATTTGAAAATTTAAACAATATCATAACCCTTTGATTTTAAGCTAATATGTTTCTATTAGCAGATGATTGTGAGACCGCCACCACCATTGATAGACTCTATATTACCAAATCATTCCACATCAAAAGATCTAGCAGCACAAATTCATAAACTGTATCCCTCTCTATCATTCCAAGAAAAAGCTTTCCAAATTGAGGATTCAAATCCATAATTGCCCTTTTATTCAGGCTAGCTGCTCCTTCGGATCCCTCTCAATCGCCTCTAGCCAGCTGCTCCCTATAACCACCCCATTGTGATTTGTTCTTACCTAATGAATATGGAGATGCATGTAAAATTTACAGCTTTTGATTCAATTAATTAAAGTTTATGCCTTTTTATAGTTAAATCTGACTATTCTAATTTTGTGTGAGAATCAGACAATTGCAGTTTGAGAGTTGAATTTGATACTTGATAGTTCTAATTTGGTGTTAGCAAAATGATTTTTTAGTATGGTTAGTGGATTGTGGCGTGTTCTGAATTTCGCAAACTTGCTTACAACATTATTTGTAGTATGGTTAAAGATATTCGTAATAACTTCATTCAAGGATACTTGCTATATTGAGATTCTTTCCAAGGATGAAAAGTCAAGACGAGGTAGTCTTTTAGGATTTTGTTTCAGCTTTTCAGCTACTGTTATT
This sequence comes from Persicaria tinctoria, assembly GCA_037127255.1. NCBI lineage: Eukaryota > Viridiplantae > Streptophyta > Magnoliopsida > Caryophyllales > Polygonaceae > Persicaria > Persicaria tinctoria. Next base: position 23,161,030 of record JBANSL010000010.1, read on the forward strand.
CCTCACTAATATTCTTTAATACTATGGTCTATTGGAAGATCTTGCATGGAGTAGTGCTTTTCATCATTCCTTTTTTGCTTCTGCTTCACTTTCATCCAATATTTGCCTTGCGATTGTAAAGCATTGAATGAGTTAAACTTTTGTCATTTGAAAGGCTATATCCCTTGGGTTAGAATTGTCGTTTGATACTATCATTTAGAAAGCAGGGGTCTGGTTATTTTTGGCAAATAGTCAATTTTAGTCAACAAGATAAATTCATTTTTACATTTATTTTTTGGGATCTTTTACACATTTACTGGTTGATATAATATCTTACTAGAGAAATGGTGTTTTCAATATGTTAGAGACGAGCACAAACCTCCAACGTGCACGATACTACTCCAGATCAGAGTCCAAGTACTATAGCAGCTGGGCAACAGGTTTTGCAGTCTCTGACATCACTTAGATCTTCTAATAGTAGTAACCCTTCAAACTAAGTTGTGACAAGACAGATGCCACGAACACCTGCGCCGAGTATGGAAGCCTCAATTATCCAGGACCAAGGTTCCAAAAGACAGCCTGATATGATGGGTTTAATGTCACAACTTCACAAGTTCTTGATACACCTGCATTTAGTGGTATCTTGTCTGGGATTGCTAGCCAAACTGGTGTTGGTTCAGCTGATGATCTGAGGGGCATGTTTCAGCAACTAACCCAGAGACCAGAAGCAAGGAATACAATAAATCAGCTTGCGCAACAAGTGACTAGGGAAGACATTTCTAACATGTTTGCTTGATCTGGATGAGGCTAAGGTGGTGCCATGGACTTTTCAAATATGTTTGAACAAATGATGCCCATTGTTTCACGTGCTCTTTCTGGTAACTCTAGACAGCCTGATTCATTCATAAATGTGGAGTGTGATGCACAACACAGCCCGATCCTACTTTCATCACACAGATATCAGAGGTTAGTGGGACAAATTTATCACGATCTTGTCCTTGGTAGTCTTAAACATTTTTTAGAATATTCATGGTGCCTATTGTTTTGCATTAGATCTTGCCTTTCTCCTTTTTTTTGTTTATTTGCTGCATATGTAAAAATGCATATTTTCCTTATGTTTGGGGAATGTCGATTAACTCATTGGATATTATCTTCTCATGTTCATTATACATTTATGAGTTTTGTCTTATGCCTTTTGCAATGAATGAATGACACTGAGAATGGAAGCAGATAACATCAGCAAATGTTCATATGTTTGTGTGAACCTGAAATTTATGCACAATTTTGAATTTATAGGTTGACATTCAAGAGGCAGCTCAAAGAATCTACACGGGAAGTGCACCTCAAAACATATTCTGAGCTGTGCTTCATGCCTCTCTTTTTCATGGCGTGAAGCTGGTTCAAAAGAGCTTGTGGGTGAATTGTGTGCTCATGAAGACCTTGCCAATGTAAGCATTCAGTTTCAATACTTCAAAAAAATAATCTGAGTTGCTCTCCTTTGAGGTGACCCAGTGAGATATGTTAGATGCCAACTTTTTATATTCCTCTTTTGTAGGAATTCATGCAGGCTCTTTCCCATGATTTGCGAGGCCGGTTTCAGAGTGGTTCTAGCTAAACAGGGGTTCGTAGTTACGTTGTTAATCATATGCTAGGACATGGAGACCTTTCAAAAGCAAGTCCATGGTGAATTTGTCACTACTACCTGAAGTACAAATCTGTCTTTTAAATCCTGTTAGGGCCATTGATTTTGGACAAAGGTCAATATCTGAACTCTTCATGTGCATTAGGATGTTAAGGTCATTGGTGTAATTCACATAGATGCATTACTGTTTACACTTTTAGTAGTTGAAAACACCTACTTAATCTATTTCATACTCCTGGTAAATTAAAAATAAATAGGATCGGTTTCAACAATAGTCAATTTTAGTTTCAACATGTATACTTAGAGCTGATTCTTTGGACACCGTAACCCAATTTATACACTTGCTCTATTACTGTTCTTCTAGATCAAAGTCTCGACTTATTTACAAAATTGTGCATTCCTTTCATGTGTTGGAAAACCGTTTCATTGAACAATTTGATGATTGCTACCATTTGCATGGCAGGTTGAGATTGTGATGGGGTTTGAAGAAGAATTTGATATCAGTGTTGAAGAGGAGAGTGCCCAAAGCATTACCGTTCAGACTGCAGCTGATCTGATTGAGAAGCTATTGGAAAAGAAGTAGAGATCAGTCAAGTCCATGTAAATCTCTTATGTTATTTTAAGTGCATAGGTTGAGATTGTTATGGTGTGTGAGCAAAAGTCATTCATTGCCCTGCAGACAAAGACTAGGGAAGCCATGAGATAGCACACAATGTTTTGTTGAGTACTTTTCTCTGGATCTTATTGTGGATGATGAAGGTAAGTGAACATTATAATTACCTTAGTTGCGTCATCTGGGATGAATTATCATTATAATTACCTTAGTTACGTCGTCTTGGATGAATTATCAATCTTTTTCCCTGTTTCAATTCACTTAACTAATTGCAGTATTTTCAGATGTCTTCAACTTACTGACCTTATCTTTCTTGGCTCTGATCATATTAATCTCTTTCTCAAGGAATCTCAGATAATTCTGTCTTTCTGCTGGATGCATTACTTTGTGTCTCCTTTAGGTGTCTGAACTACGGAGTATATTAATTTGCCTTCTCTCTTCCAATTTAACAAGGTTGGAAATTAATAGGCATATGGAATTCTATCTATGAGTTTATGCAATGATTTTCTTTTTCGATTCATAAGTGTATTTTAAATATGAGAGAAACTCCTGTGGAATTGCTAATGGAAATGAATTCTTCACTTCATATGATGAAGTTTGTGATTGTTTTGATGTCATGGGTCTGCAAAAAAGTCCTTCTTAGAAGCATTTATGCCTATGGACCATGGTCATTATCCTGTCTGCTCTTTCATTTTCATCTGAATTGTTTTTATGTTATTTTCCATACAAGTTTTTGGCTAATTTCCATGATTTATTTTGGAGATTAAAAAGACTAATAACAAGTTCACAATTGCAACAATTTAATTTAAAAGTTTAATTGCATTCTTATGCTTTTTTTTCTAGGTGTACATGTTTATATATACTTTCTAAAGTAATTAAAAAGAGAATTAATTAGTTTTGCAATCTTGAAGGCTGTTGTGTTCTTCCCACTTCTCAACTTTTAATTTCTCCACCAATTTACTACTTTGCTTTCAAATTTCTATGATTCTGGCTTTACAGTTTAAGCTTCTGGTTTTAAACATGCTGAAGGAAAGATTTTATGTTTGTTCTATAATGCAGATCAATATCTGGAGGAGCTTGCATTCATCTCGGGCAATTGACATGCAAAGGGTCGCATTCAAGATCAAGGTAGAGGTCAAACCATTTTTAAAGTCCTAACTCATCGTCTTCTTTGTCGTTTGGTGCGATAACATTCGATTAAGCTTTGGTGCTGTTTAGAATTGAGAATGTTATTCTAAAGCTTCTGTTTTATTTACTGGGATTCCAAATTGAGTTATTTTTTGCTTGGTTGGGCTTTTAACTCCTTGTGATGAATGATATTCATAATCTCCAAACTTCACTTAATGATTGAATCTATTGACAAAATTGCCTTGATTCTCCTTGGGTGTTCCTTTATTATCAGTAAAAGTGGATGCAATTTTTCTATAAAATGATGTCTCTTGACAGATTTGCATCAGTGCTTTCTTAATAGCATCAATGCTCCATGCCTTCATTTCCATTAGTAAGTCTGAAGGAGTTTCTCTCATATTTAAAAATGCTTCTTAAAAGCTGGTTTTTCTACAATCTATAAAGGCATGACCTCTTTCGCTATCTTGTCAGATGTAGCCTTCCTCATATTCGCTAATTGAGTAGAGTCACCCTTACCGCCATCTGTCATTGATGTCTGGTACATATGTAAGTTGGGTAAGCAATACCATTGAGATTTTGCATAATCAAATGACGGAACTCCTTCATTCAGGCAATTGAGTAGCAGAGTGAACTCATACAAAGTTGTGATATGTTCACACTTAAATGTGTTCTTTTAATGTAATGTGTTCTTGATACTTACATGTGTTCGTTTGTAAATGACTTTTAAATATCGATATTCCCACTTAAATGTGTTCTTTTGAAAGGCATTGAAAGTACACGAGGTACCTAGATGATGACGGTGACTGCAGATGACGATGGACGACGGCTGCTAGGATGCAAGAGGAAGATTTGGATGACGGAGGATGACTATACCATTAAATCTGATCCATAGCAGCGGAGATCGTTGACCGATCTAGACAGGGGCGGACGAAGGTGGCGGCGACGACGTCTTCGACAGATTTAGACGGGGTTGTGGAGATGGAGGACAAGGGTTGTGGAGATGGGAGAGGACGGGGCGAGTAGACCAAGGCTTAGTAGGAATAAGGGATTCCTGCTTGGTGGGAAATTGTTGCTAAACTATATTATGATTCTTATATGATGATTGTCGGCTCTTAGAAAATCACTATGGGCTTGCTTTTTTATCCAAATAGGAATTTTGTGTTGAAATTTTTAAATGAACATACTTATTAGTGATGTTTGCTCTTTCTCTATTCGAAGAACAACAAGGTGAGAAGTATTGGTTGAAAATTGACGTTCGATCGAAAATATACCGAAAAAACCCGAACATGGTTCGGGAAAAGTACTAGTTTTACTTATTTCAATATTTCTTGGATGTTTTAATATTTTATTATTATTTTAAAGTTTAAATTTTGGGTTTAAATAAATGTTAAGGTATAATATAAATATATGTTTATATTAATTTTAATTATATATATAATTTTTTTTATATATATGCGGGACGGGACGGGATTTGCGGGATACGAACTCTTCGTCCCGCGTCCCGTCCCGCGTACTTTTTGCGGGAGGGGATTGAATTTTTTTTTCTAAATCCCACCGGGATCGGGACGGGATGCGGGACGGGACGGGATTTGCGGGATTTGTGCCCACCCCTAATTTTAATTGTAGTGGTAGAGTTGTGATTACATTAAAATTATTATAAACACTTCCTTAAAATCCCTCTAAACATAGATATTTATTTAATTGGAAGGATATTCTACTTCAACTTCTTAAAAAATGTGTTAAACAAGTTTTTGTCAGTAGTAGATTGTAATTATGGAGTACGTAATATTTATAACAAAATAGAAGAGGTATGGTGGTGAGGTGGAAGTAGCCCATGGATTTGATCTTATCCATTTGTCCTTTAAAATAATCAACCTCACACCCCGGAGTCTATTTTCCTTCCTTGCACATTGTATCTCTTTTTATAATCTTATCCTCTTATTTTTCTATTATTCTTTCATTTACCCTACCTCTTTTGAAAATTACTACAAGTGGCCTAATTTTTAAATGTTACTTGAACATAAATTTTAGAATTATATATTTTGTTGCAATGAGGTTGACCTACACTACAGTATTTCAGTAGCTCTCATGACGTTGTTTTTTGGCTAAAAAAAACGCTCCCACTAACTTATTTTAGATCACGAAACACTCTCATTGAAAAGTTAATTCATCCCTTTACATTCCTATTTAGAAGAGTTACATTTCTTGAATAGGTAAATAAAGAGAGTTAAATTTTATTTGAGTGGCACGACAATTAATCACTTTAACATTTCTTTTGGATTAATTATATAAAACAATCCAATTATGTTGAGATTTTTAATTATTAATGTTGACGCGACATTGTTACCGTTTTCATATTGATGTTTATGATCATAAAAGCTTGTTTTTTTTTTTTTTTTGATTCAAAAAGCTTGTTGTTTCTTAAGGTTGGGCATTTGGGGAAGTTCTAGTAGTCCATCAGTTGGAACAATTTCACAATTGCAAAATGTGGGCTATTTTCCGCTATAAACACAAAATTTTGATTACTTAAACTTCTATTGTGGAAATGATATAAAAATCCTCAATTTTCAGATAAAAACAAGAATAATTAAAATAATTAAAATCTAATGCTCGGCATAAGATATTTCATATTTCCACCACCATGGCATTACCGTGAACTTAATCCACTATTTAAGGCCAGCAGAATTGGTGCCCAAATAGTATCTATCCAAACCCCAAAACTCGCCGATTGATTTGTTGAGAGCGACAATGAAGCAGTCCGGAAAGGGAGCCAAGGCGCACACCAAGCTGACCCAGGGTGGCCTCAAGGACCGTAAATCCGGCACCGGCGTCACCGGATCTCCCAAGAAGGGCGGCCACGGCGGCAAGTACACCTGGTCCGGCGACGGCGGCCACCTCCAGTACGACGCTTCCGAGACCGCCATGGATGCCAAGGACCCCAACTTTGAGGACGCTGAACTCAACGGAGACGCCACTACCACTACCACTACCAGCCAGTGAGTGAATCTTCGTATTCCGTCCTAGGTTTCCAACGCGAATCGCATCTTTTCGTTTCCGTTTCAGTGTTTTCAAGTTGACGATCGTGAGATGTAGGTGTAAATATGCATGATCTGGTTAATAAATTTGACTCTGGATCCTCCGATTTGGTCACTTTTATGGTTGATCGGTAGATTTCGTTTGTTTTGTTCATGTCTTTTACTGTTTAGCTGGATGCGTGATCCGGTGAATAAATTTGACTTCTCTTTCTTCTGGATCCTCCGATTCGTTCATTTTCTATGGTTGATCGGTAGATTTCGTTTTTGTTGTTTGTATATATTCATGTTCAATTGGATCCAGATTCTATACAATTGTTTTTTTTTTCTCATTAGGATTGTTTTGATTCAATTAGACTATAGCAGTTGGTATTGGATCCGTTGCGGCTGCAAAATATCAAAACGATATACATAAATTGTAGATTCATTGGATGGAAGAGCTTGAAAAAAGGTCAAATGTATCCATATGATGCTTCTCTGGCGGATAAGATGTAAGGTTATATTGTCAGCAATATGGAACGGATCAACAGACTAATCTAATTCAGTTCGAGGATAAATAGGGACTAGATTTGTGCGAAGATGAAGATGAAACTCAAATTCTACATTGTGGGTACGTTCACCTCAATTATTGGATCATATTTCAATTGGACTGTTCAGTCATCTCCAACCCCCAAATAATTCAATGCAATGAAAGGAATTGATAAATTAAGCACCATAAAGATGTGAAACCATTGCCAAAACCATAGACCAGTAAATATTCTCATTGTGGCCTTGAAAACCCAATATATATTTTAGAGAAGGGAAATTTCGGCTAGTAGCCACGAAGTTTGGTCTTTTTCGCATGGTGTCCAAACTTTTCACAAATTTCGCATGGTAACCACGAGGTTTCGATGAATTTCGTGTGATAACCAAACTTATTGAAAATCATTTAGAAATCATATAAAATAACAAATATATTATAATTTATTCACATAATCACTCAATTTTGATTTTTTACTTTTAAAAAACCATCAACAACCATTTTAATATTTAAAGAGACTAAATTATTTCCATAAATAATGAGAAAATTATTTAAAAAAATCACCTAAAAAAAGTACGAATGAGTAAATTGTTAAATTATGTACTTCATTTATTTTCAAATCCAAAAATTAAGTACATATTTTAAATTATCATTCATTCATATTCAGTGGCGGACCCGGGGGCGTCCTGGGGGGTCACATGACCCCCCTCGGCACGAAAAATATTTACTTTAAAAAAAAACTCGTTTTGGATATAATTAAGTTAAGAGAGTAAGAATCACTAAACAGCGTTGCCTCAATTGGCAAAGGACGTGGGTGAGCTCTTTTGGAGTCAGGAGACCCGGGTTCGACTCACCACTCACCAAATTTTAATTTTTTACCTCTATTTTTTTTAAAATCTTTTTATAGGTTAAAATTTAAAAGCCCTCATTTACATTTACAGTCAGTAGCTGCCCCTTCCCCCGACTCACCAAATTTTAATTTTTTACATCTATTTTTTTTAAAATCTTTTTATAGGTTAAAATTTAAAAGCCCTCATTTACATTTACAGTCAGTAGCTGCCCCTTCCCCCATTTACATTTACAGTAGTCGCCGACTGTGTGAGAGAGAATTCCGAGTCGAGCCCTCGACCCACCGAGCAACCCGCCGCCGCACCCACCCTGGTGACCCCCCCCCCCCCCCCCAAAAGTATCTGGGTCCGCCACTGTTCATATTTGTTCTAAAATATCCTAAAATATTTTGGTTAAAATAAACTTTGTATTATACATCTATTAAGTAATCTTTTTAAAACATTAGAAAGGTTACTATAATGACTCTTTGAAAAGAATCAACTACATTGGGTAATTATGTATACTTTTTCCAAATTTTTAAGTTTATTTTTTGAAAAAAAAAACTACCATTATTTTTTGGTGTTTTGTATAATTTACT